>OX638363.1:34334379-35667346 GCA_951812935.1 Hermaeophaga mercurialis
AAAAAAAAAATGGCTTTTCAGTCGTTAGCCTTATTCTTGTATCTGGTATAAATGTGTAAAAATATATGAATTTAGGTTTTTATTAATTTCATCAAGTATACTTCTTTATTATATTTAGTAATATATAATACGACATGTTCCTATGTTGTACCCTTAATATTAACAACATTTGAGCGTAATTAATATCTCAAAAAAATTATCAAAGTAAAAATACTGCAGTAACAATTAACTGTTAATTTTTATGACAAAAATATACAAAAAACATAAATTACGCGGGAAGACCTTATTCAATCAAAAGTCAAAGAGGAGCAACCAGCTTTTGATCCTCATTGTACATATCTATATAGTGTAGGCCACTGAAAACACTCCATCCCGATATTAGGCAGTAATCATCAGATTTTAAAAATATTTTTTAATCCAAAGGCGACATATTTTTCCAATATAAACAATTTTAAATGGAGAATGTACCATTTGTCATACAACAATAAAAAGGTAATGTGATGGATTTTTTAACCATATGATTTTTCGTAATTGTTCTTTTGTGTAAAAAAGTCAAATAATTTAAAATGAATTTACAATTCTTAAAAATTCTACGAAATGCCTGTGCTTATCTAACCTGTGTAATTATTTATAGCTTAATTATTATTATTAAAGTATTCTTTTTCTCACATTCGTTTACTGCAAGTATCAGGAAGACAGAGTTTTTATTGTGGTAGGAAAAAAAATTAACACATCAGCAAAATATAGACTGCATAGATTTTTAAGTATCACGGTTAAATGAATTAGCATTTTTTACGCAAGATGGAGTTAATACCGTCAAAATCGAAAGACGAGTTATGAACATTCATATGCCTTAGTAATTCATCATCATCACATTACCTTTCTAACTACATGCAACACACACTAGATTCCCTATTTAAAATCAATGGGACAAAGAAGTGGAAAGGAGAGGGTTGAACTAATGACACATGTCTGTATAGGAAAAATATATCCCAATTGGATTAAATATAATACGTCAGTGAGTAAATGTGTGAGAGGCTTTGTTATAATGCGTTGCAAAATATAAGATCCGGAAAAACCCAATACCCATAATTTCGACATCGACACTGGTTTGTGTCACCAAAAGAAACGGTAGCGTGGGATTTTCGCCTTAGTTATACGAATTCTTGCAAGGTTGTATTTGTCCCGGCTTTCCCTATTACAAAAATTGATATTAAGGTAGATGCTGGATGTTAAAATTATGTTCCATATGTATTTTTCCTTATTACTTGTGGGTTATTTAGATTATATTATTAAAAATTAATTAAAAGTCATTACAAGGTATTATTAGGTATACCTACTTTTATTACCTATACAGACATTCTAAAAATTGTTTCAACAAAATGGAGCTTATTGTAATACCTAATATTAGTCTTAATAAGTCTTAAATAGGTGTGCTACATCCGATGGAAGCTCTCGAAAGAACAGCATTTTTAACTGATGTTCCATTAGAAAGTACCAAAACAATTATTCAAAATGGTGCAGAACCTCGGTCAACCCGTAAAGATAGTTGTTCTTTTCATAGTATCTCGAAATATTTGCTAGAGCCCATTAGGGCTATTAGAGATACTATATGTAATATATACGCTGCTAATAATTTGCCGAATTTAACCAAACTTATGGCTGAACTGTAAAAGAAGATGATTATTGAAAAATGCCATAAGACGACTCTGTGGAGGTTTTTAGTTTGGGCGGATGGTTCTAGAAAGTATATTTCAGATGTTCCACCATTTAGGGGTAAAAGAATATGTATATTACATTGTGAGGCGAAAAAGGTTAAGTAGAAGGTGCTCTTCTGTTATCCGCAAAGTATATTAAAAACTGTAGTTTAGATTATCATCAAGAAATTGATAGTACTTTATTTAAATATTCTACTAGCAAAGTTAGAAAGATACAGTGTAATTGTAATGGGTAACGCTTTTTATCATTCAAGATTATTACAAATAGTTCCACATACATATTCGAGTAAAGCTGAAATTCAACAATTTCTCATGAAAAATGATCTTAATTTTGAAGAGCCTTACAAAAAGGTGCAGTATATGGAAATATTAAACATAACAGATTTTGAAAAACAAAATATTGTCGATAATATCCTAAAAGACACGATCTTTTACGGTTGCTCTCATATTATTGCATATTGAATCCTATAGAACTGTTATGGGCTCAACTAAAGAGAAATATTCGCGATAACAATGTATTAGCAAATTCAAGTGATAATGTGATAACTTTAATTTGAGTTGTAAGAGAATTACTGAAGAGAACTGGAAAAATGCAATAAAACATGTAAGGATTATCGAATAAATATTTTTTTATATTTATATTTTCAAAAATATAGTTGGTCATAAATTTAGCAAAAATTGTTAGTAATAGTGAGACAGACATTGTAGGAATAGATCATTAGTTTTTTTGTAAACCATTATTTTCCCTTATAATAAAATGTTTAAATGTAATAGCATTATATTTTTGTAATTAGATTCTCGTTTTTCACTTTTCTAATTTCGACCCTGCCTATACCTGGCTCACTCCAGATTCTAGAAAGTCCAGATCTTATTATCTTGCAAAGCATTATACCCCGATAAAACAGCTCTCACAAACCACAATACTAAGTTGGATTTAATTTATCATGAACGTAGAAATACACATGGCAATTCATAGATATCGTTTTGGTCAAATAAGCCAAATAAGCAATAGAAATAGAACATCAGTGCACTTGATGCAACACTACATATTATTATAGTATAATGTTAGCGTTAGAATTGAGAATTGTTAGAATTGAGGGAACATATTCAGATGCAATCAAGATTAAGAAAGGTGTAAGGCAGGGTTGCGTGTTATCACCGCTCTTATTCAACATCTACTCAGAAGCTATCTTCAGAGAAGCTCTGGAGGGGATTGAATGTGGAGTTAAGGTTAACGGGAGATTGATTAATAATATCAGATATGCCGACGACACAGTTGTGCTGGCCGAGAATGAGCAGGACCTGCAGAGACTATTGAATCAAATAGTCCGACATAGTGAACACTATGGTCTCCTCATAAACACCACAAAAACTAAGATTATGGCATTCACCAAAAAACCTGTTCAGGCACATCTAGTTATTGGCGGTGAACTGGTGGAACAAGTATCTACATACAAGTATCTGGGGAGTATAGTGAATGATCAATGCGACCCGAAGAGAGAAGTTAGAAGCCGCATCGAACAGGCCAGAAAGACATTTATAAATATGAGACAATTTTTCGTAAGGTCAGATCTGAGCCTAGAGCTCCGGGTGCGCATGGTCAGGTGTTACATTTTCTCGGTTCTCCTGTACGGATGCGAGAGTTGGACTCTCGACACATCATTAGAAAAGAAAATAGACGCCTTTGAAATGTATATCTACCGCCGCATGTTAAGAATATCATGGGTCCAAAGAGTTACAAATGTAGAAGTTCTTAAACGAATGAGTAAACAAAAAGAACTCATGCTTACCATCAAGGAAAGAAAAACACGCTATATAGGACACATAATGAGGGGTGAAAAATACGAACTCCTTCGACTGATTATAGAAGGTAAAATCCAGGGCAAGAGAGCTATCGGCAGGCGCCAGAATTCCTGGCTAAAAGACATTCGTAGATGGTTTGATTGTTCATCGATCGATATATTCCGCATGGCTGTATCTAGAACGACGTTAGCTATTTGGATCGCCAACCTTCGAAAGGAGACGGCGTCATAAGAAGAATGTTAGCGTTATAATTGCTCACCAGAGTTTTTAATCGGCGATTAAGTTGCACATACTTCTGTTTGGCAACTTCCGGATTTTTGATACCGACTCGAAAACGTTGCAACTCTATTTCTACCTGGTCTTATTCCTTCAAGAATTAGTCGATTCATCTGAAATTAGACGGATGGTGACAGTCAACAGTTTGTTGGAACATATGATAACATCCTGCCACAGAGTTGTTGGAACACGGAAGACCCTGGAGAACTCCATCGTGAACTTTTCATATACAGATAAGAAATTTCGCATTCGCTCTTCAATTTCTACATAATTTCTTGTGGACATATCTCGGTTAGCTCCTCAAAAGCAGTGATTACGTCGCTCTCCTATACAAAAGCTAACGCTAGTATCATTTTCAGAGACTTTCTTACATTTTCGTCGTAACGATAGTCCTCAACATGATGTAGCTCTTGGATTTTCCGCTACAAACATTGCTCTAATTGAAATAACCCATTATTTGCACACCATGAAATACCTAACCAAGTGCATTTCGAATCGCTTTATCGAAGTCGCATAAGCATTGGATTTACAGTGGGTTTCAGCTCCATCAATTTTCGAAACACTCATACATAAGTTTCTTCTCTTTTATCTTGTAGAAGTATATAGATAAAAGGATTAAAACGGTTATCTACCAATATATGGATGGTGAATAGTTGCAAAAATAGTTACTTGTACGTGTCAATTCCTGTACTTCTCTATAACGTTTAGATTTTCTTAAGTACCAAACATATAAATACGATGAGGGTCACCATCTCCAGAATACCATAATAACAAATTTAGATTTCTAGAAGTGATTATTTCATTTTAATTTCTATTCTTGTAGCATTTAATGGGATACTAGAATAGTATATATTTTTGCATCCAGTGCACTGATATGTCTTTCTATAGCTCATGTGGAGTGATTGACAAAAACGATATCTATAAAATAGATTGTGCATTTCTTTATTATTCATAAATTGAATTCAACTATTAAAACTGGGATTGTTTTGTCGGGTCACCAGAGGTTTTAGTTATTTTAGTTTGGATAATCAATTTGTATTCCTACTTTAAGGGAGTAATTTCTTCTTATAAATAATTAAATCATTTTGATTTTAGATAATTATTTAAATCCCAAATCATAGATTAACATTTACATTTACGCTTGTTGACAATTTTATTATTAAGAAATATGTAAAAAGGATTGTCAAAATCAATATATAAAAACGGAACTTTATATTCAGACTTCTCTTATAAAATATAACATATACATAAAAATGAACCTTTTTTGGCCTCACAGTGTTCTCTGTTTCGTAATGTAATACTTAATATGTATGCAAATCTCAGGTATCTTAAAATATATTTTCTGCCCAGAAAAGTTATCAGGGCCTCATATTTTCCGGAAGGAAAAATATAAAATAATCGCCAATAATTAAAATTTATCTTGGCGCTATTAATTAGAATTGGAGTTTGATAGAGGCTAAAGTAACTCTCAGGAGTAAAATTACCGTGAGATCTGCCCTGTGCGACGCTTAATCGTTTTCTCGGGAATTTTGGTGGAGCATTTGGTGAGAATTACCGGCTTCGGGTGCCATTAATCACTAGTTTTTCAATCCCTGCAACGGGTGTTTGCTATACCAGACGCTTGCTTATTTGCTCTTTTATGCAAATCTCGCCGTCATGACGCCGACGCGTTCTCCATCGTCGTGAGAAATCCCAGGTCTTTAGTCGCTGCTTAAACGAAAAAGATTTTTTTCACTAAACCTCCCGAGGGCCCCCGAGGACTCTCCCCCAAGCGAATACTTGTACCGCTTTTCTTTTATAATTCATATTCACAAACAGAAATCGGTTTTAAAATTTTATTAATTCGTAGAAACGAAAATTGTCAACATTGATCCAACACTTTATGAAAAGAGCATATTCTACTTCGGTGTCTCGATCCACTTTTTTCCTTATCAGAAGTGTATTATTTACTTAATATCTAAAATTATTTCTTCCGGTTCTCTTCTGCATTTAGTTTTGAGAAATTCTTTTCCAGTCTGGTCAGAAGACGATGTCTTCTGTCTATCTTCTAGAAACCGAGGGAAAAGGGGCCCTACCTCCCTCGCTAACAGCTCATCTAGTAGGAGAAGACTCTCCTCTAATGGTATCCAGACTAATTTAGGTAAAAGCTTCTTAATTATTTTAAATTAAGATATCCCGAATATTAAATATGTTTAGTTATAAAGCGAAACTTCACACTAAATGTCTAATTATAATCAGATGTACAGTCAGTTTATCAAAATTTAACCTAAAATACTTGAATATAGCGTGATCTTATTTTAAAATCATTTTTACTCATCATTCATTATTATCATTATATTGTCATTCCTTATTGTTTTTGAAAAAAGCATAGATACTTTATGGTAGAAGAGTTTATTGCCATAGCATACAGAAGTCAGAGAATAGTTCCCGCTATAAACTTATTTTTTATTTATTGTAAAAGGAATATAGGTACGATTACTTCATAAAGGCCTTCATTTAATGATTTTCCGTTCAGTATTCTGAACTGGCGAAAAATTTTGCACAATCAATAAGACGGACTTACGAGTAAAACTGTAACAATGTCTGTAAATGTTACTATTACTAAAATACACAAAAAATCACGGAATTCTTGTAGGCGTTCGGTACCTTGCGGAAATTTTGATTTTGTTTTTGTAAACTTCTATTAAAACCTAACCTTAGAATTTCAATGGTCTGAAATTTATTTTATTATCCATTTGTATTTTTTTGGTGTGGCAATTTGTTAAATGTTTTTGGAACGGTTTTTGATGTTTTTAGGTAATTTTATAGATATTTTGCTAATTTTCATAATTAGAAAAAGATTGTGAATATTAGAGGAAACATAAACAATAATCTAAGAGTTTCATTGTTTATTTTAATAATAGTAGTAATTGATATATTTACATTAGCAAACATTTACTATGAAACTAACTAAAAATGCAACACAGGTATTTTTATTTTTATTAAAGTACACATACTATTAAAAAACCTTTATTTAAAGATTTTACAAATCTGCAGATTCTATTACATCCCATAAGAACTGTCAGGAACTGGGTGGAAATAACTTAATTTCTAAAAACCCAGTTACAATGAATATTAAGACTACACCTTGAATAAACGGTACTTACACCTGAATAAAACTAATATAATAATATCTACTATTTACATACTGAAGTGATTTTATTTTGAAATCTATAATACAAAAAAAGATCTGTCACCATACCTCACATGTTGAAGACTTGACTTGAAATTCGCCAAATCCCATATCTTTTACCTCAACACGGTTTGTATTCATTTCTTCTGCAAGTTTATGGGCGTTAATCCCTAGTCTATCTCGGTAAATATTAGAATGTTGTCTTTCCATCTATAAAAAAGAAATGTTATTATAATGAAATGGCTAATTAACATTTCTTCCAAAAGTCTGTTAATGCTACATTCGTTTTTCGCTGATTTATCTTAAGCATTTGTTTAAACTTTCCAGTGCCATATTTGTATTTATAACAGCACTCATTCTATAATAATGTGCCCACATAGCTATCCTTTGTTTGGAAATAGTATCTAAAATATATTCTTAGTCTTATTATGTAAGTATTTCTTGAAATTAAAATGGATAAAAATATCCTTCCCATAAAATTCATTTTACGATAATAAAAAATAAACGTAGTTCTTAAGGTAATTCAAAAACACATATTTCTCTGCGGTTTGCAATTTTTCAAAATATTTTTATAAAGTTGTGTAACTTGATTTCTGTGAGTATTTTCTTCAGATCTGCTTTCATTACTTTTTTGATTTCTATATTTTTAATCTGAAAAATTCAAAATTCGCGCCAAACAACACCGATCCGATCATTCCCGTAAGGTGCTGAACGCCTACGATGATTCCATTACTTCTAAATCTAAATAATACTTGCTCAAAGACAGTTTTGCTCAGGCGAAGAGGGTGCGTTCGACAAAGGGGATCTTTGTGTATAGCATAAAAAGCAAGAACAGCAAATATTACACAAACTAAAGAATTCGCTGAGAATATCCTTACTGTTCTTTCATGCGCATTCTGTTCATTTGGTTCGCTAGTATTATTATTATTTTATTATTATTATTTTATTATTATTATTTTATTATTATTATTTTATTATTATTATTTTATTATTATTATTTTATTATTATTATTTTATTATTATTATTATTATTATTATTATACATTATTTTATCTGCTGTTTAAAATTAGAGACAAGCTTGCACATTGGAAATTGGTGGAGTGAGAAATTCTTACTTTTGTCTTGGTGTAATCCAAATGATAAGGGATAGATACAGAAAATGCGCTGTTTAGGATCATCAAGATAGAAGTAAATTACTGTGAATTATTTTATGCGGCTAAATATTGGCATTGCCTCAAACACATTTTGTAGAACCAAACTCTTCTGTGGGAATAGTTGCTGTACTGGAAAAATTAAGAAGAAGAAGACAGACAATGATCTGATATCTAAAGAAAGATCACTCTGAGCTCAAGAAAGCCAAGAATTTTTTTGGAAAATTAAAACCAAGATAGATCGAAAGAATGTGACTTCCTAAGTTACAAAAAATGCCTTTTATGTATACAGGGTGTCCCACGACGATTAAGACAAGTAATATATCAGAATTGGGCAGTAGTAGAGAATTATAATTTTGGGGGTGTAAATTAGAGCAAATGTTGCATCTTTTCTTGTTATTGTGTTACCCAATGAGGTATTTGTTTTTGGTCACGTGACGTCGCATTCAAAATTATTAATGGGACAACCTGTATATTTGAGCTTTTCTGTATTCCTCCCGATAAAACAATTCCAACAATCTAGCATACTTGGGGTCTAAAGTGATTAATTCAAGAGCTACAGGTACTTAAACGATTGTACCACTACGATTAAGACAAAAAATGTAACGAACAATAGCAAATAATTTAACTGAAGGGGTACATGTTATAATCAACGTCGCTCGTCTATTTATGTGACTCTATTAAATTTTTTCACGTGACATGCAGTTAAAAAATTAATAATTGAATCCCCTGTAATTTTCGGCAATCTTATATCGTACGTAATGATTAAGGCAAACCAATATTATAATTTTTAATAATAATTGAAAGTTAATAATGAAATGACCTGTTTATCATGGAGTAAAAATACATAGAATTGTGTTTTTTCCACAAAAACTTGTTTCCCTATTAAATATCGATTAAAAAGTAGCATAGCAAATCTTATACAAAAAACTGCCTATTTATCAAGTTTGCCATGATAAACACCTAGGACAAAGTCTGTACAAATTGATGACAATGTAATTAATACTTTAGCATATTTACAAGCATATCCTCATACATCCATTCGACATTTGGAATCTGAACTTGGTATCAGCAAATCAACTATCCACAGGATATTAAAAAATCATAAGTATCACCCCTTTAAGATACATTTGGTGCAAGGTCTGAATCCTCAAGATTTTGATCTACGATGTACATTTATTGCAGATATGCATGTACGGTTAGACGATGAGTTATCTTTTTTGGATAAAATTCTGTGGTGCGACGAATCGAGATTTCATAATAACGGAATCGTCAATCGACATAATTGCCATTACTGGTCTGCAGAAAATCCAAAATGGGTGAGGGAAACCCGATTTCAGAGAATTTGGGGGGTAAACGTTTGGTGTGGCCTATTCAATGGGCGTTTGATTGGCCCGTACTTTTATGATGGTATACTAACGGGAGAGAGATACCTAAATTTTTTACAAAATATACTTCCAGACCTACTTGAAGACATTCCATTGAATGAAAGAGATACAATGTGGTGGCAACAAGATGGTGCACCTCCACATTTTGATGGTAGAGTGAGAAATTATCTGGACATGATATTTCCAGAACGCTGGATTGGACGCAACGGTACTATTTACTGGCCTCCAAGGTCGCCAGACCTGACACCGTTAGATTTTGTTGCCTCTTTATTGTAGACTTTCAATTTCTCTATAAGGAAATCACTAACATGGTCTCCTTTTGAAAATGTCTTATTACTTCAGTTAAATCTTTCACTGTCTGCGCTAGTATTACAACATACGCAAGACATTGGTGACTCCTTATAAAAATGGTCTTCTTTGTTTGTATCTAACATCATATTAAAATATTGAAGAGCAAATCTTCTTGTGGTACCTCATTATTTACTACAAACTTATCCGTTAGTGCTCCTGCTACTCTTACTTTATAAGCCATATTTCTTAGCCTCATTTTTGTTAACCGTGTCAGTTTTTTGGGAACTCCAAAGTAGTATATAGTTTATCTCTGTGCATGCTATCAAATGCTTTTACAAAATCTATATATACAGCATACACTTTTATCTTATATTCTTTACATCTTTCTTGGATCTGTCTTAATACGTGTATATAGTTCAAATTTATTTTCTTTTTAGAAATATCTGCTGTAATCTTTCTTTAATAAGTATTGCTATTATCTTGCATTACATCTAGTAACATAATACCTCTATAGTCTATAGTTTTCGCATTTCTTGGCGTTAGCTTTTTTAAGCAAGGCTTTAATAACGGCCTCATTCCAACTATTTAATATTTATTCTTTTTGCCATATTTCCAAGATTACATATACTATATGTTTATGTGAGACCATGAGACCATTTTCCCCTTGGCTTTTATTATTTTTAAAATATCCCTTCTTTCTGTTGCATCTCCTTTCTCTATGTCGCAATCTTCTAACTCATCATTGATGTGATATTAATTTGCATCTAAAACACTTTCGTTTAATAAGTCGTTGAAATATTCTTTCTATCTGTTTCTTTTTTCTTCAGTACCCCTAATAATTTTTCATATTTATCTTCAACAAATATCTGAAATCCAAATTTGTGTTTCTTCACTAAAGTCAATTCTTTGTAAAAGTTTTCTAAAATCTCTTTTATTAAATCCTTATTTCAGTTTTTCTCGTTGAAATTCTAAATATTTCCTTTTCTTGAGTCTTCGTCCTCTCTTAACTTTTCTACTTATATTTTCTCTCCATTATATTCATATGTTGTTCTACCGCAAGCGGTATCAATCTTTCCCTGTTATTATTTTTATTATGCAAACTATGTTTTCCTATATTTGGTTCTTAAATTTTCTCTTTATCTGTTCTCTTGTATGCACTAATGGGAATTCTAACAAAGCACAATCGACTAAAACCTGTATGAAGTTTCGTTGAATAAAAAGAAAGAGAGACTTGAAGCCACCACCTATTATCGTAATATTTCTCAGCGAAATAAGAGTATAGTAATTGTTGTAGGTAGGAAGGAAGCATCCTCAGTAGCAAAAGTAGGGTCGTAGATCTATTAATACAGTTCTCGCCGTTTACTTAGATGTACTAGACAAGCGAGACAGCAATATCTATTATTTCACGTAAGACAGCAGTTGGTTAAGTGCGCTCGAACGAACACCCAATCAAAAGAAGTACTCAGTAGCGGGCTAGGTTTAGTCTTTTGATAATGTCTCATCAAAGTGAAAACAAGCGTAAGCTTCGTCTACACGGACAAACTCGTGAAGTTATATTTAAAGTGTACAATTATTTTAAAACGGTTAAAAGTGAACAAGACACTCTAACAGATGTAAAGATAAAAACATCAGAAGTGATAGGTAAGATAAAATTTAGATTTTATTAACATCACATTTTTACTTTTTGCATAATTATTTGGAATCAAAAACCACATATTTTTTATTTGAAATACGACGTTTCGACGAAGTAAATAGGTATAATGTGGTATAAAATAAAGTTTTTAAAAAAAATTAAATTGTAAAAATTCCTAAAATCTTTTTATCAAAATATGGATTTAATGTATATTAAAACAAATGATGCATTATTTATATAATGTCGAAACGTAATAATGAAACTATGAAACCATTTTAAATATTATTTTACTTTCATTGACCGATCCCTATTAAAAAATTTTTAAATTATTATATATTTCAATCTTTTTTTATACAAATTATAACGATTCTCTTTCTGTGTTCTTTATAGGAGTTTCTGTTGCTACAGTGGAAAGAATTATTCATGAAGGGCAAAAATCATTGGAGAAGACTGGGAAAGAACCTTTTTCTAGTCCTAAGAAAAAACGTATTAGGAAATCAACTGTTACAGATCTTCCAGAATATCAAAGTACAGACATTCGACGAATAATTCATGATTTTCATAAGACAGAAAATTGTCGAGTCAATGTAAGAAAACTGAATGAGAAAATCAAAAAAGATTTAGATATTTCTGTATCGGACACGTCTTTAAGAAGAATTCTTAAAAAATTGAAGTTTCGTTGGAGAAAAACGGAAAACAATAGAAAAGTTTTAGTTGAGAAAATGGAAATTAGAAGTTTAAGAGTGAAGTCACAATAGACCAATTATATTTGTAGATGAAACTTACGTCCACAGTGGACATACATCTTCAAAGTCTTGGACTGACGACACTACAAAGGGATTGTTTACTACTATCTCTAAAGGTAATCGGCTGATAATAGTTCATGCTGGTGGTGAAATGGGGTTTATAAAAGATAGTTTGTTAATGTTTAAGTCAGGGAGCAAGTCTGGAGATTACCACGATGAGATGAATGGGCAAAATTACAGAAAATGGGTAGAAGAGAAACTGATACCAAATTTACCAGCAAATTCCGTTGTCGTATGTGACAATGCTTCATATCACAATGTACAAGCTAACCGTGCTCCTAACTCCAATTCACTAAAAAATGAAATGATACAGTGGTTGACAGAGAAAAATATCCCTTTTAATCCGTCAAGCCTCAAGCCAGAATTGTATCAATTAATTAAGTGGAATAAAGATCGGTATGTGACGTATCTTTTTGATGACATATTTTCTCGACATGGACACACTCTTTTACGTTTACCTCCCTATCACCCAGACTTGAACCCTATCGAACTTATATGGGCCACCGTCAAACATAACATTAGCCGGAGAAATGTTACATTTAAATTAAATGACGTTAAAACAATAGCTGAGGAAGAATTCAAAAACATTGATGCCAATGAATGGAAGAAAAGATGTGACCATGTCGTCAAAATAGAAAATGATTATTTTGGCAGGGAAGTTCAAACATATATGTTATTTGAAATAAACCCAGTCATAATTTCTTTAGATAAAACTGGTTCGAGCAGTAGCAGTGAGGACGATTCTGAATCTGAAGATGACAGTTAGTTTAATATTTATTTTTTAATATACCTAATCTTATTATTTAACTCAAATTTGTAAAGTTTCTTTCATAACCGTCATTGTTTGTTTCTTATGTTCTGCCTTTTTTTTTATTAAAACCACTAAATTTCATGTATTACAGTGTTTTATTTAACGGCAATGAACAAATTGAATGAAAGTAATACCGGATATAAAAAAGCACTTCCTTAAATCTTAGTCTCTATCTTAATATTTTTTCGTAACTGCATGTTCATGAAATTAGAAATCGATAAACCTTCTATAAGTGATTGTTCATTAAAAGTACATTAAAAAGTTTAAGTCAATTCGATAAGAAAAAAAAGACCTAAGATTACATTATCTTGAGGCATTAAAAATGACAAAAGAAAAAATTCCAACAAGTTTCTTAATTATTAATAGCTAAATAATGCAATTGTTTACAACTACCATTTGACAAGCAATTATTGTAGTAGAGAAAAACGTTAGCAAAACTTATCTTATTTTGCACATTTACTTAATAAATAAATGTACGATAAGTACCGACGCCACTGCCAATGGAACCTTATTTGTTTGACCAATGGTTGTCGCTCGGGCGGAGTTAAAATAACACTAGATTCGATTTGGTACATCTAAGTAAACGGCGAGAACTATATCTACTGGATTGGGATGAAATTGTAACGGTTTTTCCAGCGGTTTATGGAAAAGTGGTTGTTACAATATGGCGCTTTCAGTGATGTCTCGGGCGCCAGTCCTTTTTTTTTGGAGACCACACGATGCCTTAAATTAACATTAAGGGTGCCTAGATAGCTACAGTGAAGATAACCGTATTCCAGGGGTTTGATTGAAAAATTATCTTAATATGAAAGTAGTGGAAAACAGGCTTTAATTGTTTTCCACCACGATACCTGGATACCGGTTCCTATTTTGAAATGACTAAAAACTTAATTCAATTTAAAAAAATGGAATAAAAGACAGATTTATATTTTTAAAACAAATATACCATATACCATAAAAAACCAACTAAAATAAACTGGCAAACACCGCATCTGAAACTCTTTAAAACATGCTTCGTTACAAAGTATACCTTTAAAACGAAGAGGACTATATATATAAAACTTTCAATGCAAGTACAATGACGCATAATGCATCTGATGTGGTTTTTTTTGTTATTAATGTACTTTCAATTTAACTGGAAATACCCTAAACTTTTTATATTTAAATGGGACAGACTGTATACTTCGCAGATTTTAATAGATCTTGTTCTTTCGAATTTATACATACTGCGTTTAGTGTAGAGTTTTGTAATAGTTTGACGAAGGTTTTAGAAAGCACCATTTTTAGAATCATTAGGAAAAATTAAAGAAAATCTTAATTGCATCTATCGAACAAGAAAATCCGGAGGACGGAAATGTCGCGAAAAGACCTAAATTGAAACCAGGTCGTAAAATGAAATATTTAGATGATACCGTAAAATCCCGATTCGGCGGATAATTCACTCTATTTTTTTTTCAAGCATGAAATTCCGACTCTCAGTAAAATTAACACGATAATTACGGATGACGATAGTTTACCAAATTTATCAATTAAATTTTTAAGGAGATCATTGCACGAAATGAAATTTAAATATCTAAAGCGAGACCGTAATAGTGCATTAATAGAAAGGGAAGAAATAATAATATGGCAGAGAAAATATTTTAAGGAAATTAGGGAAATTCGTTCAGCGGGAAAAACGGTTTTTTGGTTGCTAGGTTGTCGCCGTATCATTGCGAGCTTAACTCTACTCAGTTAATTTGAGCGCAAATAAAATCGGAAGTCGGGCGTAACAATTCTACATTTAACTCGCGGACGTACAAAATTTACTACAAGACGCAATTAGGAAAGTATCGTCGGACGTGTGAATGAATTGTATTAAACACTTAGAAAAGATCGAGGAAAAGTTTTGGGTGTTATATATGCAGATTGAGACAGTAATAGAGCCTATTATTATAACACTCGATTAGAGCGCTCTGGATGTGTATTCCATTAAGGTCTGTGGGAAATCACCAATATAAATAATAAGAAAATTATTATTAAAAATATCCTTATCTCCTTCATTAATTTACCAATTACATTCAAAAGTAAAATTACTACGCCATTGGAATCGTATTCGGTTCACTCAGGGACTTGTAAACCTCCATGGTGAAGAAACCCGAAGGTACAACGTCACCAGTTAAATTAATGACGTCAAAGTCATCTAATTCGGGCTTATAATATAGCAAAAATAACAATTAGAATAAAATCAAAATTCGGTTTTTAAATATTATATAACGATCTAGCTTCTCCCATATTTATATTATATTAACTGATTTCGATTGCTTTATCCACTATTGTCATCTTTATACTTACAACACAATTTAGCTATAGCGTTCTAATCAGGCTTCATAGTGTTGATAGTAGCTCGTATATGAGACTTAGCAACTCTATAAGTTTGGGGTGCTACTAGAACCTGCGAAGCTATCTGCTTAGGTTGTTCTCGTTGTGTTTAAAAACTACTTGATGACGTAATCACGAAATGACTTAATTGTGTGAAGAATATATTTTACATGCTGTTATTCTAAAATCAAACTGTTGTGTAATAACTGCTTTGATTTTTATTTTTGAAATATACTTTTATGCAAAACAATACTTACTAGACGTTTATTTTCCTTATTATTAATTTTCCACAGTTTTCTTAAATATTTGTGGCAAAAATAATAGCTGAACCCCCAAAATATCAAATACACTCTGAAGTATAGAAAGAGCTGAATTGATGAACAGTATTGAGTTCGCCTAGCAGGGGTGGGCAAACACTGGTCCGCGGGCCACATGCAGCCCTTAAGCAAGATTTATCCGGTCCGTCACTAAATTTTTCTGATGCATGGTCTGCCGCGCTGCGCCAATACGGCGACTGACTAGGCTGGACGATGTCAGTAAATTCAGGAATACTCGAGATGCTTAGGCCACTCGCTATATGAGGAGAAGCAGCTGTGATTCCCATAAATTTACTTTGAGATCAGTTGTGAAGTGCAGATGGATTAGTAAGTTTCGACTGTTTTGAAAATATTCAAAACATTTCTCGTCCTGAAATAGGTCCGACCCTCCGGATAGTAAATACAAAAAGGTTGCTCAAAAATGTTGTACGTTCCAGGAGAAGTGGATCCAAGAATATTTGTTTGTTATTTATAAGGACAAGCCAATTTGCCTGAAATGTAATGAAGCCGTGGCGATTTTAAAAAGACATTATATATTTTCAAAAATATGGAAATACTAAGAAGTGATCGAATCGAAAAGTTAAAAAAGAATTTAGCTGCTCAATAAACTGTTTCATTAAAAAGCAGTGAAGAAGTTGATAGATGATGTCGTAAGTCCGAGTTATGTTAGTAAGAAACTGGCGGATCATTCCAAGTCATTCTCAGAAAGTGAGTTTGTGAAATAATGCTTAATAAAAGTGGCAAAAAATCTTGTATACAGATAAAAGTAAAAAGTTCGCAGAATTAATTTATCCTGAAGAACAGTCACAAGATGAATAGGTAGAATGGCAGAAAACATAGCTTTTGGCAAAATCGTGGAAAAAGCACTGATATTACTTATACGACATAACTAGCAATTTTTATTTGTACAGTTGACTAAAATTTGAAAATAACGGCAGATTTGCTTCCACTTCGTTCTATGAATGACACTACATGGAAATAAGAATTTTTTTGATGAAATTGTTAAATGTTTTTAGTGCTTTTAGACTAGGCTGGACACAGTTAAGCGATGTCACTACAGATGATGCTCCCGCGATGATAGGAAAAATATTGAGATTAATAATCTGTTCACATTTCACTATGTCATTCATCAAGAAAAATTTCTGTGCTAAATTATTAAAATTCACGCACCTAATGTGGCCAGTTATTTCGTATGTAAATGATAAATCAAGAGGTTTGACTCACCTTCAGCGCCAGCAATTTCTGAATGACAAGGACTTGGAATCTGAATATAAACAGCTCGTTATTCATTGTGAAGTTCGCTGGTTCAGTAAGGGCAAAATGTTGAAACGATTTTATGAGTTAAGAGAAGAAATTAAACTTTATGGATATGAAAGGCAAATCCATACTAGCCGAATCTTTGAGAGATGATGTATGGTTATCTGAGTTTGCATTTTTGGTTGATGTCACCTACTACTTGAACCAGCTGCATACAAATATGCAAAAACTAGGACAACTATTTATCTATATAAAAGCTTTTCAAAGCAAACTTCGGTTTCCCTTTCTAACACCCCACAAAAATTTCGATAAGAATACCCTTGCACAGGAACTATCTTCATTAAATACAGAATTTACATCCAGATTTGGGGAATTACATTCACGTGAACATCAGTTCCAAATATTCAGGACAACTTTTGACGTGGACGACGAGCAAGTAGAAATATCGCTTGAAATGGAATTGCTTAAACTCCAGACAGATGATGTTCTAAAAAGTCAGTTTCGTGATGTACATGCGCAATATTTTACACGAGACCTGTTTCCAAAGATAAATATCCAACTGTTAATTCATTTTATGCGTAAAATGATGTTCTCTTTGGCAGTACTTATTGTTGTGAGCATTTTTTTTTCAAAAATAAATTTCAGGAAATCAAAAAACGGGTTATGTATTATCGATACACGTAGCAACAACATTACTTTCACCAAATATTAAACTTCTTGCAGAAGAAAGCCAATTCGAAGTTTCTCATTAGTTAGAATTGCAAGACTATATTATTTTATTATGTATAGTTACATATATGTATCTTCTTCTTTTTAAATAAATGCTATTGTTATCAATTGTTTTTGTTTTGGCCCGTGGCCCTCCATAAATGCTTCTACGGAACGCTACAAAAAAAGGTTGCCCACCCTTGGCTTAGATACGTACACATGGCTTGGTTTTTTCATAGCAAATTTGTGCATCTCTCTACTTTAGCTATTCTTGTTTAATTAGACCATTAATTGGAATACTTAAAATTATATAATCTACATTATGGTTTACATGAATATTTACTTTGTTTTATTATTTTTAGCGGTTCAAAATGAAAGGCAACCAAGGAATACAGCGACAATTCGTCCGGAAACTTTGAGAGACATGAGTGCTGAGCAAGAACGGGCTTTAAGAGAAGCAGCTGTAGCTGTCGGAGTCTTCGGGTAAAAATTAATGAATTTATTATTTATTCAAAGATTTGAGGTCGGGTCATACAAAACAGTGACGTGTCAGTGCCGTGACCGACACGTGATCCAACCGGCAAAGTGACAAGTACAGACAGTCCCCGACTATATTTTTTTGTTACCACGGCCGTGATTTATATGTTCTGCTGCTTGATTTTTTTTAATTTTAATTTATTTTTTGGTATTTTTATTAGTTCCTGTTCATTCATAAGAAAGATGAATGATGTATTGTTAATCGAATTAGTGCACACCATTTTATCCCACTGTATTTCTTTCTTCAAATCCCTTAATTTGCCTATAGTTTTTTCTCATTTATTTAAGTTTTTGTGTAATTTTATTTGCCCTTTATTAACATGATAAATAAGATAATATGAAAAAACAAAAATTCTAATAAATATCTTAAACCCTAAAAAAGCACAAAGCTCAAGCGTTTTTAAAGATAAACGTAAAAGAACAGTATATTTTATTTTCTATATTTATAATGGATAGATTCCACAAAGCACGGGTAGAAACAATCATTACAATTAATGTTGATATTTTTGATAGTAAAATATGAAATTATTTTGCATAAATATAGTAATTAATCCAAATCATAAGTGAACTTTAATAAGTGCAGTACTAGAGAAAAATAAAGGAAACATTATTTTCTCTGCCTGTTATAGACCTCCAGTTTCCTTAACAATGGCCTTTAGCCCAGCAAGATACACCAATAGTTTCCTACCGTCCGTACCACATTCAACATTGCCCAATAGAGAACCTTCTCCGAAAAATACTAGCGACAATGATGGTAAGTTAGCTATTTTAATAAATTATAAATAATATATCCAATCCGTCTCGAGGTTTTTTTTTAATAAAGTTGTGTTTTTCAACAAAGTATCTTGAAATGTAGCCATTGTTTTTTATTGTCATCGATCAGTTTAAACTGCAGTCTATAGACATTTTCACACTAGCTGCACGACATCGACACAGCATCCTTCCCGTCGTTGCTGTTGATGTATCATCCCCATCGTTATGTTATGTTTGTCCTTTAAATGCGTTCTATCGCAAAATACCAAAGTTTAAGTATGATATTAGGTTGGTTGAGATTGTTAATGTCAGCCATTACGTGTGAACTGCCCAAAAGACCGCACAACTCGGCTGCTGTCGTCTTGGTGTCGAATAGCTTTAGTAACTCCAAAAATCTATCATGTCGTATCGCATGAAATCGTAAACTGGAAATATTTCGAAAAGAGAGATGCAGATTTGTACACCAAAGATGACAACGGATCTTCTTTTTTAAAATACTTTTAAATGCCGGATAAAATGACAAGAAACGTATAGAAACAAAATACGCCCTTCCCCTTTTATGCAGATTTTTTAGGTTTAAAGTTTTAATACAACATTAGCAGTAAAATTACATATCAAATATTGGGAAAAATCAGACAACAGATTACGCATGTAACCAAGAAATATACAAATTTATGATCAGGTGACAGTGTTGATGCATTTTTACAGGTTATGCTTTCGATTTTCCATTCACACCATTATAATTTCTTTCTCGTTCGGTTCATCTCTTATCGCCTGACGTTCACTGTGGCCTATCACACGTTTTTGGTAAAAGTTGAGTTACTATCTGTACAGTACCGTTTGCGGAAATTGTTAACAACTTCAGTCAAACTTGAGTAATCGTAGAGTTTGTGAATAAGATCATTTGTACCGAGTATGTTGAAACAAAATAAAATCTATATATTTATTTAAAAGTATTTCACTGTGTATTTTTTAATGCCCTCAATTATTCAAAATTTGTCTAAAAAATATAAATATATCCACGTATTTAAAAAAACTACTATGGTTTTTTCGGAAGTAAGTACATAAGAGGTTGTTTTTTTTTTTAGATAAAAAAAAGTAACAATAAAACTTTGTTTTCATGAAAATGTATGAAACAATTTTCAGACGAAATCACTCATCCTATGCGCTCGTGATTTTGTCATAATAATTAATTTATCGTAATACGTCAAAAAAATGCACTAGATGTAATACCGTGAAAAGGGTTTTATTTTTTTATTCGTTACTTAATGTTGATACGTAGATGTTGAAAGAATTGAACAATATATTGGTTTTTAAAACGGCCTTTTTTTAAGTTTAATTTGTTTTATATTTTTTTGCTTTTAACTTGGAAAATGATCTTTGCTTTAATTATTTTTTCTGATTGTATTAATTAAATTCAAGTTCTCCGACAATATATCAGATGTTTTAGAGCGGTCAAAATTTGGCAAATGGTTTTAGACACCCTTTTCCTTAAAATTCGTCCTGGCTTATGAATGCAGGAACCATCGGTACAGTTTCAAAAGGCGGGTAGTTAAATTAAACAATTGTAATCCTTTTAGAATACAAATATATTATAAAGAAAATGTAAATTTAGCACACAAAAATAACGAAATTATAAAAATGGTAACAAATATAACCAAGCGTAGGTCTCTCAAAAAAATGGACTAAAATGCGATGCCTGTCTATAAGATTAGTATTCAATTTAATTTCGTGAAAATTTAAATTGATAAGAACAGGAAGGAAATATGTATATATTTGGAAAAAAAACACGTCAGTGAAAAGGTATATTAGTAGCAACGCTTGAGTCAGGAAAAACAGGGTTAAAATTAAAAATCTAATAATTGAAAGAAACAAGATGTTCCAAAGATAGTCCAGTATAAAATGATTGTTTCTCAGTTCCCTTCTCACATTAACGTATTATCTGGTTTTGGAGTCTATAGTTAAGATAGGAATAGGAATTTTCGATTCGAAGGATGCCTTACAAAAAATTTTTTTCTAAAGATACTGAATATGGCTTCTTTATTTTATGACCAAACAAGCCTTAATCCTAGCCAAGATTCATGGTATCCAAATTATTCTAGATTGGATTCCAAGGCATTCTCGTCATGAAAAATCAAGCTGACCAACTTGCCAAAACTGGCTATTCTCTCAATCTTCCTGCAACCGTTGAAATCAACTATTCTAATTTCACTCCAAACATAAAGAGAATCCTATGTGATAACTGGATCAGAGAATAGCAGAACAGATCTTATAAAGTAGCTTTCTACTCCAGTAAAACTTGGCTACCGACCCCAATAGATATAAATATGTTCCCTATTATTTTATTTAAACGTAGGAAGATTCAATATTTTGTGTATATTTTTTGATATTTGCAGTATTGGATTGTAATTTTCCTATTTTTTTACTACTGGGTGTTTTTACTATCAACGAAGCTAACATTTCTGGGTGTGTATAAGCTCTCCTAAATTCTCTTCTAAAGTTATTTATACCCTTAAATTAAGGGCGTTGTTAACCAATCCTGAAACGAAAATACTTATATCTTTGTTATTAAAGCTCGAATTCTCATGCCGGTTTCAATATAACACTGTAAAAATAATGTATTTTTGGGAAAATTGCTTTTTTTCTTATTTTTTTTTTCAAGAAAAATTTAAACGAAAATATTTTTTTAACGATTTCAATGATCATCTCCGAAACATAAAATATTTTCCCTATTTAACAAAAAAATAAAAATTTAAACTTTAAATTAAACAGAGTAAAAGTATTCAAAGTAAAGCATCGGAACTTACTGAGCTCACCAAATGTGCGGATTCACTTTACGAACTAGTTCACGGGCGTACAATACTGATGCTAAAAAAATTTTGTGATGTGCTGATTTTAGTTTATTAAGTGTAAAACGACATATAAAAAATTAAAATATTTTATGGAGGTCCTAACAGACATACTAATGTTATGGGGATTTAAGCGACCATACAGGGAGGTGCAAAAGACCGTAAAAATGTACATGGCAAAATTAATTGATATTTCTAAAAAGTAGGAAAATGATAATATTTGGTAGGGATCTCAATAAAGTCACACTAAATAATGAAACACGGGTTAGAACGACTCCCATATACAGGGACATGCAAGAAAGTCGCTTATTTAATATCCCTAAAAGTTCACTTATAAAGATTATATTTAGAAATACTTATGGCCAATTTCACCAATCACATATAAATCTCTAAATAGTTATTCAATTAATAACTTTTATTCTCTGGTTAAATATTTTGATGTTTCATCGACGCTTGTAATCCATGGATGGCTATTTAATAGTGTATGCAACTATTTCTGTAAACCACCATTAGAATGACATTCTTTACAAAAAAGAAGAATTAGACATTCACACTTAAATTCAGCAGAAGTGGATTAATATGTTCATGTATTAATTTTAGTTTATTTCACGTGTTTATCTGAGATTTTATTCTACTCGTTTTTTTATTTTCATTTGGAAATGGAAAAAAATAAAAATAAATAAAAATTATTGAAAAGAGAAGAAACTTTATAATGCCGATGATGTTAAAAATTTGGAATAATTTATAAATGTACATATAAGTAATTAAAAAATATATTTAATGTACTTAAGGTAATAATTTTGTAAAATCAAACAAAGTAACAAATAGAGTAGATATTTGAAGTTAGAAAACATCAAGTAAGTTTTTAACTAACGAATTTTCGCAATAAAATCTAAGAACATAAATATAAATCCAAATAACTATTCTTCAAGGAATGTGGATAAGCCTCGAATGAATATAAATTGTACTTAGCAAGTTTACATATTTATTTTACTTCTTTCTGAAATAAATTTCCCGGCTAACGAATACCGGTTGGGCGCAATAGATTCATGCACGACCTACGTTATTGATTAGTAAATAAAAACCCTTTAAAACGATCAGTTTAAAGTTGTACACTTTTTAAAGAAATGGTCGGCCTAGAGGCGTTGCAACTCCCTAAAATTTAACAAGTAAAGAACACTCTTAACAAGATTTCAGGGAAGAATCGATTGTCCGAAGCAAGACACCATTCTTCCCTAAATGAAATGCTGGGTAAATTGTCCTTTTGGTTATATCTCACTAAAAGACAAGAAGAAGAATAAGAAGAATTCGGATAACCTCCAAAACTTTTTCTCTGTTAAGACGTCAAATATCAAGGCTATTCGGCCTATGCTCCAAAACATGTTATTTATGGCACATACAGCAATTAGTTGATGGCAACTTTATGTTATTGATATTTAATTATTTTTTTTACTGCAAAAAGAGCTCTTTTATTTTGTATGAAAAAGATCGTCAACATTTTTAAGGATAATATACTGAAATTTGATTTTTCTGTAAATATTTTATGAATTCAACAAAACACTATTCTAGACGTCAATGATTTTAATCAATTTTCCGTGAAACTGCATGTAATGTTTTTTCTATTTTCTTAACAAGGAGTGTCCTAATAGTTTCGAAAATTAAAAAAAAATGAAATTAATCTATTAATAATTACTTCCGTCTAGTCACCCAACTTCCTTGAGACGGTATTTGTTTCTTGTTTCGTTACTAGGTAAATTTATTTATTATTTTATATAATATTACAATTATGTTCATGAAGTATAGAGAGACGTTATTTTTTGAAGTTTCTTTAAAAGTTTTATTTTTAAAAGAAATGTTAGTGTTAAATTTATATAAAAGTTACTAAAACCGCAAAACTGGGTTTGAAGGTGAGTAGCACCGTAAAAAGCACTTCAGCATCAGCATCAACGGACACCAAAAAAGATGCTGAAGTGCAAACAGACTTTCCAAGTGAATGTCCTAATTGCCAATCAACATCTAGAAGCACTACTGCCGTTCAGAATGAATCAAATATAGAGAACCCCGGACCCAGCACACCAAACCCTGAGGGCGATGTGAATAATTCACCTAATGAAGAGCTGGGTCGAAGAAATTTAAAAAGAAAAGGTTCGCCCCACCCTCCTGATGAGAAAACTAAAAGAATTCAACAGTAGTAGCTAAATATCTATATTTTGGTATTGTGATAATGAACAACAGAAACTACCCGGTGGAGCGAATTATTTTTTTAAAATATTAGTTAAAAATTTTTAGTGAAAAATTCATAAATATTATTAAAATATTATATATAAAAATATCACTTGTATTTTATTTACTCCAAAGTAATTGGATCTAATAATTGTTATTCAACCGACAACGTCCAACAGAATAGTGATCTTTTCGACAGCTGACAATAAGAATTTTATAGAGGGGGGATAATTTCCAAAAACAAAATAAATTCAGGAACGTTAAATTTTTAACATTTTAGTACAAATACATTTTCATTTATTGTTTTCAAAATATTAAATTTTTCTGTAATTACTACATCTTGAATATTTTCTTTACGTAAAAAAACAAATTATTTACTAAATATTAACTTTCAAAATTTCAAAAATATAAACAATATTCATTTAATAGTTTAATAATAATAGTTTAATATTGTAAATAGATATTTAATAAATATTTACTAATTAATATAATATATATTTATTAAATATTTGATATAAACATTGTAAGGGAAATATTTAATAAATAGTTATTTAATATTAGATATAAATATTGTAAAGGAAATATTTATTCAATATTTAATATAAATATTATATAGCAAATATTTAACAAATATTTAAAAAAGATAATATTTCTTTTATATATAGAAAATATTTACAAAATATTTGATGATATCGGGGCAACCGATTTATCTTAGATTTTAATATAAATAGTATCTTTAATTATCTATCGGCAGGCTGACCTGGGATAGATTGGCGGAGATGCTGAACTGGATCTGGTAATTTATAAATCAATTTTTGCGTCACTCGTTTTTTCAGTTGCACTATCATATTTTCTTTTTGTTACGTAAATTACGAAATTTCCTTACCGATATATTTTGTTAATAGATTATTTGTGAATATATTCAATGTTATTTACAGAAGAAAGTATAGATG
The DNA here is from genome assembly GCA_951812935.1 of Hermaeophaga mercurialis. Lineage (NCBI taxonomy): Eukaryota > Metazoa > Arthropoda > Insecta > Coleoptera > Chrysomelidae > Hermaeophaga > Hermaeophaga mercurialis. The sequence goes on from OX638363.1 coordinate 34,359,384, forward strand.
TAACAAATGAAGAAGAAGATACCCCCTCGTCCGGATGCGCAGTATCATCAAGCAGTGGTCCTTTACGACCAGAACCTCATCCAGCCTCTATGACAGGCCTATATCCATCGACTCAGGAAACGATTCATGAAACTTCAGCCAGACTTTTGTTTATGGCAGTTAAATGGGCCAAAAATTTGCCTAGCTTTGCCAGCCTGCCCTTCAGAGATCAAGTATGTATATCCTTTTTTTAATTTTTCGTAACTCTAAAATAAGTATTTTAGTGTTTTCTGAAACAAAGATATTTGGTCAAAAAGATAGGCTACAAAAATTTTGTTTCATCTCTTCATATATTCTAACAATGTTACTTGTAATTTTATGTTCTTTGTTTATATCTTTTTACTTTAGATCATATATTATTCCTTTGTTCGAGCTCTTCAATTTTCGTTTTCATCTAATTTCGTTGGTCCTAATATTATCCTTTTTATTCCTCATACTTGTAATCAGAACAAAGAAGGAACTTGTACACACGTTTTTAAGTTTAGGAGAAAAACCAAAAATAAGACTAAATACATGGAAAATACATTAAAAATAAAGCCGAGCAGGACAAGGATTACTGTTTCGAAAAAATACAAGAATTTGACTATCTCAGAGTGACGGCAACAAACAGCAGCGACGAAATCACGGAATTTAATAAAAGACTTGCAAAAGAAAACAAAACTGTAGGAATAAAAGGAAAGCTACTAAAATCTAAAGGCATCTCTCGAGCGGCGAACATAAAAATTTATAGAACTGTTATACAACCGACGGATTGTATAGCAGCGAATGTTATACTGTGAACACAACAGAGGAAAATAAATAAAATGTATGGGAGAGAGGAGTATTAAGAAACATTTTTGAAGGAGTAAAAGTAGATCAGAATGAGTGGAGAAGACTTATATGGACAAGCAGAGATTGAATATATAGTCAGAACAAAAAGAATGCTATAGCCTGTGGATGACAGGACTCTTAGAGCGAGGGAACGGCGGTAGAAGAAAAAGCGCCCAAGACGGAAATGGTTAGAGACATGCAAAGAAGACTTACTGGAATAGGGATAGTAGACTGGAGAGAACAGCCATAAACAAGAGGCTCTTGAGAAAGGCTGTAGACAAACTCCAAGCCATGGGCCTTTTAAGCCTGCTCTGCTTATATATTTCTTTCTGTAAATTTCTGGTATCATTCTTCTTTCTTAGTTATTTTTATCATTTCTACAGCATACATGAATATTTAACTAATAACTTTACAATGCGGTTAGTTTTGTATTTACACATTTTCTTCAACCTCCCAACTTATTTTTTTTTAAATGATTGATATTATTATCATTTTCTATACTTAAAATTAAATGAAAAATTTATCAATATATAAAATTAGTTTGCCAAAGTACAGTTTCCTCATAACTCCATGTATTTAAGAAACTTAACTCTAATAATATGTCTTTCAGGTTATTCTTTTAGAAGAAACCTGGAGTGAGTTATTTCTGTTAAATGCGATTCAATGGTGTATGCCATTAGATATTTCTGGGTGTCCACTTTTCAGCATTAATGAGCACACGAAAAATGGTCATTCTGCAACAGATATCAAATTCTTAGGAGACACTCTACTGAGATTTAAAGCGGTCCATGTTGATCCGGCGGAATTTGCTTGTTTGAAAGCCATCGTTTTATTTAGAGCAGGTAAAAATATGGTTTTTTTTTTCTACTATCATGCGTAAAGTATAGCTGACCAATTATAGAAAAGCCTCTGATCTCAAGATACGCGTGGAAAAATCGGGCTAGAACAAGTGGACGTTCATTTTCTAACTGTGTGTTGCAGCGTTTTTTCGTGAAATACACTCTGAGAGAAAATTTTATTGAATTATATTTATTAACTAATATTTACGTTTTAGCTTAGTTTTAATATTTCGCTGTGCGCATTTCAGGGACATTCCTACAATTGGTGAGCAGTACCAACTTTAAAAATATCTACTGGCATTTAAAAAAGATTATACATATTTATTTAGAAGGTAAAACGAAACTATTAACCATTATATTTGGTGTGTTTTTATGGTTTTGCAAATTTGATAATATATATAAAACGGTGTTGTTTTAAGGTGTATTAAAAATATCAAAAAGTCCAAGTATGTATTTTGTGTAATTACCAGAAGGAAAATATTTATTCAACCTCATGGCTTAAGTATGGGTAATCCTCTGAGTTGCCTTTTGGCTGACCTCTTCCTAGATCATCTTGAACAAGAAAAAATTCTCATCCCTACCAATAATCAATTCATTTTAAAATGGTACAGATATGTTGATGACATTTTCGTTATCTTCAAAGGTAACCTTACAGATATTAATAACTTTCTCCTTTTTCTGAACAATCTCCACCCTAATATTTCTTTCACAGTTGAAACGGAACTGAATTCCTCTATTAACTTTCTTGATTTGTCTATTACCGTTTCGAATAATCAACTTTCTTTTGACATATTTAGGAAACCTACTCAAACAGATCATCTTATCAATTTCCATTCTAATCACTCTTTCCAACATAAAATGTCCGCTATATATTGCTATGTCCACCGATTACTCAATGTTCCTTTATCTCCCGACAATTTTTCCAAAGAAATTAATGTCTTAAAACAGTTAGCTGTCAATAACAGTTTTCAGCCAAATATTATTGATAAAGTTCTCCAAAAATTAAAACTAAAACGTAACATACAACAAGCCTATAATGTTACTTCTATCCCTCCAACTGATTTAAAATATTTTTCATTACCTTATCTTGGAAAAATTTCCCTTGACATTTCAAAAATTTTCCGCAATTTAAATAATATCAAGATCTCTTTCAGAAATAACCTTTCCATCAAATCGTTACTTAGTCACACAAAAGACCCCCTTCCCATTCTTGACAAAAGCGGTATTTATAAACTTTCTTGTTCAGATTGTAACTCAACTTACATTGGAAAAACTGTACGGAAACTAGACATTCGCATCAAAGAACACATCAGATACCCGGACAAGTCCACTTTCGGACACCACTTAAAATTTAACAATCATAATTTCAACCCCTCAGAAAACGTAAAGATTTTACACAACATTTTTAATTGTAACTTTAAACTTGATCTTCTCGAAGATCTTGGAATTCTTCGTGAATTAAATAAACCTTCCTCCTCCTGCTTAAACACCCAAATTCACTTAAATATCAATAAATTTAATCCATTATTTAAAAGTTTGTAAGTGTGTGGTAAGTAATCACTTCTTTCCCTTATTTTCAACACCTCGTTATATTAACCACCGGTCAACATATTCTTCTTTCCTACCCCCACATTCATTATTTGAACGTCTCATATGTTTTTTCTTCCTTAATATTATCCTGGCCTTTTACTTTTCCGCTTACAAAAATTAACCTCACTCTAGTTCAAACATTGTCACAAACCACATGGTCTTATTTCACTTAAAACATTTTACTTATTTTTATTTATTTTCCATGTTTTTAAAGCACTTGTTGTCTTTAATCAAGACAACCTTCAGGCCTGGACCTCAAGAAACCTTAAAATGTTATTGTTTTTTACACTACTTTAATGTCGTTTTAAAAGTTAATTAAGATGTATTGTTACTGCTTAAATGTTCTTAAAAGAATTTTATAACTAACTTACTGCCTTCTATTTTTGCATATTTTGTAAGTATTTTCATTCTCTTTATGTATTATTTTCTATCAATAATATTTTTTTCAGTTTGTCCTGATGATGGCATCGTATTGCCGAAAGCGCTCGACTTAAGAAATATATACATTTCTTTTACACTTACCTTCACATTAAAGATTTTACACACTTTACATACAAAATTTGGCCTTTCTTTCATTACCTAGTGTGTACGCACCAACACGTAACTTTTGTTACTCTTCAATTCAAATATTTATTAGCTTATAACTTTTATTGTAACCAAATTACTGAATATAAAAATATAATTTGTAGTAAGAAGACGAAATCATGAGTATAACAATTTTAATTGAAATGAATAATATATTGAATAGGATTAACTTGAATATGCAAGGTGCGACACCGAAAACGAAACTGATCGAATATATCGAAGACATTTTATTTTTTTTTTTCGAAAAAATCGCAAAATCAAGTTTGATTATTAATGGAAGATAATCTAAAACTACACATGTTCCACCAAGGACAACATACATACAGGTAAGGGAGTCCTAGAGAAACGGCCTCCATGCAATTTCCCAAAGGGAGCTGCCTCTCCGCAACTATAGAATCTAATAATGGAGAGCCTGTTAGAACGGCTTACGCAACAAGATTTCTATGCACAAGCATATGCAGATGACGGGCTGATTTTAATAACTGGCAACTTTATGAACAGGGTATGCGGACCCATGCAAGTGGTTTGGAAGATCATTGATAAGTAGTATGTGGAAACACACCTATCTTCGGAAAACCCCTAAAGCGAACTAGAGGGAGGTAAAGTATCAGGGAGTCATATAAGGGGACAAACTTAGTTGGAGGTCGCACATGGACAGAGTAGTTGGCAAGTCGGCTCCCACAATGTAGCAAATGAGCCAGCTTATTGGAAGGATTCTTTTTACGAATCCGTAGTCTGGAACTTAGTGGGTCTCCTATAGACTTGCGTACGTCCAGAGAACAGCCAACTTAGGAATAACAGGAGCTATTAGGACAATCCCTCAATAGCACTAAATGTCCTACTTGGACTTCCCCCCTTGCCTTTCTTGATTATAATGTGGGCAATGACGGCGTCCTAAGGCTAAAAAACAACAGGTGCTGAAAGAGTATTGAAGAGGGGACCACTGGAATCACCAGGAAGGTGGAGAGTGAACTTCCCTTAGTAACTCTCAAGGCGTGCAGCTAAAAACCGCATAACGATGGAAAGTACTTATAAACTTGAGAGAATGGCAAGGTGAAACCCGCTCAAGGAACATGATGTGCTATGTGGATGGTTCTCGAATAGAGGAGAAATCTGGGGAAGAATATTGATAGAAAACCTAGGAGAGGAGCTAGGCGAGTAATCTACGGTATTTCAATCTGAAGTGTTTGTTGTATAAAAGCGGCTGAAGAGTTTGAAGCACAGGCGGACTTCCAGCAAAGCGTATCTGTTTGCTACGATAGGACAGTCTGTCTAGAATCAGAATTGCTATGGTACAGGAGTGTGTAGTGGCTCTGTACAAGTTAAGCATTAATAGTAATGTCACCCTGTTCTCGGTTCCGGACCATAGAGGAATGGTACCGAACGAGCTGACGAGCTAGCAAGACTCCAAACTGACAACGAACGCTGTGGATCGGAACCGATAATAGGAACAAGCAAAGCACAAACCTCGTCATTACTTTACGAGTGGGCGCAAAAGGAGTTGAGAAGGACTTGGAAAAGTTGTCGAGAATGCAGACAAGCCAAGCAGGCAATTGCTGGACCGGTCCAACAAGGACTAAGTGGCTGCTGGATAAAACCAGACCGCAACTATGGTTGATCGTTGGACTACTCACTGGGTACTACAGGTTCCAAAGCCATCTGTCCCTACTTGGAGAAGCGGAAGACCCAGACTGCTGGGGAGGAAGAGGAGACACTATTCTAGACGTCAATGATGTTAGTCAATTTTCCGTGAAACTAGATGTAATTTTTTCTATTTTCTCAACAAATAGTGTCCTAATAGTTTCGAAAATTAAAAAAAAAATTAATCTATTAATCATTACTTCCGTCTTGTCACCCAACTTCCTTGAGACGGTATTTGTTTCTTAACAAGTAAAGAACACTCTTAAGAAGATTTCAGGGGAGAATCGATTGTCCTAAGCAAGACACCATTCTTCCCTAAATGAAATGCTGGGTAAATTGTCCTTTTGGTTATATCTCACTAAAAGACAAGAAGAAGAATAAGAAGAATTCGGATAACCTCCAAAACTTTTTCTCTGTTAAGACGTCAAATATCAAGGCTATTCGGCCTATGCTCCAAAACATGTTATTTATGGCACATACAGCAATTAGTTGATGGCAACTTTATGTTATTGATATTTAATTATTTTTTTTACTGCAAAAAGAGCTCTTTATATATATAATATACTGAAATTTGATTTTTCTGTAAATATTTTATGAATTCAACAAAACACTATTCTAGACGTCAATGATTTTAATCAATTTTCCGTGAAACTGCATGTAATGTTTTTTCTATTTTCTTAACAAGGAGTGTCCTAATAGTTTCGAAAATTAAAAAAAAATGAAATTAATCTATTAATAATTACTTCCGTCTAGTCACCCAACTTCCTTGAGACGGTATTTGTTTCTTGTTTCGTTACTAGGTAAATTTATTTATTATTTTATATAATATTACAATTATGTTCATGAAGTATAGAGAGACGTTATTTTTTGAAGTTTCTTTAAAAGTTTTATTTTTAAAAGAAATGTTAGTGTTAAATTTATATAAAAGTTACTAAAACCGCAAAACTGGGTTTGAAGGTGAGTAGCACCGTAAAAAGCACTTCAGCATCAGCATCAACGGACACCAAAAAAGATGCTGAAGTGCAAACAGACTTTCCAAGTGAATGTCCTAATTGCCAATCAACATCTAGAAGCACTACTGCCGTTCAGAATGAATCAAATATAGAGAACCCCGGACCCAGCACACCAAACCCTGAGGGCGATGTGAATAATTCACCTAATGAAGAGCTGGGTCGAAGAAATTTAAAAAGAAAAGGTTCGCCCCACCCTCCTGATGAGAAAACTAAAAGAATTCAACAGTAGTAGCTAAATATCTATATTTTGGTATTGTGATAATGAACAACAGACACTACCCGGTGGCGCGAATTATTTTTAAAATATTAGTTAAAAATTTTTAGTGAAAAATTCATAAATATTATTAAAATATATATAAAAATATCACTTGTATTTTATTTACTCCAAAGTAATTGGATCTAATAATTGTTATTCAACCGACAACGTCCAACAGAATAGTGATCTTTTCGACAGCTGACAATAAGAATTTTATAGAGGGGTGATAATTTCCAAAAACAAAATAAATTCAAAGCCATCTATCCCTACTTGGAGAAGCGGAAGATCCAGACTGCTGGGGAGGAAGATGAGACCTCCCTCCGTTACTTGTGCAGCTGTGAGGTATATCGGCACCTACGAAAAGAAATCTTTGGTGTCGAACAGATGGAAGTTGAAGACCTACATGCCCTCTCATGGAATGAGATCTTAACTTTTATAGGAAGGACAAGGCGTTTCGAAGAGTGCAAAACGTGGAAAAGTAAGGAGGTGGAAGATCGGGGATGGCAAAAAGGGTCTGAAAAGGTCTAATTGCCAGATGTCAGCCTATTACCATTACTGTTATTATTACCAGGTTTGATAGATCATTGAAGAGGTAATTTTATAGGGAATTCAGCCATATGACTGTTAGTTGCGTAACTTTTGATTTTGGGGAACAAAAAACTGTTACGTATTCCAAATTATTAAATTTCATTTAAAAGATAATTTTAACAATTTAATCTACAATTCCCTTGGATTAAAAATTGACTTGTTTTTAGGTTTTTTCCACAAAGAATTTGTCTTGCAAGATATTCGATCTGCTTTGTTTTCTTGTTTTCGGTACCGCACCATTTATATTTTAAATCAAAAATACTTTTAGATTTTTTTTAAAAAGTAGCACTATTTTAATTGTAATATTATTGTTACTGGTATTATATAGACATAAGCTTACAAACTGAAACTAAAATCTACATTTCACCAACTTGTAAAATATTGTCAGCTGACAAGTAAAAATATGAGCGCATAGATAATATTTCTAAAAATTGTTTTTTTCAGATTAATCTGACGGTCATTTTTCTTGTAACTTAAGACCTAATGTAGTAACTTTTAATTTTACAAAAAGTTCTAATTCTCCATCTTATTCATCTCTATTGTAGACAATGAGCCGTTTTCTTGGTAACAAACTGTGTAGCCTCCTTTTCGCTGAATTGGTTGGAAGTCTTTATGGTGATGGTGCTGAACCAGATGATTTGATGCTTATTCTTCCTGCATTTTTCCTTCGACATTTGCAACACAAGTATTTTAAAATGGTGAAATAAGTGAATCATGATATGTGCTTGCTTACAAACGGTTCTTTAATCATTTTGTCGAGTTCTTCAGAATATTGAATTAATGTATACTGAACAACATTAATGTCTTCAACATCCAATTTAGTTGGTTTCAAATATTTCAGCTGTGGAGGCAAATGTTTACAGCATTTGTAGGGAATCAATATCGGTTGATTTCTGTAAGTGTACGGAAATTTTTCACAGTCCAAACAATCGGCAATTAGTTTCGGCTGGATATAGAGATCCAGAGAAAAATAGCATCAATTGAATAGGCGCTAGCGTCGGTTGATAATAGGGATGTTCCTTCAAAATTTAAATAAACCAAAATCGGGGTTGTTTGAGGAGTTTGTTGTAAGTTCTCAAATGATTCTTTGCAGTCTTTTAATTTTTAATGATTACATCTACCCTCACTTTGTGGAACCTAGCCATTAGAAATGTTAAAGATAAAATGAAAATAACAACTTTCTAAAGCAGTTTATTGAGAGGTTTTGAATGTTTGGCAAAGTTATATATGAACCTTCCATTGTATCCAGCAAGGTCAAGGAAAGATCTTATTTCTTTCACGTCTGTCGGTTAAGGAAAATTGTTTACACATTCCACTTTGGAGTAATAAGATGTCCCAGGTAAGCTAATTATTTCCGAAAGAATTCACACTTGTCGAGTTTGATGTTTAAATTTAATTGCTGTAATCTTTTGTAAGTCTATTATTATATTCGTATTCGTTCATTTTGAATTCCTAAGAAAATGCTTTCCAACACTTTAAAACGCAGATGTAGTATTTTTGAGACCAAAAGACATTCGAACAAATTTAAAATGCTCATTATCAATCAAAAATTAGTCTTTTTCAATATCGACGAGATCCATTTGAATTTGGTAGATGCCAAAGGTCAGCGATGAATGCAGTTTTTTCGTGAACGGGATTATAAATTGTTACAATTGCCACTACTCGTCTAATTAAAACCCAAAATTTTTCCACGAGATGCATACACAGCAACCGCAAAAATTAAATGTATGGGCTGGCATTTTCGATTTTCGGCTAGTGGGTCCTTCTTTTCCACCTGCTAATTTGACTGACGAAATGTATTTGCAATTACTGGAAGAGCTAATTGTCCTGCCCTGACCGATATTATTGAAAATGTCCAACAGTATAACATTGTCCACGGCACTGGATTGGAAGAAGATTCAGCATTGAATGGCCCCCACGGTCACCAGATTTTTCGCCCCTTGATTTTTTTTGTGGGCATACCTGAAAAGATCACTCCGGAAATTCTTCGAAACGTGCGAAAACGTTTCGAACAAAATATTTATTATTGTGTGGACGCGGGTGGTCATCAGTTTGAATATCTAATCAACTATGCGGTAAATAAGCATTTTAACAATGTAAATTTAAAAATGTAATTGTTTACATAATATTGGGCAGAATTTTGAAATTTAAAGACTATTATAAAGAGAATTTCAAGGGTTTTAAAACGATACCTTAGTCGACCTCTAATGCCATTGCACTATTTTGGGGTGATTCTTACCCTCCCTTGTGGATGAAAGTGGCGAAGTCAAAAATACCGGAGAAGAGCGTCCCCCTTTAATCAAAAATCGAGGGGTCTCCGCATTTTTGTAAAATGTTGACGCAGTTTCTAATACCAGCTTTGTTTCGTTTTCTATTGGCCACCCGGTATTATCTAATAATGAATCGTAATTAATGATATTCTGTGTTTTTCCTAATAATTTAGAAACATATCGCAAGAATGCATTTGTAAAAGATAAAAGATAAAATAAATACATCATAATTTAACTAATTATTGGTGATTGTCAGTAACTTATTATTATTAGCTTGTCCCATGATAACAGGCCTTATTTGATATTAATTAAATATTAACCATGTTTCCGCTAAGATTTCTCAAAATTTTAATGTTTTAAATTGATAACAAATAATAAATCTTAATGAATAGAATACCATTTATATCAACGGAAATACAAGATAGATAAATCACGTACAGTGGATTCGGAGCAGGAAAATCAAATACTTTTTATTTTTTTCCTCATTTTATTCGATAAATCCGAATACTATTAAATGTTTTTTGCTATATTGCTTATTAGATTTATTTTTCAGAAACAAGGGGTTTAAAAGACCCCAGCCAAATAGAAAATCTACAAGACCAAGCACAAGTTATGCTGTGGCAACATTGTAGGACCCAACTTCCAGGACAGGTAGCTAGATTTGGCCGCTTACTCCTAATGTTACCCTTACTAAAAATAGTTCCTGCTGTTAGAATAGAAGCTATATTCTTTCAAAAAACTATTGGCAATACACCAATGGAGAAAGTGTTGTGTGACATGTATAAGAATTAAATTGTAAATATATTTAGTTCAGAAAACATGTACTGCAGGGAGTGTGTAAGTATTAGAAAATGATGTCCATTGTGATCTCTAATAGAATGTACACTATAGTTGTATTCACTTATAATTAAGTATTTTTTAATCAAAATTGAGTCAATCAACATTTTGGCCTAAATTCTAAATGTATTATAATTATTGTACAAATAAACGTAAAAAAAAGTTTCTCCTTTTATTCAAGTAGGTACCTACATTTCTTATCCCATCATCAGTCACGCACAAGATTGCGATATCAAATTTACAAACATAACAAACTGGAGGTAATATTGGCCTTTTCACTAAACCCTGAAGAAGGTTAGTAATTCTTTGGTTCAGATGGTAATCTAAAAGAGGAGAAGTTTCCAGATGTATTTCTTCGTTTAGTAGTACTTTAATACTGTAGATATCTTATTTAAAATTCTTCCAAAAAATCGAATTCTTGCTTCTTATCACATATATGAAGGATTTCCATTGTTTCTATTGTTTTGTCAAGAGTAGGTTTGTGTTTAGTATCAATAAGATATTTTAAATAATACCTATCTACTCCCAAACAACAGCGATTGTTTGATGATTTCTTTTTGAAAATGAATAATAACTTAAAATTTTATTTGTTGTAGGATTAAACTTTTCTTCTGACTAATTTTATTTTTGGGGAATAGAATAGTAGATTCTGTAACAAGGTTAGAATGAAAAAAATTCGATGCGTAGGGAACCACGAGTATCGAATTTTGTTATTCTAACTGAGTTACAGACTATATTTTCTCCACGACCAGAAATGTACTCAAATTTTATTTGAATTAAAATTTATTATGGCGCGACATCCATAGCTGTCGATATTGTTTAGAGTAATTACGGAATATTCATTCCATCACTTGTTATGGAATGAAAATACATGCAAAATACATAAGAAGCAAGTGTTTTGGAATAAATATTCTCTCTCAAGAGTGAGAATGTTTATATTATATTATTAAAAATAAAACAAATATTTATTTCAGTGAAAAGTTTAACAAAGTCGAATTCTGTTATTCACCCAGTTGTTTTGGAGAAACTTATGGCTTAAAATCTGTAGTTCTTATAAGTATTAATTTAGTTAAACAATAATTGTAGATAAACAGCAAATATTTATTGCTTCTTAGAATTATTAGTTATTAACTGTAAAAATAAAATTTATATATTTGTATTTGTTTTATAACATAAAACTTATTTCTAGACGTCAAAAGATTATTTGCACTGGGACACGGAATACACGGATAAACTTTGAATGTTAAAAAATAATTCGTGAAGCGAATTAATACAAAAGTTATCAAATATTGGAATTCATATGAGATAGTGGTGGTATGAATATGTGTGACAATCCTCCCTCCGATGAAGGGGGACAAACCTTAATAAGCCACATCCACGCTTAAACCAGTTAGAAAATCAAGCCACTGTCGAAGTAAATATCAACACAGATAACAGATAAGTCATCCAGTCTACGAGGTGATAAAAATGTACTGCAAAAAAGTTAGATTTTTAATCTACAATAATCTAACCAGTAATCAGAGACTGTTTATGTATTTATCAAAAAAGTCAATGACCAAAATATTGGAAACTCCATCCTGTGCGCGTCGGTAATATTTTATACAAAAAAACTGCATGTTCAAAATATTGTGAACTCACACACTGAATTGTAAAATTTAGAAATAAAACTGTGTAGTGTCCAGTAATCAATTATATTCCAACAAAAGTAGAGGAAAATGTTATGTTACAAATTATAGAGCTAAACAAAATTACATCTAACTTGTTCAACAACTAACGAGAAGTCAGTCTTAATTTCGAAATCTCGGAGGACTTGAAAGTTGTAATTCAAACTCAAAAGAAAAATAAGTTTTGAGTGATAACAGCAAAATGACACTTAATAAAACAATGCATTTTAAATCTAACTAAGAAATGAGAAACAAAACTTATTCTGGCCAAGTTAGTTGGCGTTACAATCCGGACAATTTCGTTTATAAATACCCGATTTTAAAAATTTATTAATTTTAAGTTTTACACTTAATAAAAATGAACCTATATTATTTCTTACTTTAAGTGATATTGTAAAAAATGTACGAGATATAATTTTTAATATTTTGTTCGAAACATCTCCAAAATATGTAATTGTTCTGTATGACTCGTTATCTTTAGGTTGTTTCCGAAATATAAGGTTAAGAGCACTCTGTAAAACCAAGTCGTTGTTTATGAACTGACAGCAAAGTTGTACAGCCCAGATGGAGTTTTGAAACACGTTTTCGAATACGTTAAGCGAAATGCAGGTGTGATAGTGAAAACTATAAGTATCGACATGGGTCCCTTAAATAGAGCTTTCTGGAAACATTTCGGCCAGCAGACATTTTAGAATAGTGAATTTTTGTTCACATCTGTTGAACAAACAAGAAAGATTGTACATAATGCCAGATTCTGTACATGTGTTCAAAATTCTTGGTATATTTCTAATTAGACATAAAATTTTTGAGACCAATTCATCTTACCAATAAGTATGTTGACATTGAGGCTATAAAACAACTATTTCATGTGGACTCAGAAGAAGATTTAAAGGTTGCCCCACGACTTAAAGAAAATATGTTTCAACTCAGCCATTTCAATAAAATGTTCTTCTATATCATGACAAAGGGGTTAGCATTGAATATTTTATTGAAAAAGACAAAATCAATGAAACCCATGCAACCACTGTTTCGTTATGTAAAACAGCGATTAAGTGGTATAAAATAACCTCTAGCAATAATAATTTTGCCTGGTCGAACATGGATGAGGACGTTTATGAAAACGCCCTTAATTTTAAGAATGATTTCATGAATATTATTTATAATACTAAAATTGGATCCAAGTCTGACTGAAAATCTGTCCAATCTGGAATAATTATTGCTACAAAAACCGTGCTGGATATTCAGGAAGAATACTTTAGTAAACATGGATATAAATACGTAATGGGAGGACGTCTCACACAGGACGCAATTGAAAATTTGTTTTCAGTAATTCACAGTTGTACTTATTGGACATCATGAATTTAAGAATCTTGTCATTCAAACAAAACCAATTATTAGTATATCCAAAAATGAAACTCTTCCATTACTTTTTAGCTGTAAAATATTATTTCCGAAAAGTGAACATGGATCTGTTAAAAAATCATTCTCATTTTAAACAAGCTTCTGAAACATTCATGAAAAATAAAAAAATAAACTTAACCAGTCTGTCATGAAAGTAACTTGTTCGAGTATTTTTTAGAACCCGAGTTTTCTTTAGTTTGAACGAAATTAACAAAAATAATGAAGGTCGTGAGTATATAGACGAAAGTTCTAAGAGTTTGGCCATGCGAAACCTAGTTAAAACTGTGAAATAAGTAACATATTATTGTAAGATTTCTCAATTATAAAAATGTTACTAATTTCGTAATTATAAAGGCGAATATCAGAGTAACTACAATGTTCTCGTAAAAATGATGAAAATCCTGATCCTCAGGTGGTCGTCTTGTGAAGTTCCCGAAATTTGTTATTAGTTCAACATTTTGCATAATGTAATTAGCTAGTAATTTTGCTATTTTCATTTGCGGAGAACTACTCAAAACCAGCGTCAAGAGATACGATAAAAATGCGAAGAAAAAAGTTAACATTGACCGCCCAAATGTGGCGAAAAGAATAAAAGGGCCACAGGAAAGACTGGACCTCACAGGCAGTTTGAGTGGAGGGTACAAAATAAGAATAATGTCTAAAAAGTGGTACCTTAGAATTTTTTATCATTTGCTGAATGTTTGGATGGTAAATATATGGTTGTTATATAGACGTATAAAACAAGAAAACGAAAGCAGTATTTTATCTTTATGAGACTTTAGAGCAGATGTGACAGAGAGTCTTTGTAAAATTAATCAGAAAACCCCTAGCAAAAAAAAGCGAAAAATCTTCTAATAATTGCTTAGAACAAGACATTGTTGCCAAAATGAGAAAAAAGACTCTTACTGCAGTGCCAATATTTTTGGAAAATTCACAAAGATATAACGTTTCCAAATGCAAATGTTTTACATGTTTTATGTGCGGAAAATAATATTCACATTTATGTTTGAGAAAAACAAATGATTGTTTTAAATTAGTACACATTTTTATTTTTCCTAAAACATTAATATATAGCAGAAATGCAACATGGTACGTTAGAACCAAAATATAGAAAAAATATAGTTGTAATTAGGGTACATTGTATCAGAACTGCTACATACAGTTCTTTTAAAAGAAATATATTATTTTAGAAATATTGATTTTTTAAATATTTTTCCCTTTTAAGAGCACTTAGCATATATTTAAATTTTCTCACAAAAAAAATTGTACAGAGAAGGTTAAGATAAATATACTTATATAATTTAATATTCCTTCAGTGTATCAACCAGAAGATATTTTTAATACGTACATAGCGTATACATTAGTGAAATAATATCAATTTTTTTTAACACCAAAATACTTTCCAAATTAACAGAACATCATATCGACACATTTCTTCTAACACCTCCATCATCAAATCTTAACTTTGTTATGGAAATTAGGCGTATGCCACATGTATTGCTCACCAGGGAATTGTAACAATATTTCGGTAATGTAACTTGGCGTAATTAGTTTGTTATATATATTAAGCCTAATCATGAATGCAATTTGATGTTACTTGCAGAACGAAAACTCATCTTCCAATATGTGCCCTCATATTTTAATTTTATGAAGTTCAATCAGACCACTGAGACCAAGAATATTCTATGTGAGGACATTGTAGTTGAGCATACATTTTTGCTGTTTTATTCCTTCAGTAGAATTACACAGATTATTTTTAATAAAGCTTTCTTACATAGTAGACATTTTTAAAACACTTAATACACCCTTCAACTCCAAAGAAATAATGTAACAAAATAAAACAAAACGGTCTTGAAATGCTTTTCACGATGGGTGAATTTATGTAGGATTTCCCATTGAAAGAGAAATACAAAACGGTGATGCTAAAAACCGTGGGAGATCATTTAGAACATTTAAATAAGAATTTCAGACAATACTTCTCTGTAAAAGATGATGTCAAATTTTCCGAATCCATTTAACAGTACACCTGTCGGGTTATCATTACAAGAAGGAAAACAACTGGTAGATGTTTCGTCAAACACCTTATAAAAATCAAATTTTATTAACAAATTTCTGGATGGAACATCCGAATGACTACTCCCTTATATAAGCCAAGTCGATTCGGATTCTGTTGCTCTTCCTATGTCTTATCTGTGAAACTAGATTTCCTGCCCTTGCTGACTTGAAATCTAAATATCGAAGTAAACTTCAAGTGGAAACCGAACTAAGAGAGACCATCTCAAACATAGAACCGAATTCAGAGAGATTGTGTGCCTTAAAACAAACGAATGTTAGCCATTAGTAATTAGATAAGTTTGTTTTTCTGTTAAATAAAATATTTTCTTTTTTTTTAATTCGCACCGTCTATGATTTAAGTTATGCCGAAGATTTTATATAAATTAATATATTTTAATACCAACAGTAAAATACAGTCTTGTTATAATATAATCATTTTTTAGACACTAGCGAATTACACAATAAAGTAAACTACAAGCATATGCAACCAGTACTACCAGAATCTAAATTGTATGTTGCCTATCGCAGTTACAATTTGGAGAGTCAATTTATACATATCTATGAAGAGCTGTTACAGTATGAATAAAATAGTTTAACTTATATATCTAAGAAAAGGTGTTACAGTATGTAATACAAAATTATTTATGCAACGGAGTATATGTGATTGTTTTAAAAATTTTGTTAAAATTCGTACGTCATTGAAAATGTTTCCTGAAGCTTTATTTTTCAATCCATTTTAATTTAATTTTTAATTATTAAAATCATTTTTATAATAATAATCCATCGTCGCAAATCTGCAATAATTCTAATATATTCAAATAAATATACATATACAAGATGTATTTTTGCAAATTCGGTGGTCATTGGTCAATTTTAAGATAACTACAAATAAAATATTATTTCTTACACATATATCACTTATGCTTTAATATTTTTTCATTAAATTTTGTACAGGTGTACTAATGGAGGAAGCTATTACTTTAAAATATTATGCTATTACGCTTGTTCTAAAAGATGTTCGTTTTTCCAGGAGACTTATCCTGCAAAAGAATAAAATAATTACTTTATTGAACATTTCTTGTGGTTTTTAACATTGAAAAAGTAATAAAATCTCTACTTGCAGTGCTAGTCAAAAGTCCCCTCCCTACTCATATCTTTTGAACGGTTCTACTTATACTAATAAAATTTGGAGGGTAAAAATAAACGGACAAGGCTTCTCAACTAGATATAACAGGTGATGTAATAGTCAAAAATGACGTCACAGACCCACTGTAATAAAACATTTAAATGGAACCTTATGGCAAGTGACACCTCGTTTGAAAGGTTTTTCTATACATACCTCTATGGCTTTATTAATAGCTATAATTTCCACCAAACATATTTGTGTATGATTAGACAACCTAGCGGAATATTTAAAACCGTAAAGACCCAAATATATACTCCTGTTCTATATCTGCAAATTCAGTTAAAAAACAATTTATTGCTATATAGATGGTTGGGATAAAGTATGGAACCAAGTAAATATCTTTAAAATTAAACGGACGATATTTATGAAATTTTACAAGTAAGTGCAATGGGGAAAAATGCAGCTGATGTACATTTTTTTGTTAATAATATACTTCTGGTTTAACCGGAAATCTGTAAAAACGAGGAATACAGCACTTTAATAAACCACTTTTAAGTTTTTATACATTAGAATAAAATACTATTTAGATAAACAAATTGATATTGTTTGTATTAATAGTAAGAAATAAACGAGTACTATCTAGTAAGTAATAATTGCCAAACTGTCAAATTGTAATTTACGGAAATAAATTGTACGATTAAGAATAATTCATTTAAGTGAAGAAGATCGTATTGAAATATTAATGATGATCGGTTATGGTGATCGATTCATAGAGTGGTCTGCTCGTTCTGCGGATCTAAGCCCATTAGATTTTTTTCTTTGGGGTTATCTAAAATCACGTGTTTACGTTAAACGACCAACATGCTTGCAGTTTTATTTTAAAGATATTTACTTGGTTCCATACTTTATCCCAACCGTGTATACCATTTTTACTTGTTGTTTTAATAATAATTTTAATAATAATATTTGATATTTGATTGATATTATACATTTTAGTTATTAACTAGGAAATAAATCTGTTTAGTCCTGTTTTTCTTTGCTGTAGATAATTTCGTTTTACAAGATATGTAGATAGCCACTCATCCTCTTTTGTTTTGTTGTTTTAATTCTATTCACTTGATCTGTCACTTCTATTTGAAAGTAGGGATTAACATCAGATTTATTCATATTAGTGATAACTAGATCTGCTCTTCTTTTAGCCTCAATTAGGTAAGGGAAATGTCTCACTCCCAATAGCCTATTTTTCCCTGATACTTATCTTCCAAGGAGTTTAAAATTATATTCAGATAATTATTGTCGGATCCAATTTTTAAATAAAATTTTATGGCTAGTATTTGCCCCCTATATTCAAGTGATATTTCCACATACACCGCAAAAAGACATTTAATAAGAGTAGATTTCATTACCCCTGTCCCAAATCTCAAACTTCTATATTGTATCATACCTAGTAAATTTAATATTTTTTATTATATGGTTTTATTATAACACACTCATAGCATAAATGAGATCTAACTAGGCCTTTATAAATTGTGAGCATTGTAGTTGGGTCAGAGCCCCAATCAATATCCTATTGCTCTCATTATATTGGGACCCTTTTGAGTTTTATTTTGAATCTTTTGTACGTATCTACACCAATTTAATCTATTATTTATTAACACTCCTAAATATTTAACAATTTCTTTAATTTCAATTATGTTATTTTAAATCCTATTATTATGTTAATTATTTACTTCTAAAATTGTCAAATATTACTGCTGACGATTTATTTGCTGAGATTTTAAATTTATGAATTACTAATCAGTCCCCTACCTTATTTAAAGTATGATTTATTTTCTCAATAGTTTTTTCTATGATATCCCTTTCTAACATATACTCTAAGTCATCCGCCTATTGATTCAATTTTACCTGCTCTGGTAATATGTCATGTAGTGATGTTATGTATACAGAGTGGGCCACAGAAAAGAGTCCACCCCGATATTTGGCAGTATTCATTAGATTTTAAGAAATTGCTGAAACACGTCGATTTTTGTTCTAAGGGGGACACATTTTTACGATTCAGACATCTGCCATTTCTCAACCCCATCCCTTCCATCTCCCTAACCCCTTAATTTTAAATAGGGAATATACCATGTGTGGCACGTTATTAGAAAGGAATTTACATGGAGTATTCAGGCATGTGATCATCCACGATTTTTTTTCGATATTTACACCGTTTTTGCAAAAATTAAACGCAACGCCTATGTTTTGCTAATGTTTTAATTGTTTCTTTCACATTAAAAGTAAATTAAAAGATATTTTGCAAAAAATTAGTAATTTCATACTAAAACAGTTTGTTTAACATTGCTGTTAGTTAATCAATTTAGGTATTTTTTGAATATGGTATATTCTATTGCAGAACGAGTTGAGATTATTTCCATATTTTTTGAAAACGGGAAGTGTGCAAGAAGAACAGCACATTTATTTATTCAGCTTCATGAAGACAAGTAACTTCATCACTCATACGTATTAGAGCTAGTGAGAAAATTTCGTCAAACAGGGTCAGTAGCTAAAAAAAAGTACAAGTACAAGAAAATTGGCCGAAGAATCTGGTTTTCCGCGCAGTACCGTTCGTAGGGTTTTGAAACATCATAAATTTCATCCCTACAAGATACATTTGGTACAGGAAATAAATAAAGATGATCCAGACAGACTATTACAGTTTTGTGAGATTATGACTGACAAAATATATACTAATGCAAACTTGTTATTCAATATTTGTTTTTTGGATGAAGGTTCCTTTTTTGTAAATGGTACGGAAGTTGACGCAATTGCCGTTACTTTGCTGACGAAAATCACATCCAGCATCCTCTTAAATTAAACCAGTGCGCAGAAATTTATGGCGATGTATTGTTGGGCCAATTTTTTTGCCACAAAATTAAAACGGAGAAACATATTTCGAATTATTAGAAGACACTATTGATTCCGCTCTCACAGATACAATCGGAGATGATAATAGGTACTCAGAAGATGGTCTCTTTTTCCAACAAGACGGCGCACCTCCGCATTATAGTAGAGCTGTAAGGCAATATCTTAATGAACGATTTCCTAGGCAATGGATTCGAAGAAGAGGCTTTTTTGAATGGCCTGCAAGATCTCCCAATTTAACGCCCCTGGATTTCTTTTTGTGGGGTTATTTAAAGAGCAAAATACTTAAATGGCATTAGGGGTCAAGTAAGACATCATTTTAAAGCCCTTTCAATTCTCTTACAGTCATTAAATTTTAAAATTTGGCATGATACTTTTTAAAAAATTACATTTTAAAATTTAAATTATGTACTTGATTAGTTTTAATAAAAGTTTTTAAAATTGGATTTTTTTTCATTTTTGTCAAAATAGTGAGAAGGACACATGGGTTTTTGAGTACGCCAACGGTTTAAATGTTGATTTTCTTGCTTTGCATTGTTTTTGTAATTATATATAATAAGCGAAGGTTTGTTTAATTGTGTTTTTGAAAATTAAATACCATGGTTTATTCCATTGGGGAAAGGGTAGATATCATTTCGCTTTATTTTATTAACAATAAGTGTGCAAATGTAACGGCTCAGTTATTTAATGAAAAATATCAAGATAAACAGGTCAGTAGGAAGTATTTTTTAGAGTTAGTGAAAAAATTTCAAGAGACTGGAAATGTAGCTAATAAAGAACGAGAAAATAGACCGCCTGTAGTTAGTACAGCTAGTGAAGTTGCAGTTTTGGGACATGTTCATCTAGATCCTACGTTAAGTACAAGGCAATTAGCATCTGTGTCTGGGATCAATCGAACTAGCATTCAAACCATTTTGAAGAAGAACAAATTCCATCCGTATAAAATACATTTAGTGCAGGAACTTAATGTAGATGATTATGAACGCCGTTTGCAATTTTGCGAAATAATGAGTGAGCGAGTAGCGAATGATCCACAGTTTCTTTTTAATATCTGTTTCTCCGATGAATGCAGCTTTTTATAAACGGTATCGTAAATTGTCATAATTGCAGCTACAGGTCCGATTCACAAACACAAGAATTTTCCAGGCGGTACATACATACACAGCAACCGCAAAAATTAAATGTATGGGCTGACATTTTCGGTGACCAGCTGGTGAGTCCATATTTGTTACCTGGTAATTTGACTGGCGAAATATATTTGCAATTACTGGAAGATGCTAGTGACCCTACCTTGACCGATATTATTGAAAATGACCAATAGTATTTAGAGCAACATTTTCCACGGCACTGGATTGGGAGAAGAGGTAGCATTGAATGGCCTCCACGGTCACCATATTTGTCGCCCCTTGATTTTTTTTTGGTGGGGATACCTCAAAAGTAAAATCTACAAAACACAACCATCCTCTTTAGAAGATTTTCGTCAAAGAATTGTCGCGGAGTGCCATCGAATCACTCCGGAAATTCTTCGGAATATGCGAAAACGTTTCGAACAAAATCTTTATTATTGTATGGACGCGATTGGTCATCAATTTGAATATTTAATTTAATTAAGAAGTAAGTAAACAACTAAACATAATTTAAACTTTAAAATGTAATTTATTAAAAAGTATTAGGCCGAATTTTAAAATTTAAAGAGAATTGAAAGGGCTTTAAAATGATACCTTACTCGACCCCTAATGCAATTTAAGTAGTTTGGGGTGATTGTTACCCTCGCACGGAGGTGTATGCAGCGAAGTCAAAAATACGGGAAAAAAGTGTCCCCCTTTGATCAAAAATCGACGGGTGCCTGTGTTTTTCTAAAATGTTGACGCGGTTCCTGATAATGGCTCTGTTTCTTTTTCGTTTGGCCACCCTGTATGTATTAAAATCTTATATTTTAAAATTATATGTTATTAAGCTATGTTTCATTTATTAGTACTATATCTGGGATTTATTTCTTGTAGTAAATTTTTAAATTGATCATAATTGGATATTAAACTACGGATACTCCATTACCATATTTTTTAAACACTACGGGGTACCCCACCAAAAAATTTCTAACACCACCTTTCCACTTATTGAGATAAGGTAAGAATCGTATTAGGCCGTCTTTGCTTCAACAATAATTTTAGAAAAATTATGCTTTCATTATCTCTTTTCTTTTTTAGAGGAGAAAAGGACACTATGCCAAAACAACCTCATAAAAAGATAAAGGTTAGGTTAGAATCTCCACCATAATGGTGGAGGATCACCGGTAAGTGATAAAAAAAAGTAACGTTCCTCATAATTCTTAGTATTCTAATTTACATAAGTTCTAAATTCTAATAACTTTCGCCATCTCTCTCAGAGTGGTTGAATCTTCTGCATTCTACTTGGAATGCAGTTTCTGTTTATTTAGTTATAGAATTCTATCACACTTATCGATTTTTCACTTGAAACTTGAAAAGTTGTATACATGGTTGTATCCCAGGAGTGACTGCCGTAAAATTAGAATCTGAACAATTATAAAGGTATGCCTAGGTATTATAGTAGTAGAAAGAAAAAAACCCAAATTTAATAACACTGGAAGCAATCGTAGTTATTATCAGAAGTTCGAATTTGAATAAACTACTGTAACTCTTAGGTATTACCGAATTAATTTTACATTTAAATGCACTTATTTTTGTAGCGGTACTGTTGTAATGTGATGCACCCTACGAGGGTTGCTATTTATGTATTGAGAATAGAAAGAACAAACAAATTAATTTTATCAAAAATATATTTATTGCTTTTCTAAATGTTCACCTTTAAGCTTTATACACTTTTGCATGCGATTGAACCACCCTTCAAAGCACTTTGTCCAGTCAAAAGATGATGGCTCTAATACTTGGTTTTTGAAGGCCTCAACCGCTTCTTCGGGCGATGAAAATCGTTGTCCACGCAGTTTATCTTTAATTTGTGGGAACAAGAAGAAATCATTAGGTGCCAAGTCGGGGTTGTAAGGCGGAAGATCCATCAATTCGATCTTTTCTGTGTCCAAATACTCGCTTGTTTCACTTGATGTGTGTGAGCTCGCATTGTCGTGATGCAAAATGATTCGTCGTTTTTGATTGGTTTCTCTCAATTTATCGAAAACTTCTGGCAAGGATATGGTCGTATTCCACGCTGAATTAACGGTTTGTTGATTTTCGAGAGCCACAGTTGCCACATGACCGGTTTTCGTGATGAAAAACGCCACCATTTGCTTCTTAATACTTCGAGAACGAGTAACTTTTGTTGGCTTTTCTTCACATTGAAACACCCAAACTACCGATTGGCCTTTTCTTTCTGGCTCATATGCATAAATCCATGACTCGTCACCTGTGACGATGCTGTATACGGCTTTGGAGCCACCACAGTTGTATTTTTTAATCAATTTACGGCACCAATCGACACGAGTCTTTTTTTGAGCATCTGTCAACAAATGTGGAATCCAACGCGCAGACACCTTCTGAACATCCAAATATTAGTGCAAAATCTTATGTATGCTGGTCATACTAATGCTTAAACATGCCTCGATTTCACGGTATGTCACATGACGATCTTCTTCAATTAGTTTTCTCATAGCGTCGATGTTTTACAGCACAATGAACGATTTTGGACGACCTTCTTTAATTTCGTCCGTGAGCGAACTACGGCCACGTTTGAATTCAGTGTACCAGCGATATACACTGGCTTTGGATGGTGCTTCATCGCCAAAAGTTGCATTAAGTTGATTGATGCACTGTTCTTGAGTTAAAGCACGTCGGAAGTCATAATAAATCAAAGCTCAAAAATGTTCGCGAGTTAATTCCATTTTTTGGCCGAGATGAGATTTTCAACTTACTGTAAACAACACAAATAGTGCTCGCACGTCAAAACGTTCTGAGTACGTGTACTGTCAAAAATGTCAAACTTTAAGATAGTAATGACAGATTTCACCAGTTCTCAATACATAAATAGCAACCCTCGTATCATGGTTGAACTGACCATCGTTAACAATTGCCTGAATATTCTAAGAAGGATAGTCTCTGATAATTCATAACAATACGCCAGAATAACAGACTCTACTACAGAAAGGAAGGCTAGTGGATTTCATTTCATTTACAACGCATGATCGCAGCCGTCATGTTAAATCGACAATAATGTCAACATCACTATTTCATTCAAATTACTTGCTAATATTTGTGTTTCAACCACTAAATTTTCGAAGAAGTTCGTTGGTAAAATTATATGGAAAGCTCTTTTCGCCCACGTATGATTTTAGTGAAGAAAATGTGGATAATTCATACATTCTGTGTTGTTTTGATATTTCCTTTTTTTTAGTGTACATATTTGGCACAATTTTCTCAGTGTAATAACCGGGAAAAACGTCAACTGTCAATAGTATCATGCTGATGTAAAATTGTAAATCGAAACGTTTCGGCAGGTTTTCTGTATTAACATGAATAGGTTTGCTTCAATTTACGTAAGATGGCAGCATATATCCAATATTGTTGTTATGGTTGTTTCCGATATACCGATATTGGGTAGAGCTGTTGGATTTTCATATAAACTTTACGTCACAAATATTTACACAGCGATGTACTACCGAAGTTAACAATATCGCCATTTGAATTTGTTTCTCAACGTTTTGTATTATTATTTTCTACGATGTTTTTAAAACTGATTTTACTATTTGTTCAGCCGATTGTCAGCTTCAATTGGTAAACAGTGTTGTTTGCTGTTCGACAGCTCATGATAAAATCAAATTAGAACATAACACTATATTATTTTAAAACATATCACCATATCCTTTAGACTCCAAAGTATAATTAGTTTTTGAATTTAAGGCATATCGGAATTAACGTTTAAATATTTCAGATTTTAAGATTTTGAAAATAAAAATACAAAAAATTCCACCGAAAAAAATTTTCAGTGCGACCAAGTAAGATTTTTTGGAGAATATTGAATATGCAGTTAGGGGATTTATAATAAAACGATAAAACATAATTTTAAAAATATTTTAATCGACTAGTAGACTATTTATTTCAAGCCGCCATGAACAATCGGAGTATCTAAATTTAAAAATTATAAAGTTTTGGTCTTTGTTTTGCTTAAATACACAAAATATAACATTGATAAATATTTATAACCAAAAATACGGTCATTTGTAGCTAACAATTTTTATCTGTAAAAATCTAATTTCAGAGCTTGGAAAACTAGTTTGTACTTATTTACAAGAAAAATGAAAAAAAAATCACGTATAGTTAAAATACTTCATAGGCACCGGGCATATAAAAATTAGTAGAATAACAATAAATTCTAAAAGTAAAATACTGATATTGGAATGTCATGAAAAAATATAGCAAGGAAGAAAAATATATCATTTACTTTGGAAATATATTTGTCTTCCTTAAATTTGAAGACAAGCTTAAAAATATAAAAAATAATCTCAACAAAAGTAAATAAATTAATTTTAAATATCAATAAATGATCAGAAAAATTATTTTCACCAGCCTCCTAATATTATGAAATTTATAATAACTATATCTCATTCATTCAAAAAATATAACACACTCAACGAACTAATAAATACTAAACAAAGTTACCCCTTAATAATATTTTCTTCATAATTTTACTATCTTTCTGCCTTGACTGATTAATAAATATTACCCATAGCTAAAAAAGGATTGAAATAATAATAAATAAATAAAAACTGGAAGCAGTCAAAGCAGAATGAGAAATTCACAAATTCTGTCAAAATAATATAAATTCATTAATCGCCTATTGGTGATATATTTATCGACTAGATTAAAAGGACACTGGGCGTTTAAGGGCAAATCTCACTTTCCAACGTACTCGATCATTTTTTCCAATTTTTGCCAATCCTCCTCCATCAATAAGCTCTCGACACACCCTTTGAAATACTTTTCGGAGAAACAGTTATCCCTAAACAAAAAAAAAGAGTGTTATAAAACAATCTAAACATTTTTTTGATAATAACAATGAATTGATTATTTAGTTCTAATATCTAATTTGAAATAAAACTTTGATGCTAACGGTAATAGTGCTTGGTGCATTTTAACGTAGAATGTTTGACAATTTATTCAGGTAAAATAGAATAATAGATTCTGCAACAAGATTAGAATGCAACAAAAAAATAAAAATTCGATAAATGAGGAACCATGAGTATCGAATTTTGTTATTTTAATAGAGTTACAGACAATGTTTTCTTCACGGCCAAAAATTTACTCGATTTTTCACTCATTATTTTAATTAAATTAAAATTTGTTATTACACAACGCCGACATTTGCATCTGCGCATTTGACATTGTCGATATTGTTTAGAAAAATTACGGAATATCATTCCATAACTTGTTATGGAATGAAAATATTCTCTCTCAAGAGTGAAAATATTTACATTCTATTATTAAAAATGATTCGGGAATTAGTACATTCCACTAATGGACGTGGAGAATAGTAGATTCTGCAACAAGGTTAGAATGAAACAAATGGCATACGAGTGGAACATTCCGAACGCGTACGCGAGCGTGAAGAACCACGAGTATCGAATTTTGTTATTCTAAAAGATTCACAGACTATATTTTCTCCACGACTAGAAAATTACTCGTTTTTTCGTTCATTATTTTATTTAAAGTTAAATTTGTTATTACGGTGCCATCATTTACAGTTTTCACATCCATGGCTCTAGATATTTTTTAGAACAATTACGGAATATTCATTCCATCACTAGTTATAGAATGAAAATACATGCAAAACACATGAGAAGCAAGTGTTTCAGAATAAATATTCTCCCTCAAGAGTGAGAATGTTTACATTCTAGTATTAAACATTATTTTGGAATTAATACATTCCATTAAAGGTCGTGGAGAAAGCATAATCTAAGCCTCCTACAATAATTATTGATCCATTAGAACTAATAAATAGGAGCAAATGACAAATTCAACTTTAACCTCAGTTTTATCGCGACCATATTTTTTTAAATATCAATACAAACTATAACAATAATAAACGATAAAAAGAGGAATAAAGAAGTAGCAAATACATTCACTAATGATTTAGTCAGGGATCTTTGAGCACTAAATGCATTGACTTCAAACTAGATGTGAACTTCATTCCAGCCCGAAATCTCTTCGTGGTTGGAGTAAATTGAAACCTTGAATGTGTGTGAATAACGAATGGAATTTTTTTCACTTAGGGCAGTAAATATTCTGGTTTTTAAACTCAAGACATTAAAAAGTGTTTGATTCAAATTTTGAACATACATATTACAAGTTAATTAAATGAGAATCTACTTTGATTTAGATTTAGAAAATTTTAGTAGAATAAACGCTTAATCAGAACAAAATGCCTTATGCCTCAAAGTCTTCAAATTCGAAATTCTTTGAGAAAATAAAGTTATTCTTACTAAATCACAACAGTTAATAAATTTCAACCTTTGAAGTTCTGTTGTAGATTGTAATCAGTATCCTAATCCGTTAGAACTAGAACTTAGAAATCTAGTAGAACAAGACGATCTTATCAGGATAATGTGAATAAGTTATCGGAAAGTATCTACAGTATCGTTGGTAGATATTGGACGAGGAAAGCATAGAAAATTTACTACCAATATCTATTTATGGTGAAACTACAGTTGCATTATTGGTAGAGCGAGCTGTCCACAGGAGAAAGCCTGAGGATTTTGCTTAATTAGAGATGAAAATAATATATATACACTGATAACCTTGTAGTTACCGAGTCAACTTGACAAACAGAAGGGTTAGGCAGGTATACAACTAGTAAATCTAAACGGAGTAGAAATAGGTTTGCCAAAGAGAAAAAATACTTGGAAATTAACTTCGATTATTATTTGTGGTTTGGTGTTTACCATCCATTTCACATGTTTGCTAATAAAGTGGTAAAGTCATCAAGATTTGTCTTTAGATTGTCATAAACTTTTACTTTTCGTGCAGGTATTTGCATAAAAGTCTCCATATTCACAATCAAGACTATATTCTTTGAATGTTTCAATACGACCAAATTCTGCTAGAAAACTACCAATACAAGTTTTTTAAGCAAATACACCTTATAATGAGTAGATTCGTTGTTTTAAGTATACTGCTTTTTTCAAGTGAAATGTACTGCTTTGATTTTTATTCATACAGTGCTAAGCAAAAGTTGTCTTTAACTTATAACGAAAACGTTATTAGCTTTTTATTCATACTATTCATGAAATAGAGTGGGCATAATTTTAGTATTGTAACTTGTCTGAACAAAAATGCACCATTTTTTAATAAACCAAATAAAGGCTGTTGTAAAGTATCTGCTTCTTTATTACCGTTACCTCAAATCAGATTTGGTAGCAATATGTTTTAAAACTATTAAACAGAGTAAAATATGTTTTATTCACTCAAAAATAGTGTACCAAAATAATCTAATCATTGTTACCTCATTATTATTAATCAAAACGAGCAAATATTAGTATTTACAAAATATTCAAAGAGGTCATAAAACTCTGTTTCAGGCAGAAAATAAGAAATATAAATATTTGTTTTTTATGAAATCTGTCTAGCCATTGGAATTTTCTGTGTGCGTAATAGCATATCATACAAGAGTATTTTCACATATTTGTTTTATAAATATTTTTTACATAATGAGTTTACTTTAATGTTTGAATGTTTTTAAAAAAATAAAAAAAATTCCAAATAAAAAAGATTTTCAATATTTGAACTTTTACCAGAGAATTTAAAAAAATATTTTACCAATAGTAAAATATATTAAGTAACTAAATAATTACTAAATAGTTACAACCTAAAAAGTATGTATATGTAACAGTATTTTATTTAAATGTAGAAAAAAATTAACACTATATTTAATATAACATATGTAGAAAAATATTTATGAACAGACAAATGTTGAAAGAAGGTATGCTAAAAATAAATGTTTGAAGTTTTTCGTGGCTAGGTATTTACATTAAAGTGTAAAAGATTGACAGACTTCTCTAAAAATCATAATAAATATAACACCTCTTTAAAAACAGGAATAGTGTTGTTAATAATGGTGAAAATGATAACTTGATGATATAATTTTAGTTTTTGTTTCGATAGATTAGTACGAGAGTCTAGATTTTAGTATGCTACGATGTTATTCAAATATTGAATTTTTCATGCTTAAGAATAGAAAAATTAGTTTAATGAAATGTTTCAAACAAGACAATGGAAAATTGGACATACTTTTCAAAATGCTACAACTATATTTACAGAAATTTTAAAACATATTATTAGTTACAAAAACTATCTACATTGTACCCAAAATGCTGCTATATTAAAAACCAGTATCAAAAATTACTGAAACCATATTATTTTATATGTACAATGATAGGTTAGAAGTTAATTTTTGTTAAAAACTTCTTTGATTTTGTACCTAAACAACGATTCCCCCATTTAATTGTTTTATCATGTCCTGGATTTCATCTAAATCCTCACAAAGTAGGGTTTCACAACACCCTCCAAAGGATTTTGTAGAGAAACAGTCCTCCCTGTAATAAAAGTTATTCATATTTTTTACTTAGGCGGTTTACCTATTCACAGTAATGATTGACATTTTACATAAGAAATGAAAAATATCCTCAAATCTTCGTGCTATTTGAAGTATTATCTACTACCTACAGATAATTATTACATTAGGTATACATATTTAGGAGTACAATATAAAAACAATAAAATTAAGTCAGTAGTCCATTTTCATTATCCAAATTTTCTCATTCCAATAAATACATATATATGTAAATATAGGATGTCTCATATTTTAAACTTATATTTAATAGGTTTCATGCCACTAATATATATGCAGATTGTTTTATCGAACTTCCTAGTGTATTTTTTAATATTTAATAAATATGCCTTCCTTCTACTGTCCAAATAATAACTTGTATAAGTTCTGTTTTCATAAATATTAACACGTACCAACAAATTTTCAACAGATACAAAATTTATTCGTCAAGAAACAACTGTCACTTAATAATTATGTGAAAATATTTTAAGTATCATTGAGGCTCCTAAAATTGTACTAATAGAATTTTACTTTTTTAGAGAACCCCGTAAAAAGCTATTAATAACGTGTACCCTTGATTTCTAAACTATTTAAACATAATGAGTGTTACCGGTTTCTGTTGAGATGGTAGTGTATTACCGTGATACATAAGATAAAAAATATGGCAAGGCGGAAAAAATATAAACGTTGTAACTTAATAAAATAAAAATAAAATTTAAAGCAGAAGTCAGATTACAGTATTTATAAACTTTTTATTAATTCAAGTGACCTAAATGTTTGGTTGTGGTTTCTGTAGTCAGGTATCTACTTTAATTTATAGAGGAAAGGAAACTTATCGAATATTCATTATACAACATATTATTTGAAATAATTCATAATAAATAAAAAGGAAGAGTTCTCGAATAAAATATTTTGTTATTAGTAATTTTTATTCATTGTACAATACCCATATCTTGATATAGAATGTAAACAGATTTTGACAGTACCGAAATGACGATGTGTCCTCTCAACCGAATTAGAGGTACGACCACGACTGCCGGTACCGCTAGTATAGAATTGACTGGAATTTTATTATTCTGCATTCAATTCTATATAAATTTTAAACTATTTTGTACATTTAGTGGGTCAACATTGCAGTATTATGAATTGTTATTATTTGATTCTGAAAATTATTTAATATAAACTCATCCAAAATTATTAAATAATAATTACTTGTGTATATTTCTCTTCGTATATTTTAATTCAGATGCTTTTCTTGTATCATTACATTTTTTTTAAATATTGATAAAGGCCTAGATCTAATCATTTTGAACGGTAAATTCAATTTCAAATAAAAACGCTTAGAGGAACCAAAATTCAGATACGAAATTAAATTAAAAATAAAATTATTAAATTATTTCCGTTTCATACATTTTTAACTGTATTTCGTCTTTATATTTTTTTTTACGGAAAATACATGATATTTGTGCTTATTTATACTAGTAGCATAAAAAATTGTATAAAAATTTGTTATATAGAATTTCATAATAATAAAAAAACAATTTTTTATATAAAGATATAACTGCCAGAAAAAGCTCATATTTGGTACACATGGTACTCTATGAGGTATCAATAAGCGCGGAGAAGTATGACACACTGTATATGGATTTTTTATGATCCATACTAAGAGGATGCAATGAATAATTTTCGACCTGACCTGGACTGTGATTTAAATAATGGAGAAACTCGAAGTACGAGCTGTCATAAAATATTTTTGACATTAAGAGTTTAAGTCCCATGAAAATTTAAGTTCAGCTGGTTTCTGGATTACTTTAGGTGAGTCTGGTCAAAACATGAGGTTCATATTTTAAAGGTGGTCGTATACGCATTAATGATACAGAGTGCCCAGGTAGGCTAAAATCGACTAAGACGGAAGATATGGTCATGAAAGACCATAAAATTATTTTGCAATCGTCGATTGGAGTTGGTGAGGATCGAGATTTCAAAAGAGCGCATATATCATTCGTATGAACTTTTAGAAAAGTGTTTATTGCTATTTAAGTGTAAACTAAAAGACTTTTTGCGCAGATTTATAACTATGGAGTAGATTTGGGTTCACCATTAGACACTGAACACCAACCAGCAGTCCAGACAATGAACAGTGAAAGGTTATGGCGTCAGTATTTTGGGATGCAAATAGAATTATTATTTTTATTGAAAGTCTTGTTCCATCAGCACAACGCGATAGCTAAAATTAATTAACTGGATTTTAATTTACTGTCCTATGTAACCTATTCGCCAGACTTGTCTTCTTCGAACTTCATTTTATTACCAAACTTAAAAAAAATTTTACGTTGGCAAAAAATATGCGTCCGATTTGGAATTTATTGCTAGCAGAAATGTCTATTTTGAAGAGCGGTACAAAGAGTCTTAAATTTCGTTAGACGAAGTGTATTAGGCCTCAAAAAGACTATGTCGAAAAATAAAAAAATGTTGGTCTCAGTATTTTGTTTTTTCTCTCTCTTAGTAGTTATTATAAATAGAAGGTTACAAACCTATTTTAAAAAAATGATATACCTACATATTATGTTTCGGGTAAATTAATTAACTTTTAAATAATACGTTATGAATTTATTTATTTAAATAAAATTATAATATACAGGGTGTCATTAAATTGGCGTAAAAAATTTGGGGGGTGATAGTACTCCTAAATCTGGTAAAAAAAGTATGGGACGTTAAAAGGTTAAATTTAAAAGATGGTCTTAAAATTTGCCTCTAAATCACATTTGTTCGATGAATACTTTTGCTACTGGAATGAACAAATTAGGACAGTAAATTTGGAGGTATGCGGTCTTATTATTTTATTGATTTTACATTTTTCCAAAAAATTATATTTTGGTTTTAAAATATTTTTGTCAGTTTGTTGTTGTTGAAGTGTGGGTGAGCGTAAAATTATGGAATACACTGTACTTGAACTGATAGCTATGTATTTTATTTAAGGAAGAGTGAACTGAGATGATCTTTTGGCTAAACATAAAAATATCCATATCGCAGAGCACCATCTGGTAGGATGTTTTATTTGAAATCAGGAACTACGAGCCGTAATGTTACGTGTTCACCTGCAGCTGAGGAATACACTTTAGCACATGTAGAGGAAGATCCAGAGTTATTTGCTAGAAAAATCACAGCGCAGAGAAACGTAAGTCACTATACTGTGTGGATGACTCTTCAACCCATTTATCAATACCACATCGAAAGTGTATAAGCCCTTAATCCGGCAGACTATTCCGCCCGTGCCAATTTTTGTCGTGGGTTATTAAGAAAACTGGTAGAAGACCCCCTTTTTCTGGCAAATATTTTATGCACTGTTGAATCATGGTTAACAAAAATAAGATTGTCAATTACCACAACACACTGGTCAGATGAAAATCCTCATGCTCTCGTAGAAAACCGACACCAACTCGATTCTCGGTAAACGTTTAGGCGGGAATTCTTCGAGAAAGACTTATTGGCCCATCATTGTTTCTACGCATGAAGTAAATTTTCAAACTGTTGAAAAGTAACTAATTATTCTTTTAGGCCAAATGGATAAAGTTACCTTCTTTTCAGGTAGATTATTTACCAAGACTTTTGGAGGCAGTTCCAATAGCAGAGGGGCAGATCATGTATTTTATGCACAACGGTGCACCACTTCATTTTCCGCTAGCAGTAAGAAATCATTTAAATCAAGCTTATGAGACCCGTTGCATAGGACGTCCACAATCTTGTCCAGCAAGATCATCAAATCTTAATCCATTAGATTTCTACTTGTGGGGCCATTTAAAAGTTTTGGTTTACTCAGTGCCGATTAATACTGAAGAGCAACTACAACAACACATAATTGACTGCTCCAATAAAATTCGTAAAACGCCAGGGATTTTCCATGGGATATGCAAATCCTGGAGAAGAAGGGATTAACCACGGGGTATGCAAATCCTGGAGAAGAAGAGCAGGTGTCTATGTTGACATGAATGGTGGTCATATTGAACATTTAAGTACTATAAATAAAAGTGTCAGGTTGATCTGATAAAAAATTGTAATTACTTTCCATAATAGTAATTAAACAGTTTTTACTTTAATTTCTCTCTTTTTTATTATTTAAAATAATTTTTGCGCTTCTCTTGATTAATAGGGCATTTTGGAGATTCTAAATTGAAGTAAGCAATTGATTAATTTAAACACACCATAATTTTTAAATTTATGCTGTGAGCAAACCATCAAAAAATAAATAATTTAACTTTCAAATACGGGTTCAGCAAACTTCAATTTTCTAGAAAACCGTTGTTCTAAGCGACTTACAACAAGAGTACCTATTTTATATAAAAAAGCACGTACATAGTTTCATAAAAAAGAACCCACGTTATAATGAAAATAATCTCAAAAACGTTATTCATAAATCAACCCCTTCCCTTGCAAGAGCTACCCTTTCCGATTAAATAAATAATTTTTCGATATCACCATGTGGTTTAGGGGCAAATTTTATGTTAATCTGGATTTTTTTCCTAGTTTTCTCTCGTTTTTTAAGTTTACAACTTCAGAAAGACCATTTTTTAAATTTATCCTTTTAAGGCCCCTAAACATGCATTTGTCGACCCATACTTATAGGAACTTTTTCTACCAGTTTTAGAAGAATTATCACCTCCTGATTTTTTAACACCATTTCAATGACACTTTGTATGAATAAATTATTATACCCGGTGGTTTTTGAAATTCCCTGTAAATATTACCTTTCTACAAGTATTTCAGGGAGTCACAACATTATGCCAATTACCCAATTAGCAAATATATATCTTCCTCAAATTTTTTCATTTATATATAAATATAACTGGTATATATAAAGAAACAAAATTAGAAGCACATAACCTTCATGTTGTTACCAATTTTGTCGACTTGAAGATGGAAAAGTATTTTTGATTAACCTTGTCCTTTTGAATTTACAAGGAAACGACACGATTTCAATTATAGACCAGATATTTTATACCATACAATTTGCGAAAATTTTCAGACAGCGAGGTTTAAATATAAGCCAACATTTTACTTATCCCAGAACATATCATTTCTTTTGAACTCAAATAAAAATAGCCTCATTTCAGAGCCACATATGATGATAGTTAACTGTTACAGAACATAGCCAAGTGTATAGCATACAAATAGCTACAAATTATACCTAGTTAAGCAAAAACTATTTGCGTAAATAATTTGTTTATTTAGTCCGATAACGCAAAATATAATTTCTATCCCCGAGAGGCTCTAATGGGAGGACTTAAAATCGAAAGACGGCAAATAAAATAGCTTTTAAACGTTTTGCTAATTCTTATATACTTATTTGTACATTTGTATGTGTGTGGTCCAGAATGTTGACTTCCTGGTAATCATTTTTCAACAAAACAGAGATATGAGAGGGCGTTTTTAAATTCGTGGAATGGAAGAGAAGGAGTGAAATTAAAAATACAGAACTATTCTAATTCTACGGACAATGAGTGATGATAAGGAGGGCGACCCACCCGACAAAAATCGAAATGAGTTGCATTGTTTTTTACCAAATAATCGTGAAGATTGTTACAATACTAATCTTAGCCAGATGCCAAGAAGAAATTTTCTGTGATAGCTTTATTAGCTCAATTTACTTCTGTGATTGGCTACTGCTTCGGAGAGTTGTGTGGGTTAAGCAATAGAATAAAATAAAATGAAACTAATGAGTGCTGTTTATTGGGGTAATATGGAATCTTAGTGCCCGATATGAAATGACAAGTGCTGATAAGTGGCCCCAATAGTACTACGAGGTTTACAGATAGTTATTAATAATATTATTGAATATTTCAAATATTACGATGATTTTTTCTAATTTAATTACTATACTTACAGAAATATGTCCCTTAATGCAGATGTTGGATAGACTTCTGGTCTCCAAGATGGAGTATTAAAAAGGAACGTTTTTACTTGTGATAGCAGTGCTCCAGGTACGGTTTTGCAGAACCTCGGGGAGGTAGGTAGTCGCAAAGAGGACACTCAACAGAGTACAAAGCAAGATGGTGTTCAGGCGCCAGCAGTTATTCCACAGCTCGTTCTACGGCTGAAGTGGATTGTCGATATCATCTAGAGTTTAGATAGAATACTAAGACCAAGCTGCTCACAACTGGCTAAGCTGTTGAATACGTATGACGATCTACGGATGGTGTTAGGGTACTAATAACTACGTAGAGTACTGCTACTACAATTAGTGGCCAAAGAGGGAAGTGGCCTATTCTGTCGATGGTAATAAGAATATTATGAATTTCCAGGCTTCTCCGGATAAATCCCGAAACAGACCTCACGGCCAATTTTGCCAAGGAAAAAAACAAGAAGAAGGAAAAGAGTGAGAAAAGCACACTTATTTTACGACTCCATTCCTCTCTACCTAAGTAGGCATGCTAATCAAATAATAAAACCTAATGCCCTAGTAATAGGTTCGAAGACCATTCAAAACGAATAGAAAAGAAGAAGCTTAGTTCAAAGTTAATAACCTACAGAAGTCAATATTGTAAACAACTAATTAGGTTATTTTTCAATAGTAAAGATGTCATTTAAAACTTGTGTCTTTCTCAAGTGAGTAACTACTATTATGATTTTCGTAAAGTTAATAATGATCTTATTATTATAAAAAAATAGAAATAAAACTATTCATACCTGTAACAAGATATGTAATATGGAAACAGAAGTAATAGATTCGCAAAGAGGTAACATCGAATGCGGTAAGTCAATCTAAATCTACTATCGATTTTGGAAATTATAAGCAATCTTCACCAGGAAAAGACCAAGTTCACTATGACATGATAGCAAACCTAAGTAACATATTGAAAAAACAATTATTAAAGGTCTACTATAACATATGGACAGATTAATTACCTATAACTAGGGATTTGCAAGAATATATAATAATTCCGATTCGGTGTATACTTAAGGTGTATGAAAAACTAATCAAGAATAAGTTAGAATTTTACTTTGAACACAATGAATTGTTGCCAGATTCAAAATATGGTTTTAGGAAAAACAGATCAATGCTAGAAAATATAGCAAATCTGATTACAGATATTCAACTAGCTTTTGCCCCAAATCAATTAGTTTCAACCTCTTTTATAGATATAAAAAGTGTTTAGGACAACGTTAACTTTCACATCCTTATAGAAAAGATGATGGCATTATATATCTCTCGCACTATAGCACATAATATTTTCCGTCTATATTCAACCCGACACCTCTTCATTAAACTTGTGGTGGACTAGTAGGACCTAGAAAAACCCATAATGGTCTACCTCAAAGTAGCAGTCTTGGCCCTTTATTATATATCATCTACAACTAGGAACTCCAACAAACATTCACAGAAAAAGTAAACATACTCCAGTTTGAGGATGATATCTGCTTATATATAAAATACAAAACCACTGCCAGATGTAACGAAAATTTTTCATTAGCCACGAATTCATCGTTATTTTGGTCGTTTCAACTAGGTTTTACAATTTCAGAATCCAAATCATGCTTATGCACCTTTACTAGAAAAAGGTTCACCCCTCCTTCAAAAATTAACATATCTTAGATAACAAAACTCATGTAAAATTTCTGGGAATAATTTTGGATATGAAATTACATCAACTATTTAATAGGCCCAGCAGAAAACGCAGTAAATATCTTTAGAGCCGTCTGTGGTACTACCTGGGGCGGAGACCCAAAAACAACACTATTTTTTTATAAACACCTCGTTAGATCTATTCTGGATTTTGGCTCTATTTTTTACCACAACACAGCTATCACCGCTTTACATATAGTAGAGAAAATAAAATACAAATGTATTCGCTAATGTGGTGGACTCCTTAAATCTACTCTAACAGTAGTATTAGAAGCGGAATTTGAGAACCACCTTTGAATTTAGGAAATAATCTGGGTTTTTATTAAAATTGGTATCTAAAGAAAGTAATTTAATTACGAAAATTGTCAAACTGCCAGAACCTTATTTGAATCACGGATACTGGACACACACAAATAACCAAATTTAGTATTTTTCTGGAAAACTTTACAAGTCTATTAATATTTTTGTCGCTATGATTATTTCATTTAATTTACGTATGCATTTGCTACGTACGAAGCTCTAGACAGTTGGTAACATACCAGTGCCATCAAAGCAAAAAACAAATTTATTTATTGTATACTTTCGGGAAAAAATGATTTATTTTTGGTCTTCAAAATACGTTCAATTTGCTAACTTCTGAATAAAGAAAATGTTAACTTTAGATTACAATTCATATAATTTTCCGAACTCACCTATTTAAGGACAGTTTAATAATATACAGGGCGCGACATTGAAACAAAGTCATGAAGCTGCTGTCATTTTGGAACACTCTGTATCATTCTAATGTAATATGAACTTTTTGCAAAATAACTTTTTTCTGCATTTTTAATATTAACTGAAATATGGTCGGCGTCCCATCATTGTTGACCACAGGGTACAATGGTTTCGCATACCGAGGGTTCAATATGTGTAATTTTCAAAAATTTGCAGTGTACATACAAACTATTGATTATAAACTATATATCGCGTATCGCTAAAATCAGCTCAATAAATAGATTTTAAAAGTACAATTTGTGGTGTTCCATTTAAAAATTTTTTTGGTATGATCTGCATTTATGAAACATCCTGTATATTTTAAAATTATTTTTTTAGCGTCTCTCAAAGCAACGAAGATAACGAATTCGGGAGTATTTACCCTGAATGTATATCTTCTACTATACTTATTGTTGACAAGAAATGGATAATGATAATTAATTTTGAAAGTGGACTACATACTTGACTACTTTTCAAACTGATATTTTAACATTTGATTATTCATCTGTTTTTGTTTATTAAATTACAAATACATCAATAAATTTTATTCTAACCTGCACAGGGAGTAGATCGAAGGTTCTCTAAAGAGGTTGTAGCAATCTTCACAGATTTGATCTAATTTTGCGAATATACTCTTGTCATAGACTCCTTTACACTGCAAATCGTAAAAGGACCTTTTGGTAATACGATGATGGTTAATGAGTCTTGGTGATCTATTCA
The DNA here is from genome assembly GCA_951812935.1 of Hermaeophaga mercurialis. Lineage (NCBI taxonomy): Eukaryota > Metazoa > Arthropoda > Insecta > Coleoptera > Chrysomelidae > Hermaeophaga > Hermaeophaga mercurialis. The sequence continues at coordinate 34,397,666 of OX638363.1, forward strand.
CCAAGTTGCCGGAAACTAGTTGAAGCAATAGTCCAATTGCTAAGCACATCCAACCAATTCGAGTGTATCTTACACTCTGCGACGATCTGTGATTCATCTATAAAAGAAAAAAAGGGAAAATATTAAAATAAAATAATTCAGTAAAATATTATTATTATTAAGGTATCTAAAAACCCTGGCAAGGAAAATGAAATATTAAAGAACATACTCATGAATGATGAAATAACAACAATCTAAAAAGGGTAAGACATAGCAAAACTAATAACCGATGATTATGACATACAAAAGAGCTAAGAGAAAGTTTAAATATTATTTTTTAAATTGTGTTTTGTTTGTAGCGTGTTCAATATTATGTGGAAGCGGTTTTCCAGGCAATTATAGTATATAGGATGTTTCTAAATTCATACGAAAAAATTCAGTAGTAAGTTCCTCGTTAAATCTTAGGAGGAGCCTTTCCTTTAAAACAATTTTCTCAGCCCAAACCATAAAGAGATATCCTCCTAAGAGTCGGAATTAAAATTATATTTGCTCCTTTTTCTTAAATTCGAGTCAATGTAGAAACTTTAAAGTTAATCATTTTTTTAGTATTTTCAATATATTGTAAGCGGGTGAAATTAACAATCCTCATTGTATTTTGTGCCAGAATTTTTATGGGATTGAATTTGTAGATTAAAAATATAAACAATCGGTGTACTGTACACAAAGATCTTAAGATAACGCAAAATGAGAAAATCACATGGATTCAAATCAGGAGATCGTGGAAGCTGGAGTCTATCATTAATCCAATAACATAAAACATATGTTGGAAATGGTGATTTAGAATAGTCTGCAGATTATCGTCTGCCCACACCTGATTAGTATGAAAAATGCGCTTGGTCTGTAGATGTAGATTTCGCTTTATTTCTGCGGCAAAATATCACTAGTTGGAGAAACTACGTGTTAAAAAAGCTTAAATACGCTAAATGTCGTAATAATTATTACTTCTTTAAAACTGACCAACGAGTTGAATTATTCATGTATTAACAAGTTTTTTAATGCTTCTTTCGGGATGTTCATCAATTTCGCCAATAATGGCTTCTTCTAACGCCGCAATTCTAATTATCTGAGAACGACCACTATTACATGAACTTTTAACCAAACTTTCAGTTTTAAGAAGACTTTAGTGAAGGCGTGCAAATAGCAAATGACTTTCTGCGGTTGCTTTGTAATGTAAAGGCGTCTAACTTTTAATAAATTACCATTTTCCAAACCGTACATAAAATGCATATTGGTCATTTCAGTATTGGTGTATATATTATAAAATGATATAAATCTAATAGTATATTCTGTAGCAAGGTTAGAATGAAAAAAAATTGATACGAGTGGAACATCCAGGAGTATCGAATTTTGTTATTCTAACCGAGTAACAACTATATTTTCTCCACGACCACAAATTTACTCGATTTTTCACACATTATTTTATTTTAATTAAAATTTGTTTTTATGGCTCCGCCATTTACCATTGACAGTTTTGACATCCACGGCTGTCGTTATTGTTTAGAACAATTACGGAATATTTCATTCCATCACTTGTTGTAGAATGAAAATACATGCAAAACACATAAGAAGCAAGTGTTTCAAAGTAAATATTCTCTCTCAAGAGTGAGAATGTTTACATTCTATTTTTAAAAATGATAAGATACAATTCATTTAAAAGTAAATTTAGAGCAGGATTCTCAAATTTGAAGAAAAATAAATAGAGTAACTTGCTAATAACCTTCAATAATAATGCCATTGTAATGTTTTGTTCGAAAACTATAAGTTCTATGGAAAAAAGCAACAGATAAAAAAGTTAAGAAGTAAAATGGGAATTTCTAATATATTTAACCCCATAAATAAGTCTGACATAAAATAATAATTTCTAAAATTTCAAGTTTCTAGATTAACTAGTTTGAGAAAAAATAATTAAAAACTCAATTTTAATTTTGTCCTTTCGGTGAGCTGGGGTTGAGATTTTTTTTGTAGCAAAGGCGCCTCACAATTTTTAACGAGGAACCTCCTCATGAATTTCACAACACATTGATATATATATATATATATATATATACGTCTATTTGGTCAACTTAATTTTATATGTTATTGTAAATAATTAATTATTGATTTTTTTATAAATTCCTCTTGTAGGACGATATTAATAAATAAATAAAGGAATGTACCTAAAAAAATTATTCAAAAATGAAATAATTTTCAATGTCATTCAAAAATTGCCTGAACAATAATGAAATGATTTTTATCATGTTAAATCTGTGCATTAGTTAACCTTATTATAAAACATTGTATTCTTTCTAAACGTTTGATTTTCTTTTACAAATTAATTCTTTATAATTTTTCGAGATAACTTGGCAAGAAACAGTCTTTTATTTAAAAATTGATTTCACTTATACTAAACAAATGAACAATTTTAGAAGGGCGATCTAGAGATTGAATTTAATAATTTCTTGATAAATTAATAGTAATGAATAATATGATCAAGTTACATACTAGATAAAACAAAAAATTTACCATCTAATATTTTTTTATATTGAGAATACATTTAAAAATCTGATTAGTAATCCATTTAAACATAAAAATAAATGTGCAGTCATCATTGGAATAGAATACATATGTAAATAATATGACCTAAATTAAATTGAAATTATACAATTCACTATAAAGTTTTTCTTAAAGTTTAATCTATTACCAATTTTATTCAAACTGTTTGAAATATACTGCGAACAAAAGCGCAGTTTACTTCCGAAAATTCAAATTCAATTTTTGAGCAACTTCATACATATAACGCCCATGTCATTTTAATAATGACGTTAGAGCTAAAAGGTATTACTCAGAAGAAACAAGCATTTGATAAAGCTTAGCAGGAAGAGTTCTCATAAAATATAAAGAAGAGGTTCAAGTCCTTGGATCTGCCTTATAATCTCTTAATCCACTACGAGCTTTATTAGCAGTTAGTATGAAGCTACTTCAAAAATAAAAATCCATATGTTACAGGAAGTTTTTGAAATAATTGCCGTAAATAACTTAAATAACGTACGTAATTCAAGTCTATATATTTATTTGAGACAGTATTCATTCCAAAAAGCAAACTGTTGTAACTACTACCATAAAGTTTTGCTAAACTTACGTAAGTAATATTTGTTTCATTCCAAGTACCTACGAAATCAATTTCTAACTTTCTAGGTGTACACGTAGAAAACAAACATTTGTACGCATTTACGCGATAATAATTAATGTACGTCACAAGTTATACGAATGAACTTACTTTTTATATGGCATGACGCATCAAAAATTTCTAATAGTAGACTTGGCGGCAAAAAAAAATAATATAATGTAATTTTATGGTTATTAACAGATAAGCATTAAATAGTTCTGACAATAATTTTCTAGAAAAATAATTATCATAATTATTCACAAGAAAGGATTTGAATCCGGTAGGAAGTTGTTATAAAAGCATATCAACTTTTAGAATTACCTATCAATTAATTTAGTTGAATTAACTTTTATTCGATACACCAAAAACATAAAGGTGATTATAACAGACTATTGTAGCTTTTTAGCCAATTAAATTCAGTGATAATTTCGGAAACATTTTTTATGGAAAGAAAACCAATAAAATATCAAAACACATTTTCATTAATAAAATCTAACCATGTTAGAGAAATCGACCTTAATTAGTACCTAATGGTCTTGAAACATAATGGAATTTTCGAATTCGGTTTTATTTTTCTCAATAAATTGATTTGTTTGAGGTAATACACTTTATTGGTCATTTCGATTATTTGTTCCATGTAACTCAAAGCCAAATCAATCAATTTCTAATAAATAGCGCCACTAAAGTAAGCGACATGATTGGATTGTGCGACAGTAATATAAACCTGTTGATAAATAAATTTCAAGTAGTCTAGTTGCTAAAATGATGTAATCAACCTCAAATAGATTGCGATATTGGATCAGGGGTTGTACAATTTTATTATTTCTTCCTACATGTTTGTTAATGGTTTATTTTGAGAATGTTTTAATGTTACCACAATTATGAAATAACTTTTCCATGCATACTGTTTTATGGATCGTTAATATAATTTTTATACCTCAAATAAAAATAATGGAATATAAAAGTAATTTAAATTGTAACAGCACATATGGTCTTATAACCGCGATGTATTTGTGGAAAATGGTTTTCAATGAATTTTTTTTTTCATGTTTCAGATTCTGACCTTATGAATAAAAATGTGCACGGGCATAAAGTTTTCTTACGATTAGTGTTTAAGGTTCAGGTTGTTAAATCAATTTAAATTAAATTTTTGAAATGAATTTGCTTATGTTATGTGTGTCTGTGACACACTTTGGTGCTCCAAATTGGAACACATATGTGTATATGAATTTTTTACTGGAATAATTAAAAAAAATGTAGGTCGTTTTCTTCATTACAATTTCATGTATAAGAGAAATAATTAACGATAGTAATATTTTTTAATTAAACTTATCTCTTTCCTCCAACAAAAAGTTTAATTCTTTCCCAAAATGTATACACTGTGCTAATTTTGATTAGAAGAAAACATTACTTAATTTTATAAAAAACAATCTTATGTATATTTACACAACACATTCCTTAACAAGAAATATTTACATATTAAACAAACCGTAAAAATATTGTGTAATTGAAATTCATGAAAAAATGTTTTGGTAAGAAATTTTGTCATTATTTCTTTAAAAATATATTAATGATGTGCATAGACAGGTTCAGAGCTAAATTTTATTCCCTTAGGCAGAAATATTAAGGAAGAGGATAATACCAATAGTAATATATGACCAGATAACCGAGAAATAGCGCAATAATATGTTCCCACTGTTAACCCTACTCTCTCGAACTCCGTTATACTAGAGGTACGATCCCGTACCGGCAGTTACTATCGAATTGAATGGAACGATGTTGCCAAATCTGATATGCCTACTTCAATATGTTAAAGAAGGAATTGTAATGCTTTGTCGCTTCTTCATAATACGTTATTTTATGCCCGCATGGATTCGTGTATGGTCAATGTTTCCTCTGAACCTGTATAAGGTTACACATTTTAATAGATAATAAGTGTCCTGATTTGTTTGAAATTATTGTAAAAAATAATTAACGAAATTATGAGTTCTCTTTATATAGTAAATACCCCTACTTTTCACGTTCATCTGAAAAACTGTATAGAATATTATAATTATTTGTAGAGCAAATAAACTGTTGGTTGTCAAAATTGTCCATATAAAATATAAGAATTTGATTGTTTTCACTGAAATTTTTAAATGTAATCTTCACATTTTTAAAATTTACTTACTAATTTAACAAAGAGACACGTATCATTTTGCCGAACAAAAATTATTTGCATAAAAAGGTTAAGTACATAATAATGAAACTGATAGATTTCAGAAAAGTTTTAGCCAGAATTTTGATAATAAAAAACGCGTCATTATTTATTTAAAAAGAGCAGTAATCCTCAGAAGTACCGAGTGACACAAGCACTATAAAACAGCTTTCGATTTTTAAATGGGACACACTGTATATTATGATATTTATTTGGAATCGAATTGGCAACCAATTTCATGGATCTATGATATTTAATGTCACTAGTAAATAGTAAGGAAAGAGTAAAGTACTTTTACAAATTTATGTTCACACAGTATACAAACGGACAAAGATTTTAACAATCGGAAACATCTTAACAGATTCATACACATTTTTATTATTTCAAGTCCTTAGCATGCACAAATTATTTATATGGAAAGTTTGATTAACATTGGCAATATTTTATTATATGTACATTTAAAAACGATCTACCCTATATATCTTAAAAATCCATTACAATAAATAGAAAAGTCGAGACACGTCAATTTCTAAATTGAGGGATATATTATTCTAACATATCTTCAACTGTCATATGTCCTTAACCCCCGCTCCTCAATAACGTTAACCAATACAATTTAAAAGCGGAAAGTACTAAATATGATACATCATTGAAAAGGTAATTTTATAGGTAATTCATCAATATGATTGCACTTTGCTTTCTTTTAGATTTTAGCGACCTCTTGCGAGAACAAAACTGAACTTAACCCAACGTGTGACACTTCATTTGAAAGCTAATTTTATTAATAATTCAATGCATAATATAACAAAATGTAATTGAAGTAAATAAGTATAGTCGCATAAGATTGCTGGTATTAAAGTTAAGTTTAAATCAATTTAAATTTAATCGCAATCAACTAAAATAATAAATACATATTCAGTCCAGAAATTGTATATCGTCGAAGATTGTAACGCATTTTCAAGATATTGAGGATGGATCGTTTTTAAATGAACACAGAGTATAGTAAAACAATATTAAAAGCACTTTACAAAGTACTATAACATAAATATATAACCTTGGTTACATTAAAGGTGCATGGCCCGAAATGTCTGAGGATAGCAAAATTTCTTCTTTCAAGGATGGAAAATAACACGCACTATTGGTTTTTATTATAATTTAATTACTAGGTCAATGAGTTTTGCTAAGAATTAAATGACAATTTCTTAAAAAAATATAAATAGAATGCTTCCGAACAAGGTCTAGTAAATATATTATTTAGGTGAAAACTATTCCTTATATTATTTGTTATTAAGAACATATTCTAAAAAACTTCAAGATCATATCTTTATATATGTCACTTCACTTTATTTGAGTCGAACTTTCAAGTTATTTGAAAGAAAATTGATTTTTTTAGCTGTTGAATGTTTTCATAGTCTGTCAGAGTTATAAAAAAACTTGAATGTCACTCATTTTGATTATTTATATGTTATTATACAGAATGGACCAAAAGACTGAAAACGGTCGATTATCTCGTAAATTGCTAGTCCGAATTCTACAAAATTTGGGATAAGCCTATTTTGGGATACGGACATTCCAGAGTTGACATTGGCAATGTTGTTAGATTTGCCGTTTGTCTGATATTATTAGTCACTTTGGGTTTTTTAACACATCACCCTGTATATTCAGTCATTTTTGGAATATTCTCTTCAATGCGAGTTCAACCATATGTAACACTTGCGATTAGATAGTATTGAATGGCCTGCACTTTCACCTGATTTCAATTCTAAAGATTATTTTTATTGGGGATACTTGAAAAATTCAGTTTACAAAACTAAACCCGCAAGTTTTGCAGAGCTAAGGCAACAAGTTATAGATGAATCTCGATTAATTTCTAGACAATCATGGAGAAATGTGGTAGACGCATTTTCTATCGATTCAGATACTGTCAACTCACAAATGAGCACATTTTGAACACTTGATTAAGTAATCATTATTTTAAAAATGTTGCAATCTTTCAATTATTACGTTTTAACGTAGTTGAAAATAGTTTGTATTAAAACATTTATTGAGACAATATGGCGTTGCCAGACTTCTGTTTTATTTAATTAAGATCTTCTAGACTAAATAAAATCATAAGTGGTACATACGGTTGAACTCGTATTGAAGAGAAGATTGCAAAAATGACTGAATATACAGGGTGATGTATTTAAAAAACCAACGTGACTAATAATATCAGAGAAACTGCCAATCTAGCAACATTGCAAATGTCAAATCTGGAATCTCGGACGAATTCGGACTAGCAATTTACGAGATAATTGGCCGTTTCCAGACTTTTGGTCCACTCTGTATATAAAATGTATTTAATTTTCATATTTATTTTGTAAGATTTATACAAAATATAGTACCTGACTACGTTTAAGTTTTTTTCTGTGAAGAATCAAATATTAGAACTATCAAAAAATTGTTCGTCTTAGGACTAATACATAACTAGGTATTTTTATGAATATTCACAACTTGTACCTTTTTGGACATTACATAACGGTTTACTTTTAGTTTATACGAATCAAAATGTAGAAATATCTAAAAACTGATTTCTACTGAATATTATACATGCACGTAACTGTTCATTTACGGTGTAAATCCGGGTGTAGAACAGAAATATTTCTTAGCTTGTCTGATGTCCTTGTGATTGCGACTACTTTTATTTATTAGTACGTATCAATATGTTATTCGTTATAATACGGCCCCAGCTTAAAAAATATCTCTCTCAAACCACACTATACGCATCATATATTATCATTATTAAAGGATCTTTTCGGATATTCGATTAATATATTTTTCTAATTGTAACTCGTCCCAGCATTGCGTTCTTTGTGTTCTTCATGTTTATTCTGTCACATGATTTAAACCATGTTCATTGTTAATCATCTATTAAAGTTATGAATAACGATGCTGTTGCCTCAAGTTGGTAATAATCGGGCAAGTCTGCTTGTTAGCCAGCCGATGGTCTTTGCGATCACCAGATGAAGTCATAATTTAGTTTTTGCTCTTGTTCTTCAGATCTTCTCTTTCTTATTCGTTAACGAGCCGCCTTCTCCGAGTGTTCCCAAATAAAACAAAAACCTAACACAAACGCGCATCGAGCATCCGTCTTCAGGATGTGAATAATTTCACAGATTTTGCTATGATTAAAATTAAAGCAGCTAGGGATCGTCATCGAAGATAAGCGATATCTAATTTAACTTCTATGTTTTATTACTTTCCGGCTGCGTACTGTCTCCTCCTATAGTAGAGTATGTGTGGTCTAATGAAGAAATTAAAATCTGAATAATAATTATAAATAACGCTTTAAACGTTGAACTGCCAAATAGTAGTAAAAAATTGTAGAGATACCTACACTTATTTAACCAGTTTAAAAGAATAGACAATTCTAAATTATTTTTATAATTTATTTTAATTTTTTTTTACTCCCGTATATGAAAATCAATTTCACGTATCAATAGAGTAAATGGTCTTCTTATGAGATTCATTTCACACATTATTTCCATAAAAGCCGGTGTAATTTTACGTACATGTTTAAAGTAAATATATGGCTGTGCACTTGTTTTACTTGAAATTGAACAGAATGTTAAACACCTCAGCCCACCATATACTTTAACTTCACACATTTGTTAAACTTATAATATTTATTATATGTCTGTGGATGTATTGAACAAAACAATTACCATCGACGATACCCAGATTCATTAAAATATCTACTCATGTATCTCCATACATTTTTTTGCTGAAGAGTCCAAAAAAAGAGAAGAGGTTTGTTTAAATTACAAAAAAATATATTTTGGCTCACTATAAGAAATTTCAAGCTATCAACATGCTTCTCTATAAGCAAGCAACTGGTTTGGATAAACTCATATAGCATCCAATTACGGTATTGTGTTAGCAAATATAATATTAAAGTTATTGAAAGATTTCAAAGTAAACTCCTAAGAAGCTTTTGTATATACACCTTGGTAATTTCGCCATTATAATATCCATCGTTTAATCAGAGCATTCCTATATTCGCTAGAAGTCACGAGTAAAGTCTTCTGCAGTATGTGAAAGTGGAAACAATCCGGCTACTTGACCACACCAACCTGAGTAGACTCAACAGGACCAAACCTTTTAAATTGGTTTATTGAATATGAAAATGAGCAGAGTATTTTTATCGAATCCGTAAATATTATGTTTAATGTACTATCACTATAGAATATTATAAATATAATGTTATTATTGCGTATGACCTTAATTGTAAATTTCAAAAATGATAAATTTAGGTTCGAACAAAATTGCTCAATAATCGAACTTTTCCCAATTGAATCGCTAATGGGTCTACTGTTGCTCGCCTTTAAGGTTAAATTATTTTTATTAAACGCAATCTTTTTATTGAAGTGAATAAATAGCCCCTTTTGCAGGAACCTATCTAAATTCAGAGGCATCAATATATGCTCTGCAGATTAGTCTGCAATATCACAAAATCTATCATTAGAATTTTGTTTCACATAGTAGCCGACTATGTTCTACACAGTTTTGTTTTTGGAAAAACTGGAATTAAAAACTTTCGAGCCGAGCAAGCCATAAAATTCTGTAAACCTGTACCAAATGGTTTTCCTTATGTCTATTTTGAGAGAATATCATTGTCCATACTTTTAGAAGTTGCTCGTTTTGTGAGAATATCGGTTTTTTATAGCTCTTTACCCCACTTTGCGTTAGTATAAATTTACTATGATCATTGATGGGATTTTTAGGCTCCGATTACAGTTGCAAGTCAATTAGGATATCTATTGCCACTATACCACTTTTTGGGTCACTAAACAAAAGATTCCAAATAAAGCCTGGATGCGCTCAAGTTTTCTGTTTAGGATTATTGCCAGATATTTAAATTTCTCGCCTTATATTCTAGGTTAAAAGACCTTTTATGTAACTTTTTGTAAAAGAAACAAGTAGAGTTTTGCTGGGGCTCAATGACTGGTTTCCTTCATCACACCATTTATGTAACTATTTATGAAGATATTCGAGATTATTGCTTGAAATTTGCATATAAATATAATTATCCCACCACAACATAGTTGTTACTGGTAATAATTGGTAAAGTGTATCCACAATTGGACTAGGGACCAGAGATTACAATAATAACTTATAACTATTTAATTTTCAATACAATTGGAGATGTAAAGCAGGGAGATATTATTATCAGACGGATACAGGGTTAAAGCTACCTGCAATTGTTTTTTCATCGATAATAGTAGTTTGTTTGTTGTAAAATACTGAAGTACTTCTTAAATAAATAAAATGTAAGTGTGTATTTTACACAAACTTTATGCGAAAAAATAAAATTTCATACAAAATTGTGCTATACATTTTTGAACTGTAGCTAAATTTATTAATATTAAAGTTTAGTCTAAATATTACTTAAATCAATATTGTAAATGATGATCATATTTACTTCCAACTGCTTCAAATTGATATTAAGAAGGCTAATTTTATGGCAGCCATTTGAGTTCTTAAATTAGTCATACAATCCGTTTTAAGAGTCGAAGATAATCTATAATATAATTAATATAGAATAAATCATCCCAAACAAATAACTAGAAATGTAGTGAGCACAAGGAAAAAAGGTCACTAACTAATAATGATGAAAGAAAAATATAGTCATGTATACTTATTTTCATAATTTGACAATTATTGATATCTAAAAAGAGGAAAAATGTAATAATTACCATGATGACGAAAATGCCCACAGATCTACGTTAGCATTGATTTTTCGTACTTCGTAATTAGATGTAAAACAAGCTAATTATTAGTCTCCAATTTTGATCGACATTATTTATTATTTAAAATGAAACACTAGTTTGACGACAGTTTCTAAAACGATCTTTGTATCCAAGTTGCAATGGTAAAAACTAATTATGTTCTTACATCATCATAAAAAGGAAATCCTAACCTAACCCACAGCGAACTACTAATTTTGCAATTAATTAAACTTTGCCAAACAAAAATACATTTCAGTTAATAGTTTAATCGTTGAAGTAATGGTACGCTATCGTTACAATTTTTTTATCAGGGGAACGTATCTCACTGTAAGTGAAACCTGCTAGATTTCATGGTCAACCTGTCTTGTAAATGTATTATGTTTATGTGGAGAGTGTTTTAAAATCATGACACTTAATTCGCTTTATTTTAAAACGTTTGATAACACAAAATTACTTCCTTTCTACGAGTATTCGAATATTAATAGTAAAAAAAATCAATTGAACACAGAAAATGCGAAAGAAAGCCACATTCGTGTGCATGACCGCATAAAATTATTGCTGGAGATAAAAACTAGACCACTGGATAAAAGTAGACATAAAAAATTAATTTTAGAAAAACTAGGGAATATTATAATATGTGATATTATCGAAAATAACCCACCTAAAAACAACATTTTTTTTAGTTTTGTTGTCCACCCACTGCAAAAATCGGCAAAATTAAATAAAAAAGATCTCATTGCAACATCGCAGTGCAAATTATCTAATTGGAACACTACTACTGCATTCTTATTTTCTTTTGAGTATAGAATCTAAATATTTATGAAAATATTTTAAAATTATATAATAAAATAGAAAGCAGTTTTCAGGCGGCGCCGAGACCTCTCCCAAAAATGATTCACAATGTTCAGAAGAAAAATATTTTAGATCTCTATTATATAAAAATTGTATAATTAATCACTCACATCACGTTTTTAATAAAAACTGCCCGAAAGTAAAACTAGATGAATACCTATTCTTAGAACGTTGAGTTGGTTTTCTGAGAACTAAAATTTGTTACCGGAATATCTGAAAGTGAAATACCTGAAACAAAGATAAAAATCTGATTTTACGAGTCATCAATTTGGGATGCTCGAAACCAGTAATCATTTTGTAGCAGAAAAAACGAGTTCTAAAAATAATTATTTTTATAGCACCGTAATATTTCATTAGAAAATCTTCTAGAACAACTGAATAAATCGTAAAAATAATTTATTGTTGTTAGATTCTTGAAAACAATCTCCTTTTAAATAAAATCTAACCAAGGAAAGTAATATATAAGTAAATCTTTTAAAATTAAATGAACTGTTTCAACCATTACTTTATGGAATCTATCGATAATAAATTAAAGATAAGTATAATTTATCTTTTATATTTAGTAATTCTTCTGTCTTTTTTTTAATTAGGCATTTTTCACACTTTCGTTCCCAACAAGCCTTTTATTTTGAATAAGGCTCTTCAATTTTTTTTCATCCGCAAATCCACTAAACCCAGCTTATGATGTTTATATTCAAAAGAAACATAAATTTTGATACACCCAAAAAAATTCAACCACTAAATCATAACCTATCACCACTACTCTCCAACATAGACCTTAAACAGACAACACCTATTACTCCCTCCTCCACTGCTCCTTGGAATAGAATTTACCAAACATCAACCTAAACTTAGACAAATAGTCCAAATATGATACCCCCAATCAACTCATAAGACAAAGTTTCCTAGATCTTATTCATAACTCCAAATTCATTCAAATATTTGACAACGATGCCTCTAAAAACAACAATGGTGTAGGGTGTTCAGTTATCCTCTCCCCGTCCACAATTTCTACAAACTTACTCTCATCTAAATTCAGTATTCACACTGGAGAACTATTCACTTTATCCTAAGTCTTTAATTCCGTAACCCAAGATAGCAAAAATGTTGCAATATGTACTGATTCTCTTGCCTCGATCAAATCGATCCAAAACATCTCTCATTATATACATGAATGCTACCAACGTCTCTTCTGCGAAGGATTAACCATAACCATAGTCTGGGTTCTCTCACACGTTCGAATTATGGATAACGAATTGGCAGGCTGAGCAGCTAAGGAAGCATTTGCATCCAATCTTTCTGTTGAAAAAGTCCATTTATATAAAGATCTAAAAAACTGTTTTGAACACAGAACCTACTTGACATGGCAAGATCACTGGACCATAATTCCTTCACAGCTATATGAGACCCGCTAGTATGTTAAGCCGTTCAATCCGCCTCAATTACAAAAAAGAGGTAAAATAATTATTCGTAGACTAAAATTTGGACATACAAATCTGACACATTATCACCTAATGACTTCAGGACCTCCTTCTTCATATGAAGACGCACCAGAGTTGTAACCGTCAAACACTTTCTCATCGAATGTCAGCATTATTTAGAAAAAGAAGACAACTAGAACTTTGAAATACTTTAGCAGAAATCCTCAATCCAGCGGACCAAATGAACAAAGTTATCAAGTATTTAAAAAGCTTTCATTTAAGTTCCAAAATTTAAGTTTCGTATTATTATTAACTCGAACTTTATACATTGTAATAATTATTATTTCTACAATAATGTATCTATGTCAATGTCCATCGAAGCTGAGACACATTAATTCAATAAAAATTTTTTTTTCATCGCACTCTTTATTTCCTTCGTATTTTAAAACGCCATTTCCCTGAATTAAATTTCATTCTTTGAGAGTTTTTAGTAAAAAAACCCTTATATATCTGCATAGTTCTGTTTACAAAATATACCAGTTTGCATTAAAAAAAAGTTAAATAAATATAGTAACAATAAATAGTAGTAACTATTTTTCCTATTTAACATATTCATAGATTTTTCCTGGTAGCATAAATAAAGGCAGCTTTCTCTTCTAGATTTATGAATTATTGTTATGTACCAAAGTGCATTCTGTATATTGAACATCTGATTATAATTTTGTCAGTAAAACTTCGACCTGTAATATGTAACTGCGTTTGCATACAAATGATCCAGAGTAGTATTTAAAGTAGGTATTTTGCATAAACATAGAAGAACAATGGTGTACACGTTTTGCACAAACGCGTTTTGTTTTAAAATTAGTTGAAAGCTATAAATAGACAAATAAAAAGGTCGTTACACTATTACAAGAGAATATTTCTCTACATTACACGTATATTTACAAAAATCTATAAAAGAGAGAATACAAAATGAAATCTTAATTACAAGTAACGCAATAATTTGTTATTTATTTATATATTAGTTATTATATGTATATATTCCAAAAGTCACAACGTGTAGGAGTTTGAAAAAAAAGCTTTCAAAGCTGTTCAATACTGGGCATCTGTTCTTTCTAAATCAAAAAAGTTGTAGAAATAAAAGCGCACCTACTCGATAAGATAACTAACTTTACGGGTTCATAAGGATTAGCTAACGCAGAGAAAATTGAAAAATATAACCAGAAGAAAGATCCATTTATTATTCATGACTAATTTCAGTTTGACTCTCGTATTTTCAGTAAAAGTTATTTTGTTAAATTAACACGAGGCAGTAAAAGTACCTACAAGAACTTTTACTAATTAAATTAAAGGACAGAGGTACTAGTATTTACATTTATTAGTCTTGGAAAACAAGACTATGGGTTAAATCAGTGTAGACGAAAGTTTTTAAAAAGACACAAAGGTGGTATGACCATATTATCAGAATGACGAAATCGAGCCTTATTAAAAGGGTATGGGAGATTGAGAAACCAAAAGAAATAATGACAAAAGGGATGCCAAGTCCAAAATGGTACGATAAAGTAGGGAGAATAATGAAAAGAATATTGTAGTTAATGTCTTCAACACTGGCAATTGCTGGTAAATAATTACTGATTATGTACGTACTTATGTATGTATTAAAAGTCATTTCAGAGTGACATATATTTATATAAAAATACTACTTTTAGTAAACTTCAAAATCTACAGGAAAAAAGGAGGTTAACTACTAAAAATTTGGTTAGACGAAAATAAAAAAGTTTTTGAGCAAATATAAATATTAATACCTAATGTATTTAATTATGGAAATGTTTAAATTTAAGATATTTCTATCATAAATGTATTTACTTTATTAGTATCAATAAAGTACTACTGCTATATCACAAAATTAATAATAATTTACTCTCTGGCTAGGCAATGTTTAATGAAATTTTATTCCGACAGTTTGGGCGTGTATTATAGTAACCATGGTAATATGGGCTGCGTTATATATTTTAATAGTTGTGGATATCTCTTAAACAAAGTGAAGATAAGAGTTCTGCTTTGAAATTTTAGATACTATTTTTAAAACTCTTTATTTACTTTCACTGACACCGAACGGAGGATAAAATCACTAATTAAAATTTAAGAAAATATGTCATTGGTCTATAAGTGAAAGAAATGGGCCCATTTTAGAGCGCTACTGCGAATGCCCATTCGCATTCCACACAAACATCCATGTCCATGCCTTTACTACCACTGGTGCTATACTCACGTTTTAAGAGCAAGATTGGTCTTGTGTTGTGCTAAGTAACTGCTGATATTTAAAAAGAAAAATGTCGGTTTGTGCCCAGGTCAAAACAAACTAAAAAGCTTTCAAATATATGGAGAATATAGGGCTTACCATTTGCTCTTTTTTAAGTCAAGTAAAATTAAAAAACGCACAACTGATTTATACCAAAGCAATTTCATAATACCTGAATGGAAATTTGGCAACTTAAGTCATTTCACAATTTGCACAAACCAACGGAAACTCTATAGCAATGCAGTTTAGTTTAAGCAAACAAAATAATCACTAAATGTTTTGAAGATGTTCAAATAGGGTGCAACATTTACCTACAGACTGGTCAGGTATTTACTAAACTTTTCTAATAGTGAAATACTATCCGTCAGTAATATCTGAAACCGCGAGTTTAGAGTGCGCAGTAACCGAAACACAATAATTGGTAACATTGGTCATTCGAGTGACATTCTATGAGCTGTTCACTTCGTAATATCGAGGGTTGAAAGTGACGAGAGGTAGTGCAATGTTGCCTGATTGACAATGACCACAAAAGTGAAAAATAAAACTTTAGGGTCACAAGCCCGAGAAATTATATGTACAGTTTGGAAATTTTCCCAGAAAGAAGCAGAAAATGGAATATTGGCCATAGATTTACAAAAAGTAGAAGAGCGAGTTGCTGCTTTAACAGCAAAATATAATAAATAGTAATAATTGACACCAATTTATGGAAACCAAGTTTTTTATTACGTTTGAATGGAGCACAATGATATCGCACTATAAATATGAATGCAGGCATATCGTGAACCATGTTGGATGAAAACGATTTCATATTTCCCAGACTATAAGTGGAATTAATTCGAGCTAAAGCAGAAAGTAAGCTCTGGCAAAAGTTCAAACCGACTGTACAGTTTCAGTCGCGCCAAGCTGTCTACGTTTACCCCGCTTTGTTCGGCCTTGATGATTCTCAAGACTATATATACTTTTTACGTGCTTTCTACAGTGTGGTAAACACTACATATTTTTATGGAGTCACATAATAAGGCTTCCAAGGTATTTTAATCGGCAATTTAAAACCTTTTCTTCTTGGATACGAAGTACAAGAAGCAAAGAGGACGCTTAAAAAACAAAAAATTTGCACCTCGCTAAAAATTCTGCAACGAGTAGCATTGGAATGGAAATTATGCAGTAAAAAAGATGAAATTTTGAGATAGATAATTAAACGTAGTTACTAATTATGTATTACAAGTTGTTTAAATTGACTATATGAATTGTGTCGTCCTTTTGAACATTCAATGATACCTGAATTAGATTATCAAACACTTGTGAGAATTCATCAGGATTAGGGATCTAAGCACTTGAATATAGTGGCAAAAAGTTAAACGAAATTAGCGTATATTCTACTTAATTACAAGACCCTTTGGAAAAATAAAAAGCCATTTACCTGACCGTATGTTTCTTTTCTCTACATTATTATTATTTATTAGTAATCTTAAGTTTGATGGTAATGAACTACTATAAAATAAAATAACTTTTCTTCTCTCACTCCCACTCACTTAATAACTAAATATATTTTCAAATAAAATTTAATCTGCTTCTGTTGATAAATAATAAAATAATAAATTGGTTGGTTTTAATTTTATGATTATTTATTGCAAATACTATTAATTACAATCCCACGGGTTGTAGATAAAAGTAACAATTATTCGTACTTCCGACCGAATAATTTCA
Organism: Hermaeophaga mercurialis; assembly: GCA_951812935.1. Lineage (NCBI taxonomy): Eukaryota > Metazoa > Arthropoda > Insecta > Coleoptera > Chrysomelidae > Hermaeophaga > Hermaeophaga mercurialis. Next base: position 34,415,097 of record OX638363.1, read on the forward strand.
AAATTATTAAGTAATCCTATTAAAAGTCATTCTTTTTTCAACTGTCTTCTATTCACTTCATTTGTAAATTATTATTATATTCGCATTTGGTTTTAGAACTTTGAAATATCTTTATTTTTTAATCCAGATATCGATCTAAATAGATTTTAAGGCTACATACTATGCCAAAAGGTCTAGTATTTTATGTCACTACTATTCAGACATATAACATACACACATCATTCGCTTGTTTGTGTTTATGTCATCTCTTTAGGTAAATTTTAGGCATTTTTAGTATATTTTGATTCTGCGTTAGCTTAAGACTTCTCATTCTATTCCTTGTATCTGTACTTTTTTAGCCTGTTTTTCTACCTTATCAAATGTCCAAACCGCATTCATTTTCTATGCTTTAGAAGTTCTTTAAATTATTTCATACACAACTTCTTTCTTATATCACCGTTTCTCTTATACACTATTTTCATCCCTAATACTTTATATTATTATACATATATTAAATTCTAGTCTCAATTTTTTTCTGTATATAAGCACTGGTAAATACCCAGCAATATAAAGAGGCCCGTATTTTCACCAGGCCTAACCTGGCCCAGTAGGGCGTATTTGTGAAAGATTGTGGAAAAGTTCAGACTTAAATAAATATTCTAAACATTTATAAAAAATTTTAGTTGAAATAGTAGATTCTGTAACAAGTTTAGATTGAAAAAAATTGGTTACGAGTGGAACATTCCGAGCACGAGGGAGCACGAGTAACCAAGAGTAACAAATTTTGTTATTCTAACCGAGTTACAAACTATATTTTCTCCACGACCAGAAATTCACTAGATTTTTCACTTATTATTTTATTTGAATTAAAATTTGTTTTTACGACACCGCTATTTCCACCTGACAGTGACAGTTTTGACATCCATGGCTGTCGATATTGTTTAGAACAATTATGGAATATTGATTCCAACACTTGTTATGGAATGAAAATACTTGCAAAACACATAAGAAGCAAGTGTTTCGGAATAAATATTCTCTCTCAAGGGTGAGAATGTTTACATTCTATTATTAAAAATTATTTTGGAATTAACACATTCCACTAATGGTAGTGGATAATAGTATATTCTATAACAATGTTAGAATGAAAAAATGGAACGAGTGGAACTTCCCTAACGCGAGCTCAAGCGAGCGTGAGTAACCACAAGTATCGAATTTTATTATTCTAACCGAGTAACAGAGTATGTTTTCTCCACGACCAGAAATTTACTCGATTTTTCACTCAATATTTTAAATAAATGAAAATGAGGCTATATTGTCTGAAAATGGATTATTACAACGACACCATTTGCATTTGAGCATCTGACGTCGACAGTTTTGACATCCGTGGCTGTCGATATTGTTTAAAACAATTACGGAATATTCATTCCATCACTTGTTATGGAATGCAAATACATACAAAACGCATGAGAAGCAAGTATTTAGAAACAAAAAACATAACTTGTTCTTTTTATAATTTATATGTAAAAGATGACTTAATAAGTTGATAATGAAAATATTTAACAATTATTGATCAAATTAATTTCGAGGAATGTAACTGTTAAACATTTTTTTAATTTGTTTCTCACACACTTCCTGAACGAATCAATTTCCTTACACCGTTGATAGTTGTGGTAATCAGTTTAAATCTTTCCATTAATTAGTAAAGTGTCTCGGAACAAGTATGCGAGAACCTTCTGCGTTAATTTAAAATTATTTTAGTTATCTTCTAATTAAGATGAAGTCACTCTTTCATCCAAATTTACGTCATACGAACATCTGCCTGCAAAAAGAATAGAAACAACCTTTAAATCAATGGCGCACTCGAAATTCATAAATAAGGAGAACAACTTTAGAAAAGCGATTTTTTCAGTGTAAGCGCAGATTGTAGATGAAGGAGTTCAGAGAGGTTGCTAACAATTAGAACTGTTGAGTATTAGATATAGTACTCAATATAGTGAATACTTTACGTTCCTTTCACCAATGACGTTCCTAGACTTGGGAACGTTAAAAAATGTACTGATTAAATAGGAGAAACATTAAAGGGACTTTTTATAAAAAACTGCTTGGTTTTAAACAAATATAATGTATATACTTTTATTTAATGCCGTCCAATTTCCTACTGTATCGATAAAAGTCTCAAATAGCTTCGAAAAACCAAAGAACTTCTAGTATACGTCTAAATAATATTCTGCTTGTTCCTTGTTTTGTTCAAAAGAAGTCCAAAAATTGTCCATAAGAATTTAAAAATAATATCTAACCCATAAATCGGATTTTGAAAATCTAGAAAAGCCGATAGGTTTGGCTACGTCCAATGGACATTCATACTGGACTGAAATGTACACAAAATCATGAATATGAAAAAAAATATTTTATTTCAAAAATATATCTATTTAAATAATATTTGAGCTTGTATATATTGAAAAATAGAAATAGAAAATTCATAAAGCGTTCAATTACGCTAATGGACTGCAAGACCATTTCCCATATGAGCAATATTTAAAAATAAACCTGGTAAAAAAAGAGAGAAATCATTTTTCTAATTCTAGGAAATATGATCATTTAGATGAAAGACAGATGTTCACGAGATTCAGAATTACATAAAACATTTATTAAAACTCAATAATGATACATTATGTTATAAAATCTTTTACATTTTACTAAAAATAATAAAGTATTTGTATTTTTCTGCCGAAGGAAGGTGACTGACCGAATAAAATATTAAGAGATGGACCATTTTTCCTAAAAATATACGAACATCTGATCTTTAAAACAAACGCCACTCATCAATCTGTAGCAATATCCTTCTTAACATCATTTGAAAGCATTGATAAGATTAAGAGGAATTTTTAGGAGGAATTAAGAGTTAGAATTCTAGTCAAGAAATCTATAATCGTTATTCATAACGAGACCATAAACGCCTAACTGAGTACATCCATTCACAGATTCAATACATTTACAATACTTTCTGACGTTTATTACATATGGAAAAGATCTCCAGCCTAGCATATCCGGGAATCTTAGAGATTGTTAAAACAGAATAAAGATGGTGTAAGTTTGCGATAGAAAAAATATATGTTTTTGAAATGATCTCCACTAACATAGAATCCCAGCACAGATAAAAAATAATTTAAATCCATGGTAGATAAGAATAAGAAACTTATACACTTTTCAGACTTCCAATTTTAACTTGATAGTTATATAATGTAAATTGAATTGGTGGGATTATTTACGTATTAAATTACCTGACCAATGTAAAAATATCTACACATCAACAATTTATTATTTTTTTTAATCTTGGCATCTAACCAATTATAAACAAAGTCGTACAATTTAAAACCAAGTTGGCGTATTTGGTATATACAGAAATTCTGCAATAACCAAATACAATTTAAAGTCATAAAGAAACAAAATAAATAAATTCTGGGCTAAATGAGAAGACTAGAGTAAGAAAAAGATAATTTTATATTTAAATACTAATACATTTTTCAGAAATAAAAGATTATTGTTAACACAAATGATGTAATTAATGTTCATTAATGATGGTTGACTATTTAATAATCTGATTTTTTATAAGTTCAAATATAATAATGTTGTAAACAAGGATATAAATTAAATATACTGGAGTCCAAAACTCAACCAAAAAAATGTTATGAGACAAATGTATTTCGAAGATGGTTTGTCGGTATTTTCTTATACAGCAAATGTTAGGAACCAGCCTCATTTTGAGAAAACTATTAAAAAAATAATTGTTGTTAATTTAAAGGTAACTACATTTTAAAAATATGTTATAATGTATAGGATGGTCCAATTTTGTTGCTAGGTTAAAAAAAGCAACAAGTTGCATTTAACAATAAAACCTCGTTTAACACATGTTTCATACACCATTCTTTTTGCAAAGTGTAACAAATTGTATTAAAAAGGAAACCTGTCGTATATTTAAAAATTAGTAGCAAATAAAATTTGACTACTGATTGTTTGGAAACTTAAAAGAAGTGACTTAGACTAAAATTATTGTTGATTTTCTATCTGAGATGTCCTTAATAAATTATGGAAACTGGCAGAAATTCGTGGAGTTCCGTTGATGAAGATGCAAATTGAATAACTGCCGATTTTTAACTCAAAAAGTCAAGAGGACAATAAGAAAATATTTATATCAGAAAAATTCACGGGAAATAATTCCATAAAATGTTGCAAATATGTAAATTATGCAGTCTTTGGTCGCATTATTCTTGACAAAAATAGTACTACCCAAAGTGAAAATATAAACATAATTAGATTTTAACGAGATGAAGTGAAGGGTGTCACCCACAAAAACAAAAAATATCAACTCAAAATTAAGCCCCAAATGAAAAGCATATGACATTCACAGTTGCTACAGTGGTGCAAGAGAGTCACAGAGAGCAATATTAGCAATTCATGATTGAGACCATTAAAGGTGACTGATTTTTCATATTTCACCAAGCATAAGTAATTAACTCTTAGGTTAAGAATAGTTTTAATAATTTCCTGATGATGCGAACATATTTTTAGAACATTAAGAAAAATGACTTCAGAAGAAAAGTTACAAGTCATGCAATAACATAGTTAAAATTCTGGAAAAGAGGGATACCAATTAAAATAAAATTATTAATCTCAGGAGCCTGTAAAAGAAGACGAATCAAAATTAGATTATCAAAAAAAGATTATAACTATGATTTTCAGTGACGAAGGGCAACCTTACTTAACAAGAAATAGACAAACAGACCAAATAGAAACATTTAAGTACTTGGTACAATTATACAGAAAAACGTAAAAATAAAGAAAGAAATTAAAATAAGAACAATAAATACTGGAAAAGTCTTCCGTAGTGTAAATTAAATCAAAGGCGTACCTAAACAAACAAAAAAACAAGTTTTTATGAAGCTGGTTCTTCAGTCATGGACAACAACACAAATACACTGGAAATAATCTGAGTACCGGCAATGAAAATGTTTTCATCAACAAAGGTTAAACAATAAGAAAAACTACAAGAAGTGTTACTACAAATTAAGGACAAATTACAATTGTGAAAAAGAGACTCTGGGAAAATTCGGCTATCCGTGATGTCTTACACCCACAAATGATACAAAGATTTTCAATTAATTAAGATATATTCATAAAATAAAATATATGAATTAAAGACAATTTATGGAAGTGCCGCATTTCTGAAAAAAGTAATACGTGTGTTATTCCTTATTACGCAAATAAATATTAACATTCTCTAAATAATTGCATTCCTGATCTAAGAATCAAATACGCCACTTAATTTTTTATCTCAAATTATTCCGTTTTATACATTTTAGCAAGTGTTCCAGGTTTTTCTAGGTCGCCTTCTATGATTTACGAATTACATTCCGCGGTACATAAATCCTGTCAATTTAAAACATCATGTGAGTATCTATTTGACACCGACCTAATAAAAACTAACAAGTAAATTTTTTTACAAAAGTGTGGGCGTGAGAAACTCGAATGTACAAAATCGCGAGAATCTCAGCTATGCAGATTTAGATTTTATCTACAATATAAGAATGCGCATATGGACTTGAGGCGCTCTTTGTAAAGATGAATAATTTCATAAATATAGTTTCTGGAAAGTAGGAGCGGAAGTTTTCAAATTCGTGTTTTGCTTACTCTGCACGACTGCAAATTCATAATCAAATTGTTAAAAATACTTCTATTGCGATAATTAATATGAAGGAGAAGTTTGATCGTATAAACCGTAGACGAGTGTGGCAATCCTCTGAGTGAAAAAGAACACATTTATGCTTATATGGTTTGTCTACACAATTTTTCTTGATTTTGGATTTTAGATCTGATTTTGTGATGGAAAAACCTTTCTTTCTCCATTATTTTTTTTATAGTTATTCCTTTAAATATTTAACCTACAATAGACCAGGCAAGTAGACAGATGACAATATACACTAAAAAAATACAACAGAGAAGGAGAGCTCACATGAAACAATGAAGTTAACTACTTGAAAAATATGCTTCAAATATCGAAATTAATAGTTGTTGCTAATAATAAGATACAATTATCTTGAAGACAAAATAGCCTTTCTATTTAATCAGCAATACTTATTGGAGAGAAAGCTGTGTTGCTAAATTAAAGCCAAAACATAAAGATATGTCTCAGATGATATTCGTTGTATCGACTTTGCTGTCGTCAGAGTCGTTTTGTCAATATAACAATGGTGCTTACGTATAATGTGTGTTAACTTCAATTATTTCACGGTACCATATAATTTACCAGTTAAACCCAAACCATTTAAATATAGAAAAATAATTTTAGGGATCCCGTAGATTAAAAAATTCCATTTTCAAACCAATTCCTCAAACATCTATTATCGTCTCCAACATTTCATTTCGCCAGCTCTCCTTTTTTATTGAGAAGGAGAAAGAAAGGAATCATTATTTTTATTTGGGTAAGATTTGGCACTTTTAAAATTTCAAACGTTAGAAGAACTAAAAGTGGAAAAAAATGATGCGGATCATCAAAAGTGTAAGCAGGGTCGTATAACCGTGAAGATAACAAAAATATTTTACCTAGAAAAAGGCGTGGAATCGGTAGGAAACGTCTAAGACCTTTATTCTTTTTGATAAAAAACACTAATATTAACAAACCTAAAATATGAGAAATGTCAGCAGAATTGGCGAATCGACTAGAAGTCCGTAGTCACATATCAAGCAAAAAAAAAACTGATAAAAAGCATAAGAAAACATACAAATAAACAGCAAATTGTAGTAGGATATAATCACTTTAGGTCAGTTTTAATGGATAGTTTGATGTATACAGATTATAGTGTGTAGTTTGGTGCAGATATACAAGTGAAAATAAATGTATAAAAAAACGAAACGGATGATATAGATGAAAAAGCAATATAGAAAAAGTATCTGCCCATAAAGATTCAGAAATAAATTTTCTCCAAGATCATTAGTGGAATGTGTTAATTCTAAAATCATTTTTAATAAAAGAATGTAAATATTTTCACACTTGAGATAGGATATTCATTCCGAAACACTTGCTTCTTATGTATTTTTCATATATTTTCATTCCATAACAAGTGATGGAATGAATATTCCGTAATTGTTCTAAGCAATATCAATAGCCATGGATGTCAAAACTGTCAATGTCAGCTGTAAATGGCGGTATCGTAATAACACATTTTAATTTAAATAAGATAATTAGTGAAAAATCGAGTAAATTTCTGATCGCGGAGAAATTATAGTCTGTTACTGGGTTAGAATAACAAAATTCGATACTTCCTCACGCTTGCTAGCGCTCGTGTAAAGGAGTAAAAGAACTCGAACCAGTTAACCCAACTCTCTCGAACTCAGCTTTGTTAGAGGTACGATTACGAGTCCTGCTACGTTACTATGGAATTGTCTGGAACGATATCCCCACCTCGGACGTATTCTCCCTTATTTAAAATGCGGTCTCTTATGCTCGCATCGATTCGTATATGTAAACAAATATTATTTCTGAACCTGTATATGAGTACCTAGGAAGAATAATGTGTAATACAAGATTAAATAATAAATTTGGAGACAAATTAACCAAATAAAGAAAGTTCAACACAATATTTTTGGAATAAGAAATTATTGATAATGCGGTAGAGTAGTTCCAACAATAAATTAGGTAAGCCAACGATTTACGAAATAGCATTTAATAAGAACGATAAATACAAATAACCAAATGGCAAAAAAATAGAATAAAGAGACAAAGAGCACAACTAAAACAAGATATAATAACTAATATAAACGTAAGATACTTGCATTCATTAGAATACATCTAGCGAAAATGGAGACAAAGAATATTTTTTAAAATGGAGTCAATAATAACAAGGATGTGACAAAATGATAAAGAAGATGATGGATAATATTTCAGCAATATGTAATGTATCAAAAGAAATTTATTTTCATAGTCGTTATGAATCTCGTATTTTGCTTGGAACGAAGATTTCTATATACATAAACACCCTTATTTAAAAGCTGTTTATTTTTTCGATCGTGCCATAAAAAGCGTTTACGTTTCGAAATGAAATGCTTTAATACACAGCTTATGCGAGAGAAAAAAAAATGAAGATGTAATATTTTTTAAAGATTGGTATAACTGTAAAACAAATATTTATTATTAGAGTTTTCAAAGTCTTAAGCATTATTTTAAATATGTATAAACATTACATGGTCACTGGGTCAGATATAAATAAATTACCTACTTAAGTACCTCGAACAATTTCACTTCTAAAGACAATCATTTTTGCATTACCCCGACATTTGTCGTTATTTTCAAGTTCTGATCATAACATAACATTAATTTAAATTTTAGTATTTTTAACTGTATGTATCCACAACTTATCTAATGTTTAAAATTACAGGTAGCAGGATCTAAGTTTGAAGTCAATTTGAGTTTCGAAAATTTGAATATTTTTATAATTGGAATTGATCTGTTGAATTTCGAGGTGATAGTTATAAAGTCCTCTCGTTTTAGTATACCCTACATTCATTTCCCGATCGGCTGATGCAATATCGACGACGATGTCAGATAGTTGCAGGTTGCATGAAAAAATTGAATCAGCTGAAAGTTCTGATATTTAAAAAATACTTATAATATTTTTTTCATTCCGATTATAATGTTAAGTACCAGTAATAATAAATAAATACAATTGAAGACTACTCATAAAATTCTTGTGTATGAAAAATTTAACCAAGTAATCCACTAATACAAACTCTTAAAAAAAATTAAGAAAAACTATATTTATGATTTTTTGCTAAAAATGTGATCCTTATTCATTTTTAATTTTTTAATTCAAAAATTATTTTGCTAATATAAATACGTTGAATATATTAGAAAAAAAACCTTTAATTGGTAAAATTGCGTAATATTTAATTAGTAATAAAATAACAGAGAAATGTACTTTAGTGGCCATAACCTATATTTTTACTATAGTTGGGTATAGTCTCAATTTCTTCTTAAGTATTCTAATTTGGACAGTGATTATGATTATATAATAAATTTAATGATCATTTTATATAAATATCCAGGTTTGGCTGATGAAATATCAAGAGCAATCTATATTTTTTTTTCTGATCTGTTTATATATATTATATATATATATATATATATATATATATATATATATATATATATAATAAAAGTAAACTTCAACATGAGCATTATTTTTTTAATAAAAACATTTCCAGCTGTTTATAATATAAATAGGTACTATAAAATATTTAATATTTTTTTTGCATTTACATTTTTAAATATTTTTTCTGATCTGTTTTTGAATATTTTTAAGAAGTATATTTTATTCAATGAATAAGTACAATTTTTAGACAAACAGTATGTTTAAAGTAAAATTTACTTTTAAGAGACTACACATTAAAAGCAACAAATTAAATAATTCGATTATATTCATATTAACTTAGATTAGTAATATGAATAGAAGTCGAAAGTTTCTGTTCAATTCTTTTACTGCAAATTTTTTAATTATTTTTACAAGTCTTTTAAGAAGTTTAGGCGTACTAGTCAGTTAGCCTGATCTATAAATTTATCAAAATATAAAATAAATAATATTTTCAAAACGCAACCAAAATATTACAATATTTTTAAAGGATATTATTAATATTATTGCTATTATTTGAATTATATTTAGTTGAATCTCCTTTAAAAATGTTTGTATATATAAACATATGGGATTGAACAGAAACTTTCGACTTCTATTCATATTACTAATATAAGTTAATATGAATATAATCGAATTATTCAATCTGTTGCTTTTAATGTGTAGTCTCTTAAAAGTTAATTTTACTTTAAACATACTGTTTGTCTAAAAATTGTACTTATTCATTGAATAAAATATACTTCTTAAAAATATTCAAAAACAGATCAGAAAAAATATTTAAAAATGTAAATGCAAAAAAAATATGAAATATTTTATAGTACCTAGTTATATTATAAACAGCTGGAAATTTTTTTATTAAACAAATAACGCTCATGTTGAAGTTTTTCTGTATTATATTATTTGCCAAACACATACATTTTATTGTAGAACGATTGTAAATGTAAATAAAAATTTTAGAATATACATAAAAATCGTAATATGTAATTGTGACGAAAAATTTTGTTATAAAAAAAACTTAACTTATATGAATCTTATTTTCCAAATTCGAAAGAGTGAACTGAATTATTCCACGCTATGTTGGATTTATAAATATTAGAATTTCTTCCAAAAAATATCTATTTCACGTCTAATTATTTTATGCAGCTACTGCTTGTTCCACCCATATTTGGCACACTTTTATTTGAAACTTTTGCTCTTTTATAGAGATGCAATTTTACTTGTTCAACGTTTGCTAATTTATATTTTTATTTTGAAATTTAATTTTGGTCGATATTTCATTTGTCACTGTTATATTTTTTAAATGCAGCGAAATTGGAACTTTTTAAATTAGAATTATTTTTAAAATAATTACATTAGCTTCGCTATATATACTTTGGAATATATATATATATTATTCATATTCTTTATTAGCATTTTATATATTAGATTAAATAGAATTATTATAATTTATTTACATAGTATTCAAAAATGTCAATGTGATGGGATTTAGTTATATTTTCTTTAGAATATTATATATTACTTTTATTTTTAATTATCTTATGTATATATTAGATAAAAATAATGTCTATAATTTACGTTACCTTTGTTTAAAAGCTGGTAGCTGACAAAATGATAAAAAAGTTACATTTGGAGTCCATACTGTACTTAAAATTGGCTTATTATATATAGATCTAAACAATTTTAGATCTAAAGAAATTGAAAGTAAAAGCTAATAATAACTTGAAAGTACTAGTAGTTAGGTATTTATTGCTGAAACCGAATGGCATCCATATGGGCGAAGGTCCAATAAATTATGTATTGTCAAAAGGTTTCAAAAGAATTTTGTAAATAGCCTTTAAGTGTTTTTCAAAGAAATCTCATGCCGAAAATGCTACTATATTTTCAAATCCGTTGAAGCGATTGTAAATTTAAGGTTAATATTTCAATATTACGAACTTTGTCTCAACTTTCTCGTTACAAAACCCGGAAATTAATTGAAAAACAATACGATACAAAATTATAGATAATATGAATTAAATAATGTGTTTGTAATAACTTGTAATAATTTTTTAGTTCGAAATATTTTAGTATTTCAAATTAAAATGATTATTCTTACTTGTAAAACTGACGAACTGGGTGACTTTTCCTCGCAACTCAAAACGGAATAAACTTCGTTGTTACTAAACCACCTGTAGCTGGATGATTTAAAAAAATCCACGAACAACCGCCGGTTTCAGTAGCTCACAATAACTTCCTGATCAACTGATGAAGAAGGTTAACACTTACGAAATCTTATATTTGCGAACTCTCACAAGTTATCGTAGATGCTGCGTTTAACCTAATACCACTTCGAACGAAACGTATCTCTATATTATAGTTGAGATCTTCCCCCACTAGACGAGAGAATTAATTATTTGATTTTTTTTTTCATACGTTCTGAAGGCGAATATTGAAGTTTTGTTTTTCAGTGTGAGGACACACATTCGACTAAGATTAAGTGAAAACAGATGTGGGTTTCTTAATTTCTGAAGATTTCAGGATAACCGCGGGATCGGATTTTCCCTTAAATGTGTAGCTAAAAAGATACGAAGAACAGAGGCGGACGTGGAATGTTCTAACACCCCACAGGGTACATGTAAATTCCTGGAATATGTATGACAAAAATATCTGAAAAATGGAAATTGCATGTCATGGAGTTTCTAACAGCATGAAGATTCCATGCAAAAAATTCTATAAATATGAATAATAATAATAATAATATTCTCAGAAAGATCAATAGAGCATTTCCTATGTATTTAAGGTAATTATAAATAAGTTTTTAAAACTTTTTTATAGTGTCATCTTTTTTAAATTATATCTAATCACGTCCATAGAAATGTACGCAAATAGGACTTTCCAAAAAACAAGTTCCTTTTTACTTCAACGTTTCGTAATTATTTTTTGTTCCCTGCATCCGCTAAAATAATGTATATTTTGTATTTTTGACTATTTCATAAACTATTATTATTTTTTAATGTAAACAGGTAAGATAAGTTCAATCAACAATTGATCCAAAGAGCAAAACAATTTCCTATTAAAGCTATTTAGCAGAAATTTGGCTTCTTGGTATATTTTATGCAACAACCCCTAAAGTGATCCATTTATAATCCTTTAACCAAACCCCCTTGATATATCTTCTGCCGTTCATAGACGACGAAAATTTAGAAAATGTTATTTTTTCCACAACTGTAATAAAGTGAGACATTTTTCGCAACTTGCATGGGCGCCTAAAATTTAATGAAAATATAAATAATTTACCTTACATCATAGTGCGTAATAGTGTATCACTTAACAAGTGTAAACAGCATTTTTTATATATCTTTTTTTTTGTAATATCCTTCTGCTTTATGTAGGCGTCAGATTTTAATTATCCTTGATCCTCTTGGACCAATTTCTTTAATTTCTTTCCATCAGTGGCTAGTATCTTCATCTCCATTCATTCGTACGCCCACTTTTTAACCATTGTCGAGATTTGTGACTCACCTATTAGGGGTTCAGTCCCATATGATTTGCGGAGCGCCCGGAACCTTGGTAGTCCTTTAGCCCATTTATTGTCAGTTATTTTTTTGTAGCCAGTTACCCGGAAAAAATATACTTAACTTCTCTAAAGTATGTACACACTTTTATAGGAAAAAAGACTGCTTTGACAGTCGCCTGGCCGAGCAAGTAGTTTGTTGTGGATACGCGTTTATTTCCAACACCTCTGATGAGTTGAGTACGGCAAACACTTATGTTTAAAATACTGTAGAGTTGTCACCAAAAGTGTAGCTCCGTTGTACTCCCAGGTCTTTTATTAGTAATTGTGCCCCGAATTTCCCGTTTTCTTGGGACATGTTCATAAACTACTTGAAGCTGCTCGACTCGACAACTCGCCCATGCTTCCCTAAATCTGATGGTAATTTTGACCGTAGGTCACAGATCTTCCCAACATCCTGCGAAGTTGGCACATTGTAATGATTAACCTGGCAACTACAATATTTTTTATGGCACTGGGCGTTAGCCATACAGCCAGACAATATGTTTCTAATGTTTCATTCACATATTTTCTATTAATTCATACACATTCATACCACACCCCTCAATGCCCACGCCGGGACTCGAACCCGGGACCCCGAGGACCGAATGTCGGTTCTCCGCTCATTGGACCACCGGGGTCGGCAAGTACAATATCGATCTGCTGATTTTTATTACTGTTTTACTAGTGTAACCAACAAAAAACTTATGGATTTATATGACAAATGTATTTAGTTTATTAATATAATAGAGTACTATTGAGCTATGTGTGCAAATCGCACCTTTTTTAATTTTAGGCGTGTAATATAAGTAACCTAATTGAGAAAAAAAATCCTAAAATATTTATTTTATTGTGGTTGAATTAGTCGCAAAAAATGTTTTATATTCTATAAATTTGCATAAGAATACTATACCTATTATTAATATAATTGTTATGAGAAAATTGTTACAGATCATTCTATGGGAAATTCCAATTTAAAAAATTGTTGCTTGAGAGAATATTCTAAGAAAATTCTAGGTTTCCTGAAACCCTTTCATTTAACATCAAATTATAATTATTATAATTATTTCCTACAAAAATGATTTCCGGAATATATTATACGGATTCTAATTCACTAAATTTAACCTTTTAAAATTAAAAAAGCAGATTTGATTTTATTTGCATTAATGTTCTTTTTCTGATATTATGAACTTCATTTTTTAATGAGAGAATATTTAATTGTAAAAACACGGATTTAAAATTTAGTTTTTAATATTTCTCTTAAATCCGAGTTCATGTAAAATTCATTCATAAATAAATTCAAAATAAATATATAACATTTATTTACAACTTATGTTTTTTACGTCTATATTTTTTGCATTTTCAAACATGTTACTTCACTTAAATATTAAAAACAATTAAATTAATTGTTTCAACTCTTACTTTATAGAAATTATTCATAATAAATATGGAAAGATAAATAATACTTATCTTGAATTTCCACAGTCTTCCAAAGCGATTTAATATGTATTCAATGAAAAAGCAAAAGGTAAAAAAATTCATTAATAAACCTGAAATTCGGAATAATATTTTTAATTTATAAAATTCAACCTCATAAAAAAGTTCTGGCATAAAATATAAAGGGTTGTTAATTTTACAGCCTTATAGCATATTGGTAATATTGAAAAAAATCCCATAATTACCTCTTCATGACTGTACCTATGTAATCCCCAAAATTTCAAGTTTCTACATTAACTTGGATTTGAAAAAATTAAAAAATCAATTTTAGAATCTGTTCTTTCGGGGATGATATCTCCTTAGAGATTGGGCCGAGAAAGAAAAGACCACTCATCATTTTCAAGGAAAAATCTCCTTCTAAATTATTTCGCATGAGGAACACCCTGTATTTTCAAACACTCTGATTGCATATTATGTTACTGTCATATTTTAATGTATTAATAACAATATTTTTTTTTAAATATATATATTCTATTATTAGATTATTAGGTAAAATGTATTATGCAAGAAATACATTTTAAAGTTGCACCTATCAGTTACATTAAATGTAATAAAAGTTATCTATAAGTACAGCCTTCCTTTTGCAATTTAATGGTTATGTAACAATTAGACAATTAAATTAAAATTTTATGTACCAACTTATCTAGACAATTATATAGATTTATTAATACTCAGTCTCTTTCATGTTCTCGCCCGGTTTGTCAACATACTTGACTATGATCTACAGAATGATTTATTATAGTGGTCAGAAATGTTTGCCTGATAACTTTGGGGGAAAATATATATTGTAAAATGGCCCAGTAAAAAATAATTAAAATTAAATTTACACTTTTGCTGTGTAGTTTGTTACTAGGTGGCGCAGTCTATCATTTTCAAAATAGATTTTTTTACAAAATACCATTATCAATAATTATTAAAATCGATAAAAGTATCAGCATTAGAAATGCTTGCCCCACCACTTCCGGATAGGCGGTACAAAGAAATGACTTAAGCAACTATTGTAGATTAAGGACAGTAAATTTAACTGCATACCCTCTACTTTCATTGGGAAATATTTTGTAAATGATAGATTAGTCTTTTATCAGCAAACTAGACATTCAAAAATATTTTTGTTAATTTTGAATGATCCAATATTGTCTTAGAATTTATTTTAAAGTTATGATACAAACCGTTTTGAGGACATAGCCGATAGCCAATGCCACCCTTAAAAAATACCCTTTACATGCAAAAAAGAGTTGCACTTAATATATTAATTACATTTGAAGTTCTTGCAACCTCGCTAGGCTACAAATACACACTTGACGAGAGGGGATCCAAATTTTTACAGTCCGAAAATTATGCTCTTCTGATTTAAGTGCATTAAAAAAAACATTGTGCGTTGTCCTTGGGCTCGCGTAAAAATAATACAGATAAACACAATATCTTTTTGTGTACGGATGTTAAATACTTTGAATTTTCGTCTTTTCTTGTTTTAAAAAGTTCTTATTTTATGTTTATAAAAAAATGTAGAATGGAAATAATTTAGCACGTTAAAGGTAGTGGGAGGTCGAACATAAGGCAATACTTAATATTAATAAAATCGATGGCGAAGGTGTCTTAGGATATGTTGTATTTTATAATTAACAGTGTAAAATTAAAACTACTTACCAAATAATATATCTTATCCAGCTTCCATGGACGAAAAATTATAATGTTAATAACAATAATAATCACATTATAACAGGCCAATTTTTAATAATTCAAACACTACATTCGTTTTTAATAGCATTTTAATAAAATTAGAAGAAGCACAAAAACGCATAATTTATATGAATCTTACACAACAATTAACAGGATGCACCGAAAATAAATATTTACCAAAATGCGCCTTTATTCTCACTTTACGGAGGCCGACTGAAATAGAATCAAAGCAAAAACTCATACAGGATGTAACCTATTACGATATATGACAGTCCCATGACCTGGTCTGGGTACTCTGGATTTATTAAACGCGACTGTGTGCTCAAGTCGATATGTAGATACTTCAATGACCGACCACACTAGAACGTATATCATCTGTGTTTACTTACACGCACTTTGCTGTGACAAAAAAGTCGTTAAAGATATATTCCAAAGGCGAATGGATATTGTATTTTTCATGAAACAAACAATAAAAAATAATTAACATATTTTTCGAACGAAAAATGCACAGTATATAAATAATATTATAAATAAATATTGAATGTCAATACAGTGTAATATCTTCTTAAATTGTTTTTGGCATTGAACTAACAAGAATTTGACGGCCATCTGGGGAAATTGAATCCCACATATTTTGAATTTGAAGCTGGAAACCTTTTTTTGTACGTTGGGAATTGTTCCTCAACTCTTATTTCATCTTGTGTTATAGGTTTTCATTTATGTTTAAGGCCGGACTGCTGCTGGGTCATCTCAGAACGGCCATATCATGGCCATGAACCCAGTTTTTCGTAGTTTTTGCTGTATGTTACATGTGCCATCATGTTGAAAAATAAAATGTCTATTTCCAAAAAAGTTTTCAATTCTTGGAATCAAGTTATTTTAATTAATTTTTGATGCTTGACAATATTTATGATGTCCTTCACGAACTGAATATCACCGACGCCATTAGCCGAGATGCATCCCTAAGGTATTAATCCGGAAGCAAATTTACGGTTCGCTTGAAAGAGTCTTTATGAAACCCTTAGTTTACGCCTAATAATAACTCTTTCTCGATTGCCGGCAACTCACACATCAAATTTAGATTCATCACTGAAGGTAACCTTACTCTGTAATTTTATTTCTATCCTTACATCAAGCCAATCAATTTATTTCTTTAGCCTGCAATTATTTTTCGTCAATATTTTCAAATTTAAAAACTTAAGATGCGCTTAAATGACCATGTAAAAGCTGAGACAATTCTTATGGATCCACTTTTGCAAATTTCACGGTCAAATATCCTCATTCCATTACGAAGTTACTTCTCTCAAGTGTTCATCTTGTTTTTACAAATTCGAACCAACTTTCTTCATAATCGCTCTATTACTAACCTAGATCGGTCTCAGTTTTTGCCCTTTAGTCCATGTGAACACTTTCACCATAAGAAATTATAACGGACCATACAGTAGTAGACTTTGCTAATTACAATCCTGGGTAATTTTTCCCAATTTTATGTCCGAGGATACTTGTTTACGATCAAATCCCTGATTTTTTTGGGAGTTGCTTTACCGCAACCCATTTTCAATGATAGAATAAAAAACAGCGTTGAAAAGTATCACATACATACTTTCAACAAATTGAAACATCGAAAATTCCAAACGCCAGAAATTCTAAAGCCGCCGATTGTACTTGAAAGCATGCAAGATGTTGTCCATATATTGAATAATCACTTAACTTTCAATCAAATACTGTTATCTTGAAAAAATATTGGTCCATCATATCCTCACAAATAGTCGAAACAATAGCTGCTGTAAAATTTAAGAAATTTTTAAAAGTAAGTCGCATTTTTTAATTAACTGTATCTTTCGTAAATATTGGAATAATAAAATATGAAAACAAATAACTTTGATATCAGAAAAAAATTAAAAACTCATTTTTAATTCTGTCCTTTCGAGGGTGTCATTTTTTTAGGGGTTTTGTTATAGCAATCTCCTCCTAAATTTTTTCATATGAATTTAGAAACACCCTGTGTGTATATACATATACATGTATTAACCATAAGCATTAATACGTATAGTCGTCCAAACTAGCGTAAGAATATAGTTGCATATTAATGAATATATTAATTGGAAATTTTTAGATCAAAATCCAAATTTTCATAAATATTATTTAATTTAATTTAAACGTACTACATATACACGTTTGTTTAAAAAAGAATAAGGTTTGTTTCGTTAATAGAGGGCACACCATGAAGTTAAAGCGTATGCGTGAACATGTTGTCATAACCAGGCCAATACTGACAATTTGATTTCAAATCAGTAGCGTAACGATTTCAAATTTTTCATTTACACCAAGTTTTGAGGCATGATTTTAAATGAAATAAAACACACAACACTCACTTATAAATAAAATAACGACTTAAAATTCGTAAATATTTAACAAATAAACAATTGAAAATATACAACTCAAATGTCAAACAAAAATAAATAAAAACTGGTTTTCTACGTAAATCTGCGTGCTACGCCAGTGGCGTGACGTGGAAAGAATTCTACAGTTTTCACTATTTTTATATGAATAACAACTATTTAACTGAAATGGTAGAAGTACGCCAAGACACAAAACATAGATTGCCTAAAATTTAATTGCTTTTCGTAGGTATATTCTTATTTCAAAGGTAACGAAATCAAAATATCTAATAATCATACAAATAATATTATTTAGTTATTTAAATTGAAACTCGAATTTTTAGGCACTTTTTTTCATTGTTTTCTATTTCATATAGTTTTTTTACTACAGTGATAAATTTGTATGTATATTCCTCGACTTTACCAGGATTTCGCTAAAATACTGTTCTCAATTACCAATTACTTATTTATTACATTCTTTATGTTTTACGTCCATGTGTTTGTACGCACATGTGCAATATTATTGATTTATATATATATATTTTTAATGATGTTATATTCAGTGTTTTCATGAAATGATTATCAAAACATATCAATAAAACATATATCAGTATTACTGAAATACGCTACACCAACGGTTTTTAATTAATTACTGCGAAAATAAAAATAGATCAGGAAACAACATTTTTTCAAAATATTGAATGTAAACAATTAATAAATAATACAGTAGTTTTTACAATTTATCAATATCAATTGAAATAGTTTTAATTATGTGTACGAAAGGTTACGTAATCTTATTCTAATAACTCTTTGATAACCTAAGAGATTTAATAATTAGATACGGATAAATTATAAAGTGGTCAAATTAATAATAAAGACAATATTGGCAATGTATAAGGCATCAGTAGATAATGAAGAATATTTATTCATAGATCGAAATAAGACTAGTAACGAAACTAGAACAAAGACTATTAATTATATATTGCCAGACAGCATAGTAAATCTCCGAAAGAAATTCCAGACAGAATCTCTACAGAAGATCATTAGAGAAGCAAGCAAGAGGCACTGTCAAATAAACAGAAACAATATATCACGATAATAACAAATTTAACACTTAGGAATCGAATAATTAACATTCAAACTTATGTATTTAAACACAAAACCGAGCTTTTACTTTTATGTCCAATCAAGCTGTAGTTCCTCAAGGGAGCGACATAAGGCCTATCCTATACTTATTGTACATAAGTGATCTACTTTTCACTGAATATAAAGCTGAGAAATGAATGAAAATATGGTATGTAAAAACAAACGAATTGAAAACTACCTACTTTACATTTCCTCTTCAACATCAAACATGTCCATCTGTTCAACTAATAATAACAACCTGCCCTAAGCAGAAAATGTAAAATATCTAGATATGCATCGACGTCGAACTTGGAAAAAGCAACAAACTCTAACTTAGAAATTCTACAAAGATACAACGTGATATTCCCGTTCCTTCAGTAAAAGAGGTGATTAGTAAATTTTGTGTAACATACCTTCATAAAATCTCAATACATCCTAATCTATTAACCAATCAGCTGTTTGAAGAAGCCAATGAAGACTCAAGAGAACGAAACATTCAGAATTAATTAACAGATTGCCTCACGCTCATTTCTTATTTAGGTTTACTTAATAGCAAAAAATTAGTTTAAGTCAGTTAGAGTTCTTGATGTACTGTTCTCTTTAAAAACACATTGCCGGATAAATGAATTTATGGATGAGATCAGTAGGAATGTTCCTGCCTTCCTGCATTTATCTTCTATAATTTTATATTGCCATATGTTTATATTTCTTTTCACTTGGATTTCCCCTCTTAATCCTTTTTGATATTCTCGTATTTTCTTTGATCTATTGTTCCGATATATCATTTTTCTCTTTAGGCTTTGATTCTTAGCCACGTATTTGTTTTGTAATTTATATAGCTTTTGTTTCAGTTTCATTCCTCCGTATTTTAAATTATACTTAATATATTTTCGGTTCCTCCTGTCTCAATCTGTTTTAAATTATGCATAATTTTCTTCTTCTGTAAGTGGGAATACAATTCTCTCCTCTTCTATCTTTTCAGTAGCAACGAAATCTGTTTCGTCATCTGTTTAACATTTTTTCAATATGACTTTCCCCTTCTTCGATAATGTATTCTTCATTTAAATCAATAATTGAAAATTACATTCTTCTTTGTGCTGGGTTCTGTTTTGCTCTCCAACGTATATTATTTTTTATTGCTCCCCTCTTTATTATTACTTTCAAATTTTGCCTTAGCTATAACAAGGATGGTCTGAGTCTATCTCTATAGCCTTACGTCTTTTATCATTTTGCTTTTTTTTGAGATCATTATATGATCTAACTGGTCCCAATTAATTTATTTTATATTTCCTTCTTTATCATCATGCTCATTTCTATTGCGAAATTCCAGTGCTTTATTCGATTGTCGTTTGTTTTTTAATGCATTGAGTGATGAGCTACACTATTTACGAATTACTTTTGTTACATTACTATCTCCTTTAATAATCAATATATCCTATTTTCGAATTTCCTCATCCGTTTATTATAAATTTTGTTTTTCGTTTGCAATCTCTGGTGTTGCATAACTATTCAGACCATATTTGTCACTCTATTATTTATCCTTAGATATAAAATCTTTTCAATAATCTACCTATTTTCTTTAAAATTTTTGCTTATGATAAAAGTGTTTTTGCTTGCTTTTCTTCTCTTCCAAAAATGATCAAATAGGTAGTCTATTCCAAAAAGAATGTAAACGATAATAGGAAAATTTCAACTTTCTTAAAATATTTGTGAAACAATGCACTAAGCCGAAAAAAATTTCTTGTCAAATTATAATATTATTTTACTTCAACAGTAACGTGAATAACAATTTATTAAAATTAAATTGTACTGAATTAATTTTTGCTGTCAATAATTAATGTCATTTATTTTTCTATTTCCTAACTACTCGATTTCTTAAAAGTAGTTTATAATATAAAATTTATATCGAACAGATGAAACAGATTCTAATTATAGAGAGGGATTCATTTTTAATCATCTGTTTGTTTTCAAATATATAAAGAGTCACTTTTTTCTTGGTTTTTTTGAATTCATTTATGAGGCTTACATTTAAAAATGTTATTAACATCCGTCTTAATTTCGGACTAATATCTTGGAATTTTACTTATTTCCGACTGCGTAAATGATATTGATTTTATTTGATGTATACAACCACATATTAAATTAATTTATTTTCTACTTTTTCATAAAAAAGTTTTTTTTAAATGGATAAAAGTGTGGAAAAAAATAAAATAACATGTTCTTATCATCTCCGATATATATATATATATATATGTATACATATATCGCTTAAAATAAAACACGTTTTCTAACTACTTTCGTAACTTTAGATATCAAGCCGTTGTTATTAAAAATGTAAATTAATGGATTCACAAATAATGTAAATATTACTACTGGTAAGTTATGAAAAACTTTATGGTCTAAGATCCGGTTGTAAATTCTTGCAGTTATTTGTTGTTTTGATATAACTTCATTTTAATTATTAATTAATGGAAATGTATGTATATCGATGCCTATCAAAAATTACCTATCAAAAATTGGCCACAATTATCTTAAATAAAATATATTGTAATTAATTTATTTTAATGAATTGCATATCATGTTTTTTAAGTAAATTAAACGTCATTTCAAAGAAAATGATGTGAAAAACGTTTGAAAAATGGTTGCAAACTCTTAGTCAGCCACAACTTATAGGTTTCCATGTGTAAACAGGTATCTTATTGTCAATTATTTACTCCTATTGTGTTAAAAAAAATGTATACTAAATTGATTTTAAATTTTTGCTTAACTCGATAATACATGGTTGCCTGTAAAAAAATTGTCCCCAAGAATGGTTGCCTAATTTGAATTACATACTAGTCAACTGTGAAATGTAACTTTAGATCCACATTTTCCATATTTTTGAAGATTATATTTAAATTTAGTGGTCAAGTAGAAAACCTAGAAAGTATTAATTTTTCAAAAAAAGCATCAGCAAAATTGGTCTATTTATTTTTGTTTTAATTGAGCATATTATAATTTTATGCATAATTATTAAAAATTAGAAAATTATAAATTATTGCTTTATTTAGGAATTAAGGATATTACTATGTACATCATTTTACTTTCGTATATTTTGATGGTAAAAAATGGCGTTTAAGCAAAGCACGATATGTTATTGTCTTCCATTGAAACTAATGGTCCAGCGCTGGTTTACTGAATTTAAACAGCGATGATGCCGAACACTCGGGTCGCCCGAATTTGGTAGTTATTCCAGAAAACAAAAAAGTGAAAATTACTTGAAATACCGTAATGTGAAAGCAGTATATATATATCATCTCTGTGAGCGTGATAACGTCATCAATAAAATTTTTAAATAGAAAAGTGGATCTTGCAATACATCTATTGAAAAAATTTTAAATATCTATTCACCCACATCAATACGACTAATTAATTAATTTTTGTATGTTGTCAAAAAAATGATTTATTAAATTTTTAATATTACAATAAATATTATAATTAAGTACAACCAAATTTAAAACAAGTACTTAAATTGTTTACTGCCAGCTAAAATAAAAGATGAGCAGGGAACTCTTCTCGAACTATAACTTCCCGAATTATTTTTGCAATCTCAATGCATATCCGTTCTATGAGTTCATTAATAGTTTCTGGTCTATTTATGTACATTTTACTTTCCAAGCACCCCCATAAAAAGAAATCGAGAGGAGTTAAATCAGGTGACCTCGGTGGACACTTAATTGCTCCTCTTCGACCTATCCACCGATTTGGGAAAACGTAGTCCAAGTAGTTTCTCACCAAGACAGCATAGTGCGGTGATGCACCATTTTGCTACAGCCACAAATCATTTTTATTTGGGAACAATCGCTTTAATTCTGGAAGCAATAAGTTCTGCAGAAATTGTAAATATCGAGGACCTGTTAAGGTTTCTTCGAAAAAGTATAGTCCTATAATCCTATTATCTATTATTCCCGCCCAAATATTCACTTTCTCTGGGTATTGAGTACGGTACTCCTGCATCCAGTATGGATTTTCTGTAGTCCAATACCGAAAAGTCTGACGATTCACATGACCGTTTAGGAAAAATGTAGCTTCATCAGAAAAAATAACTTTTTTAAAAACATCGGGGATGCCACTTCTCCTTTTTTAGCGTTCTAAGAACTGTTTGAAGGCCAACCTCATTGTCTAACGCTACTTAAGGTAAACTAGTATGGGGATTATCTTTAAAGGCTACCAGAACATCTAGTTTCTTGTTTTCAGATATTTGTTTTCTACTACTTTTAGAGAGGTCTTCTACATGACCCGTTTCTCTAAATTTTGTCTGAATTTTGCTTACTGTGGACTGTGTAATTGGTTCTCAGTTGGGATATTTATTATTGAATAACGTACATACTTCTTTCTGCGTACGTTTTATCTCCACAACTAATTAATATTAAAATTTCAATTATTTCCGTTTCCGTCAGCTTCATGTTGATAAAAAGAGTCAAAAAGTTTTTCATTTCATTAACCACAACAACAATTATGTATATCAATAAAGGAATTTTGATAAGGTAACTAGTTTTTTAAAAAAAAAGGTAAAAAGTAGTAGATATATTTTCAATGTCAGTGACGGCCTTTGCCAAATTTATTTTTGGGTATCAATAAATACATCATAATTATACATAATAAATTAAGAAAACTGTTGGAATGTCATTTATACTACTTTTGACAATAATACTTAGATATAATTGATATGGATGAATAAATATTTAAAAGACCTTTCAATGATTTAATGCACGACGTAGTTTTCTATTTAAAATGTTTATTGATGACGTCATCACGCCCATTTAAGAATAAAAATCGACGGATTTCATGATTTTCCCCTAAAATCGCCGATTTACTAAATAATAAATTTTAATCCTTTCATTTAGACCATACTGTATATATGTTACCGTAAATAGCCGAAATCTATTCTTACGCTAATTTACTAGTAAAAACGTGAAATAACGGATTTCGGCTATTTACGGTAACATATTCACTATTCTGTATGAACATTTGTCCATGAAAAAGCTGTATTCAAAGTGAATCAAAAAAAGCAATGCGTCGATGAATCAGAGAACGGTTTGGAGCTGTTTAACCGTAATAAACAGGATTTTTTGTGTCGATATACAACAGATGAAACATGGATCCACCGCTGCAGCCTGGAATGATATCGTCGGTCAGCTCAATGGAGAGCAACTGGTGAAAGCGGCTTAAAGGGATCAAAATCGCAATAGTTAACCGGTAAGCGTTTGGCCGCCGTGTTTTAAGACGCGTAAGGTATATTTTTCGTCGACTAAATTGAGAAAGAAGAAACCATCAGCAGCAAATATTATATTCCAAACAAACAAGAAGTAATAAGAATGTTCCCATATACAAGTTCGGAAAGTACCTGAAAGGACATAGGCGAAATTTTAAGCAGCGGGCAGCGATATGTCCCTTCTCGACCGAACTAGAGGTACGACCACGACTGCCGGTACGTTACTATCGAATTGACTGGAACGATGTTCCCATCTCGATCTTCCCCTACTTCAAGATATTAGTAATACGTTTTCTCTGTTTCATAACGCGTTCTTTATCATTCGCATAGATTCGTGTATGACAAATATGCAGGCCGAATCTAGATATAATTATAGTTCATATATTTTAGTAACCAAAATTGTACTTATTTTTTAAATTTATAAAGTATAAAAAAACAATTTAATAATAATTATTTACATTAGATGTAAGAATAGCTTATGCTAAATATCGCCTCTTCCAGAAGTGTACTCCTATGTATGTATGCAATAAAGACGTTTTATTATAATAATAATAATTATTATTATTATTATTGGTACATTTAAAGGAAGAAGTTGCGAAAAGACCATCGCAAATACATAAGAAAAAAGTGCTTTTTCACCAAGACAATGCACTCTGTCACAGTGATAGGCTACGATGTCAAATTGTGCGAATTGAGGTTTGAATGCTTCCCCATCCACCGAATTACCTCAAATGCTCCAGGGAAAGAGATTTGGGTCTAATACTGAAATCATAATCGCAAAAACCCCTATTTTAAGTCCAAAGATAAACCGGATAAAGAGGTATCGAAATGTTAGATAAGCGTTGGAATAACTGTATAACTGATGAGGAAGATTATGTTCATGAATAAAGTAGAAGTTTGAAAAAAAAATGTTCTTTACTATTTAGACTCAGGTTTATTGAGTGGAGTGTTACATTCATTTTGCACTGCCCAACAAGTAGTAATCTTACTAGCAACGAACATCCACTGAAGGGTCTGGATCTGTCTAAATGATATTATGCTTGTCCACATCCAAAAGAATGTTTCTGTTAATCATTGGATACTGGATTCGGGATGTCCAATCGGCGTCTACAACATATATGTATAGTCGACCGTTCTTCTCGTGGTATTCGGCGCTGGTATGCGCAGTGGCAAATCGTAAGCGTTCATTTTTACTGGGTTTTTTAGAGTTTTCGTCCTGGTATAGTGTTGGCCGTAAAGATGGAAATTCATCGGCCATTTATTAATTAATTAATTTACAAAGAAACAATAAAAAATTGTGTTCGATAAATTTTTGGTCTTATTGTTCAAATTTCTTTTATTTAATATACAACATATTTGACTTTGATACGTAGAAATAAATCCAGTCGACTAGTATGATATATAAAAACAATTTTTAGAGAACACGTTATTTTTCACAATTTATAATACAATTTGCCAGTTTTTCTTAATAATTGTGCAACCTCTAGCCTTAATTGCAGATTGTCAACTAAAAAGGATCACATGTCCTTCATCTTGATGTCCATAAGAAGTGCAAAAGTAGAATAAAAGTCCATAAAGTATTCCGTGATGGAAACATCTGCATATCCATCGCACGTTCAATAGTCTGATGTTCATTGGATGCCGGTTTGTCTATGTATGTACAAATGTCAATAGATATCCAGTCGCATTTCATGTTTTACCGCGTCATTTAAAAATTATAGCATTCCCAAAAATGCTATTATTGCCTGATTTAATACTTTGACTATGACAGATAATCTGATATATTGTATATCTAATATATATTTGCTTAAAATAAATAGAATCTAAAGGATCGACTCGGAATATGCCTAGTAGGTACCTTTTGGAGATTCAACCAGTAAGCTACACATTATTAATATATCTATGATATTAATTATGGTACTAAAACGTACTTATTGCGTTCGTTTTATAGAAATATGAATAAAGAATAGTATATTCTGTAACAAGATTAGAATTTTGTTGTTCTAACCGACTAACAGACTATATTTTCTCCACGACCAAAAATTTACTCGATTTTTCACTCATTATTTTGTTTCAATTAAAATTGGTTATTACGGCGCCGCCATTTACATTTGCCATTGACAGTTTTGACATCCATGGCTCTCGATATTGTTTAGAACAATTAAGGAATATTCATTCCATCACTTGTTATGGAATGAAAATAAATACAAAACTCACGAAAAGCAATTGTTTAGGAATAAATATTCTCTCTCAAGAGTGAGAAATGTGTACATTATCATTATATTATTAAAAATTATTTTGGAATTAACATATTCCACTAATGGTCGTGGAGAATAGTATATTCTGTAACAAGGTTAGAATAAAAAAATTCGATTCGAGTGGAAATTCCCTAAGGCGAGCGCTAGCGAGCGTGAATAACTACGAGTATCGAATTTTATTAATCTAACCTTGTTACAGACTATATTTTTCTCCACGACCAAAAATTTACTCGATTTTTCACTCATTATTTTGTTTCAATTAAAATTTGTTATTACATTTACATCTGACGTTGACAGTTTTGACATCCATGGCTGTCGATATTGTTTAGAAATTTTTCCACGACCATTTGTGGAATGTGTTAAATTCAAAATCATTTTTAATTGTATAATGGAAACATCTTACACTTGGGAGAGAATATTTTTTCCGAAACACTTGCTTCTTATTTGGTTTGTATGTATTTTCATTCCATAACAAGTGATGGAATAAATATTCCGTAATTGTTCTAAACAATATCGACAGCCATGGATGTCAAAACTGTCAAAGTCAGATGTAAATGGCGGCGCCGTAATAACAAATTTTAATTGAAACAAAATAATGAGTGAAAAATCGAGTAAATTTTTGGTCATGGAGAAAATATAGTCTGTTA
Source organism: Hermaeophaga mercurialis (assembly GCA_951812935.1). Classification (NCBI taxonomy): domain Eukaryota; kingdom Metazoa; phylum Arthropoda; class Insecta; order Coleoptera; family Chrysomelidae; genus Hermaeophaga; species Hermaeophaga mercurialis. The sequence continues at coordinate 34,442,632 of OX638363.1, forward strand.
CTCGGTTAGAATAATAAAATTCGATACTCGTGGTTACTCACGCTCGCTACCGCTCGCGTTAGGAATTTCCACACGTATCGATTTTTTTTCAATCCAACCTTGTTGCAGAATCTACTATGATAAAATTTGGTTGTATTGACCCAATATTTTTATGTGCGTACTATTTACTCCATATTTATTGACCGTTTTGAAAAGCCGGTTGTATCCTTTATAATTTCCGGAAAATATCGATTACATAAAATGCTTCTTAAAAAGGACTAAGCAAGAGAATAAGAGAAAGCCCATTGTTTATGTGGCATATGCAGAAAACAACTTTGTTCTTATATAAATTTGTCACATGTTTGGAACATTATAGCAAACTTATGTACAAACTATCTAACAAACGTGAACGATGAATTAAAAACACATTTATAAATGATAATAATAAATATAAATAAAAATAATTTTTTCTCAAATTTACATTTGTAGCATTAATTTAAAAAAAGTTTTTAGTACGCATAATTTAAATCAAATATCAATAAAAAAATTATTATCTATTCTCAATTAATCTTTAAAATATCACGATTTAATAATCAGTAGATACATAGGTATTTTATTATTTGGCAATTTTTTTATATTTAATATTAAAAAAATAATGAAAAAGTTTATATAACTTGAGAAAAGTAAAAAATTATTTGAGATTATTGATTCAATGTTCAAATTCTAAGAATATTAGAAAAAGCATAGTTTACTTTATGATACATACTTCCACATTTTTTACTTAAAATAGCTAACAAAAATACAGCAGAATGTTTTTGCTTAAGGTTCATTTTCAACAATTATACTATTATTAATTAGTGTCAAAATCAAATAGGATAGGTACTAATACCATAATGATAATACTAGTAACATAATAAACTTTTTTCTTTCAGTGTATAATAATACGGTTCATTATATCATGTAACACGTTTCGTAGAAATAGCCTATTATTGTACTAGTACAAAAAAGTACTCATTTATTTATTTTTATTTGGCTAGATTGGAAATATTTCTATAACACTTAAAACAATCTTTTTTATACTTATTTTTTTATTTTAACGCTTCAAAAATAGTCACTCAGATTAGATGGTTCATTATTCGAGTATGTTTCGCTCAACAAATAATGGCCTTCTACTCCTAGTAACAAAAAAAAACTATTTTATAGTGTTTGTATGATAATGATACTGAAATAAAAAATTAAAATATTGCTATTATTAGATGCCAGTAGATAAATATTTTATAAACATTCCAAAAGATTGAAAATAAAACATATTTTTCACAAGCTTTACAATAATATATTCGTGGGTGAAAAAAAATGAGTGTATATAGAAAAAAAAATTAACCGAATTATTTAGGTAATGCGTAATCCGAGAGTGTTTATAGGAGCATTTTCCTTTTCTTTACTTTTTTTCCGTTGGAGTAGTTGATATACATATATATATATATATATATATATATATATATAGGGTGCGGCATTAGTGCTTCGAAGTACGATATATCCATTATTACTGAAGTTACAAAAAAAAGGTTTTACAAAAAAATGTAAGAAGTCTTGAGATTCATATTGTAAAATTAGTCCCAAATATACAGTGTGTTCAGGAACGCAGTGCCAGACAAAAATTTTGTTTTTTTAAATGGAACACCCCGTATATTTTTACATTTTTATAAACCTCTTGCTGAGCTAATTTCAACGATGTATCACACTTTAGGTCTATTATGTTTAATAAAGGATCTACAGCCATCTGAAAAGCACATTTTTTTGAATTTTGATGTCTGTAGCAGCCAAACCGTTAAAAATCAATAAAAACGGCTTACATGTTCCTATCCTAACTTTTGAAGTTCTGTACTATTGTATTGAAAAATATTTGATACAGAATGATCAAAAATTTGATTTTTAATCACTCTGTATCAAATATTTTTTAATGTCGTAGCATACAACTTGAAAAGTTAGGATAGGAACAAACAAATGTTTTATAATAACACAATTAACAAAATTACAATAGTTATTCAAACTGTACAGCCGTTTTTATTGATTTTAAACGGTTTGGCTGCTACAGACATCTAAATTCAAAAAAATGTGATTTTCAGGTGGCTGTAGATCATTTATTAAACATAAAGTGTGATACATCGTTGAAATTAGCTCGGCAAGAGGTTTATATAAATGTAAAAATATACGGAGTATTCTATTTAAAAATACAACATTTTTGTCTGGAACTGCGTTCCTAAATACACTGTATATTTGGGACTAATTTTAAAATGTGAATCTCAAGACTGCCTACTCTTTTTCTAAATAACTTTTTTTGGTATCTCCTTTAATAACGGATATATCGTACTTCGAGGCACTAATGCCGCACCCTGTATATATATATATATATGGAAACGATGCAAAAGGGAAAATTACAGGGGTGGCCTATAACTCATGTACACATATACCAGGTGCAAATTATTCACGTTTTAACTAAAATATCCAAGACCTCTATTATAAAAGAGAGTTCTAACAAGGAAGCGTGCACAAGAAAAAAAAAGAAACAAAAATAATTGGCCAGTATGGTTAATGCTATGACGAACATTATTAGAAAAAAAGACTATAATTTTTATATTTTACGGAGCGAACATTTGTGTCGGATAGCTGAGACACATCATCAAGGTAGAATTATGGTATACTTCGATGAATCTTGGTATGGCATACATGACGTTATGAAGAAAGGATGGAGTGATGAATCAGCCTGTTGTTCCGTGAATACTCCTCCAAATAGAGAAAAGCACATAATTATTTTACACGCTGGTGATAAAAATTGATTATTTTTATCGGCAAAGAATTGCTCTGCTGATTATCATCAGAGTATGACTTCCAGCTTATTTGAAAACTAGTTTAGCGAACAAGTAATACCGAATTTGCCACCAAATGAGGTCACAATAATGAATAATGCTCCCTACCACTCCTAACATACATGTGATATTCCAAAAAGAGGTAATGTTTATGTTTTTAGATAACATAGCTGTAGCAAATGCTCTTACAGCTTTGAAAAAACAGCTGCTTGCTATATAATTACGTCGTTAATGAGATGGCCAAAACATTTGGTCATATATATTGTTCTAACATTTGTCACCGTCTTATTGGACGTTTAACCCCATTGAATTAATGTGGAAAAGCCTCAAAAGGAAGTAAGGAAGAGACATTGTCAGAAAGTGTATTAGATCATCACATAAGTTGTTGCTGAAATAAGTCGAGTGTTGTGGCCCAATTGCGTCTGTCATGTGAAACCTATTGAAAATAGCTACAAAATATTTCCGATTCATCCGTGTGCCATATATCTGGGAGATATTATCTAGTGAAGATGATAGCGGTGATAAAGCTTTTTAATTTTAATTTGGAATTTTACTTTTTAAAACGTTTATTAAACCTATTATAAAACGTTACTTACTTTTGGTAGAAGCACGTTATTGTTCCTTTTTACCTTCTCACGAGATGTAACCCTGACGTTTTGAGAAGGATGCGTACTTTTAAAATCTTGGATTCATTGATATTTAATCCAAAGATTTTCTAAAGCCAGACTAATACATCCCTATGTTTATATTATTTTTTATAATCATAATTTCAAGTCCGACTCTGAACTAGCCCACCCCCGATCTGCCACGCGATCTTTGATCTAAGCGAAAAAGCGAAACGTTACAAATTAATTCTAACTAAAACTGTACACTTCCATGTCACTACTCACATATAGCGAGAAATTCATCAAATCATGTTTTACGATACAGGTGGTTAGCTCAAGCTAGGTCCATAGAATGGCCTCCTTATTTTCCTGATTTAAATATAGCCGATTTTTTGAGGTATATTAAAGAAAGGTGTTACAATCCAACTCCTGCCAATTTAAACGAATTAAGGGAAAATATAACTAACGCTTTTAACACTATTACCCCAGAAATCATCCAGAATGCATTTAGCAATTTTTTGTTACGGTTTACTACGTATTTAGTAGAAAAAGGAGGCCATATTCAACAATTAATTTATTAGATTTATATATTTGAATTTTGTCTCGATATTGGTTATTATGTAGGTAGTTATTGTTTTTTCTCAAATAAATAAATAAATATTTTTTTAATTTATTGGTTTAAACTAACCCATATTAAATTTTTGAAGATTGCTTAATTCCAGTTATTTTAGTTTTTTTATTATAGATCTTTAAAATGTAATATTCGTTTTGAAACTGTTTCGTAAAAACATCAATATCACTTTCAAATATTAAAAATGTAGCGACCATATAACTCTTTAATGGGAAAGACTAGGCATAGGGATTTCGATGGATATTAAAAAAAATCCTAATCTTAGTCTTTTACTACAATTTCGGACACACTTTAAAAACCGGCAACAATATAGCAAAAAACCACTCTGCATTGTAATAATAAATAAATAAAATGTATTAGTGCTTTTACAATTTTTTAGAATTTCGTCTTAGGGTAGTTAGCAAATCAATATAATTCGAGGTAATATTTTTACAATTGTTATTATATTACAAGTACAGTAGCAAAAGCGTATTCTAGAATACTGGAAAAAAGGTTGAGACAAATTATCGAAGATACGCTAGAGAAAACACAGTTTAGGCCAAATAGGAGGGTTAATGAGTCGAACTTATTCGAGACAACATTACATGTAAGACAAGGGTGCACGTTAAACCTACTACTGTTCTCAATGGTCTTGAACGAAGGAATCACTGAAAGAAACAAAACAAGAAGCAAAAAAATACGACGTAGATTACTGAAAAATAAGACAGGTTAATAAAGTAAGTAAAATTTGCTATTAGATGACATGGTTATAATAGCACAGGATGAAGGAACCCTAAATAAGCACTTAGAAGTATATGGAAAAGTATTAGTAACATTCAACATGAAAATAAACATAGATAAGACAAAGACTATGATAATAGGAAAAGAGCAACAACAATATACGATATATTTAGAACATGAAACATTAGACCAGAAACAAGAATTCAAATATTTAGGATCAACAATTACAGAAGACGGAAAAATGAATAGACAAATAAAGGAAAGAATTACGGTTGGAGGAAAACTTTTTAAGAGAATAAAGACAGCATTTCTGGGAAAAAAGGAAATGTAAAGGAAACAAAGATAAAAAAATTTAAGAAAGTAGTGTTGTCATCCGAGTACTAACTTTTGGAGCAGAAACACTGCCGTCAAAAGAACTGGAAAAAAATTACAGCAATAGAAATGAAATACCTAATAAGGAAAATTGAAAGGAAAATCAAACTCGGTATGATCAGAAACACCATGTATAGAGAAAATTTAAAAGTAAAACTACTGGATGAAACAAACAGAATAATGTCAGCTTAGATGGTTCGGACATGTACAAAGAATGACATATAATAAACTAGTAAAAAAATACAAGAAACGAAAACAACCAAAAATAGATGTAGAAAGAGCAAGAAAGAAGAAATGAGAGACGCTGTAATAATAAGGGGTTATAACTTGGGAAAAAACAAAAGAAACAAAACAAAACAGGTTACTTACGTGCAAGGAAATATGGAACAAAACAGTCAAAGCAGAGGAGTAGACTCCCTCACTCGCCTTACACCTATAAGGGTAGAAGGGTTATAGATTATGTATATGTATGTATGTAGACAAAGCTACCAAAGCTGTTTGAAATATCTTATCGATTGTAATCCGCGCATCAACGTTACTTTAGGAACACTGAAGATAAACACAGTTCCAAATCAGTTTAGTCAATCTGGAGCTCAGTGCTTTAAGAGTGCTATATCTTGTCGATAACGAATATTATAACAAAAGCTGATATTTCAACTTGAGACCTTTTGCTGAACATTCCTGCTCGTACGCTATTAGGGATTATGGATGTTTCTGTGTGTGAAGGAACTAAAAGTCTAACAATATTTAAAAACATTTATTAAATAAACTAAATATAAATTCACACACCTCACACATAAGTTTCCTTATTTGATGGTGTCGATATTTTATGGATATGTAACTCCGCAATATATTGACTTTACTACAGTAAAGCTCCAGAGGAGATTCAAAAGAAACCAAATGCAAGGATAAAACCAAAAAATAATTTAAAAATATAAAAGGTATTTATTGCATAAATATAAACTCAAAAAAATTAAAGAAAGCTTCAAACAATTGCTAAATATATTAAAAAAATAAACTCTTACCGTAAGCAATACATAGTGTTATTATCAAAAAATTTGATTGAAAATTAGAGAAATATTAATAAATGATATATTATTTACTAGAAACAGGCATATAAAATTTATGAGATTTGGTATCTCTGGTGTGTTTAAAAGGTCCTTTGGGGGTGTCTACGAGGACGGCTGGGCAAGGACCAATATTTCTTGGAGAGAATTCCCGTTTATAAGATGTAACTATATGAGTATTGCTATCACCTAATGTTATATTCGAAATGTTAGATCTTCTTGTCACCCTCTCGACTTTTTGAATATTCTGCTGTTTGGTAAATTCACCATAAGATCTGGCCTCTGATTGACCGTAAAAGTGACCGCCTACTAACAAATTGTCTTTTCTCACTATTTTTTCGGGTCTTTCTATGACTTGATAAACCTGTTGTTGGTTTCGTTTAGTGGCAGTGTTAGATTCTTGATTTGAGCGATGCATAGAACTCAAACTATGTCTTTCGGTATTAACTACAGTTCTACCCTGATCGTGAATATTACAGACAGATTTTCGCATGTCTAAGGCAGATGAACTCGTGGCATGTAGGGCTTCTGTTGACGTGTGGAGACCCTTTCTATGCAAAATTTGATTATTAATTTCTTCAGAAGTCAGTGAACTTTTCTTATGATGAGAGACTTGCGTAGATGCGACACTCTTATTGTTCTGAGTTTCTGAGTGTACAGATTTGTTAACTGCGACTTGAGAAGAAGATTTCTGAATTTGTTGGGACTGATGAAGATGGGTATGTGATGAAGATTTTTTTATTTCGTTTACATTACTTTCTTTGGTAACTCGTTCTGTATGATTCGCTTGTTGGGAACCCTTAGTTGTGACAGTTGTTTTATGAATTGTAGTAGTAACATTACCATTCTGAATAGTTTTCTTATCAGTATGTTCTCTTTTATCATTTATGACTTGTTGGTCTACATTATTAACAGTCTTCATATCCATATTTCTTGTATATGTTTTATAATTGCTTTGATTTGTAGTTTGCATTTTAGATGTGTCACTTCCAAGCATAATATGCGATTCCATGTGGTTGTGTTTGTGTATACCTTGACGTGGTTGAGAGGTTTTAATTGTCTTTTCCAAACTGTCGTGGGTGGTAGTATGGGTTTCCATTTTTCCAGACCCAACCTTAAGATGATCTTCATGCTTTTTTATTTCAGCCCTTTCGCCTCTTACAACAGTATACTGTGATTTAGCTACAGTAGTACCTTGGAATTCTCCAGTTATTTTTAAATTATCTTGTGGCTTTTTAACCGGTACTCTGTCACCTCTGGAAGGCTTAAATTCTTCTTTATTCTTAGGGGACCCGAAAAATTCTCCCTCAGGTTTAAGATTATCAGGATGTTTTACAATATCTGCTCTTTCACCAGGCCCATACTTTGGTTTTACTGGGGTTTCAAAGGTCCCTTCTGGGCGAAGATTATCTTGGGGTTTTTTAGGTAATGGCCTCTCAGCATATTTATATCCCGGGGTGTGTGGACGCTCAAACTCACCTTCAGGTCTTAAATTATCTGGATGTCTAATAGGAGTTCTACGTTCACCAGGTCCAACTTTAGTCGGTGAAGGTCTTTCAAAATCGCCTTCTGGTTTGAGATTATCACAAGGTTTCTTAGGAGTTGGCCTTTCAGCAGGCTGATATCCTGGTTTATGAGGCCTCTCGAAGTTTCCTTCAGGCCGAAGATTATCGTCATGTTTAATGGGGGTTCTACGTTCACCTGGACCAATTTTCGTAGGAATGGGGCGTTCAAAATCTCCTTCTGGTCTGAGATTGTCTTCGGGGCGGATTTGTGTTGGTCTCTCTGCGGGTATGTAGCAAGATTTCTCCGGACGTTGAAAGTCACCTAAAAATATTGAAATTATGAAGAATCATTTATTAATCAGTAATAGAACTTTTTTAGTAAAAATTCGTTTAGAAGTTGCTTCTTATACACATACTGAATTGAAATAATAAATTGTACTTTTTTGAAGCATATGTATAAGATTGAAAACTTGTTGCATTTAAACATCATAAGCTTGTAAATAATATTGGAGTACGGAATCCCAACATTGTGTTCTATACAATGCAGTCTTATAGCTCTGAGATATGGTGAACAAACACAAATTAAAAAACTGATGTAATCAATAAAGAATAAGAAAGCAAATGTTATTAACTTATTTGTAATACAATTTTAAACGTAAGCATTAAAAATCCTCTTAAATCTCTCTGTACTGCACTAAAAAGAGAGGCAAACATGGAGTTGAATAGACTTCAAAATAACTTAAGTAATATAAAAGTTATATCAGAGCACGTGCCTTAAAAAAACAAAAGAATATTATAATTTGAAGCTCTTTCCATTAGTCATACTATTAAGGAAGATATGGGAAACTTATACCAACAATCTCTCCTTCTGAGATAAGAGCTGGAGCTATAACTTTGACACCCACTCACATGACCTCTAGCTTACACGATTTTGGAATTTGTGACTTTTCATTGGAATACCCTGTTCATATAATGGAGGGAAATAGTGAAATAAATAAAAGCCATAAATAAACAAATTTAGCGAGATAAAAATTAGTAGTATAAATAAAATTTAAAAAATTACCCTCTGGATGTAAATTGTCTTCAGGACGTTTCTGTTTCGGTCTTTCTGCTGGTTTATATTCTTGTTTCTCAGGCCGATCAAAGTCGCCTTCAGGATGTAAATTATCACCATGTCTGATAGGGGTTCGACGTTCACCTGGTCCAACTTGCATTGGAGTAGGCCTTTCAAACTCTCCCTCGGGTTTTAGGTTATCTTCAGGGCGTTTCTGTTTTGGTCTCTCCCCAGGTGTGTATTGTGGTTTATTAGGACGGTCGAAATCTCCCTCAGGTCGCAAATTATCGTTATGTTTAATGGGAGTTCGTCGTTCAGCAGGTCCAACTTTTGTCGGAGTAGGTCTTTCGAAGTCTCCTTCTAGTTTCAAATTATCTTCATGTTTGATAACCTCAGATTTTTCGCCTCTTACTACTTTGTAGTCATCTCTAGAACGTATGTCTGTAAATTCTCCTTCCATTCGAAGATTATCTTTGTGGTGAACTATTTGAGCTCTGTCTACTCGAGTAGTTTGACTGTAATCATCTCTACGGTGTATGTCCCATTCACCTTCAATTTTCAAATTATCTTCATGCCTTATAATTTCATTTCTATCTATAACAGTGAACTTAGAATAGTCGTCCCTGCGTGTAATATTCCATTCTCCTTCCATCTTCAGATTATCTTCATGTCTGACAATATCCACACGATCAGCTTTAGTTACTTTAAAGTCATCTTTTTTGACAACAATCATTTCTCCTTCTAGTTTCAAATTATCAACATGTTTGATTGGTCTTCGGAGTTCTGCAGGAGATACTTCAATGATATCCGGCCTTTCAAACTCACCTTCGGGTTTAAGATTATCCTCGGGACGTCTTTGTTTAGGTCTTTCTGTAGGTTTATACTCAGGTTTTTGTGGACGATCAAATTCACCTTCTGGTCGCAAATTATCATCATGTTTTATTGGGGTTCTACGTTCAGCTGGACCAATCTTTGTTGGAGTAGGCCTTTCAAAGTCCCCTTCGGGTCGAAGATTGTCTTCTGGGCGTTTTTGTTTAGGCCTCTCAGCAGGAATATATCCTGGTTTTTCGGGCCGTTGAAAATCTCCTTCAGGTCTTAAATTATCATCATGTTTAATAGGAGTTCTGCGTTCAGCAGGCCCGATTTTCGTAGGAGTGGGCCTTTCAAAGTCTCCTTCAGGTCTAAGGTTATCTTCAGGGCGTTTTTGTTTCGGCCTCTCCGCAGGTCTATATTCAGGCTTCTCAGGACGTTCAAATTCTCCTTCAGGATGAAGATTATCGTCAGGGCGTTTAGGAACAGGTCTTTCAGCTGGTCTGTATTTTGGTTTTTCAGGTCGTTCAAAATCACCTTCCGGTCTTAAATTATCATCATGTTTAATAGGCGTTCTACGTTCAGCGGGACCAATTTTGCTAGGAGTAGGTCTTTCGAATTCCCCTTCAGGGTGAAGGTTATCTTCAGGCCGTATTTGTTTTGGCCTCTCTGTTGGCCTATATTCAGGTTTTTCAGGACGATCAAAATCTCCTTCCGGCTTTAGATTATCATCATGCTTAATGGGATTTCTACGTTCACCTGGTCCAACTTTAGTGGGAGAAGGTCTTTCAAAGTCTCCTTCTGGTCTCAGATTATCTTGAGGGCGCTTTTGTTTTGGCCTTTCTGCTGGTCTGTATTCAGGTTTCTCGGGTCGTTCAAAATCTCCTTCGGGTTTTAAATTATCATCATGTTTAATAGGAGTTCTGCGTTCAGCAGGCCCGATTTTCGTAGGAGTGGGTCTTTCAAAGTCTCCTTCCGGTCTGAGGTTATCTTCAGGACGTTTTTGTTTTGGCCTTTCTGCTGGTCTGTATTCAGGTTTCTCGGGTCGTTCAAAATCTCCTTCGGGTCTTAAATTATCATCATGTTTAATAGGAGTTCTGCGTTCAGCAGGCCCGATTTTCGTAGGAGTGGGTCTTTCAAAGTCTCCTTCCGGTCTGAGGTTATCTTCAGGACGTTTTTGCTTCGGCCTTTCTGCAGGTCTGTATTCAGGTTTCTCGGGTCGTTCAAAATCTCCTTCGGGCCTTAAATTATCATCATGTTTAATAGGAGTTCTGCGTTCAGCAGGACCAATTTTCGTAGGAGTGGGTCTTTCAAAGTCTCCTTCCGGTCTGAGGTTATCTTCAGGACGTTTTTGTTTTGGCCTTTCTGCTGGTCTGTATTCAGGTTTCTCAGGTCGTTCAAAATCTCCTTCGGGTCTTAAATTATCATCATGTTTAATAGGAGTTCTGCGTTCAGCAGGCCCGATTTTCGTAGGAGTGGGTCTTTCAAAGTCTCCTTCCGGTCTGAGGTTATCTTCAGGACGTTTTTGCTTCGGCCTTTCTGCAGGTCTGTATTCAGGTTTCTCGGGTCGTTCAAAATCTCCTTCGGGCCTTAAATTATCATCATGTTTAATAGGAGTTCTGCGTTCAGCAGGACCGATTTTCGTAGGAGTAGGTCTTTCAAAGTCTCCTTCCGGTCTGAGGTTATCTTCAGGACGTTTTTGCTTCGGCCTCTCTGCAGGCCTGTATTCAGGTTTCTCGGGTCGTTCAAAATCTCCTTCGGGCCTTAAATTATCATCATGTTTAATAGGAGTTCTGCGTTCAGCAGGACCGATTTTCGTAGGAGTAGGTCTTTCAAAGTCTCCTTCCGGTCTGAGGTTATCTTCAGGACGTTTTTGCTTCGGCCTCTCTGCAGGCCTGTATTCAGGTTTCTCGGGTCGTTCAAAATCTCCTTCGGGCCTTAAATTATCATCATGTTTAATAGGAGTTCTGCGTTCAGCAGGACCGATTTTCGTAGGAGTAGGTCTTTCAAAGTCTCCTTCCGGTCTGAGGTTATCTTCAGGACGTTTTTGCTTCGGCCTCTCTGCAGGTCTGTATTCAGGTTTCTCGGGTCGTTCAAAATCTCCTTCGGGCCTTAAATTATCATCATGTTTAATAGGAGTTCTGCGTTCAGCAGGACCGATTTTCGTAGGAGTAGGTCTTTCAAAGTCTCCTTCCGGTCTGAGGTTATCTTCAGGACGTTTTTGCTTCGGCCTCTCTGCAGGTCTGTATTCAGGTTTCTCGGGTCGTTCAAAATCTCCTTCGGGTCTTAAATTATCATCATGTTTAATAGGAGTTCTGCGTTCAGCAGGACCGATTTTCGTAGGAATGGGTCTTTGAAAGTCTCCTTCTGGTCTGAGATTATCTTCAGGACGTTTTTGCTGAGGTCTCTCTGTAGGTCTGTATTCAGGCTTCTCAGGACGTTCAAAGTCTCCTTCAGGATGAAGATTGTCTTCTGGACGTTTAGGAACAGCTCTTTCAGCTGGCCTGTATTTTGGTTTTTCAGGTCGTTCAAAATCTCCTTCAGGTCTTAAATTATCATCATGTCTAATAGGAGTTCTGCGTTCAGCAGGCGCGATCTTCGTAGGCGTGGGTCTTTCAAAGTCTCCTTCTGGTCTGAGATTATCTTCAGGACGTTTTTGCCGTGGTCTCTCTGCAGGTCTGTACTCAGGTTTCTCGGGGCGTTCAAAATCTCCTTCAGGTCGTAAATTATCGTCATGTTTAATAGGGGTTCTCCGTTCCGCTGGTCCAACTTTCGTAGGAGTGGGACGTTCAAAGTCTCCTTCTGGTCTAAGGTTATCTTCAGGACGTTTTTGCTTCGGCCTCTCTGCAGGTCTGTATTCAGGCTTCTCAGGACGTTCAAAGTCTCCTTCAGGATGAAGATTATCATCAGGACGTTTAGGAGTAGGTCTTTCAGCTGGTCTGTATTTTGGCTTTTCAGGGCGTTCAAAATCTCCTTCTGGTCGTAAATTATCATCATGTTTAATAGGAGTTCTTCGTTCAGCTGGTCCAATTTTTGTAGGAGTGGGCCTTTCAAAGTCTCCCTCTGGTCTAAGATTATCCTCAGGACGTTTTTGTTTTGGCCTCTCTGCAGGTCTGTACTCAGGTTTTTCTGGACGTTCAAAATCTCCCTCAGGTCGTAAATTGTCGTCGTGCTTTATGGGAGTTCTACGTTCACCTGGACCAACTTTTGTTGGGGTGGGCCTTTCAAAGTCTCCTTCAGGTCTGAGGTTATCTTCTGGTCGTTTTTGTTTTGGCCTTTCTGCCGGTCTGTACTCAGGTTTTTCGGGACGTTCAAAATCACCTTCTGGTCTTAAATTATCAAATGGTTTTTTCTGTGTAGGTCGTTCAGCTGGAACAAATTTTTCTGGAATACGCTTTTCAAATTCACCTTCCGGTTTGAGGTTATCTTTCGGCTTTTTTGGTGTAGGTCGTTCAACTTGTTTTGGTTTGTAATCTTCTCTTGATTTAGGAGTACCTTCAAATGATCCTTCTGGCCTCAAAGTATCACGGTGAATTATAACAGTCTTGTTAAAATCGGTTATGTCATAATTTTTAAATACTTCTTGGGAAGTAGTCGTTACTTCTGCGTTTTCTGTCATATAAAATTTGTCAACGTCATCCTTAGTCCAAGTTCCTCTACGCCTTTGCACTGTAGGTGTTTTTTGTATATATTCTACAGATGTTGAAGTATCGAATGTCATATCACCTTCAAGTTTTAAATTGTCATGATGAGTTGTTATTGCAGTTCTTTTTACGGTTGTACTGTAGTCTACATATTCAGTTTTACTAGTGGTCTCATCAGTAAAATCTCCTTCTATCTTAGTAAAAGTGTTACGTCGAAATGGACTTGGTCTAACGACCGTTTCGCCAGTGAAGTCAATCTTATTAGTAGTAATATCTGGAAAAAAAGATAAATCCGTAAATAATTTCGTTCTAAAAGATAAACTAATAATTATTGATGTCAATTAATTTACAATATAGGTTTCTTCAGATTTAAAATTAATCTTACCCATTTATGTAAAAACTAATAGCAGATAGAAGGGAACTAAAAAAGAAATTGATTGGACGGAACTAAGAAATAAACGAATTCAACGTAACTAGGAAAGAATGGAACTAACATTAGAAAGTTTACCTGGTGTTTCTACTTAGATAGTTTGAATTAGAAAATACCTGAAAAATCTCCTTCTATGGTAAGATTATCTTCTCGGCGAATAATTTCTACATTCTCTCCTCTCACCACTTTGTAGTCTTCTGTAGAAGTTCTTGTTCCAGTAAAATCTCCTTCTGGTTTCAAATTATCTTGTGGTCTCTTAACAGGAGCTCTGTCACCAGGCTTCCATTCTTCTGGCTTGCGTTTCTCGAAATCACCTTCAGGTTTAAGATTATCTTGAGGTTTTACAACATCGGGACGATCACCTGGTTGCCATTTTTCTGGAGTCCTTTTTACAAAGTCACCTTCAGGTCGTAGATTATCTTCAGGCCTTTTTTGTTGAGGCCTTTCAGCAGGACGCCATCCAGATTTTACAGGTCGTTCGAAGTCACCTTCAGGCCGTAAATTATCTTGAGGTTTTATAACATCAGGTCGATCTCCAGGTCTCCACTTTTCTGGAGTTCTTTTTTCAAAGTCACCTTCAGGTCTTAAGTTATCTTCAGGTCGCTTTGGCTGTGGTCTTTCAGCAGGACTCCATCCAGGTTTTTCGGGTCGTTCGAAGTCACCTTCAGGTCGTAAATTATCTTGAGGTTTTATAACATCAGGTCGATCTCCAGGTCTCCACTTTTCTGGAGTTCTTTTTTCAAAGTCACCTTCAGGTCTTAAGTTATCTTCAGGGCGCTTTGGCTGTGGTCTTTCGGCAGGACTCCATCCAGGTTTTTCGGGTCGTTCAAAGTCACCTTCAGGTCGTAAATTATCTTGAGGTTTTTTAACATCAGGTCGATCTCCAGGTCTCCACTTTTCTGGAGTTCTTTTTTCAAAGTCACCTTCAGGTCTTAAGTTATCTTCAGGGCGCTTTGGCTGCGGTCTTTCAGCAGGACTCCATCCAGGTTTCTCAGGCCTCTCAAAATCACCTTCAGGCCTTAGATTATCCTGAGGTTTTTTGATATCAGGGCGTTCACCTGGTCTCCATTTTTCTGGGTGTCTTTTGTCGAAATCACCTTCGGGTTTTAAATTATCTACGGGTTTTCTTTGTTTCGGTCTTTCTGCAGGAATCCATTCTGATTTTAATGGTCTTTCAAACTCTCCTTCGGGTTTAAGATGATCTTGTGGTTTTATAACAGGAAAACGTTCGCCTCGAATAGCATTGTAATCATCTTTCGGTTTTCCAAGAAAAGGTCCCTCTGGATGTAAATGGTCATTGTAATATTCTGGGTTGTGTGGACAGGTGTGTCGGCTGAAAAAAGAATAAAATATTAAAATATCAACTTTTTAATCATATATCTGCGGATATATTATGTGTTCATTGAGTATAATTCAAATAGACGAGTTCAATAGCTCTATATTACGGCCAACGTGCCATGTTTTTTTTTGATAAGAATCGGTGTTAGTAACTACCTTTTAGAACATGTGTAAAATTATCTAAAATATGATCATCTAGAACAGTTTCCAATTCATTTCATTTGTTTAAATTTAACTTTAAATAACAAAGTCACTAGCTCCTTTTTATCATTTTTTACTTTGACTAAATATTGTTTGGCAAAAGTATAAATATTAGTAATAATAAAAATATTAAAACTATAAGCCAAATGTATCAAAACGAAACCAAACAATAATTCAAAACGAAGCTCTGGTTTACAGGTAAACGGACACTGTTTACAAGGGTGTTCTCTAGGACAACTGCATTAAATAAACTCAAAAGCGATTACGTTGAAGAAAAGTTCAGGGCCGGATCGCCATGATGAACCCTCGTTATATCAAAATATACATCAATTCCAAATAGTTCAAAAATATATCTGTATCTGAAATTGATATTTGGATAAAATAGATTTAAAGAGAATATTATTTTAAGATTAAATTTTTAAGGTAATGTATACAAAAGATATTTTTATCTTTTCCAAATAAATAAATATTTACTCTAATGATATTGATCTGTAAAGACAGGACCCCAGTTAAGAATATTTGGAAGAATTTTCGAAAAACTAATTTAAATGACATTGAAATTATACAAATTTGCTTTATTGATTATATACATTTAAGGTTTAAGTTCCAGTTTTCTGGTTATTGTTATAAAATTTTTATTTACAAAGAAGTGTAGTCTAATTTTTATACCAAGGAAAGACCAAATATATATATAAGAAAAATCCTACATATGTATAAATAAATAAAAAAATATTATATTATGTCCCATTTATTTTTCAAAATATTCATAAAAAGAAATATGAAATACCTCTTTAACAGTGAATCTTTTCTAGAAGAAATACTTGGTAATAATAAATTCATGCGGCATATCCTTCAAAAAAAAATAAAACACTCTTCATTTCTACTGCACGTAAATGCTAAATCATCACGTATAAAATCCAGGAAGTGAAAATTTAAAATCGGCAACAAAAAATAAAACATCACACTAATATTTCCATGGAACTCGGTTACGAGTTCGAACGAATTTTTAATCGAATTCTAGGTCATTTTCTAGAATCAATAATACGTTTTATCTTTAAGGAATACTATAGTTTAATTAGAGCTCACTATACTATACCAGTTTGTTCTAACCGATTCGGAGTTAAACTAAAGCGTCAACCTGTGTCTGGATATTGTGCCCTACTTATTCCTTTAAGGGCATTAAAAATCGTCTTATCGATCAACATCACATTTGATTTGTGAGTTTTTTGATAGAGTGAAATTTATATGTAATTGTATAGTAACAGTGACAGTGGAAAGGATATTGATAAGTCATTAGTAGCCCTCAGTAACCTACACACATGTATACATACATAAATATTTTTGTTGGAAAAGTACACAGGAATATTTGACTACAGTAGCGTCAATGTTGAGTTTTTTTTCATATTATTGAATTGAAAAACCTTTTTGCCTTTTTGTAAATTGTTTGCGGACACGCTCTAGAGAAGCAAAACTGTTTACCGGCTGTCTATATTCGCCTTACTCAAAAGGCAAATAGTAAAATAATACACGTGGTTTGAAGTTATTTGTTTGAAATATTTAATTTAAAACAAAGCGTCTGCAATGACAATTTCTTAACCTTTAATATTAATAACCATTATAACTAAATATACTTCTATAATTTGTATATCACATCATATTTGCATTAAATATATTAATATGGTAATAAAAATATTATCCGTCTTCCTTAAAGTTAAAATAATTATATTTTCTACTGATAAAGCCAAAATTTCTTGTCCAATTAAAATAATGACGGAAAGTTGTAGAATGTCGACAAAAAACTTATTTAATTACTACGATTCGGTAGTTACTGCCCTGAAGACATTCTGGTATAAAGACGAAACGTTAGCATTAAAGACGATTACATCTAGCTATAGACATCGATATTTTAGTATCTGTTAAGAAAGGCTTCTGCGACTTGAAGAATGAAATAATTTTGATTTACGTAAGCGTTGGAGTTTTACGTTTGCTAGACACTTTGAAGCTATTACCAAGAGAAGTTAAATAAAATGAGAATATATATATACAGGGTGAATCACGCTCAACGGGACGGAGCCTAGTGGGTAAACCACAAAAGTTATTATACCTGAAAATATTTGATACAGAGTGATCAAAAATCAGATGGGATTTCAAATTATTTTAGTATCAGGCGACGTGTTTAAGCGATCCTTATTTTAACAGGGCGAAGTATATCATAATGATCTAAACTGCAGGCGACATTTTATCTGTTGGTATCAGATATTTTATCTTTTGAAATATAAATTAAAATATTTTCTAACCGACAACAATAATATTTTCAAAGAGTAAGATTGTCAAACATTATATTACATTACAATAAAGAGTCAAAGTCAAAAGGTAAAGTTACTATTATGAGATGCCAGCAGATATACGATTTTATAGAAGTGTAGTTAAATTACCTAATATTATTACTTCAAAAATGGATTTACATTATTAAAATTTTAAATGATAAATACAGCACGGTTCTAGTAATTGTTTTCCAATTTTATGACTCTTTTACTAGTACGTACCTTTTATAAAATAAAGATAATTCATTCTTCAAGGACATATAAATTTGTACATAAAAATGTTGCATAACGCGCTGTTTGAAAAATTCTTTTAAACAATTCACTAATGTATTTTTAACAATTGCATCAATATTAACACAGGCAGTGATAAGGTATATGAATACATAAATTTATTTTTGATTGCCAATAAACAACTACTTTAAAATATTATCTATTTTTTATCATTTTTTCACTAACAAATATATTTTATTTATTTAGTTATTTGGTTTGGTATAGGTATATAATATATGCAATTATATAGGGACAATATATAAAATTTAAAAAACTAGGATCTTTTTCACTTGTAAATATTATATTTACCTAGAAGCAGAGAAATAGAATATTTATTCCATAACAAGTGATGGAATGAATATTCCATAATTGTTCTAAACAACAGCGATAGCCATGGATGTCAAAACTGTCAACGTCAGATGTAAATTGCTGCGTTGTAAAAACAAATTTTAATTTAAATAAAAAATCGAGTGAATTTTTGGTCGTGGAGAAAACACAGTCTGTTACTCGGTTAGAATAATCTTGTTACAGAATCTACTATTCTAATAGGTATATTTAATGCATAATGGTGCAAATAATTTAATCACAATTTCCTCTAAGATGCTAACTCTGAGGTGAAGGAACCCGGAAAATACTTTTCAGTTCCATAAAGGTCAAGTACTTGGATTCACATATGGTTTCAATTTGAAATGCAAATCGTTTTAAAGCGTGTATATGGCGCCTAGAGTAAAGTGTAATGTTTTAAAAAGGACATGCAATTTCAATTATATGAATAAAGTGCAAACGTATTTTAAATATTTAAATATAATATAAATGACATTATATGTATATTAAATGATAAAATCAAACGTTCATTATGGTACTAGCGCTAGAATGAAACTTTATTGGGGTACTATTAGAGTAATGAATACATTTCTTATATTATGAAACTATAATACAGTATTATTAGGTTGGTATTATAAAAAAATAAATAAATATTAAAAACATAATTTGTAAAAGATCAACATTGAAATACTGGAAAAAGTATTATCTTCCAAATAATGAAATCTAATATAAAGCAGCAAATAGCCGATAAGAAGTGTTAAATGAAACAAATTAAAAAAGACAAACTTTAAAACTTTTTGTATCTTAATTGACCAGTGTGGCAATAGCCCTGTAAGAGGCAGCAAGATATCAGAATCAGAATCAGCTACGATAGAAAAAAAGTACGAAAATTAGAGAAATATATCTACATGGTTGTTCATTATGAATTACTTCGTATCTGTTATAATGATTATTGTATACTCAAAAAAATGTTAAATAAAAATTACATAACTGTGGCTGTTTATTAAAAATATTGTCAAAAACACACTGGCGTGAGGAATTCGCGGGGTACAAACGATGTTAGAATACCCTGTAAATTTCTTAATTATTACAAAATTATATGTTTTTTCATTTAATCCAACAAATATAGTCAAATATTAGTTTTTATCTAAAGTTATATGTCAACCTTTTGATTCCCCACTCATATTCATTTATTAAAAAAAATAGGTAAGTTTATTGCTGTAATATCTCTTCGTTTTATCCCAAGATTGTTTCAGACCTGATGATGGCCGGTTATGATCGAAACTAGTTTTTGTCATCTTCTTAAACTTTATAATAAGAAATATTGTGGGTATTTGACTTTGTGTTTCATCTTTCACTGATAAATATAATTTTTTCTGATATGAAAACTATACAATATTTATTTAATAACTGCGCTCATGGAAAGTTAGCATTATTAACATATAAATGACAATGTTTTTTTCCTAAGTGACATTTTCATTAGGGAGTAGAATCTTTCATTTGTTATAACTTCCTGAGCCTTGTATTATACACGACAACTTATTTGAGACAAAATTTTAAGGATCTATCCATATCATAAAATAATCTATAATCAGTTTTAGTCAAAAACAATTAATGTATGGTTGGCTCCGTTATAAGTTTTAAACAAGTGTACGAGGAATAAGAAATGTATTACAGTTACAAATTTATGGTCAAATAGGAATATGATTATCAGGTAAAATTCTATTATAATCGGTTTAAAATTTGACAGGACACATCGGATGATTTTTTTTTAATTTATTGGATTTTCCAAAAATGTGTTGTCATTAAACAAGGGTCTATTTTTGTTTCTTTTATTTAAGAGATAGTTAGCTTTTAGCTTTCATAGTGTATATTAGTGAAATAGTGGTAAATATGAGTGTATCTATTAAAGTGAAGATGTGGTCTCCGTGGCAGCATAACAACGAAACAGGCAGTAATGAAAAAAGGGATGAATTTTTAAATCGAAACTATTCTATGAAAATTACGTTTCCAATAAAAAAATAAAGTAAAAAAAATCTAGTGCTTAACATGTTCGAAGCAAATCAAAAGGCCTGAAGCAATTGATCAAAAGTTTCTCGTCCAATAGTGTATAGACTTCTAACAACTCGCGTGAAAAATATTTTTTAATGCCATAGCATAGAACTTGAAAAGTTAGGATAGGGATATGTAAACCGTTTTTATTGATTTTCCACGGTTTGGCTGCTACAGACATTTGAATTCAGAAAAATGTGCTTTTCAAGTGGCTGTAGACCCATTATTTAACATAATACACTTCAAGTAAGATACATCGTTGAAATTAGCTCAGCAAGAGGTTTATAAAAAAGTAAAAACATACGGGGTGTTCCATTTAAAAAAACATAACTTTGAAAAATATATTTTTTTTGGACAACCTGTATAAGTGGAACTAATTTTCAGTTACGGCTTTTTTCAATATACACAAAAAAGTACTCTTACAAATTTTTCATCAAATGCACCGATCTGGAGTTATTGACCGTCGCCTCTACGGTGACTCACTCTGTATATCAAATGTTTGCATTCAGCCTTATGTCCAATTTGGACAATTTATTAACTATTAACGACTTTGAACGATAAATTTATAATTAAAGACTGTTCAACCAAAACTTTGGGAAATTTTTTAAAAGAGCATGGCTGCTAATTATAAAATTGTTATTAAAAGGCAAGCAATACTGCACGGTTGATAAAATGGAAGAATTAATATATCCATAAAATTATGAATTATTGCAGTAAAAGTCAAGAAATACATTATTTAATTGAAAGGTGGTTTGATAGCCTTGAAAAATTCGGAGAGCTTGGACAGATAACTTAAAGAAATGTAGAGCAAATGTTCGACATAATAGGGGTAAACGAATTTCCAAATTACATTGTGGTGGAACAGACGGATGGATAAATGAGGCGTTGTGGTTAATGTCTAAAAATATTAAGGACAGTAGTTTAGACTACCATCAACGTATTGAAAGGTCACTATTTGAATCTTGGTTTAGAAAAACAATGTTATCAAAAATAAATCCTAACAATGTAATTGTTAGGATCGTATCACTCGTATCACTCTAGACCAGTGTTTCCCAACCTTTTTTGTGCTATGCCCCACCTAAATCTTTTCTAAATTCCTTCGCCCCCCTTAATACATATATATAAAATTTTTAATATTCAAAAATTGAAATGTTCACTAAGAAACTTAAATGGTATGTTTTAGGAAGAAATCAGTAGAAAATTATTGAGCAATCACAATAAATAAATTTTCCAAAAATAATTTTAATGAAAGACTTTTCTGTATTTAATTATAGGTATAAATTTAATGAAATCCTTGCACTTGATGCTTGCTGCAAAGAGTTTTCATGTCAGGTTCTAATTTAGTTATCTTCAGTCTCAAGTCCCCGTTTTATTACACTCAGCCGATTTCTTGTTTTTTTAGTAATAAATCATTTATGGCACTAAATCCACATTTCGCTGAATATGATGATGGAAATGGTAACAATAGTTCCCGTACACTTTTGGATATTTGATTTCGCCTCACAAAGCCATGCCATCACTCCACTTACATCAGATAAAGTTTTAATAGTCTCACCATTTTACATTTCTGCAGGTTCTTCTCGATACTGGATATTTGAAATATCAGACAAATCCACTAACATTGGTTACATCATCCAAGTTGGAAAATAAATTTGTTTTAAATCAGAAAATATTTCCTTCAATTCAGCCTATCGGCTATCTTGATTTTTTTTGTAAAATGCAAATTATTACATGAAAGTAATAATTATTAATATTCTATTTTAAAATATTGGAATTTTTATTTAAAAATTTGTATTTAGTCTCTATGCTAGTTTATAAACAACTTTGTTTTATAAAATTTTTGTTAAAAATAATAAATAATGGTACTTCCCTCTTGAAGCATTTTCATATTTTCCTAATTTATTAACACCCTGTACATTTAATCTAAAATTTTTATAAGGCAACTCCATTTTCTCAACAAGCAGAACTTTTTATAAAGAATGACTTTTGGTCGTAAAATGAATAATAAAGATTTTTTCCCCCTTGGGGACCCCATCCATGGACACACTGTATAATTAATTAATTAATTAATATATAATTCAATAAAGGTAATTTTTCACAGATATCGGCAAAATAACTAGCAAATGCCTTGCCATTGACTGTTAATAATTTTTCATTTCAAACTTGTCTCTTAAAATGTCACTAACAGTATCAAATAATTCCATAAATCTTTCCTTTCGAGAGCCATCTTACTTCAGTGTGAAGTATAAATTTCACGTGGTCTTCATTTTTTTCTTGACAAAATAGAAGAAGCTTCCTAAATCTCTACTATTTTATATAAAAAAATCTTCAAAGTTTAAAAAAGAACATAGTGAAATTTGGTTTTTCTGTCATTATTATTTTGTCCAAACGTGAATGCCTTAGGGTCATTTCCCATAAGAGGCAATATGTAATCTTTTTTTTTCTATTTTCTCATAAAGGAACTTCCTAATTGTCTCAATTTTGCCACAGCAATTTTTTACAATAGCTATTTTTTCACTTTCGTCTAGTGACCCAATCTCTTTAACTTAAATTTTGGACGAGTCCACTTTCGAATTGCCCCCTTTACAACTCAATTGCCCTCCTGTGAGGCGTGGGCCCCACGTTAGGAATCACTGCTCTAGACAGACTAGAAAAAGCCCTACTAAATATTCTAATAAGGCCACTATTCAAGAATTTTTAGAAAAAAACGATCGATACTATTAAGAACATTATAACAAACGCTCAACTAATAGAAGTATTTGATAAAAAAATATAAAAAAAATATTTTCTAGATTAAACGGCAGTTAAAAATGATCATACCGTCCGGCGTTTGTCACCATACTGTATACTAAACTCAATAAAATCAATGTGGTCTCAATAAAAATGAAATGTAAGAAAACATAATACTTCTCCTAAAAACGTTTAAAGTATTGTAACTCAAATCCTACAGGAATTCAAGAATATTAGTCCTTATAACAGGAAAAACGTAATCGATCATGTAATAAAAATCTAAACAGAATACATGCAGAATGTTAGAAGTTTACAGAAAGTAATAACTAATATAAATGATACAGACTCTGAATCTAAAGGTGATTTTGCATTAGAATAGGTCTGTACATATAAATGTCAGTATTATTGGAAATATGTTTTTGATTTAGGTTGTTGCATTGCGGCCGCTTTAATATATCACTTGAATTAGTAGTGATTAGACACAAATAATTTTTTTTAATATATAAGGCGGCTAGCAACAACTAAACATCGTTTTTCCTTGATCCGATTCTTGATTATTTTTAAGTAAAAAATCATGACTGTCAGTTATTCTTTAAGTTTTATCTTCCAAAATATTATATTCATAATTTATGGAACTACATATATTTTATTTTTTAGAAATTGATATGACGTTATCGGTGTTTTTTTTAAATGGTACATTCTATATTTTTTTTTTTGGATTGCACCTTCGTAGACGATTCCAAAAATATGTCAAACTTATGATCAACAATTGAGAATTTTGAAGATACAATCATTATTAAATCAGTATAGTTTATACAACAACCTTCTTTCAATGTCACTCTTTATCTATTCCTTTTTAATACGAACCGACAAAAAAAACGGTAGGTCCGTGATTGGTTTTCATAAGAAAATCAAAATAATGAAGCTCTGACAAATAGTTACGTACGTAAGCCATCTTTACTTACAAAGGTTTAATTGGCTGGCATTTAGGTTACGTTCAACCTCTAATCTATCAAACATGGGAAAAATGACAGTTCGACGCATGAACTCTACTCAAATTATGAAATTTTATAGTGTCAAAGAGTTACAGGTAAATTTTAGTTCAGGTCAGTATTTAATTTTCTATTTATTTATTTTTTTAATTAAAATATACCAAGATTCATAGAGAAAGAGCAAGTGCTCATATTAAACTTGCTGGATTATTTTCAGTTAGAGAAAGGCTGGCCATTTATTACCAGTTTCTGCGGCCCGGGAAGTACATATGAAATAATACATTTTTAGTATTGTAATTAATCTAATAATTTTAGCGTGTTGTCGATGCATTACGAGTGTCACTGACAACTGTAAGGCGAAATGTAAATGAAGGAATTCAAAAAGATGTTGAGTATGTAACTAGAATGAGTGATACTATTTTCACAAGGATTAAAGGATAAACATGAGCATGCCGTCAGGACTCGTATATATAGACTGTTTAGTTAAGGTATGCATTACACAAATATAAAATGTATTAGTGGAAATCAGAAATTATAATACAAACAAGGTTAGCAGTTTCTTCATTTACAAGTAAAATTTGTTAAATAAATTATAATTTTAATCACAATTCAAATTTATCCGAATTCAATTAATTTGGTTCTATATTTATTTAGAGTATCAATACCTAGTTTAAAGTTTTATGTTTGTATCCAATAACTTTTACTTGTAGGCATCACTCTGGTGTCTTTTCTTTACATTTTTTCCTTATTCATTTTAAGTCTGTATGTCACCCTCGTTACCCTCAAGAAAAAACTAGAGGATGTGGATAAAATTAAGGTTTCTACTAGTTCACTGGCTAGTGTTTTAAAGAATTTATAATTCAGATGGCTAGACCGTAGTATTTCCAAGAGAAATTATCCCGTGAAACAACCATATGTAGCCCAAAAAAGATTAAATTTTTAAGAGAATACACAAAAATGACAACAGTTTATATCCTTTAAAGCCTATTTTCTTGGATGAGACTTGAATTATAGAATTATATATATTAGACTTAATAAAACCCTAAATGAATGGGAGAACATTACATTCAATGCCCAAAAAGTTCAATGTTAGGCGAGAATTTTACGAAATCAAATCATTGGACCCTGTTTCTTCAACGGCACTGTAAACGGATCAACATCTCTACGATATTTAAATACGTTGAGCGACCACCAAGGCCACCGGATTTTCTCATTATTACATTTTTTTGTAGAGTTATCTAAAAAATGTAGTGTATAAAAGTAAGCCAGATAATATTCACGAATTGCCATGCTACCAAAGGGAACCATCGATAGAGTTTAGGTAGAGATTATTAATCGCCTAGCACGCTGTCATAGACAAGAAGGATTTCGCTTTGTTTTAATACAAATTAAGCTTATGATAATATTTTTTAAGTGCCTCTAATTTGATGTTAGGAAAAGTTTCGAGTTGATAAATTTAATGTGCACCTAAATAGTGAATGTATTATATCCAAATAACCTAATTAACATCTTCCGCTACGGTGTTTGGGTTCCTGAATTCGTTTGATAATATAATTTTTATCTTTAATAAAGTATTTTTTGTTATACTTATGAAGTACCTTGCCCCCCTAGTTTTAATTAAAAATAAATTAGTTTAAATTATACTTAGGTACAAACTATTAACTTATCAATAGGTATTTATACTTTCCATAAATAAATTCCTAAATGTCATTAAAAAAAATACGGGGTTGGGATAAAGTATGGAACCAAGTAAATATCTTTAAAACGAAATGGACGATATTTTTGAAATTTTATGGTGCAATGGGACAAAATGCAGCTGATGTCCATTTTTGTGTTAATAATATAGTTCTGGTTTAACCGGAAATACCCTCAACTGTTTTAATTTAAATGGGAAACCCTGTTTATTTTTGCAGATTTTGAAAGATCTTGTTATTTCGAATTCGTACATACTGGGTTTAGTGCAAAAAAACTGTAAAAACGAGGAATACGGCACTTTAATAAACCACTTTTAAGTTTTTATACATTAGAGTAAAATACCATTTAGAATTTAGAAGAAATAAACGAGTACTATCTAGTAGGTAACTGTTGCCAAACTATCAAATTGTAATTTACGGAAATAAATTGTATGTCTTAGAATGGTTCATTTAAGTGAAAAAGATCGTATTGAAATATTAATGATGATCGATATTGTGATCGATTCATAGAATGGCCTGCTCGTTCTCCGGATCTAAGCCCATTAGATTTTTTCTTTGGGGTTATCTAAAATCACATATTTACGTTAAACGACCAACATGCTTGCAGGAATTGAGACAAAGAATTATTGATGAATGTGAACTAATGGGTGGAGAGAAGTCTTCGAAAGAGTGACTCAAAAAATTTGTTAATAGGCTGACATATTGTCAGGAGGTGAACGGAGAGCATTTTGAACATTTGAATTCATTTTGTTTAAATTATTATTCTCATTAGTCTAAAATAAATAAATTTACTTATTCTACAACTAAAAGTGAGTTATTTCTCGTTTTTACAAATTACTTTCACTAAACTCAGTATGTACGAATTCGAAATAACAAGATCTTTCAAAATCTGCAAAAATATACAGGGTGTTTCACTTAAATTAAAAAAGTTGAGGGTATTTCCGTTTAAACCGGTATATTATTAACAAAATAATGTACATCCAATGCATTTTGCCCCATTGCACTTTCCTACAAAATTTCATAAATATCGTTTCGTTTTAAAAATATATTTATTTGGTTCCATACTTTATCGCAACCCTGTATAGTTAACCCATACAATATTTAATAATTAATATTTAATGAAAAACTCATCAAATTTTATAGACAACTGAAGCAAATTAATATTTGACTTCTAAAAATGTCATGTAAGTAAAAGGCGAAATGAGTCCCTGTTAAAATAATCTTATTCCGCCTTTGGTAAATAACAATACACATTGACTCGTCTAATGGAAACAATTAGTCGCGTAAGTTTTCTAAGTGCTGTCACGTCTATAAATAGATATATAAAAATATTGAGATTCATGGTCAAGCCAGAATTGAAAAATTATATTCCATTTTAGTCTCAACCATTCGACTGAATCATTAATGTTTTGTTCGACGGATTACCAGCAACCTGAATAAAAATAACTAATTCACCGGCTATATTGTTCATCAAATTCCATAAGCGTATCATTTATCGACACCACGATTAAATTATCTTTTTTTTATTGAATGATTGTTAATTAACTATCTTCCAGCAAATTGCTTGTGAGTTGGATTAATCCAAAATTAGGGATTTTCTCTTTATTTTTATAAATGTATCATCTAAGGAATTATTTTATTTACATGCTCGCGAAAAACTATTGGAGTTGTTCTAGAAATAAATATAAAGAAAATAATAGTATCACAAAGTTGTCTAAATTTAAAAAAAATATATATTAAATGGAACAAGACTTGAAGATAAATAAACATGGTGAGGCATTAGTGCGTCGAAGTACGATATATCCGTTCTTATTGAAGTTACGAAAAAAAACATTA
Organism: Hermaeophaga mercurialis; assembly: GCA_951812935.1. Taxonomy (NCBI): domain Eukaryota; kingdom Metazoa; phylum Arthropoda; class Insecta; order Coleoptera; family Chrysomelidae; genus Hermaeophaga; species Hermaeophaga mercurialis. The sequence goes on from OX638363.1 coordinate 34,470,077, forward strand.
GAAAAAGTGTAGGCAGTCTTGAGATTCACATTTTAAAATTAGTCCCAAATATATAATATGTATATAAACCTAAATTTTACAAAAAATGACCTAATATAGGATGTGAATTATTAAAATATAAAAAAATGTTAATAAGTATCAGACCCAAAAAGATATTAAAAGAAATACTTTAAAAGAGTCAGAGAAAAGCATTCAAAGGATACTAAGAAAAAATGTGACAATACAAAAACATTAGAAAATAGATAAGAACTCGAAAAATAAAGGAATATTTAAAGAAATATAAACTAGAAAGGACAGTGGTGCCTTTGTATAAAATATGTTAGATACATAGAGAGAAAAGACACATTTAAAAAAATAGGAGAATTGAAAACTGATGCATGACAATACTGGAGTACAATTGAAATCTAAAAAAAGGAATATCTTGGCCAGGAAGCAAAAGTAATAAAAAAATCATATTATAAAAATGACTGGAGGTATTGATATTTCGCGATAACCTTTTAAATTAATTAATCAGCAAAAAATAAAGAAATGTAGCAACTGCAATTCAAAGGTATTCAAAAGGTATTCTTTTTTGATTACTACAAATACTTTCACTTCAATACATCATTTCATATTTTGAAATTCAAAAAAGTTCAATATATTTAATAATGAAATGAATCTTTTGTTGTAGAAGAGTGCATGTCTGATTACTACTTAAATAACGTAACACGAAGAGAATGAAAGCTCGTCTGTTTACATAAAACGCTGTAGTGGACCTGAATAATTGCTTATTCGTGCTCGGTTATTCTAGAAATAATTATATATGGAAATGACCCAATTTGAGAAGGATGATGAGTGAGTAATACACAATTAAAAAATTCAATGGTTTACATATGCCCCGTGATCGAACACAAACCTGACCATTAAATTTGCCTGTAGTTGCCTTGAAAATCTTTCCAAATATGCATATTATACAACCACGTAATTAAGAGACAAAAATTATTTTTTTATTACGGGGATTGGACATGAAATGTTAATGTTTTCTCGATGCACAGGCCTGTTTTATATTAAATCGAAAAATATTTAAAATTATATATAAAAAGCACGTTATTGATTGATCAAAATAGTTTATAAGATAAATTAAGATGGTTGTTCTACATTTTTCTTTGTTTGCCCTTGATATACATATTTATGTTGCAATTTCCATGAAACTATTTAAGAAAACTTTTTCTTTTAATCTTTATAGATGCCTGAAGAGTGTCTAAGAAGTGTAAAATGTAACGATTAATAAAAACTAAACAAATTTAAATCTTTATAAAAATGTTTGAAGATAACTTCTAAAATAGTGTTGCACTTGCTGCACCTTAGTGGTTACATCATTTATCTAAATTCTTTAAAAAACCCATTTCTGTTTTAATCGTAAATTATTCTCTTCAAAGGAAATTAAAAATATATACAAAATGTGAAAATTTCAAACGGTATTGAGCAACAATAAACTTATGTTATTTAACCAGAGTTTACAGGGTATTATGTCCAGTATATCTAAACATACTTTTTTAACATTATTGTGTACATGGATAGTAGCTTTAATTTAAAAACATACACCATACAGGGTGTGCCAAAAAATGTGTGCTTAATCAAAGTTTTCTTTTTTAATGGGACACTTCACATTTTATTACATTTTTTGGATCTACTTGTTACTCATGGGGTCTAAAATGCTGACAAAAGAAAACCGCATATTTTGTCATGTAAATGTTTGGTGTGTGAATGCCATTAAAGAAAGGAGAACCATTTACATGTCCCTATCTTAATTTTTTTTGGCGGTGAAGAAATTTGTATAAAAAGCGATATAAAATTTTGTATTTTTAATCAAGAAGTCAAAATTTTCGTCCAATCTGTATAAAAATTTCCTAACCGCCAAAGGCAAATATTTAAAAAAGAAAACAGAGACGTGTAAAATGTTTTTGATTTTTGATCTGTAGACACTTCACCCACACTATGTTGCTCTAATAAAATTTTAAAAAGAGTACTTTTTGGACGTAAGAGACCGTCCTATTACGCTTGATACACAATGTATAGTAATGAGTGTTATTCACAGGGTTTTCGAGTGAATAATAGCCAATGTATATGCGAGTAGAAGGTAACTACGGAATAATTAACGAAAACTGAAAACAATTTATTTTAATTTGGGGAGTTTTTAATTATTCATTGAACCATATTCATTAATAATTCATGATTAATATCATTCTGCAATTCAAAATGTACTAATAATGTATGCATAATTCATTATTAAATTGTCATAAAGAAAGACGATAAATTTTTAGGAACCCTTTGTTTTATTTTTTTAAAACTATTTAGGAAATCCAAAAATGTTATTAATCTTTATAGCAACGAAATTCCACCTACATTCAATAATAAAAATGGTCAAATCTATTTATAATTAAAAGTTTTTAATAAATACAGACGCACATCCATCTTAGAATGAATAATACACACCTCTTTTTATAATGTTCACTATTTAATAGATAATAGATAAAAAAAAAGTATAAGAGTAGACCATTTTAGATAATGGTTACAAAAAAATGAAACTTTTTCATATTTATACAGATTGATTGATGAATTTTTCATGCTTTATAATATTTATGTCAAGATATAACTATTGCTTGATGTAAGTGCTGAAAATAAATGTAGATATACATAGTTAAAAATAGATTTGGTTAACATTTGTTTTTATTTTATAAAGCATTTAATTTCGTGTATCTAGGTATCCTATCCATTAAGTTAATTCTGGCTAGATTTAATTTCGAATAAATATCTGATCCAAAAATTATATTCCCTAGTCCACCCCTGGTAATATACAGGGTGACGCGTTAGTGTGGCAAAGGTGGAGTAGTCCGTTATTAATAAAGTTACAAAAAAAATATTTACATAAATTGTAGGCTTGATATTCACTTTTTAAAATTAGTCCCAAATATACAGTGTGTTCAGGAACGCAAAGCCAGACCAAAGTTATGTTTTTTCAAATAGAATACCCACTATGTTTTTCCATTTTTATAAACCTCTTGCCGAGCTGATTTCAACGATAAATCAATGAAAACAACTTACATTTCCCTATCCTAACTTTTAAAATTCTATGCTATGGCATAAAAAAATATTTAATTCGGGGTGATAAAAATCAGATGTGATTTGAGAAATCTAGAATCAAAAAAATGTGCTTTTCAGGCGGCTGTAGACCCATTATTTAACATAATACACTTCAAGTGTGATACATCGTTGAAGTCAAGAGGTTTATAAAAATATAAAAACATAACCTTGGTCTGGCACTGCGTTCCTGAACACCCTGAATATTTGGGACTAATTTTAAAATATGAATCTCAAGACTGCCTACACTTTTTCTAAATACTTTTTTTTCGTAACTTCTATAATAACGGACTAATCGAGATTTGCCACACTAATGCGTCACCATATATATATATATATATATGAGCAAACCTATAAGCACCGAACTTTAAAGCTATTAATAAGAAAACAAATGGTAAACTCGTTACAGAGTTATTAAATATTTAACAAAGTATGATAAATAAAATCAATATATATATTTCATTAAAAACTAACAATTAATTTAATTTACAGACAACTCAACTCTGAAAATACATTTATCTGTAACTTGTATATGCGATTAATGCTATTTAAAATTTCGAGCTGATGTAATATGTTTATTATTTGGGTTAGCACTGTATGACCCTCGCTAAATTAAATTTAACCAGAATGACCCCTGAATGTCTCATCTGCCTACCTTATCTGCCGAATTATAATATTATTTCGTTTATTATTTAAACCAACATATTCAAATGTGTCCATGGAATCAACACAATCCGAGAACATGAAAGGCGAATTGTTATTTTCTCTTAACTTAAAGAATATCCCAATTTTTTTAAACGAAAGATATAACTTATTAAAATACCAATAAAACATATGATACATTATATACAGTATGTAATTCACTGAATTATTAAGCAAAGTCTAATTAGATTTAATATTTTATTAGACTAACAATACTCCCATGTTTTTTTGAGTCAGTTTAATTCGAGATAATAATGAAACAATCCAAAAAAGGATCTTCATCTCTAACTGTAAAAGTAGTGACAGGAGGTATCAACGTCCAGTGTAATAAAACTACTTCCTACGTTTTAATTTCTCCATGTCTTTTTAACCAATATTGCATCGCTGTTATGATTCATAATTCCACTTAACTTTCCATTTCAGAAGAACGTGGGATTACGAATTCATTACTAAAACCTTCGCATACCTTAATTATTTCTTTACTAATTTAAAAATGTATCTATATAAAAATTTAATTCACAATGTTAAAAATTGTATTAAAACACAAAGTCAATATTGTGTTAGTTTGCAAATATATCAATCTACCGCGACTAAGATTCTGTTTTACTTTTGAAATATTTTATACCTTTTATCGATAAGTAATAACCGGTGACAAATAAAGCGTTTTAGTTTTAATAATAACGCCCATTACCATGACTTTTAGAAGATATTTTATGTGCTAGGTTCTTATCTCAGCTGTATTACAAAAGTCTTCATCGTAGTCCAAGAATCATAATTAGTGTTCAATATAGCACTAGTATCTTAATGAACATTTATTACAGTAATAATTTCTAAAAAGGAGAGTAATAAAATAATTAATAATGCTCAAAGCTAACATGGTGGACAAAATAAGTTCAATAAGTGCTAAGTAATTCGTATATTCTGTACCAATTATTTAGTTAATCTCACTATATAAAAAATAGTCGAAACAATGAGTCATAAGACTGAAGACAGTTACCAAATAATTACAAATAATTCGAGTGTTACTCCAGTGAATGTAATTGAATTTAGAAATAAGCAAAGGTTAGAATATTTGACTCTGTATTACGTTTGACAAGGAATCAAATAATTCCAGGGTTAACACGCTTTTATGCAACCCAGTCGTAGAGATTAGTATTACGCTTGCTTCTAATAACAATTGGCATTTTTTTTTGGATACCATACTGTGACCAACCTGACCCAGGTAGCGTCATAATTTTCTATAATTCCCATTTTATAAAGAAAATTTAAACCATTTACATTCAAATCCGTTTTTCTTAGGAAGAATTATTCCCACGAATTTCAGTATTCTTTTAGATATTTATAAAACAAACTCGATTTCTAAACATTACATGTACCCCCAGACATCATAACCATAAAACGCATAAAAATTAATTTTAGTTTCATACAAAATTCTATTGCAGCCATAACAATCATAACTATAAAAATGATAATTAATGAGTCTGGCGACACTGTGGGAATATGCATCGTCGGTAATTAAAATCAGTATAAAAGACCGAGCTCAAAAAGAGCTCAAGACAGTTCAATTTTAAACTTCAAATCATCAGTACTATATATCGTCAACAACGTTCCAGCCGTCCCGACGCTCTGACAACGTTTGAAAACTCGTACAAGACCGACGCCCATCGCATCGTTCTGACGAACATATATTCTGCCAAATTTCGACGCTCCTTAATTTGCCGGTACTCTGACCGGAACCTCTTTTTCTTTCAAACTCAAACGACGTCTCAATTACATTGCGACGCCCTTGACATGTCGGAACCACTAACTGAAGACATGCTCCCTATGATCTGTGTATCTGATGGTGGGCTAATAATTCACGGTGAGTGAATTATCCAAAGTAACCTAGCAATTAGTAATAATGTAACAATAAATGTACATATAGACAAACATTGGGATTTTCAAATGTGTCCTGCCCATTGAATGGGACACAAGAAACATTTGCCTTTAAATTGTACCAACATAAAGACACCACGAATTTGGTGCGACCGAAGTGTTAGTTTACCCTCGACCTATAGTAAATTATCAGCTGATTAGGGGTGAACGACACGGCGGTTGGCTAAGTTCTGTTTGCACTGATTCACATAAATATGGTCGATGTTACTACAGGGTTGGACTCTCTTAACTCTCTCAAAATCTGCAACATTAGGTAACTCTGAACATGAGGGGTAGTACGTTGGTACTGATCCGGCCCTACCTCAGTAGGATTACCTAGAATAATTTCCCTGCCTAGGTGGGCCTGAACATAAGGGTTACTCGTCGGTATTGATCCGGCCGTAACTCAGTAGGGGCACCTAGAAACCATCTCTAGTACTTTAAAAGAGAATTCAAACTTGAGTATCTGCTGTATATCAAAGTACAAATATCTGAACTTGTACATATTTGATGGCAAATGGCCTGTGGCCGATTTTACTGAGCGGGACCCCACGAGGTCCCAATGAGGCATTCAAATTTCCGATGTCTATTCCATTTAAACAAGTATTAAATAAATCAAGTTAAATGGCTTCTTGTGTTTGATTTCATTCGCAAATTTGCACCAAACTTTGCAAAAAGGATTTGGGTTATTTTTATACAACGTGGGGCATATAAATATAAACAAAACTTTTAACTAGACGATCACTACCGGGGAGAAAGGCCAATAAAGGTATATATAGAAATATCGGGAAAAGGCGAACGGGATGGGTTTAATTATTAAAGTTTCTTTGTTTTTTTCAAATTAACTAGTACCCAGGGGTAGGTAGGTTACAATACAAAAAGTAATTATTGCCCCTACATACAAAAATTATCCAGCGACACTTCTAAGGGTGATAAAACACCTAAAAATAAATAGTATAGTCTAATAAATCTATGCCCAAAACCTCTTAATATGGATGCAAAAAAATAACGATAATTGCATTCCTTCTTCTTATACTCATACACACAACCGAATTTATAACTTTTGTATAAATCTCGAAAGATGAACATGAACACGCTTAGAATTATTGTTTCACAATTTTGACCCAACTTGTACATATTGCCTACTTTTTGTTTTAAAAAATATAAGTACGATTAGGATGGATGGAAAAAAAACATTTTAATTCCCAAATCGTAAAAATCCTTGCATTAAACAAGAGTCTCACATACTATATTATAAGAATATTCGAAGTTGTCTCCAGCTCTCTTTGTACATAAATAGTACCAGATCACCTCAAACCAATTTCAAGAACGTGACCTTTTCCTTACACAGCAAATATCAGACCTCGATTAGTCTGCCTATGTACTTTTTTACTGGTCTTCTCAGAAACACTTTCATATATTTGTGAAAAAAATAATCATTTTTTGTTTATAAAATAAATAATATTTAGCAATTTCCAATTAGCAAACAAGTTTTATTTAAATTGAAGAATAATAGGTACTTATAGGGTCTTCCAAAAATAATTCCATAATCATTTTAATACAACTAGCATAATTATATTTTATATATATATATATATAAATGTATACACGGTGTCTCCGAAAATAATGTGTTTCTTAAAGGTACTTGTAAACCATTAACCACAAAAATTCCTTATAACATATTTTTATTATATACAGGGTGTCCCAATAGTGTGAAAGTCCAACGGTTCCTTTATTAGATTGGAACCAAAAACTTTTGCATAGCAAAATTGTCGGGGACATTAAACTTTACAACCTAAAATTATTTTCACTTATACAGAGTGTTTCGTAGCTGCAGACCAACCTAAACATACATTTTTTTAAATACAATGGTACATTTTTTATTACTTATTTGAATTCTGTGTCTTTTTTAAGTCTCAGAATATTGGGTTTGTCAGATATATACTGGACGTTTCAAAAGTTATGACCACTTTTATATCAAAATCGTTGTATATTGGTCTAAATAGGAACAATTGTTCAATTTTTTTGTACAATTAGTAGTTTAAGCATGCGCTCTATTTTCATCTGTTTTATAATTTTTGGTAGAACCTTTAAATTGCAGCAGAGTAAGTCAAAACTCGGAACATAAATTTTCTCGAAATATTTAAATGGAACACCCTATATTTTGTACAGTATTTAAGTAGACGTTAAATAGCTCTTTCATTTTTGTGAACCATCGCTTCGACCGTAACATAAATAAAATCTAACAAAAAAGTGTTAAATGAACTTCTTTTAAGTAAAGTGGACTTCATTATTAATGTACATTTTAATTATGGTAGTTTTTGTTTTGTGTGAAATTGTTTCCACACTTGTTAATTTCATACATTGTTTCTCACATCCGTTAATTACAATCTAATCTAAGCACAGATGAAATGTATATATTAGAGAAACCGCAAAGTAGAAAAAAAAACGTTTTTAGAAAGACCTTTATTATTTGTATTATTCAAATTTCATCTGCAACTAGTTAATATTTATCACACATTACCATTGATTTTTAATTAACCCTTCTAGAGATAGGACACTCAAATATACCGTACCGTTTTTTATATTTGTAAGCCCTTCAAAAATATTATAGTAATAGAATATTAAATATATTGTAAAAATATCTATAATATTCAACGAAAATTTGACCCAGAAACCCAGAAATAAAGAAGTTTTTCAAAATTTAAAAAAGCCCTTCCACTTTTATTGGCAAGGGAACAAATTGTCATATAAAATTCATACGTAAAAATCTAACCCGTTGGGGCTCCGCAACAATCCCTTATTTTTTTAATAAATGTGGTGAAGTAACATATAATTTAAGTTTTTTTTTCATACGATTTCATATCATTAAAGCGTATAAAAATAGTGCATTCAGTTGAAGAAAGAATAGAAATCGTTATAAAATACTATAGCAATGATGAGTGTGCTAAGGCTTCAGTACCAATCACCCACGGCCCAGAAAATAACGTAAATCGTCAATACATTATGCAGTTAATACATAAGTTTGAAGAGACAGGTTCCGTTCACAGCAAAAAGCACGAAATATAGAACAAAAAGCACGAAATAGAACAAAAATCCAGTATGAAATGAAACAATTGAATTGGCAATGTTGAGTCATTTACAAATGCACAGCGACAATCTATCAGATAACTAGCTCCAGCATCTGGTCTATCAGCGTTAAGTGTTCATCCAATAGTGAAATTCCACTTTTATAAGATTAAATAAAGATAAATTTATTTTTTTAATCTAAAATAGCTTCAATATCATTTCATAAATTGGAAATAGATATAGGGTTGTATAGAGAAAAAAATACCTTTCAAATTATGTGTAACTTGACAACTCGAGAATCATATAGTTCTCAAAAAAATATAAATAAGATATCTCAAAGATGGTCAAAGTCGACATATTGATACATTTTTGATTTTACTTCTTAAGCTTATTATTAAAACTAAACGTAGTTATTTAGATTTCATTTGGATTTCTTATTTTATATACTCTTACTATATAGTCTAGTATAGAGATAATTTAGATGTCTATTAGGACAATTTTGTACGTTATTAATTTTAGGCTAATTTTAATTCAATTTTTTTTCGTATCGTTCATATAAAAATCATGAATATATGTAATAGTTAAAAAATTTTAGTTCTTTTATTTTATAGAATAATTTGACTAATTTTAGGATGTGATGATATTAATAAGTATTAATGAATATTAATAAATATCCCAGTTTGAAATAATATTCGATTTTCCATTTATTCCAATGAAACTCTGGTAGTTTAAATAATTAAATTAAACAAAGTCAGCTATTCATCTGTTGACATCCAGTCTTCAGTATACAGCTGGCTCCCTTTAGTGGCACTTTAATTATCTACATTTGTATAATATGTCTAAAATAAATTTTAAACTTTTGCTAAACTTTAGAGTCCTAATAGAAATATACCTAGTTTTTTACAGACGATAGATAACTTAGACGTCAATTAATATAGATTTAACTGGTGTTTATCTAGGTGATATAATTTAATCCAAATTTATTGTACTATTTATATTACTAACATATATAGCATTGCAAAACATATTTTTAATTATTTCAGGGTTTCATATATATTAACTTTATCCGCAAAAAATTGAAACAAATATTAGCAGAATGTACAAATTGCTTAAAATCTTTTAAATTTATTTAGCTCGCTCTGTTAGTGTTTGATTTTATAAATTTTGACTTACAACTTTCATTTTTAGAAATAAAGAATTATTTGCCTGTAGTAGAATCAATTTTAAGACAGTTGTTACATCAGTTTTTTATAAACAAATTATATTTTTCTAAAATTTATAGATTTAGATAACACTAAAAATTTAAAATTTAGTTTGGTCTAAATTATAATCTAATATATTATTAATTTATATTATATATATTATTAATACATGTGTAATATACGTTAGTGTAATATATGTAATAAGTAGATCTAGTTTAGATAATATTATTAAAATTTATATTATCTGTCTTAAAAACATCTAACTGATAATATCGGCAATATTACAGTACATTGTAAAAATATATTTTAGTCTAAAGTAAAGTCTAATATATATCTATTAGATGTCTATCTAAATATTGTCTTTAAAGTAACATATTTTATATGATGGTTTTTATATCTTTTAGACGTGAGTTAGATGAACCTGTATTTCTCAGGAACACTAGCTATTTAAAAAAAATAGGGGGTTGCTGCAGCGCTCAAGGAGATTGGATTTCTGGTTCTGGTTTCTGTGGGGGTCAGGTTTTCATTGGTACACCCTGTATATCAAACAATGTTTGTCAAACGATGTAAGTCGCATTATTTAAACAAAATCTAGGTTTAATCAAAACCAAAATATGATATTTTAGCTATTACATGTTCTTAGAAATAGCACAGCCATATTTACCATTTCTAATAACAAGAGAGGTCTTGCAACATGGCTTTTGAGGGCCATTTTGGGTTATTATAATTATTATTATTTTCATTATTATTAAAGGGGTATAGATACTTAAGCCTGAAAACCGTTAGTTCTAACTCAAATCGTCTGTACAAATCTTTTAATTTTATGAAAATTCAAAACTTTATTTACTTAGCTACACAAGATGTTCTATTAATAATTATCCATAATGTAACTGGAAAACCCATAATAGATATAATATATTAATTTGTTCATTTATAAATGTTTTTTGTTATATAATTATGGAATGCCTTCAGTGAAGTCGTAACCAGTCCGAAGGTGGGTAGGATTTATTGCAACCAACTCTCTATTTACCATAACTTAATATTCCTAACACAAGTCATTTATTTTCAATGGCCTACATTCAAACTACATTTAAAAAAATTTACAAGAATCAGGTTCCGAATTGGGTGAGAAAATTTACTTTATATATTATATATATATTTATATATATATATATATATATATATATATATAGGGTGACGCATTAGTGTGGCAAAGCTCGATTAGTTCGCTTTTATTGAAGTTACAAAAAAAAGTATTTAGAAAAAGTGTAGGGATTCTTGAGATTCACATTTTAAAATTAGTCCCAAATATACAGTGTGTTCAGGAACGCAGTGCCAGACAAAATTTTTGTTTTTTTAAATGGAATACCCCGTATGTTTTTATATTGTTATATAACGCAAATCTCAAAAAATAAGGAGTAAAGCTATAACTTAATATCCGTGATTTATTTTATAGGTCTAAAAACCTTTTTTACGTTTCAATAGAACGATAGTTTTCTATCGAAGTATAAATTTTGTATTAACTTCGAAGTGTGTTTCTAAAATTTAGATGCAAAATTTAACTAGCACCTTTATATTCTTTTAGCCGTTCAAGAAGTTTTTATAGAAGTGGTTCAAAATGTTTACTTAAAAATTAAAGATAAATGTAGCTTTTTTTATATGATCAAAGATTTTTACACAGCAAACGTTACATTTTTTTGAGCTGTCCAAATCGTTCTTCTTAGAGACCAATGTGATGTTGATGATTATATTTTATTTATATATTAACAAGCAAAATAATGTAGTCAGATTTTTACATATTTATTCATTACCATATGGTAATTTAACTCATGTGAATGATTTTATCGTAAAAATTAGCAACTTAGAGGTCAACAAAATTACAGAAAGTGAATTTTAGTAATGCGATGAAAAATTTTAGGTACTCTTGAATATTCTGAAGTTTTCTTGTTTTAGTATACAAATTAGGTATAGTCAATAAATATTTAGGTACTCTAATTAGGAGTTTTACAAGATATGAATATACCGTTTGGAAAAAATAATATTGTCAAAGTAACAACTAATCAATATATTTAAAAAATTCCCTATTTTTCAAAATAATTGATTTCTAAATGAATTTAAAAGATTCCTTATTTTTCAAAATAATTGATTTCTAATTAAGTTGTAACGTTCATTTAGACTAAAAATATATAATATAATATAATGAAAGTGAATATAATAGTTATATGGATCAACTAATAATAAAAATTATAGTTGTAGCCTGAACATTAGCTGGTGAGGCGTTTAGCCGAGCCTTATTGGTACTTACTCAGGCTATTACAATAAATACCCTTAAGGAACTACAATACACCATCATAAGGATGTTATTATGAAAGCCAGCAGATATCCAACCTCTATTTTATCAACATACTCGTATTACTATATAAAGTTAGTTTTTGCCTTCATAATATTTTATTTACGTACAATTTAACTGTAATTTTCTTACATGCTATACAAAGTATTAGCTAATAATATAATAATAAATAATTTCCTCATACTTTTCTCTGGGGAATATTTAACTTTTTTCGATATCTTCACTTACTTTTCTATATGTTAATTAATGTTTCATAAAACATTAAGTAACCTCGCAAATATAAGTTTATTTTTTAACAGAAAAAATGAAATTCTAATTCTGCACTCTGAAAGAAACAATTAAAAGTATAATGAAATTTTTCATTAGTTGTAATCTAGAGGTTCTCGGCAAACATTGCAGAAAGGACAACTCAAAGAAAGCAGAATAAGAATCAAACCTGGTATGAGAGGTAACAGATTAATCAAGTTGGGAAAGAAAGGTAATCCAAGAAATGCACAGAAAGAAAAATATCGACAAAATACGGAAAACAGCAAACAGAGAGCTTTACAATAACCAGAATGTTGAAGTTGGAAAATAAAATTATTATTATGAATTATAATTTGTAAATAGATCTTTAATAAAATGTCCTCCCATTTGTTAGACGTTATTTACTTTTATTAAAATTTAAAATATTTACGGATATATTACGGCGTTTTAAAATGTCAATAAAATTAAAATACAGGTAATAAAAATAATGTACTTGATCATATGGTTCCCGAAGAATAAAATTTTTTATTAATGATGCAAAATAAAAACTTACCCGCAAGTGCAGAGCTCACAGATGCATTGTTCCTTCAAAGGTATTTTAAGAACTTTAGGTTTAGAAGGTTCCTTTATGACTTTTTCGACAAATATTACTTTGTCGTCAGAAACTCTCTTGATATTCGTGATATTTTCAATTTCTTCCTGGAAATAAAATAAATCTAATTGAAATAAAATAATAAATTCAGTTACAATAAAAAAAAATTAAGTTGTAGTACTCTTTAACCAAAGATTCACTAATTCAATACCTTTATAAAAAATTAATTATCTAATTATTCACATATATTTTGCCTGAATTTCACTTATAGTTGGTTTTAAGAACTAATCTAAACTATTCACATTTAGCATCTCGATTGGTTCTATGAATTTTGCCCTGTATACAACTCATTATTTCATTTAAATGTTGATATTTTTAATACTAAAAACGTATTTATACTCTTTATATACAATTCAATAAACTTTTTTCTAACAAAAATGTTGAGATTTAATAAAAAATGTCAGAATCAATAATATCTGGTGCACCTTTATCTAATTTTAATTTTATTAAAAACTTTTATTTCATTTTAAACCATATTTTTTATTTAATTAAATATCTATGAAGCTCTATGTAACTAAAAATTGGAACTTACTATGTTTTTAATATCGACTATATCTTCTTTAATAAATGTTTTGTTGATTACATCTGTCATACTTTTGTCCACGAAGGTTTTGTCCACAACTCTCGTTGTGTCCAAATCGGTTTTGAATTCAATAAGACTTGATTGCGTATCGATATTTTCACTAATCTTCGTATCGTTTCGAACAGTCGTATAATGCTCCTCAACAGATTTATTATCAACCAATGTATGTGACTCATTAACAACATAAGTTTCATTTAAAACATCGGACACAACTTGAGTATCTTTACCAGTTTTGATCAGTTTTTCAGTTAATGGTTTAGAAGTCTTTCTGGTTGGTTTTCCACCAGCAGGAATCTCTTTAACTACGTTACTAACTTTATCATCTATAACGACGTAGTGTTCGACTAAAGTGCTACTAACTGTTTGATTACTTGTGAAGTCCTTAATATCTTGTACAATCTCAGTATCCTGAATAGTTCCTGATCTATATTTTTCAGGTGAAACACCTCGTTTAGGACCTCTAGATGGTTTTCCAGCAGCTGGTAACTCTTCTGGATATTTAGGTTTTGGTATTCTTTCAATCTCCTTTTGAGATTTTGAGGGTTTCCCCGCAGCTGGTAACTCTTCGGGTTGTTTTGATTTTGGAGTTTTTGCGGTCTCTTTAGGAGATCTTGATGGTATTCCAGCAGCTGGTAACTCTTCTGGATATTTATGTTTTGGAATTCTTTCAATCTCCTTTTGAGATTTTGAGGGTTTCCCTGCAGCTGGTAACTCTTCGGGCTGTTTTGATTTTGGAGTTTTTTCAGTCTCTTTAGGAGATTTTGATGGTTTTCCAGCAGCTGGTAAATCTTTCATGTATTTTGTTTTATCTTCTACATATCTGGTAGATGTGCTAGTGTCGGTGATCATTTTGCCATCGACAACTACAAATTCCTCGATTAAAGTTGATTTGTCAGTTTGGCTAGTTGTTGTTTCAGTAACATTATGAACAGTTTCAGATTTTATTGTTTTAGGAGATTTTCCTCTTTTAGGATATACAGATGGTTTTCCAGCAGCCGGTAATTCTTCAGGATATTTTGATTTTGGAGATGTATTTATGGTTTCTTCTAAATAGTTTGTTGACATGCTAGTGTCAGTAACAATTTTTCCATCTCTAACTACAAACTCCTCTACTAAAGTTGACCCACCAGTAACGGATTGGCTAGTTAATTTTTCAGTAACATCTCTAATAGTTCCAGGTCTTATTTTCTCGGGTGAATCATCTCGTTTAAGACCTTTAGATGGTTTTCCAGCAGCCGGTAACTCTTCAGTATATTTCGTTTTAGGAGATTTTCCCAATTTATTAGTTGATTCTTCTGAATAATTAGTGGAAGAACTTGTATCAGTAACAATTTTACCGTCAATGACTACAAATTTTTCAACTAAAGTTGACTCATTAATTTTCTGACTAGTGGTAAGATCTGGCGTGTTTATCACTGTTTCACTTATACTAGGTGTACCTCTATGCACCGTTGTTTCTATGTATGTTCCAGGTTTCACTTTACTTGGTGAGCCATCCCTTTTTGAAGGTTTTCCGGCAGTTGGCAGTAGCAAATCTACTGGATATGTTCTTGATAAATCTTTTTTCGTTACGTGATGATTTTGCACCTGATTTGTACCAGCGTTTATTTCGTACATTTGTTTTAAATTTTCTTCAGTTTCCATTTTAGAAAAATCGTTAATTATTTTTGATTGTTGGTCTTTTCTTGAAGGAACACCTGCTGCTGGAAGTTCTTCGGGAGATTTTCTCGTGGAGGATTGTTTTTGTGGACTTTTTTTCTCCTCCATTTTTTGTTGTTTTTTGTCTTGTGGCGATATTTTAGATGTTTCGTAAGTAAATTTCCCATTCCATCCAGTCTTGCCGTAATTCCTATCATTTGAATAAATTGTATCGGTATGATCAACGTTTTGGTCCATGTGTATATTACCTTTGGTCCCTATAGTATTTTGCACAGCCGTTGTATCGTATACGTTAGTCACAACAGTATTTTTAGAATCAACTCCGTGACCATAAAAATCTTTAGAACTTGATCCTAGTTGAGAATTTTTAATTTTTTGATAATCAACATAGTTTTCGTCGACATAACTAACATTGTCATCTTGCGAAATATATTCAGTTGTTTTATCAGAAACAATCACTTTTTTAATATCTTTTTCGTCAGATACTGTTTTGATAACATTTCCTTTTGAATCATAATAAGTAGTAGATGAAGATGTAGTATGTTTGGTATCAGAAGGATGTGATTTCTTACCTTCAGTATCACCAGTGACTGTCTTGATTACATTTCCTTTCGAATCATAGTATGTAGTTGTTTTTGTTGATGAAGAGTCTTTTTTTAAATCTTTAGAAGTAATATTTTCAATCGTTTCACTTACACTGGTTTTTTGATATTCGCTGGTATCCATCTGTTTATTAATAGTATCTATTTTTTCTTCTTCCAAAAAATGTTTTGATGTCATTTTTAAATCAGAAGATATATTTTTACCTCTTACATCTTTAGTAGAAGTACTTGTTCTACTTTCTTTATCTGAAGTATGGATAGGAGGTGTTTCATACGTGAATGTTCCATTCCAACTAGAATCATTCTTATTATAAGTTAATTTGAATTCTTCGGTAGGTTCGTTAATAGTGTAGGTCGATCCTGATTTTTGAGATGCAGAATCGAATTGATCAGCCTTTAATAATCTTTTATCATTTTCAGAATCTGTTACAGTTACATTTAAAGATGAAGAAGATTGGTCACCTATTTGGTGTACTTCTCTCACAGCCTGGCTGGATTTTGTTTTGGGTTGGTTGAGTTCTGGAATAGCAGAATCGTATCTAGTGGAACTTTCGGTAGACTTTTGTGTATAATGTGCTTCAGGAATTATGTCTGTACCAGACTTTAATTCTGAATGTTCATCAATACTTGCTTGAGCAGAATGGAAGGATTCGTGGTGTTTTTGATCGATTATTCGTTCTTTACCGTTTATAATTTCTACGGCGTAACTACTAGAAGCACTTTGTTCTTTGGAAGAAGATTCATGATGAGAAGATGATGTTGAAGTAGTAGTAGTTTTTCCACTGCTCTTGATGCTTTGATTTTTGGATTTTTTATTCTTTTGTAAAGGGTTTTCGATAACAAATTTACCGTTCCACCCTGAATCATTTTTGTTGTAACTTAATTTTAGTTCTTCCATTGGTTCTGTAACTGTGTAAGTAGAACCAGAAGCTTGAGATAAATTCGACGTTGATTCATGAAGATTCGTGGTGGACTGATTTAAAGTGGAACTGATTTGTTCTATTTGTGTGGAATGTTGTACTGATGAATCCTGTGCAATAAAATGCCTAAACTCAGTAGAAACGGCGCCGGTTTCTTCGTAGGTAGTTATTTTCTCTCCTACCCCCGTAGGTAACTGTTCGGTGACTTTATAAGTTACGATATTTGAATTTACCGGCAAATGCGAAACGTCGGAAATTTTTAAACTGGAAGACGAAGATGACTTTGATACATTTCCTGACTGAATTGTTTCACTTTTTTTCGATACGACTTTCGATGTCTTTGTGGCACTAGTACTTTGCGATGAAGTCGCCGCACCGACGGTTTTCTTTTTTGTTTTACTAGTGGAAGCACCTTTATTCACTGTCATGTTGAACACTTATACACTAAATCTAATTGAGAAGCTGTCGCAATGTAAATAAGCAAACAAAAATAACACGGCTATAAAAAAATCAAATGAATACGTGTTACCGCGCTCACGATATTTTTGAAAGTGAAGTCTGTGAAGAGGTGAAGCAAGCACTAACAGCCAACAGGTTACTGGTGACCGCTACGTCATATTGTTGCTCCCACGTTTTGTTAAATCTTTTACTTATATGGTTAGTCTGCGAGTTCGCTAAGATTCGTCACTTTCTAAAGTATCCTTAACGCGATACAAACAACTTATGGTTAATAAAATTGTTATAAATCACTTGTTTCTAATTATGTTTGATAACGACGGATACAAATGATAACTGACTACTTAAATATTTAATATTTTGTATAAAAATGTTAATGTTTAAAAATAAAATAAGATTTATACCTATAATGCACATTTTAAAAACTATTGACCTTTTTGAAGGTCTTATGTAACGCTCTGTGTATTTAAGATTTTTATTGAATGGCTGTATATAAAGTTTGTATGTTATGACGACAAAATCCAACTTTTTATTTAACATTAAGAAACGGTTTTCTTATTATAAGCCATAGGCGACGAATTATTTTTCACTAAAAGGAACAAAAATAAATGAGTTTTTTTAGTATAAAAAAGAACGACAAAAATATATATAGCGTGATATATGATACTTTATTAATTGAATATTAGTGTTCCAATGGAAACCTTGACCCCTCAGAAACTAGGGAATAAAAAGTTTTGTAAAAGTAAAAAACGTCGAGTTTTTTCGAGTGGGATAAATTTTGATATAAAATTCATACCCGAAAATCCAATCTCTCCATTTGCAAGGTGGTCACATTCATACATTATTTGATGATTTTTGGTTCTAGGCACATCCGTGTAGAGTTTTCAAAATATTTTATAAGAGTTGCATATTTAGGAAACAAATAAATTTACGTAATGAAATTAAACTATTCCAAACATCGCCGGAGAGATCATACAAAATTCATTCTCTTCATTTTTTTTAATGAAAAATTTTAAATAGACAAACGAACGATTTCTTAAAATAAAACAAAAAAAATTTTCATGTTTACCAAGATTTAAAAATTTGGGCGCTGTCTAATTCAAAAGGACAACAATTCGGAAAAAAATATATTACACTTCTTTTTTCGTGCCCATTTGACTGCCTGAATGGGACATCCTGTTTTCTTGAAGAATCATAGGTCTGATCAGGTTCGAATTGAAATAATGAGATGATTCGAAAACTGAGAAATACGGATTTTTACACCAAAAGGGGGTATTCCTTTTTTTAAATATTTTTAAAAACCGGAGAAGAAGAACTATAAATTAAGTGGGCATAATGATGATTTTGATGTTTTTCGCAATCTGACGAGCCGCTGTCAAGAATTAATTAGTTATCTCCATAAATACTATTTGAGTAAAACTGAAAATGACAACTGAAAATCCACGTTCATTTTGGAAATTTATGAATAAAAAACGTAAAAATCACAATTTACCTTCTTCTTTATCATATGGCCATGTTACTGAGAATAACTCCCAAGCAATTGCTGATCTTTTCGCAGATTTTGTTTCGACAGTTTATTCGGACACAATGGTTAATCAAATTCCTGTTTTTATTTTCAATAAATCCATTGAGGTTGTTAATTACTATTTAGACGTGAAAGAAATTATTGACAGGGTTCAGTGTATTCCTTGGAAACTTTCTTCTGGTCCAGATCATACATCAATTTATTTTAATAATCAATGTATTTTTACTTTGGCTGAGCCTATTACCATATTGTTTAATTCATCCTTGAAAACCGGAGTTTTTCCGGATTATTAGAAAACTAGTTATCTGAAGCCAATACATAAGAAAGACAGAAAAAATCAAATTGAAAACTATTGTGCAGTATGGCATTCAATCAGAACTAGCCAAACTATTAGATTTTTTTGTAATGAAATGTTGCGTCATAATTGTGAAAATTATTTGTCCACTGCAGCATGGGTTTTGCCGGGATAAATCTACTTGTACAAATTTAATTTTGTATATATCCTCAACAATTTGGAGTTGGGGTCCCAGGTTGATGCTGTACAGACTTTTCAAATGCCTTTGACAGAGTCAACCATGGGTTCCTTATTGCCAAGGGTTATGGTTTTGGGTAATATTTTGAAGTGAATTGGTAGTTTTCTTTCAAACCGTTCTCAAAGGGTTAAGCTTGGTAACAGTTTGTCAAGGCCTATAAATGTACTGTCTGGTGTACCCCAGGGATCTCATTTGAGGCCCATATTATTTAATTTATTTGTCAACGATTTGACCAGGGTAATTAAATCCAGTAAATTTTTAATGTTTGCCGATAATGTAAAGATTTAGCGATCTATTAGAACTATATCCAATCATGTAGGTTTACAATCTGATTTAACGAATTTATCTCGTTGGTGCAGTGTTAATGTTTTGTCTTTGAATTTTCAAAAGTGCCATGATATAACATTTTCTATATCTAGGCAAGTGTTTAATACCTCTTAATCAATTAATGGAAGAGTCATCAACTCATCAAAGAGTGTGACCACATACGTGACCTAGGAGTAACATTAGATAAAAATTTTATGTTCAATATCCACGTTAAATGACCTCATTTCTCGTTCTTTTATAGTATTTGGTTTTGTTCAAAGGAATACTCAGATTTTTCTTAAGAATCAGTAGATTTAAAATGGGCATTGATAAAAAGGAGTGTAATTACAATAGTGTTCTACCTTTATTAAATTTTAATTACTTGGAACACAGGAGGTAGGAATCGGATTTGCGTTTTCTGTTCAAACTACATCCAAAGTCCAGAGATTCTTGGATTGATCCAGCTCAACGTGGGGGGAAGAACGCGCATTTCCAACTTATTCTCAGTTGATTTACATACAACCAATTATGGCAAGGATGAGGTCATTACAAGGATTTTACACGCTGCAAACAACCACCTTAAAAATATTGATTTATTCAACTGTTCGTATGAATCTTTTTGTTTGCTTTTAAAGCGTCTGTAGTTGGCACCATATTATATTGTTATGTTTTGTTTACATCTTTGAAACAATGATTGTATTTTTATTATTGTAAAAAGGTTAAGCCCGTTAATAAATAAATAAATAAAATGACAAAAAACTATCAAAACAAACAAAGGAATACGTCCCCTCCTTCATACACATTCTTTAAATTTAAAGTTTTAATGCAACTTGTTTTTAATTTCAACGGCTTAGGAGTAAAACGAAATTTCAAATACTGGAAAAAATTAGTTAGTGGATTACGCTTATACACTAGAAATATACAAATCTGTAATCTGGCAACAGTGTTCATACATTTTGTCAGAATATGCTTTCACGCCTGACGTCGACTGCGACCAAGTACAGGTTTTCGGGAAAATTTGAATTATCATTTGTACAGTACCGTTTGCGGAAATTGTAAACGACTTGAGTTAAGACTTAAAAATGTAAGCCATCTACTCTAAGTTACGTAATATACTATTTTTTATAAATACTTTACTGTGTATTTTTTAATGCCCTATACTCAATTATTCAAAATTTGTCTAAAAAATAATAATACATTAGCGAATTTAAAAACTTTTTTCGGTAAAATTTCCAACAATGAAACTTTTTTTTTGTAAAAATGTTTGAAAGAATTTTCAGACGAAATCACTCGTCCCACGCGCTCGTCATTTTGTACCAAAAATTAATTAATGCATTTTTATGAAACCATGTTTTCATTGTTTCATTGAAATTTAACTGGAAAAAGCCAGCAAATATTTATTGTATCGTTTGATTTTTATTAACATTAACGTTGTGATTATTGATCCATACTTGGAAACTTTTTCTTTAAATTATTTTCAGCGCACCACTTCTCCATAATATTAACCCAACGCAAGCATACATTTTACCCCATCCATTCGTAGGTGCCCCAAAAAAATTAAATATATTTTCTATTAGAACCGGTCCTGTGCAATATTCTAGTGGAAAAGCTATGTTGCCAAAGCAGTTTTGTTGAAATAGTATTCGTTTTTCTCTTTGTTTCATGTAATCAAATCGGAAGAAAGGAGACGTATTTACAGTTAGTGTAAGGAAACAAATGTTTTTAGTCGGAAAAAGTCACGTCATGATGTTGGCAAAGGGAATGAGGAACTTTTCTAGGGAGGGGGGGGGATCTCATGTTAGCCATTACAAATATTAAATTCGCTAATCGTAATCAAGAGTTTAACATATATATATATATATATATATATATATATATACATCACATAACTAAAAAAAAACATATAAATTATGAACGCAAATTAGTTTAAAAAAACTGAAAAAAAGGTCTTTTTCGATCACTCAAATTTTTACAAGAAAGCAAAAACTCATTATTGACACAAATAATGAACAATTAAATTTATCACACAAATTACTTCAGTAAATGTACAGGTCTTTAGGGGATATTTAGCCATCAAGAACCCATAAAATTACTCACAAAAAAAATTTTTGTGTAAGAAATAGAAATTCTAGAGATTTAATATTAACAAAAAAAACTTAGAAATCCAATTTAGGTTTAGTGTTAACAAAAAAATCTACTCAATACTAACTTTTATGCTACAGATTGGTTTGTTTTACTCATCTAAAGGTTGCACATTTTTTTCCTCTAGAGGAGATTACTCCTCTCGAATATTGATCTCCCTTTGACAATTTTTTTCTTTTAAACACTACAATTGATATGACCCTATTCTTTCATACAATCTCATTCTCTAAATTTTATGTATTATTTTTGAGTTTTTATCAGGGTAAATTTTATGTCAAACATTTTATTTTTATAATATGGAGAAATTTTGAGAAACTGGCAGCGATGTATCCCCTCTCGTCCGAACTAGAAGTACTACCACGACTGCCGGTACGTTACTACTGATTTTCTGGAATGATGTTCCCACCTCGATGTATTCTACTTCAGGAATTAGGAATACGTTCTCTCTCTTTCATAACGCGTTCTTTATCACTCGCATGGATTCGTGTATGTCTACAAATATTCAGGCCAAATCTGTATACATACGTATATAGAGTTTACCAACGAAAACTTAACACCTCCACATCAACGTATATATAAAGGAGTGCCTCAAAATCAACTTTTAATAGCAAATGTATGAAACTATTTACTTTTAATTAATTAAATAATATTTACAACGAAAACTTGACCTCTAGTAAATCAAACAAGAGTTTTTCAAAATTTAAAAAAACACGTCAACTTTTATTAGCAAGAGAACGAATAGTCATATAAAAAACATATCCAGAAATCTAACCCCTGGAGCCCATTAGCAACTCTCTATTTTTTATAAATAGTTTGGTCAAGTAACACATGATTATACATACAAAAATTTATAAAATAATTTTGAAGATATTTTGGATTGAAGTATTTATTTGGAAATATTAATAACAAAAAAGATCAAATTACTTAGATTTAAAGAAAGTATTTTGAAAATAACCTCCATTAATCTCTATACAATAATACCATTTAGTGTCAATGGCTTTTCTTATATTCACAAATACATTCGGTAACTATTCTCTATTGCAGATCTACAAGATCTGTAGGCGGAGAGGCGTATATTTTTGATTTTAGGTATCCCCACAATAAGTAATCCAAAGGTGAGAGGTCAGGTGATCTGGCTGGCCACTCCATTGAACCTCTTCTACCAATCCAACACCCTGAAACACGTTGATTGAAAAAATGTCGCACACGAATATCAAAAATGTGGGTACACCATCCTATTAGAAAGTTAGTTCGTCCTCTAAAAGATTATGATCATGTTCCGATAGGTCAATAACATGGAGTTAACGTCTTCTAACAAATTGAAATAAGTTGTTTCATTTAGATTTCCTTTAATAAAAAATAGTTCCAAAATGTGATTTCCTAAAATGCCAACCCAAACATTTAATTTTTGAGGCGGTTGTGATTGTGCCTCTATGAATAAATGGGAGTTAGTCTCACTCCAGTAACGACAATTATGTCTAATTGTTTCATATTTTACCATAGACATGTATTGTGCAATCGATGTGGGTTGTTATTTAATAATTCATTAAATTCTTCCCAAAATTAAAGCCGACGATCATCTTTAAACTTTTGAACTAACCATATAAAAGTGAAATTTATAGAATTTCACAAATGGATGAACACTAGACGCTGATAGACCAGATGATAGATCTAGTTATCTGATAGATTGTCGCTGTGCATTTGTAAATGACTCAACATTGCCACTTCAATGGTTTCATTTCCCACCAGATGGTCTATTTCGTGCTTTTTGTTGTGAATGGATCCTATCTTCAAACTTATGTATTAACGTCTTAATGTATTACTGACGTACGTTCTTTCCGGATGATTGGTATTAAATAATCTTGCCGTAGCCTTATCATACCCACTAGTGGTGTATTATTTCTTAACGATTTTATTCTTTCTTCAACTGAATACATCATTTGGCAACTCAAAGGTAAGTTGATATTGGCATTACAGAAGCTTAAGAAGTTTTTGGTCTTAAAACGCAATTAACAACAAAAAATAATAAAATCATTGGCTTGACGAGAACTACTTGGAAGTAGATTATGTCATTGTTTGGAGGTTAATGACGATATGAATTTTATATGACAATTCGTTCTCTTGCCAATAAAAGATTTTTTTAATTTTGAAAAACTCTTTTATTTCTGATTTTCTGGGGGTCAAGTTTTCGTTGGTTCATCCTATATATACATATATATGGCCGCAGCTTAAAATGAAATGCTATGAGTCAAGGAGTGGATTGTAACATGACCAAGCTCCTCCCTTTTCTAAGGGCAGCGCGATGCCCAATCTAAAAACACTTGGTTCCTATGCCCCACCCTGTACTTTTTATAGGTAGTAGTAAAAAAATTATTAAAATTGTTATGTAGACTCATTTTAAATGACCTAAACGAAATTATTTTTTGCGGTCCAATAAAGTAATTTTGAGAAAGTTCTCTGTGCTGTTTGTGGGTTTACTTAAACAAATTCTGTTTCAGTTAAATATAGTACCCCACTATTAAGAAAAGGCTAAAATTTTTACTAAATTAGATGTATATCGGTGATGAATGCAAGGGGTTTCTTTGTTTCTGTAGGGATGTTCCATCTTTGAAGTTCTTCAAGATTTGCATAAAGTGGCAAGTTTTTTATGGAAAAATCATATATACGGTGCGCGTCTAACCCCGGGTCCACACATGGCGCCAACGTTAGCTTCAACATATTCGCTCAATGTGTGTACCTGTAAAATAGCACTACAGCCAACGTTGAACCGTATCCGAAGCGAGTCGGATTTTTTCGCCAAAAATCAGACATTAGCGCCAACATTGGCAATTGCGGCCATACATTGGCATTCTATTCAGTCGATGCTTAGTTACGCACTGGTGATGATCGTTTAGTAGTATTAGCTAAAATGAGTCAAGAGCAATGGACGCACCGCATCAGACATGTTAAAGTTGACTCTGTATGTAGGTAACTGACGTTGGCCTGAAGGTGAGCACGCTTCAAGAAAAACAAACCACCGTTCGTTCCAATGTGTGGGTCCGGCCTAAAGTCCATTCTCCCAGCCCTGAACACTTCTGAAGAAAAAAAGTTGACAACTGCTAATAAAATCGTGGTTAATACGATAACATATACTATTCTTTAATAAAAAAATTTTTACTACAAGTTATCTCTTAGGCAGTACTTTGAGGTTCGTACATACTTTATTTCAGGAATAAAAATTAATTTGGCTCTCTTATGTATGAACTCATGGGTGAACTTCTAGTTTCTTTTCTTCACTCTATATGACGTATCAGACTAAGAGTAAAAAAGAAATTATTTTACCAAACCTCATGTTCGCCTAAATTTTAATATTCAAAGCCATTTAGTGATTAAAGTAATCGGGATCGGATCCACAAAAACTTTTGATGACAATGACCTAAATTAACGCATAGCAAAAAAATCATGAAATCCTGTCGATATCCACTTTTCTATGCGGGCATAAAGTGTACTGTATGGCCCGGGCATAAAGTGTAAAGTGTAAGGACTTTCAAAACTTTCCTACATTTTGAGTTTTTAAGTATGACGGCATTTCCCTATTGTTAAAATAAAATCAAATTTTCGGATATTTTTAAATATTTAATTGTGGATGCAATGATCCACTAGTATGACATAAATTTTGTATGCACCGAGGGTAATAAGTAGGTGTATGCCCTCGGATTAGTAAAATCGTCGCTCTCAGGACACAAACATTTACTTATTACTCTTGGTACATAAATATTATTGTTTAATCAAATGACAATATTTATATTTTATGTACTTCTGTACTACTCCTCCCAAAAATTATTCGGGTTTATAGAACCTTGCATAGAATGACTGATAAGTTTTTAATTATTTTTTTCTCTATTTTTGATAAAGGTAGAAGAAAAGAACAAAATAAATCAACTATTATTATAGAACATTTATTAAAATGTTTTTATTGTGCAATACTTAGCATAACTTGTGTTGTGATGATAATGAATTTTTTCATAATACTTATAAGTGCAACAAAATATATATTTAAAAGATAATTACCAACACAACACTTATTTAATTATAAAAAATATTTAAGTGATACAAAGCGTGTAGAAATATTTTTTTTCTTTTAGTTGTCACCAGTTGTAAATCTCATTTCTTTACTGGGAGAAATTGATGAAGAGGCAATTGAGCGGCAGCAGAATTTAATTTAGCATTGAAAATAAGCTGTTTTTTATATTTACTGTAACCAATTTGTTCCATTTGTAAATATAATTTTATATTTTGATTCTACTAAATGTTCATAAATTCAATTAACTTGATATCAATTAACCAATTTGAATTAAAAATCACGATACATTAAATGAAACAATTATATCACAGATACAAACATAGTCTATTATCGACAATAGTTTTAAAAACATATTAAACGTTACAAAGTGTCAAGGGAAAGACACTTTCTTTTTTATTTTTTCATTTCAATTATTTTTGATTGCTTTTTCGTGTTTTTATTATTGGCAATTGTTTTATATTTCTTTGTTTTTAAGACATAAGTTTAAGGTTCCAACAGATGTGATAAAATTTATAAAAGACTAACATATAACTCCAACCATCTGAACTAAAAATAAAAAATAATCCTTCTAAGACCAGTTCAAAATAATTTAAATATTTCTTGTAGTAAGTAAAATAAATTATAGTAGCAGTATACCGAAATATATCAATAATTTATAAAACGTATGAATTATGGAATTAGTAATAAGTTCCATTTAAACTATTAATCACATTAATTTGGAACGAGGCAA
Organism: Hermaeophaga mercurialis; assembly: GCA_951812935.1. Taxonomy (NCBI): domain Eukaryota; kingdom Metazoa; phylum Arthropoda; class Insecta; order Coleoptera; family Chrysomelidae; genus Hermaeophaga; species Hermaeophaga mercurialis. The sequence goes on from OX638363.1 coordinate 34,496,851, forward strand.
ATACTGGCAACATAAATTAAATTGTATGTTTAAGAACATTATTTTAAAGAAAGGGAATTAAATATACAGGGTGAGTCATGAATAAGTGTACTTACTTATAGCAGATGGAAATTAGAGTAACTATTAAATCTGATCCGAGCGGCAAAATAATTTCACATTTGGCACACATGGTTGGTCTATTTTTACAATTATGTCAAAATTTCAGAAGTGGAGTAAGCAATTTTAACTTTTAGTAATTTACCATCTAAACTTTACACTCTATATTCGATATTTTTTTCTTGGTCTTTCACAATACATATCTGTCCGTTATCAGCATAGGATTTATAGCTCGAAATAATATACTTTAGAAAATATAAGGGGTAAGTACATTGTTTAGTAAAAATATTAATATTACTATCAAAAAATGATGATAAATATTTACCAATTTAAATTATAAGTTCATAAATTGGGGACTCAGTTGAAATGTCGCTGGTAATTTAAATTGGTAATTATCATCTGTTTGGTTCCCATAGAAACAAAGGAGTAATATTCTTGTTGTTTATTATTGGTTGCAGTAAGATAATGTAAAAAAATATACGTTTTTCAAATAATACTTTTTATCAATGTTTTCTCTACTTCTTTCTGTTAAATTCGTTTCCGACCTATATGCAAAAACAAAGAAATAATTTTATCGCAATCCATGACTAAATCAAGTTCAATGAAATAAAATTTTTCGGTTTCTACAATTATTTTTCAAAATAATTGCCGCTTATTATAAAAATTTAAGAAGTTAATTAAAAATAAGTTTAACTGTGATAACCTTTATGACCCTTCATTATTATCCTCAGTTCTTCTAGCTACCATTAAAAATATATCTTCTAAGGATGCTTCACTGATTGCGTAATCTTCAATTAAATGGGGGTTGTGGATTTTGATGTCTTCTACTTCTTTGAATATTTTACTCCAGGTTTTTTCTTTTTCTTTAATGTAGAAGTGCAGAAGACCCTAAATAGAATCAAAATAAACAATCGATTTAGAATTTTAGAAAAGAATAAGTTTCGTTAAAAACTTTTGAACAAAATAAAAATTTATCGAGAAAATTGACAATATAATAACATTGAACAATTATAAAGTAAATTGATATCAAAAAAGCACCTGAATATAATTTCACCGTTACAATTATCCGAAAAATGTTACAAACAACTTTATATTCATGCTATGATTCAATTATATTCGAAATATCCGGAAAGAAGCTAGAGGTTTTCTACAAACAAACGTCAACCACGTCCAATCTTAATAGGAATAGTCACATTTAAAGCACTCTTTCATTTAAAGCTTCTTTTCATTAAACCTTCCTTTAATAGGTTATTATGAAATCGCGCTTAAAGGTATTTGGTCCTAATCTTCCATTATAATGATAACGTAAGTAATGACGAAACATATAAGGAATATTACCAAGAACATAAAAATAGATGGGATACAACATCAATCAAACTTCAAACTTGCCAGAGAACGACCCTGACAAGTTAAAAATACTTTACAATGCTAAGGGAAATCATGAAAGCAACTTTTTGTGTAAGCGTGAAAAAATCATATCAGTAATAATAACATTGGTTGTTGTGCCGAACATTCAGAGCCTTTTTGGTTTGTCTTTTTACAAACAATTGAAAACATTTGGAAATGTATTCGTAGAAAGTTACCACACCAATAGTTATTATCATGTGATTATTGTAAACGCGTTACACACATTAATAAGAATTTAAATATTGTATTAAATGTATAGATGCAGTCATTTTGCATGTTAATAACACAGAAAGGAAGGTAAGAATTATCAATCGCTACCTTTAACTAATTTGAATAGATGCTGATTGAATCTATTTTATTAGCTTTCCTAACACAAAAGAACAACTTACCATGTGTCAATCACAACGTTCTTAGAAGCCCATACTAACTTGTCGGAAATTTTAAATATAATTCTAAAAGTTTGTGTGAAAAAGTTCATATTCTACACGATTGTAAGAAAAGTATGCCGCGTGAAATCACTTATAACTATTGGCATAGTGTTACCTACCGAGTGCTCATCTTTGAGTTCTCCTCTGTCATCTTTAGTGAAATGTTGTCTTAGTTTGTCAATATTACTGAAGCGGTTCTGTGGAATACTTTGTGGACCATCGACTTCACTTATGTCTTCAGAAATTATGTTATTACTGTTTTCTTTGTTACACAATTTTATTTTCAATGAAAATCCGCCATGTTTATTTTTCAGTTCAGATAACTTTCCAGATTCAACAAACACACCGTCCTTCATAATTCGTAGCCTAAAAAAATATAAAATAAAAAAACGAATTTGCATCAATCAAAATATAGTTCTTTAGTCTAGATTTATAAGTGTGAATTTTATGTATCTATTCTGAATGTCAGTGAGAATTTTAATAATTATAATTCTTGGGCCGTACTTACTCATTACATAAAGCTTCACATTCCGTCATACTGTGTGACGTTAAGATAAAAGATAAGTTACGAGTTTGCTGCATAGTCTTTAAAAGCTCCCAACATTTTCTTCTTGAAAATGGATCAACACCATTTGTAGGTTCATCCAATAAAACGAACTTGGGATCACCGATTAGTGAAACTGCTAAACTTAGTTTTCTTTTGTTGCCTCCGCTGTAATATCCACAAGGCATATCGGCGTATTCTTCCAATTCTAAAATACAAGTTAGATAAAAACTGAATGTACTCTCTTATAATTTCGTTCTCCTAAAAAAACAATTTCGAGTAAATGGAAGCAAAGTTATATAATTATGTAATCAATTTACTGAAGCTTTGAAAAACTATGGAAATTTAAGATAAGTATAATGTTTATAATAGAGAGATTTCACAAAGTAAGAGTAGAAACAATTATTATGTTATTTTAATTTGCTGTCCTATTATTAGTCATCAAGTTTGTTACAGATTAGTTTCCTTTTACAATACTATTACTTATTTCCGCCTCTTCTCGACAATTATATATTAATGCTCCAAGGTATTAAATTCATGTTACTTTTTCTAAATCGTATTGTTTTTGTTTCTATTTTTATTACTTTCTAGTTGTTACTAACCCCAGTTTAGAACTTCCATATATTTAGTATTTTCTTTGTTAATTCGTGAGCATACCTCATCAGCGAAAATTTTTTTTGTAGTGTTGCGCCTTCTGTATCTTATCGAACTCAAAAACGATTTATACTTATAATATATTAAATAAACTCTAGAAACTGACTGTAAAAGGATTTTTTTTATTTTAAATCATAAATTAGGGTCTGACAGAACTCCTTTAAATTATTATCTAATCATAATGTAATTTTATTTAATTATTTATTTTTTAATTTTAAAACTTTTTTTTAATCTTCTGTCATACATATTGAACTTTAAATTTAATAATTAAAAAATCAATAAATCTTTATCATTTATTATATTTAATAATAAAAATGCTTACCAAACAGTTGAAGGAACCTATCAACTTCTTTTGGATCGTGTTCTCCTCTCAGATTTGCTATGGTAGTTAAAATTTGTCTTCCTGTTAACACAAAATTTAAAGTATCCGCCTGTGGGCAGTAACCCAATTTTTCCATATACTACAAAATTAGATAGTATATAAATTAATATTTGTTATATGTAACAAACAGATAAAATAAATGTTTTTAGTAATACATGTAAAAATTGCAATGTCAAAAACACCACCCTCAGTGCTATTTTCTTCACTCGAATGATTAAGGTGCCGAGTTTCCATTGTTTTATTGGGAAATTTGGTCACTTAATCTTTGTTTATACTTATTATTAGTAGCTTAAGCGGGGAGGCAGTGGGACAAATGACTTCAGAGTCTGCAGCGACCTGCGAGAATTCTGGCAAAAACCTAAATTGGTTTTGGACTGGTGCAGCAGCCATTAACCTTTGCTCGAATCCAGTCCAGCAATGCCTTGCTTGCTCTTCCTCAAGCCCCATTTTCTTCGTATAACCTACCAAATGCCTTTTGTACCCACCCGACAAGCCTTAACAAGATTTGCGCTATAAAATTCGCTGGTAGCTTTCAAATTAGCAAACTGATTTTCCCCGCGATTTGCGTGACCCAGTATCCAGAATAATGACACTTTGCTGTAAATATTCAGCTGTTCTAGAACCTCTGTGTATTTCTATACCAAAATACACGTGCTATGATACACCTAGGATTGAAATAACGGATTACTCGACAAAAGCTATTCAAGAACGCAAGGCTTGGAAATGTAACTAACTAGAAACAAAAGACTACATTTAACTCATATAAAAATGAATATTTACTTGATCATCACCAATGTCAATATTTTCCATTCCCGACTTTATCATTATGCTACCCTCATCCACAGGTTCTTCTCTAGTAAGCATACGAAATGTTGTAGTTTTCCCTGCTCCATTTACTCCTAAAATACCTAAACAATGTCCCTTTTCCAACGTTATACTTATATCTTTCACAATTTGTTTTCCATAATAATTTTTAATCAAATGGTTTGCTTTTAAACTATTTCCGGCTCGGTTATTGTCATCATTTGATTGTTTCAGTTGTAATTGGTGCTTCGTTCCCTTTATTATGTTGTATATATGATAGCGAGCTTTAGACCATATTTTCATTAGCCAATAGGTATCTAGCATTATATTTATTAATATGTATATAACGCAGCCACCCAACAGTAAAAGATGCTCATTGAAAAGATTCATGTAATTTTTAAAGTCTGCACATTCTTTTGAATTTTCTAAAATACAATATAAGTATAAAAAGCGTGAAATATAAAATTGAAAATATTTTGCAATCTTACCAATATAACATGGATATGACTGGTGTTTTCTTGGATTTATCTCATAATTGTAAATATTTATAGCCCTTCTAATAAATTTAACAAGACCATCACACAATCCAACTTGAGGAATAAACAAAAAGCAGAAATATTTTAGTTTTATCCCAATACTAATGTAATATTCATCCTGGGACTCAACCAAAATACCTATTACTAATGTCAGAATTATTCCCAAAAACAAACCCATTATGATAAATAAGGCAAAAGCACCGGACACTGTTTTCTTGCGGCTAAATAAATATGCAAACGGTATTCCCGCCATTCCATATAAAAAGAATATTAATAAGAGGTAACCTACAAATAAAATTATAATATATACAGGGTGAGCCACCGTGGACGGAACGGTTCATAACTCCAAAACGGTGCATTTTATGATAATTTTGTAACAGTCTTTTTTGTGTATATTCAAAACAGCCGTAATTTGAATTAGTTCCACATATACAGGTTGTCCCAAAAAAGAGATATGTCTCAAAGTTGTTTTTTTAAATGGAATATCCCGTATGTTTTCAGACATTTAAATTCAAAAAATGTGATTTTCAGGTGGTTGTAGATACTTTATTAAACATAATAGACACCAAGTGTGATACATCGTTGAAATCAGCTCAGCAAGAGGTTTGTAAAAATGTAAAAACATACTGGGTATTCCATTTAAAAATACATAACTTTATACATATCTTTTTTTGGGCCAACCTGTAAAGGTGAAGCCTATTTTAAACTATGGCTTTTTTGAATATACACAAAAAAGTACTCTTACAAAATGTTCGTCAAATGCACCGTTCTGAAGTTATGGACCGTCGCGTCTACGGTGACTCACCCTGTATATATCGTGTAATGCCAAATACAATTTTGATTTAAAAACGTTATTATCAATTTTTGAGAAAACGGATGGCTTATAGAAAAATGTTAGAATAAGAATTTGGTGTACCTTTAACGAACGCATTCTTCTAACCGAGATACAGGGTGTATTATCTAAACATTTTATTAGTGATTTTTGTCCATTGTTACGATGCTTTTTGATATTTTTAATTCATACTTGGCAAAAAGTTTATGCATGTTAGAACACTTTAAATTATTGTAAATGACATTTTCGTCCTCAATATTCTACGCTACTGTCGTAATCGTCATAATATATTGTTATATTGTTTTAATATCCCATTATTTTCTCTGCAAATATTGTACTCTTGTATCAGCCTCATAGATTTAGTTATTTTCAAGATATCTGCGCCCAAAGGTATAAAGTTTCTATTAATTTAATATTATTTCTTAGGTGCATCTCATATGAGTTTAGTCGATTTTACTAAGTTTAATCATAAAAATTAATAAACCAGCATAAACCTTCATATTTAATTTGATTCATGTTGGATGAATATTCATTTTTCTAATCGAACTTAGTGATTTCGGCGAAACTCATGTGACCTTAAACTTTTAGACGTATCTATTTTGAAAAACACTGATTCTATCGCACTAAAACATGAGGACAATGTTTGCTTAGAAAATAATGAATTATTAAAAAATACGTTATTATGACGAATAAGACAGTAGAATATAGAGGGGGAAACTAAATCTCTACCCCTACCTTATGTCTTTGGTAAAAGCAAAAAAATATCTTACACAAAAATTTAAAGTGTCCTAACATGCATAAACCATTTGCCAAATTAGAACAAAAATGTCAGCAAGTATCGTTACAATGAGCCTTTTTTAATCATTCTTAAATTTTAAAACACCCAGTATCTCGATTATCAATTGAGTTTACCTATGTGTTTTAGATTAAAATATCATCCTATGTTGAGCCAAGGATTCTCCAATTACAATATGGACAATTCATAATGAAACTCTCTCTCTCTTTCTCTCTCTCTCTCTCTTTCTCTCTCTCTCTCTCTCTTTCTCTCTCTCTCTCTCTCTCTCTTTCTCTCTCTTTCTCTTTGTCTCTCTCTGAAAATGTAATATTTTTGTGTAAAAATGTTTTTTTCCGAAAGAAGTGGTATATTGAAAACAATATTTTGTAGGTATGTACCTAAAAATGTAAAAAAAAATAGGGTCATTCCATTAATAAAAATGAAGTAATTTTCCTAATTTATTGTTGGACCACTCTGTATACATAATATTTAATTAGACCTCCATTAACAGATATTCTTCAAATAAATCGTTAACTTTTGCATAGTAGAAGTTACAGAACTACGACAGAGGTTTGCCGAACCATGTATACATATAAATAAGGTAATTAAAAACAAAAAATTTATAAGCACATTTGTAATTTCATTCATTTGATAAGATTCCTCACTAGCCGCCGCAGCTTGTGCTCAAAGTATCACAATCCATACTAGTGATATAATAATCTATAACGATAACAGTAAAAACAGAACAACACATTTTCGTCCATATGAGAGGAAAACAAATTAGAAAATGGTTTCGTGAATATAAAGGACGTTAGGTTATATGGTAGTAGTGTAATTTTTTGATGGAGGAAATTTTATTTTAAAACCTAAGTTAATTCTAAGGGTTATAGGACAATTGCCAGAAAATAATTTCCCAAAAACAGTTGTCCAAACACAATTGACCAAATGGACAATTGCTCGAATAGAGAATTGCTAAAAAACAATTGCCCAAATGGAAAATTTATCGAAAAATGTATTTTAGCATAATTTAATAAATACCTTCCTATATTTTCATTTTTATAATTGTGGTTTATAACCAGACTTTTTGACACATTCTGCGTGCTAGGATTCCTTTTCACATCCTGAATATTCTTCACTATTTTTGTCTAAATTTCCGTAATCCCTCTTAATATATAAAATTCTATTGTAACCATTCAAATAATTACTTAAACGCCATTACTTTTAATACTATAATAATAGTTACTTATTTAATGTTTCCAGGAAGTATCTTCATTAGAATTACATTATTCAAACATTAACTAAACAAGATGTGTAACTTGCAGAAGTCCATTCAGTTATCAATTATTTTGAAGATAACTGTAATGGTCTCCAGAAAAAAATAGGCAACGTCGCTAGATATGAGGAACTGTTATAATGGGGTACAAGAATGTTTGCCAAAAACAAATAATTCTATAGAAGGATGGCATCATGGGTTTCAACAACAGATTTTCACAGATCATACAAACAAGTGGAGATTTATTAAAAGTTTTCAGCTGGAACAAAGCTTACATGAACTTAAAATTGAATGATATATAGGGAGCTTGAAAGGCTCTCCTACACGTAAAAAATACAGGATTGTGTAGAACGAATTACAAGGCTGGTAAATAATTACGATCCTACATACACATTTGCATTCTTATACATAATTTGTCACGTTAGAATAAATAAACATATAAAAAGATGAAATGCGTAAAATTATTTACAACAATAAAAAAAAAACAAAAAATGACAAAAAACAAAAACGTAAAAAAGTGACAAATTTGATTATCTCTTCCAAGTATGAAATGCAGGTATGCTGCCAGTCCTAAGCCTAGGTAAAGTGTGAAGGAAAAATGGAATAAAAGAAATATTTTATATGAATAAATTCATATATTCATTCTAAATAAGATTTAAAAATGTTAGATAGCTAGGTCGAATACGTTATATGAAACAATAAGTATTTAAATACATTTTTCGTCAATTTTCCTCACAGGTAATTGTTATTTTGGCAATTGTCCATTCGAGAAATTGTCTATTCGATAAATTGTATTTTGAGTGATTATCCATTCGGGCAATTGTCAGTTGTATTTGAGCAAATGCCTTTCAAGCAATTCCAGGTACCATCAAGAAACATTCTTGATAATTAATTTTGTGAAAAGAGAAATAAAATTATTTTCAAACAGCATAAACACCAGAGGAGACTTTTATTTGTCCTGTTATTTAATTTAAATTGAAAAAAAATCAAATAAAATTATTTTTTAAATTATTGATAAACAGTAGGTTTCATTCTACATATTTTTCTGTTTGCTTCTGAAGTATTTTAAAATTTTATTCAGTACTTTTTTAGTCTGGATAGTCTGGTAAAAAATTCGATGCAGAAATATTTGACTAATTTATTTCTCATAATGCATATTTTCGATATATTCCTGTAATTTGAGTTCAGGCATTCTCCAATAAATGTGACGAGCAAACAATCATATGACAAGATGTTAGCAAATCTTTAAAAAAATCTGGACATTATAAAAAATATTGGATCTATGAAGAAATATCCGTTTACTATTTTTTCTAACCAAGTAAAACTGGAGATAATATTTACGAGTGGCGCGTAAGCGACTAAAATGATGCAACTAAATTGAGATTTGCTTAGGGTGGCGATTAACATTTTCAGCTTATTTTGAAATTATTGAACGATTTAAAATAAGTGTCTGTCAATTGTTTATAAAAGAACCAAGATTATCTAGAAAATGTGTTTGGTCAAATTAGAATCACTTGTGGTAAAGCAAGAAATCCAACACTCCCTCCTACTTTGCAAAGCGCATAAAAACAACTTAGCAAGAAAATATTTTGTACAGCGGCAAGCTACCAATTGTCTAAACTAAAAGATCTTAACGAAGTTTTATGATCAGATATTATTTTGAATAAATTTATATCAGTGGATATTACAAAAGAATCGCTGATATGGAAGACTTTGAAAAAATATATTTTATTTCCTGATGAGGTTATTTTTACTCGAGATGGAATATTTAATGCGGATAACATTCGTAAAATATTGAGTGTTAAAATTCTCATGCTGTCCATGTACACGGTCATCAAAGAAAATTTTCAATAAATGTTTGGGCTGGCATTGGATCCTACATTCTTCCAAATCATCTACATGGAGCTAGAAGAAATATATCTCGAGATGAGACAAAAGATGTGATATTGACAGTCTATTACCTTACTTTGCTTTAAATGTGCGACAATTTCTAACTAAACTTTACCTTTAAGAGATGTATTGAAAGGAATGAATCTACAAGTTGGCTTCCTAGGTCTAAATCCCTATGATTTTTTTGGCCATATGACACTTAGTTTATAGTGTTCCCATTAATTCCTACCAATTAAGAAACATAACAAATATTGCAAATGTAGAAATTCGAGAGAATCTCGAGATAATTTGTAGGACTCAACAGAACAGAGATTTGCGTCGTTATAAAGGACGGCATTTTGAGCAATGATTATAATTTTACTATTAGGTTTTTTTAACGAGTATCAACTACTATACTAATCAATAATTTACCCGCATTTAATGTGTTATGATGCAGTATGTCGCAAATATTTGACCATATATCGTCAATTGATAATCGGAATAGAATTTCTAGAATTCATAAAAAAATCTGTTACAGGTATTACAGAGACCTTGCAGTTTTAATATTTGTACATATTTTAATGACACCCTGTTTATTATCTGCATAATTTTATGTAAAAACGTCCACAGAATGATCTTCCTTATTAAATTTGTATAAAACTAGCATTTTTTAAAGAGATTTGAGGGTGAGCTCAGTTTAAACTAGGCTGCACCTTTCCATCTTTAGGTTTCAAGGATCTTATTGGGTTCTTACACAATCAGTATGGAAATGTCAGACATAATATGCCATCCTGACATTTTCAAAACTTTTAGTGATTATTTTATAGAGTTTAGCCACAGGTGGCTCCTCATGGCAGGGGATCCTCTACCAGGTACACCCATAATGCGAAGCACTATCATATCCAGTAAAACAACCTTCTTTCTATATCTCAAATATATGACTAAGAATTAACACTAGAAATTTAATTTCGATTTATTAAAATATTACATCGAAATGATGCCTTTAAATAATCGAATTAAGTTGTTTCAAAACAGTAAAAAAATATTGATATTTGTACAGGTTAGACATTAAACACTGTTCATAATAAATATTACTTACCAAACTCAGGTCCAGTTGTCAGTACAGGTGTAATTATCCAAAGAATGAGCGCCATGGGAATTATTAATAGCATGTATAACACCAAATCTGTGAAGAAACTAACTAACCAATAACTTGATGGTTTTACTCCACACATGTATTGCAATCGAATGAACTTTGTAGAAATTTCTGTGAATGGGAATATGATCAAGCTTCCATGAATAAACAAACATCCAACTGGCAACATAATTAGCCATAAGATGGCCATCTTAGCTTCAGAATATTCTTGAGGTGAAATAATATCTTTGATAGAAGGCAGAGGCCAATTACTTATTGAAATTGAATAATCTGGTCCTAATAAGGCTTTTGCTAGCGAATCCGTGATGAGATTTATGGAAATCGGCATACTATGTAAAGACATTGTATTATACAATGCTACTAATTGAACTGAATCAAACATGGCACCAGCTATCATATGTCCATTATAGTAAGCAATATTCTCAATACTTTTATTAAGTATTGCTGAAAAATAAAAAAAAGGATTGGATTGCGTGGGCATCTTAAACCTTAGAGATGAGGCACAATGTAATGCCCACTCATTTTATACCTAACCTGAATTAACATACGAATTTCTCTTCATTTATTCAAATAAATAATAACTCATTCATTGAACTCTTGTAAAACTATCTATATAGTTTAAATGGTCATTATATCATAATTTAATAAAATTATATGTGAGCTCTGTTTTTTTAAATAAATTTCAAGTCCCAATGATGACAATAAATTTGACACAAACATATTTAAAAATAAATTCCTAATTTAGTATGTCGATGAATTTCTCAAATATATACCGCAAAATAAATACCTTGTTCAACATCTTTAGTTTCAAATGGCAAACTTTTGTCTGCTTTAACCCTTTCTTTATAAACATTCAACATTGATGTTATTCTGCTGTTGTCGATGGTGCCATTGTAAAATACTGAAGTGCGTCCATATGAATTAAGGTTAAGTTTAAGTTCAGGTCCGTTACTGCTATAGTTATCGCCATTTCTACATAAATATCCAGTCAAACAGAAGAATATGAAAGCAACTCCAATCTAAAATTAATAATTATATTAAAAACGAATTTTAAGAATGATTTTGATATCATAAATTAATAATTCTAATTCAATTTATATTAATATTAATATTAAAAAAAAATGTTACCAATACTGAACAATTCTCGTCATCAATTATCTAAATAAGGCTAAGCAACAAAGGTGTATTAAAATAGTTCATATTATTAAGTACAAGGGACTTCTTGCAATCTTATAAATGAATATCGGATATCAATTACTCTAGATACTTACCGGAACTATGAATGCATTTTTCTTTTTGATCAAAAACTGCAACTTTTTTTTAAACAAAGTAGATGTTGTTCTATTAAAATTCTTTTCGGTATTTTCTCCTGTAAATGATAGTCATGATTCAGTATCGGAAAATAAAGTATAGCTAATAATAGAAACTAATAGAAGTTGCTAGACCTAGGTTAATAGCTTTCTAAATATTTTATTAACATAACCGCAGTAATGTAACTTAATTTAACAAAATAATAAAAGCTAATATGTAGCGAAAAATAAAAAAAACAGTCATTTTATATTAATATCTAGATTTCCATTAATACATAAATTACATTCTAGCGGATAATAACGTTTAATTATGAACCAATGAAACAAACCTAATTTGAAATTAATACGACCTATATAAGAGTAAATAAAGAAGGAAGACTAAAATCAATTACTGCATAAAATCAATTTCCACATGATTTAGTTAATATTAATATATAGATCGTGATACTAATTTGGAGTTAGTACATAAGCATGCTCCTTTCCAAACAAAAAATGCATACCAGTATCAGTTCATATTTCATCATAATGAGTTGAAAACCAAGGATTAATAATTCAATTTAAAAACAAACTACCCAAGTACTTATCTACACTGACTCAAATAAGTATGTTGTTTAAAAAACATGATAAACTAGCGGTCCTCGTTAGTATATAGTAAGGCATCGCAGGATTTGATTGGGCTTGAAAAACGGGAGTGTTCAATTAAGAAACCAGTCGTAAAAAAGCCACAAGTGAAAAAATTTGAATAAATCTTAATAACAAAATAAAGAAAGAGTAAAATGAATTTTAAGGTCATTAAAAGCTCTCATGGGATAAGTGTTTAATGACATGACTGCTGTATCATCAGCAAATGTTGCTGTTAAGATTGTAGGAGTAGAGGGAATATCGGCTGTAAATAGTAATTTTAAAAAGGATCCCAAGACACTACATTCAAGTACACTAATTTAATATTATGATAATCTGAAAGTTCGTTCTCATATTTAACTTGAAAGTTTCTATCTTCTATATATAATTTCAAGATGAAGTATATTGGGTCAGGTAGGTGTTGTTTAGCTTTGGAAAAAAGACCTTTATGCCCACACTCTGTCAAAAGCCTGTTGTATATACAGGAAAACTGAAGTGCATAATTCATTTTCTTCCAGGCTCTCCTTTATTTGCAATAAAAATTTCTTAAAATGTTGAAGGAAAAAATAGAAAAATAGAGAAATAATTAATAAATAATTCATAATATTTTTCTCTGCAAGTGTAAAATTATCTCGGCCAGTATCTCAATTAAATAGATCAAAATTATCTACCAAAATATATGGCTTAGTAATTTGTTTTTACGGAACGGAAGTTCAAAAATTAAATTAATCTAACATTGCAAAATACTAGTATTTACTACCCCCAACTTCCCTTTGATTAACCCTTCCCAGTTTCCTATGAACCAATCAATCAATCAATCAATCAATCATCATCAGAAAGTACATTTCTTAAATAACAGTTTTTAAAATATAAAAGAAAAAATATCTCTGAAATTCATAGTAAATTTAGTTTTAGATTAAAAAGTTCCAAGTAAAGATTTTGAGCAGAGTAAAGAAAGTAGTTTCTGGGTAATTTTTTGACTATCTGCTACAATGCAGTACATGTCCTTGCAATCCGTTATTGTATGTCTGTATGTGGCGTTTATTGAAGCCAATAAAATGTCTCGGTATATGCTTTTCAACCAATGATATCATTATAGCGAGAATAACTAGAATAATTAATAAAAAGATATGTTTTTTTACATTTTTAAACCAATGAAAAGCCTCAATATTTGCATTTCAAATAATAACGTCATTATTTTGCTTGTTTCAAATGTCCGTTGTCGGATATAATTTTCACGTAAAATCAGCAAGACAAATTGATTTGACCTCGTTACCAATTCAAATATAAACATACGGGTAATTAAGTGTATTCAAATTTAATTTGTTTGTCAAAAAATAATCCAGTTATACATATATAACTCAAGGATGTTATGTGGAACATGTCTTCGAAAAATTTGTAACTGGTCTAAACTTGCCTACAAAAGAGGCTCTACCCACGACGATGTTATTTATTAACTTCACTAAAATCGATGACAGGATATCAGAGAGAGTCTCTCCTTAATGGATTACACAATAGCCTACTGAGGCCTAGCGGCTCTGGAAACACTCTCCCTTTTATATTTATACATTCAGACAAAAGTATTACATAGAAAACATGAGGAATGAGTGCGGTGTATTAATTTAAGGTTTCAATTCAAATATATAAATCAAATAATAGAAAAAACCAGGATCAAGACAAACGATGTACAAATGCTAGCTGGAGGAAACACAGATAAATATAATCACATTTTAATGAATAAGTGACAGATTAAATTCATCCTATCGATTGGGGTAAGCCAGTGCATTTAAGCATAAACTTGTTGCAGGCTCAGATGCTGTTGTTAAAATTAGTATGACAAAGCGCCTTAACAAAAAAAATCTCCATAAAGTAACAAAAAATATTGTGTACAATTATTATGAAAAATTTAAATGTAATTAGATTGTCGCATTCAAACATTCTAATTGCTGAAGACACTTTACGCACTTTGATTTTGAAAAGCAGTAGTCCAAAAAGCTTTAGAGTATAAAATAAGATTCTAAATTAACTAACAACATGTTAAATTTATAATACAGTGCAATGCTACATTACTAAATTATAAAGAAGAGAATGAAAAAGTATTTACAAATCATGAAACCAGTGCAAAATTTAAAATATTCATTACCTGATACATTTAACTCGAGTAACTCTAAACGAGAAAAACAAAAATTAATATCACAGAACACAAACATATAAATAAACAGTGACAATGAAATTTTTGTTACAGGACATTGAAAAATTTTTAACAGAGATTTTGTTACAAATTTTTTTATAAAAGACGCTATTTTCTTGACGGGTGTTATAAAACAGCCTTGTTTAGTAAATTATTTTTTACACTAATTTTTATCATATTATGATAAATTTCTTAATATCTTTCCCCATACCCATTATGTGGAAGATCATACATAAGGTTGAGAATTAAAATAAATATACTTTAGGCAGAAATCTAAAGGAGTAAAAGAATACGAATTAATAATATTTGACCAGATAACCAAGATAGACCGCAATAATATGTACCCTCCATTAACCACACTCTCATTCTTTCGGCCAAAACCTGCAGTGCTAGAAGTGCGACAACTGGTACATTACTGTCGAATTGACTCGAGGGTTGTTTCCACCTTCATATTACCACTTAAAGATATTAAAGGAGAAATTGTAAGGGATACTCGCTTCTTCATAATGTGTTCTCTTATGTTCGCGTAGATTCATATCATATATACCTGAACCTGTATAGAAGAAACCAAACAGAGTATTGAAGCTAGAGTCGGAGTAAATCAAACCCTTACAAATTAAGGAGAAATAGTCTGGAATTGCATAGTACATGATCTTGATGCCTTCAGTCAACAAAATATTGAAATAACCACTAATTAAAAATTATACCCTTGAAATGTATGATGTCAGTATTCATCTAGTGTTACATGGAGATACAATACTGAAATTGTCAAATTAAAAAAATAAGAGCAATGGAAGTCAAAATTCGCAGTTGAAGCATCATCACTGTATACCACCTTCAATCAATTCTAACCGGTCTATACACACAATGTTATTTAAGATACCCACATGAAGAAGATAGGTCTGAAACAAAATATAAACTGTCGAGTTTGTAGTCTATTGATCCAAGTGGAACTATGGTTTTCATTGGATTGAAGCAATGTATTGCGCCATCAACATTCATGCATATTTAATTTAACCTAACCCTTCTTTGCATGTTGTGATACTCAATGTCAAACTTCTATGTTGACAAATATGTACAGAGTGTATCAACCAAATGGAATAAATATAATATCTCCATATTTTGACACTTGTTACTGATATGCCGAAACACATCAATCGATTTTGATTGCTGCGGATATTTACGTTATGTTGTTTAACATTGATTTGTAAGGTTGATTCAGGTTTTCCCCAAAGAAGCTCCTATGCTGTACATGTCTCAGTTCTTGTGCGAGTTCAAAACAGTTGTAACAGCAGTATTCAAACACGCAAAGAGGTTAAAAAGTGAATAGTAGTAAAAAATGTTGGTGTTTTTAAAACACCTTTTTGTAAATTACTAGCATTACTTTACCATTGATGTTTATGTACCTACCTTCAAAGTAGTGTCAAAGTCAGTCTGAAAGTCAGCCGAAAGCAATTTTTAAAATCGTCGTCGCTTTAGATTTACTGCAAGGACTGTGCATTTAAATGAAATTCATAAAATAACTATACTGATGATGATCGGTTATGGAGATAGAACACATACTTAAGCCGAAGTTGTCCGCCTCTTTAGGAAGAAATTTCTATATCCAAAGTACAGTTAGCAGGAATGAAAAGCAGAACAGAAAGAGAACTTACACATGAACGACAAATTATGAAACGACAAAACAAAACCAGACGTTATGCTTATATTTGAGCAGTCACTAAGAAATTTGTATCCCAACAGAAGAAATCCACAAATACCAGCGAACATATGCTTCCAACACGGTGTAGCGCCATTGCATTACCACGATAATGTCCGCCAAACCGTTGGATTGGAAGACGAGGACAGCTAGAATGATCAGGTAGGTCACAAGACCTGAATCCCCTAGATTTTTACTTATGGGGATATCTCAAGATCACCATTTACAAATCTAAAACAACACGATTTAGATGACTTGAAGATATTCATTACCAACACCATTAGATCTATTACCCCACAGATGATAAACACTTTTATTTAAGATTGTGGTGTCACCAGGATGTACAAGGAAAACATTTTGATCTCTTACATTAACTGTACTTGTAATTTACTTGTATTTATGAAAATTGATATTTTCGAAATTATTTTTTTCCTCATTAATTTCGAATAGGATTGAAAAACCAGACACAGTGCTGATTTCTCACTTGAATGTCTTTCCCAATGATGTGCCACTTGGCATACTGTCTCATTTAAAAAGAAGCTATGTAAGCCATTAGTGCAACCAAAAGAGCGTAAATATTCTCTACAAGCAAAATCGGTATGCATGTTTCGGCATATCAGTAACAAGTGTCAAAATATGGAGATATTGAATTCATTCCATTTGGCTGATACACACTATATATATAACCATTTTGCCCAAGAACACCCTAAATATATGGTATTTATTATTTTTAAAGAAAAATAATGTTGATCGATTATTTTCGCTCAAAATTATTTTTTAGCTGAAATTTTTTTTTTTTTATTCTTATAAAGAATATATCTGTTTGGTTTAAAATTTAAAATATGTCCGGGTTTTCCAGGCTTTATATATATCCTGTAACATTTCAACAGCATATTAAACCATATATGAAAAATAAAAAAACCTTTTTTTTTTTGTTAAAAAATAAGAAAATTACCTTGGGTGTCCACAGAAGAACTGCGGGAAATTCTGTCATCATCTCTGGTTCTAAAGAAAATAATGTATATATCAAAATGAATCAATTAAAGAGATTTTAGAAATACGTGATAATTACTTCATTAAAAAACTTACTTTAAAAACACATCTTCCAAAGTGGTTATTGTTACTGATATATTATCAATATTCAAATTAACTTTTTCTTCCTCCAAACTCTCCAATAATTTACTCATTTCCTGATTTTTATTAAAAGGTAAAACAAACACAATATTATTACCATGGTTTGATTTCAATTTAGCCGCAGGAACGTGATTTATAACTTTGGCTTTTATCTTTGCTATTAGTGCTTGTCTCTCGGTGGATGATTCACAATTTATCATCAATGATAAGTGATAACCAGTGTCTAAAATATTTTAAGATGTTTGTAATAATCAATACAAATATTATTCAAAGACCTTTATATTCCTCAACGAAAGTGACATAAAATAACATTTAAAGTACATTACCTGGTCCTGCACAATAGCATTTTTTTCCCATAAAAAGTTAGTCTTATTTCAAGCCGCTTAGAGGAAATTGAAGGCAAAGATTTTGCTGAACCCGTATTTATAATATTTATTTTTTAATAGATTACTCAGAAGATAATCAGTATAAATTTATGAAAATTGTGGGTCAAATTAATCAATTAGTAACTTCAATTTATAATTATCAAAATGCCTTGTTAAATAAGAGACGCCCAAAAATTATTTTAAATAATAAAACAGTGAGAAGTTAAAGTGAAAAACGTTTAATTACTATTATGGAAAGTCTTTTTTATCAGATCAGTCTGACACTTTTATTTACAGAAAATGTTTAATGTGGCGACCATTCATTTCAAAACAGACATCTGCTTTTCTTCTCCAGGATTTACATACCCTGTGGAAAATCCCTGACGTTCTACGAATTTAATTGGCGCAATCAATTATACGTTGTCGTAACTGCTCTTCAGTATAATCGGCACTGAGTAAACCAAAACTCTTAAGAGACCCAACAAGTACAAATTTACTGGATTAAGATATGGTGATCGTGCTGGACAAGCTTGTGGACCCCCACATCCATTCCATTACCAAACAAATTAATACTTTTTGATAACTGTTTTTTTTTTATTTTTTGAAGCAATAAAATATATTTAATAAGTTAATCAAATTTTGTTTCTTTAAATAATTAGCTAATTAATTAAATAACTACTTTATTAGTTTAACACGCCACAATTTTTCATAAAATTAGGCTGATTTTCCTGTGACCATCCCATAAAAAATAAATAATTTAACTTTTATGTTTCTCAAATATGGTTTCAGTAAACTGTTCGTCTTCAATTTTTTCAAAAATCGGTGCTCTAAGCGACTTGCAAGAAGAGTACCTTTGATATGGGAAAAAAATAAGTAATTTTTAAAAAATGAACACATATTGTAAAAAAAACAACCCCAAAAAATTATTCACCTATTAACCCCCCTACCCTAGCAAGAACTATCTTTCCGACTAAAAAAATAATTTTTCGATATCACTATTTGATTTAGGGGCAAATTTTATGTCAGTCTGAATTTATTTCTAAGTTTTTTCTCGATTTTTAAGCTTACAATTTCAAAACAATTAATTTTTTAATTTACCCAATTCGATAACACCCTATATGCATATATGCAGGACTATGTAATGAGGCCTATGAAAATAAAACTAGTACCATATTGCTTCTTCAAGTAAAGTGGCGTTCCATAACACTTTAATTTTCCATGAGACATGATGGCAATCCAGTCTCCAAGAGCATCAGCTTCTTCCATAAAATGCGTTGTAATTAATATTGTTTTTTCACCTCTCCATTTCAATAACAAATCCCAAAGGTGTCTTCTAGACTCTGGATCCATACCCGAAGACGGCTCATCCAAAATTAAAACCTTAAACAAAAATGATAAGAAACTGTGTTCTAATATGTCAAACTAGTAGTTTATGACATTAGGTCGAAAAGTTAAGTCTTAGACGATACATTTATAGGCAACGTGCACGACAGACTATGCTAGCTACCTAGTAGCGCAATTCCGAAACGTTTACCCTATCAAAACTTGACATTGCACTTCACGTTATTAAATTGTATAAAATATAGAAATGAAAAAAACTTTTTGATTTTATTAAAATGTACTGTTTTATTTTTGGATGCTCAAATACATCAAAGAAATATAGACATAAATCGGTAGACGTAAAATGGTGCTGGTGTTGGAAATAATTAGGACAATTTTAGTCCTTTATCGTAACCTAGTAACTGCCTGTGGAATGATTTACCCCATTGTTGTGCGTGGCTAGTTTTTGATTCAGCACTTTTTGGAGAATGTATGAAATAAAGTGTTAGAACTTTCTTTTAAAACCAAGTGAAAAATGGATTAAAGTAATATATTAAATTACTCAATTGAAAAATTCATATTCCTAAAATACAATATAAATTTAAACTATGGTAAATATTTGTCTCAGACTTACTGTTGTCTTTCACACATTAAACCCCGTTATTTATTTTTATTTAGGTTTGACAGTTTATATATTACTCACACATGAAGTTTCAAAGATTTTTACATATCAAAAAATAATAACAGGGTGTTTAATCTAAAAGTCAGTTATTATTCGCAACATTAAGGCACAGATGTGCTTACATTTTACTGACAGACGTGCCTGCCATTAGTTGTCTAAAGAGAGGTATTTATTAAAACTAAAAGTAACTTTTAGAAGATATTTCTGAAAATACATATAACATATTCTATACTTACTTTAGAATTTCCTATAAGTGCCATTCCTAAACACAACTTTCTCTGCATTCCTCCTGAAAGAGTATGTGCCAGCGAATTTTTTTTCTCCATCATATTTAATTTTTCAAGTAGTTCATCGACATCTTTATTCGCTTTGGAAGAAGCTAGACCTTTCAGCTAAAATGTTTGTGATTAAGCTTTATTTAGGATTTAAAAAGATTTCGGATTCTTCTACAATTTTTTTCTTGATAAAATGCTATAGTTAGCATATAGGGTAAGTCATGAATAATAGTACATACTTTTTTAGCCAATATACATTGATATAAAGAATTGTTAAATCGTATTCATTGAAGGTTTGTTATAGTTATATTTATGCACCTAATCTGAGGTAGAAATATCAACATTGATTCATGTATAAGCCATAACTGGTTGGACAGTTAAAAAACAGATGATCATACAGCGGTATTTCTATTCAGCTCCCTGTATGAGTATCTGCATGTCTATGACATTTTTTATATTTTCATGAGATTACTTGACTTTTATAAGGTCTAATAACCCCTTTAGGAGATTTTTTTTGAACTTAAATTCAATAGTTAGCTGGTACTCCCAATTTACACCTTCACCAAATATTTAAAAGCTTTGTGAGTGGAGGTATCATGTACTTTGTCACATAGTCTGAACCCAGAAAGCAGATTTATTGTGCCATGTGGCAAAAAAAACCCGAAAAACCTCACCCATGATCATCTACATGGCGGTCTCCAAAGTTGTAATCTGAATATCGCATCAACAGAAATACTGCTAAAGCAATTTTATTAAATTATATGATGGAACATTGCCACTTAAAGAAAAGTGCATGGTTCCCTATAGGTTTCAAACTAACTAAAGACCAAATAATTACTATATATGATCCGTAGGGCAAAATCTCTAAAGAACACAGATGATCATAATAACTACCTAATTATAAATATCTCTAATAATTGACTGTGCCTATAAAACCATATGTAGTAATAATATTAATACATTTATTTATTGGATCTATAAATATTCAATAGGCTATTGTCCTTCTGACTCAATTTTTTAAGTTTGTTAGGTAAAATTTTAACTTGGTTTAAGTTAACTCACTTTGGCGAAAAATAAGAGATGTTCTTTGACAGTTAGATCATTGAAAAGTAAGTTATGTTGTGGGCAAAGGCCTAAGCTATGACGAATTTCGTCCATATTTATTTTTACATCTAAACCATTTATTTTAATTGAACCTGATGTGGCTTCAATCATCCCTAAAAAATATATATATATTTTAAGAATCCACAAAAATTCTACAACGAGGAATTTACCTGTAATCATTGACATAGTTGTCGATTTTCCTGCACCATTGTGTCCAAGAAGAACTGTGATTTGATTTTTGTATATATCTAGGTTTAAATTATCAACAGCTACTTTCGGACCATATCGTTTATATAGATTGTTTATCTCGATTCCCTTTTCTAAGCCAAGTCCTTTTTCCACACTTTGTAACCAAACAGCCTCATTGTCTTGATTTGAAGCTCTTAAAAACTGAATAAAAAAATAATAATAAAATTATTGCACATCAGCATTAAATAACAAAATAATGCGTACCTTAAACAAATTTTTAAATGGGAACAGGAATGATTTTCTTACTCCAAATTTACCAGGATTAACGCCATCCATGTAAAACGCGAAAAGTGTATAAAAAATTATATCAAAAATAAGCATTAAATATATATTAAGCATTGTAATGTCTTCTGTACCGCCACTGCCAGATTTATAAAAATTATTCCAATGGATTCCAATTTCTAGAAACTTTACATTTAAAACCCTAATGTAATATAATTTCAACATATTACCTCTTTGTTCAAAAACTGATATGACGGAGTAACCAAAATGAAGTGCCATATTAGGTAAGAGATTTAATAAAACACTTATTGACCAAGATAACTGATTAGAAGTATCTAAGCCCAATGCATATTTTGGTACAAAAAATGACAAAATCCAGATTAAAATTCCAGTAACTAAAGCAATTGTAGCTACAACAAAAAATTAAACAATACATGTTATTTGTTTCAAACGTTATACTTACGTTTATTGAAAAATGAACTTATGGCAAAGCAAAAAGCTATAGCTGCTAAACAATATAATATTAAGAAAAAGAACATTATTCCTCCATCAGAATGCTCAATTAATGGATAATCTGAACCAAACATCTTTATTTTCATTAGTAAAACAATAAAAATGACTGCTGTTATCATTGGAATAATACCGTATATGAACCAACCCAACCAAAGCATCCATGATTTCATTCCCACCATTTTCATAAGTTCCTGAAAAAGTCAATCTTACATTTGTAAACGGACATACTTGTACAAATTATTTTTTAATTACTAATTACGAAAACCAAACAGGATTTTCAAAAAAAAAAAACAACCAACTCAGTAATTTTCTCAAATAATGGACATTTAGCATATTCCCTTTTTTATTTGTCAAAGGATTTGGACTGTGTGAACCTGGAAATCTATACTGGAAAACTTTATAATTTACAAATTCATAATTAGTTGAGTTCACATCTTAGAAGGAGATCTTATCAAGTAAGTTTGAATGATAAAAAAAATATTATTCACGTTCAAAGCAAGTCAGGTTTAGGGGACCCACAGGGGAGCGTATTAGGTCCCATTTTATGTTGTACATCAATGACATTAAATGTTTGTTCCGTTATTTTCAAAAACTATGCAAATGACACCAGTATTGTATTTCAATAAGAAATTAAACATTGAAACTATATATTTGAAAACAGCCAAAAATATTATGAACAACCTCTATACAATACTCTGAAACACCATAAAAACTTTCTAGAGTGTTTGATCATTTCATTCTCGGATTATTAAGATTACGAGATGCGGCTACAATTACCTGACTAACTCAATTTATTGCCATTTAGTTTTCTTATAACAATTTGGAAATTTTCTTTGCAGCAAATAACGACAAATTAACACTGCATCCTAATACAAAATAGAGAATTTGTTAACTGTGGACTGGGGACCATTCCTACTGGATAGAGAGTATTTATGACAGAGGCAGAGCATCTTGTTTTTTATATATTTAAATAAGTATTAAAAAAATTCGATATGCACATTTTATACAGGGAAAAGATAGACAGATTAAATATATTTTTCAGTTATAATAATAATAATAATAATAATGCTTAAAAATAGTTCAATAGTGTCTAATAACATATTAACATATAGTGTGTTCTATAAATAAAATAAATTACCACATAAATCTAGTACACACTGTAGACTAGTAACGATTACTAAAACAGCATCTGATTTTCTCTCTGATAACATTTTATAAAGGTAAAATTATAAGAAAAACTGTAGTGGTAATAGTGTACTTCTTGATAAAAATTAAAGAAATTAAGCTGTAGGACAGGACTGAACTTTTTAAGTATTCCTAATCACACAATCCTAAATCAAGTTAAAAGTAATAAGCTTACCTTAATGCCTGTATGTTTTTCCTCAACAACGCGTTTTAGCACTGCTGGACAAATAAATATAAAACTGAATAAGGTTATTAAAGGTAAGAAATCTAAAAATAGAGTAGTAATGGCAGAATTGACATTATGAGGAGGGTATGGAAATTCTTTAGTAAAAATTGTGAGTTGATTTGAAAGCTCATCTTCTGTCTTATCTACATTAAGATTATATTCTATAAATGATATATCTAATGCCTGTTGAATAGGTATAAAATCACTTCTTGAGTATACACCTCCTAAAAGATTAAAAATGTTTTAATAAAAATTATTTTTTTCTTATAAATTTGGATATCTTACCAGTACATGGTTGAAATGAGAAATTATCCACATATTTTCTGTAAGTCCATAAAAATTCATCATTATAATTAGGTTTGTGATATCTAATTCTGTAATTCAACTTTTTTGGGTCTTTATCGTTAAAAATAATTGCACTTGTAGTGTAATTGCCTTTGCTGTAATAAAAGTCCATTAACTCTTCCTCAGTATCAAATCCTTTAACTTCTATAATATAAAAATAATTCATTAATTCATATATTTAGACATCAACCTCATCAAAAACTTACGATCGCCGTGAATCCCTAATTTCTCTTGCAGTCGGTTTATTACATTTGTATACAGCTTATTATTGGGCGTATATAAAAAATAAAAATCTCCAAGACTTATACTATTATAAATGGGTTCTAGTGGACAATATGTGGGCTCTGGAACTTCTACCTTTTTTAAACCTGGTATTTTACTTCTTCCATAAGCAATAAGGAAAAAGAGACATACTGGAAGAATTCCTTCAAGTATCGTTAAAAACCAATGACGTTTTCTTATTATTAAGTTTTTCCATGTCACAACTTTTAGTTGATGCAGCAACATTGTGTTTCTAAAAAATATTACCTGTGAAAATTTTGAGCACAAAAAATAAAGATAAATGACCATGCATACATACATACATACAAAAATCCTTCCTCTGTTACCGAAAGGTGTCGAGGTATTTAGTTTTAATTTTAACAGTTTCTCATTTTATTTGGTTTTTGGCTAGTTGATTTGCTTTAAGCCATGTTGTGTCTCTTCCATGAAGTATTTCAGATATGGTACTATTCCAATTTTTACAGCGTCTACCTACCTCTTTCGTTTTTTTTTCTGTAGTTTTTGCTTTCCACATCCTCTTTGATTTTCTCTTGTTATTCATTTTAAATATATGTAATAACTAGTTTAATTTCTTTTTTTAAATTTTTGTCATTATATAGTGATTTGATTTTTAAGCTAGTTCTATGTTCAATGTATCTAACTTTCTTTTTATATTCACCGTTCTTCTTAAATACTTCATATATCCTGTCTGTAATCTGCTTTTCTGTCTCTAATTACCTATCTAATTTTTGCTTCCATTTGTCACCTTAAGGTGATCTTTCATGTTTCTATTTTTTTGCAATAGCCCTTTTGTTGACTATTAATTTGTTGTATCGTTTATACGCTATGTATCCATTTTGTTTTTCTTCTTTAAGATATGGTATTAACGTTTTATATTCTCTTCTTTTAAACAGTTTGCTTTAAATAATTCGATTTTATTTCCTTCCAATAGTTTTAAAAATACATGACATTTATAACTTTTATTACAGTTTTACGCACCACAAATATTATTCAGAGTTTTACCTTTTTCTGCAACTGCTGATTTTCCAAAAAGAGACAGGAGAAAACTGTGTTCAGATTTTAACTGATATATGTTTCCAATCCACAAATAATTGTAAAAAACTATATTTATGTTGAAGGTACCAGGAGCATCTTTTCATTATTTTTTGTACAATAAAATAAATTCCTCTTTTGTTTTATTATCACAATATTATATAGATAGTCGATATGTATATTTTTTTTTAATTTAAAATTCTATGAACAATACATGAATAATCAGTAATTAGGTATAATTTATAGAGATTATATTATTACGCTTACATTTTTACAGATATTAGAGTCCATAAAAGCCTTTATTTAAATACAAATAAATTAGATTTTGGACTCATTAAAGGAATATTAAATTTTCTTGTCTAATCTATGAGGTACTGTTCAAAAACGGTAATTTCAAAAAAAAAATCTATGCCATAATGAACTTTTGAAATATTTGATTGTCAAATTTGTGCCCTGAAAAATATTCATTTTTGTCCAATTTAACTAACTGTATCTCTTTACTATAATCCAATGTTATCATAGGATAAAAATAAAAACAATCAGCCTTTGATAAGATATTGTTGATAAGACGCTTTCACAAAATGTTTTAAATAAAGACTCTTTGCAACTAAAACAGTATTACTTACTTTGTTAACAAGGCAAATATTTTATTCTTTTTTATTAATTTCACATTATCAATTAACGAAAACTACATTTACGTCTTTTTAATTATCTATTCATTATAATTAGAAACAATACGACGAACCACAACGTCATTCATATTAAATAGATAACATTACGATGATAACATAATTCTACAAAATACATAAATTTGACTTCTTCTTTTTCTTCTTTACTTTTCTGTCCTTTGCCATGACAGTCATTTGTATGTAACTTTTCGGTAATGTTCTGTTGAGCAAATTGGAGTTATCTACTTACCTTTTTGGTATTTGATTTTTATTTATTCTTTTTCACATCCCAGCCCAGACACCGAAGTTTTAAAATTAACCTAATATTTACTTATACTGTATAAGTTACTTATATTTTAATTTTAAAAATGCGTATACATTTCGTTATTAATTTAATGTTTTTCTTGTTATATTCCTCAATACTTTAGGTAGTGATATCGAGGTTGGAATATCGTGTCTGTAGAAAAGTGAGAAAGATAGATATATAAAACCTTGTAAAGAGTAAGCACAAGCTAAAACTAGGGAACAAGGCTGCATAGAAAGCGAATTATATGTTTTCTTTAGCTAGTCAGACTTGAAGTTGTTAAAGTAGAAGAAAACAACCTTATTTTTATTCAGCATGAAATATAATTTGGGGCAAATTTATAGATTGTGTACACATGCATCTACCTCCCCTAAACAATTATATAAATTTTTAATAAGGCAGTGCCGTAAATTGCCAGAAGGACCAAATGAACACTATAAGTTTATGATTAAGCAAGTTTGTATTAATTTTATATTTATGCAATAAATATAATTGTAGGTGTAGGCGTGTTGATCTTATTGACTGAGTTATTAACTATATAATAAATTGTTTCTGTACTATTCCTAACAATGAACATTAAATAAATTTTGTTTTGAATTAAATGAATCTGTTCTTTTAGATTTTTAAACAGCATGTTAAAGAGCAGGATCCAGAAAGAATAAGACAGATTATTAAGAGAGCGTATGAAGATGCTGATTGGATTTTAAAGAAGGTTTGAATTTGGATTTATTTTAAAATTACAAATTGTTAAATTTGGCCATTTTTTCTGTTACAAATCTCTCTTGATGAGATAAAAAAAATTAAATTAAATCTTAGATATATTAAAAATATTACAATTATATTATTATAAAGTTTATGACAATTATTTATATAGTTATTTAATTTTAAAATGAATAATTCAAATAATAATTTCAGTATTTGGGTCAAAAAGAAAAGTAAAATGTTTCCAATACCTCTAGTAACCAGTAGTGAGTGCTTCACAGAGTCATTGTTTTGGGAAATAGTACTACTTTACCACAATAGACCTTTTCTAGGAAATAAACTTATAACAGCTGTAACAAAGGTTCTTTTTTATAAAATAGAATGTTGTAGCCCAATTGGACACATCAGTAAGCTTTTTGAAAAGCCTGCTGTTTTATATGAGAGACGAAAATTTAAACAGCTCTCCAAAGAAGTTTTTTGTGTGGAATTTATAAAAAGTTTTGTGGAGCCTTTTGATAAAAATGCTCTATTTGTAGAATCAAATGAACAAGAATTTAATTCTCAAACTACAGGTACTTATATTTCTGTGCAGCTGTTGATGTCAAAGAAGAATACTGATCATATAGTTTTGGAAATAGCTTTATTTGATAAGGACAAACATTCTGCTATATTTATAGGTAACTCCTTGCATTTTTAATTGATAAATAGCACATAAGTGTAATGTAATTGATATTACTAAATAAACCTTAACATTTTAGGAGCATATGAAGAAAATGAAGAAAAAATAACACCAAAATTTCCTTATGAATTTGAGTTGAGTGGCAAAACTTTCAAAATTAACCTTGAGAATTTTGAAGATGCTGATAGCCCTCAAGCTGAGTGGTTAGCTGACGTACTTTTCCCAAAACTCCTCAAGTGGTCTGAATGTGAGCAAGAAAAAAAGAATAACATCAGAACTTTATCTTTAATACCTATAGATGAATATAGCATCATTTACAGTAGATTGAAAAAGTCCTATGTTGAACGCTTATTACAGGTGTAGTAATAATTAACATCAAATTTGGACTAATGCTTTGATCTGTAAAAAAAATGTTTTAAGATCAACTAAACAAGTTTTTGTAGTAGTTAATAATTATAAAGATTTGGCGTAAGTACATAATGCCCTACACAGATCCATGCGAGTGATAGAGAACGCGTTATGAAAGAGAGAGAATGAATTACTAATATCTTGAAGTAGGAAAACACCTCGACATGATTCTCTATATTTGATACTGTACATTGATCTTATAACCCTTTTTTGTATCAGGAATATTTCCCTGATTTGACTGCTTGAACCCCAAAACATTATTCCAAATTTGGCGACATGAAGTTACCCCATAGATTTTCATCCATAACTCGGCGCATTCACCATTTCAAAAAAAAAATTATGCAATCAAAAAGTGATTCTTCATATTTTAAACAATTTCTACGATGTTTTTTAGCGTTTTGTTGAAGTAAAATGTATGTAAATGCATATAGGTCAATGTGAAAGTAATTGTTTATGGAAATCAATAATTGAGCCGGTTACAAAAATTTCATGACATTTTAATTTAGTAATATTCTCAGATGCTTCACACAAAATTTTATGAATTTTGAAGATGTAACAAGACAATATTTTCTAAGTACACACTAGCATATGCATATACGTCAATGTGAAAGTAATTGTTTATGGAAATCGACAATTTTAGCTGGTTACAAAATGTTTTCTATTTTCTAAATACGTACTTGCATATGCTTATAAATCAATGTGATAGTAACAACAGCTTATATTTAAAAAAAACATAACAAAAAATTAAATTTCAGATATACACAGCTTTCTTAGTTTTTACATTTAAAACAAAAACCTGCGTATTTTAAATGAATATTTATAAATTTATCTGCGGGTCCGCCTTTGCTTCCAATTCCTCTGCCGCCTTTAATAAAGCGAATACTTCAGATTGAAATACCGTGGAATGCTTGCTAAAGCGTAGCTGTGTTGTATTTTTGCTCCCGACTTCCCCCCTGTCCAAGCGCCATCTGTGTAATACATCATACTCCCAGTGGGAATCTCAGCCTTGTCGCTCTCCCTTAGAGGAATTGTGAGTTGGTATCTTCTTTCTGCCCTTATATAGCTATCCGGTTGCACCGCCTTTAGGGTTAGAAGGGGGAATTCGCTGTCCACCTTCTTGGCGATCGCCGTGTGTACTCCATTTTCTCTCCAGCACCCGTTGTGTTATACCTACCTATGGCTATCCTCTGGAGACTACCACGCTGGATGTTAGTGCTGTTGTTATGAGGTCCAGCCTAGCTTTGTCGAAGACCTCTTCCACGTCAAAAAAGACTGTAAGGGCTACTTTTTTATCTCTTAAGGCTTTTTCTACCCTTTGCACAATGGCGTGGAGGGCCATTTCGATCGATCTGCCTTGCCTATATACATGTTGCCCTTGATGGAAGGTATGAAATTGCAAGATAACTTCCATGAGATACTTATCCACCATTTTCTCCATTGTTTTGAGGAGGCAAGATGTTAGACTTATCGCCCTGAAGGATTTGGTCGAGGTATAATCTTTCTTCCCTACTTTTTGGATGAAGACTACCTGGACCTTCCTCAATTTTTCTGGGACCGGTCCTAATGCTAAACTGGCCTGGAAAAATGATTTTCAAAGCTGGGAGAAGAAAGTCCAGGCCTTTCTGTAGAAGAGCCGGAAATATCTGGTCCGGCCCTGCTGCCTTGTAGGGAATGACTCATTCATGGCCCAGCGTATAGAGCCATCAGTAATCAACATTTCAGCCAAAGGCCAGTCTGAGTCGACCGGCGGCAGAACCCTCACACCCGGGAAGTGAAACTCCAGGAGGTGCCCCAATGTCTCCTCCTTGGATGATGTCCATGTCCCATCTTCTCTTCTGCCTATTGTGGTGTTGGTGCCTTCGCAACTTGCTATTCTTGTTGCTTCAGGTAGTGAATCGACTTCACTACAGAAGCGACGCCAGCTAGCTCTTTTACTTTGTCGCAGTTCTTTTTTAAAAGCTCTTTTTTTATTCCTGTATTCCTGTATTCGTGCCATTCGACTTGCCCATTTCCCTTGTTTGCTCTGTTAAATGCTCGCCGGGTGTCTTTTCTCAAAGATATGAGTTTTGCACTCCACCACGGGATCTTTTTAACCACCGCTGCCTTGAGAGGGCATGCTTTTTCAAAGCTGTCGACTATGGACGATGTTGTGGCCTCTACTTCTTTTTCAAGGTTTTCCCTTGTAAATATTTGCCTGCCAGGGCCAAGCTGGGTACACCTTTGCCTTTCCCTATAGGTTTCCCAGTTGGTGGCTCTGGGATTGCGCTTCACGTTTGGGGGCTCGACTTCCGCGGATATGCTAAATTGGATCATTCTATGATCCGAGGTCGAGATGTCTCCCGTGACCCTCCAGTGACTTACTCTATTTACTATGTCGTGACTTGCCAACGTTATGTCTATCACTTTGCTTCGATTTCGAGTGACGAACGTTGGTACTGTACATCTATTTAGAATTTCTAAACTTGTCGTTGCCAGGAACTCCAATAGGGCTTCGCCGCGGGAATTTATATCGCTGCTGCCCCACACAGAGTGGTGAGCGTTGGAATCGCAACCTATAATCATTGGCAAGTTCTTACCCTTTGAAAATTCCATAACTCGGGTTAGCTCCGCCAAGGGCGGTAAGTGACCCATGTCGTAGGGCAGATAAATGCTACTTATCACTACTTTAAAACTTTTGTTGTTTACCTTTTACTCCAGGACTACTACCGTTGCATCCCTGGTTCCCAGCTCTTGCAATTGCATGATTTTGATGTTCTTGGGTGTCATCTCGCCATCTTCTCTACCCACAATTTTATTGTGGGTAGACCCTAAGCCCTTGATTTTGTTCCTAAAACAATACGACTCTTGAATTAATCACTTTAGACCCCAAGTGTGCTAGTTTGTTGAAATTGTTTTATCGGGAGGAATACAGAAAGGCACAAATATACAGGTTGTCCCATTAATAATTTTGAATGCGACGTCACGTGACCAAAAACAAATACCTCATTGGGTAACACAATAACAAGAAAAGATGCAACAGTTGCTCTAATTTACACCCCCAAAATTATAATTCTCTACTACTGCCCAATTCTGATATATTACTTGTCTTAATCGTCGTGGGACACCCTGTATATTTGTTAGGACAGGTAGTGGCTCTTAATAAGTGGATGTAAAAGGCGCAAGAAGGAACAAAATAATGCAAGAAGCAAGCAATTGTTAGTCCGGAACCATTTAAGTCCAGGTGACTATTGGACAAACCCAGACAGCTGCTGACGCCGTGATAGAAAGATGAGAGAAACATCCTACCACTATATTAACAGCTCTTAAGGCTTATCGACACCTTAGATTACAAATCTTTGGTGACGAGTACTAATAATAAGTTTATTCATTTCAAAAATAAGTTACACGGAAAATAAAGTCACATGTAAGGAAATATGAATAACATTAAATATTAATAGAATAGAGTAATCATCTTATTTTAAAACAAAAATTTAATAACTTAATCAGCTAACAAATAAACGTGGAGAAAGCTCCTTAGAGCCTATTTAGGTAGCGCATGAGCTATAGACGAATAGATTGAGGTCCTTTCATGAAATGGCATCTCAACCTTCATAATGAGCCAAAACATTTGAGAAAGGACAGCAAGAGTATAATGAGAAGGAACGACAGGGGAATGGTAAAGGCATAATGCTCATTACCATAAACATAACATACATAATTTATAAAAAAAAACATCGTAGTTATGTGTTCTTTAGATTGATAACAACTAGATCATTAACGAAGTTTTAAAATATTTTTCTTTTTGTGCTGTTAAATGCCCTAAAAATGTTTTATTGTCGAAATCCTTAAAATTTAAAACAATACACATATTCTCAGTGTCCAAACAAACTAAAAATGTATTTCTTGAATTTTATTTCTTTTTAGGATTGGTTAGAAAAAACCAATACTGATCCCCAAAAATATATTTATGAGGATTTAGCTATAGCAAGCTACCTAATATGCCTGTGGAAGAAGTACCCAAAACATGAAATTAATTTTGTAGACTGTGGTTGTGGAAATGGCTTACTAGTTTATATTCTTAACCAAGAAGGATTTAAAGGATATGGAATTGACATAAGAAAAAGAGCTATTTGGGATGTTTATCCAAATGAATGCAGATTAGAGGTTTGTTATGTCAATATTTTACTGAATAATTCTCAGCTATAAAAAATAAATCTAGAATCATATTTTGTGCAATTATAGCGAGGCAATATTTCAAATATACCATATATTTACTGGGACTACTAAATGAAAAATAATTTGGCCGTAAATAATTATTTATTACACCAGCACCGAAAATTCCTGTGTTGGGAAGAATAAGGCCATTTTAAGGACAATGTACTATTTCATAAATAATATTTTTTTTTTGGCTTATGGAGACGAAAAATAGTTGATAGTTATGTTTTAAAAGCGTCTTAAACTGTATTTCTTCCTCGTAACGAGTCCAGTAACTTTGCTTTGATTTACGAAGTTTCTGCCAACGAACTGTGACACGAAGCTTTATCCATGATAATTCGTGACGGTTCCTCTAACATTGGTAATGGTTTTTCCGAAATTCACATTTTACAAGATTTGTTAGATATATAGTTATGATAGTCAACACTTTTGATTTTATGGAAAATATCAATTCAGCATATTCAATAAACCAGTCCCTATTTCCAACATGTACTACAAACTGCTTACCAGTATTTTCGTGGCTTTTTTGATTATATGACCCTTTCAAGTATAACCATGTTTCATCCAAGTAAACGATTTGGATTTAAATATTGTTTCATGTATTATTTAAAAAAAATATACGCTTTAATTCGACATTTGATTGTTAAGTAGTCTATCGTTTTCCATTTTATAATTCTTGAAAATACGCTTGTCAGAAGCATTCAAAAAGTGCTTGTTCTCAAGTTTAAGCGATACACGGTTTCTTTTTGCTTTCTTTCCATAAATAACATTTATAATTACTCCTTTTACAACATCACTTACATTAGTTTTTTTTTATTGTACATTATGTGAAAGGCCAGTTGTTGCCTTACTATTTCCATATTACTTTCCCAATTTATACAAAATGTCAATTTTACCCGGTTATCCATACATTTTCGATGTACGCAGATTAAAATTAATTGGAATCTTCAAAGTAAAACTGCTTTTGTTGTGATATTCTCATTAATAAAATTTCATCAATGATAAATGATTATTTATATGTACCAAGCATAGCATGACGAAAATACGTACATAACGGAAGTTCGTTTATTGATTGATAAGATATAGATATGTAGGACTGACTTCTTAATAATACAGTCTGAATAAAAGTCTGTAGTTGAGAGAAATGACATAATGAAAATGTTTCTCATAGTATATCGGTTACACTGAATTCTGAATAAGACATATTACTGTTCATAATCCTTTTCTACTTTATTACTACCGTGTAGCGTTGTAATTCGACCATATATGTATAATGATATTTATTTTGTCTTAGATTAAAATATTACATTTTATATTCCAGGTGGGTATTGTTACTCCCGAATCTACTTTTCCAAACTCGACTTGGATTATTGGTAATCATTCGGATGAACTGACACCTTGGATTCCTCTTATAGCGTTAAAGAGTTCGCTGAAAACAAATTTCTTCTTACTTCCTTGCTGTTCTTATGATTTTAATGGAGAAAAATATGTTAGAACCAATAGTGCTATTAGTACTTATTCAGATTATTTGATATATATCGAAAATATCTGCAAAAAATGCAAATTTAAGACGGATTTAGATAAATTAAGAATACCTTCAACAAAAAAAATTTGTTTGGTGGGTACAAATACTTGTTCTAACGAAGAACTGCAGTGTACATTTAATATTTTACACGATTTTTTACAAAGTAGAATGTCCACTAACTTTAAACCTAGATGTGCTGTGGAACCTGTAAGAAATTGCACTCAACTGAAAAGAGAATTAACAAATAAGTTAATTTTGTTTTGTACAAATTATCTGCTAGAAAATGAAATTTTGATTCAAAAACCAAATGGAGACTTTTGGAATAGGGGATCAAGCGTGGCAATTCCAGAAATATCTCAAAAAATTCCACGTGAAGATTTGACAAAATTAAAAAATCAGTGTGGTGGACTTCAGACATTTTTCAGGAATTTTAGGTACATTTTTAAAATCGAGGATGGATCTGTCTCTATAAAACAACCTACAACATATGACGTCACTAAGGAGAAATACAGAGATAAACCTTGTTGGTTTCATAAAAACCATCCCAATGGTTGTTTCAATACAGCTGAGAATTGTAGTTACTCTCACAGTAAATAAGTTTATTAATTATTCAAGTTATTTATTTCACAATAACCCCTCTAAGTCCGTTTGTCACTCAACTGAATAATTTAGAACTAAATGTTAACTTCATATATTTAGGAACAAACAATAAATAGATTAATAAATTCATTACTAAAAATATATTCTAATTTAATTAGAACTTGTTCTATTTTGTACTATAAAAATTTACTAAATAAGCTTCATATTTATTTGTTAATTCAGTTAAATAATAAACAGCTTTAAACTTATTAAAAGTTTAATACCCATTCAATAATAATATATTTACATGGCTACGAATCCACGCGAGTAGAGCATAAGAGATATCTTACATTACAACTCGTTCTAATTGCACCGAAAAAAATTCTAGACAGTCTTGATTCATATTTCTAATATAAACCAATGAGTAATCTTCGTTTTTACATTATTCCATAATTTAAAAAAACAATAATTGTTAGTCACCACTCAAAAATAAATTTAATTAATTTGTAACATCTTTGTTTTAACTGTTTTGCCTGTGAAACGTAGCTAGAATGGCGCCGAGTATATAGGTGTACTCTGTGCTCCGACAACTTTATTGTAAATTCAAAATGTATATTGGGCGACTGTTGTGAAAATTGGTATAATTTTAGGTGTACGAAAATCAAGGATGTAGTGTTAAAAACGAAGCATGAAGTTTCTAACATTAAATTGTTTTCTAATGATTATATACAAGAAGTGGAACTGACATTTAAAAAACCACCTTTTTGATGATATTTGTAAAAAAACAAAAGAGGTTTTAGAGAAAACAGAAAATATATTTAATACAAAACCAGCAGTCTATGTTCTCTGAAAATATAAAAAATAAAAGGAAAATTGAACCTTTAATAATAAAACCGAAAAATGCTAATCATAATAATTCTTTAACAAAAAGTGTCAGAACAATAAATGAGTTCAGCTGATATCGCTGTACCAATATCTTAAGTTTCATAGGGACGTGTAGTGATTCAGTGCGACGACAAAAAAATCATTAGAGAATTTCAAGGAAATATGCAAAAGGGGTTAGGTAACGGTTACAAAACTGCAACGGGAAAAATGTTAAATCCAAAAATAAAAATTTTGAAAATATTGAAGAATTTGTAGCCGATCATCTAAAGGATGGTATAACATAACGCGTAAAATTAAAACTAAAAAAATAAGGGTGCCCCATAAATATTATTCTGAAAATTACTTAAATAGGTTGATTAATTAAACAATAAAAGAGATAATTTATTTTATAAAAACGGTGGAATAATTATCGTTATTTTGAATATGAGTATGGTCATAGGGCTGAAAAATGCACAAATGGTGATGTTTGTCCAAGTTATCGTGAAAACATAAACAGGAAAATTGTAAAACCCATAAACCTGATTGTACAATTTGTAAATATACTACAGAAGTTCTAAAAATTTCAAATTTTGATTATAACCACCACGTTTTTGATAAAAAATATTCAAGTTATCAAAGACAAATGACCACCACGAAAAATAAAATAAAATAAAATTGTAAATAATATAGTTTTCTTTACAAACATATAAGCACAAACAACACATCACACTCAACTTGAACAAACAGTACTGTTTAAACCTATAGTAGGGATTGCTACGTAAACTCATACAAGGGATATAGAGGATTTAGAACTGGAAATTGAATATTAAAAAAAAATCCTTTTGGATGGGTTTTGTTAAGTCACCCAATGAAACTGACATAAGAGGCTTTTTTAATGTTTGAATCAATTTTTGATAGTGATTAAAATTATATAGTATTAGCAGGACACTTAAATATGGCATTTTAGAAAAATCTCAATGTACGAAACACGTTCTAAATAAATAAATGCAAATCTAGCAGGTTTAAAACAAATTGTTATTAAGTCCACTAGGTGTGATATAAAGAATCTAGCACACTAGTAAAGTTTGTTCGGGAAACAGAATGAATAAATATATATATATATATATATATATATAAATAATTGGAGTTTAAATGGGGTATCATAGTTCGGTAACAGAACATTTATTCATTAAACAGGTCAAAAATGCAAGAAATTCGACGGGAGTTAGTGTAGCAAAATTGGGAGAACACATTTACGGATCTAAAAACGTAATTGGGAAAATATCGCTCGCAATTAGAAATATACAAATGGCAGAGAAACAAAGCTGTTACTTTAATTCACAAAAAGAAATACTATAAAACTAAAATCAATGAAAATCATAGTGATAGTAAAAGACTTTGTAAATGAAAATAACACAACTTTGTAAACAAAATTTGTAGAATTTGTAGAAGCACAAATATTGAACAAAATACAATAGAAGCCATTAATAATTTTTTTGTAAATAGTCTCAGAAAATTTTACAAGGTATTGTTGCTCCCAACAAAGAATTTAAAATAATAAAATTTAGATGAAACATTTTATAGTCTCATGTCATTCAAAAAAATATTTTAAATAAATTGGAGAAATCTATTAATAATCTTAAGAAAAAGTCTTTTATGGATAAATTTCTTTCTGCGAATATGTTAAAAGAAATATTTAATGTGGTTGCATATCCATTACTAATTATAAGTACCTCCTTAGAAACTGATCGTTCCTTCAGAGCTAAAAGTGTTATAGTTCTAGTACCAAAAGTTAACGATTCCAAGAGACCAGAAGAACTTAAAGCCAATCAGTTTACTGCCAGCAATTGAAAAAATACTAGAAATAGTACATAAACAGATAATACAATATTTTATGTTGATTTGTTCACTTTAGAAGTAAATATTCTCTTGAAAATGCGTGCTAATTTGTATCAAAATGGAAAAACAAATCTATGAACTATTTGTAAATTTACAAAGGGCATTTTTGAAATAAATTAATTGATCAGAAATATTTATATATGTTCGAGCATAAGGGTACGCACTATAAACAAGCGAAAATGCATTACAATTTTCCCTCTATTACCTTGAAAAGGGCGTAACGGAGGTGCGAACATCTTTCCAGTCAATTCGATAGTAATGTACCAGCAGCCATTATCGTACATTTATTTATAAGACATTATTAGGACAACTAATTTTATGTTACCATGTATTTCATCACTTATGAATAAGGGGTAAGATGAGGTAGTAAATGGGGGTTATTGCATCATATTTTTAATAAAAAAAAAAATTGTAAAAAATAATTCCTTAGACCATCCCATGTAAAAGAAGGTGCTCTTCTTAGTTAACACTAGGCTCATTAGAGTTCAATACACAAAATCCAGCGACTACGTCGTATAAGGCGACGGTATTCGTTTGCTTATAAGTTGTCCTAAGTTTTAGCAATAATAAGGCTAT
Organism: Hermaeophaga mercurialis; assembly: GCA_951812935.1. NCBI lineage: Eukaryota > Metazoa > Arthropoda > Insecta > Coleoptera > Chrysomelidae > Hermaeophaga > Hermaeophaga mercurialis. Next base: position 34,534,760 of record OX638363.1, read on the forward strand.
TTTTTTAAAAGATCCTATCGGTCGCGAAATTTAAGCACAGTCAAAATCCGATGGTTTTTACAGATGTATGTCAGGGACGAAACCTGGGTCCATTTCGAAAGTGAAGAAACAAAGGGTAATACAAATAGTGGATTTATTCTCATTTCTCGAGTAAACCAAAAAAATGCAAGTGAATCTTCTCCATGAGAAAGGCTAGGATGTTCTGAGGGCGAAAAGGAGTTATTTTGGTGGAATTCATGAAACGTAGGCACGACCATCACTGCGCAGCTCTTCATCATGTACAATGGGCAATTCTCAATAAGCGAAAAGGAATGTTGTCATCAGCATTGTTCTTTTTCATGACAATGCTCGGACGCACACTACAACTGCAACAAAGACGCTCCTGCAGCGTTTTCGATGAGAAATATTTGATCACCCGCTAAACTCAGCTCTCTTATTTGCATCTAGTTGCTGACATCAAACTTTGGTTAGGAGGACAGCATTTTGACACAGACCAGCGTAGAGAATTGGCCTAAAGCACAGGTGGCTGCCATCTATGATGAGTATATTGGAAAGTTGGTACCATACTACAACAAATGTCTTTAAAGCCAGAACCATATAGAGATGTAGCTAAATGTTGCAACTAAAACATTTTTTATTTTCTCTCTAGTTTTAATTTCGCTACTGATTAGACCTTGAAAAAAATAGCCCCTATACAATGATTTCATGTATTTTATTTTGAGCTTAGATTTACGGTAGATATTGGAACATATTGGAAATATACTAATTACACTGCATTTTCCCAGGTAAAAAATATTTGCGCTTAAAATGGACTTACCTGATTTTTAAAAAGAATACATTTAGATTTCATATAATCCCTAAGATTTATAATTATTGTATGTGCCTATTGTCCTCAACCACTGTAGAAAGTACAGTGAGTTACCTTGTATAATATTGGACGAAGAATGAAGCCAAAAACACTTTTTTATACAGATTAAACGTAAAATTGAAATGTTGTGAAATGTGGACAAAATGCGCCAAGGTTTATTCATTTAATTTAATTATAAATTTTTTGAACATTTCCAGTATTTAAACGGCATATGAAACTAGCTTTATAAGCGTAAAATAAAATAGCTACTTGGAATAAGAAACTTTTAATAAAAATATAATCCTTTAAATTCTTTTACGCAAGATTACTTTTTCCATTTGAAGTATTAAAAACAGAATGTATAATTCAAAAATCCTAACTGCAACAGTTGATATTTTTAATTAATAAATTTAAGTATCAAGTAATCAAACGGTTTCTTTTTTAAGTGTGATTAATTTAGGAATTTCTAACTAACTTTAACGGAAACAAATTTCCATCGATTCTATTTAAAGTTATTAAAAAGTTGTAGATTTTTAGCCTTAAGTATTGAATAATTTAATACATTTTAGAGCTTGGAGCAATATATGTTTTATTTTAAAATGCATTTGTGTAAACAAACTAACAAAAAATTTAATTATATCTTTGTACATCATAATACCCTATTGCATTATTGAGTAATACTATCGACAAAAATACAATCTCAATAAACTTTTAAACCCCGTTGCATGACAAATTACCTGTGGCTTAAATTTTTGAAATTACTTTTCTCATTGCCTTGTTGATTGGCGCAAAAATATTTGCCCAATTTTTGTAATACTTTTTTTAGCCACACCTCTTGCTTTTAAACGATCATATGCTCTCGGTTTCTTTTTTGTCAACAGTACAGGTGTATTTATGCATAACTAAAAAGATATATTTTTGCTTTAGCTATAACAAACAAGTTATTAAAAATATAGTTTATTAAGGGCCCCAGAAAAACACTTTGTAGAACAAAATCACTTCCCCATCTTCATTTAACTTTTTTGCTACTAACATCAACGTATCCCAGAGCTCCGTTTTTTTTATTTGAAATCAAAGTTGTATTACATCGGCCTCAGTATTGCCATTATTGGCCTAAAAAAAATTAAAGAATTTTAAAAAACTTGGAATATTTTCGAAATGTAAAAGTATAGTACAAATCTAAATCTACACAGAACTGTTTTTTACAAAAATTGATTTGATTACTTAAATTCATGCCTTTTTGAATTTGCTATAAATTAGTTTTGAATATACGATGGTACTTAAAATCCTATTATCATCCGTTCAAGACTGTTGAAATTACCTAATTTTAATCTCTCAAATGTCTTTCTAATTTTATTATTTTTAATTTAATAAATACAATTTTCAATAATAGATCAAGAAATAATGTTTCTACAATAATTACTATTACTTCTATATAGTTATAAAATCCTGGTTAACATAAATACACCTTCATATCAGATCCCATGAATAAATACTGGATACATTTTTGAATCTAATATTTCTCCTCAAGCCTATAAGTATAAAATTCATAAAAAGGTACTATATCCATGACTAGAAAAATCACACTGATTTGCCATTGCAGCAGCCTAAGTAAAATTTCTGTTTGTCATTCTTAATAATAATAAAAAATATATATATACATGTGTATATATATATACATGTGTATATATATATATATATATATATATATTCGCAATATCCACAGGATCTGATCCACTTATATATTCATAAGAATATTCCGAAATTCGGAAAAAAAATATAAATTGAATATGTACAAATGAAAGTAATGAACTCTTGTCCTAAATACCTATTTTATTTTTGTATACAAACTGCAAAATGATTTAAAGTTTAATTATCTAAATAAATTATAATCTCCGTCACTTTGGAGATATAATCACCTTCCCTGCCGATTCTTCGTGGCCTTGGTACTTTGGTTTGCCATGAGTAAATGGTAAATATCGGTATTTTATCATATGCTAAAAAAAATATATTAGTTCTTAACATTTAAACGAGAATTGTACAAGTAAACTTAATTTTTCAAGATAAAAAATCTATTCAAAATTTTACAAACTCAAATGTATAAAGGAATAAGTATATTTGGCTATACCATAGAAAAAATAGGGCGCAATAGAAGTGAGAAGAATTACGTCTCTTTCTGTAGGCATAGATAATTTGTATTATAATTTAACAATAAGGGGCGGTATTATAGCTGTAGGATGTTTGCGCCATGTTGGTAAAATATGGAGGGTTTATATTTTCATTAACGACTCCATGTAGGTTAACAAGATGTACCTCTAAAGTTTTTTATTGTAATATAATTTCTGGCCTGATATGTAAAAATAATAGCCTATTATTTGAAGATCTTATAATGTGGACAATATTACAATGACTGAGAAATCAGAAGCGACGGCATGATTTGCCGTGCGTGAGCCGTGACATTTTAGATTGAATTTTGAATGTCTTAGTCATTCTTTTTGTGTTAAAAGAAATCGCTACGTCAATTTTCAAAATTTCAAATATCGAAAAATACTGTGAATTATTAAAAATTTTTGAATTAAAAAATATCTGTAAAATATAAATGCCGACAATCTTATATAGAAAGGTAATCAAAATCTACACTTGAAGCAATAAAAAAAATTGTAGTTCTATTTGAAAAAAATAAGTTACCTTTGATTGAAATTTTAAAAATGGACGTAGCAATTTCTTTTAACTCAAAAAGACTTTGACTTTGACCGTCCTGCCAATGTTAGTACATTTCATGATTAGTAACACTGCAGAGTTACGGCCTTCTAAGTTTTATGATAATTACGAGATTCAATTTTTACCAGACATCTACTTTAAAAAACGACTCATTTTAGATACCATGTGTGATTCATAAAGTCACACTAAAATGGACCAAGGAATCCAAATATGGAATAATATCCTAGGGGTTCCATTTAAAAAAATATAACTTTCATATAACTATTGCAATTCAATTGAAATTATTTTTGGGTTGTAGCCTTAAGGGTCCTCCACCATGTCCCGGTAACGAATTTTTGAAATGTGCGTTAATAAACCGACAATCTTCCACCCACGCATTAATGGACCACCCTATATTCTGCAAAATTTTGTTAAATTAGGCTTGTCCATGTGATGTAAAGGGAAGTACAAGTAGAGTGATCATTTAATTTATGTTTATTTAAACCTTTTGTGTGTATAAATAAATTAAAACATTTACTTACCCTGATCTGTCGTTTCATGGTGATACAGAATAATGTAATGAAATACATGACTAATATTGGCCAAAAAACAGGAATATTGAAACAATCGAAAAATGTACAAATGACACCAATAAGTGTACTTTTTGTAACTGAGTACCAAAATTTAAATTCTGGCAGCCGTCTTATAAAAGGTTTGAACTCTTCATTAGCCCTTGTGGGAAGTTCAGGTCCATTTTCCTCAGCTGCAAATTAATAAAACAAATTAAAACAAAAAAATAAAATTTGAATTTATTAAACAAATTAATTAAAAGTTTTGCTGTACATGATAGGTTCTATTAAATTAAATAACACTGACAAATATTTATTATCTGAAAAATTTCATCTATGAAATGGACAATAAATATTCTTTTTTAATCTAACAATTGATATATGAGGTAAACAATATGATCCAGGGTGGCTTACATTAGCAATATTTTTAATATTAAGATTTGTAAACAATTATTATAGTTAAATTCATGTTGCCATTTTTAATTGTAAGGCAATATTATATTTTTTTTAACGATAACAATTAATCATATAGTTATTACCACTAAAATAAGTGCTGCCACTTATATTTTCAACAAATTATCTATAATTTTAAAATTTGCCATAAATCTGGACAAGAATTTTTTTTATATGGTTATAAAAGTGTTATAGAAAAAAACATTTCAAAATAACAGATATTTAAAGCATTGAGCACCAAAATAAACAAATGTTGTGCTTAATAATTATTATAAAAGCGACTGCATAATGTCTATGAATTACAGTTTAAGATCATTTACCGAAATATAATTTAACAGAAAAATAATTGTACAAAAAGACTCGCCGTTGACGCTCTTTGAAAAAGTAAAAATAATTTCAAAACTATTTTAAAAACTCACCATCCAAATCCATTGCTGGGTCAATTTTTGGCGTGAGAAAAGCTATAAACAAATTTAAGTGATATATACCTAAGGCATATGTGATTATGTACCATCCCTGAAAAAATTAAAGTATCAAGTACAATTGAATAAAGAAAAATATTCACATTTCTTGTATTACAGAAATTATTTTTTAATGAAACATATGAAGGTTTGAAGTGGTGGAAAAGGCAGAGATGCAAATGAGAATCCATCCTCAATATAAGATTACTATTATACACAATAATGAATTTATAGCAGTCAGTCAGTTATGCTGTAGATGAAAGTAAATTTATAAACCATTGCACTTCATTGAATTTTATCAAAAAGAATAAACATTTTTTTTTCAAGACTTCCCTACTATTTTGGCAACAGTTTTATTTTTGTATGAGCTATATATTAGATTTCCCAAAAAAATAAAAATTCTGATTTACAGAAAAGTTCATTTAATTTACAAGAAAATGTACTTATACCGAGGATGTCCATCACCAACTAAAGGTACCCAAAAGCGTGAAATATAAAGGAAAATGTTTTATACCTGTGCAATTAGCACTCGAGTTAAAAACATAATGATGAGAAGAATTGCGCCTAACCATCGAGCTTTTCGCCATGGCACTGTCCTGTCCACCACTCCTTGGTACCACTAGAAAAACAAATAAATTATTTTTTTACCTTCTTGATAATAATACGTAATCCAAAAAAGATTAGTAAAGCTATGTAGCCACCCCATCTGGCATGGGTGTGTGGTGTCCACTTATCTAATATACTTTGGTGAATCTGAGAATTTTAATAAAAAGTTCAAGTATTTTTTTATTCTGTTAGAAAATAAACAATCAAATTATTTTTATACAAAAATCTTTATTTGTCATCACTTAATATATTTTTTAATCTTATAGGTGGTTAAAAATCAATTTGAATAAAGTTGTTTTTTTAATTTATTAGTTGTTCACTAAACCTATTATTTAAAAAGGGAAAGTGAAACCAAATGAGATTTATAACAGGATCAAAACATGTATAATCATAAATATAGTACTACTAGTTATAATTGTAAGTTAAATATTCATAATGTAATAAGACAATCTATGCCAAAATATAATCATAAATCACAAGACTCTTAACAAACTACAGTTTAACTTTTATTACTAGGCATACTATAATTTGTATTTTTGTATTAGAAAATTTCTGTATGCATGTAAAATGAAAATTATCATTCAATTTGGCTTTATAAAGGAAATTCTACACTGATCTTCCAGCTCAAAACTACACAATTACATGTGTAACAGTAACATAAACTCACCTGTGATATCTTAGTGCAAAATTGCGAAAATGCATTTTTCTTAGTGCCTGAATTTAACAATTCGTCTTCCATTATTAAGAAAAATCAAGTAACCTAAAAAATGTACATTAAAATTGACAAGAAATAAAATGTGTGTGAATTTATGGAATTTTATGAAATACTGTGTCAAATATATTCTTTAAATTCTAAGCATTACCCTACATACCTAATTATATTCAAGTAAACTAGAATATGTAAATAATTAATTGAAAAATACTTTTAACTAATAGTCCATTTCTGTACACGTCGATCAGTCATCTTCCATCTCAAAAAAATTTGACATTTGCCGTGATTTCTGTCAAAAAATTCTTCTTTATATTTCGTGTCGCAACTAAAGCAGTCCTCGATCAGGGTGACGGCGGAATTAAGAAGCTCCTGATATACGTATGTGAACAAAAAATTCAAACACAGACAAGGATAATCTTAGGTAGATAAATGATTTTCATTTACCTATGAGGGTAATGTTCCTTGTAGTTGTGATAAGAGTGGCGCAAAAGCATTTCTATATGTAGTTTGTTGACGAGCATTAAGGGCAACAAAGAACTCCGATTCAAGACATTATTAGCACAGACCAGCATATTGGTTTATATTTCGGAACAGGGCCATTATATTATCTAAATACGGAGCGAGCATTAGTGTGACGTCACAAGTATTAAATTGTCATTCTATACTAAAGGCGCAAATACACGTGTCAAGTTACTAAATCAAGTAGCTAAATTTAGTTACTTGTATGGTGTAAACAACTTGATTTAGTACTTGCGCAAGTACCGAATTTAGTAAACTATTTAGTCAACTAAATAGAAACAATTTCTATTTACTTGAGCAAGTGGTCTAGCAACTAAAACGCCAAATAAACAAGTGAAGACCGGTTAGTTTAGTCAAGTTCATTAGTAAGTAAATAAGCTGTGCGCTGCGGGGATAACATTTTCGGCCATTTTTAATCAAGACTAAACAAACAAACGGACTAAAATTTTAGCTACTTGACACTTGTATCTGCGCCTTAACAGACTGAATTAGATGACTCTGACATCATTAATTTAACTAGTGACGTCATACTAATTTACTGTAATTGATTTCTTATTGGACTAAATGACATCAACTGAACGTATTGGTCATGAATTTTCAGTCATCCAATTCGGTCTAAGGGTACACACTCACAATTTAAGCTGTCACGACTTGTGACGTACCCACTAATGCGCCGTATTGGGATCAACTTCGCACATTGTCTAAAACTATTACAAACTTCATAGGCGGGGAAAGGAGTATAGTACAATATACACTGATGTAGTGTTTTAGGAGGGTTTATAAAAAATACTTAATGTAGAAAAAACAGACACTGAACAGATATTGAATGTCTGTAGGAAACCTGATCATACAAAGAAAGTTCATTATGTTAGGAATTTTTATTTTTATTTGCTATAAATAAGAGGCAAATTGTTTATTATCGCTTAGTTTTTGTTTTTGATTAATTATAAAAGAAGCTTGTCATTAATTTTGTACCATGATGTCATGTATGATTATTGTACATGCTAATTTTTTACTGTAATATATGAGACTTATGGATAGGCCTTGTTTTAATAAGAAAATGTAACAATTATTATAAAGCTAGTGGTTATTTAGTATGGTTACAATATAAAAAAGTCCTAGACCCTATGCCTACGCCTATGCCAACATAACCTTACCTATGAAATTACCCAATAATGTCAGTAGATATAATTGGAAATGACCGAATAATATCCTTATTCCATCTATTTCGGCACACTACATATTTCATCACGATCTTAAATGTTTAGCAAATGTTTACCAAATCACAAAAAACAAACAGTTTAAAGTCACACTTAATGCTACTTGTCTCTGCTGTCAAAATAATAACTCAAAACAGTCTAGGTTGCCAAACATAACATTTATGAACTAAAATACTTAATATCCCACGTCATAAAAAACGTTTCAACTATATATATATATATATACTAAAACGCTTTGGAAGATTCAAGATAAGTATTATTTATCTTTCCCTATTTATTATGAATAATTTCCATAAAGTAAGAGTAGAAACAATTAATTTAAATTATACTGAGTTTGCGTTACTTATGAATTGCATCTCAGTTCTCTCTGACTTTGCTGTTATAAATAGTGTTGCTTTTATTGCATCATTAATTTCATAGCTCTATCTTATTTGGGAGACTATGATTCTTTTTGTTATTTCAAAGACAGAAGGTGGGTCGGATTCTTTTTGTTATTCCAGAGACAGAAGGTGGGTCGGAAATGGAAAAAAATGGATGAGGTTCGTCCCTTTGAGCCACCCACAGCTCCTGAAAACGTAAGCGAGTAATTTTTATTTATGATAAATCATGAGAGTGCATAACAATTATTAATGTATATGCGTTTTGATTACAGACTTCCCGTTGACTCATATAGGGTCAGCAAGGTTTAGACATCTCACTCCACTAAAGAAGAGCTAAGAAAAACAGACCGAAATATTGTAAAAAGAAACTTGAAAAATGTCAAGAAATAATTAAAAACTGTAGCCTATATTTTATCAATCAAAGTAAAATTCATTCTCTTTCTAATCCTAAGGTTTTTAGTAAAAGTAGAAATTATTTAAAATAGGTATTCCTAATTACATTTCAGCTATATACATATACTCATACAGATAAATGAAAATTGATAATGAAACCACTAAAATTAAAAAAAATATATATATATATAAGCATGATAGTAAAATTAATGAATTCAAAAATAATAAATTAATATACAACTCGGATTAAGAGTAATACAAAAGCAACCCCAGCTGATTCATGCTGACATCGAAGCCAGTTAATTCCGTAATTTACTCTTTTAAAAGTAAATAGACTTTTAATATTTTTGATATCAATTGGCAGCTTATTGAAATCTTGAATGCTCTGCACAAACAACCTTTTTATTGACTTATTATACACTGCTATGTTTACATGAAAACCATTCAGGTTTCTAGTATTGCGGTTCTTTAGCAAAATCTTTTGTCTTCCGAGTGTTCAAATTCTTCGCCAAATTCTACAAAGTATTTCTGTGTCTCCTGGTATTTCATATTCCCATTTTCCAAAACTTTGCTGTTCAGAAAAATAGTTTATCTAAAAAAGATAAGCTGTGTGTGGGATACTATTTGACAAATAATGGCCCTGCAGGCAGGCTTGTCATATTCAAAGGGCAAAGATTTGGTGGAAGGACTATGTGATAACGGAGACACACATTCACTTGAAATCCCGGATCATGTTATGGTGTGGATGTTGAAAGGAATTTACGGTAAATGGAAACAGCCTGTTGTCTTTAATTTTTGTCAAGGCTCGACATCTGCTCTAGATATTGTTCGCACTTTCAAGGAGATCATCAGATAAGCAACTACTGGTGGATTTCAAATGATTGCTTCAATATGTGATCAAATAAATTCTAATGTTCGTGGCATTAAGATGTTACTGCTTTAAGCCAAGACGAAAGTCAAGAGGTCAGAATGACTGTCGACTGTGTTAAAGTAGTTTCTCTATATGACCCTCCATATCTTTTGATGTGTATTGGAAATAACATGCTTACAAAAGATTTGAAGTACCATCTTCATAGAATGAACAGAGTTGCCAAGTGGTCAGATATTTTTGCTGCATACCACATAGATGTTGCGTTTGGATAGGCATTTAGATTTACATATAATGCCGATATTTACTCTGCAGCATGTTTTGTTTAACAGCTTGCAAAAGATGGAAGTTTCGATATGTGCGATATGTGTTCGATATAATACATCCACGGCTGCAGGCATAAATAATTACAGCTAACTACCGAACGAATAATGTTGACTTCAACACTGAAAGGGTTTTATTTGATTCGAAATAATATGGGGGGATATTGGTTGTAGGTCCTTGCTGCGAGACCTTTCAACCAAGATACTCTAGAATTTTTTTGGCCAGGTGAGACAACAAAGTATTAGAAATACCAATCCCTCTTGTACTGCGTTTGATCCTTATTTTAAAAGCTTACTTGAGAACAACTTTGCTACAGTGCATTTAAAGTTTGCTAATTATGAGAGTGCAGAAAAGAGCCTTCAATATCAGATTGCATCAAGGTGAACAAAGTTCGATGCATGCATTCGTGGAAGAAAATAACTATGAAACTTGTATACTGGTAAAATACTTCGCCTTACAAAAAGCATTAATTTGATCTTCAATAAGTGGCAACGGATATCTTTCTTGTATCACTCTCTTATTCACATCTCTATAATCTACGCACATCCGTAATTCATTATTTTTCTTTTTTACTAGACCAATCGGACTTGCATATTCTGAATAACTCTTACGGATGATTCCACTGTTCAAAAGGTCGTTTATTATTTTCTTTACCTGTATTCTTTCCTGATATGCTAGACGCCTAGGTCGATACGCTACTGGAGTACTGTCTTTTAAACGAATTGTCATTTTTCCAGTAGTTGTGTGGCCAGGAGTTTTATTTTTATAATATGTTAAAAGTTGTTCTACGTGTATTTTCAAATAATTCTCTAAATCTATTTCATTAATTTTTACATCTTTTATTGTTTTTATTGTAAACACTTTCGGAATATTTTGTAGATCATGATGTAACTCAATTCCGTTAGCATTTTTCTCTAGACGTAAACAAGGTCGACTTATGACTTCCCAACCGATAATAACATCAACACCTCCTGGGATGACACTATTTGGAACCACAGCAAAATGTATTTCTAATGTAATAGTCGGCAAAATAATCAACAAATCACAGACACCAATATTGTAAACAACTTGCGTTCCGAGCCCCATAAAGGCACGTCTGTTTTCATCATCTGATCTGATTATCCCTTTTAAAGTTTTTACTACAGACTCTTTGACTATTGACACGTCAGCACCACTATCGATGAGATATGTGAACGACGAAGCTTGCTTACGACATAATAATGTTGCTATTGGTGTCGAGTTCAAGAGGCGTCATTTCTTTAACACAAATGTTTTTTTTGGGCTTTCCGTGTTTATACCAGCAGTTGGATTCGACATGACCCATTTTTTTTACAGTATACACAAGAGGAAATAGTACCGGTATCGGGTTTCTCATGCGTAGCCACATTTGATGCACTTGCCTGGGTTGAATTTTGACACGCAATTTGTAGATGTCCTTGACGTCCACATTTAAAACAAGTGCCCTTAAATATTTTGTTTTGAAATGTGATTTCGCTACGATCCTTAAACCGACTTTCGGATTTGTTCGTTCGAGGCGTTTTAACGATTTTCGTATTTTTCGTTATCGATGACTCAACACGTCGTGTATCAAATTCACTAACTAATTTCATTAATTCTCGTTCAGAATTAGGTTTTTGAATACAAAGGGCGGAACGGGTTTCTGAATGATTTAAACCGTACTCAACCATACTAAGTACTGTATGCCAAGGCAATCCATCATAAAACCTATGAATGCCGCGCAATTTTTGATTGCCATAATCACACAATGAATTACAGTTATGGCTTTGTAGTGTAGCTGCTTTATAGGCACGAGCACCTGGTGTTTCTTTATCAGGGAATGCTACGATTAAATCGTCGCAAAAATTTTCCCACGTACGAGAAAGAGGTCTCCACTCACAACAATAGCGATAAACACGATTTTTTAGTGCCTCGCATGCTTTAGCAATCATTAAGTTATTGCTTACATTTAATTCTTTCTTTATTTTGGAATCATCGCTCAGCCATTCTTTTCGATGGAATATGCGCTGTCGTCTGGATCATAGCTTGTAAGTTTAAATGACTGCACATGCGTGAATGCTGGAACCTGCGTATTCGACCCATCAATTCCTGCAACACTGGGCGTTGGCGTAGAGAACGGAGAGGTAGTCATCTTTGTTAAATCAGCTATTTGTTTTTGCTGAACTGCTACTAAATTTATTAGGGTCTCCTGCCATTGAAATTTAGCACGCTTTGAACTAGGCGGTTCGTCATTCTCGTCAACATCAACCCTCACTTCTACACTGTGTTCGGTAGATACATTGTCACTAGTTTCAGGATTTTCGTCCGCCATTATCACTAACACTAACTTTTACTTAAATTTCTAACTTTTAGTCTATTCACTACAGTACGCGTAGTTATCCCACTTCTGATGTTAGCTACCGTTATATTTTATCCACAATAAAACTCTAAATTAATTCAATAGAATTTATTTAAATATTTTCACGTCACAATATGACACTCTACTCTTTCTGCCTGCTGCTGACGACTGACTGCTCGCGCATCTTCCTGCTGCTCGTTCTTCCTGACACGGCTTTCCAGCCTTTTAAGTGGGGAGCAGGGCGTACCGCTAACATATATATCTAACATTTATTTAAATAACTTGGAAATTTAAACTGAAAATCAAAGGTAAAATTAATCAACAAAATATTGCTAAATGTTAGACATGGCTGGTTCGGTGCAATATATCAACAAAATTATAGGGGAAAGAAAAACCCTGGTAATTCAGACAAAACATCATTGAAAGATATATAAACAAACACAAATACATAAATTTTCTAAAAAACCAAACAAAGTAAATAGGTGAAATCAGGCAGATACATGAAATACACCAAATAAATGATATGGATGGAAAAACCAAATAATCAATTAAATAAAGAAAATAAATCAACAAAATGAAATAAACCAAATAAGTCAAATAAAATCGAATAAGGTGAATAAATTAAATAATATTAAATAATCAAGTAAACAAAATAAAGTCAAATAAAGAAATATCGGATACATCAGATACAGAAAATCAAATAAATCTTTCAAAGTAACTAAAATCAAATATAACAAATAAAATAGATAGATAGTAAGGATCTACTTAAAAAAGAAACACAGCCCAATATTTCTTGTAAACTAAATTATAAGTATCAATTTATTTATATATTAAATGATTCGAAATTATTTAATAAGAATGGAGAGATCGCCTTTAAATCTCAATCATTTTCACAAAAAACTGAAAAGTGTTAATATGACTCTTAGAACGGTAGCAGAGAAGTATACACTTGACTACCTGTCTAAAGTTGAGGTTCTACTTTTATTCTAAAGGCGAAATTTGATAGATTAATGAACCCCTAAACCTTATGTCACTCTTAGCCACGGCAATATTCAAAAACAAAAACAAGGGTTTTTGTATGCAAGATTCAAGACTATCCTCTTATCTAATATAAATTAGGTGAATTTAACTATTCCGTCATTGTTTCTATGTCATCCCTATCTTAATGTAAATAGAATAAATTGTCATATGATATATGTAATGAAAAAGAGGACATAAAACATAAAGCAATAAGGGTCAACAAACATAAATATCAATAAATATATTTATATGGGTAAATTTAAATAAATTCAATAAAAATAATACAGTGTGAATACAAAAAAAAATACTTACATATTTAAATCTTGCGCATAAAATACTCCTTTTTTTAAAAAACCGCCTCGCTTTCTTAGAGTTCGCCACTAATCTTCCCGATAAGCAATCTTCTCTGGTTTTCGAGACTGTGTTTATGTTATCTAACCCTAAGTGGCGTGAGAGTTTTAAAACAAAAAATAACTGTTCAATATAGGCCATTACAGTATTTAATATTAGTTATTTGTTCATCAATTCATTTTCAACTTTTTTAACATGTTCACCCCTAGTTTTGCCAACAAAAATTAAGTTAAAAATGCAATACTACTGGGTGTGGATCTGGTTCTGTCACATGAATACAGTGTATCTTATTGTTCAATCTTGAAAGAAATATAAAGATTTTATCGCTCTCCTGAAAAGTTCGAAATTTTTAGATATGTGGTGTTGCTAAATTTATTAACGATATCTGCTTCATTTAGAAAGCCAGTCCTATAATGATGACTTAGTTGTTGCAGTTGTAGGTAAGTTTTCATTATACGTTTGTGGTATAGGGCGTTGTATTACTCGCAAAAGAGTAAATTTGAAATAAGATTCGGTTTTACACACCTAATAATTTTGGGTATTGAAGTCGGTTTGTTTTCCTTTTAATGGTTTTGTTCCAATGAAAGCCCAACGCATTTATTTGTCATGAATTTCTTTTCTTAGAGATTCACACTTCCCCAATAACCATATCTGAAAAAGTTTAACAAACGTTTATAAAATAAGTTCCTTTTTTCTATTATGTTAAAAATTATTATATAGATTCATATAAATACATGAATGTCGTTGTCTTTTCTCCGGCGGCTCTAAAGATGTATAACTTTTTTATGGTTTTATTTGTGGGTCATAACTCTTTATTGGTATATGATAATACACACACAGCACTGTCATATCCTACACCAGTACTCTTTGGTTCTTTATTTATTGAAACTAATAAACATATTTATAGTATAAAAATAAGAGACAAAATATTTTCTTAGTTTAATTGAGATCAACCAAAATCCATTTTGTCCATATTATATGGACAAAATGACATACGTGAGAGCCGACTGTCAACAATTTATGCACCGCAACCAGTCTTCTACAGGCTTAGATCGCGAAAAAATATAATTTTGTTTTTCACTCTCGTCTTCAAATAACTTTTTAGTTCGTTTCGTCTTCTCTTTGCGGGGAAAGCTACGGGCTCATTTTTCGACTTAAGTTACTTCGTATTAGGAGCAGAAGTTAAAACTAAAGAGGTTTCCTCTCTTTCCATTGTCCACTTATAAAACGTCGTTATGGGGCTGGAGAAATCTCCTCAATAGGAAGAAGATAGTTTTTCCGGATCACTAAGGGTAGAATTACTCTATTACTAGCCAGCAGGCACTCTCCTAAAAACTATACCTGTGCAAACCAGGCATAATATATAATCAACACTTATGAAATCAAACATTTTTAGTTGAACAATAGACAGAAAAAAATTACATTTAAAATAGTATCTCAAGTGGTAACACAAATAAAATCTATTGGCTTTATTAAATTGATTTTGCAAGATAGTTGAGACAACTTGGGAACTTAGAATAACAGCTGTAAAGGAATTATATCATACCAGTAATTTATATAATCTTGCTCACTTTTCTCAATTGTTCTCTCTCTCGACTCTCAGTATTTAATTCTACGGGAATTGTCTGTAATAAATGTGATATTTAAAGTATTAATTGTTAAACCTATAAGCATATTATGTAATATATTTCATTTGATGGTTTCTTCAACGGCCCTATAAATTAATTTGTATAAATAAATAAATTATGATCATACTGTAGAATACCTGAAACCTGAAACAGAAGGAACGTGGTCGAGTTGGCTCCCGATTCTAAGAATTCTACGTGAACTCAAAAAGGTTTCCAGTTTAGAATTAGCTCCCACAGACACATACTCAGCTTTATTAAAATTTTCACGATTCCCCACAAATAGCTCAACATTTTAAATAATGGTTTGAAATAAAAATTTAGTAAATACTAAAAGGAGAAGTGAACCAGAAAAAACTGTAAAGTATTTTTAAAAAGTGCCAGTGATATATGTAATAGAGAAATCAGTGTTAGAACCAGATTCGCAAGAAGAAATCAATATGCAAGTACTAAGCAATTTAGCAAAACCAGTGGCAATTGAGAATTTATCGAAAAAAACCATATGTTATACGAGATGTTCTTAAATCAAACTATTTAAGTGAATCGGTTGGGATTACAGATATTTTAAGGACAAGAAAAATATACAGAGTGGGCCACTGAAAACAGTCCACCCTGATATTTATCAGTATTCATTAGATTTTTAGAAAATGTTGAAACACATCGATTTTTATACCAAAGGGGATACATTTTCACGATACAAACATCTGTCATATGTCAATCCTCACCCTTTCACGTCTCCAACCTCTTAATTTTAAATAAGAAATATGCCGTATATGGAGCATCATTATAAAGGTATTGCGATGGACTATAAACAGCCAAATGAACATCCACGACTTTTCTTTCAATATTAACTCCATGTTTGTAAAAAAGTCTAATATTTCCTGCCATAGTAAAGTCATCAATATGGGAGACATTTGTAGCAACTGAAATTGTAGGATGTTACTTTCATTTCATACCTATTATAACAGAGGATATGAGTTTTGGATTATAATGCCTGTTAATTATGTAATTTTTGTAGATTTTCAACAATATTTAAGAAAAAATAGATACTTATTTTTAATTGATCTACTTAGTTTATTTTCGACAATTCGTAACCCTTTTAAAATAACCAGACTGAAGTAGAACCATCTTGGCCCTCCCCAAGAATTATCCCAGTGTGGATTCTATGTAACCAATTATAATTCAGTATGAAACATGTATTACACGAACATTTTTACATGTCTGCCATTTGAACCGACTTTAGAGACATTTATATTTGATTGATTTATAATACACATGTAGTAAGTACTTCTTATTCTTAATTATTACTCAAATGTTTTAAGATTCCATATTTTTTATTCTAAAAAAAAAAAAACAAAACTAACTATAAATTTTATTTTGAGAAAATAATAAATTTCTTATAAATATATCTTTTGCCTATGTGTACATATGTAACATTTTTCATATTTTTGGTAACAAAGGCACAAATTTGTTGCAAAATACAACGTAATATATAATGATATTTAAAGTTTTTACCCTACAGAAGAAATTTTGAAAAAACCTTTTCTTCAAATAAGTAAAGTACATTTTGTTTTTACCGGTAGAAATAAATATTTTATAACTGATAAATAACGTAAATAACAGGAATATGTAAATCAACGAATTAAATATATTAAAGAGCGCAGATTACTATAGAAGCATAAGACATAGTTTCTAAAATAACGTGGAAATTATAAAAATACATAAGAGAAAAGGAGAAATGCCATAAAAGAAGTAAAAAAATTAAAGGTTTCCTCTTAAATAAGAACATACTAAGTTAATGGTAATATTGTAATTAAAGATTGTTTCAAAATTTCTCGGGTTTGGATAGATTATAAATAATTGTATTAAAATTAATTTTACGATTTTTCTTTTCTTTAACCATAAATTAACATCACAATCCACATATAATCAAGATAAAATATATATAGTCTTCTTGTTGAGAGTGAACATTTTCTGTATGACAATTTACCCAAATTTATTATAATAAAAGTGTAAACAAAGAAAAACCTGAATTTAAAAAAATACAATTCCTCATAACACATCTGAAAAGTCCTTAAAAATAAGTTTTCAGTACAAATCAAACAAAAAAGAATTTCTTCATTATAGAATAATTATTTTTTAACGCATCCGTGCAGAAAAATTAAATTTTTTTTAAAATGTTTCCTACAAAATAAAATTCTTAATTACAGTGTCTCATTTCTTTATAATATAAATAATAAAAATTGAATCAACATGCCTCAAAATAATTATTACTAAAATGAAACAATTCGATTTTACTCATTTTATTTTATACGTAAAATATATCCGATTCTATCTTAAAAAAAAAAACTATACTAAAATATGTTTATTCTTATAACAAGAGTAAAATTATTTTTTCCGCATCATGTTACGTTTTAAACTTTCAGTTTTCTGTTGAAATCTCTTTTTTAAAGATTTAGTTGGTGCTTTAGCTGAGGTTACATCTTCTTTTCGAGTTGGGCTACTGCTACCTAAAAAAACTTTCGATTAGACTTTCACGTATCAGAAATCGGATACAAATTTCTAATTTTGACAAATGACATCTGACATTTGTTCCTTGTAGGGGTGACCTTTGTGAAAAATAATTTTAGATTACTTCTACTAGAAATTATACAAATATCAAATGCATTCAAATGGTAACACATGACGTTTGTCCCGTTGTGGAAATGTTTCTATCAAAAGTTACGTTACAATTTATATATCTCTAAATGAAAATCAGATATATATGTATATATGGCAAATGTTATGTATCATTTATCTTTCTAGAAAACATATAATTTTTAGACGTTGACAGGTAAAAATTATCACTTCTTGAAGAAATTCTTATAGGAGTGGATGTTGCCCAATAATAGAAATGTAACGTAACTCTTGCCTTGCCCCACCATGGAACAAATATCTATAATAATTTGCTATTTATGTTTGTTTTCCGGCAAACGAGACAAAATGTCCAATAAGTGAACTTTTAATATTGGAACTGAGGACTGAAGTTTAACATTCTTGGTTTTAAAAAGTGAAAACGACTGAATGATACTGAATATCTTATTTTTTGGCTTATTACTGCATCAGAAAGTGTTAATTTAACCTACCACTCAATTTATTTAAACTATTTCTAGAACTCCGCCTTGAACTAGGAGCTTCACCATTTGAACTACTTGCTTTTTTCACAACTTTCTCATTTGCGCTTCTAATTTTTTCAATTTTTCTTGAACCATTGTTATCATTAAGCTTTGGTTTTGCATCAACAGATTGGTTTTTATTGCCAACACTCGCCACTACAACAACATTTCTTTGACGTAAAGAAACATTTTTTTTGGAATGCCTTTGAAAAGTAGCTTTTTTTGCTACTATTCTTAGTTTCTTTGTGGGATTCTAAAAATGAAAACTAATTTTATGACTTTCCTATCACTCCAATAAAGCTAAAAATATGTAATTTAATAAAGAAATATAATGTTATAAATAACGGATAATTTTTCTTTAGGTGGGCGTCCACTAAACCCTGTACATAAGTGAGAAATAAAAATCCTTTATTAAAAACAACTAATCTAATTAGAAATTTGGATTATTTTCACGTCAATAAGCAAATCGTAATTCATCAAATTTTTCATATGAAATTAAATACATTTTCTACTGACCTCATTTTTTTGTGGGCGCCCAACCTTGGTCCTCAGCATAACACTATCGTGTACTCTTTTCACTTTTTCCATCACCAATCTTATTTTTTTCTTTGCAATTGGTTTGTTTAACGTAACATTTTTGTTTCTAACCTGTATACTTTTTGGTTTTATAAGTTTTTGAGCGTGGTTGGATGATGTTGGCATTGCTGTTGTTGACCTTCGTTTTGCTAAATCAGCTTTTTCGGCCAGTTTTTTTAATTTTTCTTCCGCTTCAAAAGCCTTACGTTCCTTTTCTACTGTTTCTTCGGCTTTTTTTTGATTGTTGTCTATCCGCATGCTTTTTCTTGGCTGCAGTTGTTGGCCCACATTTGAACTGGATTCTAGTTTTCTTTTCGTTCCCTAAAAATGCATTTATTATTACATCACAATTTTCAAATGTTTACTTATTGCCTCAGTCGAATTCACATTGAGAAAGTCACCTAAGCATTAATTCAAAAGTATCATACCCTGATAATTTATCCTAAATACTCAGCTCTTGCTGATTTATTTGAGCCGATTATTCTATGTCGTAATGGTGACTCCTCAATATGAATCCATTATAAATCTTCAAAATAGATTATACCTAATATATATAATTAAACATTAAACTTCCAATGAACTTAATTTGAAAAAATAAAATGCTGGGCATCACTTTAGTATCGTCGTTAATAATAAACCCATTTTCGTTCCATGCCACACGCATCTAGCCCTGGAGTATAAATATCCAAAGTCCCGAAATCCTATGTTCAGAACTAGTATAAGTTTCCTAGATGTAATTAAACTATTGCCACAATTGAGTTTACATATTTTGTATAAATAAGAAAGAACATGTAGTGTATTAAGTACAGAATAAGATTTTTAACAACAAGACATTAATCAAACATTTATTATTAACACTTAATACACTATCTTTTCTTACTTAACATAACTCCTCCTTCCTCAAACTGATCTTTTTTTGGGGAGTTCTTCTTTGAAGAACATTTTTAAATTTCGGTTAATTGCATAGTTTGAGGTAACAAAAAAAATGTGATTATTAAATGATAAGATTATGTTTGCAAAGCTTAGTGAGCGAATGAACATCTTTTAGTTTGGATATGTGTCGATTTCGGGTCTCTACATGCCTAGTCTCTTCATCTCTGTTAATTGAGTTTAGGTGTACTGTGAGAACTTCTTCGCTTGGCACAGTAAAATTCAATGTGAGCATTTCAAAGATTAACTTTGTATGTTTCTTCCACTCTAATTGTTTTTGGCGGAATGATCATTAGTTTATATGATTTGATCTGTTGGATACTCATACCAGTTAGTTTTACTTCCGTACCTTGACATTAATTTTATCCATATTGTCTCTCAAATGGGCAAATCAAGTTTTGTTTTTTGCAATAACACAAATATTTTATTTCAGGGCATCTTCTCTGGAGAGAATTAATTTTCAGCTATTCTTGCAGTTTAGGTTTGTGAATTGGTTTATCAAGTCTAATTTTATTTCCCAATGTTTATTTATATGAACACGTTCTAGATTTTTGAATTTTCTTATACAGTATTGTTTCCATATTCTTTTTTCTCGAATGAGTTTTTGTTAATCAGTTTTCCGCGTAATATCTGAAAAGGTCAAATTAGGGATGCTATTAATGTAAGATAGTTATAGCGTAACCTATAAGTGGTTTATGGGTTAGTTGAGTTTTCCTTTGTGTAAGATTTATAAGGAATCTTTTAAACTAGAAAATAATCTCTTTACTGGCGAATTCGTGTAGCAATCAAAAACCTTGGCAATACATTAGTTCCTCCATAGCATATTAAATCATTTGGCTAATGGGAGCTAATATAAACACTAAAGAATAAGGATGGCTTTAGTATTTGAATTTATAGTAGATTCCACAATAGGTAGAATAATTCACATCTTTGTTGATTTTGGGTCAATAGAAATAATTTCTTAAAAAGTTTAAACTTTCCTTTATTCAGTGTTTAGTGGATTCAGATTTGTGGTAGAATTTTCTTTTTTTATTTCTTTTTGGTTCTTCTATATCGTCTGTAATTAATTAATTCATTTTTTTATAAATTACTAACGAAAAATGGCTTGCTCTTAATTTTGTTATCATACTATGTTTCTGCATGATTAATATTTTAGATGTATATGCAACTAGAAAGTCTGTTCCAATTGGTCTTTGAGACAGAACGGCTCCGAGCACACAATTTGATGCATCAGTTATAATGTTAAAGCCATTGATTTAGTTAGCTTCCCAAAGTTTTTAATAAAAAAATTCTGTAGTAACTTATTATTCTTAAACATTATTGAATGGTATTAATTTTCTAATATCAGTGTAATACCTTCTGGGACTATTCGGTGACATAGGAAGTCTGTAGATTTACATGAAAATTCTGAAATTTCTAATTAAATGTTTAGTTCGAGATTGGGCAGGAATTATTTAAATGAATGAGTATTGATTTATCGGTGGTTTTTCCTGTAAGGACGTGTTAGAAAATCCTGGAATAGTTTCAGCGTATTCTTCGAGGTATTTTTCTTCAATATTAAGAAGTTCCTCTAGCTTAAAATTGCGTTTTACGTGAAATTAGAAATAATTATTGTTCCTGAATATTTGGGTTCTTACGCTAAGAATTTTAGAATTTTAGACATTGGTTGTGGGAGTCTGGCGAGTTATGAACATTTTTGGTTTAAAAACTCTTTTTGAGTTCTCTAAAAACTTTGTTGATAACCATTTAGTTCGAATATTAATCCATTGTTTAGAAAAGTTAGTCTTTGGTGCACTTGGTTGTTCAAAAAATTGTTGAGAATTTTTTGGAGAATGTTTTAGTCTATAATTTTTATAGTAGTAATTTCTTGAGGGATTATTATGGTAGTGGTGTGGTGCCTAAGTACGTTTGAGTAAAGTATTTCGATTTGGGGTTAAGTGGATCAATATTCTCAAGTAGTTTATATTATTTCTTATACTAATTTAATTATTAGTTACTTAAAATTTGCTCAACTGATCTTAATTAGTGACATTTTGGAAATATATTAGTTGAAATTGCGAACATTTTAATGTTTGATTGATTAATCAAGAACAATCAGGGAAGTATTGAAGGAGAATTATAAAGGAATCTAAATAACTTACAGGGTCCTACAAGGTTAATGGTTGATACCAAGAGTCTTCGGGAGGAACGCTTTCTCAGCTTATAACCAATTAGAGGATAGATATTTCTTCTTTTGTTTTTACAGGCAAGCATTTAACAGACTCTCTAATTCTGTAATTTCTACCGCTTACGAAATAGCAATACTGTCGTCTTGCTACCCTATATATAAAAATGAGACATCAGTTGTTTTTTTATCGAAACATCCGGTATTTTATTACATTTGTGAAATATTCATGAGCTAACAATATGCCACAATTGGGTTCTAAAATGAATAGTTTCGCAGTGTCTATTTTGGATTTTAAACGCCTAGTTTGTAAAATCCATGGAAGATAGAGGAAAAATGATTTATGTGTCCTTATCATTATTTTTATTTATTTTGGCATTGACGAAATTTCTTTACAGGTAGCTCATGATTGAAATCAGCTCAATGAATAGTTTTCAAAAACGTAATAAAATATGGGGTGTCCTTGTAAAAAAAAACAAACTCATATGCCATGCGGTAATCTACAAAATATTTTCAAACGAAAAAGCATAACATATCCGGATATTCGACAGATAGCGCTTGACCAGTCATAACCCAAACTAATGATGAAAAATGAAATGGGAACCTTTTAAGCGTTTAATTTCCGAGATAAAGTTAAAAAATACAATAGTTTTTAATCTACAGTTCCTAAATTGAATATTTGTTCTTCAAAGTTCATACATTCATTTCTCTTGAAAAAACCCAAATTCTAAACTACTTTGATAAGTTTCTCCAGTGGTATGCTGGTTGAATGTTAATAATATTAAGATAGTTTGATTTACTATTCAATTTGCTCAAATAATGAATAATCTTTAACTATTCAAATATAAACCAATTTCGAGTTATTTTTTAAAGAATAAGAAGGTACATATAACATTTCGTTTTTATAGGAATATTGGGTTCAATTATTTTTTTTATATAAAATATGCCCCCACGAAATAAATACATTGTTTGCTTTTTGTATTCATTATAAACAGTTCAAAGTTATCGATTATTTGAACAAAACTGAATAACAAATCCTATTTTGTTAAAATTATTGACATTCAGTCAGTGCCGTCGATAATATGGGATCTAAAGTTACTCCGACCTTATATAGCACGTCACTGGAAAAAGTTACAAACAGTACTTTTTCCATCAAAATTTTACATTTTTTAGGCAGGCTGGGAGGAGCAACTTTCCACTTACCAGTGGGGTTTTAACATGTACAACTCGCTGTGTTTATAATGCTATCTCTAAGTTGCTCATGCTAATCGACATTATACAAGAAAAAATTAAGCTGAATCTATATGTATATATATATATGACGGGATTGTAAATGATTATAGGACGTACCTTATTTTTAATTTCCCCTTCACTATGCTTTACCCTACTACCAACAGAGGCATCACTTTTTCCCTTTTTTCCGCTCCTCAAATTGTGTTTCCCATTTCGTTCACCTTCCTCTACACCCAAACACGTGCTATCCACCTCGATGTTACTGGAAGAAACTTCATTACATTGTATGGTATTGTCTTCCTTTGTCTGAGATTTCAAGTTTTCTTTGCCACTGTCCCAAGGCTCCCGAGGATCGAAACTGGTGCTTTCTCGAGGTTTCGGTAAACAATTTCTTTCTTTTAGTGGAAAATTCGCGGTCATAAGGTCACTTGAGGATACTGAAGTAGTCTCTGAAAGATATATTTAAAGTAGTACCAATAGTAAAAAAGAGAGTGGGAGGAATAATAATCGATGAAAGATACTGAAATAAACTAAAATACAAAGAGCGCTACTTTCTATTTATAAGACATTATACTATGTGCAGTATTGTTCTTATGGCGCACAGTTCCCTGCGATATTTTCAGTACTGGCTCTACCAATGATGAAACTAGCTATTGAATTTATTCTTATTAGAATTAAAAAGGCATGTAATATATGTACAGCATTTAAAATGTAAACTGTATTATAGGAAATATTTTTACCTGGAGGAGATAACACTGAGAGGCACTCACTCTTCCGATCTTCTTTGTTATTGATATTCGCAAGAACAGATGGTTCAGACACAGATTCTAGTACAGTATGAGATTGAACTACTTCAGGTGTATGTTCCACAGGGGTTGTATCACAATCACTAGAATTCGCTGTGTCCTGAGAACGGTCACCATCAAACCTTGTCATTATCTTTAATCCTAAAAGTTAAGTTAGTTATTATTCAACTGATGTATGTAATATGAGACTTTACAATTTTTACAAATTATCAACATTCAATAACGTTTTTAGCTCAACAATTAGTATTTTAAGATATCGATATGTTGCAATGTCTTGATCTTGTTTTTTTTAATTGACGATCATTTGTGAAATTATTATTAGCCACAACATTTGTGTATATTAGATTAAATGTTTCTTTTTTATCTTTTGAAAGATATAAACAATCCCCTAGGCGATAATAAAAATTAAAATTTTCTTTATTTTTCAATATATACAGTTTTAATTCAAGAAAATAAATATTTTATTATAGCAATGTACCTCAAAAAAAAAAATTTGCGTACGGATTTCAGTTTGACAATTTCGTTGTACCTAATATTTTTTTAAATGGTTATTAAGTATAAGAATAGCTTAAGCTAAATCTCACCCTTTGTACATTATTTGAATCACAAAAACACAAACCAGTAAGGACGCGATAGTAGTAACGATTTCCAGGAATAGTCAATATTGCCTCAATCAAAACATATTAATTAAAAAACAATTTGTAACCAAAAGAAAAAGAAAATTTTATTTCCCAGCAATCTTGTTATCCTCAAGCATCCAAATCATCCTTTTCAGACGAAAATGTATGTTCTTTCTCCAAAATATGCTCTTCATTCAGTACCAATGTTTCATCTAGAGCTATAATTTTTGCAACTATGTAACAGTGGCCACTTTGTGAATATATTTTTGTATATTTTCTATTCAAAGAGATGGTTTAGGGACTGTTTATGGATTATAAAACATCTGGGATGTAAGATCTTTTTCTTTTGGTTACAAATTATCTTTTGTAAAATAAATTTCCATTAATTCAGCCAAATTTTAATTCTTTAAAATGTTTAAGACAGTATACCATTCTATTTAATTTATGAAAATTTTAGATCTATGTTCATAAAATTATAACTGACATAAGTTAACCTATCATTTTTTTAATCGGAGGATTAAGCACATTTTAATTCAAAGTCAATTATAATAAATATATAAATATGGAAAGATAAATAATACTTATCTTGAATTTCCTCAGTCTTCCAAAGCGTTTTAATATGTATTAAGGTCTACCTAGGTTTTGTTATCTGACAATATACCATTTTCCAATTTCTTTCTATATTGGAAAATGGTATATTGTCAAGACAGATAAAAATTGGAAAATGGAAACCTAGGTAGACCTTAATACATATGAAAACGCCTTGGAAGACTGGAAATTCACAATAAGTATTATTCAACTTTCCATATTTATCATGAATAATTTCCATAAAGTAAGAGTTGAAACAATTTAATAATAAATATACTTTTTATAACTAACCTCGTTCAGGCAAATTCTTTTTCCTATCTTTTAAAACTTGTGCTCTAGGTGGTCCAGGTGGGTCTAACATTAATGTAACAACAGAAGTATTGTCAGCTCTCATTTTAGTGGAATGCCACTTTTCTAGAGCCTTTTCTACCAAAAGTTTACTAGGATTGAGCCATGTTTTATAAGTTGAATCACTTAATGCAGCATTTTCATTATGACGCTCAACTTGCTGCACTATGTGAACCTTGAAATAAACAAAATTTTATAAAATATCCAAGTCATTAAATATATTAAAAACTTTTTTGCTGTGAAATAATAGTATTTTAAGTACTTACTGCCAAAGAAGGACTTAGCATATTATATAATCCATCAGTACCAAAAATGAGGCATCTATGTATATTAGTATCAATTTTAATAACAGAACAGTCTGGATCTGGTGACACTATAAATCTGTTGCTTTGATAATTGTAAGACCACAGGTCACCAAGGCTACGGGCTACAGCTAAGAATGGAATCTCATCAATAGGAGTAGAACGACGCACTGGTCCTTGATGGCCTATTTTAGGCCTATTCCACACCACCCTAGGTACTCCTAAATATAATTTCATTGGTTAATTCAAGAAATATAAAGTCATAACTGAAAGATTTTTAATCTTTTGAATGTTTTTGGTGATTTTTGCCAGTTCCTACATATATTTATAAGATTCGATAGTTTTTTAAATAGTTACTAATTACTAAATAATAATTGACAGATTTTTTGTGATCACATACATCTTTAGTTTAGTTACTGTTGGGCTTTACATATAATTTTATTTCACAAGGTAAATATTATGGTTAAACTTATTCAAAACGAATATTGAAATAATTTGAGTGAAATACCTGACTTGGATACAACTTTTCCTCCACAACTTTTAATTCGATTCATTTCATCCATATTTTCAGGTTTGTGATCCCTAGTCAGAGGCTTAGCTTTCCATTCTGAGCAACCTGGTTCTTGGTAACCTGAAATTTATCAATATTTTCTACAAATCTTTACACTATTAGATAAGCTTAAAAAGTATTTATATATAAGTTTAAAAAAGTATTACCTAATATTATACCAGAATCTCCTACATGGCCAATGTAAATCTTTCCTCTTCTGATGAATGCCACACTGGCTGTTGTACCAGCTGTACTTGGCAGACCAGATGCAGTTCTGGGCCAATGTTCTATAAAATTAATTACTTTAGTACTAACTTAACAATGCACAAATTAGTGTAAAATATACTTTTCACACATAGGATACTAAAGATACATAAGTATTCACATAATTATCCCTTTATACACATTTTATAACATTCGCACCTTGTACTCTCCACATAGCATAATGTGTGGCTATGTACCCATCTTTAATAGCCCTTAGTACATCTTGGTCGTCATCAGACCAAAAATTTTTATGCTTAATAATAGTTTCCATAAGGTGTTCCTTTGCAAATGCAGCAGCTTCTGCTCCGCCGTGGCCATCGTAAATACCAAAAAATGCATATTCTAAGTCTTTTTCGTCCTCAGTTTGCTGATATGCAACTGAAAAGAAATCTTCCATATATTTTCTACCTCCTTGGCGACAGTGTCCCGTCACACGTAGGTTCACACCAATAGATGCAGGCATGTTGTTTTCAGTCATATAAAATACGTTTTCCTAAAAAATAACACGAAACCTTTTTACATAAATCATCACTTTCCCGATGTTTTTATTTATTCAAATTTTTAGCAATGGCGTAACTGTCATTTTATGACTTTTTAAGTATGTCAAATACTGCGACTTACGTAAAGAGCGCTACTTCGCTTTGATAATGGCGAAAACGATTATCCAACGATTTAATTATCAAGAGTATGTCTGTGATTATATTTTTGTTATTACGACGACAGAACATTCTAGTGGCAAGTGTTGACACTGACATTAGGATGAGGATGCTTCAAAAAAAGGCGCGCAATTTAAAACCTGCTGGATCCACGTCCATATTTTAAAAAAGTCGTATTTATTAATAAGGATCGTATTTATATGGAAATAGTTATTAGTATATTGAATTAGAAGAAATTCATTATTATGATATAATTATAATATAATTATAAATACGGAGAAGTGAAAACTATTCATAGTATTTATAAGATAGATAAACATTTTCAAATGCTAATTCAGAATGTTTTATAATTTAAAATAATATTATTAATACTAAATTTAAATAGTTTTTAATCAATTCATTCAAAAAAAAACAAAATAAAAAAATAATAAATCAGTTATCTTTATTTGATATGCAATAATAGGTAAATTTAAAAACACACCAAAATACATTAGTTTTTATGTCTCAAATAAAAAACTCTACACGAAAACTTTAATAAAATAAAATTAAGGAAAACAATGAAAAAAAAACAACAATGACCGTCATTGTCCTTTTACTTATATATAAACTCGTATTCCCCCTATATGGTATACATTATTATTTCATTATCACCTTGCTCATTGTACTAACAACAAAGTATACGGAATATCCGAATAACAACAAATCGTCAAACGAGTTACAAGGAAATAATTGTGGGGAACATTGAAATTCACTTAGATAGTGTGTGTTAAACGGCTGCATATAACGTCGACGCATGACGTCGCGCAAAATGGCTGCCAACGACGTCTATAATCGACCTTAAACAGCTGTTCATTATAAAACGAATAAAATGGAGCCATATTCTGAAATATTTCGGATGTTATAGTGTATTTTTTGTTTCCGGAGTTAAAAAGAATGAGAAGAACCCCACAAAATCAGAGCCAAAATCAACTTGAAAAAAATGACGAGCAAGAAGGCACCTCATCGTCCCCGGTAAGTTTTAAAGTCTATTTGGATTTTTCGTGAGTCATTAATTTATTCTAAACTACAATATAATGTATAAACAATTATGTGCGGTAAATAATTATTCAATGTCATCAGTGATGAATATTAATGGAAATATAAAAATAAATATTAAAAGTGGAATATACTACATATTTTTATTTTTATTATTAATGATATTATTATAAATTATATTTTGAGTTAGTATTTGAAAATGTAACTTATAAATACTATGAATATTTTTTATTATATATTTTTTCATAAATCATAAAAATAATTTTATAGGAATATAGAGGTCTCTTTCTACCTTCTATATCTACAATTTTTAGATTGTAGAATATTAATTGGATATGGAATAGCAAAACGTGTTTTTTAAACTAGTTGTTAAAGTAAAAGGTCAAAATGAAACTATAGCCAAGGTATACAGACTAAATACTTTTTAATAAACACAGTATTGCTATGTCGTACATGTTAGAAATTAGAGACTCACTTAAATAAGAGAAAAACTGCAAATTTTGGGAACAAATAAAATGAGATACATTTTGTTCAAAATAATTCGATTATTACCAGAAAAAAATTGATTCAATTTTTTTTAAAATGAAAAATTCAAGATAGTGAAATAAAAGATCGCTTAAAATAAAATCAATTTTTTTCTCATTTTTTTATTTAACTTTAATAGTAGAAGTGATGATTCACCATTGAAGTACTATAGTAGGTTATTTGTGATATTACAGGGCCTACTCTTTTTATCCGGTCCGAAAAATAGTAGTCAATTTTAAGTTAAAATAAAGATAGGTTTTAAAGTGTCTCCAAAAGGAGCTACTGCCATCTAAAAATGAAATGTTTATAAATTAATATTTCAGCAATGCGTGAATATTTATTTGAATTTGTTGTTTTAAAATTGACTATAGAAACATCCCATGAATTTTCGGAATATACCTAGAACACACTATGGTACACATTGGAATCATTTCAATTGGCGTTCTGCAAGTGGAAATGGGACACTTTTTTCCCACATTTTGAATGCTAGTGGCTAGTGGAAAGTCAATAGCCCATAATCTTCGATCATTCAAAAATGAAACGGTATTAACATTAAGTCATTCTACACAGAATATATTGTTATGATATATAATTTGATTGTTATTACAATAACATTTATATTTAATTACAAATATTGATTCGATAATAATTAACAAACTAATGTGAAAATTAATCTTTCCGCAATTAAATTTATATTCGAAAGAGTTGTTGATTTTCGATCCCCGGGATCCCAGGTTCGAGTCCCGGCATAGGCATGGGTATTGTGTGAATGTTTGTATGTATAAAAATGTATCTGTTAAATATTAACAATGCAGTGTCTGGCTGAAATGGTTAATCCTAGTGACATTAAAAAAACCAACTCTCTTGTATTTAGGAAAATTTAAACCAATTGTCACTATTATGATTATAAATACTTGTAAAAATAAATAAGGAAAATAGTTATTTTCTCTAATTAAAGCTTTTCTTTCACCAGTTTTATTTCAATGATTTATTTTTCTTGTCATCCATCAGCATCATGATAATCATCAATCAATAATAATTATTTCTTCTCATATACTAATAAATTCTGATATCTTTAAAATTTTAAAATACTTTTCATAAAAGCAAACATACTAAATTTTTAAATATTTTAATAATACTTTTTACTTCAATAATAGCGGACTAATCGGGCTTTGCCATACAAATGCGTCACCCCGTATATATTTATATAAATTAAAATAATTTACAAAATGCATAAGTTCTGACTCGCTCTTTGTGGACTAAAACTTGAAAACTGTTCATTTTTGGATAGGTAATTTAGTTTCATTTATTTTAACATGCAACAGGCAATTAAAATAAGTTAATGTTAAGACTATCATAAAGTGTATCTTCGGAAATATGGGCGGTAAAATCGTTATATCTGGCTCTCTTGTAGCAAGTCATAGAAACATTTTTTTGTCTATCAAAATTTGAGTTTTTTATTAAGAAAATAATTTGCTAACTTTTACGAAAAAAATGTTTATATTGTTTTGAAATAAAAAATAATTTTTTCAAATTTCAATAATTTAAAAGTATGAAACTTATTATAAAATTATAGCAAAGTGCCGTAATTTTACAATTTTACAAAAAAAACTTTGTAATTAACGACTGTGGGTGTTTGTTATAATGGGTAATTTTATTGCCTACCTGAAATATTGATTTTAAAAAGTTATGTAAAATATTATTTTAATTTAAGAAAGTTCTGTAGGAAAAGCTTAGAATATGGCATGTAACTGTATTTTTTTCTTTGTTGAATACCTAAAAACAATGAATAACTATGGACAGAAATGGTGCCAAAAAACATTATATGGCATTCCTCAAGCATTTTTGTCATAGATACCAGATAAGATTTTTAAAATTTAACATTAGTTCACTAGGTACCTATAGAAAGTTAATTTTTCTGCAACAGAAAGAGACCTTTTTCACACTATGAGAAGTATTATCGTAGGATACGCCCAACTGAGTGTAATAATCCTACAAGGGTAAAAATTATATTAATACAACCGTTTTTTCTATAATCTTAGAGGAACATTTTTTTTTGTTTCAGTCTCAAATTCTTGAAAGGGTTCAATCAGATAGAGTGACTGTAACAAAACCAGAAGAAGATAGAAGAAGGCGCACTATAATCGTAGAAAAGAAAAATGCTTCTTTTGGATTCACGCTTCAAAGCTATGGCATCCATTATAAAAAAGAAAAAGAAATAGGTAAGTACGTAGATTAACATATAGAGTAACATGTGTTATTGATGCTGTTAGATGCGAATCACATCATCTACTATTGCTTTTTCGGTTAGATCAAAGAATGCGTGCCAGACCGAGGGATGGCTATCTCAAAGTCGGACTTGCAATAGTTAAGATATACCTATTTTATTTTATTTTTAAATTATGATTATAAAAAATCATATAAACATGGGATGTATTATTATGGCTTTAGGAACTCTTTTGATCAAATATCAATAAACCCCAAATTTTAAAAGCAAGCAAACCTTCTCAAAACTTCAGGGTTACATCTCTTGAAAAGGTAAAGAAGAACAACAACGTGCTCCTAGCAAAAGTAATGTTTAATAAATACAATTCCAAATAAAAATTAAAAACCTTCATCGCCGCTATCATCTTCCATAGATATATCTCATAGATTTATGATACACGGATGAATCGGAAATATTCTGTACTATTTTCAATAGATTTCACATGGGGAACGCAATTAGACCACAACTCTGGAGTTAAAAACGTGTATATTACTCTTTTTCAGCTTTGGCCTTTGGCATATCATTTGTTTGTCGAGAGTGGCAAGGGGCATTATCCATAACTATAACCGTATTTGGTGGCAAATTCGGTATTAATTGCCACAAAACCACTTTTCAAATAAGTTGGAAGTCATATGTAAAATATGTAAAGTAAACAATTCGTCACAATTCCATTTTCATTACCAGCGTGTAAAATTATTTATTTGGAGGAGCATTTACAGAACAGCGGGCTGACCAATCACTCCATCTTTTCTTCACAACGTCATGTGTGTCCTACCAAGTTTCATCGAGGTATACTATAAATCTACCTTGATGAAGTATCTCAGCTATATGACTCAAAAATGGATTTTGTAAAATAATAAACCTCTGGGATTCCATAATGGTCTGTCTACTATTTAACTTTCTATATCTAAAGCCCAGAGAGTGCAGAACTTTTCTTATAGGTAGATCAGCCTTATATGGAAATCCCGCAATCTCTTTAATTTCTTCTTTAATCGTTTTAAAAGATGGCACAGTATTAGAGTAAAAATTATATACTTTTCTCCTAATATTGTCGATATGTGCCAACGAATTTTGGCGTCTTTTTTTTTTCTAGTACACGTTTCCTCGTTATGTCACTTTTATAATATAGATCTTTGATAATTTAGTTAAAACGTGAATTCTCTCTACCATTCCATTATTAAACCTGTTATTTTTTATCTTAAGCTGTTGGCACATATTCTCTATTATTCCATGGGAAGAGGGCTTTATCCATCTACCAAATTTTTCATGATCATCTCTTCTTTTATATCAGAAGAAACTATGATGGAATCTAAATAAAGGTATTTATTCATAACAGAAAATATTATGAGTACCAATTCCACATTACTCTCAGGAGTATGTGGGAAATCCCAATGTACAACTAGAAATTATAAATTTGCGAAATAAAGACAAATAACAATTTGATTAACTATAAATTTCAAGATTGTTATCCTGATACATACCTTTTGGCATAACAGAACCTCCTTCAGTCCATGGTCTCCACAAAGTCATTGCACAAAAATTAAAAAGTAAAATAAATGAAATGAAATATAGGGTGATTCATAACATAGGCTAAGGGGAGGTTATTTGGACCAAAATATGGCGATAGGACCTAATATACCTTAATAAAGTATTGCTGTGGAATAAGATATAGGGCTTTAAAGTTGAAATTATTTTTTTCGTTTTTTCTGATAATGACACAGTATATTTATCAATTGTTATCGAAATCGGTACAGAGGCATAGCTTTAGACAAGAAATATTATTTTATGTATTATTTCACATTTTGTTACAGGGGGCGCCACGTGAATGATTCCTGATGATGAAATTAAGTGGTAGCTTTTTTTCACGAAACTTTTTAATGCTTTTGATTAGAAAATATGATGTATATATATATATACTAATAATGCTGAAATATAATTATCCCGCCAGCGGGATAACATCACTTTCCACATTAAAAAAAAAATAACTATTGAATGATTTTAGAAATGATTACTTATGTGGATTACGTGGATTATGACGGACCAGCATACAGAGCAGGAATGAGGGAAGGAGATGTCATTCTTTCCATAAATGGAACTGATATGGAAAAAGCCGATCACAAAACTCTAGTCAACTACATAAAAAAATGTGATACTAGGATGCGAATGGTTGTATTATTTGAGGATTGTGTAAGAAAGGTTAGTCTTTTTTTTTATTACACAAAATGGTATATGTATGTATATGATGATGATGTGGTATAGACAGTGTACATAAAGTATGGAATAAATTCATTTTAAGCTAAACAAACAATTTTGAGGAAAAATCCTGAGACAGGTCGATTTTTGATTTTAATTTAATGTATTTTTACATAACAATCAAATATACAGGGTAAACCATTTGTAAGTAACGATGTCATCGACAATTTTTTTTAGGTGGCGCACCCTATATATACATATATATATATATTTTTAGATTGCAAATTTCAAGACGATTCCAAAAATATATCATACTTGTGTTCGGTAATTAATAGTTTTGAAGATACGATAATTTTAAAATCTGTATTTTTGAACACCTTTTAATTAAATTAAAATAACAAAATAATACAACAGTAAGAATAAATGGCCACACAATAAAGTACGGTAAGTATTCGAATTGTCTTCCTAGTTCTAGTACAAGGTGCATCTTAAAGGGATGTCACTTTTCATGTTTTAATACTTTATGAATAGAAATAAAAGGAACATCATGTCCTCGACTAACCTGCCGAACGCTGTTGTGTGGATTTTCGTCCATAGCCAATAAAACGTTTAATTTAGTATCCTCGGCAAGTGCTGGACGGCCTAATTTAGGTAGATCTTCTACGGTACTAAACTCCCTAAATTTTTTTTCAATGTTGCTCACTGTTGACTAACTTATAGGTTGTTCTGGATATTTACTATTAAACATAGCACATACCTCTTGGTGAGTTTGCATCTTATATTTTTTTTGTAGATAAACGCATTTTTAAAGTATCAACAAGCAAATTTAGAATAACTAAACTGGTGCTACACTTCACAAGTGTCACTGTCGTTAGTGAATATTAAAGAGTAGCCCACTGAGTTATTATCACAACTTTTTATATCTGACAAGTTTTCACAATAATGATAATCAAAGGTATGCCGGTATTAATTTTAAAATTATCGTATCTTCAAAACTATTACTTTCCGAACAAAAGTGTTATAAATTTCTGGAATCGTCTTGAAATTTGCAATCTAAAAATAATATACAGGGTGTGTCATTTAAAAAAATTGTCAATGACATCATTACTCACAAATGGTTTACCCCGTATATTTAATTATGTAAAAATACATTAAATTAAAATAAAAAACCGACCTGTCTCAGGATTTTGTTTAGCTTAAAATAAATTTATTCCATTCTTTATGTACACCAAAAACAAATATTAAACCATGATGTGTATATTTTTTATACAACGTTTAGGCCTTTTCAAGCTTTCATCAGGTATTTCGTCTATAAAAGTAAAAATAGAGTTGGTCATGTTATGTACCAAACAGCTATTACCTAAGTATAATAAAAGAAATTCCAATTCAATAAAAATAAAAACGTAAATATTAGATCGATTTACCACAAAGCACTGGCAAACCAAAAATTATGAAAACATTAAAGACGTTGCATAAAAAGTAAAAATATACACATCATGGTTTAATTTTTAACCTGAAACCAAAACAAAGTAAAGAAAAGGACTAGATAGCCCAAGAATCCAAAAACAAAAATACACAAATCTATAGTCCACGAATAGTACAAAACCATTATACAGGATGGTTCAAAATTATCGAGCAATACTTCACCTAAAATTAAAGGTTAACTATCACCCCTAGAAGTATTGCTCGACAATTTTGGACCACCCTGTATATATGTGTGTGTATAGAAATGTAAACGCAATTTTAACTTTTACAAAAAAAACTTTTTATTTTCATAAATAAAAATTTTACAAAAATAATGTCTTTATTATAAATTTAAAACTAACTAACTTAAATCAAGGCAAAAAGAAATAGAATGCGTAAAAGGTGATCGTTCTATTTATCAACTGTGGTGCCTTCTCATATTTCTTGGAAACGCCATGGTAAAATCTCTACTTTCTGAAGCTCATTTGTAGAGGCATGAAATATAGAGAAAGTAATATTATTATTACTATTATTAATATACGCAAATCTAATTCAGAGTTTCCATCCTTACATTACACGAATTGAAAGAATGAAGAAAAACACACACAACTTTATTTCGCAATTCATTTTACAAATAACCAAAAAGAGAACATTTCATTCAGGAAAATTTCTCCCTTTACCATCCTACCTACCTCCTTTCCTTTACATCCATTATACAGAGTGTCCCAAAATTGGACCCAATTTATACAGGGTGGCCAAACGAAAACGAAACAGAGCCATTATTAGGAACTGCGTCAACGTTTTAAAAAAAAGCAGAGACCCGTCGATTTTTTATCAAAGGGGGACACTTTTCCCGGTATTTTCGACTTCGCTGCTTACACCTCCAAGCGAGGGTAACAATCACCCCAAAATATTTAAATGGCATTAGGGGTCAAGTACGGCATCATTTTAAAATCCTTTTAATTCTCTTTATAACAGTCTTTAAATTTTAAAATTCGGCCTGATACTTTTTTAAAAATTAAATTTTAAAATTTAAATTATGTACTTGTTTTGTTTTTAATAAGAGTTTTTAAAATTGGAATTTTTTTCATTTTTGTCAAAATAGTGGAAATGACACATGGGTCGTTGAGTACGCCAATGGTTTAAATGTTGATTTTCTTGATTTGCATTGTTTTTGTAATTTTTTTATCACATTTGTAAAAGACAAATGGATGAGATACGGACACATAAAGAACGTGAAATTAGTGGATTCGTATATCGAAGCGAAGGTTTGTTTAATTGTGTTTTTGAAAATTAAATACCATGGTTTATACCATTGCGGAAAGCGGAGATATCATTTCGCTTTATTTTATGAACAATAAGTGTGCAAATGTAACGGCTCAGTTATTTAAGGAAAAATATCAAGATAAACAGGTCAGTAGGAAGTATGTTCTAGAGTTAGTGAAAAAATTTCAAGAGACTGGAAATGTAGCTAATAAAAAACGAAAAAATAGACCCCCTGTAGTTAATACAGCTAGTGAAGTTGCAGTTTTGGGACATGTTCATCTAGATCCTACGTTAAGTACAAGGCAATTAGCATCTGTGTCTGGGATCAATCGAACTAGCATTCAAACCATTTTGAAGTGGAACTTAATGAGGATGATTATGACAGCCGTTTGTAGTGTTGCGAAATAATGAGTGAGCGAGTAGCGAACGATCCACAGTTTCTTTTTAATATCCGATGAATGCAGCTTTTTTATGAACGGTACCGTAAATCTTCATAATTGCCGCTAGTGGTCTGATTCAGATCCAAGAATTTTCCAGGCGGTACATACACACATACACAGCAACCGCAAAAATTAAATGTATGGGCTGGCATTTTCGGTGACCGGCTGGTGGGTCCACATTTTTTACCTGATAATTTGACTGGCGAAATGTATTTGCAATTACTGGAAGATGCTATTGACCCTTCCTTGACCGATATTATTGAAAATGACCAACAGTATAGTGAAGATCATTTAATGTTTCAACAGGACGGTGCTTCTCCGCATTATGCTTTGATTGTTCGTCAGTATTTAGACCAACATTTTCCAAAGCATTGGATTGGGAGAAGAGGTAGCATTGAATGGCCTCCACGGTCACCAGATTTGTGGCCCCTTGATTTTTTTTTGTGGGGATACCTCAAAAGTAAAATCTACAAAACACAACCAGCTTCTTTAGAAGATTTGCGTCAAAGAATTGTCGAGGAGTCCCATCGAATCACTCCGGAAATTATTCGGAATGTGCGACAACATATCGAACAAAATCTTTATTGTACGGTAAGTAAGCAAATAACTAAACATAATTTAAACTTGAAAATGTAATTTATTAAAAAGTATTTGGCCGAATTTTAAAATTTAAAGACTGTTCTAAAGAGAATTGAAAGGGCTTTAAAATGATGCCTTACTTGACCCCTAATCCCATTTAAGTATTTTGGGACGATTGTTACCCTCGCTTGGAGGTGTAAGCAGCGAAGTCGAAAATACCGGAAAAAAGTGTCCCCCTTTGATCAAAAATCGACGGGTCCCTGTGTTTTCTAAAATGTTGACGCAGTTCCTGATAATGGCTCTGTTTCGTTTTCGTTTGGCCACTCTGTATATACAATGAGATATGGAATAAATTCATTTTTAACGCGGGAAAAAACTTGAGACAGGTCGATTTTTATTCTTAATTTTACAAGTTATGATATAGAAATATTACCC
Source organism: Hermaeophaga mercurialis (assembly GCA_951812935.1). Classification (NCBI taxonomy): domain Eukaryota; kingdom Metazoa; phylum Arthropoda; class Insecta; order Coleoptera; family Chrysomelidae; genus Hermaeophaga; species Hermaeophaga mercurialis. The sequence goes on from OX638363.1 coordinate 34,572,559, forward strand.
TCTTCTTTCACTTGCATGTCGACTATAGACGATGTGGTTGCCTCTACTTCTTTTCAAGGTCTTCCCTTGTAGATATATGCCGTAGCATAGAACTTGAAAAGTTAGGATAGATTTTTATTGATTTTGAACGGGATGGCTGCTACATGCATCTAAATTAAAAAAAAAATGTGATTTTCAGGTGGTTGTAGATCCTTTATTAAAAATAAAGACATCAAGTATGATACATCGTTGAAATTAGCTCGGCAAGAGGTTTATAAAATGTAAAAATATACGGGGTGTTCCATTTAAAATTACAAAAATTTTGTCTGGCACTGCGTTCCTGAATGTGAATCTCAAGACTGCCACTTTTTCTAAATACTTTTTTTTTGTAACTTCAATAATAGCGGATTAATCGAGCTTGGTCATACTAAGGTGTCACCCTTTATATATATGAGTTTTTTAAAAAATCAGATATTTTGACGCGAGAATTTTCGATTGAAAATTAGGGTGCTTTTTCGATATTAAGTCAAAATAAGGTGAAAAAATAAATATTTTAAATCAAAAAAATTACAGTGTGTTTGAGACATAAAAAGGTAAAGTTTTAACAAAATTTCGTGAAAAAAAATTATTTTGTAAAAGATAAAAATAAAAAACCAAAAATTTGGTTATTTGAATTTTTCACATAAATTTTGTGGTTATGTGAAAAAAGTGTAAATACAAAAGTTGTAGATCTTTTATTACCTACAACTTTGCTATTTAACTTTTTTCCATAGGACTTGTAGTTTTGCCGAAAATCGAGATCAGTTAAAAACTCACCCCCTTCCAGTTCCCGACCTCATATCGCCCGTAAATTATTTTTCCTTTCAATTTTGTTATATTCTCTTCCTTTTTCAATGGGTTTCATCCTACTATTGTTTTATTTCGTTTCAAAAATTATCGACCCTGGTCTACTAGTAGTGAGTAAACCTGCCTTATATTTAAAAAACTTGTTTCTAACAGGTAGAACTTCACATGAGATATATTCAGCTACAAAGAATTTTGCAAACAAAAATGGATGAACTAGAAAGGCTTTGTATAAGGGAACGGCATTTATTAGAAGGTAAATGGAAAACTCACAGTTTACCCGCCCGAAAAAAGGCTTCGCAGGCTAGCAACGGAGGACCCCCCACTCCAACACAAACCTCCTATTCTTATTGCAGACCCACAGTATCAACAGAAGACGTTGCTAAAGTTGCTCAACATCAAAAACAAGTTGCGCCACCTTTGGCTTTTGCTTATCAATATTTAGATTCTCGCTATAGGTAAGAAAATTGAAATATATTATAAGCATGTGCTTTAAATTCTTCAATGAAGAACGTTCGTCTATTTGCCTCTTGTGGTTTACTGAACTGCATGCAATTTATTTTCCAGTTTTCAAATAGTGTTGCATTCTAAGGCTAGCCCTACTTTGTGGCTGCGTAAACTAGTGCAGCATTTTATATTATACGATATTTTTTTTTATTAATGCTAGTTTGCTTAAACTAATTAATAAACAAACTTTGAAAAGTTAATATATTAAATTGTTTTAAGTTTTCCAAAAATAAAAACATTTTAATTTGATATCTATTGTGCAATACTTAGGAATTTAATTATCGCTCGCCAGTTTGCTTCTGAGTTCGGCCAATCCTGTATAAAAAATTTTATTCATTTTATAAATGTTATATATTTGTATTGATTTAAATATCACTCTGTACATATATTTGAAGTGTTTTGAAAAAATAAATTTTCTTTCATTTATTTTTGTTTTTCTTTTCTTGCACCTTTTTTAAGAAATGAACTTAATAAAACTGCTTTATGCTCTATTAATGTATTATTTTTTGCCTTTCACATCTCTTATTTATGAAATACGAATGATTATTTATTTATTTTTAAGTTTAGTTTTGAAATTGCAAAGCATGACCTCTCTATATTTGTTTGTATTTACTTATTAACTTGTGATAAAAACAAAATCGACCCAGGTAAGCAATTACAAATCGTTTTCTGCGCTTTTGCCTCCAACATCTTTTACCTTGGCATGGTAAACAATTCTGAATAAAATACGGTGGACCATTCACCACGTGCAAAGTTTTATCTTCTGTCAATCTAACAATATTCCTGTCCCCGATTTCCTGTTTCCTCGAGAGCCCTCCATGTAACACTTCAAACTTCCAGAAGAAATATTGACTTGTCCACTCTCCCATTCGTCCTTGACAGGATGGTGAGTTTGAACTGCATCTGTTACCCAAGCATGAGGGAACATGAGAACATACGTACAATATATCGCCCGTTTTTATCAATACCCTTGGCCACAAATACAACCAAAAATTAGAAGCAACAATTAATTAAATTGTATTGCATGCCTAGGTATACCTGTTTCAGTTCTCCCTTTATCAGATTCTAAATTGAAAAAAATATCAGAAAAAAACCTATAATAGCACTGTACATACACCAAAATCAAAAGTTTTCCAGATTTTTTCATTCCACAGAACCACATTAGTAACCAGCAATTAGTTTATTTTGGTAAAATTTTAAAACTAAATACTTATTTACTAATGCACTTTAAATTGTTAGCACTGAGCTTTGTTTTTACATGTACAGTATACAATATCACACGGCTTCGGCCTCTTCAATGATCGGAAATCAGGTTAAAATCTGGAATCGTTTTTGATAGCAAACTTTTTAATATCTGCTATAATAGTTCATATACCAAGGTTTCGATAAAGGTCAACATTACTCCCTTATCTAAAAGAATGTTGCCCAATGCTTTTTGGAAACGTCTGTACAATCTCTGGTATATACACACAGAGGATGACTTTAAGCCAAACCTGTTTAAGGATCTTATTGTAGATCTACCACAATTTTGGCACTGAACCATGGTATAAGTCAACGTTCTGTAGATATTGAAAAGTGAAAAGTATCATCCGTATAAGATTCAATTGTCATCTGTAATGTCGACGAACATTTTGCATCTAATGTAGGGTTCCGATGAGGCAACTTTTTGTTCAAAAGGAACAGTTAATTGTCATAACTCAAGGTATTGGTCAAATGAGAATCCTCATTGGATTTATGAAGTGCATACTCAGCGTCGACAGAAGTTGAATGTTTGGATGGGAATTGTCGAAAATAGGCTTATAGGCCAATTTTTTATAAACGGAAACTTAAATGGTGACAAGTATTTAGATCCACTGAATAACCAAATTATTCCTGCATTTCAATAGAATGGACCACAAAATATTTGGTTTCAACAAGATGGAGCTCTGATAGAATTTTCCAAATCGATGGATTGGACGTTCTCCGGATTTAAGCCCATTAGATTTTTTCTTTGGGGTTATCTAAAATCACGTGTTTACGTTAAACGACCAACTTGCTTGCAGGAATTCAGACAAATAATTATTGATGGATGTGAACTAATACGAGGAGAAGTCTTGCAAAGAGTAACTCAAGAATATGTTAATAAGATGGCATATTGTCAGAAGGTGACCGGAGAGTATTTTGGATTAATTTTGTTTAAATTATTATTCTCATTAGTCTGAAGTAAATAAATTTACTTATTCTACAACTAAAAGTGAGTTATTTCTCGTTTTTACAAATTATTTCCACTAGACCCAGTATGTACAAATTCGAGAAATAACAAGCTCTTTCAAAATCTGCAAAACTATACAGGGTGTCCCATATAAATTAAACAAGTTGAGGGTATTCCGGTTAAACCGGAAGTATATTATTAACAAAAAAATATACATCAGCTGCATTTTGCCCCATTGCACTTACTTGCAAAATTTCATAAATATCGTCCGTTTCGTTTTAAAGATATTTACTTGGTTCCATAATTTATTCCAACCCTGTATAATAAAATAATACAGTAATTTAACTTTAATTAATAAGGAGCTTGGAACTGCTATCTTTTGCAAAAAATTCAATATTTGGTAAAAGTAATGTTGTTGCTACGCGTAAGGAGTTTACCAAATTAGTACAGATAATACTTGACTTATTTTTTGACTTCGTGAAATTCATTTGGAAGAAAAAATTGCTCACAACAATAAGTACTCGATATTTATCTTTATTTATCTCACGTAAACATTACGCAGAAGTACCTCACGAAGCTAACTGTTCATATATCTGTCTCAAGTCCAAATAATTCCATTTAAAGCGACATTTCTACTTACTCTATGTATACGTCGAAAGGAAATCCTTAAATCTGGATAGTTCCTATTCAAAGGCATTCTTATCTAGATTTCTGTGGGTTGCTAGAGTGGGAAAATGATATATATATATATATATATATATATACATATATACATATACTCCTGGACAAAATTAACTCACCACTTTAATTATTCTAAATATTTACAATATAAACACAAAATAAAACTTACTTAAATTGAAACAATAATGAATACCTAAAAATTAGTCGAATATTACCTTAACATGACCTTAATTTGCCTTATTTTTTCTTTAAAAATTTGTTTTTGCTGAAAATGCATAATTAAGCTATCATGTTTTCAAATTGAAAAAAGAAAAAAGAATATGTGAAACACAATAAATGAATTTTGGTGAACCCTAATACCGTGTAGGGCCTCCTCTACTTCTTATTACTGCATTCATGCGTCGAGGCATGCTTGATATTAAATGTTCAACAAACGCTTGCGGAATAGTCTCCCATTCTTCAATAACGGCCTCTATAAGTTGGTTGTGATTAACAACAGGAGGTCTAAGACTTCGAATCTTCTTTTTGAGATAGTCCCATAGATGCTCTATAGGATTCATGTCCGGACTGTTAGGTGGCCACTCTAATAAAGGGATATTAACATCATTTAGGTAACCAATAACCTGTCTTGCCACGTGGGGACGAGCGTTGTCCTGCATGAATAAAAAATTAGGCCCAACAAATGGAGCAAAAGGCATTACATGTTCGACAATAATGTTGTCTAAGTAATATTGGGCATTCATAGACCTCGTACGTATAGGGACTAATTCCGTACGAGCATCGAAGCAAATTCCTCCCCAAAACATTTTAGAGCCACCACCAAAAGGTACTTTAGGAGAGATATTACAGCTAGCAAACCTTTCTCCTCGTCTTCGCCAGACACGCTCACGTCCATCTGGAGCTTTAAGGCTAACTCTGGTTTCATCGGAGAACATAACCCGTTTCCAATCATTGATGGTCCAATTCTGATGTAGTCTTGCAAAATTCAATCTCTGAACTTTGTGTTCTCTGGTAAGCAAGGGCTTTTTGGCTGGTCTTCTATTGCTCAATTCTGCTTCATGTAAATGTCTTCTAACCGTTCGAGATGATATAGCGACGTTGCGAACATCCGCTAATTCATTTTTTAACAGATTGCTGGTAACTCTCCTGTCTCTGAGAGCACGTTGTCTCAAAAAACGATCATCAATTTGATTAGTGCAACGTTTTCGCCCTTGTCCTGGTCTCCGAAGGTACGAGCCTGTCTCATTATGACGTCTCACTACGCGACTGATACTGGAATGATGTCTTCCTAATAAACCAGCAACATGTCGCATTGAATATCCTTCATCCAGAAGAGTCGATGCTCGCACTGCCTCCTCTATTGACAAATTTCTTTGGCGGTTCATTTTTCTTACTTGTTTTACTCGCAAATGAACTTCAAAACATGCATATGATAAAAACAATTACAAACAAACGCTTGCTTCTTACAGAAATTTTGTTTTAATCAACACTTTTTAAAAAAAAATTAACACAGATTTACTCTAAAACGAAGTTTAATATGAATTACTGTCAAAACAAGGTATTATGTGACACTAGCTAGTTTAAATAACATCTGTCAGTGTCAAACAAGGTCCATAGCCTACTTGTCGTACACTAAGTTAACAATAAATAAAGATTATTGAGAAAAATATGAGTGGTGCGTTAATTTTGTCCAGGAGTTTATATATATATATATATATATATATATATATATATATGTCCTGCACGAATCTGATTTTCCACAAACGAAGTTTGCTTTGAAAAGGTTTTACATGGGTGAGTGAATCGCTACTGGGAAAGTTGTCCTGGTTTTTGCTTATTCGTATGTAGCTGGTGACATCAACAAAAAATGCAAACTCAAATAACCATGCATCATTTCTCAAAGGTTCGACTAGTATGGATTTGTCTTTCATGTCCATGAAAATTTGAACTTTTAACTTACATAATCGCTTCAACATTTGGCCCTTACTGAGCCAGCGAACTACACAATGAAAAACGAGGTCTCCATATTCCAAGTACTGCAGGAATTACTGGAACTGCCAGTGATTCAATCCTCTCGATTTAATAAAATTTAGAAATAAAACAAATGCCTTCATTACCTGCGTCAATTTTAATGATTTATCACCACGCGAGATCATCTGTAGTGACATCGCTTAATTTTACCCAGTCCGGTATAAAAGCACTAAAAACATTAACAATTTCTTCAAAAATATCTTTTTACTTACAAGATATTTGCCACTTTTACAATGTCACTTTCTAAGAACGACATTTATTATGGGGGCAAAGGCCCAGTTCTATAGTGGATACGCCTGTGATGCGATAACTATAGTCAAGCAGCGTCCAGTGCGGTTAGTAGTTGGATGAGTGACCACCAGCGAACACCGTCGAAATATGCCCGTACAGCCTGCAGCGACTAGTAGCATATCGTAGCTCGCAGGCACTATACCAATGAGCACGAGGTATAGTGGAGATATGCCGTCTTTCGGAGGAGATGATAAACTGTCGGTCCCGAGTCCATGGATATTGGGCTCGTTAAAGATCCCCTACCTCGGGTTGGAATACTTGAAGATCCGGTAAAATTTCCGGTTAGGGGTAGCGTGCTCCCGGCGTCGGTGATCAGCCCTGGTCGCAGAACTAGACCGACGTTAAATAAAAACAAATAAAAAAAATATATATTTATTATGTGAACGCATCAATCAATAAAATAAAGGGTTAAAGCCATTAAATCTACAGAGCAAAACAAATCAGACATATTTTATTTTTTCCATAATAACAAAGGTGGTATCCAATAAATTTTACCAAAAAGTAAAATGGTTCCACTGGTGGTTTTTTAGAATCCTAACTTGAAGCCAGATTTCTGACTTTAAATTCAAAGGCGTAGATGGGCTACACCAATCATTTTTTATAAATTCCAACTTTAAATTCGAAATACCGAGTTGACACAAAATTTATTTAATTTTCTAAAGACGATTACCCATCCAAGTATTAAGCGCGCTTACTAACGTTTAGCTGCAGATACTAACTAGTATGAACCATCGATCTATTAAGCTAAATATACTGATGTTCTTTATACTTAACTGTAAATAATTTTGACGATGACTTAAATTGTAGGTGAACAAATTAGGCTTTAAAAGTAATATTCTTATTTGAACGGAAGTAAACATTTATTTAAATAATGGTGACATAATATTTGTGCTGTTTTTTGCTTTTCGACAGTAAGCTACAAAGATGATCAAATATAGGACAACTTTGTAAGACATAAAATTTTCTAAAAAAAAGTCCAGGGTCTTATATTCCAAGAAAAAAAGCAAATTTCGAAGAGAAATTTAAATGTTATCTTCTGTATATATTCCATTTATTCATCAAAATCAGCATAAACCCAAACAAAATTAGTATAATTAAATAGGTATTTTCAGTAGCTTTCAAACGAGGTGTCACTTAACATAAGGTTCCGTTTAACATTTTTGATTACAGTGGCCCTGTGACGTCATCTATGACTATTACGTCACCTGTTATATCTAGTTGAGAAGCCTACATTCGTTTATTTTCACCTTCCGATGGGGGAGCGGACTTTTGACTAGCACTGTATATTCCAGTTTTCAAACTCTCAAACATATTTTTTGTGCACCTTTTTCCAAAACTGTTATTTTATTTTATTATCCTAGAAACTTCAATTTCTAGTTACTTTGTAACTTTCATTCAAACTCATATTATTCTTTTTTACTTTGTTTAAAATTTATTTTCACTTATTACTAGTAAACAGTACACAATATTATGTAAATTAATCAAGATATTATCTGTTTTATTATAAATAAATATATTGCGCTGTATAAAAGTGTGCGAAGCTATTAACAATTTTTTATAATTCTGGAAAAGTTACTCCTAGGAATAACTACGAATAAAAGTTTTTGGTAATAAATTGTCTCATCTACAAATTTGGCAATAAACCGTTTTGTTGAATAGTTAGTGCACTTTGGAGACATTTCCCAAAAAATATTTTTCCTTAATTTTTTCCCCATCTATAGTTAACATGCAAGTGTCCGATCAAGGAGCATCTTTCGCGTCACATATTCTTAGAACGCCAACATTAACATACTTTACGCTTGGATTGTAACTAAATAATATAATTAAAACAAAACAGTATATTTTTTCATTTTAGATACATTCTCCATCCATCCACAAACAGCAGTGGCGAATATCTTTTGACTTTTGAATCACCCCATTACAAAGATGCACACAATTTTATTGTTAAAACCCCTTGTGATCAAAAACAAACAAGAGGAAGTCAAACAAGAATGGAGAAACCAAAGAAACCTCCAGTGCTGTGTCAACGGTAAGTCGAGGGTTTATTGATAATTTTGGAGTCCGTGCATCCAGCTCCAATGGACTTAATGGCTTAATAAAATGTTACTGTAAAACATAAGTTATCAAACTGTGGGGCGTCCTTAGTCCAATTAGGGGACACGCTACAAATTAAAACAAAAAATAAAATATTTCTTTATTGATATTTTATTTAACTGACAAAGAAACTTTTGCTCTCTAAAAACTAATGACTAATGGCTAACATGCTCTTATTTTAGGACATACAAACTCTCTACATTTAGCTCTATGTTTGAGGTGGTTACTCTTAATTCTTTTTCTACTCGAAGTTTATTTCGGTATTTTGATTTCAAAGCAGCAAAACCAGAATATCCAGTGTCAGAAAGACGTTAGGAAAACGTAAGAGACTTCGAATCGCCTAGGCTTTTATTAGGCAATAGTGATTCGGAGGTTCAGTCCAGAAATTTGTTAAAGATTTGTTAAAAATATTATTTCGGGCAATTGACACCATCTTCAACAGAGAAGTATCGTCTGAAATTTTTAAATTTTCTAAATGGCATCACATCTTTTTGATTCTCTTCCAATGGGAACAAACGGGTAGAATAAGTTGCTCTGCTGACTTTTTACATTTAGTTACTTTATAAGTCACTTGGTATGATGCCAAGAGAGTATCCTCATTTACTGCCAGCATTTATGAAAATATGAGTAATTCGAGTTTTTCTTTAAAAAATCACGCAGTTTATTTACATATTCTTTGTGCAGCGTTTCTAGATGCAGATGCCTCTTCAATGTATTTAGTTTGAAGCTATCTGCAGAAAATACTTTTAAACAAATAACGCTTTGAGGTTTTTTTTGCCACTTACTTCAAGGCTCGTGAAGCCGAAATTTAGGTACGCTTCGTTCTATTTTCGTGTTTTAGATTTTGAAAGATCCCCGCTGGGACCTGTCGATGTACAAGCCTCTTTCTCCTCGAGTTATCGTTCCAAAAAAGTATCCATACTTCCAATACTTAGCATTGGAACCCCAGACTTCGAAGTTTCTTATCTAACAGTAGTGGACACGTTGAAATAACTAACAACAACCGCAAATGTACTTTTCTATTTATAGTTGCGTCACATGCTTCAATCCAGACAATTCGATAAGCTTCAATACCTAATGCGAACTTTCCGACAGCATCTACGGCGCGCTAGACAATATTGCCTAATGCCTAGTCATTAGTCCAATTTGAATTCCTTCGGGTTGGTTTTTAACTTACAGACTGAGTTAAAACTACTCTTGTAAAAAAGGTTGTCAAAGTTGAAAAAAATCGAATGTCGGCAATAATTTCACGTGCTTGTAAATTGTTTTCAATTTTGATAGAAGGGTATTAATTTAGGTAAGATATATGATTTTATTCATTATTTTATATATACAAACGACACCTGATTATGAAATTAGACTATTTTTGGTGAAACTTTTTGGTAATTCTGGCTAGAAAATTAAAACTGAAAATGTTTTAAAATAAAAGTTTGTGTTTTTATTATAGAAAAACTAAAATTAAATGTTCTGCGTATTTTGTCCCTAAAAACATTAGTTTTGTATTTTTTCATAGTTGATCTGCTGAAGAAATTTCACTGGCATTTGGCATTAACTAAGGACTGACATGTCCCCATAGATTCAGAGGGATATAATCAAATATTCTTGATAGCTTTTCAAAATTACTTCCCTTGCCAATCCATAGCTTGGGAAATTTATGTGTGTCTGGGCGATAAATTGGTGTTTGGAAACTATGTCCATAGCCACAGCAATTATTTTTTAAACATTAGATTTTGACAGTACATTGAATGCTTGGATATGTGGTATGGTATTCGGAAGCTCAGGACTTAGAAAATGTATGATTGATATGATACACCGCAATGAAGATGGAGTTCCGTCATGCAAGAAGCACATTTTCTTTTTAAATCTATTAATAAATCATCCAAAATGTTAGATGAGTATTTTGTAAAAAAATAAGTATGAATCAGCAATTAAATTTGGGGGAAGAATAGTATTCGATTAACTATAATGCCACACCAAATATCTTTCTTTAAGAGCATGGGGGTTTTCGAATACTCAGCAATTACTATTTTTCAATAAGAAAACGTCCCGTCTTATAATGTCGGCGAACAAAATATTTTTAATACAAGTTGTTGGCATAATTGTAATTGTAGTGGAAGATCTCTTGTACAAAAATCAATTGATAAGAATGAATATACAATTATTAGAATAGATTACTTACTTATTTTAGCAGATACTGGCAAAAGGCATATTATCCGGTTTTTACTCGAATCAGAACTTTTTCTTTCTAATTAACAGATCTTTGTTTCGATTCTTGATTTTTATTGCGAAATAACCTTGTTTCTCCTAAACAATGATAACGATTTCCAAGAATGTAAATTGACTACCTCCTATTTTCATACAGCATACTTTTTGTTGCCTCTTTAAGGCCGAAATATCTTGTGCCTAAACACAAATCATATCAAATAAATATAAAAGATAAATTATACTTATCTTTTATACAAAGTGGGCCATAAAAAATAGTCCACCCCGATATTTGGCAGTATTCATTAGATTTTAAGGAAATACTGAAACACGTCAGTTTTGTTCTAAGGGGGACACATTTTTACGATACAGATATCTGCCATTTGTCAACCCCATCCCTTCCACTTCCCCAACCCCTTAATTTTAAATAGGGAATATACCATTTGTGGCACGTCATTAGAAAGGCATTTACATGGAGTATTCAGACATATGATCATCCACGATTTTTTTTCGATATTTACACCGTTTTTGCAAAAAAAGTTTTAAATAATTTAAAGTACAACACCTCTTAAAAATGAAACGAAACGCCTTTTTGCTAATGTTGTAATTGTTTCTTTCACATCAAAAGTAAATTAAAACAAATTTTGCAAAAACAATATAATAATTAATAGTAATGTAACTGAAATTAACTAAATTAGAAGTTATGATACATAAAACAGTTTACTCAAATTAATAATGAATTAATGAATTATATGTTCAAAATGGTGTCCAACGTTTTGAAGCAGGAGTTATTAGACTGAATTCATGTACTATTCGTCGACTTAGTTCTTTCAACGATGCGGGTTCGGTTTTATAAATTTTGTTCTTTAAATAACCCCACAAAAAGAAAGCCAGGGGTGTTAAATCGGGAGATCTTGCAGGTCATTCAATAAAGCCTCTTCTTCCAATCCATTGTCTAGGAAATCGTTCATTAAGATATTGCCTTACAGCTCTACTATAATGTGGAGGTGCGCCGTCTGGTTGGAAAAACAGATCATCTTCTGAGTACCTATTATCATCTCTGATTGTATCTGTGAGAGCGGGATCAATAGTGGCAAAAAAATTGGCCCAACAATACGATCCCCATAAATTCCTGCCCACACGTTTAATTTAAGAGGATGCTGGGTATGTGTTTCGTGGAATACTCTAAGATTTTCGCCAGCTCAGTAACGGCAATTGTGTCGATTTACCGTACCATTTACAAAAATGGAACATTCATCCGAAAAACAAATATTGAATAAAAAGTTTGCATTAGTACTTATTTTGTCAGTCATAATCTCACAAAACTGTAGTTGTCTGTCTGGTTCATCTTCATTTATTTCCTGTACCAAATGTATCTTGTAGGGATGAAATTTATTATGTTTCAAAACTCTACGAAAGGTAGTGCGCAAAAAACCAGATTCTTCGGCCAATTTTCTTGTACTTGTTGTAGAATCGAATAGAATAGAATAGAATACGTATGAGTGATGAAGTAGCCTGTCTTCATGAAGCTGATTAAATAAATTCGCTGTTCTTCTTGCACACTTCCCGTTTTCAAAAATATGGAAATAATCTCATCTCGTTATGCAATAGAATATACCATTTTGGAAGTATTCAAAAAATACCTAAATTGATTAACTAACAGCAATGTTAAACAAACTGTCTTAGTATCAAATTACTAATTTTTTGCAAAATTTGTTTTAATTTACTATTGATTTGAAAGAAACAATTAAAACATTAGCAAAACATAGGCGTTGCGTTTCATTTTTTAAGAGGTGTTGCACTTTAAATTAATTAAGACTTTTTTTGCAAAAACGGTGTAAAGATCGAAAAAAAAATTAAAATTAAGGGGTTGGGGAAGTGGACGGGAGGGGGTTGACAAATGGCAGAAGTCTGTATCGTAAAAATGTCTCCCCCTTAGAACAAAAATCGACGTGTTTAAGCATTTTCTTAAAATCTAATGAATACTGCCAAATATTGGGGTGGACTGTTTTCTGTGGCCCACTCTGTATTTGTTATGGATATATTCTACAAAGTAAGGGTAGAAACATTTAATTTACAAATTATATTCTTCATTTCCTTTGATAAATAATTGTGATATTATAACAATAAAGTAAAGGAAATTTAATAATAAATGACATTCATAAACAATAAAGTCCAAAAAACAAATTTTTCACATGTTTTCACCATAGCGTCGGCAAAAAAGTCTAATTCCATTCAGGAATCCATGATGAGCTTATACAGGGTTGCTGAGAGATAAAACTACCTCGTATTGTAGAGGTCAAAATAAGTCGAAATGAAGAGATTGAGTAAGCCTTCCCGTTAAAAAATGCCTTAAAACCCTATTACCACTCTTAAGGAAATTTAAAAAAGCTACTAAGGGGTGAGAGTGGTTTTAACCCTTCTACAATTTCTTTTCGGTTTACTTGATAAAATACTAAAAGTAAGGTCATTCTCTAAAATGCAATTTCATTAAATTTTATTAATGCATTTCTGAACCGCGTAAAAGAATCTGATTTTTTAAATAAACTTGGAACTCGTTTCACGAACAGAAGATAGATTTTGGTATATGGTTTAAAAAGCATCTAAAAGGACATAGGGCAAATTTTAAGGAGTAGGCAGCGATGTGTCCCTCTCGACCGAACTAGAGGTACGACCACGTCTGCCGGTACGTTACTATCGAATTGACTGGAACGATGTTCCCACCTCGATATATCCCTACTTCAATTAATAATACGTTATTGTTCTTTCATAATGCGTTCTTTATCACTCGCATGGATTCATGTATGACCTCAAATATTCAGGCCAAATCTGTATATAAATTGAGTTCCATCGACTTATTTTGACTTCTACACTACGTGGTAGCTCTATGAGGGACATCCTATATAACATAATAAATAAAAGGATAATCCTTGTGCTAAAATATGAAAAAAAAATTTCAATAAACTCGTCAGCAATTGTTGGGTTATTCATTGAATAAAGGAATAAGAAAATAACTAAAAACAGGTGCGTTGATTTTAATTGTATCACTTTTTTATAAAAAATAATGATAATCTTCATTAATTTAGCAACAATTACATCCATAATACATATATGTGTAACTAATAGAATTTTATTGGCAACATGTAAAATTACTTAATTACTAGGGAACTTCAATTTTTCCACCGTCCCTTCTTAACAGGTGACTGTTCTTCGATTAAATTCTTTTATGACATTTCTAATTATATCTTATATCTGAAGTTACAACTTCACATGTTGGTGTAATGAGTCTCTCAAGATGATCAGCATCTTGAAATGGCCTCTTAAGGTACTTCGTTACTTTTGAATAGCCCACAAAAAGAAGTCTAGAGGGATAATGTCTGGAGATCTTGGAAGCCAAAGAAACTCCTTTCGTGTACCACGAACACGTTACCGTTAAAAGTATTGAGGAGAAGCCCCTGAATATTTTTTTACACTGAGACATGTGACTCCATCCTGTTGGTACCATATGTTTTATAATTGTCTCCAACAATTTCAATTTTATCTTCATTACTAAATTTTACCGGCATTTCTGATTATTGCAAATACACACTGCTATAAGATTTAACGTTTCTTGACGGTATTTGTAATAATTTTCTTATTCCTTTATTCAATAAATTTTTATCAGGGAAACCCACGAATCTACAAGTATGCATAATTTTAGTATTTAATAACAATTTCAAATATCATTTTGCTCTCCGTTAACATTTGAATATATTTTACTCTTAATTTCAAATCATAATTTTTTTATTTTCCCTGTATTCCAGCCGATATTTAAAAAATTTTATATTTGATTATGAATTCACAAATCACCCCGTTTTTTATCACGAATATTTTTTGGTGAAATGTGAGATAAACTTTTTCTCCATTTGTATAAAACGTTTTGGGGCACACTGTATATATACTATCTACTCAATCCGAAAACTTATTTGACAAATTCCGACAAATCTACGTAAATTTAAAGTTAGTGGAGGATTTGATTGTATTTTAACTCAGATCATTCCAACAATTAGATATGCTGGTCAGCTATGCACCCCTTGTTTACAATCTGGTTCAAGCAACGGGGACAATAACAGCCTAGATGCATATGATTTGGCGAGCCCATGCTGCGATCCTCGATGTGTGCCATCGAGTAGAAGAAGATCACGCAGTCACAAAGAACAAAGGAGAAGAGATTCCAAGACTGAGGAGACTCAAACTGAACCACAACAACTTAAATCTCGACCACATTCCCAATCGTCGCAAACTGTGGCCGAAACCCAAACTTTTTCAGCTCCCAGAAGGTACGTACCTAAATATAAACTTGGTAAATAGTAACAATTCCTCTAATCCTTTTTCCCTGCGGAATTTTAGAATAAGGGGTGGCTCCAGATTATATATAAGGCTCCCTCTTCAATTTGGTAGCATCGTGGGTATAGTACCTTTTTATATTGTAGGATGTTATATTCAAAAATATGTGGACGAAAGTTTTATTTTCTTTTCTATAGAACATATACTTCTCTTCTTCGTTCGAACTTCCAAATCTAAACTCTATTGTATTTTCATTACCCAAATAGTTGTGTTCATCTCTTTTTTAATTTTATAAAAAGTTATTTTCTAAATGTTTTCTTTAAAAACTCTGCTCAATAAATTAAACAATAGTTTCCCGTCAAAAACTTCCTAATTTTTTTGTCTTTCTTTTTTTTTCGTAGTTTCCTTTAGTATAATACTATCACTCATCTCATTGGTTTTGGATTTACCCTCTTCTAGCGAGTTGATCCGCTATTTTATTACCATCAACTTCTGAATGTCTTGAAATCAACACGAGGATAACTGGATTCCAAGTATTTTGGACCTGGTTACATTATTAATGCTCGGCGCTCTAAATCAATAATGTAATCTTTTAATTTTAGTTTGAAATTTATATAAGTCTCTAGGCATTATATTTGAATAAGTACATGTTATATCAACCAAATTTATTTGTAAATGAAAATGTTATAAAATTATTCTTTCAGATACTTTCATATAGGAGCGGGACTAGTAAGTCAGTGTAGTCTACATTCCTGCACCTCAAGCGAACTCAGTAATGCAGTTCCTACAACAACGACCTTAGCTGAAAGTTCTGCAAATAGTTATACCACATCTCTAAGCACTGATACTTTATATTGGGACGGTACTTCCGATAATTCTAATTCTAGACAACTAAGTCTAAAATCCAACAAACACGATTACAATTCGCACAGATACTCGCATCAACCCCATCAATATGAAACCATTTATATTCAGTACAATCAGGTAAGTAAATAAATTTAAAAAAAGATAAGTAGCACGGTTCGTTCATCAGAAATTATTGTTATTATCTAATTGCGTTTATTGTTTTATGTTTTATTAACTTCGTGTTCTGCATAGACTTCGTTATTGTTTCCCATCGGCAATTCAGGATCTAAAACCGGACACTTTTTCAATAAAAATGGTCATATATTGAGTAAATCCCTAAGAGTAGCTTTATCGAAATACGTAATAATTATTGAAACTCCCAAAGAATCAGCCTGTATATCCTCTTCAACTTCGACTATAAATATCTATTGTGGTTATCCTCTTACGTTAGAGTATCTTGTCAAACTGGATCTTTGTGAACAGACTAGACAGTCTTGACAAAGATTTCTTTGACTGTCAGATCCCTTAGCCTTGCGAAACTTTAACAATGACAGCACAATGCATGAACTGCAGGTTTCTCTTCTTTCTAGTAGAATGTACATATGCCCTTTACGATGTTCATGTGTTTGTTCAATCTGTAGTGTCCTGTTAAGAGGTTGGTTATTATTCTAGCCACCCTTCTGTTATGATTTAGCATATCTTTGGTCATTTTCAGCAAGAGTCTCTGTCGTGGTGAGTTCACCGACCATTGTCTAGACATACCCGTGCAGTTGTAGCAATACCGAAGGAAAGTTCTGGCCCGAACATAGCTGTGACATTTACTTCTGGACTGAAGAAATCTACCTCGTTATCCTTTTTGCCTTGGTACCTAGGCTAGTGTCAATTTGTTCCGACTGCCTAGGTGTTGGCAGTTCCCCAACAGACTTTTCCACTGCTATTCTCCAGGAGTAATGACAATAGTTTTTTTTATTAAACTCTAGCCCCAATATCTCCTCTGTACAATGTTGAATAGATCTCACCTTGGGCCACTTTTACATACCTCAATAAGATTCTTGTCTTTGGCTTAGTTGCACATATGCAAACTTTTGCTCCATCGTCGGTGTACCAGGCTGCTAGCTGATGGCATTCCCATTATTTCGTCGTTTTGCAATTCCTCATCTAGCTGTATGGGCTCCTGTCGGCATTGTTCTCATAGCTTGAATACTGTAGCAGCTCCAATTTGTTGGGTTTTTGGCTATCAAATTAGGAGATAAGTCGTCATAGGCCTGATAGCTCTTGTATATAACCACAGGATCATTTTGCGCTGTAACCCCTATTTTTGCCACAGTCTTCTACAACTATTGAGAACGATTATACATTTTTTTGTGTGACTCTGAATTTTTGTTAGCATATTTGCTTCTAATGATAATTGCTTTATCGTCAGCAGACCCTAGATAATGGAAATCTTTAACTGATTTAGCAGTTTGTCTACGAGCACTCTCCATGGGAGTGGTAATTACACTGTGACCATTTCGTCAGGCTGACCTTTTTCCATTGGCTGATGGCTGTTGGTATTTTTGTTAGCACATTAGCTTCTAATGAAAATTGCATTATCGTCAGCATTTCATTAGAAAGTACGAAAATTTTGGCGTCATGCCATATTCCCTTGGGTATGCTTTTGGTATGTGTCGCCAAGCTGTACATGTTCTAAAGATACGACATAGGTTTGGCATTGATATCTCCAGTCTTTTCCCAGTTCCTTCTGTGGGAATTTCATCCTGGTCGTCAAAGATTATGTCTTGAACGGTCAGAATTGATCCGCGTTGAGTCGGCTCTCCAAGCCCAGCGTCAAAGGCTTCTTTTCCTCACTTCCACTTAGCGCTAATAATAATATGGTACCTTTATATTTTTCTTTTATATTACATGTATTTTTTGTATTCAGGTGAAACCTAAATCATGGGATAACCTAGCTACAAAGGCTTTTGGTGGATATGGTTTTGGATATGGATATTTAGACACTACATCTAAATGTAGCCAAAGTGTAAAAAATAGTCGTCCTCCAACCAAGAGCCAAGGAACACAGTATGTAAAAGTGGATAAACAAACTAATTGTTCTGGACAACCCCAGCATACCCCACATACAAATCGCAGGTAGTATTCACATACAAGACATTTAATCTCCTGCTATATTCAATTTCATCTATTATTAGATATATTCAGCCAACCAAATCCACAGAAAGCCTTTTATCTGTACCCAAATACTCTCAAGAAGCTCTATCAGATTCTAGTCTTTCTTGTGAATGCCTGGAAAATCCATCGCCAGGTAAGATTTAAAAAAAATTTAGAACTAAAAATATGTCTTACCCAGGTAAATACTATAATCAAAACTACAATTATCAATTAGTTATAATTTTTGTCTATTACAGTGTGTTGCGAACTTGAATCTGCTATACATTTATATTTATTTTTCAGGAGTTGAGACATATGAAACTCGCTTTTTCCTAAGTCCAAGACAAAGTATGATTAGCCCAACAGATCCAAATTTTGGATATTACAGCGCTAGGACATCTAGAAGCGACTATGGAAAAAATGTGGTCTCAACCAGTTCAGAAGCTACGAGATTGTAACTTTTTGCGTCTTTTATTATGAACTGATATGTACAAGTTTTTACTGTATTTAATATACTACTTTCTAGTAAATCCGTCACCATATTCTTATTAAAGAAATGTTTCTTTTATCAATTTTACTACATCACGCATAATTATTTGTCAGTATACCATCTTTATAAAGACTGTTGGTATGTTATTTAGTAAACATATCAATTACTTAGTATATTTCTAGGTTTAGGTTGATACATGGTAATTTACTATAGTCAGAAGGCTTGTGCATTCACAATTTCCAAAGTTGTATAAAAAATAGATGAACCCTAAATATTTGTATGTTATACTCCATGTAACTGATATTTATAGTACTTTTATTTATCACGATCAGTTTTTACCAAAATAATGTTTTTTGTTTAAATTAAAATTGTTGAGATTACCGTCACTGAGTGTTATTTACCATTACCATCTTATTAATAATAGACATACCATAGATGTTACAAGTTCAGAAAATCTGAATTCCATTTGAATGACAAATCAATTTCATAGAGTCCTGAAAACCATGATTTAATCTCACAATGAGTCACAAAATTAATTTAACAACTTCTGAGATACTAACAGGATAAAAAGCGTTCAGACTTCAATTTTAAATTTAATAACACTAATGTTGAAATGTGTTAGAATTTCAATACATATCGAGGTCCCTATGAAAAGTATACTTTTACATAACTACATCAACTAAAATACTTTTATTTTGGGATAAAATAAAATTTTTGTTACAAGCTTTCTCAATGAATTAATCCAAAGAGAAAGGGCAGTTCCATAATAAAAAGAGCAGTCTTTCCTCTTCTGATTAGTTCTGATCAAGCTAAAGTAATCAGCGAGAGATTATAGAAGTGTTTGTTTTTATCTCACGTTTTTGTTTAAGATATTTTGATGGATACCCGTTCTCATTGGACGAATTCAAATGACATAACTTATAGTTATAATTTATTGTTTACATAAAACTACATCTAGAAAAATATTAATTACATTGAAAAATTACATATGGAATACAGACTCGACATGTAATTCAGGTTTGTCAAAGCCAAGCTCCTCAGGTGTACTGATTCCTAACTCTTTTATGGTGGGTTGTAGCTCTTGCATAATGTAGGGATAAATTTCATTAACTTTGCTACCACATTTGTCCTTGATAGCTTCAAGAATCCTAACTGCTAAAGCGAAGTCATTAACTCTGCGGCAAGCTTTTAGGGCAGCAATGAGAATTTTTGGTTCAGGGACAAGATCATGGCCCCACAAATCGTTGATGCCCCGCCTAATTTCCCAACCATCAATATCCTTTCTATTAAAAAAATTTTCATACCTGCTGTCGAATTGTTCATCAGTTTCAGTGCTGTGACTGGACA
Organism: Hermaeophaga mercurialis; assembly: GCA_951812935.1. Lineage (NCBI taxonomy): Eukaryota > Metazoa > Arthropoda > Insecta > Coleoptera > Chrysomelidae > Hermaeophaga > Hermaeophaga mercurialis. The sequence continues at coordinate 34,592,535 of OX638363.1, forward strand.
TGAATCTGTGGAAAAAGGCAGTTAGAATCTTATGTGAATGTAAGAACTACATGCACTGCTATACCTTGTAGGTGCCGCCAAATTTGGTCTTGCAGCTGAAAGGGCCGATCTGAGCACAGCTTGGGCCCTAACTACGGAATTTTTAAACATTTTTAGCTGTTTTTAATGGCTTTGGTAATAAACGAATGTATCTCCAGATTACGTAAAGCACTTAACCTCTAATAATTATTTTTGAAGAGTGACAGCAAATACCTAGTGACTTTCTATATTTACTGGTAAAAGTTGCAATACGAGCACCCAAAGAAAATTGAAAATTTTCGGACATTATGTTTGTTAGTACTAGCGCCTGTCAGGGATGGCGCTGCAAATAATATTACCAGTCGTTTCTACACTTATACCATTGTATAATATATAAACAATTTATTTAGATGTTATAAAAATATTTAATATGCCGTTTTAATTAGAATACGAGTAAATAATTATTTCTATTGGAAAAAATACAATTTGTTAGAGGGCGCTGTCATCGATCTTCAAAGTAGTTAAACAAATAAATATCCGTAAATACGTTTCTTGTACTTTTCATTACAAATAGTAAAGGTTAATTAATTACAAACAAATTTATACAATGAAAACTCGAAAACAAATGCAGCATGATAGCACAACTATGATTTATTTTAACTTATTTTACTGCTTTGTAGGGTTCACTTTTTTTTCCCCAGAGGACGTATTCGAATTATACTTCGGCTCAAGGCCAATTGCTCTGGATATGTCAAATATCAAGTTGATCGATTAAAGGAAACTCAAAATAATACAATTTTTATTAAAAAAAAATTAATAGTTTCTACTTTTAAAAGTCATCTTCAGGTCTAAAATTTATATAACAGGATGAAAATCAATACCAGCAGTGAAAACAAAGTTAAATTAAATATGGTAATGAAATAAAATCATTATATAGGGGAAAGTCTGGTATTGCTGCGCAAAAATTGTAATATTTCTGAAATTACAAAAGATTTGTACTTATAGGTTTGTCACCCAGATTCTTCAAAGGATAATCGTGAGCATTAAAAAGAGGAAAAAGAACACAATTGTTTGAACGCAAAAAATATCCCTATTTACTTAAAAAGCTGAAAATACATTAAATTAAGAATAAACATGAATAATATTACACAAAGTAGGACCAGACATATTAAACTAAAATCAAATATAAAATATACAGTGTATACATAAAGTATGGAATAAATTGATTTTAAGCTGACAAACAATTTTGAGTAAAAATCCTGAAACAAGTATGTTTTTGATTTTAATTTAATGTATTTTTACATAACAATTAAATATACAGGGTAAACCATTTGTGAGTAACGATGTCATCGACAATTTTTTTGAATGGCGCATCCTGTACATTTTATTTTTTTAGATTGCAAATTTCAAGACGATTCCAAAATTATATCATACTTGTGTTCGGTAATTAATAGATTTCAAGATACGATAATTTTAAAATTAATACCGGGATACCTTTGGTTATCATTATTGTAAAAACTTGTCAGATGTAAAAAGTTGTGATAACTCAGTAGGCTACTCTTTAATACTCACTAAATTTGCTTGTTGATACTTTAAAAATGTGTTTACTTATAAAACAAAGTGAAGTTCTTATATTAATTGGTTGTGGCGATAAGATGCGAACTCAACAAGAGGTTTGTGCTATGTTTTGCTATGTTTAATAATAAATATCCAGAACAACCTATTTATTTATCTGGTTGATAAGGGCATATATGCCCTAAATCCTGATTGGGCATTATTCATTGTAGCAATAAGAGTGTAGACTCTGATAAATCGTATTGTGTAATTTTTTCTGCCGTTATGAGGTGATTGTCACATTGCTTATTAAACGCTGACTGATTTTATTGGGCCATAAAAACTAACATTTAATGGATTGTCCCATTTTCCCTGGAGATTTGTATGAAACATGGATTCTTTCTTTAGGAAGGATTTTACCTATACGATCTGAGACGGAGTGAAATGTATTGTAGAGACGCGTTTGGAGCTTGTTTGGAGCTTGGAGGTTCTGAAGAGGAATTTGGAGATAGTTTTTTGGATGTGGGATTTTTTTCTAGCCATTGGAGATAAGTGCTAATTGGGGTGGTTGAGTTCACATGAAAGGTTTTCTGGTTCAGAGATAGAGATCGCCTGTGAAAATAGAGTTGATTACTAAATTCTTTTGTTTGGGATGGGGGTGGTGCTATCTGACGGTATGGGTTGGTTTCCTGTATATAAAGTAACCTAAAATAACACGGTCCTCTAGAAGCAGTAATCGTCAGATTTACTCTGGTTGTTGAAGTCTACAAACATTTAGATCTTACTTTATCTGCATTTCATTATTTTCTTTCTTTAAAAGTATATTATATTTTTTCAACAATTACTCATATTCTTTTCTGTAATTAGTATTTTGACTGTGTTCTGCAATATTTTCAGCAACTGATGGTTGATCACAACTTTGTGCTTTAGATTGTATAGGTTTCTGATCATGTTGCTGCCATTACCATTTCTTACTTAAACGTTGATGATACAAAATTCTCCGAGTATGTTTTTAGCACAGAATTCGTCAATTGTTTTGTTTTATTTTATTGTATTTATTGATGATGGTCAACATAGTAATTAATAATACAGTTAATTGTCGAAAAGATATTGAAAATCTAAACACAGCTTACTATAATCTTATCAAAAGAATGGATATGTTTATAACTAATAATTCACAATAAAACAGTACAATTTTCACATATTATAAAATTAAGACCTACTGTTTCACTGAACCTAAATAAACAAGTAACGCTATAGATCCAAAAAGATATATGAAGAAATTTTAATGCTAATTAACTGTTAACGTTTTTGTAAATTCTTCTTTTGAGTTCACCCATAACTAGAAAAATCTTGGCACTATATACGCCCAAGCAACACATTGGGTCTCAGGAACAAATATAGAAACCGGAACTTTATAAAAGTAAAGGCTTCAAACCTGTTACCTATTTTTTAACTTAAAAATATTAATAACTTTATGGTGCTGAAAAATTGTAACAATTACCTATTTGCTACTTAAATTGACTACAACGAAGGTCCGCCACCTTGAAGACATTTTTAAATTTAATGGAACTACCCGGCCACTATTAAAATAGCTTTTGAAAAGACTACTACTTTGAAACGGCAAAGCTTTCAAGCAGTTACTAGTTTGTGGAACTAAATTTTGATTTACAAGATATGGTACAAGAAAAATGCCGAAACAAATAAAATCTGTTCTCCTGCTGAGGTCAAAGTGTTTTACTGATGTGGTTAACGCTATGTATTCGAAAATAATTAATCCCGTCTAGTGGATAACCTTTGGTCAAAATTATCAAGAGCAAAAAAAGTTTTCATCGCCGTCTCCATTTATATTTTTCTGTAACAACAGTAGCAATGGTTGCCTACCAACTTAAGATGTTCAAAATGCATCAGCAGAAAGTTTTTTTTTTATATAGTACTTTATTTAGCAATCAGAATGTTACAAAATTCTATAAGCTAAAATACTAACGATTACTAGTTAAACTAGTAAGTAAATGACATGGACAGGTTAATATCCATTGATATTACCTATATTAATTTTAATTTGTGATTTAGTTTAAACTAGATCAAATGGTCACAGTTTTTTTAGTCTTTTGTTATTTAGTGGTTCCAGTAGCTGTAGCATAAGTGAATTTGGGTATGTTGCCACAGCTTCATGGTGTCTGGCAGCCTTCTCATGGATGACTTCCACAACTATCGGTACATGGAGATCTTCGTGTAGCGTGTGGTTTGTTACGTACCAAGGGGCATCTGCAATTTGTCGAAGTACCTTCGACTGACCTTTGTATAATTGCTAAGTTTGACTTGGAGGCGCAGCCTCATAGTTCCAATCCATATGTCCAGATGGGTTTGATGACAAGTTTGTAGATTAGTACTTTGTTTTCTATTGACACTCTTGATTTTCTTCCTATTAACCATTGTAATTCTTTGATTTCTACTTGTTTTTTCTTTTTGATAATGTGTTGTTTCCATGTTATTTTACTGTCAATGTGAAGGCCCAAGTATTTTGCTGTTTGTGTTTGTGGTATTTGTACATTATTTATTGAGGAGGACATAATTCTTTCCGGAGGATAAATGTAACGTGTGCTGACTTATTTTCATTTACTTTTATTTTCCACTTCTTTAAGTGTGTTTAGATGGTTTTGTGTATTGTCTGTTGCGATTTGAGGGTTTTCGTGGCTAGACAAAATTGCTGTGTCATCGGCGAATGTCCCAATAGTGGTGTTTTGTGTCAATGGTAAATCTAATGTGAACAAGACATATAGGAGTGGCCCCAGAACACTTCCCTGTGGAACTCCTGAATTGATTGGGATACAGTCTGATTTCTCTTCATTTACCTTTGTTCGGAACGTTCTTTCACTCAAGTACGATTTTAATAGCTGTACGTAAGCAGGAGGTAGGGTGCGTTTTATTTTATGAACTAGTCCAGGGTGCCACACCTTGTCAAACGCTTGGCTGATGTCAAGGAAGACTACAGTACTGTTTGTTTTCTAGTGCTTTATTAATGGTTTGCGTGATACGGTGAACTTGCTGAACTGTGGAGTGCTTCTGGCGGAATCCAAACTGGTGATCTGGGATCCAATATTCTGATGGTAGGTCTTCATTTATTCTATGTAATACCAGTCGTTCAAACAATTTCGAGAGAATAGGAAGTAAACTTATTGGCCAATAAGAAGAAACTTCTGTTGGTTCTTTACCCAGTTTATGAATCATTATAATTTGTGCAACTTTGAGACACTTTGGCCAGTATCCAGGTGACTTCTTAGGATTAAGCAATTTTATTTCTTCAGTGATTTCTTTTGGTGTTAGTTGTTTAAGAGGTCTATCAATTATTGGCGGATTGAGTATATCATATTCTATTTCTCGGTCTATTTCATTGTCTAGTGGTTGGAAAACGGAAGCCAGGTGTTCTGCAAATAATCTTCCTTATTGGTGGTGAAGGGAACTTAGGTTTTTTTGAGTTTCTGATTGGTTTCCAAATAGAGTTATCGGTTCTAGTCAACTTTGACACATAATGTTCAAAATCTTAATTTCTTGTTTCCTTTAACTTTGTTTTCAATCTTCTACTTAATATGTTACAGTTATGTCTGTCAGCTGGTGTGTGACTTCGTTGCCATTTTGCTCTGGAGCGCCTTTTTTCTGCAATGAGTCTTTTAATATCTTGTCTGTTTTTTTTGGTTGTTTTATTGGAGTTGATTGTTTAGCTGATTGTTGCATTTTGATTATAAGTTCTTCTGTAACTGTTTCTATCTCTCTCGGCTCCTTAAGTCGAATATTTAAGTTTATGTTTTCGTCTAGTACATGACGATCGCTATCCCAGTTGGTGTAGTTACTGTGCAGTGTTGGATTGGCTTTTTTGCATACCACTGAAGTTCCAATAGTTAAGATAATTGGAGAGTGGTCCGATGTCAAATCGTAGCTAGGTATGATGTCCTTATACGTCGCGTTGATGCCATTGGTGACAAAGAAGTCTAGTAAGTCTGGGATTTTATGTGGGTCTGTCGGCCAGCAGGTTGGTATCCCTGTTGAAAGAAATGAGTATCTATTGTCATCGATCGCTTTCAGTAGTTCTCTGCCTTTCGTTGTATTTATACGGGAACCCCACCTGGTGTGCTTACAATTATAGTCCCCGCCTGTTATGAATTTTGTGCCTAATATCTTGAAATAATCGTCAAAATCGTTCTTTTTTATGTTGTGGCGAGGTGGGCAATACACTGCTGCGATAGTTAGTTCATATAACGAAGTTTTTGCTTTTATTGCAGTGGCTTGTAGTAGATTTTTCTTATACTCAGGTAGTACGTAGTGATTGATTGTATTTTTAAGTAGGACTGCTGTACCTCCATGCGCTGTGCCATCGGGGTGGTTAGTGTTATATGTTACATAATTAGGTATCCTAAAGTAAGTTCTCTCTGAAAAGTGTGTTTCACTGACCAATAGGATATCAATTTGGTTATTTATTAGAAACATTTTTATCTCCTCTTTGTGTTGGTATAGGTCATTGGCGTTCCACAGAGCAATTCTTAAAAACCTAGCCATTAATTAGCCAGTTTGCTTATTAGCGTTGTTAGCATGTTAAGTACCATGCTATTTTGTTGTATGAGTTGATTGAACATTCATTAAGAAATTGTGACATGGTATGATTTGACTCTACAGTTGAGTTGACGTTGTTTGCTTGACTATTACTAGTTACATCAGCATAAGATCTAGTATTATCTCTGTAAAAATGTGTTTGTTGATTATTCGATGTAAGATTTGCTTGGCTTGAATTTGTACGTAGTTGATTTATTGTACTAACCTGTGTTGATTTGTCCCATTAATTAACTTATAATAATAATCACATCCCCTATAGTTTGCTGGCTCCCTCCACACAGTGCGCATTTTGCTGGTGTCTCCTTAGTTTTTTTACAACTTGCAGTACTGTGGAGTCTCCACATTTTACACACACATATGGTTTATTGAAATATGTCTTTGAATGACCATATAGCTGGCACCTCATGCATTGTACCATATTTTTGGTTTTGTTTGGTGGTTCGACCTTAATATATACATTTTGTAATCGATCTATTTGATAAGCATCCTTATTATTGGGTACTGGTTCGAGGTCGACGAAAAATAGGTTCATTGGTTCTTTTGTAGTTCGATGCATTTATAATATTCCTCACTTTATGTCCTAACTTAGTTAATTCGGTTGATATATCTGAAGTTTCTATGGAATGGTGTAGGTGTTTTATCACTACTCTGTACGCTCTTTCATCTTTCAGTTGGTAGGTGTGGTGGATAATATTTTCATCTTTAAAATATCTAATTAGTTTTCGGTAGTTTTCTACACTAGTACAATTAATTTTAATTGTATTATTAGCTAAACTTTTAGTGGTGTACTGTTCATCTTCTAGGCAGTTTCGTATTTGTATTACCATCTTCGGATAGTTCGTTACTCCATATACAAATATGGGGGGAGGATAATTGATTTTTTTCAGTTGGTACTTGGTTAACTTCCACTTCTAGTGAGCTGTATTTGTTTCTGGTTCTTGTATCGTTATTATACTGTTTATCAGGAGTTCTCGTGAACTTCTTACGTTTTGTACTTTTCACTTGTTGCCATGGTATTTTGTTGAGGTCTTCTGTTTCTTCTTGTTCTGCTTCACTGGTTAACGACATTCTTACTATTTGTTGGTTATGCTCTGTCTATGTTGGTTTGGGTTGCTTGGCAAAAGTGGAATTGAGTTAATATATATTGGCTGCATGTTTGTTTCAGGATTAAAGCCGTATGCTGGTTGTTGGGGCATCATATTATTGAAATTCTTTTGTTGAGGATGTAGCATTTGTTGATTTTTGTTGCAGTGGTATCATTTGTTGAGAATTTTGAAATTGTTGAAAATTATTAGGGTACGCCACTGGCATATTGGATGGAGCAGGTTGTATATTAAACATGTTGTATGTATTCACTTTTTTTACCTCTAGTTGAAGATTCATATTCGTCGGGTGGCTGAGAGCCCCTGAAATCTATTTCCATTTGCACTAACAAAGCGCTTTATGCACTCTTTGTATCTAATTGTTTTTAGTTTTAACACTCCCAAGTCACGCGCGATTTATATTCTACCGATCTGAATTAATACTGTTTATTTGTTGGGGATTAACTGCTTTTTTTCCGAATATTAAATTAGCTATTCGAAAACTGTGTATCACTGTCAAATTTCTGACAGTTAACATCAGCAGAAAGTGATTTACTTTCGCTATTCTTCGTATATAGTAAAAAATATTTGGTTAATTACTTGTATTATGAAATCAATGCAAGTTTCAGTCAATTCTTATAAATTATGTTAACAGTTTAAACTTTGTAAAGTGGATTTTTACAGCGTCCATTCAAGTTAACATTTAAGCCACATCCACTGAACCTGTTTTCATTGTTACAGGATGTTGTTTATAGCTTCTTCCTTCCCTAGTATCTTGATCACAAAATATCAACTAAAGTTCAATTTGACATAACAGGTAAAATTAAATGTGTGATCGTATAGATGTTCCATTTTAACAAAAATAAAACAAAAATGTTAAAAATAATTTTAATAAAAAAAAGTACACAAAATATATATTATTTTTAAAACTTTTTACTTAGAAGTCAATGCCTAAATAACAGCCTTTCTCCATGCAATATTCGATAACAGATCTCCAATAAATATCTTGAATTAATAATCTTGGATTTCCTATAATAATTATAAGAGATTTTGCTCTTGAAATGGCAACATTTAATCTTTTGGGGTTAGCAATGAAACCGATACTATGAGTCAAATCGGATTTAACGTATTCTTGACAAGAACGTACTGTAGATAGAATTATTATATCAAATTCCTGACCCTGAAATTCTTCAACAGTTCCAATTCTTGGAACGTCAAATTCGGCCTCAACCAAAAGAGATCGAATTTCTTTAACCTAAAAGAAAAATAGACATATTACAAATACATTGATTATAAGAGAAAATTAATGTTCTATTGACAGAACATACATAATATATTTATAGTTTTAAGATGTATACTTTTAAGTTTACCTATTGCTATAATGGTAGCAAAGTCGAGTAAAAATATTTGAACAGAAAATTAAGACTCTTTTATTACATTATCTAAAAAGTTAGTCATAATTAATTATAGAGTAGAAAAGAAGTACTTAAGTGACACACTCGATAATGACAAAATTACCATTTTTGCAAACAATACCACTCTAATAAAAGTAGTTTATAAGCTTGGGGTAGACTATATCCAAAACTGGAGAATGAAGTCTAATCAATTCACGTTAAATCCACATATTAAAACTATGAAAATCTCTAGCTCATAACAAAAATTAAGCTTCAGTACATTATGAAAACAAAGAAAAGTATCTTAGCAGTAACACTGGAGGCCAAAATTCACTGGAAAAAATGTTTATTAAACATTATTGAATTAAAACTTATTGGCTTCTGCGCAGGAATTCTCGAGTCACATTATTTAAAAAGATTGTGATTTGTAGGTACATTAAGGTTTTAACTATGTATGGCTGAATAATATCCAGGTTTTGGAACATATAAAAGATAGTACATGCTACTAAAATAGTACACATTTTCCATAATATAGTTGTGTAACATTGTGCAAATAAAGTGGTATGTGAAGAACTCAGATATTCATCTGGACCTTGATATTTACTATGTTAAAGAAGAAAGAAAGAAAGAAATCAAATGTTTCGCAGATAAACGCAAATTCATGTTGCTTATCAAGACGGAACTGAAGCAACTAGAACTTGTTGCCTAAAAAAAACAAGCTCTTTCAATTATGTTTGATTAAAATCGGTATTAAGTGGGCATGTCTTCATGATCATGTGTTATTAAGTACCGCGATTATATCTAAGGTTTAAGTCATAATTGGAAGAACTGAATGAATTAGACTGCCTTATGGTTTTTATGATATATCGGATTAAAATGATTGGTTGGTCTCCCAGACCAGATTAAACTAGCAAAATACCAACTAACTTTTCAGCCAAAAAAAATCAGTCGATATAAGAACTCCCTCCATATGAAGGGGAAAACGTACATATAATAAATTATATAAATAATAATTTAATAAGGAAAATCTCAAATCCTTGTGCATAACAAGGTTCTATTTACAAACAAATTTCACGACTATCTCTTTTAAGGCCTGATGGTTGTCTAATGAAGATAGTCAATGCTGGATTTGTAAATGTGACCTGAATCTTATTATTCATTTAACAGTTACCTGTTTAATATAAGGACTAATTATTCCGATGCTAGAAGATTTAACATTTAATCGATAAAACTCGTTTACATAGTAAAATACTTGTGCAGCCTCGTGAGGATTAAACCATGATGGGGAATCTTCAGTTTGATAGTTTACACCATCTACACCATGTAATACTATTTGTGCAATATTACCATCAGTTTTTATTGGTAAAATTTCTTGAAGAGTGTTTAATAACTTTGCTTCCTGACTGGTTTGATGATCAATCTATTAAATAGAAAGTTTTATTTACCCTGGTTAAAGAAACTAAAGAAATTTACTTATAGGAATAATTTCTTTTGTGATATTGATTTTTCTTGCTAAACATTTCTAATCTAAAAAAATCTTGGATTGCTTACTGTTGGAATAAGTTCATCACTATAAAAAAGTTTGTTATAGAAGTTTAAAATATCAGGCAGAGCTCTGTAATTATATAACAATTTTGTAACCAATCTTGGATCATATTCACAGGTGTTTGCAAAACTTTCCATATCTCTTACATAGGGAAACCTGTTCATTAATCTATCAAGATACGATTCACTTAAACCAAACTGAGAAGCAATTTTGCATATAATTACTGGTCCTAGTTGCATTGGGTCTCCTTCAAATAATAAGTTTTTATTAGGCAAGTCTATTAATTAAACATGTAGAATATTTTAATTAGTTTCCAAAAAGAAAACGACCTTAAAAATCAACAGTGTTACACAAAGCTTTAATAAGTGCCTGAATTTTTAAATAAATCTCTTACCTGCTAAAATAACTTGTCCAGAATTGCTATCCAATAATGCCAGGGGAATCATTACTTCAGGTTCAGCAGTTTGAGCAGCTTCATCCACAATTATATGAGTAAAATGGCCTTTAGAAAAACCCATGCTAAAAATCTGTCCTGCGGTACTACATGTGGCAACAGTTATTCTATGTCGGCCTATAGCCGACTGATTACAGCCTGAAATAAAGTTTTTTAAAAATGTCCATAATCTTCTATATGAATAAAAAAATAGATTTTTGATTGTTTTAAAATAGGTAGGGACGTTTTATTAAATTTTGTCCGTCATAGTACCCCATAAAAAATTGTTAAGAAGAGTTAAGCCACGTGACGTGTCTGGCCAACCTAAGAACTCGCAAGTAATTCTTGAGTAATGTGCAACTGTCATTTTGGAAGCCTGTAGTTAGTTTTTCCTGAATGGTTAAATGCTCTAGCAATGGTGCCAAATTTCCATATTTTTGCTCATTTAGCGTTAATGAAATATGAACCAATCCCGCACTAAACATATAAAATCAAAGGACATTGATGCTCGACCTCGCGCAACTAGCACCAATTTTCTATACTCAAAAAATGTTTATTACATTCGTTTTAGTTATTCCAAAATGGTAAGAAAGTTTGCTGCTAGCATTTACAATTTCGTTATTTTTTCATGGTTTCTCCAGTTTCTTTGAAACCATATTTCCACTTGTTGCAAGCTTATTCACAACACTATAGAAAGTAGTTCAAAAAGGGAAACGCTGAGCATACCAATGCATTAGCAACAAATAAAAATGAATGTATAGTTTATACAACAACCTTCTTTCAAAGCGTCACTGTTGTGACCTTATGAGATACCCTGTATATTACGACATAATTTTAAAATGTGAAGCATGACTATCTATAACTATTATTTAAAACATTCTTTCCTATTACTCAAGATAACGAAGATATCAAACTTCGCAGTATAAGTTGATCACCCTGTACATTTATTTTTAATTAAAATATGCCAAGATACATTGAGAAAGAGCAAGTGCTCCTATTAAAATTGCTGGATTATTTTCAGTTAGAGAAAGGCAATTTCTGCGGCCCGGGAAGTAAGTATGAAATTATAAATTTTTAGTATTGTATTTAATCTAATAATTTTAGCGTGTTGCCGATGCTTTAGGAGTGTCACTGCCGATGACTATAAGGCGATTAGCAAATGAAGGAATTCAAAAAGATGTTGTTTAGAAATTGGATCATCTCTAATTATTTTTGTGTTATAAACTTAAAATTTTATTGTCATAAATATGCAAAAGAGTAGTGGCTGTATGATACAACGTAAAAATTAAAGTATATCAATGTTGCCATTTGCTTGCATAAAGCCACACTGAACTATAAAAACCCTTCTTCGTCGCCCACAGCATCATCCCCGGCGTGTAGGATTGCTACGTTTCATATAAAGTCCTAGACTTAACAGATGTTGAGTGTCTCACTAGAATGAATGATTCTATTTCTACAAGTCATGGGCCTACATTAAAAGATAAACTAACACGCCGTCACGACTCTTATATATAAAATGTTTTTGTGAAGGTATACATTAAACAAATATAAAATTATTATTATTAGTATTAGTGGAAATCAGAAATTATAATACAAACATGTTGAGCAGTTTCTTTATAATAACCCTCAAGAAAAAACTAGAGGATGTCAATAAAATTAAGATTTCTACTAGTTCACTAGCAAGTGTTTTAAAGAAATTAAAATTCAGATTGCTATACTGTGGTATTTCCAAGAGAAAATATTTCATAGAACACCCATATGTGGCCCAAAGAGATTAAATATTTTGAGAGAGTACAAAAAAAATGAAAATAGTTTATATCCTTTAAAGCCTATTTTTTTAGATGAGACCTGGGTTTTTAATAAAGGGGGATTACGCAAGAGCTGGTAAGATGGTAGCATTAATGCAGTCAGAAAGAGAAGTGGAGAAGGTGTTTGGTGAATTTGATTGGGACTTATGGGAAGATACCGTGCAAATATTTTAAAGAGACTATAAAAACACTAATGTATTTCATATTGTTATTAATAATGTTTCTGTATTTTTAGTTACATCTCTCAAAATTGTAAATATTCAGTTGGTTTTAGCTTTTATTACTCAAGAACCTGTGAATGTTTTTTGTATTTTATTTTATATTAAATTGTTCTTTTTTTTTACTAAAGGCTATCATTTGAAATCTTTTCAATAAATAACAAATTGGCAAGGTGTATAGTACTTTTTTAAACAACAAACCAGAATAGACCTTTAAGAATAAAGTGTTTGTTTACTTCCGAAAATCGCTATGGCAATGCATGGTTTTTTTGATGGTTATCAATAAAAATTATTACCATGTAACATTACTGTTTGAAACACTTGACAGATTTTTGTCAAAAAATTTCTAAATTTCAAAAATATGGTATTATATATTTATTCTAGACCAGATGAAAACATACCTAATTTTATCCCATTTAAGGATATATCAGCATTGTTAGTACCTTCTTTTGAACTGGAAACAGTTACACAATATGGAATTAATTTAACAGGAACCATCTCACTAAGTGTATAATTATAAGACACAACTCTAACTAAATCACCAGGTTTGAGCACTCCAGAATCTATTAATCTTATTGCTAGTAAATCTGCGGCACTATTGGAGGGGGCAGTGACCAGTAACCTACTAGATGGTATTAGTCTGACAATTTGTAAAATAGATTCTATAACAGTTACAGTTTTTCCTGTGCCTGGAGGACCAAAAATTATATATGGTAAAGGTCTGGCTCTACCCCAAAGGATATGCTTCACTGCATGCCTTTGATAAGAATTTAACATTTTATTGTACCATTCCAATTTGACCTCACTATTGTCGGCTTTCAAAGATGAATCAAGTTTATTTTTATGTTCGTAAATTTTAGTTAATAACTTTTTCACTTGATTAGTTGGGGAAATGGGAGGTCTTTCTTCTAAAGTAAAATTAACTTGTTGTTCTTTCTCACTGATTGCTGTAGGAAATAATATTTTTTGTCCCAAATTTCTTACAGCTAAGTGAACAGCATGGTGTAGCCTTCTGTAAGAGGTTCTGCTTGGTATGACTTTTATACTATAGTCTTCACCGTTGTAACTATCATGAAATAACTGATTAAATTTAATAAAAACGTGTCTAGCACCTACTTTATGTATAAATCCTTCAAAATCTAACCCCTTTTGGTTTAATGGTTCGGTAGCTATGATTCTATCGCCAATTACAAGTGAAGGTCTTCTTTCCGATAAGTTATCAATTTCTAACATCAGAAACTCCCCATTTTTTATAAAACATACTCTATATTGATCATATATTCTTATAGCTATCAAATTAGCAATTTCATCAAGATGTAAAAGAGTGTGAAATTTATCTTCATAGTTCATATAAGTTAGATTGGATAAGAATGATGGTTTCATTATTTTTAACTCATCTATAAGAAGTGCAACTTCATTAAATTCATATTTGGATACAATAGATAAAAGTTTTTGAGGTACTAAGTAAGTTGGGATATGGACTGCTAAAAAACGAATTCTATTCAATTTTTCACCATTTATAAGCTCGTTTTTGGATTCTTTAAGTAGTTTTAACTTAGGCTTATACTCATATGGAATATGTTGACTTGCTAAATTAATCGAAACAATAATATTAATATATTTGCAGATTGCAGTATTGCCTAATTTTAATGAAAAAAACTCTTTGCTTTGTCCTATGTTTTTAGAGGTGCATTCACAATTAATTTTATGTGTTTTATTTAACATGATTTCTATATTTTCATTACCGCTAAGAATTTTACACTGTGCAGTGGCATCTAAGAATTCTGCTTTTGTTAAAATAACTTCTTTTTCAGAAGTATTTATTATATCAATCGAAAATGTTTTTGTTTCACCTAATTTTTCAAATATTAAATTAGTTGTACATATTTCTATTCCTGGATAGGAATCTTCATAATTAGATAGATTTACCACAGGTTTACTTAATTTGTCATATTTCTTAGATGTATCTTCCGGTAAAAGTTTTAAAGCTCTCCACGAACATGTATTCTGGTTACTTTCTATGATTTCAGTTATTACTTTATCACCCAAGGTAGGAATGTACCCCACAGAAAGAGCAACTTTGTTGAAAAAGATTTTGTTGTTAACTGTTCCCACCTAAAAATAAATAGGCTTAATTTAAAAAGTTATAATATAAGTATCTATAAAAACAAATTTTCAAATATTATTCCACTACCATTCAGTAACAAAATTTTATTACAAATAGTAGTGTTAGAGAACAATTGAAGCTGCACTCACTTTGAAAAAACAAAAATTTGATAATGGTAAAATTAAGTGCTCATTGATTCCTAAATATGTCCCAAAGGATTAAAAATGGTTTGTTTCAAAATTTGATTTAAAAAAATACAAAAGCGGAGTGTTTTAATACTAACTCCAACCTTCTATATTCCTGCAATGGAAACGTTTGGAGAAAAATACATTTTTATATATGCAATATAAACACATATCTTTACCAATGTCCCAAATTTCTTACACAGTGACAAAAAATATTGTACACTAAGAAGTACATCTAATGCACAAATACACCATAATACCATACCAAGCTTGTATATCAAATACACTTCAAAGATTTCATGTTGCAATTTTTTTTTGTTTGGTTTTCATGGGCTTATGAGGAATTCAGAGATATACAGGGTGATTCATAACTATTCGGACATAGGCTAAGTGCAGGTTCTTTGGACCAAAATATGGCGATAGGACCAAATATACCTTAATAAAATATTGCTGTGGAATAAGATATAGGGCATTAAAGATTAAAGTTGAAACTTTTTTTTCGTTTTTTTCTTATAATGACTATAATGAAAGGAATATTATTTTATGTATTATTTCACATTTTGTTACAGGGGGCGCCACGTGAATGATTCCTGATGATGAAATTAAGTGGTAGCTTTTTTTCACGAAACTTTTTAGTGCTTTTGATTAGAAAATATGATGTAAACATAATTTCTACGTAATATTGGTACTTTTGTTTAAACAAATATTATTTCATTTATGAAAAGTGTGCTTTGGACAGTCAGATAATTGTTTCTGGTAAATGTCATAAAAAAATTTACTTATGCGAGACTAAATACAGAAAATGAAACAATTGTGTTCGAACGTTCCAAAACTTTTGCAGAAATTTAAAAAACACAAAACCAACCAATCCGTCGCGAAAGAATGTGTCAAAAAAAGTGTGAAAAAGATGCATTATAAAGATTCATTATGTAACATTAGTAGTTCGTTGAACCCCCACGAACTCAAAGCACAGTTCTATCTGGCATACTTCTTACCAGAGTATTTATGAAATATTGAGGAATCCTCTTCCATTCTTCTAAAACGGCATTTGTTAGAGTTCCGAAGTTCTCCAAATCATCATTTCGTTGGGATACCTGTAGTTTGGGACGTGACCAAACATGCTCGATTGGGTTCAGGTCAGGAGAATTTACGGGCCAGTCCTTTCGTTGAATGTTGTGGGTCCTCAGTGCTGTGGATACCAGATTGGCACGGTGTGGGCGAGCGTTATCATCAACATACAAAAAATCTCGACCAAAATTTTCAGCAAACTTGACTACAACAGGTAGAATACATCTGTCTCGATAACGAACTGCAGTCATATTATCTCTGTGGAGGCTGATAAGTCTGTGCTTCCGTTCCAAATAATACCTCGCCGGATGGTAATTCGTACTCACCCCAATGCAAATGTTGTTGTACCCATTGTCTTCGAGCAACTTTGTGAGTCACAGTTAGGCGCATGCATTTGGCACGCTTTTTTGACCTCAGACCATACTCATTATTAACCATAAACATTATTAAGTCAAGAAGCATTTATTGTAGAACGTCGACGAGCTGTACGTCTGAGATACTGGACTTGACGTACTGTTAAAAGTCTTGGACGACCTCCACCATGTCGAAAGCCTACCTCATCGGTTTCATTATAACAACTTACTGTGGCCCTATTGATCACCTCATGAGCCACATTAAACAATCTTGCGACTTCTCTATGTGATCGACCTTGTCGCACTAAATGAACCACATGTTGTAATTCCCTATCCTTTAGTCTTCTGTACATAATTTCCAACTTCAAAAACACAACTTATAGATCAAACTCTTAGTAACAATTGAAATAATGATAATGATACGTCTATTAGTTGTATGCATTTTTTGTGCTAACATTGTAAATCCTTTGTTTTTGTGTCCTTACAGGTCAAAAAAACGATTTTGTCCGATAAATTTTATACAGAAAGGTATACACTACATTTCAGTAAACACATAAAATAATTATATCAGTCGTTTCCTTTTACCTGTATATATTTATAAATTGACAATTTATTATATATTTAACAATTTTAATGACGAATAAATGTTCCAATTAATTTATAGTTTTTTTTATACCATATTAGGGTATTTTTATTTTAGTAAGAAAACAGCCAATAGTAACATGCCTGTTTTTTTTTTTTGCTGAAAATCTCGGGTTTAAATTGTAACGATATTTTACTAAATGGACATTGGGTTGTGATATGTTGCAAAAAGTTTACAGATTGCTGTTTTTCAGTCATAGCTGATTATGTATTGAATTAAAAGGATGCTTAGAGCTTTTGAATGGGAATCTTGTTAAGAAAAACCAGAAATATTATTTTTAATGAAAAACTGAGCGAAATTAATAAAGAAAAATTAGATTATTTAAAAGCTCAAAGATCTAAATTTGTCTATCCAAATGTTTCAACAAATTCTAGTATACAATGTACTGGGAATTCTTGCATCAATAATTAACCTTCCCTTAAAAAGGTGCAAGATTTTGACAAAATCGTTACAGAAGGTTCTGAAATGTACATCTAGAAACACGATATATCTCAATATTTAAACAAAAGTAATGGAGTCCATAAAAGAATATAAGAAAACATCTAACCCAAATGTTATTGTATGGAAATAGGTACAGTCCATTAAAACGAATGAATAAATACATGAAGTTAATAGCTAGAGATTTTCTTCAGATACTTGGTTTAGATGAAATATTCTCGAGTATTTGTATCGACAATAAAAATAACTTATTTTTTCCTAAATGTTTCCCATGTAGCAAGATATATGACAAGGTCTTACTTGAGATTGAACTACTCCTGCCTTTGTTTTTTTAAGAAATATTCTTAGAAGAGGACGATTTTTTTTTCTTTGGTACTGATTTTGCACTTAATTTTAGTGTGATCAAATTCTCATTTTTCCAGTTCAAATGATATTGGCGTCGCTACATTCTATATACTTTGCTTTTAAAAATACTGTTCCTTATACAGATTCAGCTTCAGTTTTTCTTGGGGATAGTGCAAAACTATAAGGAGCAACAGAAAGAAGAATATTCATATGAAGCGAGAATAAGAGAGAGAAAGTAGATTACACAATGAAAGAAAACGTTGGCAATCAAACGAAACTAAACAAATTCGGATTCGATCAGACTGAGGCCATAGTTAAAGGGTGAAGGTAAAACAATAGATTCTAGTTTTAAAATAAATCTATTAATATGCCGACCGTTTATGCTACTCGTGAAAAAATACAGATAATACAGGTACTATGGGGGTAATTCAGTTCAAGAAATAATAAATTTATTTGTTGTTGCCTTTGAAAATAGGTCAATTCCTACAGAAAACACAGTTCGTGCAATTACAGCAAAATTTGATAAATTTGGCTCTATTAATAATTGCAAAATGTGTTGTCATTCTAAACAACCACTTCGAAATCAATTAACGGAAGAACGGGAAATTAGGGAAACGCAAATATGTGCTCTAGCTGAAGCTACACCTTCAACTAGACAAATTGCCGAAGAAGTTGGCTTGATGGAGAGACGAATCCGAAATATTTTAAATAGAAACGGATATTCTTGTTATAAAGTACAGACCACTCAAGAAATTTTTCCTGACGACCATTTTAAACGAATGAAGTTTTGCGAGATAACGATGGAAAGAAGAAATCAAAATATTAATTTTTTTAAAAATATTTTATTTACCGACGAGTCATCTTTATCTCTCAATAGAAAGCATAATCCATCCGTTTTGCGCTATTGGTCTCAGGAAAATAAACATTTAAGTATAGCTGTATGGACACAATATCCCCAGAAAGTTAATGTGTGGACGGGAATTCTGGGGGATGTCATCGGTCCATTTTTCATTCAGGGTAACCTGAATGCCGATAAGTACTTACAATTACTGCAAAATGACATTATTCCTACCGTCCGAAACCTTCAAGTCAACGTCAACGACATTTGGTTCCAACAGGACGGATTTATATCACATAATGCACAGAGGATAACCACCTATCTAACCGAAATATTTCCCGATCGAGTTATTGGTACCAAAGGCACTATAAAGAGGTCACCACCGTCGCCAGACTTATCGCCTCTGGATTTTTATTATTGGGGAATGCTTAAAAGCAATTTATACAGGTTTGAGTTCGAACGAGCTACCAACTTGTACGAGTTACGTCACAAAATTATACATTTTAGTGCACAAATCACACCCGAACAATTCAATGCTATGAGAATAGCATTGTATAATAGGTTTGGTATTTGCTTAGCACAAGCTGGTGGTTTCTTCAACCACTCTTGCATTTTTTTTTTTATAAGAATGTTTAATTTTCATTTATTTAGTTATTTTTTATTTTGTTTTTTAACAGAATTATTGCTTTATTTTCATGTCTGTTATGGCAGAAAAGGAATCAAATAAATATGTTTGGAGATAAGATATTATTTTAAAAGCTA
The DNA here is from genome assembly GCA_951812935.1 of Hermaeophaga mercurialis. Taxonomy (NCBI): domain Eukaryota; kingdom Metazoa; phylum Arthropoda; class Insecta; order Coleoptera; family Chrysomelidae; genus Hermaeophaga; species Hermaeophaga mercurialis. The sequence goes on from OX638363.1 coordinate 34,611,935, forward strand.
AAATATCTTTCATCTGAAATAAATTATTGTAAAATATTCCTGTAACTGCGACAGTTAAGTGTACACCCCTACCTGCATTATATATTACTGAACTAAATGACTAAAATCAAATTCAGACGGGGAGGCGGGACTCCCCACTTAGCAATCGGGTTTTAACGCTGCTCCCTTTTTATAATGCTGTCGCATTTCCTCCTGCTAATCAGCAAACACGAGAAAAACTTAAGCTGAATCTGTATAAACAAGAAAAAATCTGCTTACATTTGAATATTTTTTTACCACTATGTGATATAATTGTAATGTATTTTCAAATTCACATTACAATAAAATGTAGATGGTCAATTGCAGAACTTTTTAAATAATAATTTAAATAAAATATTCAGTAAATAAAAAACTCTCTTCTATATTTAATAAATTTCGTGAATTACTAGTATTAGTTCTTACCTTCTCGTTTTCATTCCAACAAGTTATTTTTCCTTTTACTAAATGAACTCTTACAGGTGATATTCTATTAATTTCAATAATTTTTCCTATTAAATTCAGACTATTTTCATCCAAAATACACTTAACATCAAGCTCTAACCAGTCCCCTACCATTGGTAAAAATTCTAAATTGACCTCATCTAAGTTAAGAGCGATATCTGTTGAAGATAAATATAATATTCTACCAATTCTGTTTTCAACTTGGCATATTATAACTCTATTATTCCACAAACCATTTGAATTTTCGATGGAATCCCACTCATTGATTAATTCTACATTGGTAACTTTTAACGTGTTATTAGACATAAATAAATTATAAGAGACACTACAACCCAATGCAAACTCTCCGTCAGTTTTGATAAAACCGTATAAATGATCAATAATGTAGCTATCTTTTAATACTCTAGTTATTTCCCCTGTTCTGGTAGACACTAAATTATCTAAGATGCTGTAATTTGATAGTTTTTCCGGTATTTCTTCTGGTTTCTCTGTTTCCAACAATTTACATGCTTTCTCAAGCGATAATTCTTCATCAACTTCATTGTTACCTAATAGATAGGTCAAGTAATTTCCCATAGTATTTGTTTTTTTTATATAAATTACTAGTATTTATGCCTTTTTCTACAAGTTTTTAGACCTTAATTTTAAAGGTAGAGACATTTTTTATTTAAGGTTAGATATTACAATATTATTTTCTTCTTTTTTAACGGAAATATCAATACTTGTAACACAGCTACAGAAGCTCAGGATCGATAAATCACACATCTTTTTTAGCATATCAAAGCAAACGAGTATTCACCGTGTTCGGCACTTGCCGAATACCGCATGTCTGGCGTCACCTTTACATGAGCAAGGTAGTGGTGAAGGGACAGTGACGCGAACACATAGCCATCTCCTGTTCAAGACAATCTAATCCACACGTGGTGCCACAGTTATTAGCAAACAAGGCTCTGACACGACGTGTGTGTTTGAGTGCTAAAAACGACGACGTGTGAATGTAGGTATTATTAGTCAAGTACTCGGACAAACGGCCTAAAGCCGGGTACAGACATGCGGTATTCGACAATATAGGGGTCTTTTTACGAAAGTATTAAAAGATATTAGTTCAAAAATCCCATTTTTGAAGACTAGCGGACTCTAGATGGTCTGTCCGAGCTGATGAGACGAAGGCGCTTTTACGTGGTTTTACCCCAGAATAACATACGTCTACAGAAAGGAAGGCTAGCGAATTTCAGGGGGTTCGAAATTTACAGCGCATGACCGCAACCGTCATGTTATAACCGGCAATAATATCAACGACACAATTTGATTCAAGTTATTTGCTAATATTTATTCTTCAACTAGTGAATTTTCGAAGAAGTTCAGTTAAATAATTTAAGCAATGTATTTATAGGTAGATCTTTTAGCCCACGTATGATTTTAAACAAGAAAATTTGGATAATTGATACATTTTGTGTCGTTTTGATATTTCCTTCTTTTTAGTGTACATATTTGAAACAATTTTCCCCAGTGTAATAATCGGCAAAAACGTCAACTGTCACTGAGAAACGCTACCGCTACATCAAAGGCGCCGACGCGTTCCTTCGCTTCTGTTTTAATATAGTCATGTGGTTTTACCACTATCAAACAAGTTTTGAATAACATATCTAACAACAAAAATTCAAATGTAGAGCGCGTAATCAAACTTGTCGACTAGTTTCAAAAATGAATAAAATAGAAACAGGAATAATAACTATTGCTTAAAAAGCAAATTTCAGAACACTACAACCCGGCCTACACACTGATGTTCAAAAGACGTTCCTAGACGTCATATTCGTCACTATCGGTCTTCGACGTCAGACGGACATATGATCAAAAAAATAAGAAGTTCTTAACCTTACTTTTGGTTTGTGAAATCGTGTCTAAACTTACAGGCAGCAACTATAGTTAATCGTTTGAGTTCTCACTGGGCATTACAGGCTCCAAAGACACCTGTCCTTTTTGGGGCAGTAGAGGACCCAGACTGCCAGAAGTGCGATGGGGAGGAGGAAACCGCCCTCCACTATCTGTGCAACTGTGAGGTCTACCGCATCTGAGGAAAGAAATCTTTGGTGTTGAACAGATGGAAGCGGAACATCTACACGCCCTCTCATCCAACGACATCCTAACCTTCATTAGATGGTCAAGGCGTTTCGAGAAGGGGCAAACGTGAGGAAGAAAGGAGGGGGAAGATTGGGGATGGCAAAAAGGGCCTGAACAGACCTACTTGCCATGCATCAGCCTCCCCGCCCTTATACTACTACTAGACCTTAATATATGTATGGTCTAAGAGTTTTTGAAGCAACATTATTACGCGGCAATTAAATAAAGAAAGGCATTTTTTTCGTTTAGATTACGTTTTTGAAAATGACTGCTTCTGGAGGACCTCGTCATTTTAAGAGATATTTCTCAACGTTTCGCCATTTGTTATAAGCGGCTTCTTCAGGAGGGAAGGTGTGCATGGTTAACTCAACTACTTAACGTAGCCAGAGGCGAAACACACCTATGTGTAGGAGAGATATGCACGGTAACTTAACTACTGAACGGAGCCAGAGGAGAAACACACCTTAGAGGGGGGTGATGTGCACGGCAACTCAACTATTGAACGTAGCAAGAGAAATTAAATTAATGTTTGTAAGTCTTCTCTTACTATCTTTTATATAACACTCAGAATTTTGTGTTTCTGTGGTTTTCCTGCCATCGCTGTATATTTGGTTATCTTTAAATACCAGGGACATTGTTATCTAACAAGAAAGTCATCCCTAATAACTAGCGAATATTTTATTGGTTAAATGAATACTGCAATTATGTCGAACATCATTTCGAGACGTTTGCTGAACATAAAAAACGTATTCACATTCATTACGAGTGTTACTTTTAGCGGGAACACGCTTTTTCGCATTTTACTAAACATACATAATGTAAACATTCACAAACTTTACTTATGCCTGGAATTTCATTAATTATCAAGGTAATTACATAATTAATGCTAAACATACGTAGTTTATGTCTAGTTTTTTTTTTTATTATTATTATAGGTAGCATATACAGATTTGGTCTAAATATACAGATTTACATGAATCCATGCGAGTGATAAAGAACACTCATCATTAATATCTTGAAGTAGGGATATATCGAGGTGGAAACATCGTTACATTCAATTCGTTAGTAAGGTACGGGCAGTCGCGGACGTACCTTTAGTTTAACCGAGAGAGGGCACATTATTATGTTATCTTTCGGATACATACAGATTCGGCCTGAATATTTGGGGTCATACACGAATACATGCGAGTGATAAATAACACTTTATGAAAGAGAGAGAACGGATTATTAATATATTGAAGTAGGGATACATCGAGGAGGGAACATCGTTCCACTGAATTCGATAGTAACATACCGGCAATCGTGTCGTACCTTTAGTTCGGGTGAGAGGGGACACATTGCTGCACATCCTTAAAATTTCGTCTATGTCCTTTTATGTATAACATACATATTTATCGTATTTTTTTATTCCTTAAGATTTCGCCTATGTCTTTTTAAATACTTTCTAAATCTGCATATAAAATAATTTACCAAATGTAACATAAATATTCATATATTAAAGCGGATAGTAGAAGTATTTCTCAATATACCACAGGAAACTATAAAAGCGGTTTACTCAAAATCATGATTAGTGTCTTAAATTGTTCTTCCATAGGACGGAAGTATAGTGGCCATTTGAGACAAAAAACGTGTTTTTTGCTGATACATGTTTTCTTACAATGTAGTAGATATACTTATTACCTATCGTAATTTTTTCCATTTTAAATTTTTTGTTCGCATTGACAACACAACGGTCTTTATCGCACAACAGTAGCAGTTGTTGTATCAAATTGTAGAAATATCGCTTATGCTTTTAAAAATATTGCTGATGCAAAATTTTTGTGGAAGTTTTCATTATTTATTCTTATTAAAAAAATAATTAAAGTTAGATAGCAAATTTTGTAGTTAATATTTATTTTTCATTTACACGGAATTCCGTTTTCAATCACAAAATATCATTAACATCAGAGTAAGGTTAAATGTAAAACAACATCGAAAGTAATATAATATTTTTGAACTTTTTCCCATAGAAGAGAAAAGTTTAACCCTTTAACGCTTTCTTGCAGGGTTTCACTAAGATGAAACAATATATACCCATGAAACCCACAAAAACGGGTTTCAAAATATGGGCTTTGGCATGTGCTTCAACTGGTTACCTACTAAGCTTTCAAATCTATCAAGGTAAAGGGGCAGTCGACAGATATGCTGGGTGAACGTATCGTGTACAAGTTGACTGAGAACTTCCAAAATCGTGGGTACTGTTTATATTTTGATCATTTTTCACCACTATCCCACTTATGAAGAAATTAATAGATAAGGGAACTTTTGCCTGTGGAACAGTGAGGCTAATTAAGAAACATTATCCAAAACACTTACTGTGTGCTGACAAAGAGCTTTTAGTGAACTAAAGTGTGTTGTCCTAGCCAGCAACAAACATAATCGTCACCATGCAACAGAGGTTTTACGAACCAATAAAATAGGAAATCGAGATCGAGTACAGTGTCCCAACGCCATAGCAGACTATAACATGTACATAGATGGAGTAAATAGTTTCGATCAATACCATGCTAATTATTCCCTATCTGGGAAATCTAGGCGCTGGTGGTTCAAAATATTTTACTACCTAGCAGATGCCTCTATAGTCGAACAGCTATACTTTATATAAAGAGACACTGAAAAAGAAAAGCCAAACCACTTACTGCATTGCAATTTCGAAGTGAGTTAGCAAACTCACTAATCAATAAATTTATCAAAGGAAAAACCTAGTCCTTAGTCCCAGAATTAGTCTCCTATTGTTGTACATCTTCCTATAAAAGCTACTTATCGATGTGAAGGGTGTAGTTCACTGAGGAAAAAACAAACAAGTTGCAACATTATTGGTCAAAGTTGCAATATTGTTTTATGTAAGGACTGTTTCGCACCATACCACAATATGAAATAATTTTGTAGAATTTGTCAATACAGTATAATATTTTTCATTAATATTATATAAAAATATAATTTATCTGTATGTGGTAACTATTTCTACCAGCAGCCACTTGGTGTTTATTTTGAACAATAATGACCTCTAGTAGTTATATCTACCACGTTTTACAACCCTCTGTAATCCTTACAGTATGTTGATTATTTTTTAAACATTTTTTTTGTATAATTTAACTCTTCATTAAATTAATTAATTAAAATTCAGTGTGTTTAATAAAAATAATTTTGGGCCTTAAAAATGTTGTTCTTCTTTTTCTTTTTTGGGATCAACCTCTTTGGACTATTTACCCAGTACAATATTTGTCTTGCTTTTAAAACAAAAAATGGCAGCGTTAAGCAAAGTTCATGTACCAACGAATTGCGAATTGCGAAACGCGAACTTATTACCCATTGGTTAACGTTGACAGTTGTAACGATTACTTTATTTTCAAGGACTTCGCAAAATTTAAAATCTAGGGTGCGGGAAAATTAAAACAGTTTTAATTTTTATGCGAATTTCGCTAAATTTTCAAACTTACGCATGCGCAGTCCGCAAAGAAGAGTAAATTAACCTTAACGGATATTGTTTTGTTTTGTCTTTTGCATAGAGAAATCTTTTGTGTTTAATGTTCTGTTTGGACGACTTAATTAAGTTTTATTTTTTTTAAATATTTCATATTTAAATTTCATTAAGCGAACGAAACGACAGGACTGTGACAGACTGACAGAGTCAATTGTCACAGAATTGTAGCCACACTAGTTTTTTTTTACATTTTTCCCCAGAATTATCGTTGGTACATGAAACGTTTACAAATTAAAGTAGCGAATGCGAAAAGCGATATTCGCTATTCGTTGGTACATGAACTTTGGTTTACTTCAAATTTGAATATTTTTTGACAAATTCAGACTATTGGCCGGAGTATAATTCGAATACGACCTCTGGTGAAAAAAAAGTAAATCCTTCAAAACAGTAAAATAAATTTTACCTTTACTATTATGTAATGAAAAGCACAAGAATCGTATTTACGAATATTTGTTTTAGTATTTTGAAGATTGATATCAGCGCCCTCTAACCAATTCTACTTTCCCAATTGAATTGTCGTATGATGAAATATGAAAACGAACCTTAACCTTACGAGTTAGACTGAATGAATTATTGTTACAAGACCACACTCAAACACAATTGAATTTATTATTATGATCAGATCACATTGGTAACCTAAAAAGTAGTAAACATTTGATATTGGTAAACAATATTTTGAAATAATTTTAATTTTCACTAAAGTAGCCGTAAAACGAACGATCGAAAAATATAGTTCTTAATATGGCAGGAACTAGTTCCGCCACAGAAAACGTAAACAAGAAACCAATATGTCTTATCATTCTTGGTATGGCTGGTAGTGGGAAAACCTCACTGGTTAGTAGACTAGCTTCCTCTGAAAAAAAGACTTATGCTGTAAATTTAGATCCTGCTTGTATTAATTTGCCATATTTTGCAAACATAGGTAAGCTAGAGTTATTTAATTAGTAATGTTACACAGGTTATTTAATCTCTGATTTTAGATATTCGTGATACAGTGAACTACAAGGAAGTTATGAAACAATATAACTTAGGCCCTAATGGAGCTATTGTTACTTCGCTTAACTTATTTTCAACAAAATTTCCTGAAGTTATAGATCTAGTTCAAAAATCTGAAAATGAATTATGTATATTTGATACTCCAGGACAACTAGAAGTATTTACATGGTCTGTTTCTGGTTCTATCATAACAGAAACTCTAGCTTCTTCTTTTCCTACAGTGATTTTATATGTTGTGGACACTGTTAGAAGTGTTGCACCTGTTACTTTTATGTCTAATATGTTATATGCTTGTTCTATTTTATACAAAACTAGATTACCATTTGTTGTTGTAATGAATAAAAATGATATAGTCGATTATTCATATGCTGAAAATTGGATGACTGACTTTGAAGCTTTTCAAGAGGCTCTAGAGGCAGATGAAAGTTATATTAGTAATTTAACTAGATCTATGGCACTTGCATTGGATGAGTTTTATCAAAATTTAAAGGTTTGTGGAGTGAGTGCTGCAACAGGACAAGGAATAGACTACCTTTATAAACTAGTGGATGAAGCTGCCAATGAATATGAAAGGTAACACCTTGAAGTTTAAAAATTATAATGTATTAATATTATACAACTATTTTAGGGAATATCGTGTAGAATGGGAAAAAATCAGAGCAGAAACTCTAGCTAAAAAAGCAGAAAAATTACAAGAAAAAGAAATTCAACAAAGTACATCATCACTGTTAACAGAAGTCTCATCAGGTAGCGAGCTGTCTGACATATATTTGAGACATCCAGCCAATGAAAGCAGCTCAGATTCCGAGGGAGAGGAGGCTCCTTTCACAAGTGAGATGATACAAGTTAAAAAGCTATTTATGTTATAAGTTCATTTTTCTTTTTTGTATGTTTAGATGTGGAGGGCGAAAAGGAGGCTGAAAATTTTAATAGGGTTTTGCAACAACAGAGGGAGATGCAAATTAAAAGAGCAAAAGAAGCTGAAATAAAAAAATCCCAAGTTTTCAAGTAGGATTAAAAAATTTGTAATTTTGTAATGTAATATAATTTTTTAAATTTAAATTATTTACTTATGCATTACCGGGAAAAACCCCGTTTTACAAAGAAGAAACATTTAGAGATATAGTTCGTGAAATATGTTATAAATTAAAATGGGATTATTTATTCTGCAGTTCAACTAAAATTATATAAATTTCAAATTTTGAGCAAATGCTATGGGTTTAGGGTGTGCTGTATTGGGTTATGTAATACGAAAATGAAATTAGCTTAAATTTGCGTATAATAATAAAATAGGATCTCTCAAATGATTTTGCATAATTTGTATATAGAATCAATTTAAAATTCACAAACAATACTTAAAATTTTTTGGAAACAGATGTGGACGAAAATGTTAAATACCTATATATTATTTTTCCAAGGTTGTAAAAAAATACAATTTAGTGCAAGCAATATTCTTTAGAGAAAATTAATTTTATAACTTGAGAACAAAATTAAAATGTATGATAAGGCTCCACCTTTATTCCGAAACAAAATATATATAGTGCTAGTCAAAAGTATCTTTTGAACGGTTATACTTATTTTAATAAAATTTGGAGGGTGACAATAAACGGATATGGGCTTCTCAACTAGATATAACAGGTAACGTACACTAGCCGACAAAGTAGCAGCTGTCTTAATAATTGGTGAATGTAGAAAAAAATTTCATGCAGCGGAATGTATTTTTAATGAGAGGTGCATCGATCGTCCTATAAGCCTATGGATCCTATCTTTCCGAGAAAATTTATGTTGACAAAACGTCATAAAACTGCGATAATATTTCGAACAGAGTGCTTAAAAACCACTCCGTACTAGCAACAATATATTTAAAAAACGATTATTAACGCATGTTGCTCCTAAAACATTTTCCGAGAAGTAGGAAAAAGCGGACGTGATCATATTGCCGAAACCACAAAAAGATCAAAAGTTTCGCAAAATTACAAACCAATCAGTTTATTATTACAAGATAGCCAAGAGGGTAATTTTGAGTCTCGAGACGAACACCCTAGAAGTGCTGCGGAACAGTCCTGAGACTGGTAGAGATTGCAACTAAAGGGTTCAATCAGAACAAGTCCAACGGGTGCGGTTTTCCTGGATGTGAGCAAGTCCTTAAGAGAGTCTGACATGAAGAACTTATATTCAAAATGCGAGACTTGGGATATTCTAAAGAAATCACTAAACTTCTAAAATCATACTTCAGCTAAAAATACCTTTTATATAAAGGGGTAGGTCCCATCTATCTGAGTACAAAGAGCTGGAAACTGGGGTGCCCTCAAGGGGCAATAATTGCTATGTTTAATATACATCTCGTATATCCCTGGGAATCAAATGACACACTTATAAGCTGATGGCACCGCCATAACCGCTAGGAGCACATAGTCTTGGACAATAACTCGTTATCTTCAAGAGGCTTTACTTAGGAATCTGAAGGAATGGTGTGTCGAGTGTAAGATAAGTATAAAAAAAACTAAACGATGTTGTTCAAGAAACGCCAAAATGGAGATTTTCGGAGAAGACATAAGATGGGGTTCTTTGGCCTAATTTATTGGAGACGTCTTAGATTAGAGACTGACTTTCAAACATCATGTAGAAGCTGCTGTCGACAAAGCGAAGATAGCTAGGGGTAGATTGTAAGGGTTCCGCGGGAGAAAAACAATATACAAATAAAAACCAAGCTAAACGCGATGGTGTTACCCATGTCAGACTACACTCATGTGATGCCTGCAAGACAACACTAAATTCCGAATCTGACCAACACTCGCAATATCGATGAGGAAGGCGACAATAATCAATGTCTCTTTAGGTCATAAGCCTGTAAGCAGCGAGGAACAATTGTCGCTCTAGAAAAATCTGATAGGAGCACCAATTCTCCAAAAAGTCTATGCAGAAGGGACTTGGATCTCGCACATACGTGAGGACCTAGCGACTTTTGCAGAACCATAAAAAAAGACCCAGGTTACGAGGCCAGGACACCGGAGCAATCTTAGTCTTTCGCGGCAATCACCAAAGCAATACAAAAATCTTTATTTCAGGATTCTTTCAGGAAACATCAAAAGGTGAAACTAGGAATCCTGCAGAAAACATCCTATTATCACTGAGATGACAGACTAGACCAGTCCCAAGCTACGGCTACAACTTCATGGAACCTCATGACTACGTTGTAGAAACATTCCAGTGTAGTTCGTTCCCGTGTAGTAGCCTTACTTATCTCAACTTAACTTGTTATTTCATTCACAAAAGCTTCCATAACATCAGTCTTTTAATACTTATACTTAATATGGCTGTATAACCAGAATTGAAAATTTCTAGATAATTCATTTGTTGTTCATGTCGCATGCAAAATTTACAAACAAATGAAAATTTATCATAGATTTTTGAAAATTAGGTTGAAAAAATAAAAGCGCACTCAATATATACACTTATGTCATAAATATTTAAAATATCAACAATTTTTTTATATACATCTTTTTCATATTAGTATAAATGTATAATTGGAGAAAGTATATTAAGATTATATTGTTAGTTTATCGGAAATAGTATTTATATTAACACTTTTTGAAATTAAAAATAATGATGATTCCATATATTAATTTTTTAAATGGCGGAAATGGTATATATATGTATCTCAAAGTACCTTTTGCTACTTCTATGTTATATGAGCCATCTACAAGGTGGCAAATTCCAACCGTTATGTCGTTTAAGGTATTCGCTACGATAAAATTACAATCGGAACCATCTTAATGTAACTGTATGGTAGCAATTTCTACCTTGCTACTACAAAGGTCTTAATAAAGTACGACTTTTTCTCGCCACTAAGATCCCAATTGCGACTTTATAAGTACATTTACAAAAATGTAAATTTAAAAATGTCTTCAATGTGGCGGACCTTTGTTGTAGTCAATTTAAGTAGCAAATAGGTAATTGCTACACTTTTTTAACACCATAAAGTTATTAATCTTTTTAAGTTAAAAAATAGGTAACAGATTTTAAGCATTTATTTTTATAAAGTTCCGGTTTCTATAATATCTGTTCCCGAGACCAAATCTGTTGCTTGGGGTATTACTCCATCTTTTTCTTTCGTTGCGGCGCACTGTTAATAATTTAAAAATTTGGCGGCACACTAACTATAAGAAAAGTATACACACGACTAGAATCTGGACTAGACATTAACGTCGAAAACAATGACAATACACATAAACAGAACGTAACACAGACGACCTAAAGAGAAAAGCCATGGGCAATATCTTTGGGCAGAAGATGACAAAGGTTAGACATCACTAGACAGTTTGAAGTAGTAAAGTCATATGATAAGGATGCAGATCTGAGGACCGTCTAGAGATATAACGGGGATGATGGATGTCCAGAACGATTATTATTCGCAAATAAATTATTTCATACTTGCAAATTTTTTTTAATGTAATTGTAGCGTTTGTACAGAAGAAAACTATTAAAACATTAAATATAATAAGACAAAATGAAAAGGAAACATAAAAGAATACAAAACAAAATTAAAATGTTACTGGTGCTATCGTAATTATAATTTTTGTACATTTTTGGTCGTAAATGGTTATCTTAAAAATATGGTGATAGTCGAAGAAGAAGTCATAAGAAAAAAAGAGAAATTACACTTTGTAGATGGTATAATAAATGCGTATAAATATATTAACGAGCTTCAAAATAATTTAAAACTCCGATAAGAGCCGGTAAGAACGATTCCAGAATTGCGTGCTCATCTCTAAGAAATTTTGAACAATTTTTTACTCCAGATGAATGCTAATCATGAGCTGACACCATGTCAAGACGTTTCGAACTGGTAATAAGCCGAAAAGGTAATGTAACGAAGTGGTAATTCGTTCGTTTGCAAATATTAGAAATTTCTACATTACGATTATTACAATTATTTTTTATCTTGTTGCTTAAAACGTAGTACAATATACCAAAAGTGATTTAACGTTAAATATTTCCTATACATGGTTGGGACAAAGTATGGAACCAAGTAAATATCTTTAAAACGAAACAGACCATATTTATGAAATTTCACAAGTAAGTGCAATGGGGCAAAATGCAGCTGATGTACTTTTTTTGTTAATAATATACTCCCGGTTTAACCGGAAATACCCTCAACTTTTTTAATTTAAATAATATAATTTAATAACCTTGTATATTTTTGCAGATTTTGAAAGATCTTGTTATTTCGAATTCGTACAGTCTGAGTTTAGTGTAAAAAATCTGTAAAAACGAGGAAAATGATGGATTCTCCAGCAATCAATATTTTTGTCCGATACCCAATCAAAGTATCGATATTTGAAAAATCGATTTTATCTATTGACGTAGGTGTAGGTTAAATTAGAATTGTTAGATGGCTAATTGTTATATGTAATTAACAGATAAATTAAGTTCGCTTGGTTGTTTGCTGTCTGAAAATCTATCAGAAGAATTAATTTGGAAGTCATTTTGTTAAACTTGATATTACTAAATAGTATAATGATATCATAGAGTAGCGATTTCAAGTATATTCACTATATGGTTGCATGTGAAAGAATCGGCTACTTTCAAGAGAACACAGTCTTCTACTGGGGGGTACCCGGATTCTATGTATGTTACTTAAAGTTTCTGTACTTTTCCAATAAATTTCAAAATGTTTTCAATGTGGCGGACCTTTCTTATAGTCAATTTAAGTAGCAAATAGGTAACTGCTACACTTTTTCAACACCATAAAGTTATTAATCTTTTTAAGTTAAAAAATAGGTAACAGGTCTGAAGCATTTACTTTTATAAAGTTCCAGTTTCTATAATATCTGTTCTTGATACCAAATGTGTTGCTTGGGATCTCTGTACCAGAAACCATTACTGAAACTGTATTTTTAACAAAAATTCCAAAATCAACAGTTTATGCAATTCTAGGAGGAACATCTACAGCAAGAAAGAAGAGTAAAGCTAGTGGCACGTTTCGAAAAATAGAAAACCACTTGATTGAACCCATTAACAAGACAATATGGAAAGTGTTCTTTTTCAGTCATGTTTCGAAACATATCTGCTCCTAAAATTACCATAAGATAGTGTAATTATCATGGACAACGCCTCCTACCATTCGAGACTGATTAGAAAAATCCCTAGTTCTAGTTGGCACAAATCACCCATCCAAGAATTTTTGTATGAAGAAGATTTGTATTTTGAAAAAACTTTACCAGAGATAAATTATTGCAGGTTGTCCACAGTAAAGAATACCACAAATAATACGTTGTTGATATGTTGGCTGTCAATAATGGGAGTACTGTGCTTAGAATACCTCCTTATTTTTGTATTTTAAACCCAATAGAGCTGATATGGGCGCAATTAAAAGGAAACATAAGAAAAAATAACGTGGCTCCGAAATTTTCTTCGGCTGTGCTTCAATTAATAAGAGAAGAATTGGTAAAATTTACTGAGACAAGTTGAAAAAAGTCATCGAATATATAAATTAGAGTGGAAGACAATTACATGAAGTATATACCAATATTAACTACACTAATTGTAAAAAAATCGGACGATGACAATGTTACATTAGCTGAAAAGGATTCTGAATAATCTAAGTAAGAAATAACATTTATTTAACTGTTAATTTACATAAAATTATGGGATATTTTTATTGCCTAATAAGATAAAAAAAAAATTTATTTATTATATTCCGTTTTCAAAGTATGCTCCTGTTTTATAATCTCCGGCAAAACCTCAAATATCTACATAGTCAACGGTCCATTCTAAGAACGTTGCCAAACTATGAGTTTTTCCAATGTTGATGCAAAGCGAGTAATCGTATACAGTTTTTATTCTTATTCTTATAGCATGTAGCTTTATATGTGAAATGATTAATACCTTCTTGTAGTATTTCAGTTCACGACACGCCAAACGAATGGTTAGTCGCTTAGCATCAATAATGGAAGCACCATAAATTTTATTATTTTCGCTGTTAATTATCTGACGAATTTACGCGCCAACTATAATTAATTATTTGAAACTCGATTAAAACGTCATATACGTTATATGAATCAAAGAACACACTGCAAATGACATTACTCATATTAATTGTCAAATACATTTAAAAAATTAAAATGTGCGAAACTTTTTTGTAAGACGCGATTATTTTGTATACAAGGCAAAAACCGTTCGTCTGCCATATGAATAAAAAATATGCTACGTAGTATTTTTAGTCTGATTCACAATATTATAGATTCAGATAGAGAGTACAAAAATAAAAAAACCACTACAGTATTTTACTTAATGTCTAATCCTGATAATACCTATAACATGGATTTGGAAATCGATGGATCACCTCGAGGCAACATTAAAACTATAATGAGGAGCCGAGATGAAGAGCCTAAGCCTTCAAGTTCTTTTACAATTACCACTGAGCAGGTGAGTATACACTACGTCCCCAATACATATACATAGACATATAAAAGTAGTTACCAAGAAAAATGATCAGCGGTTAATGGTTAGCAAAATCATTTTGTCACTGGGAGTTGCGTTAACTGAAGAGAGAATGTATGTATGTAGATATACTGCGACCTAAAAAATCTATTGTATAGTTCATTTCAAAATATTTGGTGGTCGTTAATCTAAGCAAATTAGTACAGGATGGTATTTAAACCCCTAATAATTGTATTGCTAGAAGAGAAAGTTGCAAGATTCACTGATAATACTCTCCAAGCAGATGGTAAGTCAACGAAATATCTTGAAATGAACGTTACCCCCTGCTTCTTCTGTGTCGTGTTAGGATGTTGTCTCCGTGGCTATAGCAACTCTTCTAAGCCAATATGAGATATGAGATGGCTCTAGATTAGGTAAGTTTTCCTCTTTAATTTGGTATGTACTCAGGTGACTAGCCCTTAGGTTCCGTAGGGTAGCACATTCTGAAAGGATGTGTATGGAGGTTTCTCCTTTTCCCCACAGGATCTGCAATCTTTTTGGTCTTCTAATCCGAGTTTCTTTAGATGTGCTTCCAATCGGCAGTGACCTGTTAAGGCTTCCGTTACTATTCAGTGTTTATTCTTACAGAGACTTATGCTGGCTTTCGATTTTTTTTGGTTGTAATTACCTAAAAGTATCTTAGCTTGTCTAAGCCCCTTCCAACTATTTGATTGCTGTTTGTCTTCTTCCTTCTTCGTTTCTGCCAAGATGGTATTGGTACTGATCCAACAGAAGGGTTCTGAACTTATGAAGGGCATTTGAGCTCCTTTTACGGCTAGTTTATCTCGTTACCTTCCACTCCGGAGTGTACTGGGTCCCATTGGAGGGTGACTACGTTCGTTTTAGCAAGCTCATAAGTTTTTGTCGAAGCTCAGTGGTTTGATGTCTGCATGACTATCCAACTTTATGATGATTTCTTGTCTTCAGTAGTTTTCCTTTGGGTTAATCTCTATACATTTTCCATGGCGATTATTTACTTCGAAACCCATATACTCTTATTCCAGTTCCATAATCGATTTTGGAGCTAACCGTGTACCACTTTGTGGATCCCTGTTTGACCTCCGTTTCCACGGATTCGCTGCTCCATTTCTATTTGCTGTTAAGCTTTGTGGTAAACTCTTTCACAACGCTATACTTTTTCATCATTTCATGGGAGTTGCTCACCTGGGATCAACCAGGTCGATTGGCGACTGATCATTGCTTCTCTTATTCTTAATTTCGTTCTCTTCGGATCATTCTCTAAATCGGAAAGGTATGAGGTTTCGAATTAACTACAATATTATACATTTTGTATTGAGAGCGGTTTATTTTAGCAATGGCCAATAAATCGGACTTGAGCTATATGCATTATTTATTTTATTTATTGGTAAAACTTATAAACACCACTTCAGTAGTAATAACAAAAAGTGCTTATTACTGGCCTAACAACACTAACAGTAAATCTAATTAAACAATAACCTAACGTAACACAAGAAAAAAAATAATATTTGATGTTTAATTGTACAAAAAACAGTCAAATCTCAATCAATTTCTCTTAAAACATATCTTAATGTCCTTCACACTACGTTCAAGAAATGCATATTATTCTTCAATATAAAATATTAGATTGACTTTGCATATAGTTTATGGGAGAAATATTAAAAGGAGTAAAACAAAACAGGTCACAATATTGTTCAGTCTTAAATTAATCTTTGACACACGAAATTGCACACAAATTTAATCAAATTGCATGTTTCATGCTAAATATTATTTACTATACTACACGCAATGCATATTTCTCCTTTGCTGTAGATACTGTGCATATTAAAAACTTTAAACAAGGTACTGATAGGCTCTTTCAATAAAATTGATATTAACTTCAGTTCCATGAACCCATATTATTGATGCATAGTCAAGGTTTGTTTGACCAAGGCATTATATATAGCCGAATTGTTGTATTTATGTTTAGAATTTCTGATTTAAACCTATATTGTGATCCCTAAACCAATTTAAAACTGAACTAATGTCCTCCTGTAATTGTTGAAAATCAATATGAGTGTCTATAATCTTAACAAGTTTAAAGTAGTCTGCAAAAATAAGACAAAAGGAGTCTCTTAGACAGTCTGGTAGAGAATTAATAAAAATTAAAAAAGTAGGAACCCAAAATTACTTCTTTGAGGGATAACTGAGGTAGGCTGAAATTTATCAGAAAAGCAAGCATCAATTTTAACTTGATTTTAATCAAGCATCACCTGAGCAATCAAACTCTTTTAATATCATTACACAAATACCATGGTCGATCAGGTAAAATGCCTTTGCGCAGTCTGACATTACTAAATCTAATTATTATTAATTGTCTCACTAGCAAAATTAGATAAAACACACAAATTACCAGCTGCAGATACTCCATGCAAGGTTCTGGTGCAAATTTGTTTTCAAAGTTTTTCATTATATCATTGTATAAAATAGTTTCGAAGATTTTTGCCAAAGAGTTAAGAATACTAATAGGTCCATAATTCTTTATATTATTAATATCTCCAGTTTTAAATACTGGAGTAATAACAGATTCTTTAGGTTTATTTGGAAAAATGTTTGTTTTTTGTGAAAGATTAAAATGATATAACGGTGGCTTCAAAAATATTTGAGAGCAAACATTTGAGAAAAAGCCTTTGGTTTCCTCTTGTTTTTAATAAATGTCCAAAACTATTGGGGTCCTGTAAAACATTATGGTCAATAATTTTGTTTGTGTCAGCTTAACCGATAAAATATGACAAAATAGATTTTATTATATTTGTTATTCCTTACTAGTACATTATTGCACAAACCTATATACGGAATATAAAACTAAATACTCAGTAAGACTATATAAAATTAGAATTAAAATATTAAACCTGAACGCCGTACCTTCTTCGGTTGCAACACGACTACATAATAAGAAAAAACGATCTAACACATTTACTATCAAACACAATCTATGCAGCGTTAGGGAAGATTCTTATTCAATACAGCCACTTAACAACCTATTGTTCATTCATTTCTGCATCATCTAGGCTCATCTATCAGTTGTATTAGGAAATACGAAGCTGTGTCATCTTAGAATGTGTGATGAATACGTCGTCGATATCTGTCGAATCTAATATACGTTTTTATTTTTGTTACTAACAGACTTCTTAATGAAGGTTTTCGCAACTAATGAAGGCCCCCTCGAGAGGCATTTGACCAAATTGTTAATCCAACTGGATTTGCAAATGTACAAAGGATTAAAAGTACAAGATTGTCACACCTTTGTTTTTGTGTCAAGTGTAGGAATGGTTAATGTATCCTCCAAATTTTTAAATCTATCCATTATGATTTGACGAAGTTTTCATCTCTTACTTCTTTAAAAATAGTGCACTTTGAAATTATGGTAAAATCTATTTCTAGGTAAACTAGTATCAACTACTAATCATTATTACTCAATAACATTTCATAATATGTAATACAAAATATAAAATTATAGGGAGATGCAGTAACATGTAAACACTACACAGATAAAGTTATCAAAGCAAAACCAAAAATGAAAGTTAGTCGAGAAGAAAAAAAATTGAAAGAAGAATACAGAGAAGTGGTGGAAGAAGTTGGTGACAAGACAAGTTATTCAAATGAGGAAGATGACAAGGATGAAAGTTATGAAAGGTATGCGGAGATCCAGGGAGAAGTTGGAATGAATGTTAGAGAATTGCTGGCAACATTACCACAAAAGAAATTTACTAAACCCGAAAAAGGTAAATAAGTTTTAATCAAGTAACGTAGTTTTATAAATAATTTTAGTAAATAAAAGTGGCAGTATAGTACATATAATTGTTGTTACAAGAAAGCAGATAAAGCGATGACAGATGGTATTTAACATTTGTTCCTTATTACATGTTATATTTATTATAACTTTAGACAAAACCATATCCCTAGTATTGTTATAGTTAGTTAGATAGTACTGATTGTGATGACAGTTTGTCAAACGTTTTCAGTTATACTAAAATATATTTTGGTTTCATGTTTTATTTGACTAAATAATACAAGTATGGAACAAATGTCATCGTTAAATGCCAAATGTAAAATCTTAAAATGTAACATTTGTATCTGATTTCCAGAACAACTAAGCGACAAATACACCCTGTAAAAATATGGCACTTATTGCCTGAAGTCAATTTTGTTGTTTTCTATTGTAATTTTTTATTTTGAGAATTTCATATTTGCATGGCCAGTTTTTATCTTGAAAACTATGTAAACAACTATAATGAAATTTCCTAATTATAAACAGTGGTTTATACCAGTATTATCCATATCTTATTCACATTGACTTTGTTGCAACCACACTTATGTCAGATCACATCAACTTAAGAATAAATGTAAAAGATAAAATATGCTTATCTTTAAATTCCATAATTTTCCATACCTTTTTAATATTCTTATAACAATTATTTTACCCTTTGTCAAATGAATATTAAGTTTTGGAAAATCGTAGATTTTTAAGAAAGTATAATTTATCTTTTACATTTATAATGGACAGATTCTACAATGTAAAGGTAAAAACAATTATGTCCAACTTAAGAATTTAAATGGAACACCCTTTATATTTTTACATATTTGCAAGAGTACAATCCAAGGGTGGGCAAACTTATTCTGTAAGGCCAAAACAAAAACAATTGGTAATAATAGTATTTATTTGAAAAGATGAGGTACAGATATGTAAGGATACATAGCATTGGTATTACATATATTAAAATAATATAGTGTCGCAACTCTTACTAATGAGAAGATTGGAATTGCCTTTCTTTCGCAAGGAGCTCAATATTTGCTGAAAGTGATTTGGCTACGTGTAAGGATATTTCTAAATTAGTACCGATAATATTGATTTGTTTTTGATTTCGTGAGATTCATTTTTGAAAAAAAATTCTCACAACAATAAGTACTAATAAAGAGGAACATCATTTTACATATAAACTTAATTAGATTGGGATATTTATTTTTGGAAACATGTCTCACGTAAAAATTTTGCAATGGCACTCCACGAATCTGACTTTTCAGCTGTCATGAATTTTTAAAAGCGAAGTTCACGTGAATGTAATTCCTCAAATCTGGATGTAAATACTTTATTTAATTAGGATAGTTCCTGTGTAAGGGCATTTTTATCTAAATTTTTGTGGGTTGATAAAGTGGGAAATTATATGTATTTTCTTCACAAATCTGATTTTCCAAGAGTCGAAGTTGCTTTGAAAAAATTTTACAAGGGTGAGTTAATAGCTACTGGGCAAGTTATCCTGGTTTTTCCTTATTCGTATTTAGCTTGTTCAAGTAGCTGATGACATCAACCAAAAATGCAAACTCAGATAACAAATCACGAACTTCACAATGAATATCAGAGTCTTTATATATGCCGATTCCAAGTACTTCAGAAATTGACGGTGATTCGAACCTTCTGATTTAATCAAATTATACACGAAACAATTGTCTCCATTAAGTGCATGACTTTTAATGATTTAGCACAGAATCTTTCTTGATGTATAATAGAGCGAAATGCGAACAAATTATTACGAGTAACGTAAATATTTCTCCTGTCTAAAACTACTAAAAACATTAACACATTCTTCAAAAATATCTTCTCCCCTTATAGTGTCTTTCATGGTTCGAAGGGCGAACAAATCTATTATTTTCAAATTTTGGTCAACAGCACGAAATTTGCTAGTTACGCTGTAGCAATAATATTAGTGCTTTCGCCCAATGCTATGACAAATGCTACATATTTTTCCACAACTTCGCCAAGTGCTTCTTTTATGTTTTCTGCCATTGCAGCAGTTATATGTCTTGTGATTGTTATTCTAATAAAACTAACTTATGTAAGCTTTTTTTTTTTGGGCTGCTGATATTTCAGATGTTTCGCTCGACCGAACGATTTTCTTAGTTTCTTCATTGCGTTTTTGTGTTTTACTAAAGTTTCAAGTTTATTGAGCGGCTAAATTTTGTTAACCTTTTGATTCTATCACTCCTTAATTGTCCTGTTAAACGTCCATATTTTTGAAAATATTTGGTGGTATTTCTTTTTAAATTGTACCGCGATGGCATCATTATCAGAAAAATTGGTTTATCCTTATAAATAATCAAATATTCTTGGGTCCATTTCTTCTGAAACGTACGACGTTCTTAATTAACCTTTCTGTATTTACTACCACTGAAGGTCCGGACATATTTTAGATCCAGATTTTTTTTCAAATTTTTTAAAATAATAAAAAATTACTAATCCAATTTCTTCACTTCCTAACTGATCTTAACGCAAATTTGTGGGAATTGCAGCTTCTTCCTATTTTTCTCATATAGCAGGTGACCTAATTATATCGAATATTCTTGAATTTACTAGCATCGTCTAATCAGTCGCTGTAATACGACAGGTCGTATTAATGTGCAACAGAGCATTTTAGTAACAAGCCGGACAAATCTGGCTCGAGGACCGCATGGGCATGGAATTGCCCACTCCTGGTCTATTCTAAAGGGCCCCATTCACTAGTAAGGAAGCGCGTTGACTTAAACGCGCAAAGGTTTCTGGCTACAGTGAAAATTGTGTGTGTGTGTATGCTAAAAAATTTGGAATGCTCAACCCAGCCACTTGATATCAGGTTAGTCTTGATTTTTAGGGTTTACCTTACAGCAAACATGCAGAGACTTAATTGCGCCTTCTTCCTAGTGAGTGGGGCGCTTAACACTAATTCGAAAACATACCTCTTAAGGCAATTTTATTTAAAATGTTAATAATCAGACCATTAATAAGAATAACTATTTAATTATATTATATAATTTAAATGGAAAACACAAATAAACTATCAAAATATTGTAGTATGAATGATATCCAACTTCAGTAATGCAACATTCAATTTTTATTAATTTAATCATCCTGCTTTAATTTTATTTTCAAAATCTTCCAACTATTTAGCATAATACTTACATTAGTATAATACTCTCATAAAAATGTTTTTAAGTTAATCTCACATGAGCTGAAATATGACGTATATGACAAAATCATTTCATACCAGAAATATGCAACACTTCTCACCGTTTATAATAATCAAATTCCCTAGTGCAGAGTAACAAATTGCGGTTGTAAAGGTCGCATGATAAAATATTTCATATGCAGCTTTGTCAGTAATTTGTAATATGTATAAAAAGGCGTGAAAAAAAATAACAAATATACAAAAAAAAATAGAAGTTTGAGGATATTGGTTTTCACCGACCAGTATATCAATATTAATTTTTGTTATTGACAAACGAAGCAACTGAGTTACTGATTTGTCAGACAGGGGAACATCTATATTTTGCCTTTATAACTTTCATGTTTAAAAAGCTGATTTCGCAAAGGTACGTGCTCCCAGCATTGAGCCCATTATAAGGCCTAAGTTGCAAGCTGGGGTAACTTAAAAAGTCCTATTTTCGGTTCTTCCCTAGTAAAAAGGATCTGATTGCAAGTCGCACAATTCTAGTTGAAGATATACTCTCTTTGCGTTCTCAATATAATTATATACATTCAACACTTATGCAATGAGAAAATTGATCAATGTTCAACTGAATATCCAAGTATACGCCTATGACTAAATGCGTTAGAGTGACCTTATCTGAGAATCGGGTCTTTATAGTCTATTGTTGCATTTTTTAGAACTTTTTCGATTGAAATGCTTCGTCGCAATCATTTTACGAATAAAAAATGCGGGATTTGGTTTGTGTATATACACAAGAAAATGTTTGCGGTCGCATTGCAGCCGGAAGGTATGAATGTTATATCCAGACAGAAGGCAACCAAATCACAAAACTTTTGCAAATCTATTTCGTCGTTTGGGTGAAGCCGGGTCTTTTCATAGTAAAAATCTGGGTGGTCGTCCGAAACAAATCACACCTAATAAAGAAGATGAAATTTTGGTTTGTGTAGATGAAAATCCTGAAGTAAGTTCACGTCAACTGGCAGCAACAACAGGAGTAAGTCAATAAGTTCCATCTTTATCACTTCTCTCCTGTTCAAAATTTGCTTCCAAGAGATCTCCCACGACGGTTACAGTTCTGCCAACGTATTCTCAACAAGCATAATGATGACCTAAATTTTATTAAGAATATTTATGTTCACCAATGAAGCGACTTTTACCAGACGACGGGTTTTTAATTGGCAAAACAGTCATTACTGGGAAGAAGAAAATCCGCATACTCTTAAACAAAACATTTTCAGCATGAATTTAAATTGAATATTTGATGTGGCATTGTAGGCGACCAACTACTAGGGACACATGTTCTTCCTCCAAATTTAAACGGAGATGCTTATTTATTCTTTTTACAAAAAACTTTTAGTGATATTTTGGATGATATGTCACTAGATGTAAGAAGGAAATTGTGGTTTATGTAGGATGTTAGAAATCATCTAAGTGCTATATTTCTTCAACGATGGATTGACAGAGGAGGGGATTTTTAATGGCCACGAAGTCCTGACTATAACCCTCTTGATTTTTGTGTTTGGGGACATATAAAGACCTTAGTTTATGCCCTTGAAATTAATTCACAAGACGAACTCTGGACGAAAATACAAAATGCGGCTAATATTCTAATGGGATTTTCTCTGACATACGAAAGTCCTTTATTACAAGAAGTAGAAAAGGCATAGAAGTCGGATGAGGTCACGTAGAACATTTAAGTTTGCTCTTTTTTAGGTTAAATTATTTTTAAATCTGCTTTACCGTTGAAATAGAAGCCTTACTTTACAAGTTTTTTTATTGTCTGTTATTTGTAATCCCCTTCTGTGACTCTGAACTGTTCAATTGCGTTTTTCTCGAAAACGGGTGCTGAAATTATTGTGTTTAAACAAAAGTACCTATATTATGTAGAAATTATGTTTACACCATATTTTCTAATCAAAAGCACTAAAAAGTTTCGTGAAAAAAGCTACCACTTAATTTCATCATCAGGAATCATTCACGTGGCACCCCCTGTAACAAAATGTAAAATAATACATAAAATAATATTCCTTGTCCAAAGCTATGCCTCTGTGCCGATTTCGATTACAATTGATAAATATACTGTCAATATGAGAAAAAAAAGTTTCAACTTTAATCTTTAATGCCCTATATCTTATTCCACAGCAATATTTTATTAAGGTATATTTGGTCCTATCGCCATATTTTGGTCCAAATAACCTGCCCTTAGCCTATGTCCCAATAGTTATGAATCACCCTGTATATATTTTCGTTTTTTAAGCATGTTTCTATATTGTTGTCTTTGGACACCCCGGCTCTAGCGCAAATATTCTTCTATGTATAGGCTGGTCAAAACGTCTTGGGCCACCAAATAAAGCAGCCTAACAAGGTCCAGACAGATCAGTTACATTGTGCGTGACGTTTGTCAAAAGCATGTCTCCAGCAAGAGAAAAATGTCTATCAAAATTTGCGACTTATACTGCAGACGAATAGACTTTTTTTATAAACAATACTGTTTTATATTTAATCAATGTTTTACTTCAATGTGGCGAGGCAAGGCTTTAGTTCCCGCTGGGCCAAAAAGTAACCTTGTTTACACTATGGGATTAAAAGATACAATGGTCCATTCGGATAATAAATATATTAATAATTTTAGATAAAGAACAGCTAGGAGCTTTACTAGAACAGATCCAGAAAATGAAGAAAGGAATGGAAAGGTTACATCAGATAGCTAAACAATTTACTTGTTCCGATAAATTTAGACAAGATGTAGATTTCTTAATTAAGAACCTCTCATTAGATAAAGGTGAACCGAAGCAAAAAAATTTGGCACAGACGAAGCCTTAAAATCGATTTAAACGCATTCAAAAATGTAATAGCAAAATTTATTGTACATCAAACATATTTTCTGTAATAAAATCTGAAAAATTAATAGTTTTATTGTATGTACAAATAAAACAACTATATCCTGGATATCTTTTAATTGTGAACACAATATTGTACATGATTTTTAAATAAATCCTTTTAAAAAAAGACAAAGTCTTTCCTCTCAAGTAGCTAACAAAAATTATACAAAAAGTACATAATAAAATTCTACTGGTCATATAAATACATTTTACCTAAATATAACTATTTCACAGATTTTTCTTGGATAGTATAATGTGTTTTTAACACCGTTTCTTTGAGATAAGGAAAATATTCTACGAATTAATATAAATAAACCATCAATATACAGAAAAACTGAGTTCGTCTTTGAGGTACAAAATGAAAAAAAAAAAAAAAAAAAATCTTGAGAGGTAACCAAAATAGGTTTTAAAAAACAGCTGATAGTATTTTATCACATCTTGTATATTAACATTTTACTTATAAGAACTTCGCAAATTATGACAAGTGAATAAATCCACACTATACCACTCACTACATTGCAATCGACTTGCAGTGCCTCAAAATACTATTTTTGCCCTGTATTGTTTCCTAAACGGCAACAAAACTGTTGTCATAAATCTCGAAACTTAAAATTATATATAAATTAGGACAAAAAAGTTCAATACCTATGACAACAACTTTTAAGAAATTAATTTACACGTCCAGTCTTAATCTTCAAATGTTTTCTCCTCGGTTTTTTCTGCGTCAGATGATAAAGCTTTTATAAGATCATCTACACAATTTTTTGGAATGAGAGTACCTAAAATAAATAAGATTGTTAAAATATCTGTTTAGAAAGGTCCTTCATCTAACAATGTAGAGCGCTATTTATTAAAGTGGTAACAAGATCATTTTTTTTAAGTTAAAAATATACTATATTCTGGATCACATTTTAATTGTATATTGGTATAACTTAGCGGACTTCAGGTCAATGCACTTAAAATATAAATTTCGCTGTAGGTTTTGATTCTACCATTGTATTGAGAGATATAGAATAGTAGAAATCAATTTCTAATTGAAAAATTTGAAAATGATTTTCTCCTTGGGTGAGATTTGAACCCACAAACCTGTATCTTATTAACCATCAAAAATTTATTCAGCAAAAACTGTGTAAAATTTGGTAAATGGTAAGAATTATAACCCTGTATGTTTTGGTGATATTGGTCTGTATGTACCACCCATATTACGCAATCCTAAGTATTTGTCTTGAAGACACTCACCAAACATTAGTCTATTCAATTGTTCTTATAGTTATAATCTTATCGTGTAATTTTAACTTTTACATGAATTTAAACAAATATGAGGACTTACTATGTAATTTATAAATACTTTGTACAAATGGTACTTGGTCCATACATTATAATTGATTGAATAAGTAAATAAAACTTGCCTACAATTTTAACATCATCCTTAGTTCTCAAGCGTATGACCTGCATCTTGTTCTGAGAACCAGTTTTGCTAGCCAAAACTCCCTCCACTCGACTCCAGACGGATAAGACGGAACCAGACACTACGTTGTATGTTCGCCTTCGTAAACCAACTTCACAATCGTGACCAATGGAAACATTTCGGCAGTTGCCGCGCCAATAAGCGTGTGAACAAGTATTTACAGACGCATCGTATTGTTGGGACCATGCCTTTTCAGCTTCCACAGATTCCACCTAATAAGGAATTGCACGATTAGTAATGAGTAAATTCAAAAAACTAACTGTATTCTTTTTTACCTTTTTGTACTTTTTTTCCAACTCGGCTAGACTTTCCTGCCTAAACTGCAGACCCGTGTTAGGCCGATATACGGAAAATAGTTGATCCTTTTTACTTTCCTTCTTGCCATCCTTCTTTCCTTTAGTGCTCCCACCGCCTCCTGTAGAATCTAGAGATATAGCCAATATGGAGGTATGCTTGTTGTTCCTGACTTGGTGAGAGAGCCAGAAACCTGTAAAAAATATTTTTCGATGCATTTTTCGCCAAATGGCCAAATTAATACTAAATATCAAGAAATTTATCGGATATGTAACAGCTGTTATTTTTCTATTTGAGTTTCTTATTGTCTTTTACATATTTAATAAATTAGAAAAGTTCTACTAAAATACCTTCATGGTCTCTCAAAAGTTCGGAAAATTTTTCTAGGGCTTCAGGCCATGACATGCCTCGTTCTACATGCACAGTATGCAACTCTGTAGGAGCGATACCAGTTGCGTGTTTTCTTAGGAACGTGACCGTGCGTACTCTCTTCACTACTTCTCCGCCAGCGCCAAGATCCAGAATGCCTAGTAAAAATAAAGACATAAAATTATTAAAAAAGAAACAACAATAATCCCAGAAGAAATTAGTCCGTCTTTTTATAAAAATAAGTCATTGGAAGTTATAAAGAAAATACATTTGTACATGTAAGTACTGAAACATGGTAAATAGTGTTTTGATGAAATTTTAAGTGTAGCACAATTTAAAATATCTGCTAGACACTAGGTTGAACACACTCATGGAAAAAGGGCCATGCTACACACTAAATTTTAAAATATTACATGATTAAATTAATTGTTTCAACTCTTACTTTGTGGAAACTATCCATAGTAAATATGAAAAGATAAATTATACTTGTCGGAATTTCTACAGTATAACCTATAAAGCTTTGGAATACTGTAGAAATTCAGATAAGTATAACTTATCTTTTTATATTTATTATTACATCATTATTTTCTTTCTTAAACCGATTCATTTTTATCGTTGAAACTGTCCATATTATAAAAAATGTTTAAGTTTAAATATGACTTGATTATTCACATAATTTTATATATATCATGAAGAACAATAAAATGTTCGACTCTTCAAACATCTGGCCATATACATAATAGAGACTTAATGTCTGATCCGCAACGGATTTAAAAATGTCTCTGCATTAATGGACAAGGAGAAATATCTGTGAAATATCCTTAAACGTTAGTTTCTTTAGCTGTGTATATACAGAAACGATTTATTCTCTACTACATGTAACTCTCTTCAAAAATTATCTCCTAGGTTGAAATTTAAAAAGCTGGCCATATACGGAAGAGGCATTTCTAAGATCTAGTCTGTTATTTCAGATCTGCCATTCCGTCCCCTACACCAGGCTTAAATCTCTTTAAACTTAAATATACTTTATAATATATAGGGGTGTTTTAATTTGCTGTTAGAGCAAGGCTCCACAAACAGATGCAAGAATTTTACCAACAGGGAATCTATAGTTTCTATTCAGCTATCCTCGTAAAAATAGAGAAGGTAGGCGTTTCCGCCTATGATTTTTTGAAGACCGAACGTTTTTTAGCACTTAATAAGGTGTATACTATTAAGAATATATATTGGTAACACTAAGCTTGAATCTGCATTTAATGAGCACCTTCTGTAAACAGTTTTTTATTTTCTAAATATGATCTAACAACGACGATAAAATTATATATCTAAATTGTCATCACCTCCCTAACTATGAAGAGAATTTATTTGGAAAGTTGCATCTAATTTAAATTAATTGTTTCAACCTTTACTTTGTGGGAATTTATCCATAAATATAAAAAGATAAATTATACTTATCTTTTTACATCTAATTTGATAAAATACTGGAATAAAACCATCATAACTTTAATATGGCGGTAATAATTTAACGGGATGGTAATTCTATATATTATTTACGTCAGGTTATAAATTAAGATTTTTTCCCTTTAATTTTTTCCTTGTGTGGTTTTTTAAAGCAAAAAAAGGGTTACCTAACAAAACCAGAGTCAATCTAATTTACGTCAAAAGAATGGCCAATGCGTGACCAATAGTTAACAGTAGGCTTTATCCAATTGTATGCAAGCAGATATCAAAGTCTAGTATACTTTATTCCAAGGGATCATGAATATGTAAAATCTCAATGAAACAGTGTATAATTTTTTAAATTCAATACGCCAAGCAGCCATAAAAGAGCCACAAAAAAAGTTTTTAGCTGAATATAAAATATTGTAATGAAGTGTTATAAGCACATTTACGAGGATAAATAAAATTTAAAAATCGATCACCAAAAAGAAAATTATAGTCAAAATAGGTATTTTTATATCAAGAGTGTAAATAAGGGCGATTATTGCCGCATTATGGTTATTAAAGCACGTCGAGAATCGGAGGTGTCTTATTACGCTAAAGGCTATAATGGCCCAATACAACCGTGGAAAATACAATATTTTATGTATGTCTGTATGTATTTATAAAGGGAAAACAACTCAACAGTCTTACCACATCAAATTTTTTTTATTATTATTTTGCGTTAACCTCGATATTCCAGTGCCATATATACCAACTCAATAAAACACTTGCCTCGGAGATACTTCTTTAAATTTGGATACAGATGGAAGTCTCGGGGGTGGGGGAGATGACAAATATGACAAGCAAAGAGCATGAGCAAGTAAGGGGAACTTCAACTCATAAATTTTGACCATTGCAATAACCAATGTTTGTGGCGACGCTTTTTCTCGATAAAGGAACACTTTCCTTTTCGCCAGATGCGATCGTTTGACCTTCATTTTACCTCTTTTAAGGTACTCGATTAATATTACCTCACCTACAACCCAAAAAACAGTTGCTATAACCTTACAAACCGACTGCCCCTATTTGCCTTCTTTGGAACTTATTCGTCTTTCGCTGTCCTTTGTTTGGACTGTGCCTTGGTCTGAGATGTAAAATAATGGATTCAAGTCTCATGAAAAATTATAAATTATAAAAATACGGCACTGTTTATGGTCAACTATCAGTAACCTCTGTCTGGACACAACTTGCACAAAGCGTTTTTATGTATATGTGACTTATTGTAAAATATTAGAAACACATTCTGACAATATGTCTGCAGTCTCTGCTCTCTGACGCGCTTTTAATCATCAGTTTATAGTTTATCACTATTTTAAAGATTAAAAGGGAAGAAATACATAAATAAAATAAATTGCCAATAACCTTAACCATCAAAGTAATCAATTAAACTTAAAACTAAAAATTATAACTCAAAAAAGCAGGTTAAATCCAAATCCGCTTAAGTTATAAGTATTGCTGCAACAAGTAAATATAAAAACTGCTATAAATATAAAATCAAATCTACTTAATTTTTAAAGAATAGATCTCAAATTTACATTTCACATTAAAATAAATACTTACCCAAATCAAACCTCCCAGACCTTTTTGCCGACGTAATAATAGCAGCCAATGTATCGGTAAAGTATCTAGAAAAATGTAATATTGGTAAAAATTATTAAGTTCATCATTATACTTAACTCGGAAACAAAAATGTTAAAAGGATAAAATAAATAACACAAAACTTACTTAAAAAGCCTATTTTGTAATTCAACAGGCATGCCCAAAATACGATTCAGGAACTTGGACATATTGTTATAGTCCTTGTCCAATGACAGTACTCCCGGCATATTCTCGCTATTTACAATCATTCCAACTCCTATCAAAGCAGCGGCCACATCTTTGAAGAAATCGCCCTTATAATCTCGCGGAGGTGGAACCACCGGTTGTTCGTAGCCCATTACCGCCTTCATTGTCGCTTCAAGTGCAGATCGACCGTACTTGTTATCAATGTTGAATTGACTAAGATCACGTGTTTCAGTGGCTCTTCGATCACCATGCGTCAATGCTCCCAAACTTTCTAATCTATAAAACATTTTTTTTTGCATTGTAATATTAAATAATTATCCACTTTAAAGTAAAAAAACATCAAAATAAAGTGTCAGCTAAAACAACCAAGATCGTTTTTTTATACAAGGTAAGCGATCTAGGCTTGTGACCCCACTCCAAGCTGTACCTTGCACAACCAAGAGGAGAATTCGATTTGCACAACTGCGTTAATAATTCCATTAAAATAATGTTATCGTGTTAAGTTATTTTTCATCTACTATTTTTATCCCTTAGTTTCATTTTTCAATTGAAAACAATTTTTATAGGTTAGTTTAAACTAGAATTAACATTTGTACAATATATATACCTTTTTGCAACTATAGAAGCAAACCTCCTTTCACCAGCCAGATCAGAAATAAGGAAAATATATTCAGGTGCGTTAACTTGATTACTTCTATGTGTTCTTCCAAATTGCTGGATTGCCCTGTCAGCGGACCAAGGTAATTCTAATGTGATGTGTACTCGTCTTCGTTGATTTTTTACTCTCCTATCACTTTGTAGGGAAATACCTATGAAACAGATTTAAAATATAGTTTATTTAGTTCCGCCAGATCATAGATTAATGAATTTTTTGAAACCATGTCCCCAAAGATATATTTTGCAAAATCAAACTGCTGGTCTAGAATGTTGTATATTATTATAATATTTACCACTTGAAGCTGCTTCAGAAATAATGGCAACATCTTTCTCGCCATCCATAAACCTCTGTTTCTCCGTAAGGTTTAAAGTTTCTAGAGGAACATCATTTTCTGATCTGCTTTCATATTGAATTCCTCCATCTTCTGTAGATACTACCCTACCTATATAGAAAAATAAATAAACGTTCATATTTCTCCAATCATAATAAATCATTTGATCGTCAATAAATGTTTTATTTACCCTTTCGCCCCGTCATTTCAGCAACATTTTCTGGTCCTCCCAATTCGTCAATAAGTTGATCAAGGGTGTTTGGAGGTAGTTTGTCACCTAATTTTTCAATAGCTATAAGAAGTTCTTCTTTCATGCAACAAGCCCGTTCAATAGCATCCATTGGAGGAGCAGCCGGAGCGGTAAATCCACTGCCGTTAGGTTTCACAGCTACATGATATTATTATTAATATTTTCAATATATTCATATTATTACTATAGTATGTACAGGGATCTAGCTACGCAGTACTCTGTACATGGAACTTAGTTTTTATTTGATATTTTCCAAATTATAATATTTAATATTTATTTCAGATTACCTGAGCGAACGAATGTTAAATAAATATTTTTTAGTCATCAAAATTAATAAACATTGGGGTCTTCTTGGTTATAAAAAAAAAATGATAGTGCCTATCCCTGCAATTAAATGTGCTAGTTATACTAGTTGTTTTCATTAGGTAAATAAATTGTTATTGTTTTTACTAAGCCTCTTTAATTTCCATTAACCTAGTTAAGTAATAGGTTAAAACCCCCCTGAAAATAGTGTTTAGATTTTTTCATATATTTATTATTCTGAAAAACAACCCAATACAACAATATTAAATATTCTATCCACGTAATTAATGAAATTAAATGTAATTCATAAAAAATTGTATAATATTGAATTCTGACATATAACTAGTCTCTGTTAAAACTTTTTTTAGTGTAATATTTTTCAAAATAACTTTTGTTATCAATATATAAGGATTTCTTGCTTTCTGTAAACTATTGTATAATTGTATTGTATATTGTATTTTAATAAAAAAATATATGAATAAATAATCAAACCTTTGGCAGTCTTTCTACTCAACAATAATGACAGTTTGTCCTGAGTAGATGTCTTTTTCTTGGGATTCTTCTTTTGCTTTTTACCCTTTTTCTTTCTGTTCCATGGATCGTCATCAGAATCGCTACCAGACTGGAAAGGGTTAAAATCGCTGCTCACATTCGAATCGGAATGATCTTCAGAGATTTCACTTTCAACTTCAGACATTTCAAAATCCGAACCCTCGCTCTTTACCGATTCTTCCGTATCTGACGTTGACCATTTGTTTCTTTTGTTTGCTCTGGCAGCTGCTTGGCGGACTAAAATACCATTAAGTACATAAGTTTCCCCACATTTTCCTTAAGCAAAATAAATGTATTTAAAATTTTGAATACTCATATTAACTGTATAAAATTAAGTTTGACAAAAACTATACAAAAACCAGAGCCTACATTACTAACTAATACAAAGGAAACAAAATATAAACACTAACTTAAAGTTTAGTGAAAAGAAAACTCAAAACAAATTTACTGACCAGTTGTTGCCTAAGATGACCCCTGCCAATAAAAATAACACACCTGAAGCAAAATGGCTTTTGTTGAAATTTTTAAGTAACATGTGTATAATTATTGCAAAAATAATAAAAATTATATACATTTCAATTGGGATTATTCATAGTTTGACTTTCGTCGAGTAAAGTACTGTGCCCCGATAAATAATTATCCGAAAAACCCGTTTATTGAAATAAAATAAAACGATTCGTAGTGATAAGTGTTATCGCGCGGTTCTTGTGCTAATGAGAATATGATAAGAACGTTAAAATGGATGTGTATATGCAGCCTCCTACACCGAACGAGGCACTGTTAGTTCAGCAAAACCAAGCATTGTTTAATGAAAATCTAGCCCGTAGTCAAAATGAACAGGTATTGTATAATGCTTGGACTTATGAAAAACAATTAAGAGAAAAATTAGAAGCTACAGTTAAACAGCTACAAACACAAGTTGAAGCCATTCAACAGAGAATCAAACAATCAGAAGAGATTAGTGAAAAACAAAAATTGGAAAAACAGATAGAATATGTTACAGATGAAGAAGAGCTAAGTAGAGAAACAGAATGGATTAGAGTTAAAAACACCAAGAAAAGGAAAGCTAGCAGCTCGCCACAGGTACAATCTCCTAAAAGTAACGATAAACCGCAACCGGTTAATACTAAACCTCCCCCAATTATAATTAACAAAGTACAAAGATATGACGACTTGACAGATTATTTGCAAAAAAGCAAAATACAATATCAGGCTACCATGATGGCTGGAGGTAATATGAAAATCAACGTCACTGATGCAGATGCATACAGGAGTCTTACTAAGGCCCTAAACAACACAGAAATGGAATGGTTCTCATTTGAAAATAAACAGTCAAGGCCGATTAAGGTAGTCGCGAGAAAATTACATCAGACTTGTAAAACTGAACAAATTTTTGAAGACCTGAAGAACAAGGGGTTTAGCATACTTGAGGCAAACCAGATACTAAGCTGGAGAGATAAAACGCCACTTCCACTCTTCACCTTATCTTTTAATAAGGATGAAGATATTAAAAATATATGCCATTAATGAAATATTGCACCTAAGAGTGCAAATAGAGGCGTTTAGAAAACCCAAGCTGCTGCCTCAATGCAAACGCTGCCAGGAATACGGGCACACACAAAACTATTGTAAAAGGGAACCAAGATGTGTCAAATGTATTGGAAAACACCTAACCCAAGACTGTAATAAACCCAAAAATGTAGCACCAAAATGCATCCACTGCGGAGAAAGCCACCCAGCGAATTATAGAGGCTGCAGCACTGCAAAAGCTCTACAAATACTGAGAAATAAAAATACAAATAACAAGGCCCCTGAAAATAGATTAAACACGGAGAAAGTGGCAAATAGACACCAAAGTTTAAGAAGTGCCGGAGTATCTTACTCGCAAGTAATGCAACACAGATTCTGTAACTACAATGCTGCAAAAAATAATGAACCAAATGGATAAACAAGAAGAAGTTAATAAAAAAGTACTTGAAAGACTGGACAGACTTGAAAAGAACAGAAGCCGCCCTTAATGTGACTACAATGCCCCTGGACCTTAGAATACTAGAATGGAACACAAATGGACTCTTGCAACATCAGCAAGAGTTATTAGTAACACTAGAAAGTCAGAAGGTTGATATATGCCTAATTGCAGAAACACACTTGACGAGACATTTATTTATTAGGCTACGAGGTTATCAAATCTACCATGCCATCCATCCACAAAATTCAACCAGAGGTGGGGCTGCTGTCATTATCAAAAATAGTATTTCTCACTGGGAACGCGAAAAAATTGAAACAGAAGAAATACAAGCGGCTTGTATTACCGTTAAAACTAAAAAATACATGCTCAACATTGCAGCTGCGTATTTCCCTCCTAGATATAACCTCAAAAAAGAAGATTATGCTAACTTCCTATCAACCCTGGGTGAAAAATACATAGTAGGTGCAGACTTTAATGCAAAAAATGTCTGCTGGGGCTCCAGACTCACTACACTGAACTTAAACCCACACTGACTAACAAATTTACGGACTGGAGAAGCTTCCAATATGAAGTTAATGAGAAAATTGAGCTGAATGGGTGTATCCAAACAATAGAACAACTGGAACGAGAAACTGAGCTTTTTATGACAAATATTCAACAGGCTGCGTGGAAAAACTCACCCATAATCCAAAGAAAAACAGTAGGATGCAATTATCCCAAAGAGAGTTGATTCAAGAAAAAAGAAAGGCTAGGAAGGTATGGCAAAGGACACGAACAGCAGAAACTAAAAATAAGTTAAATAGGCTTACACAACAACTGCAACGAGAAATCACAAAAATTAAAAATGAGTCAGTCAACAAATACCTGAGTGAACTAACTGACGATGAATGCAATGATTACTCCCTTTGGAAGGCGGTCAAAAAGATAAATAAGCCAATTCAGCATGTACCTCCTATACGAAAAGAAAACGGGACATGGGCTAGAAATCCCAAACAGAAAGTGGACGCTTTCGCTGACTATTTAGAAAATATTTTTCAACCAAATCCCGAGGAAACTCAAGTAGATGACGAACAGGAAGCCACTGAATCTGAGAACATACTATTGGCAACTACAAAAGAAGTTTATAAAGTAATAAAGAATAACATCAATGCAAAAAAAGCTCCTGGATTTGACTTGATCAGTGGTGAGATATTCAAAAAATTACCCAGGAAAGCTATAGTAAAGCTTACTACTCTAATTAATGCATCATTTAGGCTCAGATATGTTCCCATCCTATGGAAAACTGCAGAAGTAATAATGATACCTAAAGCAGGAAAATCTAGCAATGAATTAACTTCATACAGGGCAATCTCTTTACTACCTGTAATCTCAAAGATATTTGAAAAGTTGCTTCTACAAAGAATGAACCATATAATTGAACAAAAAAAATATTATACCATCACACCAATTTGGATTTCGCGATAAACATTCTACTATAGATCAGATCCATCGGATTATAACTGAAATAGAGAAATCATTGGAAGAAGAAAAAATTTGCTCAGCTATATTTCTGGATATTGCTAAAGCGTTCGACAAAGTATAGCACCAAGGCCTGATAATGAAGCTCAAGAAAATATTTCCTGTGCAACTGGTTGAAATATTGCAGTCATACCTCTACCAGCGAGTTTAGAGTTAAAATGGAAAATGAGTACTCTGAACTCAAACCAATAAACGCAGGGGTCCCACAAGGTAGTGTTCTTGGACCGGTACTATATCTTTTGTATACATCCAACATTCCGGAGCGAGAAAGCATAATATTAGCCACATTTGCTGATGACACAGGAGTTTTAGCAGTAGGAGCAACTATCGAAGAATCAACGGCCAATCTACAAAATGCAGTAAATAATATAGAACACTGGTCTAAAAAATGGCGTATAAAATTTAATGAAGATAAATCAGTCCATATTAACTTTACTAACAAAAGAATAAATTATCTTCCAATTAATCTAAATAACAGTATTGTTCCTAATAAGAAAACAGCAAAATACCTGGGTTTAAACTTAGACATCAAACTTAAGTGGAAGGAGCATGTTAAAAAGAAAACTGAACAGATGAAGATTAAGTATAAAAACATGTATTGGTTGATAGGAAGGTACTCTCAGCTTTCCATTCAGAATAAACTACTGATTTACAAACAGGTTTTGAAACCCTTGTGGACTTATGGCCTCCAACTATGGGGTTGTACCAAACAAAGCAATTTTAGATGCCTAGAAACGTTACAAAACCGAATACTGAGGAATATAGCAGGTGCTCCTTGGTTTGTTCGGAACTACGATTTACATAGAGACCTCCAAGTCGAATCTATTACAGATGAAATCAAGAAAGTCGCCAGGAGACATGAAGAGAGGCTCCACAAACATCCCAACCTTGAAGTACTCCAGCTTCTAGACAACCAACCCCAGAGGCGAAGGCTCAAAAGAACTAAACCGTTTGAGCTTGTGTAAGTGTTAAGTTAGTGCCAGCAGAGTCAGTGCTGTGCTGTGTAGCCACAACAAAAAAGTGAGCAAATTGCGGTAAAAACTAGGATGGACCATAGGTGACATCTAGTCTACAAACTCTTAGGAATTTAGGTTAAAACAAAAATGTTGATTAATCTTTTAGATTAGGTGCATTCCCATTATTAAATAATAAAAAAAAAAAAATTTCAATTGGGTCAAAATCATTATAATTAAGGTTTAAACTATGAAGCGGTAAAATCAGTTTAATAAAACTAGTCACACAAAACGGATTATTGTTGTGAAAATAAGTGCTGTTGCTTTAATATATAAATTATACAATGAATTTTGCTGATGAATTCTTTGTCTACATGGAGTTATACAAAAATGGCATATACAATGTGTCCACGGATAGAGTTTGGAAGAGGAAAAACTTTATTATTTGTAGATTTAGAAGAAAAAGTAATTCTTTATAAAAACGTCTGCTTGTGTCGAAACTACAATTTTGAATATTAGATTTGTGGTTACTATAGAGGGTTAGTCAGAAATAACATTTTGTTTTTTGGATTTCGTTTAAAACTAATTTTACGTAAAAACAAACAACTATTGTTGCTTTTTTACTTAGAATATTATTTTATATCTGGCCGAATAATGCTTTTGTTGTAAGAAAACTATTTCTTATTTGTATTTTTACTACTTGATATTTTGTTAATTTAATAGTAGCTATTAAATTAACCACTTTGAGAAAAATGATTATTAGATTTTTTTGCACAATTGGTGTAATAAATCACGGTTTTGAAAATATTTTCATAAAATTTCAAAAAAAAAAACTAAATCAAATTCATTAAAACTGTTATTTTTGATGTACCCTGTATAGTAATCGTAAATGTGATATTCGAAATTGTAGTTTCGACACAAGCAGACGTTTTTATAAAGAATGACTTTTTCTTCTAAATCTACAAATAAAAAAGTATTTCGTCTTCCAAACTCCATCCGTGGACACATTGTATATATACAGTGTCAGTTCTTTTTTCATGTTCGTAAATATCTAGCCAAGCAAATTTTCGAAAAAATAAAAATGGCATTTAATTGGGCTCGTAAAACAGCAAATCTTTCCGCATTTAACCATCTTTATATATATATATTTATAACTTTGCTATTTTCAAAGATGTAATATACATGTTGTAAAAAACAGCGACACTTTTTAACTATTTCTCTATAAATTCTATAACACTAGAGAGTCCTACTTATATAACACTATAAAAATATTTATTATATGTATGTATTTTACACACAATTTTTTTACCTTATGTAATGTCTCTATATTATTATATTTTACAAAAGTCTAAGACATTCAAACTATAGCTTTTTAATGTGTATTGTTATATGGTATTGCAAAATTCAGTTGCTCACATTTTAAACAATCTGAAAAAATTCACCAATTTAA
Source organism: Hermaeophaga mercurialis (assembly GCA_951812935.1). NCBI lineage: Eukaryota > Metazoa > Arthropoda > Insecta > Coleoptera > Chrysomelidae > Hermaeophaga > Hermaeophaga mercurialis. The sequence continues at coordinate 34,649,784 of OX638363.1, forward strand.
CACCACACTGTAGCTTAAGCACTAATCATAGAAACTTTATACCCCTAGACACTTTTAATCGGGAGGTCAAATCTACAAATTTGGGAAATTTAACTAAAAAATCATTTTCCATAAGGAAACTGTAGGATACTTTTATCAATTTGCAGTTTTTCATGATATCATTGGTAGACAGATGATGACTTCTTGACGACAATTACTTACTCTTTGGAAAAATCTTAAAAGAATGGCAACAGTGTCTCTGTTAGTAAATCGATCACCAATATACGGTCACGTCATTAGTTGATTCCCGATTATGAAGGATTTTATTAAATAATAAAAGTGAAATAAGAACCCGATAAGAAAAACAACATGCAACACAAAACTAATGTAATTCACAATGTAGAAATATAGAAATAAAGGAAATGGGAAAGAACTATGAAAGGAGAACTGATTTTAATATAAATTCCAATTTCACCAATTATTATTATTATTATTATTATTATTTTATATTATCTTGTTCAAAATATACTTCCATAAATATAATGATTAAAACTTTAAGCTGGATGTCAATCAGAAATCTCTTAATATGGAATATATTAATTCTTATTCATAAAATCAAACTTGAATTACTTCCGATTTATCTACAAGAGAAGCTTAATCACTTTAACAATGTGCACAGTTATCAAACGCGGAACAGAAATAACTTTTATATTGAAACTATTGTCAAAAGCGCTACGCAGAAAGGTCTAGTCTATATCATTATAACTTCCAGAAAGAATTAAATCTATAATTTGTGTAAATATATTTAAAATATGTAACTAATTAGTAGTTTTAATTGTATCTGTAGATGTATTTTAACTTGTATATATATTTTTTAACTATTGTATATTAATAGTGTTATTAGCAAACGAGCTAAATATAGGAAAAAATACCAATACTCAACAAAAATAACTAAAATTTCCATATAGCATCTGTAACTAGAAGTGATATACAAAATTCTGTTAGTGCAAAAAGTATGAATTTGATAAAGTATATAACGATTTAAAAATGTTATAAAACTTAAAATTGCAACTAAAAAATGTATCTTTTGGGCTCATAATTTATTTTTATTAAAGTTTTTGTAAATGTTGATTTATTTTTATCCAGATAATAATATTTTAGAATATACTAACATATTTTGATGTTTTTAGGTATTGGATATGCAATGTTATATAAAAGATTTTCTACTACCATCAAATTGGACTAAACATTTTTGTACAAACTGCTGTAAAAATTACCTGGTTTTCTTTTCCCAGAAGAACTATGACCCTCATCGTTGCCATTTGCTGTAGATTTTTTTGTAAGAGGCGGTTCAAGACCTAATAATTTTTGAATCCTATTCCTGTCTGGAGCTGGAAAATGTTTCTCCACCAAAGTTTGAAAAACTCCTACAATATAAAAGTTTTAAAAATAGTGAAATAGTAAATGCGAGGTAAATAAAAGAACAAACCTTTTGCTGTTGATACAAAATCTGTTAATTCTCCATCATCTCTTTCGAGCTGTTCTAAAGTTCTGGCTTCCCCTGTACTCTGCAAGCCAATTACAACACACTTTCCCATTTTTATGGCCTCATGTGCAACTGCTACTGCATGAGGTACCTACAAAGATCGCTTATTTAACTTGAAGGGCAAATGTATGTATAATTATTAAAAACATATGAAACTGACAGAAGACTAGATAACAATCTAGAATACTTTATGAATACATATACAGGCTATTTCTATATTCGACCGACAACGCTTTACCCTAGAGAGCTCTAGTTAATTAATTTTGATATAGGAACATGAACCCTTAAAGGGAGTAGTTACGAAGATACAGGGCGTTAAAAGTTTGAAATTAAAATAAAAAATTTGCGATAAATCAAGAACGCTTAAATAGTTTTCTTAAATTTGGTGACCAATATACTCATTAAGAAAGTCAAATTTTGACATAAATCGACTTTTGAAAAATGTAATCAGTGGCGCGTTATCAGGGTTAGTGGCAACTTTGGCCCCCCTATTTTTTACGCTTGTATCTCTTTCAACTATTTATGTACGACGTATCATTATTTTAAATCGAATTAATAATATGGATTAAAGCAAATGTTTGTTTAGCAAAACGCCGACGGACCAATTACGTAAAAATCATAATTTGTAAATTATCTAAGTACTTGCAGACTTTTGTTTAGAAGCAAATATCTCCACTACCGTTCATTTTAACACCATAAAAGGTTATTACCTTTTTAACAAAAAATGAACAGAGAATTAAAAAAAAATTAAAACAAACATTTTCTGCCAGTGGCGTAAAAATTAGGAGGGCATAAGTTACCACTAAAGATAGTTTATGTCAAAATTTTACTTTTTAAAGAGTATATTGATCACCAAATTTGAAAAAATATTTAAAGGCGTTTTTGATTTACCGCAATTAATTTTGATTTAAAACTTTTAACACTCTGTATCTCAGTAACTGCGCCCTATAGGGTTCATGTTCCTATATCAAAATTCATTCATCAACATGAGCTCCATAGGATAAAGCGTAGATAGATAACTTATATATTTTCATTTACCTTTGCGGCAATGCAGAGGTATTTAAAGAAGCGTTGGTGCGATGACCAGAATTGTCCCCACATCGTTTTCCGCATACGATTCTCGGCATCTACTAATTCTGCCGCCTCGTGAAATTTCTGCATTGCCTCCACCCAGAGCTTCACGCTAGCGTCGTATACTTTTTCAAATTCTTTCGACAGCGGTACTTCCTCAATTTTGAAGGCTACTCCGTGAAAGCTTAACTGTCGAGCTGAAAATAAAATTATGTTAGTATTACACATTTTGTTTGAGCATGCTACTATAAAAATAAGAATTAACAATAGTTGTTGCAAAATTATTGATTCGTCACTTTTTATATACAGAGAAGTGACCTGCTTTAGCAGGTCACTTTATATTAAAACCAGGCAAAACCGATTATGCTTAAATAAAACATTTCAATCAATCTCTATCTGTAAACATTATATTCCTTTATTCACTGCATCCCAATCAATATGCGTGCACTCCTAACAGAATAACGGATTCCGCTCTCCACACAGAAAAACTGACTGGTAATAACTGACTCGCTATACGTCAAGAATGTGGATTTTTAACATGCTCTCAAAAAAATAGCAATATCACTCTACAAAGTTTGGCTGTAAAGGTATTGTCCAGAAGAAACAGTGCTTTCACCATCTGGAAGATTCCCGATCCCTGCAGATTTCAAAATCACATGTCCCTATTGGACCAAACAAACGCATATTTTTATCACCTCCAAAATGAGCAATGACTGGACGGAAAAAGGTGTCAACAATTTTTTGTTCTCTTGAAAAGTAGCATTTTTTACCGAAATTCTTTTTCTCTATTTCTGTAAGAGATGTCAAGTTATTTTTATTGTTTGTGGCAACACTGAGAGCATCTGGTGAGAAGAGGGAATTTCAAACCGAGCACATCAGGATAAACTCGATTTTTCTAATCCTATAAAATCAGTTTAAATAAATATATTTTAATAATATTATAGACAGTTCTTTAGATTGGCTACCTGAACAATCCTACAAAATAGTAAGATAATCGGATGAACGGTTTTAGAGAAAAATAAACATGAAAATGCTTGATTTTCAATGTAAAATGGTCTTTGTAGCGACCCCCTTAAATTTCTAAGCTTGCAAACATAAAACTTTTATTCCATTTAACAAACATTATATCTTTTATGGTGTCCAATAACCCAATGTTAGCAGACAATAAAAAACCAACTGTAATACTCTAGACCCTTGATCATAAACATTAAAGGTACTAATGAATAAGTACAAGTCTAGATTAAACTGAGCTCTTTGCAGCAAAAGAGAACCAAAAATTTTTAATGGTAATAACCTGCCTGTCGTCACAAACAGCACGCGTAGCCTTGGACAATCCATTTACCACGTTAAACTTTGCATTAAAATGTTCCCAATCCTTGACCCAAGTCATTAATGACATCAAAATTATTGGAATTTCTTGGCAAGTGGCCAAAAATACAGAAAACGCTTATTACTTATTTTTTAATTGTCGATGTTTCAGTGACTATTTGCCACCTCTATTATATAATTTAAAAAACATCTTAGCTGGACTACCAAACTTTAGCTCAAATAGTACGCACATATTTCTCTGCACAAAATTTACCTATGTACATTCCTCTTAACTTCATATCCATTGCCACAATTTCCATCGCCCCGACTCCTCTTTTTTCCACAGCTGAAATGAAGTCAGCAAATTCTTTGAAAGGTGTACCTTCGCCCCATAATCCCAATCTCACCATATAAGCCATATTTCTTGGTTCTGAGGCACCTGTAGCTGAGGCGTACACTACTCTTGCAAGAGGTAATTTATTCTGCAACTCAAGAACGGTCAGACCTAAAAGTAAAAAAGGTGTTTCAACATTTTAAAGTACCTCAACAACTACGACCAAATGCGACGTTAAAAAAATGAATCGGTTACAATCCAGTGTTTAAGTAAACAATGAACCCAACTGTTTATTACCTAAAAATTTAAAAAGGATAAAAAAAAAAGAGAAAAGTGATTCACTTATTTAATGTAATCCATGTGCTTAAATTGCCTAAATATAGAAATATAAGGCTTCTTTAATAATAATGATTACCTGTTTTTGTGGGTTTCGACGAGCCGACCGGGCACAAATTTTTGGCTCTGTGGCATTCATCAAAAACAATTAAGCCATCAAAATCTGAACCACACCACTGCAACAATTGTTTTAATCTTGATTTATATTTTCCGCCAGCAGAGTTACTTTCACCAATCAATGCAGAGTATGTGCTGAATATTACACCCTTTTTAATATTTCCATTCATCGACGAATTTATTTTGGCGTACTTCAATTTGTTCAAAGGGTGAACATCTATTTTTCCTGCTCCTATATCTCTTAAGTCTCTTTCCGCGTCATATTTTAAGTCATTGGATACTGATACCCATATCGCCTTTTTCCGACCTTTGGCGTAATTCTCGTAAATTATGCCAGCTATTGTACGCCCCTTTCCTACTCCAGCACCATCACCTATAATGTTTAATATTATTAGGAAACACCGCATATACAATAATAGTGTTAACCATACACTATTTATAAATTAACTGTATTTATAATTTTTTAGAAACAATCTATATTTACCTATAAGGAATCCAGCTCTGGATTTATTAGGCAAGATGTGTGAATGTGCCTGTGAAGTATAGGTTATACTCTCCAACTGTAACGCAGACAAATGCCCCCTTTCAACGCATTCATCAGGTATAGACAATTCATACCATACATCTGCTGGAGCCACAGATGACAATGAAGCAGTTTCTACAACAGGATCTGGATGTTTCTTTCCAAGTTTTAATTTTGATGGCATGTAATCGGCATAAGTTTCTGCTACACCCAGCTCTTCATCATCAACTTCCTCTTCTTCTTGGTGTTGCATTGGCTTTTCCATTTGATTCATCCACATGGACTGAACTGCCTTGTTGCTGAGAGGACCCCCCCAGGGAGGAACGTTCCCCGGATAGAACATAGAAAAATATCCGGGATTGAAATAGGGGTTGAGCATCTCCACTAAAAGAAGAAATTACCTAAAGTTGTCCAGGAATTAAATAAATAATTGAAATATTTATAAGTCAACCATTAATTCCAACAAAAGTAACAAAGCAGCTCGGCATATTTTCAAATGTACCTGTCCTTTGATTTAATAAAAATATTCACAGTGAATGCTTGTTAATGTTATTTTGAAATTTGGATATGGAAGAAATGGTCGCTATATCTACCTGCACAAAATTACTATTTAACCGAAAAAAAAAGGAATGTTACTAAAGCATAAGTTAGGATATTTTTCTACTGAAGAATAGGTAATTGTAATTTTTAATTTGAATTATGATATGTGCATGCAGTCATGCAATTGTTCTACACTATTTTCAAGGAGCCAGCTTTTCTAAGATATTAAGTTCTAATATAAAAACTGTGAAAAAAACTACTGTTATCTATCAGGCTTTAATAATTTTATACTAAAAGCAAGCTCCAAATTTGCCAATAATGGAATACAAAACTGAGAAAATAGAAAATTACATCACTTGGTAAAAAAACAAACTTAGATTGTGTATTGTATTTTCTAATTAAATAAACCAAGTTTATTACTGTACCATGCGTCTACATAACATAAACAACTTTCTTAAATTTACTTAATATTCTGATACTTCAAACAAAATATTCAATATTGATTATAATTGACAAATATTATGTTTGAAGAAAATTATTTAATAAACTCACAGCCAAAAATTACTGCTAATTAAAAATAAAATCTAATAACTTTGTGTAATTAGTATAATGAGATTCTTAGAATATACTTATAATCATTCATTTTTTAGTAGATATTTTTATATGAAAATTCTTCTGAATTTATACAATTTCGCAGATTTTTTGCAAAAAGTGAAGTAATTTGTTAATTTCACAGTGTAGTAGTGCAACTAAAGAAAATTAAAAGAAGAAAAAGGGCGAAACACAGGAGAAACAATCAAAGAATAGTTGTTTAAAATGAGTTACAACACTCACAGCTCCTGAGATAGGACTTACTCTGCTGCAGAAACTGTGCAGCGTTGAAGCCCCCCGGCCCAGCTCCGGCAGAAGCTTGCGGAGGAAACAGAGAACCAACGTTGATTGGGCTCCCCAAACTGTTGAGCATAGACGCCATTGCGGCCACACTGCTCATCCCGTATGGGGAACCCACTGCAACAAAATAATAACAAAATTGATAAAACATATATTCCCAACACTGTAATGTACTGTAATTACTTAGTAGACGTGAAAATATAATTAAAAAATACAAATGTGCATTAAAATCTAGTTCTTTCATAATAATCGATACCTAATATTTAAATTTAAATAATATTAGAAATATTCTTTGGGGCGTATATTTTTTATGTAATTGGTCTTAAAGTAATGTGTATACAAACTAATTTAAAAATAACAATATATTACCCTGTGGAGCTCTCATCATATCAAATGTACTAGGATGCATGTTTGGAGACATTTTTGGAAAACTGCTCATTGACATTGGGGCCATTCTTCCCATATCATGCTTTAATTCATCTTTAAAAATATCTTGTTTAAGGGCTTCTTGCTTGAGTGCCTCTTGCTTAAGTTGCTTCTCTCTGGTTTCCATAATTGCAGCTGCTGCTGCCAAGTCTTTGCCACCGCCTAATAAAATAAATATTTTTTTAATACAGCTGCTACTAATACCCTACTATTACAATAAACAAATAGATTATTTTCTTAGATTTTGAGGTGGTTGTTACCTGGCACTTCAATTTTATCAGGATCTTCATCTTCGCCAAAGTCACTATCAGACATATTATCATCTTCATCCGTCATCTTCTTAGACTAGCAAGAACAAACAGTAACACTATGTAAATTTCTATCTTTATTTCTGTAATACAAATAGTAGTGTTAAATAACTAACTACAAAGCAAAATAATAATACATAATATGGGAACTTAACTACCTTTTTTCAATTATATCGTCGATTTTTTACTATTCTTAATATGAACGGATGTCATCATTTATTATTAAAACTGGATATAGATTCATTAAAAATTTATAAGAAATTAAGTAACAGGGGTTAGAATTTTTATTCTAAGACAAATATGGCGTTAACCAACGCCCTATATTTAATGAATAAGCTAGAGAAGCTTCATTTCTATTCTAAACCTTTATATAAAAGCCCTAGGTAGGCGATATATTGGAAATCGAGTAGTGTTTTTTGTATTTTTTGGTTATGAATTTTTAACGCACGTATGCGAGAAAAAAGAAAAAAAGTAAAAAAAAAATGTTAAATCGATAATCTAGAAATGTACAAATTACATTTTAGACTTATTACATGAACTATTAAAGCATTTTAAAGAAAAAAAATGTAAAATAAACAGATCATGCAAATAAAGAAGGGTCTGGGAAAAATGACATTACCATTTTTTTACTCATTCGCAAGCATGCAGGAAGTGTATAAAGCGGCTAATATTATTTAAAATACAATCTATATGTATTCTAAATAAACACTGGCACTTTGATTAACTTACAACTTTTTTAGAGCGCGGCATTATTTATATTTAAAAGAAGGATAGCACTGAAGAACAGTCACGCTACAACGCCATTCGACTTCTCAGAATGCACTAACGCTACCAACATTGATTTCTGGTGACAAAAGAATAACTCAGACACTAAAAATTTAGGGACTTTTTAATTAATCTAGTACCAGTGTTCTCCAACAGAGGGACAATTAGAAAAAAACTAGTTTTTTTATTTTCCCTCAGTTGGTTATGTCAGTATTTGTGCCTTAGAACTACTATCTCTAAAACAGAGACCTACTCTGTACATGTCTAAATTTCAGTGAATAATCATTCCCTTTTGTATGTATTTAGTTATTTGGAAAATAATAGTAAAGTATAATTAAAACTTTCTCGAAAAACCATTTTTTGAAGTTTTCTTTAGTTGTTGTCAAATATCGAAGTCTCGAGCCATTTGAACTACTCTGATAAGCCAACCATTACTAAAGTTTACACATTATTTTGCAAACTTTAAAATTTCAGTCAATCATATTGCAGTAACTGTCAAATATATTCTTATATAATTAGTTATCCATTATATTTACTCTCAAAGTTTAAAAGTGCATCAAGTCGTTTTTGTTATCATTTGTTTACTATAACCTGAAATATTTTGACAATGTGGCCAGAAACAGAAAAGGCAAAAATTGAAAATAGACACGAATTGGTATTAACGGGAAAAGAAATAAGCTCAAGAATTAAGAAAGATGGGTTGGATGCATCAATTTATTGTTTAACTGGATTAAATTATTTACTGATAAGTGAAACTATCCTATCAGAAATTAGTGACGCTATTGGTAATCTAGTAAATTTGCAGACTTTAGTGTTACATTCTAACAAACTAGAATCTGTAAATGAAAACCTATCCAAATTAAACAAACTGAAAATATTAGATTTATCTAGAAATGTGATAACTTCAATACCAGACAGTTTTGCAAGATTACCGTTGAGAACACTTAATTTAAATGTAAATAAATTGAAACTATTCCCAGATTTCACAATAAATACAAAATTAACTGTTCTTGACTTGTCAAATAACGAGCTAAAATATTTTCCTAATGTTTGTTCAGAAGCTTTAGTCAATTTATCAGAATTGAAACTTCATGGCAATGAAATAGAAGAAATTTCAAATAAAATAAGTCTTTTGCCAGTTTTAAAATTGCTAGATATTAGTGAAAATAAATTAAAGACACTTCCTGGTGAATTAGCAGATTGTCAAAAATTGAAAGGTAAAAATTAATTAAAAAATTTTCATGATTTAAACATAAAGTATTTACATTCATTTCAGAATTACATTTGAAATCTAATCCAATAACAGATAGAAGGCTTCTGAAACTGATAGACCAATGTAGAACCAAGCAGGTTTTGGATTACATTAAGAGCCATTGTGTTAAAACTTTAAGTAATAATACTCTAACTGCAGGAAAAAATAGAAAGAAAAGTGAAAGCAATGAGTCTGATGATGAATGTACTACCAACCATAAGTATTGTATTGATATTAAAAGTCACAGTGGAGATTTTGAGGTATTACTTTATCTAGTATTATTAATAATAATAAATAATATTCTTACCTGATTTAAGTAGAATATTTAAAAAGTACAGTATGAATTTTTGGAAAATTTAAAATATGATTTCAGATAATAATAATGAATGCTGTCAAAAATGTAAGGGAACATTTTGTAGCTTGTGTAGTTAAAAAAATAACTTTTACTGAGGACACTTTTAAAAGGTTTATTCAGTTACAAAATAAATTACATGATACAGTTTGTGACAAGAGGAATGCCGCTACTATAGCTACACATGATTTTAACAAGCTGGTAAGATTTTAAGTGTAAATTGAATTATAACCTTCAGTCAACTAAGAAAAAAAAATTTTTGGGATACAAATTAATTTCAAATACCATTTGTGTCAAGTCACACTTAGAAACTTAAATTGTGGCCAGAATTGGAATAAACTCAATGCAAATTAAACAATGTAATTGCGGTTTATTATTTATATTTATACAGGGTCGGCACCGAAAACGAAACAGATCGAATATCTTTAAGACAATTTTTTTGTGGAAAAAATGCAAAAACCAGTTAATTATTCCAAGGGTAATTGTACACTGAATTGCTGAAATTAGCTTTTAAATGAAATATCATAATATGGATACATAACAGTTTTTGTTCTCGCAAGAGGGCGCTAAAATTCAAAGTTAGACAAGAAACAGACATATGGCTGAATTACTTATAAAATTTCCTTTCAATGATGAGTTAAACTTAGTACTTTCCCTATTTAAATTACACTGGTGATAGTGATGGAGTGGAAGGGAGGAACGTATGACAGTTGAGGATATGTTGGAAAAATATCCATCTTAGAACAAAAATTGATTTGTTTATACGTTTTTTTCACTTTTTTTTTCTTTGAGATATTCGATCTGTTTCGTTTTTAGTGCTGCACCTTTATATAACAAGATATCAAATTTTTCACAATTTCATTTCTTTAGCACATATACAAAATTTTTATTATATATAAAGGAAATTAAAACAATAGAGAAAAAACGACATCAACACAACTTGCATTAAATATTTGGAGAACTGTCCCATATATTTTGGATTTGAAACCCTTTCTATATTAAAAGTTTCACTATATAGTGACAGTGACAGTTAATTATTTAATTCTTCAGTAATTTCTTTAAATTGAATATATTTAATAGAGAAAGATTTGACTATAGAATTTATAATTTTTTTCATTGATTAATTGTTATTTGCATAATAATTGATATTTTTTAACCCAAAATGCATTAGCCTTTATGGATGTATTTTGAGTATTTCTTTTTGTAAAAATGGCGTTTTTTTAGCCTCCTGGCAATTTAACCTATACAACATCAGTACCTAGTGAACTTATAATTAAACCACTAAATAGAGTAACGGCAATGAGTGGTGCTGATTTATTTGCTAAGCTTCAAACGGAGGCAAACAACTTAAGAAAAGAGAAAAAGAGGAACAGTTATAGCGGCATCCACAAATTTTTGTATCTTATTGAAGGCAAACCACAATATCCATGTTTGTTAAATTCTAACAGTGAAGTAATTTCTTTTCCTCCCATCACAAATTCAGATATTTCCAAGGTAAATAATTAATATTTTTTGGTTTTTTTAAATTGTAACAAAGATGTGTACAGTTTAAGTATTTATTTTTAGATAGAAACAACCACCACTACAATTCTTATTGAGGTTAGCAGTTCCTTATCTCAACATATCTGCAAAAATGTCTTAAATACTTTACTGAAAGATATGGTATTGCTGTTTCAAAAGGATTTAATTGTGCAACAAGTTAAAACAGTCGACCAATGTGAACAATTAAAAATTGTCTATCCTTCAAAAACTGATCTTATTTTTGAAAAGGATGTGCCTATCAAAATTAATAGAGAGTAACATGTTCTTAGGAACATAAATATTGTCCGGTTTTTTTATTTTCATTATACCAGCTGTTTTTTATTTTTTATTGTTTATATACAACCAATATTAGAAAACTCTTTTTTCATTTACTTACAATTTTTAAATTTATTTTTGATTCTATCAAGGTTTTATTTTATTTTTTTAAATATTTATAATCATTTAAAAGCTAAATAAAATATTTATGTAAAATAAGGTGTGCTTTATTGAAAACAAGACTCAATACAGGTGTAATAATAAAACACTTTAAAATGTACAGTTTACTTTACATTCTTTGGCATAAAAGAATAAATACAAAACATTAAAAACAATTCTACAGTTTCATTACATACTTTCTACTTATCTTTTTATTAGTGTATTAAAAAATAAAAAAATATGAATATTAGGAATGACATTTTTACGACAGTAAAAAGAAAATTTATATGTAAATATATAATGGAAAAAAATCACTTTAGGTACTAGTTTACCTATATAACTAAATTACGTATACTGCTTCATTAATAGTAAGAATATAAACTTTAAAAAAACAATCTTAAGTACGAAAAAATGCAAGAATAAATATGGACTATAAATAGGTAAAAACCGTTATTCTAATTTTTAATATATTTTTGGTTTCTAAAAAAATGTTTTCGCCATTTAATTGAGAAATCTTTGGATTCAATCTGAGTAAAATGCTACATTAATTTCTTAACAGTATCAATGTAACCAAAATTAAATTAAAAATAATGTAAAAGTTATATTTGGAACAGTTATAATTTTCAACAATTTTCATTACTGGGTGACTAAAAACTAACAGATATACATTTTCTAACTCCCTATTCTGGAAGATTTTAATGTTTTGCTAATGTAAATTTGTAACCTTAACTTACCCATATGACTAGTACTTAAATTTAACATTTATCACATGTAAGGAAAAAATTATAGGCTCTTTAATATATAGAATTTAATTATAGAAGATTTAAATGCATTTTGAGATTCTTAGGGCCAATGACAAGGAAAAATTTTAACAGTAGTGGTTTAATGTATTTAATCAATGGATAAGAAATATTCTTTTTAAAATGCCTTTTTAGTCGCATTTTTTCTTTCATTTACATCTATAATTGACAAATTTTTAGATGCTACAATACAATGTAAAATAGAAATTCCTGTCTTCACTAAACAAATTGGTGCTGAGAGGAAGAGAATGATTTTGAAGAGGCCAAGTCCTGCAACTATAAACAAAACATTGAAACAGGAGCAACAACTTACTGAATTAAACTTTATGCCTTTAAGAATATATACTTCTAGAAGCAATCTAGTGTAACCATATATAATTATACAGAGTTCAGCAAAAGTAACTTGTCAGCCTAATATCTCCACAAACATAAAGTAAATGAATTCAAAAGTAATTTTTTATTATTATTTTCATATATATTGATGAAGATATTAAATGTATGCATTACTTTTGCCGACTCTATGTAAAGATTCAGAGAAAATTTAAAATCTTTCAGGAAGAAATCTTAAGGAGTAAAAGAATAAGAATAATATATATGACCAGGTAACTGAGAGAGCGCAATAATGTGTCCTCTTCATTAACTCTACTAACTCAAACTGTGCTAGAGGTACGATCATGACTGCCGGTACGTTAGTATCGAATTGACTGGAACACCTAAGATGTGCCCATTTCAACATATTCGAGGGGAAATTCTAATGCATTTTTGCTTTGGCATAACGTGTTCTTTTACGTTCATATGCATTCTTGTATAGGATATAATATTTGCTCTGAATCGGTATATGCATACTTACTTAAAGGTCCTTCCGTGAAATAAAGTAAATATAAAGATGCATAAAATGCTTCATTTCCTGCGCACATGAGGAAAAGGACAGTTTTATTGGTATAGTAGAGGCTCATTATTGAATTTTCAGACATATCTACGAATTTGTGACTCGTTTTGCCCTGCAAAATTGACCTAAAAAATAAAATAGTTCAAGTCCACAGTAATGAAAATCATATTTAATAAATTTCATAGGTAAGTACATTAGGTACGACGGCTTTATAAACATCCACTAACAAATTCAAGATTTTAAAAGTCCAAAATTCCGAATATTTTTTTTTAAATATGGTTCATTCTAATTTTATTTATAGTTCTGTATTGTATAATTTAATGTTTTTTCTCTGTAATGACAAGATTATCTTATCCGTTTTTTAGCTTATTTAATATCAAAAAAATATATAAAAGACTCTTACATTCTATAATTCCTTGAAGTGAAGGAGTAATATTTTCGTTATATATACATTTCAAATGAAAACTTATTTCAAAATTACATGAAAAATTCATATAAACATCGGCTGATGTCTACTTTATTTATAGATATATCAATTTTGTTCTTCTAACTTTGGCAAAAATGTAAATTTCAGTCATTAAAAATTTTTTTCTATTTAAAGCAAAAAACAATCATAATCATAATTCACAAAATATTCTACTTTGGGTAAACTGACAATTGTTGAAAAACGTGCGTCTTCAAAAAATTACCCAAAAGACTACATAATTTAGAGTTGCTTTTTCCACAATATATTGAAAGGAAAAATGTAGTTTCACAATTCAAGTATCCTCAAATTTTTTTTATGAAATGTTATTAAAAATATCTGCTTCTGATTAACTGTATATATTATATTATTACTATATAAATGTTTTTTTTTTCTTAGTCATTTCTGTGTTTCATTTTGTTTTGTAAGTTGTAATTTAATATTACTAAAATATACAAATACCTAGGCTGAAAAACTTTGGTTATTGACCTTTGTATATATTTTTATATACAATAAATGACTTGTATTATTATTTTCTAGTCCTATTTTAATAGAAAACGGTTTAATTGCAAACATTTCAGTTGAAATAAGTTTTTTATAAGTACTTCTCGCCGCATTTTCATTGGAGTTCTATCGAATATACAAGGTTAGTTTTAAATTATTTACATTAATTGCTTGCTAGAAAAATACTACTAATTACATAGTGCAACTTGAATTACATAACATGCAAAATATATATTGTTTTTGACAAAAAGTGACTCGGCTATATTTTTCTGATGACCATTAACTGACTGCCTCATTCTTATTGATTTATTGCTGCTGCTACTATATATATATACATATATATATATATATAATCCTTTGTAACCCATATTTTTTTTTATTTGACAATATAAGAAGCATTGACACACTAAATTAAAAAACAAATAGAAAAAAATTGGAAAGAAACAATATAAAATAATTTTAAAGAAAACAGAATGACATGGAAAAAATATTAGTTACCAATGGTTTCAATTAAAAATTAAATCCATAAACTTCTAGTCATTTTTGTGGTTGCAAACGGCTTGGAGGATGTTGCAACTGTTAATAATTCTATAGATTAGCTGTTGCCTTGAAATATATTTCTAGAATATACTAATTACTCTTTCAGTCATCTACAACCAAAAGAGCCGGCTGTGTTGAAATCAGGGGATCTCGGAGGTCATGGATTAGGATCTCCCTGTATGATCCAACGATTTCCACATACATTATGATTTAAATTACTTCTTACCTCAATCAAAAAGTGAGGTGTACCACAAACATTCTATAAATACATTCTTCATTTACCAACATGTCCCAGTAAATTAATGTTACAAAGTGTAAAATTATCAAAAGCTAACTGGTTGAAACAATTAATTCAATTCTAACTGATTCCTTCTACAAAACGTATAGAAGCTGCAAGATTGTATTTTGAAAACCATTAATAAATATTAATGTTTTTTCAATATTACATATATTGTAATCTTTCATGTAGTTTTGTTTAGTTTGCATCCAGTAGTTTTAATAGTTATTTTGCCTAGAATATATCTCT
The DNA here is from genome assembly GCA_951812935.1 of Hermaeophaga mercurialis. Lineage (NCBI taxonomy): Eukaryota > Metazoa > Arthropoda > Insecta > Coleoptera > Chrysomelidae > Hermaeophaga > Hermaeophaga mercurialis. The sequence continues at coordinate 34,665,210 of OX638363.1, forward strand.
GATTCTGGGCCTTACAATTTAGTTGAACATAATATCAGATATAAATTTTCCTAAACCTAGAGAAGTAATTTTTTTAACAAAAAATAACGTACTCAATAATTTTTAATGTGCGATTCTAAAGTTACTTCAACTTACGTGTGTAAGAATATCCAATGACAAGCAATATCTATGCACATGGAAAGAATAAACAAAAACATATATTTTGGGTAAAAATGTGCCAGTACAGTTACTAAACCCATTGTCCCACATCGGTCGGTAAGTTGATCTAGCATACCACCAAATTTGGTACTTTGATTATAAAATCTACAAATATATTTAGATAAGTAATAATTTTTTACATTTTTATAGACCCTTTATTTACCTTGCAGCATGGCCATCAAAAGCATCCAATAAAGCAGAGACTATATAACACACACAAGCAATAATATAATTTGTAGGCATAAAATAGAAAGATACTATTGCCAAAACAATTCTTGCATAGCCTGTAAAAAATATTCCATTATTATTAAAATACTTGATTGAGCTCTAACAAACCTATTATATTTGGCACAAATAAAAATATATTTTCTTCAGCCATTGCAATGAAAAAAATTATATAATATGTCAAGAAAAGATAATTCAATTAGTAATTTTAAGAGATTATGGAATATTGATAATTATCGGTAAATATTCAGCAGTCATGCGTCATGTTAAACTAAAAAAAGTATGTAAAGACACTATAAAACCTTTTTTGTGATATGCAAATTACAATACACATAAGTAAATCTGGTTGCATATATTATTGACGAGTTTTTTCTCTTCTCATCGTTTTGTAGTTTCATAAAATTGACATAATATTTGGAAATAAAATCTAAAATATAAATTAATTAGAAAGCAGATTATACAATTGTAGTCTTATTTGTATGGTTGTTGTTGGTTGAGTTAAACCGGTAAAAAATTGAAAGTGCCTTTCCGAAAAATATTTGCGTTTTGATTAAAATCATATGATGGCGCCACTTGTGCTTTCTGAAATGTACGAAAAGTGTAATGGCGGATTGTAAAAATGTGGATATTGGACAAAAAAACTATACTAAAACAGCGGTGAAACTAATAAGTGATTAAGTTTGATACTTAAGCCATGTATACATAAATAAAAACAAAATGTGTTAGATGTGATAAGTGCCTGTCTTATATCCGTGACATATTATTTGGATTAGAAAAAATGGCCCCATCTCCAGAAAATGATAATACTCCTAAAGCTCCCGATAAAAATGACAAGAACAAGTTAGAAAAGCCCGGTACTTCTGATACATACAAAGAAAATGATAAGGATGAAAAGGTCTGTGAAGTTTGAGAATCATTTACTTTTTTCTCAAATTTCGCCAAGAAAATAGGTCTAGATGTACTTTTGTGAAGATTGTTAACCAAATATTTATAGTTTCTTTAACTTTTATTTGTTTTGCCTATAAAAATATACTAGGGTAATCTTAGATATTACTGTAATAATTAAGTGGGTGGAATAGCATGTCAAATTTATTTTATAGTAATATGAGCTGCAGCTTTCTAATTTTTCTTATTATTTGACATAATCAAATTAGTTTATTAGCGTTAGACATTATTTTGATCCGAGCTTTTGTTTTCATTATCAATGACATACAGCGTGTTGCTATGACGTTGCAAAAATTGGGCGTATCGTCTTTTTGCAACTACTTTTAGCACCTAAAAATAAAAATATATTGAGTTATTTATTAGTTGAAAATCGGAAGGTTTTTGAATAGATCTCGTGACTATAAAGGTTTCTATTGATTCTTACATCCTGTTATAATTTCAGGATTATGATAAAATAGTTGATTAATTTTGAATTATCAATAGGATATACCTGCGAGCAATGGTGATACCTGCGAGCGAGCAATGGTGTGGCTATAGAACCGATGATACGGTAACATATAATTTTCTCCGGGTATACTTTATTACTCCTTCCTTGAAAATTATTTAGCCAATTGAAATCTGCTATCCATTAAAAATAATTAAAACAATAATATCTTGTAAATTTAGTATTTTTTTTATATGCGTGTTTATATATAAAATAGAAAAAATAATTAATTTGATTATAGTTTTGAGGTACTGTGATAAGTGTAATTTTTTTCTTGTTTCAGACTTTATCTAATTTAAATGATGGAGAATTAAAAGCACTTTTAGATGAGGCAATCAATTACAAAAACCCCAAAGATAGAGAAGGAAAAAGTAAACTTTTCAAGGTATGTTTATTTAGTATTAAACTTCACAATTTTTTCATACATAATTTACTGAAAAATAGCTAAGCGTTTATATTATGTATCTATTCAGATAAAAGAATATTTTATCCACTAAAAAGAGAAGCTTAGGGATAATGTTATTATACACCTATACAAGATTTTACTCATGTGCACATAAGTCCGATATGGCTGTTACCTTAAGAAATATAAGAAAATGTAATTAAGATAAATTGCAGGTAGCCTCAGCTACATATTTAAAAATTATGTTTAATTACACGTGGTTTTGAGGTGCCAAAACAAACTTGTGTTTTCATTGGGACACCCTGTATATTTCAATTTAATAAATTTTGGACATTAAGTTACATCTACTTTTATATAAAAATGGTCTTGAATTAATCATTCTGTAACTGTTAACCTAAATAGCAGATTTTTTGCATGTGAAAGTCTAGTTTTTGTGAAGTTATAAGTTTTTTGATACTTATTTTTTTGTTGAGTGGTCCATAATGTAATATTATTTTCTTAATTTTTAAATGTATCACCCTATATTTTGTTACCATAAAAAAGTACTTAAATAAAGAATACTTTTAATTTTATTGAGCATTCCTTATAACCATTTTTAATGTTTTAAATTTTTGTAACTGTCCAGTTTTTGTCGTTTAGTGAATAAAATACACTTTATGTTATTAGTAATTTAATAATATTATTAAGTGTTGCTTAAAAATTTATCAGTGTGAGTTTTCCTATAATTAAGTTATAATAGTGCAAGTAATAAAAATTGTTTATACCTGCCACAAGAATCTAAATAAACATTTCCAGAACATAAACTGCTTAATAAAGATACATTTCATAGAGCAATGGATACATGTGAGAGAACAAAAATTGTTAGTTACAAAAAATGTGATTTCGAGAAATATGTGTTGGCTGAAGAAACTTAATCGGATGCCCTGTCAAATATTCCTGAAGATCCCTATACAAATGTCCAATATATTTCAAGAAAATTATAACTAAATCTTTTGTTAATAGGATTTAAAAAAAATCAGAATGCGCCCATATAGCTTCGAATACTTATAAATGATGATTTTCAAAAAAAGAATGGGCCCAAACTAAAATTGATAATAAAATTAATTTTTTCCATTGTGTGATCTTGGTTTTACAAATAGGCAAAACTAATTCAAGTAATCCTTTTAATTTTGTAACTATTCTGATGATACTTGGATATCTGGAATGGTATTGTGGGCAATTACATAGTAGGGCCCCCCTTTTTTTTGAGAAGGGAGAGTAAATGGTCTAATTTACGCGGATTTTTTATAAAACCATTTAATTTAGTTATTAAAAAATATTTCTCAAAACAATGAGCAAGAATGAGATTTGTTCATAATGGACAATGAATACATCATACAATTGTATTTTTTAACCTTTTACTTAAAATGTATTCACAAAGATGGATATAGAGGTGGTTCATTTTATTGGCCTCCAGAGTCTTCAGACTTGACAAAAATATACTTCCTTTTGGTTTATGTAATAGATCTTATTTCTAAGAACCCACCACCAATAAAGATGATATGAAATATAGGATTAGACACATCTCTTGTTATTGTTAACCGTTTTTATAATAGTTTCATACAACGGCTTTTGAATTGTTTGTACCTGTTTAAGCCGATCTGTAATATACAAGGTGTTAATAATAAATCAAACGACATTCTGTGAGCTAGTAATTTATAAATATTGGTCTTGAAACTAATAGTACTTACATAGATAATATAAATATTAAGTTTTTGTGTGCGTGAACATAGTTGTACCGACATATGTATACATGTGGAAAAATATTTTTAACTTATATGGATTTACTGCGAATTATATCTCAGTCTTCCATACATTAAATTCCAAAACTAAGATAAGAAGAGCCAGTTTCTGCTTTTAATAAGTACTTTTTTATGATGATACATTAAAAAAAATATCGTTGCGTTTGGATCATTACAAAACAATAAATAATAAAAAAAAGCACTCAATAGTTTCAGAAAAAACTTGCCTTTCACATGACCTAATATTCAAAGCTTACGAAATTGAAATTTAATATACTATAAATAATATGGTGCCTCATTTAACAAAAACAACTTTAACAAACAGACTTTACATACACTAAAAAGCTTGTTTCAAAGAAGACGATGATTGACAGAAGCAAAGGTACTTTTTAACTTGAGAGAGTTAAGATGACTTGAATTGTAAAAAAGAGTTTCATTTTGCCATTTTTCAGAGACCAGGTTCTCATAAAATAATTCCTATTGCATACTTGAAAGGCAAGGAGAACTATAGGTTCTACGAAAAGTTTTATTAGCTTTCTAGAAGGACCTACATACACTTTAGAATTACTATGTATATGGATTATTTCATTTTCTTGGTTGAGATAATTTAGAATTTTCGCGAACATTAATTATGTTATTGAACCTCATCTTTTTAATATATCGTTTTCCTCTGAAACATGGTCATATCTGAGTTTTATTTTTGAACTTATTAGGTTTAAAAGAAGTTTTGGTAATTCACCTGGTTAATTACTTCATGTAAACTGTTATATTCATCCTTTACATTAACTTGGGCAACATCAGAAGACATTTGCATTATGTTTTGATAATTATTTAGATGTTATACATTCTAAGATAATTTAGGACATACCTGATTACTTGAATAAATAAAGTGGAGAAATATGGTTATCAATTATATTAGTGACTTATACTAAAACAGGAAAGTGACTATTTCGGAGTTTAAATTTTTAATGAATAATATGTATTAGAACACCACACAATATCATTTATTGAGATTTCGTTTATATTGTAAAACATAAAGTAAATAGTTTATCCATTAACCAAGGTTTACACAAGTAAAAATGTCCACAGTAAATGAGCACCTTAATTTTAATTTGTAACTTTTAGATGCCATCAGAATTCCAATTTTTAGTTCCTATTTGCTACCTTCTCATAAGAGGTTGAGCTTTGACACAGATTCCTATCTCTTTATCTTTTTTGAATTTGGTGCATTTGAGGTTTATTAATTTATATTTAATAATGATATCAGATTAGCCATAATCAATTCGATGCTGAAATTCTCCACGTTGATTTTTCAGTTGATCAATAATAATAAAAAATCAAACTTGAAATTTTCGTTGGGGTTTTTTCTTTGAAAATATTGTTCTTCTGTCTGAGGATGTCCATCACTTCTGCAGGTGAGATGAGAGCAATTTTCACAGAGCAGATTTTGTCTGAAGTTTTTATTTCCTGTTTGAGATATTTACAGTGCTCAAAGAATTTAGAAGTGATATTTTCGTCTTTTAGTTCTTTTCTCTGCTGATACAATGTTTCAATACATTAAACAAAACATCTGATTTATAGAAATTTATTTCTTGCTGGAGGCTGGATTTTTTTTTGAAAGTACATCATTTTACACTTATAAGTTTCTGATTTCTTTATTGCAAGTATTCAATTGATGTGATTGGTTTGCCACAACAATAAATAATTGAGTAATATTATTGTGGCATTGGATAATATGTATAATAATTCAATTCTGCTATTGAAGAGTTCATGACAACAAGTTCATCCATATTTACTTTAAAGTTGGGTAGCAGCAAAAGAAATGTTGAGTCTATAGAGTGCAAATATTGTTGCTACATTTCCTAAAACTTGGATTGCAAATTTATCATCGCCTTGGTGAAACGAACAAATATCTTATGTGATGGCAAGCAGCAGACTGAACAGCTCTAGCACACGACATCAATCTTTAATGGTTACTGATAAAAGGGATAACTAAATTTAAATCGTTTGTTTATCAAATAAATTTTGAATAATCAATTATACAGTGCTAATCAAAAGTCCTTCCACCCCTCGTATTTTTTGAACTGTTAAACTTATACTAATGAAAATTGGAGGGTGAAAATAAACGGATATAGGCTTCACAACTCGATATAACAGGTGACGTAATAGTCATAAATGACGTCATAGGACCACTGCGATAAATTGCCAACTTTATTAATGGTCTCCTGCGATATGTTATTTATTTCTTGCCTTATTCTATCTTTTAAATCATTTATGTCGTTGGGTTTACACAAAAAGAAATCTAATGGTGTGAGATCCGGTGACCTTGGTGGCCACTCAATGGGTTCTCGTCTACCGATCCACTTATTGGGGAAAACTTCGTCAAAATATGTTCGACCGGCGGCTGCATAATGTGCCGGCTCCCCATTTTGTTGATACCACAGACTTTCATCGATATTTCCGGGTCGTCATCTGATAGTTCTTGTGTAAGGTGTACTTTAAAGGAATGTCACATTTCATGTTTTAATACTTTATGAATAGAAGTAAAAGGAACATCATGTTCTTGACTAACTTACCGAACGCTGTTGTGTGGATTTGCTTCCATAGCCAATAAACCGTTTAAATCAGTATCCTCGGCAAGTGCTGATTTAGGTAGATCTTCTACCGTACCAAACTCCCTAAATTGTTTTTTCAATTTTACTCACTGTTGACTGACTTATAGGTTGTTCTGGATATTTATTATTAAACATAGCACATACCTCTTGTTGAGAAAGTGTCAACAAGCAAATTTAGAATAACTAAACTGGTATTACACTTCACAAGTGTCACTGTCAGTAGTGAGTATTAAAGAGGAGCATACTGAGTTATTATCACAACTTTTTACAATAATCATAACCAAATGTATGCCGGTATTAATTTTAAAATTATCGTATCTTCAAAACTATTAATTACGGAACACAAGTATGATATATTTTTAGAATTGTCTTGAAATTTGCAGTCTAAAAAAATATACAGGGTGTGCCATTTAAAAAAATTGTCGATGACATCGTTACTCTCAAATGGTTTACCCTGTATATTTAATTGTTATATAAAAGTACATTAAATTAAAATCAAAAACCGACCTGTCTCAGGATTTTATTCCATACTTTATGTACATAGTGTATAGTGAAAATATTAAGCTACTTTAATAAGTTAATATTTAATCTGTTTTATTTTTGCAAAGAGAGGTTTGGGTTTTACAATTTTAGACAATTGTTATCTATAACATAATTTAGATATATTATTAATTAAAAAAAGGGTTTACTTTACAGTTCTATATCTCATTTTTATGTTGAATTATGTAAAAAACCGTTTTATTTCCTAATCATTTGCCTGAAATTTTATCCAAATATCCCATACAACAATCTATTTCTTCCTGTGAATCTTAAACCACTTATTAAATCAAAATACTGCACTGGACATCAGAATATGTTTAAATGTTAATAATAGTAATAATAATAATAATAATAGTAATTTTTTATTACCCTAGAAATATACAATTTATAGGCACGTCAGAAGCTTACAATAAAAGTATAAAATGCACCAAGGCACAATAAATTACAAAGCAATTTACAAGCAATATCACAACTGAGTTAAAACATAAACAGTAAATATTAAAACAAAGAATTAAACTAAATGTTATTGTAAGAGAAGGTGTTTTGATTTTTCATAATAAGGGTGTAAAATTCTGCTTTATTATACAAGGGTGTCCAGACAATATATTCTTCAGTTTCCGTTTAAACTGCTGCATGGGTAAGTTCCTGAAATTGGTGGGTAATATATTATATATTGTCCGTTGCAAAATATAAGAAATGGACTTTCCAAATCCCTCGATAAGCTCTTCATGGGCAGGGTAGGCATTAGGATTGTGAATAATAAGAATGAATATAAATAAATCCTAAAGAATTATTTATTATTTATCATTTTTGTTAATTTAGTTATTTGTTATTATAAATGCAATACTATTAAATTTTAAAATTTTATTGATTAAAAATAAGAATATATATAAACAAAGTGAGGGTTGAAACAGTCATTATAAAAATAAGAAATTACAAAGAATTAAGCTCGCTATCACTATCACTATCATCCAAATTTATAATAAGACTATTTATTTTTGGAATTGAATTAAAATATTTATCTTCAATAGTCTTTACATGTTTGATCGCATTTTTCCAGTTCTCGTCAGTAATTTTATTACATGAGTCTTTAATTAGATCTATTACACTGACACTTGAGTTTGGTGATATATTATTTTCTCGAACGTTTTTTTTTAATTGAGCCCACATCAATTCTATGGGATTTAGTACACAATAATAAGGGGGCAATCGTAAAATATCGTGTCCATTTTGTTTTAAAGTACTGTCTACAACATATTCTTTTCGAAAATTTCTGTCAAATTCAAAAATAAAATAATATCTTAACGCGATTACCATAGCACTATTCTCGAAGATTATCCGGTATTAAGCAGTTCGCCGAAATACAACCCTGTTACAAATAGTACTAAACATGACGAAAGCGTACCAATGCAGCAGAAATTTCTACTGAAAGTCTGACGAATGTACAAGTAACATAAGGCTTAATATTGCCTATTCGAAATGGTTTTAATGTTATACTATCGAAATCGCTGCCGTTCTTTGGGGATTTGGGAAGTCCAATTATTATATTTTGCAACTAACTATAGTTGTACATCGTCTTTTTTGGTTCTGCTCAATATATGCTGTGAAGAGATAAGATTGTCTTTATTTCTGGTGTCATAGTTATGTACTGTTGAATGTGTAATGTAATTCCCTTGATTTGTTTTCACATAAATAAGTTTCTGATAAATTATTATTGAATAAACAGTCATAATTTTAAGATCTGCAAAAAATGGTCTGCAACTAACCATCAGAGATGTGTTTACAATAGCTCGAACAGCAGACTTCTGTACAATGAACAATCGTTTAATTGAATTGAATTGAATTAGTGATACATCAGTTAGCTGTGAAATAAAGCGTAGTAAGCGGTTTGTGCTGCATCTCTGCCACGTACCTGTCTGATTTTTCTTATTGCAAAAGTACTTTGGGATAGCTTGCAACATAGTACATCTATGTGTTTTATCCACTTTAATTGTGGATTCGTGGATACTCCTAGAAATTTAACGGAATCATCGACATTCGCTCCCTCAATATGGTTTACACTCAATATCTAGGTTACAGACTCATTTAAGAAGAGGTAAACCATGCCCTGGCTCTTGTCATGATAATGGAGCATTTTAACAGATGATCATCTTCCTTATTCACTCCCAAACAAAACGTTGTGTCATCGGCAAACATACAAGTGATCTAGTTTTTTTAGGTCTCATTTCCAGGGAGGTCATTTATGTAAATAAGGAAGAGAACTGATCCTAGTATTGATCCCTGAGGGACTCCTCTTTTAACAGGCACGAATGAGCTTGTATCGCCCTTCATAACAACTGTTTCGTTTCGTTGTGATAGAAATGATTCAAAAAAATACAGACAGACTCCTCGAATTCCATATCTTTCCATTTTAACTAGTAGAATTGAGTGACTGACACAGTTGAAAGCAGCAGTCAGATCCGTGAACACTCCCAAATAATTTCCACCACCCTCAAAGTAATCCTCAAAATATTTCGAAACGTATTTGACGGCATCTATAGTTGATTTTCCATTGCGAAATCCATACTGACAAGGCTGAAAAAATCACAAGAGTTTAGGTAGAACACAAGCTTGTTATAAACAACTTTTTCCCCAAAACTTTCGAAAAAACAGGTAGAATGACAATTTGTCTAAAATTTACTGGTGTGGATGGATCTCCCTTTTTATAAACTGGACAGACCCTTTTTTAGCATAACTATATTCAAAGATCTTCAGTTTTTTTTTATTTTTAAAGTCCCTTATGATTCTTCCTATAGCTGATGCACGTACTGGTGAAAAAAACATTGAGTTCGTTAAGTGTGGGATCTAACATAGAATAGTTAGTGCCGAGTGCAGTATTTTAGTTTAATGTAGTAATAAGATTTTTAAGTAGTTATGGCATACAGGTGCAAGTCCCCAACGTAATTAACTATTTTTATAAGTCTTTTGATCTCAGGATTTTAAAACTTTGTTAGTGAAGAAAAAACATTCTCTTATGTTGCCTACATATTTTTTTTATTCCAGGACCTTCTCAACCAAGCGGAAGAATCTGAAAGAATCGCACGTGCCACTAGTGCTGGTGGTTCAGAGGTAGCTCGGCATTATAACACCTCAGCGGCACGACGTCACCACGGCCGGCACGGAAGCGGGATAGACGGTGGCAGCCATCACGGAGGTGGCAGGCATCCCGGTAGACACAGAAAACCGTCCTCCATATCGGAGAATATGATGCATGGGGGCAGTTTGGACAATCTGGCCAAGGAAGAATTATTTCTTGAGTCGGCGCATTATTTAGTTAACAAGATGAAGACTGTTAGCGCTAGACAGCGAGAAGGAGGTAAGCATAGAGCAGATTTGCTGATATTAGGAACATTTTAAAATATTAACGTATCTAGATTCTACTTGGCAAATCCGTCTTGGTGAAGATTGGGAAATACTTTCATCAGTATAGATTAGATCTATATCTATCTAAAACCTAGATAAAACTCCCCAAGGTAGGGCAGTCAAGTAGATTTTAATAAAAAATAATTACATTTATTAACTTCTTGCGATAGTACTTGTAATTTTGTTTGCACATGACTTGACATGTTTTTAACATAATGTCTTCTACTGTTCGTGAGTATGCAGAAATGCATTTTGTAGAGAAATTCTATAATATAGAAGCAGGAAAGATCCTCAATTTTTAAGTAAAGCTTTATGGACCGACGAATAGATTGGTCATTTTGAGCTGCTACTGAGAATAAATGTCGATATCTGTAGGCGACGCTTATAAAATAACTTGTCTGAATTGTTTGAAGATATTCTGCTAGCAAGACGTACAATTTGGCTTCAGCAAGATGAAGCTTTTATTTAAGTAAAGCATTATTTAAATAGAGCCTACCGTAATAGTTGGTTTGGAAGAAGAGATAATTCATTGGCTACCGGGCTCCCCCGCCCTTAACCCACTTAATTTTTTAGGAGAGCACAACAAGCAAACGCTGCTTAAAAGAATAATCACAGCTATAAGACTAATACAGCCAAATAGACACACATTTAGGTTAATTAAAAAGAATTTTATTCGCCGATGTTGATTGTGTATTAGAAGTCGCGATAGAAATTTTGAGCATTTACTGTAAATTATTGTAATTAAAATAGCATGAGAATAATGTATTATATTTGTTATTTCTGTCCTATCGTCAGGAAATACCCAAAATCTTGACTAATTTCAGTTTCGAATCTACTCATAGAGAAATTTTGTTCCATGCACAAATTTTTAAAAAGATTATTCACTTTTAATAAATTTTACATGGAGTAAAATTTCTTTCAGTACAATAATTGATATTATAACAATGAGGAAACGGCAATGGGAAACCCTCAATCGCCTTTCATAGCACCCCTTTTTATAAATAGATTAGAATCCTAAATTAGTCAAGAATTTGAGTATTTTCCGAGGATATGGTAGAACTGTTGCATTTTCTTATGAGCTTCATTTCACAGATGCGCAAACAACAAAAAAACGTACAAGGACGGTGTACTACCGAAGTTAACAAATCGCCTATTGAATTTCATTTCTCGCGTTGAGTGGATCTAATTTATTAGTTACGGAATTTGTTTCTCAACATTTTGGGTAGCACACCTAATTAGCGCTGTAGTTGTTTTCTACCAACTTTTAGTATAATTTATTGTTTTAAGGTTGTTTATTAGTTATATGGGCTCAGCTAATAACGCAACTTTTGCACATTATCGTTTAAATTGTAAAATGTAGCAATGTGTTACCCTTAGCGTAATTCACATGCACAGGAATGAAGTAACCTTACTACCTACTCGATGTTTTTAAAATCTATTTCACTAGTTCTTCAGCCGATTGCCGGCTTCAATTGATGCACAGTGTAGCTGTTCCGCAGCTCATAAAAAAATTCATCTACTTTACAGATAGATATATAATTACAAACTATGTGCTTTAAGTACATACATACATACAGTGTTTTACTAACATATTTTATATATATATTAGTGGTAAGGCTGTGTCAAAAATTGTGGAAATTTGCTGTGAGGCCTGAAAGTGTGAAAACTGTGTTTGATCATAAAATCAAGGTCGAGGTGCTTGTGGTTCTATTATGATTTTTTCATAATGGTTAATTGTAAAATTATGTTTATCGGCAATTAGCAGATCCCGACCGTCTGTTTCTTGTGAAGGCTGCAAAAACCATTATCATGTTATCTGTATCACAAAAACAGATAATCTGTTGGAACTTCTTCAAAGTATACCAGGGCTGTCCTGGAAATGCCCGGATTGTGTCAAAAGTTGCATCGTTATTAATTCCGATGGAATCCAAAATTTACTAGAATCTAAATTCGATGAAGCAGTATGTACTTTAAAAAACCAAGTTCTGTCAATGAAACCTGACTTCGGAGCTTCTAGTAATTTCTCCCCGTTGCGTCAACCTCTTAAATATGCTGATGTGCTCAAAGATCGATCGCAATCTGCTATTATTATTAGGCCGAAAAACAATAATCAATCGTTGACTCAAACGAAATCAGATATCTTGCGGCATCTCAATCCTACTACTGAAAATATTCAATTATCCAAGGTGAAGTCTGTTAAAGATGGCGGAATACTGATCGGATGTCTGAATCCAGAAGATAATGAAAAGTTAAGACATGTAGTGGAAGACAAAATGGCTGACTGTTATGAAGTTAAAGAAGTTACTGGGATTCATCCTCGCATTAGAATAGTAGGTATGACGGAGAATTTTTCAGCAGACGAGTTGCACAAATATCTTTTAGCTGCTAATTCCAACATATTCGCAAATGGTTCAGAGTGCAAGGTATTAAAAGTCTTTCCTACAAAAAAGAATCCAAACATTTGGCAGTCAATTGTGCAGGTAAATAAATTAGACTATAAGCGGGCCTTAAATTCTGGAAATGTATTTGTCGGTTATGATAGCTGCGCAGTATATGATGCAGTCGAGATTTATCGGTGTTTCACATGCAATGAGTTTAATCACTCTTCGCGAAACTGTAACAAAACTGTCTCTTGTCCAATATGCACCGGAGCACATGAGGTTAAACAATGCAAGTCAAAAGATAAAAAATGTTCGAATTGTTTGAAATTATCAGATAAAAATGTTGATACAAACCATGCGGTCTGGGAAAAGGAGAAATGTGTTTCTTATACTGAATCTTGTAAAAGATTTAAAGAAAATCTATTTATATCCAAATAGCCATTACAGGTTAATTCTCATACTCCCCTCGTACGTGTGAGTGACTCCAGGTCAAGTATCGTTAAAAGTCCGAAAACATTATCTGTGTTTTATCAAAATACCAGAGGTTTAAAGACAAAAACTAGCCAGGTTTTTAATATGTTAATTCAACGTGAGTTCGAGATTTTCGCACTGAGCGAAACTTGGCTTGATACATCGGTAAACAACTCGGAATTATTTCCAGATAACTTCAATATATACAGGGTGGACCGAGACTTTTTGACAACTTCACTTACTAAGGGGGGAGGTGTTCTAGTTGGCGTGCGCGATAATATTGCATCAATGCAAGTCGATTTGGCAAACTACTCTTTTCCAACTTTTAAACTAATTGATATTGTCATAGTAAAAATAATAATATCATTTAAATGCATCTATCTCTTAAATCTATATATACCACCAAACACTCCTATAACTGAATTTGAACAACTTTTTGAAGCTTTAGAGTCACTGCACATATTATATGATGGCGTTGCTTTGGTGGTTGGTGATTTTAATATTACCACCTATGCAGACAACCTAAATTCTGGAACAACAAGTAAAGAAACGTCCATCATCAATAACTTCTCAGGGTTTTTTGAATTGACACAAAGTAATTTTGTTTTTAACCATAAAAACAGACTTCTTGATCTTGTTTTCTTTAGAGGTAACTGCTTAGTCGAAAAATCATTAGACCCCTTTGTTACAGAGGATAAATATCATCCTGCTCTTGAGATCACTTGCACATTAGAGTCCAAAATAAATCGTAAAAGCAACCTCGAATCTTCCTTCCAGAATAATTACAATTTTAGAAAGGCTAATTTTCCGCTAATGTATGAGTTGATGTCGAGTATTGACTGGACTTTTCTGGATGCATTTAAAGATGCAGATGACGCCTGCATATATTTCTATGGGAAACTATATAATGTGTTCGACCGCTGTTGCCCCAAATATTCATTAAAATCGAAAAATAAATATCCACCTTGGTTTGATAAGTCTATTATCAAACAATTGCGTGAAAAAACTAAATTCTGGCGTATGTATAAACGTGAAAATGATGTGCATGCTTCTGAGGAGTTTAAACGGATTAGATCTAACGTAAAACATGATATCGATATCGCTTACAAAAAATTTGTTGAAAAATCAGAATCAGAAATCTCTAATAATCCTAATAAGTTTTGGGCTTTTATAAATACTAAAAAATGCAACTCTAAAACGCCACAAGTAATGTCATATCAGAATAAAATATTGGAAAATCCTCTTGATATCCTAAACAACTTTGCTGATTACTTTAGCCAATCTTTCTCTGCTTCAACAGCATTCTGTTCTACTTCTCACAATGTTCTCACTTCCCACCTCAATATTAAGAGTTTTAGTGAAGTAGAAGTACACAAGGTCTTTCACTCAGTTAAGCCAAAAATGACCACGGGTCCTGATAGTATTCCGGCATTCGTACTAAAGGATTGTGCTGCAGTCCTTTCACGACCGCTTTCAGTATTAATTAATATCTGTTTGAAAACATCCACAATTCCATCCATGTGGAAATCCTCAAAAGTGTGTCCGATTTTTAAAAAAGGTGATAAGAAAGATATATCAAATTACCGGCCTATCTCTATTATCTGCAATCTTTGTAAAGTGTTTGAGATATTACTAGAGGAAGAAATATACCGTCATGTCAGTAGGAAAATTACACCAAATCAGCACGGATTTATGAGGGGACGCTCCACAGTCACCAATCTCATAACAGTTACTCAGTTCATAGCTGAATCAATCGACAACAAGGTTCAAACTGACGTAATCTATACAGACTTCTCTAAAGCCTTCGATAAGTTAGACCACGGAATACTTTTGGATAAACTTACCTCTTTTGGACTGTCTTCGGCTTTAATAAAACTTTTTGAATCATATGTACACGATAGGAAGCAATATGTTCAACTTAATGGCTTTAAGTCTGTTGAATACATAGTCACATCTGGCGTTCCCCAGGGATCCAATTTAGGACCTCTGTTATTTAACATGTTCATTAATGACATTGCCAGTGTTATTGACGTCAACTATCTATTGTATGCCGACGACTTGAAATTATACAGTTGTGTAAAAAACATTGGTGACTGTGAAAATCTCTTCAAGAATCTGGAGCGTGTTGTTGAATGGTGTAAACGTAATAACCTTTTATTAAATCCGGCCAAATGTAATATTATGTCTTTTGGTCTAAAAACCAATTTCTTAACTTTCAACTACATGATTGATCATATTTCCCTTCAACGACCTAAAACTTTCACTGATCTAGGCATTATTTTCGATGCAGCACTATCTTTCACCCACCACATTGACAACATTGTAGAATCATCCTATCGAACGTACGGATTTATTGCGCGTTGCAGCCGCGATTTTAAAAATGTGTCTATCCTAAAAAGCCTTTACTATGCATTTATACGGTCCAAGTTGGAGTACGCTGCAGTTGTGTGGAATCCGATGTACCAATATCACATTGATCGCATTGAAGCCGTTCAAAGACGTCTCCTAAAATTATTGAGCTATAAATGTGATGGTATATATCCGCAGATTGGCATATGCCACGCAGAATTGTTACAAAGACATAATATGTTCAGCCTTGAAATACGGCGCAACTATCATTCCGTAGTCGTCACATTTAAAATACTAAACAATATGATTGACTGTACTGACTTACTGGGGATGTTTAATATCTCTCTTCCAAGGATCACATCTAGAAGAACACAGACTTTTTATGCAAGTGTACCTCGTACCAATATTCTGAAAAATTCTCCGATTCATACAATGTCTAGTATAACTAACTTAATTAGCTCTGATATATTTGCTTGTAAATTAGGGGATATTAAAAAGTATTTTTTTTCTAAATCTTAGATTTTTTTGTATGTAAACAAATTTTCTTTTATCTTATATGTTCTGTATTGTTAATTGTTCTGATTTTTCCTACTCTGTAATTGGGTACCTGTTACCTGTAGAGCAGTGTAAATAAATAAATAAATAACATTTTTTCTCCACGGCCCTCAGTGGAATGTGCTAATATAATGCAAATATTCTCATTCTTGAGAGATAATATTCATTCCGTAACACTTGCCTCTATGTGTTTTGCATGTATTTTCATTCCATAACAAGTGATGGAATAACTTTCCGTAATTGTTTTAAACAATATCGACAGCCATGCATGTCAAAACTGTCAATGTCAGATGTAAATGGCGGCGCCGTAATAACAAATTGTAATTTAAATAAAATGAGTGAGAAATCAAGTAAATTTTTGTTCATGGAGAAAACACAGTGTGTTACTCGGTTAGAATAACAAAATTCGATACTCGTGGTTCGTCACGTTCGCTAGCGCTCTCGTTAGGAACGTTCCACTCATCGAATTTTTTTCACTTTAACCTTGTTACAGAATCTACTATTCTGGTTTTGATACAACATTAGTAAATATAGATGAATTGTTTCCATGCTAAATAAAAGTTTCTCACCCATTATGTTTACCTGTGAACTAGAGAATAATGAAAAGAATATCATTTTTGGATACTTGGATACTGGATACTGGAATTCGACTTAGGAAGAACACAATTCTCATCATTGCCTTCAGAAATAAAAGCTAGTTTTCAATTTTTAGTGCATCGTGTATTTAATTTTATCCTTAGTGAAGAAAGATTCTATATGGAAAAGAAGAAAATTAGGAATACATATAGCGAAATGGTTATGATATAAAAATAATTGATAAATTAACAAAACTTATACATAAGAAAAACCCCTTATAATCTACTTTCTGTATTGTTTGATCAAGGGTGATTGATTTTTCACACTTCACCAAACATAAGAGTAGTATAAAGTTAAACTTTTTTTGTTAAGATTAGTTTTAATCATCTCCTGATGATCCTAATATTGCGAAACGTAGTTTTATTTGGTATTTAAGTGGTTCGAGATTCAACCAGTTATTACATTTTTTGCTGAGACATAGGGCAAATCATAGGCGTTGCATTTAATTTTTCAAAAATATTAGACTTTAATTAAATTAAGACTTTTTTTACAAGCATGTAGTTAATATCGAAAGAAAAGTAGTGGATGATCATATGGCTGATTAGTCCATCGCAATACCTTTATAATGATGTACCAGGGGGTTGACACATGACAGATATCTGTATCGTGAAAATTACTACTAAAATCACTAAAGAGGGAATATCTACACTCATAACTGAACAATACATGGTCCCATTGACGATGATTCGAGTTGCGATGGTCGTGTTCAAACTGAAGACGTTGCTTTCGATGAGCTGCGGTAAGAAGTGGCCCTGTAGCGACTCTATATGGAGTAATATTCTGTTCCATCAATCTTCTTCTTACTGCAGCACGACTTATTTGATAATTATAGCGTCGTGAAAATTCTTGTTGTAACAAACCGACTTCGGAGAGTTTCTAATTGCAGAAATAGAACTTGACGATCTGTGGTGTCCCTATTACGTCCTTGACCACGTCTTCTTTGCTTACTACAAATTTCTCTAAATCGTGCTAAAGGTCTAGAAATCTCGGATTGCGAAACGCTAAACTGTAAGCCTAATGGGTTTGGGATAAGTCTTCCTCTACAAGAGCAACAACAACAGCATATTCCTCTGGAGAAAGGTTTCTCAATTCACGTAAGAATAGATTGAAGTGCGATAAGAGATTTGATGGCACCAATGCATTCAGATGGATGTCAAGAAATATAAATAAGCATTTTCAGTTGTCAAAAAGACATAATAACCTAACTACATAACCGTAAGTGCCAGACACCCCGTGTGACATATCATGTCAAACGATTTCATCTGTAGAGTTCATATTTAATGTTGGAATTGATCTAGATGGCTCCGTAGCGGAACCAGCAAGGTTGTTAGACCTCGACATAAGTAATTTGTTATAATGGATTTATTAAAAAAAATATCAGATTATAAAAAAAACAAAATGGTAATAAGTACTTTATTAAAAAATGTTAGTCTTATAAAAAATAAATATGAATATATTTTATAAAAAAAATGTAATAGTAGAAAAAAATTATAAATTATTTAAAAATTGTGATTCTGAAATAGACAGTATTTCTCGATCAATAACGATGAAACACGCTTAATTCAAATGAGAAATGTTTTTAGACTAATAAACAGCGCCAACTAAACAAGTAGAGAGTCAAATAAACTATTGATAAAATTTAATCTATTTCACTTTTTAAATTTTTGCAGCTTTTTGCAGTTTTCACAGTTCCCAAAAACCAAAGATATCTTGAAAAGGTTGGAAGACAACGTAAATAAATATTTCTTAGCCATTAACGTAGACATAAAATATTTACCAAGGTACATATTTAATTTTAAATGAATATGCGTTCATTTTTCGGTGCAGTGTATAATAGTATTTATTACAATAGGTTCTGTCACACTTAATACGTATTCTAACTTGTTTGCTCGCAATCGAAACTGAGAATCACATGTCTGAGAATGTAAAATATTTCATTGCAAAATACAAAATATCGTCAGCTAACGAGCTACTAAATACTTCGTGGCAAATTGGCATTTTTTATAGTAGTTGAGCAATATATTACGAAGGGCATGGATGTGTGTGGCTGAAATGAAACATACCTTACTGGAGGGTTAAAAAAAATTGAAATTATATTGTGAAATTCAGAATTTCTTAATGCGATTCTGACAATATTATTGTTCTCATAGTGATACACTGCGGTAAAGTCAATTCGATATAATAAATTAATTATACGTCGTATTTATGGTCTTCGATTATTACAAATTTAGTTACATGCAGCGCCGTTTCGCGGCCCAGAAATCGGTACATTTTAGAGATTAAGGAAGAATCGGCAACCCTGCTCGCCAGTCAATCCGTGGTTCCCAGCCCACACAGTTTCTCATTCTCGTTTTGTACCCAGATCGGCACAGTGACAAAGTGTTTAAAGTGTATAAAAAGTTCAAATGAGTGGATATTGCCATGTGTGAGTGTACATTAATACAAGGAAAATGGGGAAATAAGTCTTTTAGTCTCACAATCTTTAAGTTTTATTTGTCATAGAAAAAGAACTACCGGTTTTGTGGCCACATATTCAGGTTCAAATCACAAAAATTCGATGTTTTAAAATTAGTCGAATTGACTATTATAAATCTTATACCAAGCTATTTGGCTATACAAATAACACACGCGAAGAAGATGAAATTGACTAGAATACCATGAATTAGAGAAGTCACAAAAACAAACATAAATATATTAAAATTAACTAAAAGTTTAAGATAAAACACGCTAAGAGACCATCTTAATACAATTATTTTACGATTTAACGAAAAGTTCGTTTGTGATATATGTTCAAAATTAAGACTTATTAACACCATGTTCTTAAAATTTAATATTATTATCTATTCTTAATATTAATCTGAGAACCTCATTAGCGTATAGCACCATCTTGCGTTTACAAAAAAAAGTCGCCTTATTACCTTCCATTCTGTAGAGTATACAGGTTGGTGTGTTTATTATTGTTATACAGGCTTCCCGACACAACCGGTGATATTTGATATAACCAGCGAGGTTAAAAAATTAGGATAGACGAAATAGTCTCCGCGTCGTAAGCACATATTCAAATATTAACAACTTTGTTAAATCATTCAAGCTTTACTTAATTAAATTTCCGTGAAAAATAAAATTGTAAATATTTGGTTAACATATATCATACAAAAATAGAGAGGGGGAAAAACCTAACATCAAAAAGGGTCTGACTCAGTTTTGCCAAAGGCTTACAATTAAAAATGTCTATAAATCTAACACAAAGAGATACAACTCTATTAAATATCAATCATTCTGAAGTGTCTAAATATACAGAGTGCACTAAATCTAGGATCAGTTACCTAATTTTTAAGCCAAAGCCCATTAACTCTTACCGGTTTATACCCAATCTCAAAAATCTAAATTTTCGTAAACACCTAAAAATCTAAATATGCTAACAGTGCTTAGATATACATGGTTGGGATAAAGTATGGAACCAAGTAAATATCTTTAAAACGAAACGGACGAGATTTATGAAATTTTGCAAGTAAGTGCAATGGGGCAAAATGCAGTTGATGTACATTTTTTTGTTAATATACTTCCGGTTTAACCGCAAATACCCTCAACTTTTTTAATTCAAATGGGACACCCTGTATATTTTTTGTAGATTTTCAAAGATCTTGTTATTTCGAATTCGTACATACTGGGTTTAGTGTAGAAAATTGCAAAAACGAGGAATACGGCACTTTAATAAAATACTTTTAAGTTTTTATACATTAGAGTAAAATACCATTTAGATAAACAAATTGATATTGTTTTTATTAATAGTAAGAAATAAACGAGTACTATCTAGTAGGTAACTGTTGCCAAACTGTCAAATTGTAATTTACGGAAATAAATTTAAGTGAAAAAGATCATATTGAAATATTAATGATAATCGATTATGGTGATCGATTCATAGAGTGGCCTGCTCGTTCTCCGGATCTAAGCCCATTAGATTTTTTTCTAGGGTGATCTAAAATCACGTGTTTACGTTAAACGACCAACATGCTTGCAGGAATTGACACAAAGAATTATTGATGAATGTGAACTAATACGTGGAGAAGTCTTGGAAAGTGTGACACAAGAATTTGTTAATAGGCTGGCATATTGGCATTTTGAACATTTGAATTAATTTTGTTTAAATTATTATTCTCATTAGTCTAAAGTAAATAAATTTACTTATTCTACAACTAAAAGTGAGTTATTTCTCGTTTTTACAAATTATTTCCACTAAACCCAGTATGTACGAATTCGAAATAACAAGATCTTTGAAAATCTGCAAAAATATACATGGTGTCCCTTTTAACTTAAAAAAGTTGAGGGTATTTCCGGTTAAACCGGAACTATATTATTAACAAAAAAATGTACATCAGATGCATTTTGCCCCATTGCATTTACTTGTAAAATTTCATAAATATCGTCCGTTTCGTTTTAAAGATATTTTCTTGGTTTCATCCCAACCCTGTTTAACTAAGTGATTTTAATAAGGCCAGGGTCACCCACAAGTACTACGACGCAATTGATAGGACATTCGGCAACCCCGAAATTGATTTTTCTCATTTAATAAGCTTCGTCACAAACCCCTTAGCACGTTAAAAATGTACATTTGTGAAATGTTTACCAACATCAAAAACACAATCCAAATTGAACGAATATTCCTGTCGGAGATTATTACAATTACAATTTCCCTCTATTATTCATATAAAATCAGCTTTTACGAAAGACAGGATACGAAAGTATCATGAAAATTCGAAACAAACGGTTTTTTTTAAATAATACAAAAAATGTCCTTATACATTTTGATCGTCCTGACGGATTTTTTTATTCGGGTTAGTTATATTAAAGACAGTTTTCAATCATCTGACAGATTGTCCGACTTGCTATTTTACCGGAAATGAGGCAAAAGCTAAAAATTTAAATGAACACCCTGTATATTTTTGTGTATTTGGATTCTACACTTACTAATCAACTGCCAAATTTCACTTTAGATTATTTAAAAAAAAAATTTAATATTTTTAAAATTTAGTAGTGTGACCTTATTCAAATTACCAAAAAAATAATCACCTAGAAAGTATTAATTTTTCAAAAAAAGTGCGTTACTTATTAACGATTAAGTTTAAGAATTCCACTCACTTTTCAATAAAAACATACATTAAAAAGCTATTTCACGTACCTTTAAAATGATGTACATAATAATTTTCTTAGTTTCTAAATAAAGCAGTAATATTTAATTTTCGAATAACACAATATATTTCTGAAGCAAATCCTGTTTAGGCAGTGTAAGAACGTTTTGAAATAATAAAATGCTTAGTTTAAAATAAATTAAAAAATTAATTTTGGTGATAATTTTTTTGAAAAATTAATTTTGGTGATAATTTTTTTGAAAAATTAATGCTTTTACTTTATTTTTTGCTAAATTGAGTAAAATCACGACCACTACATTAAATAATTTGGAACAAGTAAATATGTAAAAATATACGGGGATTCCATTTAAATTTTCAGCTTCTGCATCATTTCCAATAAAAAATCTGTTAACGTTATAGGGGTGACCCACAGCTCTTGTAAACCCGGTTTATCTTGGTACAATAGAAAATATCTAATTGTAATATCTTTGACTAAATTTCCCCTTAATTTACAATGCTTTCTATATTGCCCATTATGTCAAATTACTCCCTAAAAAGGATAACTACAAAAACTGTTTTTAATTTTTTAACAAGCAATAAGTTTTCTCATAAAATGAAATTGAATATGGGATACACCAAAAAAACCTTATGATCAAAATCCACTTGTAGAGTAAAACGCGTTTGAAATTAACGCTGGACCGGATTTACACTTGCAATTCAATCAATTTTATTGAAATAAACATGACAAGATGCTTTGTAAAGCGACAAAAAAAACAGGTACGCCGGTATGCGTATCCATATCTACTTCACGCGTGTTTATTACTGCCTTGATATGATATTAAGTGTTTCGTGTTGTTTTATTTTAATCTTATTATCAGGTTCTTATTTCTATTTTATTAATTAATAAAACACTTCAAAATTGAATCGCAACTAATGACGTCAGCTTCTACAGGCGTTCACTTTACCTGCAGAAGCGCTGTTGCCATTCGTTAGGATTTTACTAGATACTCGTTTTTCTCGCAAAATCATCTTTAACAAGAATCTTATTTACGTATGTAGAATTGCGTTTTTACTTTTGCCATTGACAAACTTACCTACAAGTTGGTTCATCTGCTAAGGGACTTCTAAGAAGTTTTAAAATCAAATTCCTACTTTTTTACAATTTTTTCCTTCATTTCGGTTCATTACGTTTTTTCGTTGAAAATTATGAGTTGTCTTTTTTATGACATTTTTTTCAGTCCAACCCCTAAAGAGATATCACTCTCGAAAGGATGGAATTAAAATTGAATATGAAAAAAAATCGTATAATTTCCTCTTTGTGTATGTAATATCTAAAATTTCAAGTTAACTCAGATTTGAGAAAAAAATCAAAACTAAGTTTTAATTCCGTCCTTCCGGATATCTTTTGAAGGGTTGGACTCAGAATTTTATTTTAATTTTAACAAGGAATCTTCTTAATTTTTTTGCATGAATTTAAAAACGCCCTATATGACAATTTTATATAGGTTATATGATAATACATTTTTGTAGCTACAACCTAACTTAAAATATTGTTCATTATGGCCCGTTGCACACGCTACGAATTTGGACGCACGGAAAAAAGTCGTACGGTTTTTTTCCGTCACATATGTGTTTGCACATATTACGTACCGCAAGCAGTAGTTTGCACTCAGTTGTCTTGAATCGAATTATGCTTACAATGGATATGACTATTACTCCGCTTTCGAAAATAACGGAGCTGATTGGGTCCATCCAGTAAATGAAACAAGAATTGAGGTCGGTGTATTTTATACCCTGTTTGAAGAATTACGGAAGAGTGGTACCAAACCCTTCAATTACTTTCGCATATCGATATCATAATTTGACAATACAAACTTGAGAAACTGCATAGACCTAGTTGAAATGCTAGCTAATACTTTGAGACAAGCATTAAAGCAGTAAAGGTGTTTTTCAGTATCATATATTGTAAGGAAGGTAATTATTAAGCATATGGAAAATGTTACAAAATTACATAAAACACCTGTTTTTACAGAAAGACATACTGATTCACCTTATGTCAAATTAGCATTAACGTAAAATAAGTTGCAACATATTTTTAGAGTAAGTTTTGTTTTTTATGTAATATATTGAAAAAAAAATATTTTTTATCATTCGTTTACCACCGAAATCTGTAGTATGGTTTGAAGAGATTTAGGAGACATACTATCATCTGGATACGCTGAGTGTTTCAACGTATTTTTAAGATCATGATAAATTAAAAGCGTTAATAACCCTTGTATAGATGTAGATGCCTTTTAGTAGATATAGATATGCATGTTGGGTAGATGTAACGCCTGTTGGTTTGTATTTATTTATAATCTACTTCCTGGTAATGTTGAAAAAAAAGGCCTCGTTGGATAGAGTGAATGAAGTAAAGGATTTCATAAAGAAAGAAATTTCCACAGTAACTTTTATCCATCACGTAACAATAGCTACTACTACATCGAGTGCTACCGTACCGTGGTGTGTGCAAGCACCCATTTGGCCACGTGGGCCACTACGTTTTAAAGACGACACGGAAATCCTGTGCTTGTAGCGGCAAGAGACTGCTGCTTCTTGCTGATTATGCCATGATCGAATCATCTGCAAAGGGCTATTAGTTTCTTCACGCCGTTATTGGAATTTCGACATACTATTTTTTTCCGTACGCCCAAATTCGTAGTTTCTGCAACGAGTCTAAGGGTCAGGCCATAAGGATGTTGGATGTTAATGGTTTGTTTATAAGCAGACGATGTTTTAGTAATAGCGGCGTGTATTTTTAAAATATGTTCATTAGGCCATACACTTCAGGGTTAACTCATTTTCTTCGATTATGTAGATGTTTGGCGGGCATTTGGTTAAAACAATGAAGAAAAAGTCGAGCAAAATCCGAGGGCCAGGCTGAATTAGTTTTTAATTAGTGTGAACTAATTTATGTCATTGAAAAAGTTTTATTATATTTTTTATTCTTTTGTTTGCTGTCTAAAGACTGATAATTATCGCCTCTACTGGAAACTTGACGTCTCCTAAGTTTTTCTTTTATGGGGAAGTCCCAATGTGACAAAACTAAACCAAAACATGTGTGTGATATTTCGTAATTTTAGGAAAAATAGTCATTTTTTTTTGTACTCTTTCTACAAAGAACCTATAATGACCCCAATAAGAGTTATTATTAAAGTTATAATTTTCATTTAAATGAAGGACAAATGAAATATGGAATATGTTATATATATATTATTTATTATTTGCTACACATAAAAATTTTTGCGTGTGTAAAGAGTCTTAATTTACTAAGTTAAAAAAATCGTGATACATTTTACTTGGATCAGTATTTTAAATAATGGAACTCACTAGTTTTAAGTAAATTTTGTTTATTATTTCGATATTGAATAAACTATGTATTTCTTTTTTTGTTGCAATATCATTTCGAGGTTATAAACTTTTTTACAATGAAAGTGTCAAATAATAAACGTAATTCTTTAGAAGTGGCTAAAGTACTAATTCCTATCGTTTAAATTTCTCAGCCTAGTTTAATTATGATTTTTCTCGAGGACTTATTATTATTATTATTATTATTATTATTATTATTATTATTATTATTATTTGTTTCCAAAATTGATTAATGAATGTTGCAAATGTTATAATACGGCTAAAAGATTTATTTATGATTATCAGAGAGAGCGACTTACTGCGACATTTCATAATTATCACAGGTGGAATCAAGAAGATAATGCGAAATAATTGGTAATATTTTAAAAGAAAATATATTGCTCGACAATAAAATAATTGTAGTGAAATATGCAATACTCCAAGTACACACGAAAAAACTATAATAAGTAAAATATACATATATATTATTTAGATAATGAAAAATGTTTATAAATCCCGAACATAAGTGAAGAACTATCTCGGTGTAGCTCCTTTGTCAAACATGTTAAATGTAGCATATAGGATAACCATATTTTTTTATTGTAGAAGTCATCCACACGCCTTCATGTATGTTACCTCATCAGTAATAAATAGCTGAACTTTGAGTTTGTTATCTACATAATTCTCATTTCAAAGTTCACTTAAACTGCCTATAACAAGGCTCTTGAAGCAGCACTTGCCCTTTCTAAAACCTTATGTGCTACCAGGTGACTCCCTGCTGGCATATTTTCTTCCAAAATTTCTATTACCAATCATTTTACCTGAACCGTCTATCGTTTCATCCACACTAGCTCAATGTATTTGACTTTATATTTTAAAATAACGCTGTATTTCATGTAGAATAAACTTTGAATAGGTAGGATGTTCTCAAATGGAGATTATTAGGTGCACTAACTTCACCCACCGAAGTCACCTTGGATATTGGATTGTTAAATTGTTTCCAAGAAATGATGTACTCGACCATGAATTTTAATAATATTTATTAAATTGTTTTGTTTCAGTAGGAGTTCGCACACCACTTCTTAAACATATATGTTTATTTAAGAAAGTGTCTTGTGAGGGCTGATTTTTTCACTGGTAATATTGTTACATTCCATACTGAGTACCAAACTATTAATATATACTAATTTTAGACATTCGGTAATCCACGATGATACTTTTTTACCAGCGTTTGTAGAAATGTTGGTCTTTACTTGATATTCGTGCACCGACGACCATACACACGGCATGTATCTATGCCAGTGTTGGAGGCAAGTGAAAGCGAACGCTTTACAAGCGTTCATTCAAGACACACAAAATGGTGTCTGATGAGCTGATAGCAACGTCAGCTCTATTCTTAAGTTCAGCTGCATTATTTTTATCAAAAACTAATAAAAAAAGAAAAAAACGCAGGTGGTGGTTAAAATTGCGTTCATTATTATAAAGGCAAACCATGGCGACTTATATATATCGTCAACTACTGCTCCGGAGTCAATAACCTTTTTTTAAGCCTCTATAAGTTCTCATCAAATACTCCTTTTTTTTTCTTTAATAATTCAACTGTATATGAACCGACATTTCGTTGCCAATCGCAGCCCACGCATCAGAATCTAAATTTCTGGTTTTATGGTTTACATGTTGTAACGGGTTACTGTTTATATACATTAGAAAATTCCATAATGGTTTCATTGTTCCAGTTTTCAGTCATTTCTGTTTAAAAAACAATAATTGACAACAAGCAATATTGTTGAATGTTCTACAGTACTTAGCGTGCACGACTAACTTTTTCAAGGGATACCAATAACTATTCAAACAAATTTAACCTCAAAATACACTCGTACTAAAATATGTCGTATGTACGGTGATCAAGCCCACTGATGAGATTCAATAAGTCCCTTTGATGTGTCGAAATTACCGCTTACTAGGCGATCTCTAGAAAGCGCCAACGTTGGCTTTGCTTTGCCATATGTTTTACCCCGGGACCACACATTAGCGCCAACGTTGACGCGCCCAATGTGTGTACCGGTGAAATAGGAGTGGGGAAAGTCCTGGCTATAACGTTGGACCGTATCCGAAGCGAGTCTGTTTTCTCGCCAAAGATCAAAGGTATTGGCGCCAACGTTGGAGATCGCGGCCACGCATTAGCATTCTATTCAGTCGATGTTTAGCAACGAAGGGTGAGGATCATTTAGTAGTATTAGCGAAAATGAGTCAAGAGCAATGGATGCGCACCAACTGGTACTGCGCATTAGACATGTTAACGTTGGCTTCAATGTGTGGGTGCTTCAAGAAAAACAAGGCAACGTTCAAACGAAATTTGGCGCGAATATTCGTTCTAATGTATGGATCTAGCCTTACATACACACGATGCGCCAATGTTGGAACAAGCGGGCATTGGCCAAGGCTTGCCATGCCGTCTGTAGCCGCCTTTAAACTCATTACAATTATCACCAATAACTAGTCATAGCAGTTGAAATACCCTGTATAACCTATTACAAATTTATATTGTTGCAATGGGCAATCGACGTAGAAATAAAATACAGCATTTTTAATGTAGTACGACTTAAACCCGCTTTCTCTTCTACATTTACAAACCATATAGGCGATAATCGAAGTCCCTTTTTTTACTTAAAAAAAATTCTCTTAATCCATACTTAATCTCTACTGTACCGACACTCTAACAATAATCCAACGTATTTATGACAGCGTTGCCAAATTCCAAAATAATTTAATCACCACTTTTAATTTTCTAAAGACGTGATTTTCTATTCAAATATAAATAGATTTTTGTTGTGAATTATTATTATTATTATTATTATTAAAATAGTGTTTCATTTTATATGTGGTACATGTTGAAGCAATAAATCTATACAATTACAAGCATGTAACTTACCAAACCACAGAAATGAATTTCCTGTTCCTTATCAAACTGAGTAGATATCTTCCTAACTGGATTTATAAATATCTACCCATATGGTGCGAGAGTTCAGGATATTTATTTTTATTAATAATTTTCTTAACCTTGTTAACAGTTTTGTCGTCATAAAATGCTTTATTGAAATAAAATATAAGGGCGTAGACCTTATTGGAACATGTATTAGTTACATTTTCCTTAGAACTTTAATATTAATATAATATGTTTGCCGATCTTAAAAAATACGTGAACAATATATGGGTCTATGTAAGTAGGTACTTAACATTTTATTGGAAATTTTTATCTTAATTTCAGCGCTAGAATCATATTAAGGGATAAAATGATTAATAAATCCTATTAAAAAAGGTCTACAATTTTGAAATGATTGTAGAGCAATTTCTTAAAACTGTTTTATACCTCATAATAAAAGTATTAAAAAAACTGTAGAAATTAATATGAATCTGGCAACAACGTTTCAAGTTAGGTCCGAACAGTATGCGCCGTGGACACTTCGACCTAACCTCAAATTTTTTTAGTCACAGTCGACTGCGAATCGTAGGCAACTTTTAGTTTGTGTGCCGTTATTTATTGAAATATAAAACGTTTTTCAATACTACAAAACACCCAAAGATGTACTTAATGAGGTAAAGAACATTATTGATGTGAAAAGCTCTGTAAATTAAACAGTAGGTGGCAAAAATAGGGAGTTATCCCTCCCAAGAAAAAAGTTGAATGTCACTCCAAACTTCTTTACTTGTTGAAACACCGATAATCTCTATCGATATGGAAACTCTGAAATCTTTGACCGGAAATACTTTCAGTTGTGAGTTTTTTGTTGTAGACAACGTGCAGATTCATTAGGATCGTTGACGAAGGTTCAGTAGAATCGATTTTTATTTCACGGTATTACATTTTATTTTAGCAGTAAATTATGCAACGAAGTTTTAAACATTCTTATCACTAGTTTGTTGCAGGAATCACACTACTTTTTTCATTAAATATTTTATTGGTTAGTCAAATCTATTAATTCCATACAATGATATTAACGAGAGATAACAACATATTTATTTTTCCTTCCTTTTTGCAGGGAGTTTGCCTTGTGACGTTAATTCCAGTGTTATAACTACTCATGAGTATCAATTTCTCGAAGAGGCAAAAAAGAATAAAGATAAGGTTATGAAAAACAAAGAATATACCGCTATAGATATTGAATCATCTTTAGAGGCTCAACGACTTTTAGATCATGATTCTCTAGCGGAAAACTATACTGAGACCCAAGAGATAACCATTGTACCAAGGTACACCTCAACAGCGACTCTACAAATTTGTAAGTACATTTCTATAATTTAATTGCATATTATTTTTATTTAGCACAATAGTTTAGTGGGACCCAATACTTAAAACAATGTTAAGTTAAAAATATATTTGAATATACAGGCTGTTTGTAAATTCGCAGGAAAAAAATTAGGAGGGGATTTCCCATTGAAAATGATAGTGGTGTTTGGAATTGAAATTACATTATTATTTTTTTTCTGAAATTAATCTAGAAACTTGAAATTTTCGGGTTTACATACACTTATAAAGAGGTAATTATGGATTTTTTCTTCTGAATTTCCATTGTTATATGAGTGCGAAATTAACAACCCTTATTTACATTTTATGTCACAACTTTTTTATGATCAAATTTATAAAATAAAAAAAATTTGAAATTTCTGTTTTATGAACTTTTTTATTTGTTTGATTTTTTACATATAACTAATAGTTTATACCGTGTGTACCACCCAAATTGAATATCTCCTTATTTTGGCATTTGTCACTGATATGCTGAACACATCAATCGATTTTGTTTGTAGCAGATATTTACTCCATTGGTTGCACTAATGAATCACTTGACTTCTGTCAGTGACGTCACTGACATTTTTTTAAGTTAGACGTTATACGCCAAGTGGCACATAATTGAAGGGCATTCAAAGGGAATTTTAGCACTATGTCAGGTTTTTGAAATAGATTCTTAATGGGGCCAAAAATAATTTCGAAAATAAATAAAATAAATAAATTTAATGTAAGAGATACTTGAGACGTTCCCCTTGCATATTATGGCAACACCCTATTCTTAAATAAAAATGGTGTCTGACATTGTTTAACATCTATGGTCTGATAGGTCTAGTGATGTAGGTAAATAATCTAAATGGTGTCCTTTAGATTTGTAAATAGTGAGATAAACTTATAAGAAAAAAATCTAAGGGAAATACGATCTGGTGACCTCACTGGCTGTTCTAGCTGTCCTCGCCTTCCAATCCAACGATTTGGATAAGGTCAGTATATTGACGGACCTCACCATGGTAATGTAGTGGTACTATATCCTATTGGAACCATATGTCTGCTGGTGTTTGTGACTTTCTTCTGTTGGGATACACATTTCTCAGTGACGGCAGTGACGATTTTAAAGAGACACTTTTATTTATTAAGATTAGGGTGTTGCCAATATATCAAAGGGGAACATATCGAGCATCTCTTACATTATCTGTAATTGTAATTTAATTGTATTGTAATTTTTTTTTTTTCGTTAATTTTCGACATCCGTGACAAGTATCAAAATATGGAGATATGCAATTTATTCTACTTACCTGATACACACTCTGGATTTCAAACAAAAAAATAGAATATCATGCTTATTAAATGAAATAACAAAATTAAAAACGCAATAACAGAACATAAGGTATGATAAATGTCATAACATAATACACTAAAAAAAAAACATTAGTATATGTAGGCCCCAAGATTTCAAAATTCTATATTCATTTGAATTCGAGAAATAATGCAATTTTTATTAATTTTATAATAATAATAATAAATGTATAATTATGTAAAAATTTAAAAGATAACACTCGATATATTTTTGCATATTTGGGTTCAAATACACACTAATCAACTTTTAAATGTTACTTTAGATCTACTTTTTCCAAATTTGTTTAAATATTTTTAAAATCTAGTGGTTTTCACCTTATTCGAATTACCAAAAAAAAAGTAGCAGAATCATCTAGAAAGTATTAATTTTTCGAAAATATAGTATTTACTTTTATTTTATTAACGATATAATTTTAAAAATTCCAGATTTTTTTAATCACACTATTTTCTGTTACTTTTAATGTAATTCTCTATATTGAAAAAATGATAAATAAGATTCTTGTACATGATCAAATAAAATGCTGTGAATGTATTTAAAATCATTTTATTTTTTATCTATAATAATAAATATTATTATTACAATAGTTTACAGAAAAAACTATCAACGGTTACGTTACACTATACTATAAAACTATAACATTTTTATAACTGGATTTGTAAGTGAAAGTTGTTCATTTTGGAATAATTTGTTTATCGTTGTTATATAATAACATTTTTCTTTAAAGTTTTCTAAAGTATCAAGTTGTAAATACAAAAATTAAATTAATATAAAATATTAATGGAACCTTAGAGCAAGTCACAATATTGTTAATGTTAAAAACTTAATTACAATTAAATTAATGGTAGGTTTATTGATTAGTTTTAATGTTAGAAACGCCCTTTGATGTTTGCTTAATTAAAATGAAAAAACAAAAAACTTTTTAACATTATATTACATTAACACTATCATAAAACAGCACTTACACTCACAGATATGCTTAAAATTGACTGCCGCTGGACTTCTGTCATTCTCATTGTCACTATCGTTATCGGTTTCATTTAAATTTATTATAAGTTTTGAGAATACTGGTAAATATTTAAAATATTTATTTTCCTTATTAATAATATGTTTATTAGGGTGGGTCAAAAAAACCGACAATTTTTTTTTACTTTGTACTCTGAAAAATCGGTTACTAGACACCTCGAGAGAATTCTCACCCAACATGAGCTCTTAATTTTGATAACGAGGTTCTCCGCTTTACAATTTCCATTTTTTCCTCAGTATTAGAAACAAAAATTCATATCTCTTCGACAACTGTTCGTTAAAAAATATCTCTCCTCATATTCTTGTAAGAAATCGAATGCTCTACAAAAAAGGTCTCTTACAATTTTTTCGTAAACCTCACCGTTTAAAAGATATCGAAGGTCAAAGTTTAATTATTTTAAGAGAAATTTCTGTTTTGCTTATGAATTTTCTAACTCGCTTACAAAAATCAGGATTTTAAGTTATTATAAAGATAAATTTCATGAAAATATTATTAAAATAAAAAAGTCTTTTCGTAAAACTCAAAAATTAAATTGAAATTTTTCGAATTATTCATCAAAAACTGTTAAAATTAGTATTCATTGAGGTTTGACGATGAATATCTTTTAAACGCTTAATTTAATCGAAAAATCATAAGAGACCATTTTTGTAGAGCAGTTAATTTCCTACAAAATTATGAGTTGCGCGATTCATAAAAATTTTTTGGGATCTACCCAATTGCTACACATTTGTAGATAACAAGAGGCTATAAAAATACTTACTTCCCCCTACGACGTGGGACCTTTGGAAGCAGATATTTATTATTTGTAAACTGCTCTTGTTATCTACAAATGTGTAGCAAGTGCGTAGATTCCAATTATCCTTGTACAGGATGTTCGAAACTTATTGAATAATTGAACTAAGTACGGCCCTGTAGCCACATTTTCCACTGATCTGATTTTATTTCAACCAAAACATTAACAAAAATCTCTCAGATACCAATTCGTAACCCCCAAAACGCTCATTATACTTTGAATGTAAAATTTTGGTAGTACAATTGTCTGCGGAAAAATAAAAAGTAGTTAAGTAGATTCAGTTTTTTCTGCTCTTCGATTTATAAAAAGCAATTTAAAAAAATTAGATACACCAAGGTGTTGTTTTTTGGAAAAACGAATTTTTGAATGTTTTGTTAAACCAGTTCTGGATTTTCTTTTCGGTAATACTTTGGTAGATTTTTTAGGTAATGGTTATTACGCGAACCAAAATATCAAAATAATATACAGAGTAATTCGGAAGTTATGAGCTCCAAAAAAGAAATAGGCCAAATTGATTAAACACCCTATATCTCAGTTATAAAAGATGGAAGATACATTAAAAATAAGTTATTTAGAACCACCAAAGTGACGTCCATCTACAGTTAAAGTTATGCCCTTTCCCAAAGAAAAACCTATATAATCCTTTTATTTCTTAGCAGCTACTCCTGTGGACGATCCCCTTCCATTGGACTTAGATCGTACAGTCGAGAAGAAACCTTTCGACTTAGAGTTATTATCAACCAAAGTGTTACACAGCAAGTACAACGTCTACATACCAAATTATAGAAGTACTGAAGAAAGGGTTAGTACTTAATAGTTTTTTATTTTTAACTACTAATAGATAATGTTGTTACAAAAATAAAACATTAAATTTTTTTACGTTTATCATTCTAAAAAATTGTTTTTATTCATACTTTAGTTAATAAATGGTATCCAGAAATTACATTTTATTATATTTCGAGCTAAAAATGTATCTTATATTTTAATACTTAGTTTTCAAAAAATTAATGGAGGGCGCACGTATTCGTAAATTGTTTTAAGTCTTACATTTTTTAACTTATTACTCAGTATAAAAATTTCTTAGTTTATTGGTTTTATTTTTTTAATTAATCTGTTTCCATTACTCTCTTAAAGTACCTTCAGATAGATAATTACTTGTAAATGATAAACATTTATGTAATGTTTGATGTTAGGGGTGAAAAGGTCAATATGCTTCCATGTATATACATGACACGGTGTATGAAACCTATTTATTATGTTTAGCGTTACATTCAGTTCTTTGTCGTTGTTCGTTCATTTAGTTAACATTTTTCGAGTGAAAAATCTAATCAAAATGTAGAGAATATATTTATTAAGTAGTTTAAAAAATACATAATTGACATAAAAATACGCTTTGTGTGCTTATAAAGCTTTAACCCTGCGCAGCATCATATTTATTACATAAAACCCATTCGTATTGTTTTTAGAATGGGATCCTTATAGAGATGAGTAGATTCCTTTGTAATCCCTAAAAAATCGGAATTTTCAAAGGAGTAAAACAAACTCGAGATTATATTAAAGTACATTAGAGTTTTGTTCTGTTTGAGTGTATTCTTTTGTGTTTAAAAATTGAATATATGAGTTTTTATAAACATTAGTTATTTTTGTATTATTATTTACTCTATCGGTAATAACTTATATCAAGCCGCTTTCATAAATTCGTCAGTTTGTCACTTAATAGTGCATAAAGAGTGTATTTATTGAAAATAAGCTTGGACCAATGAAAATACAAAGCTTGGATATAAGGTTGGGAATCTAGTGGTAATTCGGTAAAAATCGTCGAAAATAGTGTTTTACCTTTAAGATACGGGAAATATTCATTTACTTCATTAGGTTTAGGTTATTAACAACGGTTTATGTTAAACAGCACACTAAATTTTTTGAAAAATTGCATTAAAGAAATAATAAATGTTCACCAAATTTTAAGTCTCATGATTATCCTAATATTTTTTTGTTTTATTATTAAATTAATAAAAGAAACATGTGAATCGAATCTTCCAAATTTGAAAGGTATGATTTATGTAAATTAAATGTTCTTAAATAAAAAAATTTGTTATATTTTATTTTTATGAAAAAAATTGTCAAAAAGTCGAGATAAGTTATTTGATTTTAACCCAATAATTAAAAAAAAATATTGCTCATCTAATTATTTTGAGTTATATCTGTAATTACCCCATTTTTTGTACATTTGGTGGCGATTTATTATTTTGTTAATCTCTCATAAATTGTTATATAAAATTATTTTTTAGGTAGGTATATTATTTTATTTGTACTTAAGTGCTATGAGTTCACCATTTTTTCATTAAAAAATATAGATTTTTTAAAAGTAAACATTTAAATAAAACCACAATAAAATAACCAAACGAACACAACTCATCCACATTAGCAATAAAACAGTTTTGTTGTTTGTTTTACTTTTGTAAAAACAGCAGCATTACCCCTACCCCCATATTTAATTTTACCATTTCCAATAGTTATTTCAAATAGCCACATCGAACTTATATAAAATTGACAATTTTTGAGTATGTGCATTTTCTATCCTTATAAATATAAAATGCTTGTATTATTTAACTAACGTTGCATCTCTTTCAGTTCCTAATATCCTGTGGTAGCATATGATAAAAAATCAGCCTACATATGTTACAATCCTCTAATAACATAAAGCAATTGGTTTCTAGCTCTAGATAAAGAAAGTTGATGTGTAAAAATAAAATATCTTAAGTTTTAAAATAAAATTCTTTTCAGCAATCTTGGCGTGTACTTGAGATAAAACGAGTATCACTTTAGTAGCAAATACTTCCATATTTTCGAACTGTAAAACTGCTTTTTCGTTATTGCGCTATCCAACTTACGTATTCACCTAAGTGATTTTTTTAAATATCTACTAGTGCCAGTTGTAATGTAATAAGTCACTAATAGTATGCGCTAAGTTTTTAAAAGTTTCTTTTGTAAATTCCAAATGAATTCCAAACTCTTAAATTGTGCGCTTCGGGTGAACTGTATGGAATTGAATAGTTTACCGTTCAATAATTTTTGATATAGGTTTCAACGTTAATTAAGGAATTTAGCGAAAAATCCGCTCAATGGCTCTGCCACTGGTAATTTCAGGCTGTTTGTTTTACTTATTTCATGTAGTAATGATGACGTTAGGTTACGTACATGCCAAGAACGGTGAAAAAACCTATACCCCCTTTCTGAACGTTAATAACTCTAAATATATTGTGCAAGGTTCATAGGTTCATATTTATCTATATTTACAAAATAATTTAACATATGTTGAATCATTCATAATTGAAAATTGTCTTCCTAACCTCACCTAAACCAAATTTGAAGAAAAATTACAGTTTTATTTAAAAACTCTATTATTAAAATTTAATGAAAAATCTAAACAAACCTGACCTAAGTAACAAAATGTAGATTTGTTCCTTTATTATTATTATTTTTATTTTCTTAGTAATATATTTGGAAGCACTCTTGTTGTATTCCAGAGGCTCAAGTGAATTTTGTTTATTTTGGTTAGTTAGTGTTATTTCTGTTCAATGTTAATCGAAAAAGTGCATGCCACTGTTTATCCATTTTGGATTATTAAACCATATCCGATTTTTGATACTGAGGAAATTGTTAGTGAAAAAGCTTCGGAGGTAAGCGTAATTCATAAAATATTAAAGTAATAACTAAACTCTCCATTAATTTGCATAACGTATTATAAAATCAAATAATCTTAATAATACCTAAATAAATAGTTACCCAATTTGTTTATGTATATTGTAAATATCGTAAATATTGCCTAAGTTTTGCGTCTGTATTTTGATTCTATAGATTTTTAGTTGATTGTAATATATTTTTAAAGCGTCTCCAAAATAATAACACTAATCGAATTATTTTGCCTAGAAGGTCGATGAAAATGGCAATGCTCTTCATCAAAACCCTAATACAAAAGCAAAGAAAAAGAAAATCCAGACTGATAAAAACGTCGTGGTTCTCACCGCTGAAAGTGTAAGTAAATTTATGATATTGCTAAGTATAGATTGCATAACAAGACCAGATTGTTGCCAGAAGTTGTTTTTATTTAAAATAGATTTTAAAAAAATATTAAATACCTAAGTAAAAAAATATTTAACAACATTATGATATTTAATAAAACAATTTGCGTATGGTTAATTTAATAAATAAAGTATTAAATAATTTTCACTCTTGACATTTATTGTAAAATTTCGGTTGGAGATTACTAAAATTTGATTTTCCACTACCGTGCATAAATTTTTAACTTATGGTGTCTTTACATCTTTGTATTCCCTTATTAACATTTGATGTATTATTAAATTTTAAGATTACTGTTACAGTAGTAGAAAAAATGTATGCATTTCATTTGTAAAGTGAAAAAGTAGTACTCTTCACACTTGTTACATGAATAACTGTTTCAGGTTGAGGGTCATCGGAGTGACATAATAAATGATTTAGATAAATTAATACAGTATGTCATGGGGGATCGGGATGACAACTCTAATTCTGGAAGTAGGCCCAGTAAATCGAATGTCCACAAATCAAAGCAGCTTCATAAGCAGCATGCATCAGAAGATTCTGGTCGAAGTGGCAGTATGACCAGCACAGCTAAAAAACAACGTGCTCATTCTTCAAAGGTATTTTTCCTACTTTACACAATAAGCCCATTAGAATGAAAAAATATAAAATAGAACAAATTTAATCGCTTAATAATTTCTTAATTCTTTATTTTATCAGCTACTTACAATGAAAATAAAAAATAATTGGAATGGTATAATTTTAATAATATAATAATGATATAATAGGAAATTTTTTTTGACCGCCTTGCGTTAATCAAATACTGTAACCTAAAATCACGTGACCCAATACAATTTCTAAGAAAATGTGATTTTCTTAGAATTATTATATTACATTGTATTATATTCATGTGTACTGGACAATATTGATATTAATAAAAATTTAATAAAATAGTAATAATAGCAGGCCTAACTTTAATAAAATAATCTAACGTTAAAATCACGTGACCCAATACGATTTATAGGAATAAAAAGTGATTTTAGGGTTACCGTATTTCATTAGGGTGAACTACATCTGTATTAAAATTATAATAATAATAATAATAATAATATAGATAATAGTTTAAGGCTCATGTCAAATATGTTATAAAACTTTAGAGAGTTGTTCGTGTATTCAAGAGGGAAGATATATAAAATAATATCTTTCATAAATACTTTTACTATTTTTTGTATTCATTTCTTTTTACACCAAGCTACGACTTAGATTCAGATCACTCTCCAATAATAACTACCATCAGTACAACAACAATAATCAAAAAACCAAATCCTAGACTGCACAACACAAAAACTAATTGGGTCAAATATAAACAAATAATAGAAGAAAGGGCAAGCCTAAACATAAGACTTAGGGAAAAAGATGACGTCGAACTTGAAACCAAAAAGTTTATCAATTTACTACAATATTCTGCTAAAGAATCTACTCCAAAACAAAACCCACAAACAACCAGCAACTACATACCAATAGAAGTTAAAAAGTTAATAGCTGAAAAGAGAAGAGCTAGATCCACATGGCAACGCACTCAAACTCCTGAAGATAAAAGAAGATACACACAATTAAGTAACAAACTAAAAGAAAAACTTAGAGAAATAAAAAATGAAACAATGGAAAAATATGTCTCAACCCTAACAAGACAAGATAATTCCATTTGGAAGCCAATTAAAAACAAGAGAAAACCCATAACAACCTCACCACCCGTTAGAAAATACACGAATCCACCAGGACCATGGGCTAAAAGTAACAAAGAAAAAGTGGAACTATTCGCCGAATATCTATCAGAAGTATTTACACCGCATGACAATGATCACGAGCAAGAAATTGAACAAGAATTACTTAATGAGGCCAGAGCACTAAATCCCCTCCAATCAATTACTCTAAACGAAATAAAGCAAGAAATCAGTATGCTAAACACCAGAAAAGCTCCAGGACTTGATCTTGTCACAGCAAAAATGCTGAAAGAACTACCAGAAAAAGGAGTAAAAGTATTGATGTATATACTAAATGCTATAATACGACTAGAATATTGGCCTGCAACTCTGAAAATCGCACAAATAATAATGATATTAAAACCAGGAAAAGATAAAACAAACGTATCCTCATATAGACCTATAAGTCTATTACCTATAATATCAAAACTACTGGAAAGACTAGTACTAAACAGACTAAATAACGACCTAGATGAACGGAACTGGATACCAGACCATCAATTTGGGTTTCGCCGCTCACACTCCACGATCCAACAGTGTCACCGCATTGTAGATGTAATTAGTAAATCTCTCGAAAACCGCCAGTACTGTACAGCTGCATTTCTAGATGTAAGTCAAGCATTTGAGAAAGTTTGGCATCCAGGTCTACTATTCAAAATTAAAAGGAATCTCCCAGCAAAATACTACAACCTTCTAAAATCCTACTTAACCCAAAGAGAGTTTGAAGTAAGACTTAATGGAGAATCTTCATACCGATACTATATCCACTCGGGAGTGCCACAGGGAAGTATACTCGGCCCAATGTTGTATTTATTGTATACGTCTGACTTACCAACATCTGAAGAGATCACTACAAGCACATTTGCAGATGATACAGCAATAATGGCATCTCATGATGATCCCAACGTAGCATCCCATACACTACAGGAACACATAAGAAACTTGGAAAATTGGCTTAAAAAATGGAAAATAAAAGTTAATGGATCAAAGTCATCCCACATAACATTCACCCTACGAAAAGGACACTGCCCCGATATCAGATTGAATCAAGAAACACTGCCACAAGTAGAAGTGGTGAAATACCTAGGAATGCACCTAGACACTAAACTGAACTGGCGTGAACACCTAAACAAAAAAAGAAAACAAACTGATTTGAAAACAAAAGAGCTTAATTGGCTAATAGGACGCAGGTCCAAATTATCTATTGAAAATAAACTCCTAATATACAAGGCCATTATAAAACCAATTTGGTCGTATGGAGTGGAACTCTGGGGCTGCGCAAGCAAATCCCATATAGTTATTATAGAAAGAGCCCAGGCCAAAGCTCTACGAGCAATCACAAATGCACCATGGTATGTTTCCAATCATACCTTACATACAGACCTCAAAATACCTTATATAAGAGAAGTTATTCGAGAACGAAGTACTAAACATCATCAAAAGACTGAAGATATCTTGGCCATTAGACTTAAATGAAAACTGAGGTGGAATCAATGGATCCTACTTCCCCATGTCACCAGTACAAGTATCCTGGACATCTTGTACAAATTAGAAAAAAAAAAAAAAAAAAAAAAAAAAAAAAAAAAAAAAAAAAAAAAAAAACTCGTCCACAAACCAAACGATTTTTCAAATTTTTGTTAGTTTCATGAGTTATATAACTTGACTGTTAAAAACTCGAGCGCATGGGTTTGTGCTAGTGAAACTCGTTTTTAAATTCCAAGTTCATTCAACCCAAATCCTTTGGTTTATAATAGTCAATAAATAAAGTTTTTACTAGTCACATCTTTTAGGTGATTTTTCTATGTATATTTATGTACAGTTGTATTTCTAAAACTATAATAAATCTAAATTGATTTGGTAGAGTTGGTAGCTTCGTTTTTGATTTGAGATTATGTTTTTCTATAACTAACTTATTTAATTAAATAAAAAAATACAAGAAATCGTAAGAAGGTGCCAGAGAAAATTTTCACTTAACAGCCAACATCACCACATGACTTTCCGACTAAAATCATTGTCTACTTATACACCATATAGACCTACGAACACACTTAACTATAAAGACGTCTCCTTCCTTCCGATTTGATTACATGAAACAATACGAGAAACGAATACAATTTCAACAAAACTTTGGCAACATAGCTTTTCCACTAGAATACTGCACAAGCCCGGTTCTAAATAGAAAATAGATTACATTTTTTGGATGGGGTATGTATGTTTGCGATGGGTTAAAGTTATGGGGAAGTGGTGCATAGAAAATGATAAAATATTGTTCTTTACAAAACTTTTCCTTTAAAGTTTCTCGTAAAACGTAACTATTTATTACAATTTCAATATTTTTGATGATGCACTTTTTTTTAGAACTTACTTAAGGATAAAAATTCTATAATATACAGCAACCTAAAAATTTATATACTTAACAACTTTAAATTGGTATTAGACATAACCAAGTTAGCAATAAAAATTTGAAAGGTCATTAAATAAAACTATATATTACTTTTTTAGCAACGATTTCATAAAAAGCATATATCTATAATTGGTGGCATTTAGCACTCTTTTCCGATAACTCACTCCTTTAGGTGACAAAGATCTAATGTGACTTTTTTCATCATGATTATTTAAGCCTAACTCAAGTCGTTTACAATTTCGGTAAACGGTCAAATTACAAATTACAAATAGTTATTCAAATTTTCCCGAAAACCTGTACTTGTCCACAGTCAACGTCAGACGTGAAAGCATAATCTGTCAAAATGTATGAGCATTGTTGCCAGATTACAGATTCGTATATTTCTAGTGTATAGGCGTAATGTACTGATGTCTTTTCAGTATTTGAAACTTTGTTTTACTCCTAAGCGGTTGAAATTTAAAAAAGTTGCATTAAAACTTTAAATTTAAAAAATCTGCAGGAAGGGGGGGGGGACGTTCCCTTTTTTGTTTTGACAGTTTTGTCATTTTCTCCGATTTTTAAAAATATTAAAAAAAAAATCTGATTCTCACAATATTTTAATCATCTCAATCCGTTTTCGAAATATTTGGAATTTACGATTTCATGCGGTATCGTTGCCCCTTAAGACTTAACTTCATTTATTTGTAAATTAGTAGTTAGGCACAAATGAATATTAAAAGATCCCTAACAATTAGGTACGAGTCTAAAATTCATAGAGTTAACTGGACATATTAAAATCCAAACTGTAAAATTAGATAGGAAAATTAGTCAAAAGAACAATGCTTTGTTAAGAGACAAAATGACAGTAGGGCTTTAAGCTTTGAAGAGTTGTAATATATTAATTTAAAAATAGTGTTTACTGAGATTTTAAATAATCTTTTTAGAGATTTAAAATTAATCCATTTTTTATATTAAGAAACCTGATTATACTGAACAAAAATGTTCCCATAAAGTTATTTTAAAATAAAAAATTATTGGGTTAACCCTTTCACTGTTTTTGTCAATCTAATCTTATTACGTATTATGACGACTCTGCATAAATATCAGTATGCACATACCAAAACAGGTGTTTATTTTGGTAGATGACGCGCAACAAGTCGTTTCTAGACAAATTTCAACGTTTCCTGAAACTCTAATGTAGTACATTTTATAAACAAGTGAATTTGTGGTTACTCAAATATTTTTTGTAGCTTTTAAATCTCAAAACTATTGGTTCTGTTACTTATTAAAAAAAGTTCAGATAACAACGTTAAACTTACATATTAATTCATTAAGTATTCTGTCGTATAAAAGCCATAGACCTACATTATAATGGACATCCTAGGCTGAGGAGTGGGGGGCAAGTAATTTTTTTTTTTTTTATTAAAAAAGAATCTACAGTGCAACTATATTTTATTTTTGAAGAGTCAAAATTTTTGAACAACTAAAGGAATGGCACAGTGAAAGGGTTAAATAATAACAAATTGAGTATTATTTTTGATTTTTGTACTGCATGTTATAACTGAGTAAATAGACACATACCCTTAATAAATACGATTTTATTAATGAAGAAACAAATCATTTGAAGGGCAAGGAGTCTCGACCAGAAATGAAAAAATCGAACTCGCTAGGCGAGATTTCCACTGCCAAGCTAGAGGACTTTGCTTTCGTTGCCACTAATGAGGAAAACATCAGGGAAAATAAAGTAGTACTTAGAGGAAATAAAAATCAGTCTGATAAACCAAAAGAGAGGCGGTCTTGGGGAAATGTGGAGGTAAAAAATGAAATGAAATTTTTTTTATTTATTTTTATACGTTTTATTTAATGATAATTTAATATTTTTTTAGCCCCCTTTTCAAATAATCTCAAGTAACGTTTCGACAGAGAATTTAGAAACCGCTGAGAATTGGGTAGTAAGCAAACCTAAAAAGAAGAGCAAGAAGAGGCGTAACAGTGTAAGCAGCAGTAGTCGCCGCCAAACATCAACTTCTGAAGCTCAAGCCGCTAAGCAGCCTTCAAATCGAGTACCTTCTCCAGACTTTCGCGGCAAATCAGTGCCTCACAGTGAAAAATCCGATTCGTCGGACGCTGACTCTGTACATTCTTTACCATTAGAAGGGATGAATGTACCGATATCGTATGCAGATATCGCCAAGAATGCAGAGAAAGCTAAGGAAAAGAAAAATTCATCTGATCAGGCTGACAAAGTCCAAAGTAAGGACAAGTCGCTTAAAATAGAGACTGAATGTAATTTGAAAAAAGAGAAGCCTAACATGGTTATTTATTGTAACAATTTTAATCATGTGCGACTTCCTCCAGATTTACATAATGCAAAAAGTTTTCCCGCTATATCTAGTGACGTTACTTCAAAAAGTGCTCCTCCCGATGTGAACGACACAAAAAGTTTTCCTGCCATGTCTCTCGAAAATCATAATATCAAAAGTCCTGTCGGTAGTGATGTTCCCAGTTTTACCATTTTATCAAACGAAACAAACTATAAACAGTTTCCACCAGATGTTAATGATACCAAGTCTTTTCCGGCGATGCCTACAGATGGAACTACGAAAGGTTTCTTTTCTTTGCCTTTGGATATTAATAGTGCGAAACATTTTTCGGGTATTGCCAGCAATAATAATAATAATAACCGCTTGGAAAAAACGAATGTTAAAAATGTCTCGATTAACGGTACGCTGAGAAATGTGTCACCAGCCAATAAAGGTAGTGGGCCCAAAGGTTCTTTAAATAATAACAATAATCTAAACGTGAAGACGGGTTCTTCTCGGATTTTGGTGTGTGGTAATGACATCCAGAATGATTTGTCAGTAAGTATAGCTGTTTAAATTTTAAAAAGGGAGGGAGGTAAACAACTTTGCTACTTTTTGTATTGAACAGTGTATTTCATAAACCATAAGAAATATAAAATCATTTATTGGAAAACATTTCATATATAAGGTGTTAATAAAAATAAAATGGCCCGAAAATAGGGCTGTAAATAATTCGACCAGTTCTGATGTTATTCAATTAAATTCAAACTCCGCTTGTTTTCGGTTTTAAAGTGGGGCGTTGTTGTTTTAAAAGGTATTGAAAATTCTATTTTTAAAACCAATTTTTCACTAGTTTCTCATGGTTATTATGCCTGTA
The DNA here is from genome assembly GCA_951812935.1 of Hermaeophaga mercurialis. Classification (NCBI taxonomy): domain Eukaryota; kingdom Metazoa; phylum Arthropoda; class Insecta; order Coleoptera; family Chrysomelidae; genus Hermaeophaga; species Hermaeophaga mercurialis. Next base: position 34,709,555 of record OX638363.1, read on the forward strand.
TGTTTCGGTTTCTCTGAAAGTTGGTGATTGTTCATTGTATTAATTGTTTTGCACAAGCCTAACAACACCAACGAGACAGTTTTCATATCACGAATTATTTCTAAGTTTGCTGAAATACGTGGAATGCTAGGTTATATTTCAAAATCACAGATCGAGCGATAAGATTATTAGGGGGCTGAAAGTCTGGAAAAGTTATATCTTTGGGACTAAATTAAATTCAGGTCAAGTTTAGTCTTTAAATAGGAGTTTTTAAAGGAAAAAGCCTTAAAATCGGGCTATGTAGGTATCTCTTTGACCTCGCGACTATCAACTCTTTTCTGTTTAGGATTGAACTAGCTGACAGGATCTTGTGATTGTGATGGCAGCTATCTATCACAATTTTAACCACTGGATGTTTCAATGTCAATATAATGAATTATCTTTTATGTGTTCTACTAAATATTGACCTACCTGTAAATATTGTTTCTCTTCTGCATACTGCCTCGTGTAATCCTGTAATCAAACTTTATGGGAATTTATTGATATGAATGCTCTAATTAACATGTTTTAGATTCTGGCTCCTGCAGTCTTTCTTTTGTTTTTTAAGTCTCTACCTATTGCATCTTTTATTTATCTTAATCAAAGTCGCTATTAAGTGGACTTAAGAAGAGTGTATCCCTGTTTTTCCTTTGCTCATGTATCCTCATTTGTTAATTTCACTGGTTTGTTTGGAGAATTATTTGTGATCTAAATAAATTATAATTCCTTATAAACTATTTGAGGGGTAAGGCATGTCTCCTAAAGCCGTAAAAAACTGGCCATTATTTTAATTAGTAGATAACAGGATTTAAAGCAAATTTGTAATGTCTTAAAAAACAATATAGTAAATTTACGGAAACGAAAATGATATAGTGCCAGCAAACCTTTTAAACTTATTTTATAGATTATTTCTCACCATTTTATACTGTACTAAATTTTATTCCTGCTAATGTAAGATTCGGTAACGTTGCCATACGCATACTTTACATCCGAGAGAATCGAACCTCCGTCGGCGAATCAAACGATAAACGCGGTGTTGTCGAATTGTTCTTATGAAAATTACAGGTATATTTATCTATTTTTATTTGTTAACCAAAGCTTGACATTAGAAGCTTCTTAGTAATCTAGTACAAAGTGTTTTTTTTAATTTATATATAAACCATGTTTTTTCAACGGACACGTATTCAGATATTGAAAGTAATTTTGTAGGGTCTATAAATTATCTGGTGGTCGAATTATATGCTTTTCTGAGATTGGTTAATTTTTGTGAATCATTTTGCATAATATTAGTTAACTAGCCTCTACCTAAACCTTGCATTTTGATGGATTATGGGAGTTTACTTTATACGGTAATTGCATAGGACTTCTTGATATTTTAACATGCTCGTATTTGCCGCCGATTTGTAGCTCTTCCCTAATATGTCACATTCTTAAATTCTGGTCGAATTTAGATGTTTCTGTACTACAAAAGTTTTACGGCTTGGAGAAATGGTAAATTTAGTCGGCGACAATTTACTCCCTTTAAATTGGTCTGTAGTTCACCCAGTAAAAACTAATACCAGGTATTCATACTTGTGCGCAAACAAAATATGCATTTTGCCTTATAGATCGTTATTAATTTTATAATGTATGTCTAATTCTAATCAATTCTATAAAATAATAATTTAACCATAGAACTATTCTACAAGTATTATACTATTTAAGCTTACTACAGATCTGTAGCGACACTTCATGTAAAATTTAGATAACATTTTTAGTCTTTTATATTAACAAAACAGACGGACAATGGATTCTATCGAATATATTCGGAACTAATGGCGATGCCTGCAGACTATTTGGGTCATTTCATTTAACACAAAAATATATTTTTTCCCATTTAAACGACCTTGTAGTTTCTAATAATTCAATATAAAAAGTAGCTAGCCTGTATATGTATGCTTTGATAGAGAAAAAGTGCAAACTAATAGATTCAAATAATAGATTATTTACTAAAGTGAACTAGAAAAAATATAGATAAGTATCACGTAACTCTACAAATTCTTGAGATTGTTTTGTCAGATAATGTAATTTTTATAATAAAATTTACAGTGATGACACTATAACAATTAATATAGAATGGAAGCGATATCAGTTTTTGTTGTCTAGTATCTGGAATATGATTTTCAATATTTTTCAATGATCACATTAAATAAAAGAATTAGTATTACATATAATTCTTTATTAGCTGTAACTTTTTTATCTCGAAAACCATACATTTAATGACATCATCGTATTTGTTTGTTAAGCAGTAATGCCTAATAATAGTTTATTTTACAATACAAAGTTAATTATAGCTGCCCATACTTTTCTATAATTTATTCTACTTATATCTTATCAGATATGTTTTCAAATTTATAGGTTTTGTCTAATGTTGTAAGTCTAACGATTCATTGTAATTTGTGATTCTAGAAATATAAATTATTTGTGGGAGTTTCCAAGTGTAAAATGGTAAAAATATTATGGATATCTCAATTTCTTAAATATGTAATATAGATTGCTTTCACTAGTTGATAGACATTGTTGAACATTTGAAGTTTAAAATAATTGTAGTTAAATATGTGAATTCTGATGAATTATTTTATGTTTTTAACTTATTAACTTGCGTGTAACACTTACTCCAGCGCGTTACAGATTATGTCCGAATTTTGTACTCATGATTCCCGGGTTTTGTTATTAGTTTTCTTTCCTATTTTCATTAAAGTTACTTCTATAATTATTTCGTAATTTCTTCTCTTTCAACTTTCACAATATATTATTCCATAGTTATTTGTTGTATTCGTATTTAAGAATTTCTTTTAAAAAACTTCCTTTTATTATCAGCAAACATAATTTGTAATAACCTTGAAATCTAAATTTTTTCGGTATATTTTTATTTACTAAAAAATCACCTGTTTTTTCTCCACTATGGAACATTGTATATTGGTTTATTTTCATTGTTTCTGTTCTTTTTTTATTAATTTTTTGGAGAGCCAATATTTGTAGTTCATATCTTTTCGTTTTTGTTTTTATAAACTGTGTTTCAGTTTATACTTTGTTTCCTATTTCTGAGTGTCTTGTTTTTCTAATTCTTTATTTTGTTTTTTATTATATATTATTTACCAATGTTTTGCGGCCTCCAAAGAATCCTCAAAAGCCAAACTCTTCTCAAAATGGCAATAGAACAAATCTCACTATTTGAGATTAAACTTACTGGTTACTTACACTTTCTTATTCGCTATTCATTTTTGACTGATGTTGCGTTTTTCACAGAAATCTCAATAGAGTTGTTTTTTTTTAATCATATATTTCAGCTTGTATATAATGAATGTTCTATGTATATTTTAGACTATATTCTAAAAAAAAACGTCATTTCGTCTTCTTATCATTCGGGATTCCTTCTAAAAAAAAATAATGTTCGATTTATAGTTCGGAATTTCTATTTAAAAAAAAAAATTAAATTTCGATTTATGTTGTTTTCAAGGGGGATTTAATAATTTGAAAAAATTATGTTGCTTTTAGATACAATCAACCAATTTTCAATTTATTTAAAACCGAACCTGTTGTTTATGGTTATGTCAAACTGTAAAAATGCGAAAACACAAGCAGATAGTGTCAATTTTTATTTTAAAATTTTAATAACTCTTTCCTGGTCGGTAAACAAAATTTTTCTTTCAGATTTGAATTCACTACAATAAAATTAGTATATACACCAAAATTTATCTAAATTAGAGCTACTTTTTTGAACTGAAATTGTACCACATTTTAGGTAGTAACTCGAAAAATATTGATCTCCCCCAAAATTCTTTCACGTATTCTACCCGATGAGTCGCGTCCAGTGGTGTAACTAGCATGTCATTCTTTGGGGGGAACTAGGAAACTTTTACCAAAATTATTTTTTTTTAAACTCAATTAATCTTGCCCATAAGATGTCAAAAAATTAGTTAGACTGATTTTCAACAGCAATGTGAATAAGAGAAATATATTTCTTGATCCAGCCAATTAGAAATAATGTCTACAAGATTATGTTCAATAACCTATTTTTTCTTCTCTTTTTTCATTTATGTAGACAGTGTACATAGAGTTTGGTTACAGAAGAAGAACATATTTCAAAGCACCCTTCTTGATTGCAGAAAAACTGTATTTTGAAACGTCAAAAATCGTTACCCTAAAAACTCGTATATTTTACGAATAAAAGGGAATTATTAAACATGTTTGCTTTTTCAGCGTACGGTTTCAACCCTCTCGAGGTATTACATTTGTTAAAAACTTTAAATTCATTTTTATTTTTTAACTTGAAAAATGAAAAAACGATTTTTTATTGAAATTAATGTTATATTTCATTTTTTTAGATAATCCACTCAAACGAAAAAGAATCAATTCAATACAACGCCCAAATGCTGCCACCAAATATACCCGATGTCCAAACCATTGAAAAGATGCATTTCATGAATTGTCATCCTCAACAACCCGGCACCATTTCCCTCCATTCTACTCAAGTTTCACACTTAGTCAATAAAACTGCCCCCGAATTAATTAATACACCGCCCACTGATTGCATATCGGCACCGCCTAGTAGCAAAAAAACCAAACAAGCAGACTGTGATATAAGTGACCGAACAATGGTAGGAGTTGGGGTAGAAGGTAGTAGAAGTGAAGATGAAGAGAAACAGCCACCTCCTGTTGTTATTCTAAGCGGAATCGGAAATAAGGAAGTGACGGGTCTTGTGTTCGGTTTCGATATTAATGAACAATTATTGCATGAAGACATTTGCGAAAATTTCATCGCGAGGTTCATGGCACCGGAAGGATATACACAATCTTCGCATAACCATGACAAAATTGTTAACTTTATTGGGTCAGGTAAGTTGTACCTTTCTTATTATTTACGTAAGTCAATATTTATAAAAAGTACACTGTAATATATTAATAAATACGGTGAACATAATAATATTCATGAAATAAACTGGAGGATAAAGTCCAAAATGCTGGTCTTATGGTCAAAAACCCAACAGACTGGGGCTGTCAAAAGTGCTTAATGGCATCCAAAAGCTGGCTTGCCTGTATATCATGGCCGCCACCCTAGAGGTTTACTGAAGCCTTCATCGCTAACTCCACAATATCTATTTCCTCAATAAAATTTTCTGACAAATATGACTATAGTGAAGAAACACCTATACAGACTGAAATGGTCTGGTTAGATACTTAAAAAAAATGACTGATATTATTTGGATTCCAGTAGATGATCATTGCTCAGTTAAAACTAATCTACTTTATATTTGCTTGTCATCCTAAATATTTTTATGATATATTTGCTTGTCATCCTAAATATTTTTATGATATATTTGCTGCTCTATTTATTATTATTATTATTTATTATTATTATTATTATTTATTATTATTATTATTATTATTATTATTATTATGTTTTTCATCTGTTTTTTTTAAATTTCAGCCTGGGAAGCCATAATCAACCAGTCAAACGGTAAAGTACAGTACTACACTGAAGAATCGTAAATAACAAGAAAAGTGTTTGTGTTGTACTATTTTCATTGTTAAATACTAGTCAAACCGAGCTGACTTTTTTTTAGTTAAAAAACGTTAAATTTAAACAACTCAAAGATGAATTGATCGAACTTACCTTAGTGAATTTAATTTTAAACAGAAATAAAAATTCCTAATAGGTTCGTATTAAAACACAATTTAAAAGGGAAACCTAAAAAAGACTGCCAGAAGCAGATCTGAATATGAAACAGCCGGGAGCAAAACAGTGTCGTTGTCGTCGTAGTATTAGTAGGAAATCTCGAATTTTCCGTGTTGAAAAAGACTCGCTAACAACAATATTACGAACTAGTTAATAAATATGGCTCCGGAAAATTAACTCGGGGCCATATTCAGAATTAAAAAATGTATTATTTATTTTTTAAAAACTCGTTTAATAATTTTCACACACCAAAGTGTTAAAAGATATCGTCAAAAATAACTATTTTGATTAGTTAAAAAGTGTGTTTAATTGAATTGTGCCTCAAGAACGAAATTCATGCACATCTTGGGAAAAATATAGGGTAAGAAACAAAAAACTTCAGTTACTGGCACATGACGGTATGCAACTCCATTAACACACATAGTTAGGTATAGAACAAATTTTAAACAATATTTTTGGGTTACATGTACATATTATCAAATATATTTGAAGTTTCAAATGAGGGTCTAACAATGTGAAGTTAAAAGGGGTCCTAGCTTTTGTCAGTATTTTAAATTGGTAATTGGTTTGAAACAGGATAAAAAATGATCTAGTGTATTTCGCAAAAGCAAACTCTAGGTTTCCATGGTGAAAAACTGTAAAAATATATTTTGTTCTTGGTTGAGCTTAGACACTTAAAACAAAACTATTCTAATTTTAATACCAAATAAAATATTTAATATACTACATTATAAAATTTTGTGATATTTAGAGTTACTTTTTCTTGATCGTTTTGGTTACTTCCGAAAAATGCATTATTTATATATTGTAAGTAAATTAATCGTGAACTGCTTAAATTATTTTCATATCCTCTAGTTTACTAGTGATATATCTACATATATGAAATTAACTAATATATTGATCTAAAAATACAAAGAAAAAGTATTTCCGGGTCTAAAAATCTCGTTCTTGAAGCAAAAGTGTCAGGGATAGTTGTGTGTAAAAATTGTAGAGTAAATACTTATTTCTTGACGGTTAATAATTTTTCCTATTTTTTTTTGTTTATAATAAAAATTACTTAAAAAATAAATATGTAAAAAGTGTTTAATAAGAGAAACTATATATGTAACATTGGGTGTATGATGCTTTTTCTTTACAAAAATATATTGCAGGATTTAATTGTAGCGAGACTAAAAATTAAGACCTTCAATATACCTACTTTATTATATATATTACAGTATGTCACAGAATAAAGAGGGCAAACTTTTTAGATATAATGACTTAATCTTATTACAGAAAGTTCTAATGAACAGGGTATTAAAAGTGATAAAAATATTTGATTCTACTGTATTATTCCAACGCGTTTTGATATTTCTTTATGAAAAAAGTATCATTTTATAGGAATTAATGTAAAATTTAAATGAAAATTACGTGTTGGTAACTTTATTTTAGGTAAGAACACAACATTTTTTTCTTTGAAATTTTACGCGGGATATATTTTTTCTAAAATTTTACAATTTGCATTACAGAAAAGAAAAATGAAATGTTATTGTTCCTTTTATTATAATTAGTAACATGTTTCTTGGGCATAATTACCACATACTCAAATATTGCGTGAACGGTACAATAAATTTTCCGTTTTTCTGAACATTCTCTTATATGACATTAAACATCTCAAAAACTGAAACATCTTTCATAGCATACCCAAAATAGTTACATTTTATAAAAAATATCAAAATCAAACTACATTATCAGATGACGTAAAATTTGAAGGTTAAACATGTTCTGTAATATAATAAGAAATATTGTGCAATTTTGGAGTCACACAAAATTACATTTTTTTTTGTTACTTTTAACATCCTGTAATTTCGTTATTATTCATATTTCAATATAAGTTTAATTTAACTTTTTGCCCTAAAATCAAGTCGGTTTTACCTACGATGTTTGTCCCTTTTATTCTGAGATACCCGATATATAATAATCTATGGGTTTGTTTATTGATGCAGTGTGTTTCTGTTCATAGTTCACCATATAATTTCTACTATAAATCTTAAGACAAATTAAAAAAATTACAAAATTTAAAACACCAAAGTAAATATTTTTTTATTAAGAAATGGTTAAGAAATTGAAATAAGCATTTTCATGATCAACAATTCTTGGATATGAATCATATTTTGTATTAAATACATATTATATAAAGTATTATGTAAAATTTAATCTCTTCATATAAAATAAGCATATCCTATTATTTCAAAATTTTAAAATATGTATCTTGTAAACTTCTATGAGAAGTTAATTTTTTCATCTAAAATCAAATTCAAGAAACTAAATATGAGCCTCATATTGTTTGTCGAAGTATCCATTTACTAAAACAGCAACTCGTTAACTCTAGTAGGTTAAAAAGTCCTTTTTAATATAATAATTAGCTAAAAGAAGTTTCTTAAAGCCATTTTAATGTTGTATGCTATAGTTGTGTTCATGTAGAACATCCTGATTGCGTTTAAGTTGCAGGCAAATGCGCTAACTCCATATACTTAAATACACCTTTAAAAATGTATGTTATTTTGGTCAAGAAAAATCCTACTTGACTTAAAATATTATCTTAATTTTTACATACATTTCAAATTGTCTTATAAATCCCCTAAACATTCCTTTTTTTTAGAACTGCTGCTATAACTATCCTCTGTTGGCAGCTTTTCTGGTCGTGTTTAGCTTGGTGGGTGTCCCCAACCGAAAAAAGTATGTGCCTTTGTTGTTACGTTAATAATACTAACTCCTTGATCTAATCAATTGCAAAATTTTTTACTCTGAGCAGATAATTGTACTAGCAGAACTCATCGGTTCCCACCGGAAAAACGGGGTAAATTGCCACACCGACGTATCCCATAAAAAAAGAAGAATAGAATAGAGTCTGCTGGGGATATATAGTTTAAACTGCGCACGTACGTACGTGTAATTCTGAACGTATTCGGGATGTGCTCCTTGAATACGACTTTTAACATTCTATAAATAGAATTATTCTAAAACGTCATAATTCTGTAAATGATAAGGGTAATATATACATTGTTAGTTTTTGTCTGCTACTTTATATAGCAATTATAGAATCAACCTTTTTATCCTAATAAATCGATGGGCGTTACTGTTTTAATAAATTTCATAAAGATGTATGTTCTTTTACTGATTTTTATAGTCTTTTTTTATATATAGATATATAAAATATACTTTTTTAACGGCGTGTTTGTATAGGCTGTCCCGTGAGAACATGTATATAACTTAAGAAGCGATAAAAGGTATCGAGTTAGTCCCAAAACACCTTCATAAAATTTATCACAAGCTTCCTATTTCTGAAGTATAAAGTGATATAAATTAGCAAAAATGTTAGCAGCCGTTCTCTTTTTAACGGTTGGATGGATTTAGTTGAAATTTAAGAGTTATTCAGAAGTTTGAAGACCTACTTTATCAAAATTACAAGATTATGACTGCAAAATATATTTTCGGTTGGATCATTTTTTACGTTTATGTCGTCTACAAAAACTACATAAATTATAAAAAAATACGTAATATAAACTAACAGCACCAGTTATTTTTTTTTTTAACTAAATTTTATATTTGAAAAATTCAGTGATTATATGATATTGCTGGAACATTTTATTTAAATTTCAGAAATATCTTATTTTAAATTACGATTTGTTTAAATAGGGTATAAAAATCGTTGAATTATGATTTTGTTTTAAAGATTGTTTTTTAAGTTTTCTATAAAATTAAAGCATTAAATCTACATTTTGCTCAATTTAGAATTGCAGCCCATTTCAGGTTTCATAATATAGAACAAGTATAAATAAAATAATAAAAAATATTTAATGGCGCCGTTACTTTTTTGTTGGTTTATGCAGTTTTATTAGCAGTATTTAGTTTTAAAAACATTGTTATTTTAAATGACCTAACCAATCCAATACTGTAATTTTGAGAAGGTCATCAGTGTTCTATTTATGTTCATATAACTTTTTGCTAAAATGTATCAAAAAATAGAGGTTTAAGGGGATTTATAAGGGTGTGATTTGAGACCATCTCGATATCCTCTACACCACTCTAAGTTATGTATAAATTATCGAGGGTCACCCTGTATATTGATCTTGAAATTCTAGACAATACATACATCATTTAAATACAGGGAGTTTTTAACGAAAATCTGCTATTTAATATGCCTAAGATATAATATTATAGACAATTTATATTTAAGAGGGAGTGTGTGAAAATTTAATATTTGAAGTCTAAAAATTGATTCTCTGCTATGCAATCAGAAATTTGTCTTGGAAAGCTTATGTCGCAATTTTTTAATTTTGGACGAGCTTTTCCTTTCAGAGTACAAATTTTTCTGTGTTACTGTTTATTTATTCGACAAATCTACCTGTTCATTATTTTTTATTAATTCGTCATTTTGATGAAAAATTTATTTAAACGAAATATACATATTATTTAAAGTAATTGCGAATTTTGAATTTAAATTATTAATTTTTATGGTTAAAACGTGATATTTTAAATTTGTTGTTAAATTCACTTCAGTTTACGTTCCTAAAATTTAAATGCTGACAGAAATAATTCTCATAAGTGCTTTATAATTGTTAAATGATTTTAGGTATAGTATTGTTTTATTTTACTACTATGCATCTCTGTGTTAATTTTCAAGGCCCATACTGTCAATAATCTTTTAAAATTTAATCAAGTAAAATGTGTCAAAGTATATAGATAGGATAAAAGTTTTAGTCAAATTGTAATATTTTTATCTAGTCTCATTCACTGTTAGTGATGATGTAAGGGTTCCAAAATAGGGACACAGCGAAGACGGTTTAGCATGATAAAGTCTGTGCATCCAACTAAAACTTTTACCTGCTTTATACCAATATATCTATTTCTGAGGAACAGCTTGAAATGATTCTTCTCTAGAAATATATTTGCAAAACTATGCAAATAATGGTGTGTAAATTAATTATAAAATACTCAATTGAGTTGGGCAATCATTATGTAAGATTGATTTACAATGAAAACCCTGTTGTTTGATCTTATTTGAAGTAATTATCGACACAGGTCACTAATGCTTTATTTTTTATACAAAATCTCACCTCTTTACAATTTTCAATTTGTTAATATAAAAAAACCATATCAAGCGAATAAACGTTGTTAAAAATCGAAATGTATTTGTTTGTCAACACTAAAAGAATTCAAACTGAGTCATGCCATATGAACTGAAACCTAGAACAACACTTATTCTACCACTTAAGGTGTGATTTACATGTGTTTATTTATGTACCAACCTGACGCTCTCGTGTTCTTATTGACACTGGACTAAAACCAAAAAATAGTGGCAATTGACATGTTGATAATTTTTTATTAACCCAAAATCATATTACATAAAAGAGTTCCTGTACCAATTAGTCTGATAATGCACAGAAAATTATGTACCTGTATACTTGACAGAAACATACTGGAAGCTTAATTTAAACGTGAAAATAGATATCACTGTTAAAGCTAGCCCTTTAACTATGTTTATTTATTAATAAAAAAATAATTAGGTACAGAGGAAAGGTCTAGGTGTTTTTCAACTTGATTAAGGTCCTCAAATTGTATCAACAGCCAGACCTATGGCCTTGTATATGTAACATAGTTGTAATAATGAATTATAAAACAAAAACTAAGTCTTTTTTAATTTTCTTTAATATTGCTAAAATAGTAATTTTTGAAAATTTAGACAGACTAAGTGGACCTTTTGCTAGATTTTATATGTACAAGTATTTTTTTTATTGTATATTAAATTTCAACATTGTTAATTCATTTAGTTTGGTAGAAATTCGAGGCTGTTATTATAAGCTTTGTAACTTTTTTTATAAATGCGTGGAGATCGAGAGGTATACGAGTCTAGTGCTTTGCTCTGCCTAAATTCAGTTCTGAATTATCTTAAAAGGCCAATTTTATATGTAATAAACAAATGATTTCTCGTGCGAAATATTTGGAAACCAAGTTAGTTTTCATTTTTCTGCTATTGTTGAAATGAAAAAAAGGATGCGAGATATTTTTATATATGGGTTTTTTCCACTGAAATATAAACAATATGTGAATATTGGTAAATTGTACTCTTCTGAAAATCGTTAGAATAGAATAATTTTGAACTCATTTTTTATTACATCTAGATATCAATGATTTTTTATTAATTTCATAATTTATTTTTTTTTTAGAAATATATAAACGTATTTGTAGACTGGTTTTTTAAAACATAATTTTGAGAAAAATAATTTTCTACAGAATGGCCCATAACTCTTCTCTAATTAACTGGCGTTAAATTATAAATATTATAAAAACGTAAATGGAAAAACATGCAGTATAAATATGCATCCTTTGGTGTTTGAAGAAATGGCAGAAAAACTAGATTTTATTTTTTTATAATTCAATTGTAAAGAATTACGTTAAATTACTAAAAAATATATCATGTAGTTATAGGACAACTCATTTTTCTTTTTACGATGAGTTCGTCCAATCGGTATGTTCCAAAAGTGCCGATTTATAGAGATAAAAATCAATTCGTTTTAAATTTTAGTAAATCAAATGTGGTATAAATGTTGTCACAGAGTACTATTTATTATAAATATAAAGTTGTTTATTTTAAATTATTTGTAATTATTTGATGGCATATATGTAGTTATAAAATATGTATTAAATAAATGAACCTTGGGACATACTGTAAATATATTATGAGCCATAGTGTTAAAAGCCTTGATTGATTTAACACAATTTAAAAATTTGTAAAATAGTTGTTGTTTATTTTGTTTTTATTTCACTTTTGATTATTTTCTATTTTACAATCATTTTTGTAATATAAATAAATAGTGAGAATGAGGAATTTTGAAATAAGTACATTTATTTTAATACCTTTATAATTTTCTTTGAAAAAATACTCGTATTTTCCAAATATTAGAACATGTATTGCTTGTTACAAATAGTTCTTTTCCACAATTTAAATATTGAACGAGTCATGTATTTTAACGAAATTATATTTATCTGTAATAAAAATAACTTTTAGAAAAATGTTGCTAACGACAACTGCACCTCATAAAAAAAATTGAATATGAAGGAATGTAATTTGAAAAACGCTAACTAATTTTTTATTTATTGTGAGTAGGTTAACGTTTATAACTTTTTATACATATACACTACATAATTTATAATCTACTAAAATTATTATGACATTTACAGATAACGCTGCTTTTACAGGTGACAGTGTCGGGACCAAACGTAACAAACAATTTGACTAAAAATGATTGCTTAGTTCAAAAATTTATTAAATGTAAAAACATTCAATATTTGTGCTCCTAATTCAAGTCAATATTTTTTATGCAGATGAAAAGCATTTCAAAGAGTAGTGCTAGAATATTGAATTTCGTTAAAAAATAACTTGTTCAGAATTAAAAAGGGGTCAGTATATTTGTGCCAGCACTGTTTGTTTTAATTTTTATTTAAATTTATTTTCCTTCTTTGTGTAGTATTTTATGGGTACTGTTTTAGCAAGAAGTTGATTTTTAATCAGTTCAGTTGTTACATTTTTAAAGTTTGTTTACACAAAATAAAATAGCTTTCTGAATATATATTATTTATTCATCTTCGTCTTTTATTCCTTCTTTACTCAAAACCATACAAATTAATAAAACTGTGGGAATAAGTAGTAATAGGTATGCCCTAATTAAATTTTGAAGAAATTAAAAACTAAAAAAGTGAATCCGCAATTCTTACACCAATAAACGCGAAAATAAAAGAAAATAAATATATGATTTCCGTAACAGTATGTTTACACAACACTAGCCTTAGGCTAAGATCTGGTAAGCTATGTGGTCTACTAAGTAAGGTCGTCTAAGAAACAACCTTGTCATATAGTCTACATGGGGGATTTTCACAGAGGATGCTTATTAAATGGAGGTGTTTTCTTAGATGGCGTGACCTGTTATTAAACTTTCTTATGTGCTTAATAGCAGTTGATCATCGGTAAGTTTGGGTAAGAATTAACTTTGTCTAAAGTACAAAAAGCGTTGTAAAGCTGTTCATAGCAAGATTGGTGTTCGGATCAAAGATTTCGTTACATCAGAAACTAACTGGCAGCAATGTGATTAGACTTTGATTCTTCTAATATGGATTAAGAGAAAATGTACAGCAAAAATGTTGAGTAAAAGAATACGAATAATAATATATGGCCAGATAACTGAGAGAGAGAGGCAATAATGTGTCACATTCGTTAATCCTACTCTCTAGAACTCCGCTGTGCTAGAGGTGCGATCACGAATGATGGTATGTTACTATTGAATTGATTAGAACGATGTTTCCACCAATGTATCACTGAGTTTGGACTGTTATGATCCGACACTAGACTGTCAAAGAGAATATGGGCGTTGAAACAAAATATCCTCTAATAATATTTTCCTCTGAAGGAATAATCAATGGGATAGATTTCTGCTTCGAATAATATTGAGTATACTCAATCGTTGACCAATCTATGTGATGAATTTATCACATACGCGTTTCATGTTAGTCACTAGTACTAGTGTATCATATCTGCTGGATATGATTTGGCATGTTCTTTTTATTCTGCTTCGATTGAGCGTTGGATTTGAGATATTGTTAAGAATTTCACTAAACTTGACACACATACTACAGTTTCAAGTTAAAATTACATAAGATCCTACACAAACGAGCTAATAATGCAGGAATAAAACAGAAATACAATTGTCACATACTGAAATTCTTTTAAAATGTCTGTCCTAATTGCAAGGCTTGCCACAAGTTATGTATAAGTGGGAGTACGTATGTCTATTCTTCCAAAAATATGTGTTTTTAGATTTAGATCTATAAAAAAAACTCCAGTCAAAAGTTTTTGAAATTTTTTTATTTGAAAATAAGTTGAAAAAATATTCATCAAGGTAAAAAAGAGAGTTCTTGATCTGAAATAAATGTCACTTTTTTGGGCAGTGAACTCAATAGCTGGATAACATACATGTAGCTATTAAGCACTATTTGTAGATAAAAATTATATCTTCGTCAGTCCCATAGCTTTTCCTAGCTAAATTGAACGTTTCCATGGGCATAGCGCACACTTCTAAAATAAAAAGGAAATATATTTAGTGCTATACATTGAAAATTGCAAATATTTTTATTCTTATATTACAGCCTGAAAATTAGTAGAAACTTTTTTAAATCAACTAAATGCTCCCTGATATTCCAATAGACGTATTTTTTTTAAAAGGGTAAACCTTGTTGTTTCCCCTTGTCATATTAATAATTTTTATTGTTTCCATGTTCTCCATATATTTAGTCTTGTGGTTAACTTTTTTACTTCCTAATAGAAATTTCTGATAAGTTTGGTTTATACTGATATATGTCCTCTTTAAATTATCTTATAGCTCACTTTTTAAACAATACACTTTCTTTTAGGTCTCAATTCCTTATCTTGTTTAGCTTTTTAGATTGCAGACAATTCATCCTCTATATTCCCTCTAATATTCTCACAGAAAACGTTTATTGCCCAGAGAGCAGATTGCCAAATTAGCATTAACGTTCTGTTAACTTGTTAAACATAAATTTCTAAATTTCTTTGTTAGTTCCTCTTGAAAATGTTAAGGAAAATTTTTATTTTTCAGTTTCGCAAAACTGAAATATTTTATAAAAACTAGTGACAGATAACACTTTTCAAATTTTAACCTTTAGTGTTATCTATAGACCTTTGGGCCCATCCTGTTTCCTAAAACGTCTAGTATATTTAATTCCTTCCCATTATTAATTCATATAACTCAGCAACCGCAAATTATCGTAACGCCAGGACCCAACTAGTTCTAAGAACTTTTTTTATTTTCCTAATTTATTGGCAATCTGTAATTGATATATAATAAGCAAATGTTATAACAATATTGACATATAGGAAACATCCCAGTGGAAGTTTCTCTTAATTTATAATTAGTCACTAATTAGGTAAAACTGTCTAATATAATTAATAATAATAAAATCGTAGGGGATGTTGCGCTTAAGTCTTCACTGTGTGGCTTGTTGTGTCATAAGATTTAGAACAAAAGTATTACGGTATGATCTCAGTCTTGGTATATTTTTTGATATTATTGATATTACCGTTTTTATTTGAAGGTCACGTGCAATAATATAGTTTGAAACAAATTATGGTGCATTTATAATTGTTCGGAGGACTTTGGATTGGATCCTTTTCTATATTAGATGTGGACGCTGTACCCCAGAGTTGAATACCGTAGGTTCAAAAGGGCTGTAAAACGGCTTTGTAGAGCAGCAACTTATTGTTTATTGACAGTTGTGATTGTCCACCGATCATCCAGTATTGTTGTCTGAACTTGAAGCCAAGTTGTTTCCTTTTTGGTGAAGATATGTTTTCTCCATGTCAAACGTCTATTGAGATGGATTCCCAGGTACTTGGCCTTATCGCGCTGCGGTAGTTGATGACAATTAAGTGTGACTAGAGGGCAGTTTTCTCTCCTTTTTGAAAAAGTTACCTGTACTGACTTGGTTTGATTCGCTTTGATGCGCTATTTGCTTAACCAGTGTTCAATTCCAAGGAGATGATTTTGCAGGATTTGTGATGGATGCATGATTATTATCCGTGTGCGACGCTAAAATGACAGTATCGTCTGCAAATGTTGCTCCAAGGCATCTATCATTAATTGGCAGGTCAGCAGTGAACAGAAGATATAACAGTGATCCTAGCACACTGCCTTGTGAAACTCCAGACTTGATTCCGTAGATAGGTGTTTGCTACAAGAAAGTAGCGATCTTCAAGGTAGGATTTAAGGAGGAGGAAATAGTTTATAGGTAGTGTTTTTCGAATTTTGTATGAAAGTCGAGGATGTCGCACTTTATCAAATGCCTGTGTGATGTCGAAAAATGCTGCAGCACAGTACTTTTTGTTTTCTAGGTCTTGTATAATTTTTTGGGTTTCTCAGTGTATAAGCTCGATCGTGGCGTGATCTTGTCTGAAGCCAAATTGATAATTGGGTATTAACTTATTTTGTTCAATTATTCTCTGTAATCGGTCAATAAGTAATTTTAGACATTATCGGCAGCAAACTAATGGGCCTATAGGACTTTACTTTTTCAAGAGGTTCTCCAGGTTTTGGTAACAGGATAATTTTTCCTGCTTTCCATTGGGCCGGGAAGTAGTTTAATTTTAGGCAAGCATTAATTACAAATGTTCTATTTGTATTGCTTTACGTGATAGATCTTGAATAATTCTTGCTGTAGTACTATCGTATCCAGGGGATTTCCTTGGGTTTAGTGTGTTAGTAATAAAATTTGTAACTTGTCTAATTGTACACTTTTCTATTGGGGGTTCCATTTGGTAGGGTGTACTTAGAAATGTGTTAATTTCTGCTTCAGTCACATCTTTGAGATTGCGTGGAAATAGCTGAAATACTTTTTCTAGATGATAGGCGAACAAGGCCGCTTTTTCTTCGTTGCTTTTGGCCCCGTGTTCATCCTCTTTATGTATGGGCGGGTTAAAAGCTTGGGGGGCGGTTTATCTTTTACAGCTTTCCATAGTGAATATTCAGTGTCTATTGTTGGTGTCAAGTTTCTCAAGTATTGTTCTATGTCATTATTTTTATATTCATTGAGGAAGTCTTTTCAGCTCTTGCGTTGCTCTGTTAAGCTTTGTTTTATCTCTAGAAGCCCGTGTTGTCTGTCATCGTTTTCGTAGCCTCCTTTTGTTTTGTTTCTGTTTCTGTTCTAAGAACTTAAGCTCCCCTTTTCTATGCTAACGTTTTCCATTGTTTGAAAGTCCTGTTACACCAAGAGTTGTCTTGGAGGGCGTATTCAATTTCAACATATCTACGTGACCTTAGCTCATCATAATTGACGTTTGCTTGGATCAGGGAGAGTATAAATCAATAGAAAATTCACTTACGATCATCAAATGAAGGATTTCTATAAAATACTCTTCTTGCATGAACATCATAGCCACAAATAACAATATAGTGACCCTGATAGGTTATCGGCCATGGGATGCATTTTCGAAATTCGCTGGAAATTTTATTAAATTTGCAGATATGACAACTTAATATTTTTGCATTGGTTAAAACTATCACAGGGCCATTTACGAGATGAGCTATAATGTCGACAATAGAAACAGTCTTTTTTCTCACAGATATTCCGCAGCTTTCTGCTTCTTTAAATCTAGTGTTAACTCTATTTTCATCCTGAAACATAAAAAATAGCCAATGAAGTTACTGGAATATATAATTCATTTTTGAAATTGCAATAAATATACAGGCTGTGTATTTTATCCGGGCATAGCTATGTTAAGGATTCAGATGTTATCTTGACCAACGTACGTTTCAGCAACTTTTTCAACATCTCTATCTTGAGATCCGAGACTCGAACTTCGGTTCAGAGGGGATTCTCATATTTAGTGACTAGCAACAAAATTCAAAATGTAACTGAATCTGTAACGCTAAATTCAGCATTAGACCCTTTTACTCCCAACCATATAAACTAGTATGTACCTTATTTGAATTAAAAGAATATCAGAATGCTAGCAAATATTGGTTATTAGCTTTGTTTACAGATTTCTCAATTGACATAGTAGGGTACTGTGTTAACGCTAGACACATATGACACTCGCTAGGTCAAGTATGTTTCGAAAGTTAGCGTTGTCGTTGTAATCGAAACATATTTTGGTATCGAGGGTTAAATTCCGAACAGGTTTAGTCACTGATGCAAAGGAAATGAGCAAGTAAGGACGGAGTACCGGTCAAAAAGAGTTACAGGCAGTGTGTTGAAGACGTGCAAAACATTATTTTTCGATTAGTTACAAAGATTTGATTTAGTTAAGATTGCTTTAACTACCCGGTTGTTCGGGAATATTATCTTTTGGTTAAAGTGTCCATCTGGAGATTGGTTGTTTGAAGTGGTATAATTTGGTCGTTTCCCAGTGGATGCACCAAATATTTTTTAAATATTTATATAAATATTATGTTTTTTAAATATTTTTTATCCAAACTAAATATTTGCTTTATAATATTTATATCAAATATTTAATGAATGTTCTTTATATCTTTGAAAAGTAATATTTGCTAAATAACACGTAAATATAAAATATGCAAGAGCTTGTAATTGTATCAAAATCTAAAAATTTAACATCCCTCAATTTTTTGTTTTTGTATTATCTTCAACCTTATAAGATTTTTGTTTAAAATCCAGTTTTATTAAAATTTGTCTAAATTTCTGTTTTAAAGAAGAAATTCATTGAAACGTAATAAAATTACTTTAAACTAAAATTGGGATTTTTAACAACTAATGATTTTAATAATGAACTGTATCTTTATAAATTGTTATAAATTGTGATTTTATTAAAAACAAGAATTTTTGTGGAAACGGATATTTTTTTCATAACTACTGATTTTAATAAAGAATTGTGTCTTTATACAAAAAAGATTTTGTGATTTTCTTAAAAACAAATTTTTGTAATAAATTGTGATTTTAGTCGAAAGCTGGGATTTTTGTAATAATTTATAATTTTGGAAAACTGCATCTTTATAAAAAAAGCGTAAATTTTTGTGAAAAATTGGGATCTTCTAAAAAAGACTGGAATTTTTTAATAATCAGCGATATTTATAAAAAAAACTAAATGTTTATAAAAAAATTAAGATTTTGCTAAACATTATAGTTTTGTAAGAAATTGTTATTTTAGTAAGAAAACTAGGATTTTTTTAAAAATTGGAATTTTTATTAATAATAGGGATTTTTGTAATATGTGATTTTAATACAAATCTGGGATTTTAGGAAAATTTGGACTTTTTGTAATAATTTGTGATTTTAATAAAAATATGAAAATTTAATAAAAACCTGCGATTTTTCTAAAAAACGGAGGATTTGTATGTATGAACTAAGTAAATTTAAAAAATTAGAATAGAATTTAATTTACTAAAAAAAATATTTGTGAAAATTGAGGTTTGAAATAATCTGGGACATTTGTCGAATTCAAAAATCAAGATTTCAACATTGAGATTCATTAAAATCTCGACGTCATTAACGAGACCATAAAAACACTACATTTTAATAATTCTGTTTCAACATCGAGATTTACTGAAATATTAAAATCGAGATTATGAAACAAAAGACGAGAATTTAATGTCGAGATTTACAAGTAAAATTTGATATTTTTAAATTTCCGCTTTAAAATTAAGATTCAATAAAATTTCCATTTAAAACTCTAATTATAAACATTAAAGCCGATTGGGATATCATATAAATAATATATTTTAAAATGGGATATTTTTTAAAGTAAATAGTTAATCAATTTTAGTCATATCAATGGAAAAGGAAAGCTTCATTATTAGTTTGTTTTAGCAAGGGTTTGCATAAGAGTGAAACGGGCATAAACTAGAGTGAGTGGTTCATTGAATTAGTGGTGGATTGTTGATGAATTTTGATCCATCTTTTCGACTTGTATGGAATTGCTGGATGTCAAATTCCTTCAGAATTTGAAAATTCATCTGAAGCCCTCGGATTATAATCTTTTCACTCAATTTCTTTATAACTCACCCCTTTCTTCGGCTTGAGACGAGCCCGGCATCCAAGTCTGATAGATCGTAGTGACCACCCTGTAAGAGTGGTAGTTGCTATCAAACTACTCTTGCGTACGAATTTATTGTACCAAATCATGCATCTATATGTTTATAGTAATAGTAGCTATTTTCTATGCACGAAATAAAATTACAGAGTCGGTATTAAGAAATTAATATAAATGAACCGTTATAGGCAATTAACAACCTAACAGTATACTATGTTATTGATTAAGAAATGCTTAAAATGTAAAAAAATTGTTTCGTCATACACAAATTATTGTTACAGCAAGTTTATTTCATCCATTATGTTCAAATTCCTATGGTCAAAAATAGTTTTTTCAGGTAAGAAAATTAATGTGTTATTTGTGTTTTAAGTTTATGGTATACCAATAGTCTCTTACACAATTATGACAATGGATAAACACTTTCTGCGGTTTATTTGGAATAAAACAGCTCGTAATTTTATTTATTTGTTTATATGTTCTATACAAAAAATGATATGCGAAAAAAATATTAAGGTTCTTGTAGTTTCTGGATACAGGGTACTCAATTTAGATAAAAATAATTTATCAATTATAAAAACATTCTACTTTAGTTACTTTTTTAAAACTTTTTATGTTTTTAGTTTATAGTCAATAAACAGAGTTCCATTTTTCAGCTCATATTTTTCCATAATGTAATAAAATATTTCAAAAATATAACAAAATATTTTCTCTTTTAATTTCGTTCGGTTTTTATACAATGAGAGAATAAAAAAGTTAAACTTAATCTCAATTTGTAATTTTAATTTACTTTCGAAGACTAATATGAAATTTTTCCACGTCTATGTTAGTTTAAAAAATGTCTCTTAATTTGAAATATCTCATAAACACTTGCAGTTAGGTATTATGAATTGTTTGCTAAAAAATGAAAGAACTATTAAATGCCTAACTAAATGAAAAAAAATAGGGTGTTTGTTCCATTTAAATAAAATGAAGATAACGTTGGTTCCGTATTTTGACACACCGTTGTATATAATTTATGAGTTTTGTGAAACATAACCCCAGTAATATTTCCGTCTTCAGATAGAGGACGCTAAATATACATCGATTTTGACATAAAAGTGGTCATAAATATTAAAACATCCCGAATACAGACAGGAAACCCTTTTTTGGGCGAGTTGAAAAAGTCAGCAAAATTTAATATTAAAATAAAAAATATTTAATAAAATATAGCTTTGATCTGGTATTTCATCCCGAACACCATGTTTATTGTACCTAATTTTAAATTATGAATTTTAGTAGTATCTAGAGGACATATCGAGCTTAGCCATACTAATGCATCATTGGTATTAGTACTTACTTTACTCAAAACACCATGATAAAAACTATTTCCTCTATATCCTTCATGAACTCCTAGCGTTGCTGTATAAAAAATATGTGGCACATCAAATCTTTTCAATAAATAACAAAGATCTATAGTCCATGTACTAAAATATTCAAAAACATTAAAAAAATACATATATGTATACTAATATTTGCTATGAACTTAATTACAGAATACACATTGTATGTCTTCTTTATTTAAAAGAGAATTTAATTTCCGTCAGGTAATAGAACTTTTCATTTTTTATGCTAGACAAGTTTATAATAACGTATTTTTTATTTTCAAAAATGAGTATATTTAGCGAATTTCGGTTTCTTGATGAAACTGCCACTTTTTTAAGAATTAAAATTTATTGAAGTATTAAAGAACATGGTGTGAACGTTTTTGAATAATAGTTTGTGTCCAAAATTTTTGTTACCTTTTATTAAAGCCTTCATTTTTGCAGATCTGTGTAAAATTGTCCAGAAATTCTTGTCTTTTTTTCTTTGACAATACCATAAGAATACATGATATTCCACAGTCCCAATTTGCCTTTTGTTTGAAATGTGATAGCTGAATTTGTAATTTCTCCGGTTGTCCTATAAAACATATTTCATTGATGATTAGAAAAACGATTTATTTAACTTGAAGAAAAAATTAGTGAGTAGAATTAAAATAATTTTAAAATATAATTATATGACTTACTGGGAGATAACCTGCATCAAAAACTATGAAATGCTTATCTTATAATACCGCATACCCCATTATATTTTCACGTAATGGAATGGTAAATAACATTTTTAAGGATTAAGATGGTAGCATTACTAATATTTCAAATCCGTTTTTGTTTGATTGCACTTATTTTTAAAGATATACCAGTATGGTCCAAATCAAAGGAATACATTCATAATTTCATAAACCGGCGATTTTAGGGGAAAGTTCGGAAACCCGTCGATTTTTATTTTTAAATGGGCGCTTCCTCAGATCACCTTTTTATTTTTGACGTCGTCTATGTGATTGTGATGACGTCATCAATAACATATTTAAATAGAAAAGTGGGTCTTGCAATACATCAATTGAAAGGTCTTTTAAATATCTATTCACCCATATCAATATGTCTAAGTAATTAATTTTTGTATGTTTGTCCTAAACATGCTCGATTAGGTTTGCATCGCTGGCTACTTTAAAATAGGAATATTTACATTGTTTAAGAACTGTTGAGAGATTCTCGCGGTGTCAGGTCTTGCATTACGATGCATCAAAAGAAAGTCATCTCCAACAAAATTCTCATAACGTACAACAAAATCTTGGAGAATGTAATCAAAAAACTTGGCAGCTATTAAGTAGTCTCTTGGAACAATGTACACTTCGTAGCCTACTCGAGGACTAAAAGTATCTTTTACAAAACGATTATCTAACCTTCTGCATGATCTCTCACGATTAATAATTGGAGACCGCAGATTAAACTTAGACTCATCGGTAAACATCCATCATTGTCGTTCTAGTGGTCGTGATTTCTGACAAAGGGAAGTTGCGCAATACGAGAGCGCTTAAGAAACTATTGGCCTGTTACAGCTCTGCGATTGGTAAGATTGGTTTCACCAAGTCTTCTCGTCTAACTATACACGTTCGCTTACTTTGGCATTTCGGACATGATGAAGCTATAGCACGACGATTTCGCAGACTTGATAAGATATGCGTTAGTTCTTTGTTGGGTACCAGTTCCAAGTCATCTAGTATAAGTTCTAGTTTCCAAAACCGATATTTGATATTTTTAAACAATAAACTGGTCTATTCTTATTTGGTTCTCGATTGAGCCTTACTACGGCCTAACAAGCACGCAGACAGGTAAAGGTTGTAAAAGGTGAGTACCTTCCTTGAGGAAATGTGATTCTCTAGACGCTGCATCTTAGATGCACACAAAAGGAAAAGCTATGGCAACAACAATGGAACTAGCTACAGCTACTGGTAATAAATCTATGGTAAGGATAGTGTAGGTGACGGCAGATGCAACTAACTTCAGCTACTGATAATAAAGGCCTAAAGATGGTGGGTGGCCTTTCTTGGAAAGGTTATATCCACTAAAATGCGAAACTTCATAACAAAGAACTTCCAGTAGTTTCCAATATTTTAAATGTGTTTTCTTGGCTATTATCAAAAATCCGAAAAATCGCTGAATCTCACAGACACACGTTCCTTGTCACAAATTCGCGCCAATAATGATCCAAGAAATGACATAGAAGACTTTACTTATTCTCTAATTAATGAAGTTCTAACCCATCCAACAATTGATACTAATTTTAAAGATCAAGAATTAAGAATCAGCTAGCATGTCACCTTATTACTCATATATTTAACAAGAACAATTAATTAAGGCTTAGAGAAATCATTGTACAATAAATATAAACAAAACAAAATTGTTTTAGTCAACTTAATTAGACTCATTTAAACATTTGTTCTAGCTTCCATAGGATTGTCTATGAAAAGTTAATATTTTAGCTACATTCGAATATATAAAAATATTCTTTAAGGAGTGAACACTAGGCCCATAATCATAATGGTATTAAAATAATTAGGGAAATGTAAGTTATTTTAAACCCGTAATAATCTTTGTACTTTTGATTGATAACATTTGTGCAATTTTTAATTTTTTGGATTTTTATACAACAGTTATACATGTAATTATGGTATTTTTTCATTTTTACCATTATGTTATAAAAAGTTATGATATGTTCTTTACATCTGTTTTTTCGCATTTTCAATTATGTTAACGACTTAATAAGATCTAAAGGACCTTCAAGCGGAAGTACCACAAGTAAGTGTACTTGGACCTAATCTACATGTACTCTGTGCACGTGACACCACAAAGCTGGAACAGGTGAAACTAACCACGTTTGCAGATGATACAGCAACACTTAACTTTACTAACAAAAACTGAATAATCCTCTACCTCTAATAATAAATGGATAAATTGTTCCTGATCAAAACAAAGGTAAATACCTTGGAATGATACTAGATACCAAGTTAAAATGGAAAGAACATGTTAAGAAGAAAAAAGAAGAATTCAAGTTAAAATTCAGTCAGTACAAATGGCTCACAGGAAGGCACTCCAGCCTGTCTCTGTATAATAAAACCTACCTGGCTGTATGGCATACAAGTCTGGGGGTGTGCAGAAGATAGCCACATCAAAATAATACAAATATTTCAAAATAAATGTTTATGTAAAATGGTTCATTCTCTATGGTAAGTGCGGAACACTGACATATACAGAGACCTTGACATTGCAATGATTAAAGAATAAATTAAAAGTTTTGCTGAGAGGCACGATGATCGACTTAACTTCCACAAGAACGCAGAAGTACTTCAATTGCTGGATAAGCACCATCTGTTCTGAAAACTGAAGAGGACAAAACCTTTTGAAGGTGTGATAGAGCCTTTAGTGCAACAACAGCGGAACAAACTAAAGGATGTTATTGGACTAGTTTAGTAATAAGTGCCTAGTTGTAAGGTATTCGTATAAAAATTAATGGTTGGTCTATTAGATCAGTTTTAATTGCTATTACATTAAGTGTAATTAAAAAGAACTTAATAAACGTTAAAAATAATGCTAATATATTTTGTTTGTTCTAAAACTATTAGATTCATAAAAAAAAGCAACAGGTAAAAAAGTTAAGAAATAAAACATCAATTCCGAAAATTATTTTTGATTTATAAAATTCAACTTCCTACAAAAATTTCAGACAAAAATAAAATTAGGGTTGCTAATTTCACCCTTTTATAACATAATGCAGATTCTGAAAAAAATCCATAATTACCTCTTTTGAGTGCTGTTGTGCATAACATTTTAAGTTTCTGCATTAACTCGGACTTGAGAAAATATTGAAAATTCAATTTTAATTTCATCTCAACTAGGTCGTTGAGCTCAGAACTTTTTTATAGGAAAGACCGCTCATAATTTTCAACCAGGAATCTCTTCCTAAATTTTTAGCATGAATTTAGAAACACCCTGTATATTTTTGGAAATAGCTCTTATAATATTAAATATTTTTATTATCAGTATAACAATACATACCAGAATCTAAGTGTATATTTCTCCACATGCTGGAAAATTATTGATAGTCATACCTTTTTGAGTAGTAAACGTAGACTAAAAATTTAGGTTAAAACATTATCTAGCAATTAGGAACACGTACCAAAAGGAATCGATAAAGAGCACTAAAAAATATTGATAACAAAATTATTATAAATGCATATGTTGAATTAAACAATACCGTTAATTGTTTGCTGCTCAACGATTTCTGATAAGCCTTATCTTTGTTTTTTTTTGCTGATGTAGTGTCGACCGTAAAACGAGCATTAATAGTGAATACAGAGTCATCTACCTTTGAAAAATTGTTGTAATTCCTATACCATGTAGCTAATAAATGTTTTAAGGTTTTAGTTTTAGATCTACTTTTTTCATAAATATAAAAACATACCACTATTCAAAATCATCATTATCTCTTTAGACTTTGTTTTTAAGGTACACGTATACTTAAAAGAAAACTTAACAAATGATATCCTATAGCATTTTTTCCTACGCATTACAATATGCAAATTGTTGTAAACAAATACCTGTTTATCCTTCAGTTCCACGTGCAAACAATTGACTATTTAATAATTTTAAATAGCCCTGGCTCTGTACCTTTATATGTGTTAATATACAAAATATATAAGGAAAAAGTACTTATACAGAATGATTCTTCATTTATTAAATGGGTCTTCAGATTTTTATGATCGAGATACGGTGAGTTTTATTAATTTTGCCCATTTCTATATTTTCTCATAACATTCGAAGCAGCCTATAAACGTTTATTTCTTGAAAATAAAGTTATTTAATATAACATAATATCTGATTACCATACGCAAAAAATGCTTTCTTTTTAATGGTACTAACATAATAGATTACTACCTTTTAAAAAAAATAACGTTGACGTCATAACTCGAACAGTGATGACGTCATAAATAATAAGCGTACACAAAAAAAATGCGCATCTTAAAAAGAAAATCGACGTGTCCGTTTTTTTTCCTCATTGGCTAAATTGAGCGAATTTGTTCCAACCGTTACGTGCTCACATTTATCATCTTAGAATTTACAAATGTATCGAGTAGATTTTTTAAATACTCAACAGACGAAATATTTGATCCCAAATGCGAACCGATTGAATTTATAGTAATTAAAAGTTTACCGAGTAATCTTAATTATACAGGTTTAGAAAGTATTTAAAATGACATAGGCGAAATTTTAAGGAGTAAAATGTACGAAATATATGTATATAATCGAATAATCGAGAAAGAGAGCACATTAATGTGTCCCCTTTTGACCGAAGTAGGGGTATAACGGCGATTGCCGGTACGTTAATATCGAATTGACTGGAACGATGTTCCCACCTAGATGTATCCCTACTTCAAGATATTAGTAACATGTTCTCTCTCTTTCATAACGCGTTCTTTATCATTCGCATGGGTTTGTGTATGTCCTTGTATATTTAGACCCAATCTGTATATTATGTAATAAAACTAGTAAAAATCAATCCTATTACATTTTACACTCGGAAAATGTCAAAAATGAGAATTGTAACTTACAAGTCAATCAGTAAAATCATCTATCCTATCTCAAAATGAAACTAACATTATTAAATTAAGTAAAAAAATTTACAAGGTAGTTCGAAAATTATGAACGAATATAAAAATGGATAAATTTAACAAAACTCACCAAATTTTTATTATAAAAGTTCAAAGACTCATTAAACAAGAGTATTAAATTTGCACGGTGGTCTCTACCGACAGTTAATATATGTCGTTTCCCACAATGAATCACTCTATATAAGTATAATTATATTATAGAAATTATTTATTAATATTAAACATATTTTAAATTATATATTTTCTTTGGAACCAGTAACAAATAGGTACGGATTTGAAAATATTAATAGGAATGTTCCAGTTTAGAAATAGCCCCGATTTATTTTTAAATATTAAAATATAAGCAGCAATCTGGGAATTTAGATCCTCGGCAACTAGCAAAAAAAATGATTTTAAAGGATTTTCTCGATGGAATTGTTAGTTTGTAACGTACACTTTCTTTTATAAGTCAAAAAAACCACAATGAGAATAACAATACAACGATAATAAAATAATTAGGTTATAATGAGGATAATCTGTGTTAGTTCTAGTTTTAGCGAAAGCTCCACATTTCTAGATTCGAGAAGCAATAGAAATACAAAAACATCCAAATAATATTAACAGAGAAGATGAATATTATGTTTCGCCCATTTAGCCGCTCCGATTTCATGTCAAACCTCCACTTCCATGTCAAACCTCCACTTCCGTCTTGTCTCGGTCTAGTGACATCACCATATAAATTCGTCCCCAGTCATTTTCCATTTCAGATGTGTTTAGCCCCTGCCTACGTTGAGTAGTTGAGTTATCGTGCGCATCTCACCTCACCTCCGGAAGAAGCCGCTTATGACAAACAGTGATACATTGATTAATATCTTAAAAATGACACGGTCCTTCGGAAGCAGTAATTCACTTTTCTAAATCAAAAATATTGCCAAGAAGATCTGAATAAATCGATTTCTATTTTTATTTCCTCTACATTATGTAATTTTTTTTACTATACCGTGTGTAAACAGATTACGGGCCACCCTTATAAGCTCTAAACGCTCTGATAGATTTTTAAAATTCGGGTTGGTTATCTTATCTTGAATCATCTATTGTAAAATTTCAAAATGGGCGACTTCCGGTTTCACCGAAAATTATGCAAAAGATAAAATTTTAACTGGAATACGAAAACTTAATACTGAATTTTTTCTGGGGTAAATTTATTCTGATCCAGAGCTTTTGATGATAAAATTATCCGAAGTGTCGGGCGTGCCAAAATTTACCTGTCATAAGATATTAAAATTAAACAAAATCACCCTTAAAAAATTTTAATTTCATAAAAAGTTTGGTCATGGTGATTTCGATGAAAGAGTCGAATTTTGTGAAATAATGACAGATATGATTCGACAAAATAGAAATATTTTCTTCAGCGATGAAGCTTGTGAATTTAGAAACTAAGGAAATAACTGTGTACATCATTCCACCCTTTACCGGACGTATATAAAATATTTAGTACCGCCTGTCGGGAGGTTAGTCACAACTCTATTTGTTTTTTGTATTTTTGGTTGCCTAATTTACATAACTTAAATGCGATAATGATAAACAATAGTCGATTTAACCCTCAAAATCCCCATAAATCTAATATCAACCTAGAAAAATTTTCGATAAGATAATATTTGGAACTATTCTTTGTTCATTAAGTAAGCAGAATGTGCGATATGTACAAATGCCTTATACTTATAATCTAAATGATTACTTACCATTGTTAATGGATTTACACTGCAGTAATTCTTCAGAAGCCATATCCTAATTATCAAAAATAAAAAGATCGATAAATGTTTCCTTAAAACACTTGTTGAATGAATTCCTTCATGTTTAGTGATGTTCAAGTAAATCTAACTTTGATCAAGGTTTTCAAAAATGTACAGGTTCTTTTAAGGTTGACTTTTGACCTTGTTTTTGTGTAAATATTAAAAAGTTTGTTTAGTTAAATAGATATTTAAGTGCTATAACAATGTAATAGTATTTTATATCTTTTTCTTATCTATTTTTAAAAAGATTATTTTTAAGGTTATAAATTGAATGAGTTGGTCAAACCACTTCATTATTTTGAATCATTAAGAAATATGTGCATACTCTTCATCCATGTCGATCCTAACCCCGAAAATGGGGGATATAGACTCATCTTGGCTACAAACAGAGATGAATATTATAGACGACCCTCTATGAAAGCCCACATTGATAAGGACACTCATGTTATTGGAGGTAATTTAGTTTAATATTAAAAGTATTTAATAATCAATAATATTTACATTAAACAAATGAAATAATTATTAACTAATATACATTTTTATATATATATCTCTTTATTTAGTTAAAAAACTAATACAGTACATAATTTTAAAAATACAATATTACATAGAAAAAATTAAAATTGGTATCAAATACTAAACACTAAAAATATAAAACTTAGGTACACATATAACATACAAATAATAAATAAACACTTATGTAGCCAAAAAATATTTCTTCAGTCGGTATTTAAAAATATTCAGAGATGAACTGTCCTTTATATCATCTGGTAAGTTATTATACATAATCATGCCCTTATTAAAAATTGAATTAAATGTACTCTTTTTCCTACACGTTTGTACATGAAAGTTACGCCTGGCTCTAGTCTCATAGTTCTGAATTTCAGTGTTATAAGTTAGCTTATTCTGTAGATATACTGGTGCCTGACCACTTTTGATTTTATAAATAAAAATAAGTGCATAATACTTAAGGAGTTTTACTATCGGCAACCAGTTAAGTGTTTCCAGCATTACTTTTACGGGAGTAAATCTTGAACACTGTAAAATTATACGCATAGCACGATTCTGCATTTTTTGCTGTCTATTTGTTTCATTCTGTTTTAACATGTATAATACAGTTGAACAATAATTGAAGTGGGGTAACACGATTGTATTATATATTGCAAGCCTTGACCACTGGCTAAGGAATGGTGAACATCTTCTTAAGTAATTAATTTTATATGCTACCGTTTTAATTACCTGGTTAGCATGTTCCTTAAAATGTAATTGACTATCAATTTTTATGCCAAGATAAACAAATTTATCAACCCTTTCTATATCATTGTTCCCTATCCTTAAATTTAAATTCAAGTTGTTTTCCAAGTCGTACTTTTTACTATTCCCCAACACCATCCACTTTGTTTTACCTACATTAACTTTTAACAAATTCGCACAACAATACTTATAAACCTCTTCCAGAGTATTGTTCATGACGGCCATACCATTGTGTAAGTTATCGCAAGCAAAATCTACAAGGCTATCATCAGCAAATAGACGAAACTTACATTTACCCTTAGAGTTAACTATATCGTTGATATATACCAAAAAAAAACAATGGTCCCAAAACACTGCCTTGGGGAACACTAACATTGTTTTCTATTTTTTCGGAATATATTTGGTTTAGTTTTAGTTTCTGTTGCCTATTTGTTAGATAATCAATTATCCAGTTCAGTGCCATCTCATCAATCCCAACACCCTTCATTTTGCTTATAAGTCTCCCTCTATCAATTGTCTCGAAAGCTCTCTGCAAGTCCAGAAATACTGCTATAGTAATGAAATTGTTTTCTATATTGTTTCTCCAATCAAATAATACGCCTTGTAAAGCAGTTTCACAGCTGTGCTTGCTCCTAAACCCAGATTGATATTCACAGAGCAACCTATTTCCTTCCAAATAACTAACCAATTGCTCATAAATAACTTTTTCCAATATTTTGGCTGTGGCGCTTATCATATTAATTGGCCTTAAATGTATTGCTTTATTGCTATTTGGTACCTTAGGTATCGAAATAATGGTGGATAATTTCATTTCTCTAGGGACCTTTCCTTGTTCTATAGAACTATTAATTAAATTTACTAAAGGATTAGAAATTGAATCAAAACACAATTTTAAAAGCTCAACATTAATGTCATCAGGACTACCTTTATTTTTTAATGAGTTTACTGTCTCCCTTAGTTCTCCAATAGTGATAAAATTAAAATTATTTAATTTGTTATTTGTTACCATATCAATTACCGGATACTCAGTGGAAAGAGTTTTATCAATCTGATCTGTAATTTCATTAATACTTTTAATATAAAATAAATTTAAGCAGTTTGGTATCAAATAAATGTTAGATATTACTTCCCCATCCCCCATATCAATAGAATTGAAATTATTTACTAGAGTGTTATCTGGGATAAACTCTTTTAACGTTTTCCACATCTCTATTGGATTATTTTTGTTAAAATAAATTTTCTGTTCTAGGTATTTTCTTTTCTCTTCTCTTATTATTTTTACTGTCCTATTTCGTTTCTGTTTGTAACTTTCCCAATTTTCCCCAGTTTTATTATCCTATATAATTTATAACTATCATCCCTTTCCCCCGTAACTTGACTTACCGTTTTGTTCCAAAATTCTTTATAGTGCTTATATATTTTTACCTGTTTTTTTGGAGCAACTTCATTCAAAACTGACAATATTTTCATAACAAACTGATTATATCTCTTATCCAAATCCCCTTCACCATAGTTCCAACTAACTTCTTTTAATTTTATTTCTATTTCTATCTGTTTAAAATCTATATTTCTTCCCCTAGTTTCTAAACAATATTCATCTTTTCTTTTATTTTCTTCAATATTTTTCAGCGACACTGTTATATTACGATGACTGCTTATTTTTGGTTCATCAAATACTGTAACATTTAGTTCTATATTAGACAAAATTAAATCTATTAAGGTCCCTCCCCTATCATTGATATGCGTAAACTCATTTACTATATTTTTAAATCCCATATCACAAACAAATTTTTTTAATCTATTACTATATAAAGTACTTTCTACCCAATTTATATTAAAATCGCCACATATAATTATTTTATTGTTCGTTTCACCAATATTACTGTCAAACCAGTTTTCAAACAAGTCTAAGAATCGTGCTATGCTGCTACTTGGAGATCTATATAAAACAAATATAAAATACTTCTTATTTTGAAATAATAATGACCAACCAAAAAATTTTATCTTCACACACTTTATATACTTCCAAACTTTGTAAATCCTCCCTATGAAGCAATATAGTTCCACCAGTATGTCTACTAGAACTGTCAGTTCTAATAACTGCGTAGCCACCTAAACTAATTTCGGAATTATAAATATCTTCCGTTACATGTGTTTCAGAAAGGCAAATAATATAAGGTTTTTTTTGTTTAATTAAATGTCTAATTTCATCTATATGTGCAGGTAAACTCTGAGCATTAAGATATAAAATAAAATCGTTAAGTAAGCAATGTTTGCTTTTTATGAAGGACCTTTTTGACTGTCCATTACTAATAAAAAAGATTCATTATTTTCTGATATAGGTTTCTCTGGTTCATCTGTTATATTAATAACTACAGACTGTGCTAATTCCGTTTCAAATTGGCTATATTTTTGATTATTCGGTCTTAGAGCTAAATTATCTGAGTAGTGATTAATGAAAATTAAGTTATTTTCTTTTTTTTGCTGAATTCCTAATAAAATTTTGTTACAAATATTAATTTTATCCATTAAATTACCCCTATTATTCGTTACATCTAACATTCTCATCTTTCCTTCTGAAAAATGATCAATCTTGCTAATGTAGCTCTTTAGCTTCACATTAAATTTATCGATAAAGTATTTATTACGATTGACCATTCCATCAGTAGGAACACTGCTGAAAAATATGTATGTATGTGTACACTTTTTTAGTCTTTCATTTAAAAACCTAATTGACGGGTATTTCCCATATTTAAAATTATTTTTATCACAATTATTAAAATATATTATATATACTAAACAAGTTACAAATCACTTAAATTACTACATTAATGTACATTTTTATGTTGCGTGTTTTTGTTTAATTAAGTAAAATGGTAACATATCTATCATAGGCCTTAATAATTTTGAAAACTCGTAAGTTTTTATCTCTTCCTGTTTCTTTTCATTATTGTTTCAAAAGGAAAGCATCAACCACATTAGGAACGATAAATAAAACAAAGAATTCTCAAAACATTTTCTAACCACAATTTTATAAATATAGTGGTTCTTCTAGTCTAAAAGATATTCATTTTATATTCTGTAGAATTGGATGACTTGACTACAATTTTCAAATGACTTCACTAATAACTGACTTACACATAAATAAATCAATAAAACAAAAATAAGTCATTGTACCATTTTCTACATAGAATAGAACGTGTGTGAAATATTTTTATTAAACTCGAAAAAAGGTAAAAAAAAAATAATAAAAACTGTGTTGATAGTCACCTTACCTGTTAAATGATTTGAAAATGTTAAGAAAAACCAGAAAAATTGTCAAGGAAAATAGTCATATAGGTGAATTAACATTTAGTTCAACTTTTTAAATAAATAGGTTTCTATTATATAGGGTGAAATAATTTTATGGGATCATTTACTTCGAAAAGTTATGTTTATTCTGACAAAATTCAAAAACAACTAAATAAACAAAATATTCTCAAAAAGTAAAAATATAATAATACTTACATTTAAATTTATAATATTTTTAGCAATATTGTTAACATATTTGTTTATAAAACATTGTCATCTTCAACCAAAACCGTCAAAAACCTGTAATGCTCTTGGTGAAGGCACTGTGGAGTAAGAAGATATACGAAATTCTTAATGTTGTTGTTTTCTAAGGGAAATCTCAATTCCACACCAAACAAAATACTGTTTTTAGAACAATTTCTTCCTTTTTTGATAATGAAGTCTGGCCCCCCATGAATTTTCATGTTTATTTTTTATTTTTCGGTAGATTTTGATATCCCTGTATAATTTGATGTCTGCGCCAATGTCCATCTACCATTTCGGATATTAGTGAGGACTTGTTCCATTTCTTCTTTCCTTTTTCCTAAAATTCATTTATATTTGTTTATCATGATTGTCAAGTCACCCAAAATCTGTAACACAAAATATGGAAAATCATTTGATAACCTCGAATACTAAAATCAACCAAACCAAGATTCAGAATCCCTTAAGACGATAATAAACTATTGTAGAAAAAATATCTCATGTAATTTGCTGCTAGTGATACCAAAAAATAAAGTTAATTATATAGCAAATAAAAACCGTGGTTTTCTTATCATATATTCTGTATTTTTTTGGAGCCACACAAGCCATCCATATACACCTTTTTGAAACTAAAAACACTCTTTCATCATTATACAATTCTTTAAATTTTTTTTTGAAGTTTGGCATAAACCTAATATAAGGCAATGTAGCTCCACGCTTTGTCAAGTCACCACTGCGAATTTAAATCGGCCAATTCTACGGTATTTTAGTTTATTGTCTTAAAAAACTCAAGGTGTTTAAAAATCTTCAATGCTACATCTATTATATCTAAGTTTTAAAGTTTTAACCAGTTGTTGTAAATGTTCTTCCAAAGGAAGGCACGGAAGACGTCAAACTGGTCTCAAATTCAAGTTCATTATGATTATATTGATTATAATAGGACGTTGTCTGGCAATCATTGTAGAGTTTTAATAAAATTTACCACGAGAAAAAAAAAGCTACTTCAATTTATAGTTGATTTTCAAAATATAAAATTGGAAAAAATAAGGAAATAACTATTTAAAATCAAAAGCACAATATTGTATAGAAGAGAAGTAAAAGTAAGAAACTATGGATTCAATCGCCCCTTTGGTTGCCAAATCTTGTTTGTTTTATTGGTAATAGTAAATAGAAAACACCGAAAACAAATTTTTTATCAAGTAATATGTATAAACGGTATACCAAGTTAGGATAATAAAACTAATGCAACAGGATTTTAATTGATAAGTAGTAACTGTGATTTCTTGCCTTCATTCAATAAGATGTGATATAAGTTACCTTCTTTACATGTGTACTAGCTTAAAGGAATAATATATCGTTTGTCACTCATTCCTGGTGTTTCACGCGTAATAGGATGATCTCTTATGAATATAAAGGAATACTTTTTCGATTTTATTTTTGAAAAGCGATATTGTTTATGGAAATAATTACTTTAGTTTGTAAAAATTTTGAGGTATATTTTATTATATTTTTGAAAGTAACCCATTGAGCTGATTTTAACACACATTTTGGATTATAAAAACTCCTATTGTGAAGAGTTAGATGTTCCTGTCTTCAATTTTCAAGCAATTCCTCTTGGCGTAGAGGAAATTTATATTTTAACCCTGATGGCCACTTAAAATTTTAAACTACCCTGTAAATAAATTTCTTCAAGGCCACTATAAATTATTTGAAAAATGAAGATAGGGAAATAGGTAAATTATTATTATTATTATCAGACGGTTAAAATCCAAAGAATACGTATTTCAGTTGTCTGCGCTGTTAAAACTATTCATTTTAGACACTTTGTTGAAATCAGTAGATTTTTAAAATGTAATAAAATATATTGTGTTCCATTTAAAAAACAAAACTTGGATATGATTTTTATTTATATACACAAAATTGTTTCATATCATACCCACTATTCACCTACACAATGATACTTGAAAATTTGAAAATGTGTACCATTTAGACAAAGAAGACCGTCCCGTTATGTATGAAATACCCTGTAATTTCAACAGTAGAAGTTCACTGGTCAGCTATTTTGTAGACATCTCATGTAAAATTCTGAAGAAATTAAAACAAATATAAAGTCCATACAACTCACTCACTTTTTACTTCTCTCCTCCTGTTAATGTGTAAATAATTGATAGTTTATCAGCGTGAAGCACCAGCCTGCATTTCATCGTATTAATAACGAATGAACAGAAGCTTCAAAATCGGTAACGGCAGAACGTGTATGGACGGAACATACTAGTATCATGTAATCGGACGTAAGTATCGTCAAAAAAAGTGGTTCACATCTACCTAAATCATCAAGTCTGCGGAATCTACACCTGTAACTTTAATCATGTATGAACGCACGCAACCAATGTAAAAGAAACCTCTTGAAGTCAATCAGTTTTCATCAGAAAACGACTGGAGATTCGACACTAAACGAAACGTAAAAGTTACCAAAATTAAGACAAAAGTTAACTTTAAATATCACTTAGAAATTGTAAAGAAAATGAATACAGCTAGCTCAAAATAATTTAGATTGCACTGTATGTCTTTTCAATATGACTAATAAATAGATTTAATAGATTCCGCGTCATACTTAGCATGAATTGATGAGACCCGAGAGCAGCAGCCTGGAACGGTATTTGTCCATAAGAAAAGATATGGGAAATACATTCACCAGGCATTTTAAGTGTAAAACGAGATACAAAAATTCTGATTATTTATGTTTTTATTGACTGTATTATCATATTTTATTAGGGAAGGACATGGAGCTAGGTAGAGAAGGAGGGACTTGGCTTGCTTTTAGAAGCAAAGAACAAATAAATGGCAAAGGAAAGAAACACTGTGTAGGTGTTATCCTCAATATAACAGGGGCTATAGTAGAGAACCCTTCTGGACGGGGACGAATTATTACAAATTATTTGACTGGAAAGGAGGATTTTCCTCAATATTTAGAATCCCTCGATCAAATTAATTATAATGGTTACAATTTTGTATCAGTTGAGTTAAGGTAAAAAAAGTTAATCAGTATATATTATATAATTTTAGTAAAGATTTTAGTAAAGACAGTGCCATAACTTATCATCATGGTAATATACCAAAAATAAATTCAAGTTATATGGGTAAACATACTTTAGGATTTGGAAATACTCCTATTTTTACTCCGTTACATAAAGTGAGAGCTGGAAGGCAACAATTTGAAGAAATTTTGAAGAAAAATCTTAAAGGGGAAGAATTAGAAAAAGTTCTATTACGACTTTTGAAAGATGAGACCAAGTAAGTATTAATTTTTGGATCAACTTCACTGATTGTCTTTCTTTATTCATATTAAGAACCATAAACTTGCTCCATATTTTAACGAAAATCCATTCATCTACTATTATTAAACTGTTTAATATGAAATATTAGAAAGAATGAATAATACAGGGTGTTTCATTGAGAAAGGGCCTAACTTTAATTGTAGACGGACGTCACTTTGGTGGTTCCAAATAACCTATATTTAATGGATCTTTCACCCTTTATAACTGAGATACAGAGTGTTTTATCAGTTTGGTCTAGTTCTTTTGGAGCTCATAAATTCCGAATTAGCCAGTGTATTATTTTGATATTTGGTACGCATAATTGCCATTATCTGAAAAATCTACCAAAGTATTACCAAAAAGAAAATCCAGGACCGGCTTATCAAAACATTTAAAAATTCGTCTTTCCAAAAAACAACACCCTGTATATAGAATTTTTTTAAATTGCTTTTTATAATTCGAAAGAGCAGAAAAAACTGGATTTTGTTTTTGGTAATACTTTGGTAGATTTTCCAGATAATGGCAATTATGCGTACCAAATATCAAAATAATACACAGAGTAATTCGGAAGTTATGAGCTCTAAAAGAAATAGACCAAATTAATAAAACACTCGTATCTCAATAATAAAGGATGAAGACCCATTAAATATAGGGTATTTGGAACCACCAAAGTGACGTCCATCTACAGTTAAAGTAAGGCCCTTTCCCAATGAGACACCCCGTATCAAAAAATAGATTAAGATATATTTATTTTAGGTATCTACCAGATGAAGAATTGCAAAGAAGACAACCAATGGCATACGAAAATTTGAGTTCCGTTTTTATAAAACTAAATCCTCCTGGTTATGGCACACGGTATATTAGACTTTTAAATTGAAGATTAGAATTTTTTTACATTTTAAGTTATCATACTTTGCATTATGTATAAAACGCGATAATTAATATGTATACAGAAGTATCAACAGAAATAGTACGTTCTTGAAAACAATGGAACTATTAGTAGGATATAAAAAATAAAAAGAAATGAACAATACGTTGCAACTGTTCAGGTAATCATACTATGCGAAAGCGATACCAAAAACCCCGCTCTTCTTTAAGGAGATATCTGGTATACAGGCAGATGTATATATATACTGAAATACGAAAAAAACAAATGACTTCATTAAGACCATATACCTCTATTTAACAAGCAGATATATATGCATTTCTACCATGTTATATGATTATCAACTTAATGTCCTACACAAAATGTGGATAAACGTATAACACGCATCCAACCAGCCATTCCTTTCCTTATAAGTTAATATCCATGCAGGGCACGAAATATGAGGAAAAAACGGGGCTTTGGTGAACCCTAGTAACCTAAGTTTAGTATGAGCTCAAGGGCACTGTGGCACCCCTGACAATGAAAAAGTGAATGAGTTTTTATCAGCAAGACAAGCGACAGAATATATTGCACCAGAACTAGTCTTCAGTGCTGCAAATACTGGAGACAACCTCTACAGCAGCCATTAAATAAGATTCTTCTAGGGAATACCAGTACTAACTGAGCGGATGCCCTATTATTAAATTAATATCAGTTACTTATAATTAGTTAAAGGTCATCTGGACACAATACTTTACAATAGCAGAGGTTGAGATCATTTCCCATAAATTGTTATACTGTGAGACTTTAAGTTACATAAGATAACAAATAACGTTGAAATCTTGTAGCTTATTTTGTATTTAAAAGTGAAATCTGTCATTACAAGATTTCTTGCATTGTCTTTATATACAGTTGAATTTTTACAACTAAAAAGCAATGTTTCAATTAAATCATGGTTCAATCAAATGACATATTCTATAAGCCTATGAACTGCCTACTACTCCAGCAGATGTATCGGTAGTTAACAAACTGAATTTCTTAGATTACCTATGATGTTTTTACTTTTTATGGGCCCATTTACTATTAAACATAAGAAAATGTACGCTTATTACTACAGGTACACTCTATATTTAAATGGCTTGAATAGTATTTACCACTAACTTTCTTTTATTAATTTAAATAGATTTTTGTATAGAAATGCGTAGTACGTCTGCTTAGTTAATAATTCAAAATTCGTCTTCATTTTCTGATTCAAGACTGTTTCCAAAAATCATTATTACCGGTTCAATCTCTAAGTCACAAATATATTTATCATGAGCATACCTTTTTTTTTTCTTAGTAATTCAGTGTGTCCAACACATTTTACCCAGACTTCAGCATCACACTTAGCTAATGCTTCATTCCACTTATTTATGATTTTTTCATCGCCATATCCATTCAATGCCAATATATTTATTGTAATATGAATCACAATCTGCTTACATTTATTCAATAGCATTGAAATTACAATGGTAGAGTGGTAAATGTTCTTTTCTATCGATTTTCACTACTTGTAGTTGTGTTAATTTTTCATTAAAAAAATTATTTTCTTACTTTAATTAAAATCACATAAGGTGGAATTATAGACAGAACTTATTTATCAATTTAAGGGAACGAGGTTAACAATTTCTAATAATGAAATATGTATTTACTGTTAAAATAATATTTTAGCATTCAATTAGTTTTAAAAAATCTGTTTTTATAGTTGTTTGAACTCAAAATATAATATATAGGTCAATTTCAAAAGAAAACAAATAGGATAACAGCTGTAAATAGGTAGCACTAAATGATCACATTTATCTGAGACAACTTGTCAAACAGGCGTTGTCGCTTATAATTTTGTTTTTTCAATGAACTTAATTTGTAATTAGGGATCATAACAACGTAGTTCTTTAATTAAAAGACAAGTGTTAATCACGTCTGGCGTTGTTTTAACTGTTGTTAGAAAAACATATCGCATTGAAGATACGCATTTTTTTTATCTTCTTATGTGAGTGACATATGGGTAAAGTTGCAAAAATTCAACTGTAGAACACTAGTTCCATTGATATTAAGAACAGGAAGATCCTTAAGTCTTTAGTCTCCTAATACTTAATATATCTATTTTTTGTCCAGCCCATTATTCTATCACATTGACATTCCTCGTTTTTTCTTATGTACTTATCCATTTATTTTTGCTTTTAGAACCCACACTCTCATACTGATAGACTACGATTGGAATTTAAAATTTGTGGAACATTCAATGGAAGAGCCTATTGATACTGATAATCCTAAATGGTGTGAATCTCGAATCGAGTTAGCCCTTTAAAGTGTTAAGACGCTGGTTGGTACAGCATAGTTCCTAAAAATATGTAATTCAATGTGCTAAAGTTATCCAAAATAAATATTATTGATTGTTTTAATGCTGCATTTTTTTTTAAATAATATCCTATCCACAATTATTTTAGTCTTTGGTATTTTTTACTGAATGATCATCCATTGAGGGAATAATGACACAAGAGAGTATAGTTACGTTTGAAACGAATCTTTAGTGTGTCAATAATGCATGAGATTCTTGAACCACTTCATCCAACCAAAATACTTCTAACATAAAGAAACTCGTGTCGACTACAGTATTTTGATTTGATGAAGTGTGGTTCAAGACTCACACGTTGTTATACAATATTTTTTTCGTGAGAACACTGGATTTTAGTGTTGGTAAATTTTATGCGTTCATGGAAACTAATGTAGAATTATAAAAAATATTTTTTTTGGATCATGGGCTTAGAAATTAAGAGTAAAAATGGTCAGCCCTAGCCGTTGCACAACACTGGTGGAAGCCAAGAGCTTGAAATTACTTCAAAATAAATATTTTAAATATTTGTGTTTACAGTTTAATTACAGAATAATTATTCATACATTAATATTTAAGATTTAAAGATCCTGTATAATATATAGTAAAGGATTGCTCAAAAGTGCCTCCGAGTTCTTAGGATCTTCACTCCATAGTTTGTAATTACTATGGCGAATACGAACTTGGTATCAGTGAGTTGTGGTGTAGTTTGGTTTTTAACTTTCTCATAGTGAATTTAATTTTTTTGGGAGTGTAGTGTGTAGTACATCTTAAAAAAGTACTAGGAACATCTGTTTCTCCAATCATGAACAATAAAGAATATTAATCAAAAAGTTCAAAAAAAGTCAATGGATGGATGGAAGGACGGATGGATGGATGTATGGATGGATGCCGGTGGGGTAGATATACTGCTACCTAAAAGACCTGTTGTGCTCCCTGCTTCTGCTATGTCGTGTTAGGATGTCGTCTCCGTCGCTTAGCCACTTTTTAAGCCAGTCACTAAGCAATCTTAGGATATAAGAAAACTCTAAATTAGGGAAGTCCTCCTCTTTAATCTGGTGTGTACTTAGGTGAATAGCCCTCGAGTTCCATAGGGCAGCACATTATGCAAGAATGAATATAGAAGTTTCGTCTTCCTCCCCACAGAATCTGCAATATTCTTCATAGTAGTGATACAAAGTCGGTTCTGGCTTATTTTCAGAAACTGCCACTAGATGGCGTTGATGTAGCGCTCGCGGACCCGTCGGCGCTGTTTATGGGGCGCGCATGTCGTTGCTGTGTCGCTGTGTCGTGGCGCGCTGCGGACCATC
Organism: Hermaeophaga mercurialis; assembly: GCA_951812935.1. NCBI lineage: Eukaryota > Metazoa > Arthropoda > Insecta > Coleoptera > Chrysomelidae > Hermaeophaga > Hermaeophaga mercurialis. The sequence continues at coordinate 34,751,338 of OX638363.1, forward strand.
GCGTGTGTGACGTAGTCGAGAGATCCTTTAGGGAGATTACAGAGCGTATTGGAACATAATATATTTATTTTTTATGTGGAAAAACATGCGCAAAGAACGTTGCCGTAAGGGCATTAGCGTTTAACTTCGTTATTATTGGTCCAAGTGAATTGCGGAAAAGACGGGTATCATCTAGAAGTGACGACGTAGATGAACAAGACATATTTTTTATGTGGAAAAGCATGCGCTCTAGAAAAACATTTAAACTTTGTGTAGAACTGTCTAATTCACAAAAAAACCCTTGCTTATTACTGTATAATTATGTCACGTGATCTATATCTAGAGATAACAACCAAGCGTATTGGAACATAATATATTTATTTTTTATGTGGAAAAGCATGCGCTCTAGAAAAATTTAAACTTTGTGCAGAAGAGACTTCTTCACCATTTGTAATATTCGAAAAGTAAAAAAACAAAAAAAATTGCGCTGGAAGAGTGTATATGTATAATAAAGAACGAAGCGTTTAATTATTTTTTTATTATATTCAATTTACATTTTCTAATACACTTAAATTACTTTTACTTGGTACATTTTATTCATAAAAAGATATAATTTTTGTCAATAGTGTTTTCAATTGTTCTTTTAACCCTACGTTTGGACTGGGTATGTTAAATAGATTCCAACTAAATTGTCCAGCTTCAACAACTTTTTTCGTATATTCACTATATTTGTAATATACGTTGTTTTTGTTGAAAAAGTAAGTAAAACCATCTATATATCTAAACGCTGATGTCAAGTCCATCGGTATACCTGGAAATTGATCGGTTATACGTCCACGACTAATTATTTCTTTAGGATCATTAATGTATTCTACATAGGAAGCGTTGTTATAGAAAACAAAAGTTCTACCACTATTTGTTTGAAATAACGCATTAATATAAGCATCTGAGGGCAATGGTAAATAATAATCATTTTGAATATTTAAATTTGGAAATGAGGCTACATAACATTTTCGATTGCCAAACGTTATTAAATCCCCCGCTGAATCTTGAAAAATGTGAGAAATTGGGATTGAGGAAGTCTTAAGTTAATTGGGAAGATAATTACTTAATGGTTCGGGGCTTGAAGATATGAGCATGTCATTTAGATCAAATTTCCACAAAGATGTATTAAATCCGACGTACAATCGATAATTAGGAAACGATGCAAGAAACATGAAATCAGGTGATTTAATATTGCATAAATTTTTGTATTGAGGTGAAACAGTCACCGACGTCTTAACAGAAGAAGAAATGTGTTTTCGAGTGGTTTGATTTTTTGGAGGATAAATTGTAGTCGTTGTCGTTGGCGTTCGTCGTGGTCCATACAAGAATTCTAATGCATTCTTATCATCTTCATCTAGAGGAGCTAACTTTTGCTGATACCATGGAAACATAATTGCAGACTCTACTCCACTATGTCCTAACCCAAGGGCGTATCCGATTTCATGTACCAACACCATATGAAAGCTTACTTGACCATCAGGAACATTATCATCATTCCCAAAATACCATTGTTCGCTACCATCCATATGAATTTCAATACATCCATCTGCACTAGGAAAATGTGCGTGAGCCAATATTTACCCAGGCCCATCAAAGTTATTTGGACATTGACGGTGACCTGTGCAACTTTCTCGAAAATGATGTTTTTTGGGTACTACGGTTATAGTAATATCGGGTTTCGGTATTGGTAATCGAACTAGTTGAAAATTGAAATTTGAATCTCGTTCCCATATATCAAAAGTCTTTTGAGCTGTTAAAAGATGTTCCGAACCGGCTTGAGGAAAATACCATCGCAAACTCGTTTTATTTTTCCATCTTGATATCGCTGTAAATGAATTTTCACCAACAGTACATCAAGGTCTATTAATTAATTGAATAGTGGCAGCGTTAAGAGTTAGGTAGATTATATTTTTCTTGAAAATTTGTTAACTCCGTTTGAAAGCTATCACCTACGATTTCATTTTGATTAATGTACCCGAACCGTTCCAAAAATGATACAAAATATTCTCGACTAACGTTCGCAGAATTTGCGAGGGCTGTTAAGAGAAGCAGTACAAGTACTTGACCAACACACATGTTGAATAAAAATGAAGATGTAAGAAATGTGTACGTATATATATATTAATACCAATTTTAATAAATTAAAAGAGAGACTTTTAACTACTATACTGGATGAAGCCTCCTTGATAAAAATTAGATAAGACTGCTAGCATAAAAAAACACTTTAAATTTTTTTAATTTTTCACTTCAAATATTTGTAAAGAAAACTGCCTTTTCTTAAAATGTCACCGATCCCGAGCATCATATCGAGGATCGGTAAAGCAGATCGCGACAAGTGCGAGTATAATAACTGTCTACCTGTAATGAGGAATGCACATGACAGAGAGACTGTCAACGTTTATTAAAATTGTTTATCAAAGAGAAGCTCCAGTTTAACTATAAATTTAACTTCGGTATTGTGATTAAACTGGCATGATTAATGGACATTTAATGTCGTTTCTTTCATTACAGGTAGGCTTTTTGTATATAGTAGTTTTAAGACTTGTAAATAATAAAAAAATCCACTTTCATTACAGAAACTCAATTGTGTTTGATTATTCATGTCGGATTTCCAATAAAGATAGAAAATATCTTATAAAACGACATTACTTGTGACAAAAATACGAGGAAAGGAAGGCCAATATGGAAAAACAGGTTCGAATTCACTGTATAGGCAAAGCCGGAAGATAACAAGACCAATATAATATGCCTAACATCAATCAGCACACCTACAGGTGAAGTGTTTCAGGTACCAATACAATTACAATCAGTTGGCCTGCACACCGAATTAGTAAAAACGGAAACATTTAAAAAGGTAAAAGCTTCTGTTTCTAAAAGACATGAAAAAAGGAATGTTTGGGTGACTTTAACTGATAATTTGAGAGACTGTTACCTCGACGCTGATGAAAATATTCAATTTTCTGACGTCATACTAGAAGAGATTTCAGAGAAAAAAACTGATGATTTAGCTAAAATCTTAGAGAAATTTTCAAACATGAATCCAGGTCCAAGAGAAAAAAATCTCAATAAACTGGCAGAAAAATTCGTATTAAATAAATTCAACACCAAAAACAATAATGTAATTCAATGGATGGAGCTATTTGAAAGTGAGTGTAACCGGTTAGTTTTAGAAGAGGACAGAGAAAAAATTGAGATCCTCAGATTGTTCTTGGAAGGTTCTTGTGAAGATTGGTACAGCTCAATGCTTATGAAATTAAAAATCAATTCACAATGGGAAAATTGGAAAAAAAATTTTGTGATACTTACGCAGATAAAGGGTGGTCCCCAGTAAAACATGCTATCCGCTTCAAATATGTAAGTGGGCCATTATTGGACTATGCCCTAAAAAAAGAAAAGCTGATGCTAGAAATCGATAAAACTATCAGTTCAAACATGTTGATAAACCTGATTGCAGCCGGCTTACCAGATTTTGTGACAGACAAAATTAATAGATCAAGTGTGAGAGAACCGAAAGATATGTTCAATGAACTTCGAAGCTTGGAACACCTTGTGAAAAATAGTTCTAACGATAAGAAAAAAGACCCACCTACAACATGGAAAAATAAACAAGAAAAAAGAACAGCATGTAAAATATGCGAAAAACAGGGGAAAAAGAACAGGTATCACACCGAAGATTCGTGCTGGTACAAAACTAAAGACCCCATTACAGATAAGGAAAAACACATGAGACTCATTAATAACTCACAATTAGAATATGAAGTAGAAGAACAAAATCCAAAAAACTAGTTATATCGCCATTAATGAAAGTAAAATTAGTATTGGAAGGTCATCTCGATATATTCGGTATTTATGATTCTGGGTCAAACGTATGACTAATAAATTCAAAGTTCCTGGATATCAGCGAGAGATACAATATGTCCAATAATACTGAAAACAATCTAAAAACAATTAATGGCGTGAGAAAAACTAAGGGTAGGATAAAACTTACTATAAAAATTTTTAGTATTGAGAAAAAAATAAGTATTCTGGTGATAGACAAAGAAAATTTTGATTTTGATTTTCTAATTGGACTAGACTGTATACAAGAATTCCAATTAATTCAAGATGAAAACCTACGTATAAGCCAAAAGGTCCCAAAAGAAGAGAATGTTATTGACAAAATAGAGACTACCAGCTTGAGAGCTAAATCTATCACACAAAAAATAATGCCAACGATCGCTGATAACACAAAGAATGATCATCAAGAAAACGATCAATGTATCACAGAAATAATTGCTGAGAATGCAAATAAGAGCAACTCAGAAAACAATTATAATAAAAAAAAACAAAAGGAAGAAAACCCAAAAATTAAAAACGCCAAGTATTCGGTAAACTTCAATGAACACATTGAAAAAGGAAATTTTGATATCCTAATAAATAACTTAGATTATGCACAACAAACCAAAATCAACCAGTTGACAACTGAAAATGCGACAATTTTTGCAAGAGACAAATACGATATCGGCATGGTGACTGACTATGAAGCACATATCGATTTACTAACGGAGAGATACTGCAGCAAAAGGCCTTATCGATGCACATTCGAAGATAGGAAAGAAATTGAAACTCAGATTTCTAAATTACTGAAGAAAAATCTCATCGAAGAGTCGTACAGTCCATTTGCGGCACCAGTAACTTTAGCTTTCAAGAGAGACGAGAACAAAAAATCAAGGTTATGCATTGACTTTCGGGACCTAAATAAAATTGTAGTGCCTCAATCGCAACCTTTCCCTCTCATTAAAGATCTCGTAGTAAAGACAAGAGACTGTAAATTTTTTTCCAAATTGGACATAAATTCTGCATTTTGGTCAATACCCTTAAAGATTTCAGACAGGTATAAAACAGGGTTTGTTACGCAAGAAGGACACTTCCAATGGACCTGTTTACCATTCGGGCTGAAAACAGCACCAGCTATATTCCAGAGAATAATATGCAATATAATAAGAAAACATGGCCTAGCAGACTTCACTGTTAGTTATATAGATGATATATTAATATTTTCAAAATCATTCACAGAGCATATTGCCCATTTAACACGACTATTTCAAGCTATTCAAAAGGAAGGGTTTAGATTAAAATTCTCCAAGTGCAGTTTTGCTCAAGACTTCGTAAAGTATCTAGGTAATATAATTCAAAATAACGCAGTGAAACCTTTGAAAGATAATTTGATTTCAATAAACAAATTTCCTACGCCGAGAACGAAAAAAAACGTCCGGCAATTTTTGGGGAAGATAAACTTTTACCATAGATATGTCCCTGAAATAGCCATAAAATTAGATCCATTACACAGACTACTCAAGAAAGATGAAGAATTCAATTGGACCAAAGAATGCCAAAGATCATTCGATGAAATGAAGAAAATATTATGCACTCAGCCTGTCCTGACAATTTTCGACCCCAGTCGTCCAATATACATCTATACAGATGCGAGCCTTCTGGGAGTTGGAGCTGTACTAAAGCAGCCACAAGGAGATGGAACAGAAAAGCCAGTGGCATATTTTTCTAAAAAGTTAAATCAAGTTCAAAAGAAAAAAAAAGCCATATATCTAGAGTGCTTGGCCGTCAAAGAATGTGTACAATATTGGCAACATTTATTAATGGGAAGAAAATTTATTGTGTTTTCGGATCATAAACCGCTGGAAAATTTGAACATCAAGTCACGAACTGATGAAGAACTGGGAGATTTAACATACTAACCCAATACGACCTGGAAATTAAATACAAACCAGGGAAAGACAATCTTGAAGCCGATTGCCTGAGCAGGAACCCTGTTCTAGAATCGAATGATAATTTAGAAGAACAGCTAAAGATTGTGAATATAATAACATTGGAAAATATTTTAAATGACCAAGAACACAACCAAGAACTACAAATGAAAAAGGATAAATTTATTTCAAGAAATAATGTTTTTTACAAAAAACAAAAAAAGAAATACAAAATAATACTTTCTCAAGAATTCAGCTTGAAATTTATCAAAGAGATCCACGAGAACCTCTGTCACATAGGCTCTCAACAGATGCAGAAGAATGTAGGTTCATATTACACCGCAAAAAATTAGGTGAAAAACATAAGAAAAATATGTGCAGAATGCACGATCTGTATAAAAAATAAAACAAGAAGACAACCAAAATATGGTTTGATGTCACATTTGGGACCAGCCACGAAACCTTATGAAATTATGTCAATAGACACTATAGGAGGTTTTGGTGGCTCGAGATCGACAAAAAAATACCTTCATCTGTTAGTTGATCACTTCACAAGATATGCCTATATTCTAACGTCCAAGACACAACACGCAGCAGACTTCATCAAAGTAGTAAAGGGCATCGCTGAAACTGAAAAAATTGGTATCATTTTGTCAGACCAATATCCAGGCATAAATTCAAAGGAGTTCAAGAAATTTCTCGAGGATAAAAATATACGAATGATATTCACTGCAGTAAATTGTCCTTTTTCCAACGGATTAAATGAACGTCTGAATCAAACACTGATAAACAAAATAAGATGTAGAATCAACGAAAGCGAGAAAAAAATGGCGTGGACAACCGTGGCACATGAAATTGTAAAAAAAATATAACGAGACAATACATAGCGTTACCGGATTCACACCAGCATACCTAATGAACGGTATAGATGTCTCAATATTGCCAAATCAACTAAAACAGGAAATACCAGAACAAAATTGGATTCGAGACAAAGAAACGGCTTTAAAAAATTCAGCAAAATCACATGAATACAACAAGAAACAGTACGATAAACATCGAAGGCATTTCGATTTCAGTGTGGGTGACAAATTATTCGTCGAAAATGGCAACAAACTAAATAGGAAAAAGCTGGATGAACTAAGAATTGGACCGTACGTCATCACCGAAAAAATCTCAAATTCACTCTTTGAAGTTAATACAGGTCACAAAAAAGCAGAATCAAACTTTTTCCATATATCGAAGTTGACTCCCATTCCACCATTAGAAGACAAAGAAAAGGTCGACAAAGAACAAGATGAATAGTAATAATATCATTTATAAACTTTCAATTACAAAAAAAGTTGTGTTTTCTCCCGCGAGAGGGGTGATGTAAAGAAAACCTTTTCTTAAAATGTCACCGATCCCGAGCATCATATCGAGGATCGGTAAAGCAGATCGCGACAAGTGCGAGTATAATAACTGTCTACCTGTAATGAGGAATGCACATGACAGAGAGACTGTCAACGTTTATTAAAATTGTTTATCAAAGAGAAGCTCCAGTTTAACTATAAATTTAACTTCGGTATGGTGATTAAACTGGCATGATTAATGGACATTTAATGTCGTTTCTTTCATTACAGGTAGGCTTTTTGTATATAGTAGTTTTAAGACTTGTAAATAATAAAAAAATCCACTTTCATTACAGAAACTCAATTGTGTTTGATTATTCATGTCGGATTTCCAATAAAGATAGAAAATATCTTATATATTCTTTGTCAAATTTCAAAATCTCCACTTCAAAGTGTTAAATAAATAAATTTGATAAAATTTCCATTTCGCAAAATCTCCATTTCAAATTCGAGATTTTATAAAAGTTATATTTTAAACTGAATGTTATGTAAAATTTCTATGTCGTCGAAGTGCTAAATAAAGTATTTATTTCTAATAAACCCGATATTTTTCCAAATTTTAGATTTTATACAATTTCCGATTTTGTAAATATCTAGTTAAAATTCGTGGTTCTGTAAAACCTTTGCTTTAAACTCAAGATTTTTGTTACATTTTCACATCAAACGTAAAGTTTTGTAAAACCTTCATTTGAAATTCGAGATTTTGTAAGATTTCTACTTTAAAGTGCCACATAAAAATGTATTTATTTCAAACATTATTTACCCTTTTTTGATAATGGGAGAGAAAAGACGAATTTGGCCACCGTGAATGATAAAAAAGTCCCACATTTTCTCATAACACCACAAATCCTAGAAAATATATTTAAAAACAATTAATTTTCCTACTTGTTGATTGACATAGAATATTACAACATTATGGCATGGTGTAAAGAATGTCGGGATAAGAAAAATAGCGATAAAACTGTAAATTATTATTGATGTAATATAGTTGTCTCTTGTAACTATATCTTACCTCTGGTATGTCTACGCGTCATCTCTGATACACCTACGCATCATCTATGACATCCCTTAGCGCCATTCTTGATACATTTCAACGCATCGTCAGGTGCGTTCAGATTCATTTGTTATCATGACCTCATACGAGCAACACGTCTCCAAAACTTGCAAAAGTTATTAATGAAAATTATAATTCGCTCAAAAAAAAACAGATGGATCAAAAAGAGTATCTTGAGAATGTGGTTAAACCCCTTAAACAAATGGTAAACACACTAGACAGTAGACAAAGCATGGAACCAGAGGCACCCTTTGCCTCACCATGTGAACACAAGAAGGGTCTAGAAGACAACGGTGAACCCGATCAAGCGTACGGACCTACGCTAACAAATGGACAATGGATGCTTGGCACTACGCAACTAGAGTTTGACAATAACCAAATAGTTGTAGGAAGTAAAATATTTAAAAGTACGCACGGTTTGAGACAATTATTGTTTTGCAAGAAGTCTAAAAAATTTACCACAATTGAATTGTTAATTTACAAACAATTAGAGTTTTTTTTATAAAACACTTCTTTTATTTTTTATATTTATTTTTTATATTACCCACTTAAAAACTACAAATAATTGATTAAGCACATACATAAAAACTACAAATAATTCATTAAATACATACATAAAAACTACAAATAATTCATTAAATACATACATAAAAACTATAAATAATTCATTAAACACATATTTAGTCTGAAAATCGCACTCGTTTATTTTCATGCAAATCTTTACAAAAATCATATTTATCTTTCAATTCGAATAGTGTATGATCAAAAGAATTTTGACACCATGAAATTCTATCCTGGTACACTAAATGCAATTCAGATGCTAAGTAGCTTTCATGATAGTTATCAGTGAAAAAAGTTATATTTTTATTATAACATTCTAACATGGCTTCTTGAATTCCTTTAAAACAAAATTTGCAAACAAAAAGATTCAAGTTTTCTATCTTAAAATTTCGAAACCAAGCACAATAGTAATCATTTTCAGCAAATATTTCTAAATTATGGCAAGCTAATAAAGCGTTGCGAAGTTCTGTACTCATATCGTTAAACTCAAATTCTAATAGCACCGTTATAATATTCAGCTTCACATCTTAATTTTTTCCACTTATATTTATTAAAATTAAAACTTTCTCCATTAAACTCCATGGTAGAGGCGATTGATAAATGAATCTGATAACGTTAGGAATATTTTCACAATTTTTTTTACACAAAGTTGACTTAAAGTTAACATATCTGAAAAAAAAAAACTTTTATACCCCCACGGAAAGGTATCATGTGACTGGGGGAGTAATTGGCGTTTATCATCATAGGGGCTAAGTCCAATTTTAGTCTGACTAATGCTGTAAACATCGTGTAAATAAGACCTAATGGTATGCTGAGTAACATATTTTTTAGTAATATTTTTCAAACAATTTAGATAATCATTAAAAGTTATTTTATTTTTGACTACATTAAATTTAACCCCCTTTGATTTCTTTACAACTTTACCGCCTTGAACTTTATAACTGTACATTTTCGATCGCAAGCCTACAAAATGTGTCATAAATTTACCATTACATTCATCCTTCATTAAGCCTGGTATTTTTTTGTTAACTAATGGAATCATATACGCGTTATTGGGGGGATAATCAGAAATGTCAAATTTTTCTAAATAATCTCTAATAAGACTTTTGTAAATATCATCACAATTTAATTCGTAAATGAAACTATCTGTGTCTGTGTACATTAATTTTAAATTTTCCACCCCCATAGTTGGTAACATGAAATTATAGTGAAACTCATAAATACAGGTTTTAGAAATGTCTAAGATAGACATGCCGATATACAGAGGTTTGTTGAAGAGTAGTTCAGCATTTTTTTATTCGATAGCCATCAATTTGTCATCAAAAACTCTTCGATTATGAAATCGAGGACCGGCTATCAAATTTTTTGCACCATAACGACCCTCGTACGAAGTAAGAAATTTCACTACCCTATGAAGTCTAATGTTTTCCATAGTCTGACCGAAGACAGCGTTATTAGCAAGTTTAAATTTATTTTTCTTAAAATTACTTGTGGCCACAGTCCTTAAACGAGTATTCAGCTCGATATAGGACTTTAGCCAAGCTGATTGTTTAAATTTTAATACTTTGTGAATTTTAGTCAATTTTAACCCATGTTCGAGAGCTTGCTTCAAATTACGATAATGCAGAGTATATTCTTTTTTTGGGTAAAGGGTGGTCATTAATTTGGACAATTTGGAACCTGGAGGTTTGCGGTGTTCGGGACAAAATGGGAAATCCTCATGCAAACTTTCGGGATACTCCAAATCTACTTGTAAAATATATCCAACTGGTGAATCGTCGGGAATCTGAGTAATGTCGATGTTTGTATTTTGCTCCCATTCAAACCCCCCGTAGGGGAGAAACTGTGACATAGCCCACCCATATAAATTGTTTACGTCAAAGTACATAAGGTACTTAGATGGTTTAGAAGAATCATATTCAGACATGTATTTATTGTTAGCTTCAGAGTATCGATTTGAACAAACAGATATTCCTCCGCGTATTGATGACTCAATAAACAGCAACATGTCAACATCTTTTAAAATTTGTAATTTACATTTAGTGTACTTAAGCATTCAATCCCAAGTATATCCGGGCATAGTATAGTACCATACCGGATCTAGATGGCAAGTTTCTAGAGCAGTTGATCGAAAGTTTTCCATAACGTCACAAAGAAGGAGAATGTCCGTTCGCATATACAAATCTGCATATTCACCTAAATTTTGAATTTGAAAAGCTTGGCGCATGAGTGTAATCATCTGTAGAAATATGACAATCATTTAATTTGTTGTAAAAACTCTCAATTGATGGAAAACTGGTGGTATCATTTAGCTTACTAATACTATCAATGTAATCATATGGAAAAACACCTTTTCTCGTCAACAGTTTGAACATTTCATTATTCAAGTTACTAAATTCCTTTTTTTAATGTAGACACTAACTCATCAAGACTGGTGCCTAAAAATGTAAAGGAGTCTATGTATCGAAATTTAATTTTAGTGTTTGGTTAATATTGTGTAAAAGAAATATATTTTTCCATATTCACCGGTAGTATACTCAAAGGTACACGTTTAGCAAGATCTCTGATTATAAAATGTGAATCATATCCACTAAGATTATGAAAAACTATTGGTACTACAAAGAGTTTTTTTAAAGTTCAAATTGCATGTCTGATGTGCGAACCCCCTAAATAGTCCCGTAAAATTGTCATGATCTTTAACGATAATGTCTTTTTCTTTAAACCTATTCTCACAAATGTGACAGCAGACAGCGTTAGCAAGTGGAGGTATACGAATAGGAACAATATTCAATATTTTTGATTCAATAAATTTCGCGACATCCAACATTTTATTCGCAAACCAGTCCATGTAATCTTCCCCTCTATAACTATTGTAGTAGGAAATCTGATTATCGTAGCTACATTTTAAGTAGAAGCCTGCACTAAACGTTTTGTGATGTCGATACTTGGTAGTTGTTTGAGATATCTTTTTATCACACTTTTCTAAAATTGACTCAAAATCAGCATAAATTACAAAAGGACATTTCTGATTGTATACATGATTTTTAAATTCAACGTTATCATATGTTGGAAAAGAAATTTTACAATCATTGGTATTTCTACACAAAATTTCGTGGTCCGTTAGTTTTTTTTCGTTTCGAAAATAATTTAAACACCTATCACAAATTAACTTTTTAGATTCACTCTTGCTAAGTTGACTTGAAACTAACCTAGATATATTTTTAAACCAACAATAATGGTATTTAATGGTGTTGGTAGTAGTGTCCTCATTGTTGACGGTGGGAGTCCCGTAGTCGTTTAATTTTGGAAAATATTCATCTTGAATTAAAAGTAAATTTACATGACGTGGCAATTTATTTTTGGTTAAACGTGCAGGTACCACTACGTAAAATGACCTTTCATTAGTTAGATTTAGTTCTAAAATGTAAACGTTTACAGATATATCATTCAACTTTTCAAATTTTTATATTTGTGGTAGTTTCATAGGTAATTCTAAATCGTCTGTATTCAAAACTTTACTGTAGTGAGGGTAAGTAGATGTATATGCAGTCATTTTTAGCAGGAAACAAAAAACTCGTTACGGCCCAGTAAAAACACGCCAGGTCTGCATTTTTAACGTTTATGCAAGCCTTTTTCACTAATATTTCTTTTGGTAGTGGAATGAAGGATGAACCGTTCCCAATTTCAAATTTATTAATAGCTACTTCTATTAGATTTATTTTTGACAACGCCCACTCACTGTCTTTTTCTTGAAATTCCGAAAGTTTATTTAAAATAAAATCTACATCACTTTTATACTCTTGATCTAAATCCGTCCCCAAATCAACAACGAAAATCTTTTATCTCTTTATGGTTTAAATTTATAATTACCCTAGTTCTGATTCTATTATTAAAAATCGCGTTTACATCTTCCCATTTAACGCCCCCTTTAGTACCCCGCCCCTCTCTAATACCTTCCCCTACTACATGAGAAGATGTTAATTTTATGATACACCACAACCTTTTTAACTGCCCCATTTTGGTGTAAATTTTTCTTTTTTTATCGCTAAAGAACATTTCCTAAGGTGATTATTAATTAGTGATAGCCATTTGTTTTTATCTGAATATGTAGAAATATTGTGCTGAGTTTTAAGAATTTCTTAAATTTTTTTAAAAGCGAGTGCGAAATTCATGATGGAACTAACCTAATTTTTCACTATTTTAAAAAGGGTCCTTGGAGCACAACTCTTGGATATCTCGTGCAGTCCAATAAAAATCAAAGTGAAGCCTCCTTTGTTCAGATCGTCAATGTGATTCTTGTAGATTGTAGTAGACCTTTTTGGGAGAAAGGTGATATTCTCATCCAATTCCACCAGGATGGATTTCCCAAATTTGGATTTGGTGAGCCGAACGTTATAAATTTTATTTGGAACGTCGGATTGCAGGTCCTTTAGCTTAATAATTGGCTTGTTTTCTGTATCTGTAAATGAGGTAAATTGGTTTAATTTTTCGAGAAAACTCATCTAAAATAATAATAAAAAGAAATACTAGCATGAAAATAAAAAAAACAAAATACTTACTTTAAAAGCTTAAAGATGACAGCAGCAGCAGAAATAAAGAAAAAAAGTCCTAGATGGATTTACGTGAATTGAATCTTAACAGCAAAAAATAATGTAGATCACTGTGTTAGGATTGGTACGAATTACTGAAAAAAAAATCAAAAATCAAAATTATGTTAGAATATAACTATTTAAAAATTTGTACTGTTAAGTTGACGGTTATAATAATAAAAAAATAACAGGAAACTGTTCGCTGAACACTAACTAGCACTGGTGAAGCGACTTTTACGACTTGATTGTTGACTGATGTGCTTCGACTTTTATAGCCTCCGAGAAAAAAAACCACGCATTTTCTTTCGTTTCCTGCAAATGTGGTTAAGTGGTTTTATACGATCAAGCGTTTTCACGCTAACAGTCTTATCCAATTTTTATCAAGGAGGCTTCATCCTGTGTGAACGGATGTAGATTTCTGTAGTAGAATTCGTTTCCTGCAAATATGGTTAAGCGGTTTTATACGGTTAAGTGTTTTTCAGGCTACCAGTCTTATCTAATTTTTATCAAACGGCAACGTTAATTTCACCATTTAATTGTCCATCCTTGACGCCGGAACTGATGTTGGTTGTATTCGCCTTAAGGGGTAACAACATACTTTCGGTATTCTTGTATTGTCCAAATTTAAATTCCCAAATAATTTAATGACTTCTTCCCAAATATGTTTGTCGTTAGCTTGACGCATGCCTAAAAGCACTAATACTTATCACCCCAAGCGTTATTAATAAATATTGTATAATAACCCTCCCACCTACTATAAAGTTTAAATTTTTCTAGAGCGCATGCTTTTCCACATAAAAAATAAATATATTATGTTCCAATACGCTTGATTGTTATCTCTAGATATAGATCACGTGACATAATTATCCAATCATAAGCAAGGGTTTTTTCGTAAATTAGACAGTTCTGCACAAAGTTTACATTTTTTTTCTAGAGCGCATGCTTTTCCACATAAAAAATATGTCTTGTTCATCTACGTCGTCACTTCTAGATGATACCCGTCTTTTCCGCAATTCAATTGGACCAATAATAACGAAGTTAAACGCTAATGCCCTTACGGCAACGTTCTTTGCGCATGTTTTTCCACATAAAAAATAAATATATTATGTTCCAATACGCTCTGTAATCTCCCTAAAGGATCTCTCGACTACGTCACACACGCGATGGTCCGCAGCGCGCCACGACACAGCAACACAGCAACGACATGCGCGCCCCATAAACAGCGCCGACGGGTCCGCGAGCGCTACATCAACGCCATCTAGTGGCAGTTTCTGGAAATAAGCCAGAACCGACTTTGTATCACTACTCTTCATCCTCTAATCCGAGTTTATTTAGGTGTTCTTTTAATCGGCAGTGCCCTGTTAGGATTCCCGTTAGTATTGGAATTTTTTCTTACTGAGACTTATGCTGGCTTTCAATCTTTGTTGGTTGTAATTTGTTCAAAAGCATCTTACCTTGTCTAAGCCCCTGAATATAGTCCAACTGTTTGAACATTGTACGTCTGCTTCCTTCATTATTTTTGCCACTATGGTGTTGGTACTGATCCCACAGAAGAGTTCTGAACCTAGGAATAGCAGATGAGCTCTTTTTTGGCTATCTTCTATTCCGGAGTAACCCGGAAACCAATTGTAGGGTGACTACATTCTCTATAGCTAGCTCATTCAGTTTTTGTCAGCATTCCCAGACCATATGTGCTGGAGCCCACTGCTTTGATGACTGCTTGATTATTCGACCTGATACTGATTTTTTGTCTACAGTAGTTTTTCTTTGGGTTAAACTGTAACAATTTCCGTTTGAAAAATACTGAGATACTTTCCTAGATTTTATGAGTATTTAGTTCGAGGCTCATATACTCCTATTCCAGTTCCATCATCGGTTCTAGAGCTATCCATGTACCAGTTTGTGGATCTCCGTTTGATCCATGTTTTCCCGGATTCGCTGCTCTATTCCTGTTTGCTGTTAGGCATTGTGGTGAACTCTTTTCACAAAGCTATACTTTTTCTTGATTTCATCCTGAGCTAAATCACGGAGTTGCTCTTCTGGAATCTACTGGGTTGATTTGCGACTGATCACTCCTTCTCTTATCATTCTTAATTTCGTTCTCTTCGCCACATTCTCTACAGCTAAGTAGAAGTGTGAGGTTCATAATTACCTCAATTGCTGCCGTTGGACACGTTCCTATTGCACTTGGTATGCTAGTCTCTGAGGTTTTGAGAGATTGATCCTTGATTCTATTACTCCACACAACTGCTCCATATGTGATTTTTGGCCTCACTATTGCTGTGTACATCCATCGCAGGATCTTTGGGGTACATCCCCAGTTTTCTCTGCAATGTTCCTGCATATCATTAAAGCTTTTGTCGCCTTGTCGATTACTATATCCTCGTCTTTATTCCAGAGAGAAGTTTACTGTTTAGAATGAGACTTAGATATTTCACTTCCTTCTTCCAATCCAAATCTCTCTCTTTAAGTCTGATGGTTTTTAAGTTGGGTTTTCTTTTCCTGGTGAATGCTACTAGGGTATTTTTGGTCGGGTTGATGTTCAGTCCCACCGATTGGTACCATCGTCCTTTTGTGTAGTTTAATCTTCTTTGAACTATGTCACAGAGGATCCCTATAAATTTGCCTCTTGCTGCTATCACTATATCGTCGGCATAGCCTTTTGGCAAGATATGCCGAGGTTCTCATAGTCTGCGATGTAGTTCAGCGGTCAACATTCGAGATTGCATTGAAATAGACTTGTTTTATGTATATCAGGAGGTTATAAATTCTTTTCGTAAAACACATTTGTACAATGTGCATTTATTTTTTATGTAATGTTGCAATTGAGGTATTTTAGAACGGTATCTGATACCTTACTCTGTAAAAGCAAATATCTTTTGCATTTGACAGTGTCAAATCTGTCAACGTAATTTGTCATACCATGATGTTTTAGCACTAACCTTATTAGGTTGTTTGTTTATATATTATATATTTAATTTTCGGTTTTTAGTAAATATTACATCATAAATTATGGCTTTAAATGGATTCTTAGATTTTTTTCAGAAAGGGAAGGTAAGTTTATTGTAAAAATTAAGTTACATTTAACTTATTATATAAAAAGACTGTGCCCACTTCTTTTTTTATCTAATTTTAGACATTTAGACCGAAAAAAAAATTTGCTCATGGAACAATACGATATAGTCTTTACAAACATGCTCAAGCCAGTTTAAATTCTGGGATAAACCTTAGAGCTGCTGTAAAACTTCCTCCTGGAGAAGATTTAAATGACTGGATAGCTGTACATGGTATATTTACGATTTGCTAGGTAAACTAGTTGTTACTATAATCAAATGTTTTAGTTGTGGATTTTTTTAATCGCATCAATCTTATATATGGAACTATATGTGAATTTTGTTCTGAACAGACCTGTCCAACTATGTCAGGTGGACCAAGGTTTGAATATTTATGGGCAGATGGGGATAAATTTAAGAAACCTACACCTTTACCTGCTAAAGAATACATCAGTAATCTCATGGATTGGATAGAGATGCAAATAAACAATCAAGATTTATTTCCTTGTACCAGTGACAAACCTTTTCCTAAAAATTTTTCAAATCTTTGCAGCAAAATATTAGCTAGGTTACATAGGGTCTTTGTACATGTTTATATACATCATTTTCAGAATGTAGTCACTATTGCAGCGGTAAGTATTTATTATTCTCAGATATGGTTAAAATAATTCTTGGTATCTAATTTTTAGGAAGCTCACGTGAATACTTGCTACAAACACTTTTATTATTTTGTAACAGAATTTGAGTTGGTAAACAGGAAGGAATTGGAACCGTTGACAGAAATGGCAATGAGGATTTGTAAAGATCCTCCAATTTAGAAAAAATAACATTAATTCTTTTTACTAAAAATTTAGCTCAACTGTCATGATAAATATACGATTAACAGGATTCTTAATTCTGAGATCAATTTTTGAAAAGTTTTTAACAGTTATACTCAAATTATAATTAGGAATATTAATATTCAGTTGTGTGTACAAATTCTTTCTGTATATTTTTACATTTATTATTTTTAATTCTGAAGATTTAGTTTTAAATTAAATGCGACCTACCCTAAGTTTAATTATGTACCTCTTAAAACCAAATATTAGTTAATTTAAGTACATGGTTGATTTGTTGTATTATGAAATATACTCATGTAATGGTTGTAGTTTTAATAATTAAATAAAATTGTATGCTTATTGTACTCTTTAACATTTTGAATGTCTGAACTTAAAACATTTTAAGTGATATCCTTTTTGTGGATTCTAATTTTAGTTATACATAGTTACAAATTTAACTTATTTGCATTTTTTAATCCCAACAACTATTTTTAAGTTTTAGTCAATACTTAAAATACCTAATTCAAAAAGATAATTCGTTTTGAAAATTAAAACATTTTTATAGGGAAGTAAATAAAAATAAAACTCTTTACAATAAGTAGCATCTAAATCGAGGTTTACGTTAAACAGAATATATATTTAAAGTAATAAAAACTGGTATTTTCAATAAAAACAACCACTGCGTACCATTTATGCCTATAAAATTTGAATTTATTTTCAACTAATATATCCACAATTATTTAGAAATGGCCAATGTTTATATACCCACATTCTGGTATTAGTCTTTTAATACCTTCCTTGCCTAACACTGAACTCCACTATATGTAGATACGATTCCTCGTATCATTTACATGTCCATATCTTCAATTTTTAAGTATTTTGGTATACCGGTTGTAACAGAGTTATGGGCCACCCATATAATATTCGAACACTGACTGATTTTTAAAAAATTCGGGTTGCTTAATATTAGACGGTTTTAAATCATCTTACGTAAAAATTCAAAACAGCCGGTTTTACCGAAAAGGATCAGTTAGAAAAATTATATGAAACACCCTGTATATATATATATATATATATATATATAACATATTTGTATTCTACGGGTGCAAATACATATTAGACAACTGTCAAATTTCACTTTAGATTTTTTTTTCCTTTTTTTAATATTATCTTGTAAGTGCAAATTGTCTGGAACTACATCTAGGCGTAGTGTATTCATGTACTCAAAAAAGATTCCGAAAAAAAAGAGCTGATATGTAGAGCCTTTATTGTTGCTGATCAGAAGGCTAGAGAGCGAGCTCTAAGCATATTAAATATAATGGGTCTGCATTGGTCACAGTTTGTTAGAATTCAAAGGCACTCAAAATCTAATCTAATATGCCTTTTTTTATCACCACAATAGGAAACAACTGTAGGCCATTGGCCGACTAACTTTGAACAACCTATATACAATAACTATATTTTTCCTTACATGAATACAGGTTTTGGTAAAAAAAAAAAATATTTAGGTTTGTATATTTTTCTAGTTAACGCATCTACAGACAACATAAATTATTAATTATATATTATGAAAACCTTTACCAGCAAACATAATGTATGTTAAATAATACATAAGTATTGCTTCCTTGTTAATGATATGATTATTACAGTCTTTGATCACCTTAAAAACTCCATTTAAGATAAAAAAGACATACAAGTTTATAATGAAAATCTGTACGAGATTTCACATATTTACTGAGATACATATGAGCATATAGTAACGACATAAAAACGTCGCGACACTGTAGATTTTCGTACTTACATACAGATTATCATTACTAAATTGGTATTACAATTGTGCTAACTATTTTTACCAATGTAATTTTTAAAATATTTCAAACTTCTATTATTTTAAAAGACCTCGCAAATTATTAAATAAAACTGCAAAAAATACTTATATAATGAGATTAAAAAAATCTAGTGTCGTTTCTATTAAATATATGTCAGTTTTTACAGTTGTATGTAGATATAATTAGCTGTAACAGGATAAGAAAAACTTTAAGTACTCTATTTACTCTCGTCAAATAATTTAAATTATCCTGCATTTAAAAAAATAAATATAAAATATGGCAGCTAAAATAAAAAAAATCCAAAAATGGATGTTCCAATATTTCAGAATAATGAAAGGAATATATTTAAAGTTTAAATTTCACTCTGTATTTTAATTAATGTTTAATGGAACACCGTGTACACAAATTTCCGTGGCACTACGGTAAAAATAAAATAGTTATAATAAATAAATTGTGCTAAAAACAAATAATCCTTAATAAGAATTTTTTTCAATTTTATATTGCCAAAGTGTGAATATTAAAATACAATAAAAACAAATCATTTAATCTTCATAAAATATTTTGTATTGCTTGTAACTAGTCTCACTTTAAATATTGTTACTATAATATCAGATAATACAAATAAAAAGTGTAAGTCAATGAGTTAAAATTATATATATATATAATAAAAGTTTAGTACGTATATAAAAAAACATATTGAAAATATGTAGGATTAGACAATCTTTACTTATATCAATAAATATATTAATATTTTTGCAATAATTCTTAGTTTAAAAAGGCACTGTGCTAATAATGGAACTGCCAATAAAAAGATGGAATGTACTAGTTAGTAACGAAGTGGCAAAAAACAATTATTCAAAACGTAAATTTAATTTGATAATAGATATCAGTCTTTATCCAGAAAAAAAACGGGTTGTAGTACTTCCACACAAATCAATAACAATTTTAAAACAATAAAAATCTGTAAATTTATATACATTCTACTAAAAAGGCATTTAAAAAAGCTGTTATTGCAATAACCCACGTCAATTAATGGGCTAAAATATGGGAGTAAAATTGTCCCTATAAGATGTATTCGTTATTGAGCATTAGTTTATTGTTACTAAAATAACTCATTCTACTTTTTACCTTGTATCGTTACAATAATATTCACATAGCCAAGAGGCTAACTAGAATCTAATACTTTTAAGTATTATTTGAATTTCATAAATTTCTCAATATTTCTGAGGTCACTGGAAGATAGCAAATACAATGTTACCAGCAATTAAATATATATCAAATTAATATAATTACTGTGTATACTATAAAGTATAAGTATTAGTACAGCAATTACCAATTTTCAGAATACCATGGGTGTTGTGAGAAGAGAATTCCGTGGGTTCATTCATTCATTTTTTGGTTCTGTGATTGTTTAAGTTTCTGACCACATTTCGACCTGCAAAATCGCATTTGCAGATTTGCAGAAAGTTAGAGAACAAAACCTGAAGATGGCAAACGTACTTTTGCCTTAACATAGAAACTAAACGATCCTTTCCAGGAGCAAACATTGACGATGTCAATGAACTCTCGGAATCCTTCAACATATATATACATTAATGAAATTAGCTATAATAAATGTACATTAAGTTCTAATATCAAATGTAGAATGTTATAGCAAAAAGTAATATTTTTTCTATAAACCTAAATATGATAAACTGTCTAGTTTTAATTTATGCAAAGTATTAATAGAAATTAACATGTTGGTTAGATTGAATATGCTCAAAATTGATGATGCTTTACTCTACTGGGTTTAGAAACATAGTTTTAGATATAGTCATATGGTTTCAAGTTAATTAATATTTGATCCCATAGAAACAATTGTGTTATTTCCCAACACTATAGTTTTGTTTGGTAATATTTCAGCAGGTAGCTCCTTATTTTCTAAACACAGTGAAGGTTCCAAAATGACATGTTAGTCGAGAGCAAGTACGGACTGTTTTACGAATCTTAATTTCAAATATTAGTGCCTGAAATGTAATAAAAAACATTGCCCAAAAATGTAACCTATCTTGATATTACCCTTCTATAGGGTCATTAAAATAAATTTTCGTGACTACTATGTCTCCCGTGCTGAGTGTTTGGGTACCTATATTAGAATGATTATCTTTAACTATACCGGGATCGTTATCTTTAACGCTACTAACATATTCGTTAGTAGGTGAAACGACTCGTTCTTGTTTGTATCCATTATTTAATTTACAGTGACAGTTGCAGGTACATTTTCCACTTCCTACGTCCGTTTCATTTTGTAATATGGCAGCATTGCTTAGGATTGATTCCAATTTTTCTATTTTGTCCAAGCGATCTAGTTTATTGTCGTTTAATATATTATCTACGAGTTGCATAGACTCAGTCAAACTAGTAGGTTCAGAGTTTCTTGGAGAAGTCATGTCACTATCTAAGCTTGGATAGTCTTGTTCTTCATCATCTGAACTGTCAGGTTCACGATCCTGACCTAGACTTTCAAGTTTTTCCAATTTTTTCGCAACTTTGGCAGAGGACTTTAGTTTTTCTTTTTCGTCATCGGTCAATTCGATGTAACGCAGTAATCTAACTTCCCTATTGCTCAAGACAACACTTTTTGTAGCTTGGGCTAGTTTCACTCGAAGTTCAAAGACTTCAGTTTCAGTTTTCCTTTGTCGTTTCTTCATTTTCACGGCGTCAGGATTGATATGCATTTGTATCTAAAAATATATATATTAATATTGGATGTGCTGATGTTTTCATAAGTAGAATATATTCTAAGTACGTTCAGGTAGTTATTTTGTGGCTAATTTGTAAATAAGTTCAAATAAAGAATAAAGAGTCTTCTAAAGGAGATACTCCTCTCTAAAGATTGTCTTAAAGAATTGAAATTTGTATGGTTATATTAGTAAAAGAAACTAATGTTCTAAAGTATTATTAAGAAATGATATTAAAGCCACTTATAATAATGATAATAATAATAATAATAATAATAATAATAATAACAAATAGCTGTAGCAGTAGCAGAGGAAATTATGATACCAAAATCCGTAAAACCATCAAGTGATGTCAAATCATATTTAATTATAGCCGATTATCTCAAAATTGCTACTAAAAAGATTGAAACCACTAATAGAAAATAAAAGTTGGTTCCAGACTATTAATTTGACTAAGTGACTAAGTACATAGAGTTACTAATGCAATAGAATGTGGATTGGAAGATAAAATAAGTTAACAACAAAGTCTGACATGAAGTCTTGCTACATAAACAGTATGTAGATTTTTGTTACCATACATCCCAAATAACTTATAAGAATTAGGAGACGAGTACTTTGACTTGAAAGAAGTAAAAGCCGATGTTCCTCAAGGAAGTGTTCTACATCACATTCTTTATTTATTATATGCTAGTTTTGGAAGGTATTACAGTAGTTACATTCACTGATGATACTTCTTTCCTCTCAATTGACCAAGATCTCAAATCTCGACTTGATAATTTCAAACAAAATCGTTAGTTAGACTTTCCATTTGAAGATTAAGCTCAAGGACCTTAAATATATACACTTAAACTGTACCTACAAAAAATAGCAGAGCCACTGTTTCTAAAAATCGAAGGAAATAATTATTGTTGTTTGAATACTTAATACCTCGGCATGCTCTTCGACTCCCAATTACGATGGAAAAAGAATATAAAAGGAAGGATCTGAGATTAGCTTTATATACAAACAATATTGGCTTATGGAAAGAAATTGAAAGCTATCAGCACTAAAAATGTTGATAATTAATCAAATTGGAAAATAAGTAGTTGGCTTTATGGCATCCAGCTATGGGGACGTACCAGTGAGAGTTATATTAAAACTATTCCAAATATTGAGAAAAATAGTTAATGTAGTTTAATATATTCATAACTCTGATCTTCATTGAGACCTAGATATTTCAATTGGTAAAGAAGAAATTAACAAATTTGTGGATAAACATGAAACCAACTAATAATAAAGATCAGGGGGTGGAACTTGTTGAAGTTGTTTATGTCAATAAAACTCCAAATTGATTTTCAATTGACTGACGTTTCGAATATATAATTCAGTTTTTTCCAACGTTAATTGCACATAATTTGCCAGCAGACTTAATTCCCGTTTTGTAACAAATGGGATTCCCATATGCTTTACTGATGGATTAATGACTAATCAATATTTAAACTAAAAACTTACCTGTTCGTTGCACAACTCCAACATCAATTCCCTATTCTCCTCTTTAATATTTTTACACATAAAAAAATAAATTTTTTCGTTTGTCAAACTCAGCACATCTGCGGAAGCGTACAAAATCATCTCTCTGCTCAGTGGACGCCTGGACCAATACTTTTGATCTCTCCTGTATATGTTTTTGAGCTGATCTTTCATTGGATTGATTGGTGCCCCATAATATTCACACAAAGCATTTAGGGCGATACTTTTTGCTTTATACACCGGCCTATTTGTGTCTTGGTAAGTAAGGATAGCATGAGCTGCTTGTGTGTCAAACACCATGCGCAAAGTTATATTGAACTGATTGAACAGATTCACTGAATCGTTTCGACAATCATGGACAACTTTAACAACGTTAATACTTTCCAGTAGCCTCCTCAATCCATAATCGATCATCTCTGGACAAGAAATCAAATCAAACACATATGAAAAGCCGCTCATTGTCCCTACTTGCATCATAGTCAGTTGTCCTTTAACACCCAAATTGATGCCTTCACAATCAAAAGCCACGACTGCTCTGTCGCTCGTAAACGGCCATATTGGATTCAGAGACGTTCTTCCGGCTTTGCTCATTATTTCGTCGATGACTAACTGACACTCTTTTGTTGTGCAAATCACCCTGTAATTATCAAAAAAGATACATTATTCTTAAGTACAGTTTTCAATGAAGACATCGAGAGCCAAGTTTGAAACTCCAACTATCACTACCAGAATAATACATAACATTGTTTTATTATATCAAACCCATAAAATATTTGAAAATAAATTTATGCTGAAAGGAAAATAACTATTTAGATTAAATATAATTTTGTAAGGACTCAAATATTTGGGGGTTAAAAATCAATCAATTTATTAAAGTCTAGTACAGTTCAAAAAATTATTGGTTATAACTTCTATGCTTAAGGTATAAAATATTTAAAAAAAAAAGTGTAACAATTAATCATAAGTTTACGTTTTCTGACATAAATTGTTAGGTTATTGAGTAAGAAACTGGTATATTTTTCGTGAAATAAAACACATAATACATAACAAGTGGTAAAAGTGACATATTTCGCAGAAATCCTTAGTATATACAGATTTGGCCTGAATATTTGAGATCATACACGAAACCATGCGACTGATAAAGAACGCGTTTTGTAAGAGAGAGAACGTATGACTAATATCTTGAAAGAGGTATACATCGAGGTGGGAACATCGTTCCAGTCAATCCGATAGTAACGTACCAGCAGTCGCGTAGTATCTCTAGTTCCGTTGAGAAGGGACACATCGCTGCCCACTCGTCTTTTAGATACTTCTAAACCTGTATACCATTATTCCTATGACTAAAACAGCAATAATTCATTTTTTATTTTTTTTATTAATTAGTGAAGATATTGGTTTCTTTTTGCCCTGTTCTGTATAAACTCCATAGGCATACACTAGTGTTTAAATGTTCTTTATATTAGAAATACATAATTTAATAGTAACTACATAAAAACTATTAGTAACACTTTACAGAAAATAATAAAAATAACACCTCATTATTAATTTTTACAAATTTTCTATCAAGACGATAAATATGTGTGTGTGTGTGTATATTTATTAATGTATTGATAAGTTTTGCAGAAGTTTTTAGAGTTGTATAATTTAAAGAGAATTACATAATTACTCATTTCTTGCTGAATTTAAAGTGAAAATGATGTAATTTAAATTATTTCCAAAGAAATCAATAAAAAGAGCGCAATATTCTGGCAATAAAATTCTCTTCTATTATTGATTGCATTTAAATATTGGATTTTTGAGATATAAAAACTTAAATAACCATTATTTTCAAAGTATTTCGAAGGAACTTATCTTTATAAAGAAGTAGTTTGGTGTCCAATTTATCTTAAATTTATTGAAAATATTAAATATGTACATCATTTTATTTTTGATATTTATGAATTAAAGTATTGAAAATTAAACCATGGAAGTTTAGTATCTTCATAAAACAGCATCAGGTAATTCCATATAAACTTTTCCAATACGTTTGTAGGGCGACACAATGACGAATAAGCAATAATGCATAATTGTAATTATCCAGAAAGCAATTGTCAAGTAATGCACCGATTCATAGAGGCAGTTTTCATATGAGTAACTAAATTTGATGCATGTCATATTTAACAACTGTTTTACTTAACATATGTAGCAATATGTCGAATCTACATTTGTTATACATAGATTTAATCAAATCAATGACTTATTTTAATAGTAATATTCTATTCATATGATTTATCTAGCTACTGTACAATTCATCTTTTTATTATTTCATTTTATGGCCATCACCAATAAATTATTTAGCGAAACTCAGGTTTTCATATACATCTCTGAAGTTGACTGAGATATGGCAATGTAGTAAACTATTTTGTGTTTGACAAACTGGATCCTAACCTTAATAAATGTACAAAGAAAATATTGTGCAAATATTTTAAATTGTTTTTTAAGCAATAACAATAAGTAATTGTTTTGATTAATAGACGTGCTTGGACCTCATGTTGGTTTGACCATGACAAAATTATCACCATATACATATTTTTTAGCCATAATTGTAGTTCAACCCCGAGCACTCAACTATAACCAAATACGTGCCGAAATTTTAATGAAATGGCTCTGGTCGTGCCTTCATCCCAATCAAAACCATTGTGATGCTACGAGGGGCATACACAATGAAATTATAGTTACAAATTTCCGTATCTAAATCGTTACATTTTTCTTAAATTTTACTCCTATCATTAAAATTTTGAACAAATTTATTTTATAAAATAAAAAAATATTTAATAAGGCGCATACAATTGCTCCGTTTCACGATGTGTTTCTTTAAAATATTGTGTGTATAATTTGAATTTTTAAGATAGACATATTCATTCATCCGATGATAAAACTTTAAAATGTTCTTGACAATATTCAAATTTCTGGAATATACAATAATTGAATGAAACTTGGTTTTTAATCATCTCCTAATTTCAAAATAAGCTGAAATTCTTAATCGTCACCCTAAGGCAAATTTCAATTTACTAGTTAACATTTAAGCCACTTTTATTTTTATATGCCGCTTGTAAATACTATCTGCATTCTTACTTTAAATTTGTCAAATATTCCTGAATCGTATTTCTTATTGCACTAAAAAACACTGAATAAAATTTTAAATTATATAAGAAGTCTTAATCATGTGGATTTCAATTGAAAAAAGATCGTTATTAAACCTCTAGACTAGTATTTGCATTTTTTTCAGCAAAGGTATATATTATAAGTTTTAAGTAGTATTTATTCTTCATCATTTTTTAACATTGGCTGCATCTGATTGAAATAAACTTTATTATTATTTTTAATATATTCGCTTTCAAAAAGAGACATTTTTTCTCATTTTAAGAATTATTGCTTACCTGGTGTTTTGAAAGAGCTTAGTTTTCCATGAATCCGTGCTGTGTGTTGCAATTTGTTGATTCATCATTGTTTGACGTTCACGACCGGTATTTTCTTGCAAAGTTTTCAGAACTAAGTTGTTTATACGTTGCTTGAGACTTTGATTATAAGTAGAAGTCGGTTTCAGTGGGGGTTTTTGATAATTGGAAGAAATATTAGAAGTGCGATCTTCTTGAGTTTCGGAATTTGGTCTATTAGCGTTACCTAAAAATAATTAAACAAAACATTTTATGCACGAACCATGAAAATTATGTATTGTTATATGATATTTACCTAATCTAAAGTTAAGTTTATTTTTGTCTTCATTGGAACTATTTATAACAGGAGTGTGTGGTATTGAAGCTAAAGGAGGTTCAGGACTTAATGATTTGGCTTGCGCTTCATTTATTTTCTGTTGCAATTTTGGCTGTTTTAGTCTGTCACTAATAGACCTAGGTGAGAGCTGAGTAGCCGGTTTTTCTTTCTCTACAGGAGGGCTCGATGATTTTTCTGGTAATTCTACCTGTTATTAGAAATTGTTTATTTATGATGGATCCATACAAAATATTTTATTTCTTTAATTCAGGATATTGATGAACAAAAAATACAGTTATAGACTTACTCTATCCATTTTGTTATCTATAATATCATTTCCCACATCAATCGTAAGATTTCTTGCGTTCTTCAATTCTTCATTGCTACGTTTATATTCTTTCATCAAGTCTACTTGGGCTGACATATGCTTTTGGCTAATTTTTGGAGGTTGTATTAAAGTAACGAGATTTGCTTGGATGTGAAAACAGTCTGAAAATAGCCTTAAAAAACTAGTGAGCTGTATAGGCGTGTTAAAAAGGTTCGTCCACATGCTTTCTGGAAGATTGCAGCTGACAATTTGGAACAACTGTTCTACTAAAATGGGACCTTTAACCTGTAAACAGTTATTTAGCTACATACAGATAATAAAGAATATTAGGAGTACAGTTTTTATGTACAGTATCTTGAGATATTTAAAAACAAACAGTTTGTTTTTGATTTTTGAACTACTACTTTTTCTACTAGAAAAAAATGCTTAAATTTTACATCTCCCTCTATTAAATTATTTCATTTAACACAGACCTCTCCGAGAAACGAAAACCAAAATATTTATAGAATGCAGCTAAAAAGCTATATATACAACTTTTGAAATTAAGCGAGTAGTTTCTTATATTAGGTTATTTCGTTCATAGCAATGGTATCGAAACGAGACACACCAAATACCCTAGGCTTTTTGTTCATTTTAGTGTTGAATCAACCACACCGAAAATTACTTTTCTCCCTTTAGCTGTAATGGCCAATGTTTTTAACTATCTCCACAAGATTGCCAGGAGGTGTGAATATAAAAATAAATATTTCGATTCAAACAAATAACAATTCTTTGAAATATCAATTTAGTCCCCTGGGGGTGTTAAAGCATTTAAAATCCTTTTACAAAAACACAAACTTTGCCCGAGTCTTTCTATTCTTTGTCATTAATTTTCCCTCGTTCCTTCAATTTTACGCCGCTATATTATCCCATGTTTTCCAAATTCTTCTTTTTGTTCTTTTCTAACAAGACTTTTGTTTGCCATATTCTTTTTATTTGTCTCTTTTTTTCCTTCTGACCATACGGCCAAATAATTTTAGTTGTTGCCTTTCTATGCTTGTCTCACTAATTGGTTTCTTATTTTATCATTCCTTGTTTTAATAACTGTTCGTAGGTATTGCATTTCTGCAGTTTGTACCGTTTTTGTGATCCTGATAGAATCCAATTTTCAATCCCATATGTTAGTATCAATTTGAAAAAAGACTAAAAAATCGATATCTTATTTTTTTAGGAATTTATTAATAAGCGCGCAATAGAGTCGGTTTGTTTTTCCGATTCTTTCATGTATTTCTGTGTCTATTTTGCCGTCCCTATTAACATAAACCAAAGATATTTAAATGTTCTATGTTACTATTATTCAATTACACTGTTCCTATTTGTTCATAAATTCCGATTATCATAATGTTAAATATAGGTTATACAGTAGATCATTCTCATTTTTTGCAAATATCAGTAAGTCGTCTGAAAAAAAGGATTCACTTATTGTCGTTACTTCCATTTTTCTATATCCTATCAGTAGTGTCTTTGATTTTTCTGTAGTTTCTTTTAGAATATCATCCATTAATATACTGAACAGAGTCGGGCTTTGTCTGAATCCATTTTTGGTTTCGAAAATTTCTGACTGTGTTTCCTGTTCTTAAATATATATTCTTTATATTGTTTCTCAATCTTCTCAACTTTAGGATGTTCCACATCTTTTTCCTTGGTGTACTAAAGCAAATATGTGTTGTTCGTTCTGTTTTATGGTAAATATGTGATCCTTTTCTCTTTCTAAAACCAATTAGTGAGTCCTCAAGTTCTGGCTCAATTTTTTTCTTTTAGTATTTTATTTTATTTTTTATTTAACATCCTCTCGTACATTTTCGCTACTATACTTAACATTGTTATTTTCCTATAGTTTGTATATTTTTGTTGGTCCCCTTTCTTTAATAGGTAGAAGTCTGAATATATTTTACCTCCTCGTTTCTTTCTAGTATCGTTTATCTCTTTTACTATATTAGTACACAGTCTATGATTGATTT
This sequence comes from Hermaeophaga mercurialis, assembly GCA_951812935.1. NCBI lineage: Eukaryota > Metazoa > Arthropoda > Insecta > Coleoptera > Chrysomelidae > Hermaeophaga > Hermaeophaga mercurialis. The sequence continues at coordinate 34,780,708 of OX638363.1, forward strand.
CTCCACTCTACTCTTGATCTCTCTAGTGTCCTTATGTAATACCTTTATTTTTATTTCTTACTACCCCGTCTATCGATTGTTCCCACCTGAATCCTCATCTTTTCATCTCACTTTTCCAATAAAATTTACCAAAATTACTAGTCTTTCACGCACATCTTCCAAAGCCTCTTCTGATTGTTTCCAGAAATCATCCTTTTGTTTTACTGGGCTGTTTTTATTTGTTCCTTAGAGGCAAACATTATTGTGTTTGTTTGACTTGCTGCCTCCATTTTTATTTTAAATCTTCTTTGTGACTATTTATGTATGTATTTGAATGAGTTTTGTTTTATTATACACCTCACTTCTTACATTGTTCTTTGTTTCATTTCCCTTCCACTATGTATGAGGAGGTGTCCTGTTTTACCATTTCTCCTCTTTTGGTTAAGCTCTGCAGTTTTTTTGGACAGCCTTTGTAATTTTGTTTTTTTTTTGTAGGAGTTTTATTGTTTTTAGATTTCATATCCATTTTTCTCCATATATTGTGATTTTCTGCTACTCTTGCAGCTTTGTACTCTTCAGCTTACTGCTTTATTTTTTCTTGTATTTTCTGTTCTGCAATATTGTTGTTTATTTTTCAACTCACAATAAGTTATAAAAAAATATCAAAATATATCAAATACAATGCAAACAAAACAAAATTTGAAACCGACAATTTAAAGCTACACATAACAAGCTGTCCATTGGTTATTTATACACTACAAAACAGCTGAATATTCACATAATTGCATTTCGCACTATTAGGACCTTCACCAAAAACGATCAAAGATTCTACTGAAAACATGTTTTGTATTGTATATATACAAACATATTAGCTAATTTGTCAAAAATATAGTTATTCAGTGTTTTCACAATCTTTCATTTATTATGGATATTTTTAATATTTTTTTTTATTCTTTGGCCGATCATACAAATGTAAGTTAATCAATAGATATCTAATAAATTAATTCTACTTACTTCAATGCACTGCGCTAAAAAATCTAATAAGGCTTGTGTTTCTTGGGGATCAATCTTGACGTCAGGTTGAAAATGAAGCTCTGGAGGACAATGGCTTTTAACTGATTCGAAATTTGATAATACCACAGTCTCTTTTTCATCATCAACAGTAAAGTTTTCAGGATGCTTAGCCAAAAATTCCCTAAATTCATGAAAGTGCTGACCAGAAACGTGCCGAACCTCGGGACTAGCTTGAGAACGGTGCCCAAGAAGACTGCGTATGGGTACTTCAGTACCTTCACCATATTGGGCGAGTTTTTCGGAAAAGTATTCTACAGCTTGAGTTGTATAGTCTTTGCCTGTAATATATAATATGTTTCAACGTTCAAAATCTGTCAGAGTGTTATTCAAAAGTTATAGGGGTCACCCAGAACCCGTTTATATATGTATATTTTTTAAAGAGAACACACCATCCCTTATTACACTTTTGAAATTAACTTGTATTTGATTTTAACGATGTGCCTTACCTACAGTAAAAAATGAATATTTTGGGAACCGCATATCATTAAAAATAACATATTTAGAAGTATAACTGCTTGGTGTGTCAAAATAGAATAAAATCCATTTTCTAAACAGCGCAACGCAGCGCCGCGTTTTATATTTGTACATTATCTGGTCTTAATCGCCCTACTCTCCAGCAAGTGACGGTACTTCTGAGATGCGCAATTCACCGCGCTGTTTTTGGCGCGGCCCGGTGGAGCGCGTTTAGTCTAGAATCGCCTTAAGGTGGTTCAAAATTTGGGTTTTTTGATTACCCTATATATATATATATCTTTTATACGTCAAAAAGTACATATATGTGTTAAAGATAGGGAGATGTAAATGGTTTTTCATCACGACCATTAGTGAATGTATTAATTCCGAAATCATTTTTAATGTAAACATTCTCACTCTTGAGATAAAATATTTATTCTGAAAAACTTGATTCTTATGTGTATATATTTTCATTCTATAACAATGTACAGAATGAATATTCCGTAATTGTTCTAAACAATACCGATAGCCATGGATATGTCAAAACTGTCAATGTCAGATGTAAATGTCGGGGTCACAATAACTTATTTTAATTTAGATAAATAATGAGTGAAATCTGGAGTATATTTATGGTCGTGGAGAAAATAGAGTCTGTTACTCGGCTAGAATATCAAAATTCGATATTCTTGGTTCTTCACGCTCACTAGCGCTCGCCTTTGGAATGATCCAATTGTAACGAATTTTTTTCATTCTAACCTTGTTGCAGAATATACTATTCATTGTCTCTATTAGTTTTCACATAACAAATGTTTAAAATACAAACTGTGCGATTTAAAAACTATTTATTTTAATATTAGTACTTTTAGTATTAAAAAAAATGTATTAGTAAGAGAGGTTAACGTCATTTCATTTGCATAAAACCCATTTATATTTTTGGTAACTTATGACATGAGACAAAAAGGAATAAACAATAATTAAAATCAGCCGGCTTTATGCAAATGGGATGAAATTTATAAGATTTTTAATAAAACCGTACATTTTTTAAATCAATTCATTGACTATAAAAAACAACTTCGAAGCAATACCAATTTGTTGAACCCTACTGTATATTTATAAATATTTTAAAGTGTAATCCTTATTGACTTTATGCACCAAATTTATGATGCCGCCACACCCTGTATATATTGTTTCTTAGTTGTACATATATAAATGCTTAACAAGATTATTTGCATACCTTTAAGGTTTTTCAAGTTAATTAGAATTCCAAACATAAGAATAATTAAAATGTATTAAAAAGCATATATGAATCATTGTGATTAGATTTAATTTCTTAGGGTTTGCTTTAAAATATCAAACCTGAAACATTAGTTAAATGTTCATACCTGAATTGTCTTTACTGCTACTGTGTTGAAATGTGTTAACCATAACATAATCTCCATCCATGCAAAATAAGGATGGATACTGTGTTAAAAATTTTTTAAGGCCACTTTGGCTGCCACCAGCTATTTGACGCATTTCTTTTGTGAAACCTTTAGAACCAAATTGGCAGCTCAAATCATGTAGCGTCCTGGGTTCTCCTTTGTCCAATAAACGTTCAAAAAAGAATAGTAGAGTCATATTTCTAGCCATTTCATATTGCATTGCTTCCATTTCTAACTTTTCTAAGTTCTTATATTTTTCTATTTAATGTATTTAATTAAATTCAGATCCAAAATCTTTTAGTTAATGGAATAGTTATTACCTATGCAAATATAGTATTTGTTGAGTATTCCAAAATTCTTAAAAATATAAAAGGTAAATAATTTTAAGTAGATAGTATTGGAGTGCTGAGTTTTTTCTATTATTATTTTTTGGTTACACAACACTTCGGTTACAAGTGACACACACTCAAATAAACTTTTATAAAATTTTGTAGCCTAAAATTAAATTAAAATTGGAAAAAAATAAAAATAATCCATTGACCTCTACAACGTCAAGCTGGCTTTCGCCATCTTGAATGAATGTATTTTGACATTTGGTATGACAGAAACTAGAATGGGAAATACGGCATCTCGAAATGAATTCTAGAACTAAAAAAAATCAGCGACCTCTGTGAAAATAGGAGTGAATTAATCGCAGATCTAAATTTAAAATGGCGTCTGGTGTTTGTGGGTTGAGATTTTTGCAAAGCGATTAGATTTTGTATAATACTGCAAAAAAATTTATTTTCATCTAATCATATGAATGAATTATTGTTTGCAAAATTGCCGGTGAAAATCTGGAGAAGTTGATTATGCGGACGAAATAGTTGAATAATACTTAGTTGTCATCCAAACAGATCTCAGTTGACTGTTTCTTAATCTTTCGCTTTGTTGTCGGAAATAAAAATGTAGTGAAAATCATGCCGAAACATGGAAACAAAGTTGTGCCGAATTTGTGGAAAGCTCGGACAAAACTTTTTGCATATTTTCAAAACGGAGGGACTGAGGAGCAAAATCGAGACATGTCTGCCGATAATTGTGAGTATAAATTGTTTTAATATAAAATGAATTCAAATCATTGCTAAAAGATCGTTCAAAAATGTATTGCCCGTTGTTCTAGTAGGATTAACAATTGTTTGTAGTGAACCATAAGGAATAAAGGTCCGAAATGGAACAAAAACAGAAGACCGCCAAACGTACTGGTGCCAATGAGCCCCATAATGTTCGCTACGCCTCAAATTCTAGCACTGGAGTTTTAATGGTGGGCCCAAATTTTCGAGTGGGCAAAAAAATTGGTTGTGGGAACTTTGGGGAGCTCCGCCTAGGTAAAAACCTCTACAACAATGAACATGTAGCCATAAAGATGGAACCCATGAAATCTAAAGCTCCCCAACTTCATCTAGAATACAGGTTTTATAAGTTACTGGGATCCCATGAAGGTATACCAAATGTGTATTATTTTGGACCCTGCAGTAAGTACAATGCTTTGGTTATGGAACTCTTGGGGCCTAGTCTGGAAGACTTGTTTGATATGTGTGAAAGGAAGTTTTCATTGAAAACTGTTCTGTTAATTGCTATACAGTTACTGCACCGCATTGAATATGTACACTCCAGGCACTTAATTTACCGAGATGTTAAACCAGAAAACTTTTTGATAGGTCGAACTAGCACAAAAAGAGAAAAAATAATTCATATCATAGATTTTGGTCTAGCTAAAGAATATATTGAAGTTGAAACAAATAAACACATACCATATAGAGAGCATAAATCCCTTACCGGCACAGCTAGATATATGAGTATAAATACTCATTTAGGTAAAGAACAATCTCGTAGAGATGATTTGGAAGCTTTAGGTCACATGTTTATGTACTTTTTAAGAGGATCTCTACCCTGGCAGGGGCTCAAAGCTGACACACTTAAAGAAAGATATCAAAAAATAGGAGACACTAAAAGAGCAACTTCTATTGAAGTACTTTGTGATGGTCACCCTGAGGAATTTTCAATTTATATGCGGTATGTGAGAAGATTAGACTTTTTTGAAACTCCTGATTATGAGTATTTAAGAAAATTATTCACTACTCTTTTTAATAAGAAAGGATATACAGAGGATGGTGAATTTGACTGGACTGGAAAAACAATGAATACTTCAGTAGGTTCCTTAACAACTACTCAAGAGAAAATCACGTCGCCAAAACGAGGACTTATCACTAAAAATGCTAAACTGAATGCTGCTCATGAATCCACAAAACCGCACACGTTAGGAAATTTAACCCCAGCTGAAAGGCACGATTCTGTTCAAGTATTAAGTTCAACAAATAATGAGCTAAACATTGATGACACTACAGCGCACAGTAGTGCCCCTATTGCTCAACCTCAGGAAATTGAAATTTTTGATGAAACTAAATGTTGTTGCTTTTTTAAAAGAAAAAACAGAGGTGTTGCTAAACAGTGAACTCATTGGAATTTTAGATAAAACAAATTAGTTTTCTTTTATTGTTGAAGTAGACAAAATTTTAGATGCCTATTGGTTTCGTTTTGTTATAATACTTAGATCCTAAAGAGTGACCAATAAGAAGAAATGAAATTTTATGAATTGATTACAAAATTATACGTAAATTTATTTATTATATTTTTGAACAATAATGGTTTCTAATTTTCATCTAGTTTATTTAGTAAATAATAGATATTTAAAAATAAAAAACAAATCTTAAAAATGTTATCTTTTTATTAGTAAAAAATGGAATAACGTCTTTCATTCAAAATTTCATTTCTATCTAACTTTGTATGATAAAATTAACCCAGTAATTTGGGTAAATTGACATTAAAAAAATTTTATATCCAATTTTTATTTTATAAAATGTACTTTAATGTTTTTTATGTCAGGGTTCCCATCAACTAAGAAATTTTATTTAGGGATTACCTTGATAAATATAGAAACAAGTATCAATGGTGGTGCTTTATAGGAAAAATATTGTAAGCTAAGTTTCATACTTTTGTTAATTAATTTTAAAAAAAGCTTGTGGTTTTTATTATTACTTATTGTCAAAATGTTACCATTTCTCCTCAACAAAGTGTACTTGATTTTGTTATAGAGCTGTTCTGTTCAATGTATTATATTTGTTAGTTGTGTTCAATTTTTTTTCACCTATGTACTGCCAAGGAATCAAATATGTATCTCCATGGAAAGAGGGAAGTTTTGGTGGGAACCCTGTGTAGAAAAAGGTGAGTTCATAAAGAACAATGCAATTTTTTCCTAATAAAAAATCTAAACTTTTGGGCTAGGTTTCAATATTTTCCAATGTATTTTGAAAAGGACAAAACCTACAGTTGTTTGGTATAAAAAACGTATATCATGTAAATGCAGTGTTCCTCCTGGATATTGATCCTGGTGAATGTTTATATTATTGTCCTTTTCAAGATTTTGTATTAATATTGTAAATAAAAATCACAAAGTATGCCACTAACAGCGTAATGATTTTAAGAATTAATTTGTGATATTGATGTATTGACATTAAATTTTTAAAACACTAATCGTTTTTTAATCCAAGCTTTAAAATTTCTTTTACAGGTCACCGATTATATACGCATTTTTAAAATGTCTATACTAAATAAATCCTACAATCTTATTTTATAATATTCGTGACGCGTATGGTAATATAATAGTAATATAATACACATATAACGGAGCTATTATTAATTTGTTATTTTGGCCATCTCTGTAGTATGCATGTCATGAAATATAATGGTGGATCATTAAAAACATTAGGTTTTATTTACTGTCATTTATTGGCCATTCTATAGATTAGTATATGTATGTGCAGTACTATAAAGATTTTATATTTTCAAGTTTAACATGCTTCTGAAACTAAATCCAATTATTCTCTTTGATTTGAAATTTATTGGCACTGTAAAAATATATTTTAAATATAGTACCAACATTATTTATCATTATAAATTGTTTTTAATAAGGTACGTTATTGTTCAATCTAAAACCCTTAACAATCTTTTGTAAATACAATTTTAATCCTCATCAGAAGGTTCATATGGAACTTAATCTTCCACTCTTCCCATCATCAAAAAAATACACTATGTATCTTCTTGCGAAGATGAAGATTCATATAAACTTTACATATTTCATATATAATAAAATAATCGGTGAATATATCTTTATTTAATCCCCATTTGTGCTATATTTTTTAACTAATCTGTATATATTTAAAAAATGGTTGTAAATCATTGTCTATTTCACTCGAACTTGTTTTATTTCCTGTAAAACATTTATTCTCTGGTTGTTACACAATTTTCCATTAATACATTTTTTAAAGTACCTAGTTATTTAAAAAAAATATTTAATTTATACTTTATACTGAAGTTATTTTAGAATTTGTTTAAAAAAAATATGATATCAAACTATTTTCATATTTAAATTATACGCAAAAAAATTACAATCATTTTTAAATTGTGGCGGCTTTTAACATATCTTCAGACCCCACTTAACAATAAAAGAAATTATTTTGTTACACAGTAAATGTTGTTTATCTAGTTTTTATTTAAATTTTAAACTTTGTGTTAAACGCTAGATTAAATGTTTCATTATGGTTCCTTGATTTCAAAAAGCAACTGTTAATTTCAAAATCAATAAATATATGAAATCCTAAAGATAAATACTTAAGATGTGATTTAGATTGTTCAGTCTATTATTTCGTTATGGGTCCGCCACATTTTCAGGAAATATGATTTACTGAAATTAAATATGTATTTATCTATTTCTCTAGTTTTTTGCTATAATTGCAACATTATTCTATTGCTTAATTATATCATTTAGCTACTGCGTAGTCTTTGCTTAAAATTTTATTGACTTTTATTTATAAGAATATTGCAAAATATAGTATAAACCACTTATAACGTTAATATTTTCATTTATAATTAAATTAATGAATTATTATATATATATCTTGAATATAATAGTATAAAAAAATGCAAACTAAATGTTTTTGCAAAATCTATCTAATAATTTTTTGTGACAACGCAATGATTTCTTTTGAGGGTTTGATAATGAGTTTGATATTATTGATATATTGTTTTGTTTCTCTTTTTATTTATCCCATAAGACTTTGAGATGTTTGATTTCGCATTTCACTTATCTTTTTTTTATCGAATTTATATCGTGCATTTTTTTATATATTAATATCCTCTGGAAGTCTTTATGGATAAAATATATTTAGTTTTATTATCAACAAAGAAATTATATAATAATGAACTTTTTGATTTTCTTTAATGAGCACTGTGACTAACAAATGATATAAAAATGATTATTTTTTTCTTATTAATATATTTAATAATATCAAACTAATTATTTAAGTGGCAATTCCTACTAATCAATCAAATATGTTCCATAACTAGACTTTTCGACATAGTAATTAACTTGGATTTTTTTAGGTGACGCCATATTGTCTTCTTCCCGATACAATATGCGGAGAATGTTCGGAAAATGTAGAACATTTTTATGTGTTCATTAAAAACTGTTTACAAAACATTATCATATTAGAATCGCAATACGACATTCAGGAATCCTGCTTGAAATCTAAACAAAAAAAGGACAAAAGTTGTTATGTTGATTTTAAACACAAAAAACTCAATAAAGGAATCCAAACTGAGGACTACTTGGATGTATTAAGTGGGAAAAATATAAGTTTTGAAGGTTTTCGAGAGAATTTTCCTCTTAGTGCAACTTTTTTGGACCATCAAGACACCCTTATTAATAAAAATGACTCTAGATTGGTTGGATATGATATAGATTCCGATTCAAGCTTAGAAGAATATTCTAAAAACAATGGTGAAGTTATTTTAAACGAAAAATTACAATCTAAAACACAAATAACACATTTGGTTAACGTTTTTACTAGTAAACCCGTCTTTCCAACAAACACTCAATGTTTCGATAATACCGAAAATAATTTAATCAGCGAAATTTCTCAAAGGAAAGATTTGAAAAGAAAAAACGAATTTATTGAAACTTGCAAACCGAAAATTTATAAGGTTGATACTTCTAATCGAAGAAAAAATAAGGTACCAAAGAAGTTAGATGTTTGTGAAGAAACTCTAACTTTTCAAATTGATAAATCACTCAAATTAGAGAGTGAGTTCCAAACTAAGAATGTTGTTAATGAAGAAATTGAAACATTGCACAGTTTTAATAACCAAGTAAGATATTTTTACTTTTTATAATGGTCTCCTAATACGAGTTTAATTCACAATTATCTCTTGTAATTTCTCTTCGCTATTTCTGTAGAATAATCAAGAAAAAGGAAACAGTTTCTGGCTTTTATAAGAGTCTTAAATGTGTTTATGTAATCAAAAAGTGATTGTTTTGTTGAAAGTAATTGTTTATGGAAATCAACAATTGAGCCGGTTACAAAAATTTTATAACAAATTCTTATTTAGTGATATTCTAAGATGCTTCACACAAAATTTCCTAAATTTTGAAGATGTAGCAAGACACTTTTTATAAAATTTTCTAAATACCAACTAGCATATGCATATACGTCAATATGAAAATAATTGTTTATGGAAAACAACAATTAAGCCGGTTACAAAATTTTTATAACAGATAAGTCAATGTGAAAATACCAACCTCTTGACTATGGTGACGGGACTACGATAATCTGACGTTTCAAGAACCAGCTCATATTTATATCACTAAATAAAAATGTGTCATAAAATTTTTGTAACCGGCTCAATTATTGATTTCCATAAACAATTACACTACTCAAAACAATTATCGCATATTTTCTCAAATGTCTATATTTAATCATCAAATAAAAATAACATTGATTTATATATTTTTTATCGAATAAGGACATGTTTTAAGGGATTTTACGGAGTGTTGCAAAATTTACATAAAATGTAACGAAATAAGGCAACTTTTAATTTTTTAGTGTTTTATTTGCATTAAAACCAAAGAACAAAATTAACATTACTGTCCGACCATAATGAATTTTACACTACAAAACATTAATTAATATTCAGTATTACCCCCTCTAGCTCTTACAACTGCCCTGCAACGCCTCCCCATACTTAAAATTAAATTTTGAACATAAGCTTCGGGAATTCTATCCCATTCCTCTATAAGAGCTTCAGACAATTGTTCCAAAGTTTCAGGTGGATTTAATCTTCCTCTAACGGCTCTTCCAAGTGCATCCCACATATGTTCAATTGGATTTAAGTCAGGTGACCTTGCTGGCCAATCCATGATATTAATATCGGTGTCTTGCAAGAACCTCGTCACAATGCGTGCTGTGTGAGGACGGGCATTATCATGCATTAATATGAAATTATCGCCTATAAATGGGGCAAAAGGAATCACATACTCTTGAAGGATATCATTAATGTACCTTTCAGCATTCAAAGTACCGTTTTGTACAATATGGAGATCAGTGCGTCCACGAAAGTTTATTCCTCCCCAAACCATAATGCCTCCTCCACCGTATGCATCCAACTGACGAATGTTGCCCTGTACAAATCGGGTTCCAGGCCTTCTATACACCCTTACACGACGGTCATTTGTTGAGAGAGTAAATCTGGACTCGTCGGTGAACAAGACCGTGTGCCAATCAGCTGCTCTCCAGTTCAGGTGTTCTCTGGCGAAGGCTAATCTGCGTACGCGGTGTTGCCTCGTGAGTCGTGGTCCCGTTGCTGGTCGTCTTGGCCTTAAGTCAGATTCTCTCAATCTGTTTCTAACCGTTTGATCACTGATCCTAACCTGGTAAGTTCTTCTTAGGGCATTTTGTAAGTTCCTAGCTGTAGTTGAACGGTTTCTTAAAGTTTGTAAAAGCAAAAATCGATCCTGCGCTGCAGTTGTGACCCTATTACGGCCTTGGCCAGGACGTCTTGAAAATGCCTGAGTCTCCCTATACCGCCTTAACACTCTACTTACTGACTACTGGGTAACATTTAAAATTTGCGCTATTCGGACTTGATTGTAACCCTCAGCTGACAGAGTAACAGCCGTTTGTGCTTCAGCATCTGTTAAATGTCTAGTAAGACGTCTGTTGTTATCGTCCATAACTCTAATTTCATCCAATTAATAATTTCGTGCGAAAGTCTAAGTTCAACTAATCGAATACTCGTGCCATTGATAAGTAAAGGTTTTAGCATTTTGTAGTTATGCAGAAAAACATCAGAATAAATGATAAAGAACAATATAAAAACCCATATCTGCCGGAATTTGCATAAAAAAGATCTATGTTTTTAGTACTAAAAATCTTAGTTTACCAGTTTTATGAATAAAGTCTTTTGTACAGGGTTTTCAAAATATGCGATAATTGTTTTGAGTAGTGTACTTTCACACAATGACTTTTATGCATATACAAGTACGTGTTTAAAAAATGTCATAAAAAGTGCCCTGCTGAATCTTCAAAATTCATGAAATTTTATGTGAAGCTTCTGAGAATATTACTAAATAAGAATGTGTCATAAAATTTTTGTAACCGGTTCAATTGTTGATTTCCATAAACAATTACTTTCACATTGTCGTATATGCATACACTAGTACGTAATTAGAAAATGTCATAAAAAGTGCCTTGCTAAATCTTCAAAATTCATGAAATTTTATGTGGAGCGTCAGAGAATATCAGTAAATAAGAATGTGTCATAAAATTTTTGTAACCGGCTCAATTGTTGATTTCCATAAACAATTAGTTTCGTATTATTTCGTATTATATGCATACACAAGTACGTCTTTAGAAAATGGTATAAAAGCTGTCTTACTTCAACAAAACGCTAAAAAAAACATCGTAGAAATATGAAACAATATGAACAATAACTTTTTGATTGCATAAACACAGAAAATTTTTTTGAAATAGTGCATGCGTCGAGTTATGGATGAAAATCTATGGGTAATTTCTCATCGGTCTTAAAATTCCCATTTGTCGACCCAAATGTTTCTATGGAAATGGGTGGGTGAAATGATTTTTTTACTAAATGTTTTCACCCAGTCGTTATGAAACCATTCATCAAATTATTTGTTTTTTGCGTTTAAACTTCTAGTAACCTTGCCGTTTTCAATTTAAAAAAAAAATCATTGATTTGTTACATAGTTCAATAAATCTGATAACATGCAACTAGAATTTAGTCATACGTTACCTGCATTTATTTGTACTTAAAGAAAAACCGTGAAGATAAGAGAAATGCTTAAACAAGTTTAAATTTTTAACATTTTATGAGGAGAAATAAACAAAACGCATTGGTCAAGAAAATAATTTGAGTCACATTTACACACTCGGTTGGTATATGCGTGAACGAAATTTTTACATAACTTTTACTATAATATACCATTTTTAATTTTTACGACATCCAATAATCATTCTAATCATAATCACAAAAAAGCAGTGTATCATGAGTTTCAATCAATATTTAGTTTTATTATTCATATGAAAATATTACGTTATAAAGTGTTCGTTTCAGAACGAGAATCTGCTGCTATCGTTGCCACAAAGCTGTTTATTATGTGATACTCATTTTAATGGTTCTTCCGCACTTGCTTCGCATGTTTTTGAAACCCATGGTATTGACATGACCGAAGTAGTGTCTTCAGGCTCTGCCGAGTCTTTTCCTGAAAAAGCAAAGAAAAAGTTACCAAATTTAGTGAAAATCTCAGACATAAAAAGGACTGAATCGTTAGGTATGTTTTTAAAGAAAGTTGCGTGACAAATAATTTTGGTTACTCTATACTATATTTACAGTATACCAGCTTGTCAGTAGTAGTAGTAGTAGTAGTAGTAGTAGTAGTAGTAGTAAGAGCAATTAGGCCCATTTAAGAATCATCCCTTTTACGTATGCCTGCTGTCTCGTCTTCAATTTGTTTCCATAACATACTTAACTCTTTTTAGTACTTTTCACCAAACGTTGGTTCGATTTGCCTAATCCGATAATGGGTTCAGACCCCATAGAATTTGCTATCAGATTCAAGCCTTAGTAGCTCATCTACTCGCTGTTCTCTTGCAGCTCCTTTGTGACCTGGTACCCTTTCATACCTTTAACGCTTAGTATCTCCAGAAGCTCAGCCCACTTCCATAACAGATACATTCTGATTCTGGGTTTGCAGATGATCTAAGGACTATCTGACTGTCTCAGAGCAAATAAATATAATTTACTATAAATGCTTCTTTGCTTCCAACACCTCTGTAGCACATGATTGATATACTGCTGAATGTTACCAAGACCAAAGTCTGTTGCTCTCCTAAGTCGTCTTCTTACTTAACTTACTATCTTATTTACTTACTTACTTACTTACTTACTTACTTACTTACTTACTTTTTAGCGATTTATATCCAAATTCGCAGAGTTCGTGATCTAATCAGAACGTTTAGTGTTGTAGAGGGCGTTGTCTTCTTCATTCCTGTTATTGTTGAGTTGACTACTCTTTGGACTTGCGCTAGTTTGCAAGAGACCAAACTGAGTTTATGTCCTTTTCGTGAAACCTGCTACTACTTGAGAGACCATAGTAAAAGGACAAACGCGAGGTTTACTTCCTTGTAGTCTAAATTTTTGTATTCTCTGCATTCTGCCGTTATTCATCTGACATGCCTGTTTCTCTTGATTAAAATTATATTGCTTTAGGCTGCCTTCCATTCAATCCCATTCACAATTTTTTTCATTGTTTTAAACAAAAAGCATGTAAGACTTATTGTTCTGAACGATTTGGCCGAGATGTAATTTGTGTTCGCCACTTTTGTCATCCGCCATTTTTCCAATAACCATTTTAACGCTAAACTGACCTGAAAAGTTCTTATTGCAGAGAGAATGTCTCTAAAACATGCAAAAAAAGTAGAATAATTAGTAATTAAAGTCGATAGCTCTCAGTTGGAAACGTCATGTTATTTTTTATTTGTGACCATCTAAGGTGCCCAAAACGTAAAATCGAGTTCAAGTACTACAAAGTAAAGTAGATTTTGGTTTTCTGGAAGAACATTAGAAAAATATATTATTTGCAATAAACAGAATGATTGCAGTAGCAACCAGAAATTTAATTTTTATAAAATCTCAATTTTTTTTGCAGATGACAATAATTCTTCCGATAGACAATTGCAACATAAAAAAAATACGGGTCCATCTTGTCCGAATTGTACTGGCGTTTTCACCAGTAAGCAAGATGTAATGATGCATCTAAAATTGAAGCACGCACAACTTGCAGGTTTTGTTTGTGGTATTTGTCTCCATCAGTGTTCATCTTTGATGAATCTAAAGTCCCACTTAGAAATTTGCTCACAGCACAATCAAATAAATGCCAAATATGTGTGTCAGGTGTGTCAATACGGAGATGATAATTTTAAATGGTTAGAAAATCATGTCTTAGTACATGCATTCCTGCTGGAGGTTTGTAAAAAACAAATGAAAATGTTTGATCCTGAAGATTTTATAGATATTAACGAGAATACGGCTTACAAAGGTTTAAATTGCACAGAATGTGGACTCGACGAGTTCTTTTCATTTAAAGAATTCAGCGCCCATAGAAGAAATAAACACAATATTTTTCACTGTGATCTTTGCAACAAGTTTTATGGAAGAAATTCTCACTTATGGAAGCACGTAAACCGGCTTCATAAAGGTCATCCGAGTATTACGTGTCAGCTTTGTTATAAAACATCTGCCTCCAAGTATCACCTTTCACAACATTTTAACAAAATTCATCTTGCCAAAAGTGGCAAAAAGTCTGGCAGTGCAGAATCCATCGAGAAAGAAAATAAAGACATTTCTGTTAATAAATTCTCTACATATGACTTTTTATCAGTAAGAGAGAATTTTTTAAAGCAAGAGGTTGATAACAGTGATGTAGAAGAAAATTCTGATCAAGATCAAGATGAATTAGTTATTAAAGAAGAATATGACGGGGATGCTGCAATAAAGGAAGAACCTCCTTTGGCTCCTAAAGAAATTGATTCATCTCATGATTTGTACAACAATATCATAACCAATTATACTCCTTTATTAAACGAGGGAGATTTCAAATGTCCTAAATGTTCAAAAGGTAAGCAAATATTTTTGTTAGATTTTAGTTAACGAA
This sequence comes from Hermaeophaga mercurialis, assembly GCA_951812935.1. Taxonomy (NCBI): domain Eukaryota; kingdom Metazoa; phylum Arthropoda; class Insecta; order Coleoptera; family Chrysomelidae; genus Hermaeophaga; species Hermaeophaga mercurialis. The sequence continues at coordinate 34,795,738 of OX638363.1, forward strand.
AATAGTATACTATGCAATGAACATGTATTTGTCAAGGCTCATGTTGTTACTTTTATTTATGTATTAATCGCCATTATATGAGAGTTGCATACGCCATTTTCTCTACAACTATTTAAAAATAACTAATAAGCTTGAAAAATATTTTTTTTGAAAACTTATTAAAAGTTAAATTTTATATGATATTTAAAACAGTTTTAGTCTACACCAGATTGTAAAAGATTTTCACATCAATCTACAAAAATATGTGCACCAAATTATAGATGACATACATGTGAATTAAATTAACTATAAATGTCAAAATTTTCTACTTAGAGGGATACAGATTTCATTTGATTTTATTCTCAAATGCAAAAATGGCATTTCGGAATCTAGCGTGGAAAATAAATATTGAAAGTTTTAATGTAGAAATGCAAAGTTAAAAAAATATTTTGCATAATTGAAGACCTAAGTTGATAAATGTGTCATGTCACATTTTTTGAAAAATTGTGTTTTGTTTTTTTTACAGTCCTTCAGGTACATACTGTACTTTTCAAAACAGCAAAACTTAAATTTTAGTTTCATTTACGAGGTTCATTCAATATAAATACTTGTAAATGTTAACAACTTTATAAGTGGACATTTAAATATGTGCTTGTGCGTGTGTATATATCTTGAGTCAACTTGAATTAGCGTGAGACTTTTCATTCTACTCCAATAACTATCTGTTTTATTTATATACAAAGAATGGATGTTGTTTATTAGATTACAATTTTTATTTATTAATTTGGCCACAAATTAGCCAGCTACAATTTTCCTCCGGAATTCTATTTGTAATTCACTGGATTCACCATATAGCCAGTCAATCTGTGTACTTTTTAATACTCCTATACAGAGTTTCATACATTTATGTGTTAATGAACCTAGGCTATTTTGGGTCTGATCCCCACTTGCTGCCACCTATAGACCTCAGGATATTCACTCCTCTCTCACATTTTTTGATTACATAATTTATTTGGTATATAGCATATATTATATAAAGAGTTGGACTTAGGATGCTACCTTGTGGGAGACGAATATTGGTTGTTTTAGGACCGATAATTTCCTTATTTATATTCAGATATACTAAACGATTCGAATATAGTTCTTATTTTTGATGAGAAAATTCTAGATATTCCTTTAACCACCATCTTATTATACAATATATTCATGTCGACATTATCATATGCGCTTTCAATGTCTATAAGGTTACTGATTGTTTCTGACAAGTGCCAATGTTTATTTCACTGACTAAATATTCAATATTTTCACTGGTCGAAAATTGTTTTCTAAAACCTAATTGTCTTTTGGACATTTTATTATTAACTTCTAACCAACGATTTAAACCTAGCTTTATCATTCTTTCAGCTGTTTTTATAAGGCAAGAAGCTAGTGAAATTGCTCTGTATGATTCAAGTAAACTCCGATCCATACCCTGTTTTAAAATTGGGGATACTAAAAAATCCAACTTTCTGGAAATGACATCTGTGATTAGATATTATTTATTATTTTTATTAATACTTGTTTGGAAAAGTGCGATATATTTGAAGGAATTTTATAATATATACGATCTCTGCCTGGAGATTAATTGTTTTTTTTTATATTAATTTCTAATTCTAGTAAGGTGAAATCGCTATCAATGTCATGTGGAATATTATCAAAATCGTACTTCAGTTCCATTTCTACCCAAGGTGATGCTATTTTATTATAAAACATATCTGTCCAATCATCCACTTGAATCTTAGTTTTAGGAGGTTAATATGAATTTTTTAACATTTTTACATATCACCAAATATCTTTTATAGGCCTATTTTTATTCAATTTCTCACAAAAAAATTTCCAAGACTTTTCTCTTTAAACTAATTTGTTTTGGTCGAGCAATTTTTAAATTTTAAATAGTTTTGTAAGTTTGATTGTTTTTTAAATAGCAAAAAGGCTTCCTGTTTAGCTTTTATTGCATCCGAACATTTTTGATTCCACCATCTGACTAAATCCAGGATTGGAGCCTCCTCTCACCTCTGGTATATATATTTTGGAAGCATGATTTATTGCTTCTGTTACATCTGTATATGAACTTTCATAGCTTTTACCTAATAAAGTGTCTACCACCTGAGAATTGAGAGTCCTATCTGCTTAAGTTGGGTCTGTTACTTTTAGTTATTGTTTGTGTTACATTTATATTATTATTTATCAATATCCGAAAATGTTGGTCAATTACATTCTAGTCACATTTTAGTGTTAAGTCGGTAGAACATATATCGATTGTAGATTTATTTCTGATATTCATTCTGGGTATCAGTATTTCGAAACCATTAATACATTTTAAATGACATCCCCCATAGCAGAGATAAGTCTGGAACCGGGTGAATCTGTACATCCCCAAGCAGAGTGATGACGATTAAAATCATCTCCAACTAGAAAAGTTTTGTCTAGACTATTACATTTTTTTTCTAATTTTCTTTACAAATATTTATTTTTGGTTTTGCATGTATGGAGTAAATATTTATAATAGTTTAGTGATTTATTTTGACTCTCACAGATACACACTCTAAATTGTCAATTTTATAAAAAGAATTATTTTAGTGAATATGAAATGTTTTTTTAAAGGTTGGCTATCCCTCCGTATCCATCACCGTGGTCTGGTCTAAAAATATTAAAATTACTTAGGGTTTGATGATTTTTTTAACCAAGTTTCAGATAACAAAGCGACATGAATTTGGTAATTGCAAGGAAATTTTTCAATACTTTCTTTTTTTGATATAACAGAACCAGCATTATATTGTAAGATGTTTATTTTATTCATTGTTCTGTTATAATTTGTTTTAAATTGTTCTCTATTTCTCTGTCTGTATATGTTAATGTCTAATTAGTGTTCAAAGAGCTTCGCAAGTTTTTTAAATTTTTATATCCTTGTTGTACCTCGCATGTATGTTGCTTGGTTTTATATTCATTGTGTACTTATTACCTCTATTTTTTCTGGATACATTAGACTAACTTTTGTAATGTTTTTGACGCTTCTACTTAAGAGATATTTTCTAATGCCATAGAATTTTTTTATGTTTTTTTGTCTTTAAAACTTATTACATTTTTTTCATGGCTAGATGATTCTCATTACAATAAAACCAATTTATTTCCTTCTTTGAAAATTTTTCATAATTATGTGATTTACCGCATTTTTAACACCTTTCTTTCTTTTTTCTTTCTTTCCTTCTCTCTCTCTTTCTTTCCTTCTCTCTCTCTTTCTTTCCTTATTTCTTTCTTTTGACCTACATTGTCCAATCATATGGTCATACCTTAAGCATTTATTACATTGAAGCACTTTTGGTATGTTTTTTTTTATTTATTAAATGGCACTAGGATTAACCATTTCAGCCACTCGCTTCATTGATAATGTTTAACGACACATTTTTTATACATACACACAACGCCCATGCCGGGAGTCGAACTCGGGACCCTGGGGACCGACTTAGGGTTAGTTCTTTATCTACGTGTTTTATTACACCTTTTTTGTGGTTATAAAAAGCTGGAATGTAAATATCATCTTTTTGTTTTAACGATGTGGCTTCAATCAATTTATTGGAAGTAAAATACGAATGTAATTAGATTTTAATTTAAATAATTGACATGTTAATATTATCTTTTATTTCAGGAACTAGGTTCATAATTATTCTAGCAGTTGCAATTTTATGTAAATTACCAATATTTTCGTTTTTACTGAAAATATAGGTAGACAAAATACGGGCCGCTATCATTGGGGTTATATTTGTTGATAAAACTATTATTAAAATTGGTTGTTCCATTGTTTTCTACCCTATGCTGTAGGTTAAAAAGTATGCTTTCGGAACTACTAGTTTCTTCTTGTGTAAAACCAGAAAAATATGCACTTGCCAACTGACTTCCCTGACTCATTTGTATTTTTTCTACTACCTGACTTTTTTTTTCAACATCGTTGGCTTGAATAGTTTGATACAAAATATTCTTTAAAGGGGTTTACCCCTTTTTTGGTTCATTTAAACCTGCTTATTCTTATTTTACAAAATTTACAAGTTATCAGTTAATACTCGCAAAAAACTCACTATTGAAAGATAAAATCTGAATAGTTTTTTATATGTATTTTGTCATGAAAAAGGTAATTTAAAAAAGTACAGATTGCGAAACGTTGCGAAATTTCTCAAAAATTACGCAATCCTCTGGAAGCAGTAATCCTGAAAAAGTAATGTTCTAATAGAGAACATTGAATTACAACTAACTTGAGATATTGCCACATTTAATTTATGTGCTGCAATCTATTCATAATGCCGGATCCACACATTAGAACGAATATTCGCGCCAAATTTCGTTCGAACGTCGAACGTTGGCTTGTTTTTCTTGAAGCACCCTCACATTGAAGCTAACGTCAGTTGCCTATGTGTAGAGCCAACGTTAACAGTCTGATGCGCAGTAGGAGTCGATAAGCGTCCATTGCTCTTGACCCATTTTCGCTAATACTACTAATAGATTCTCACCCCATCGTTGCTAAACATCGACTGAATAGAATGCTAATCTGTGGCCGCGATCTCCAACTTTGGCGCCAAGGTCTTTGATCTTTGGCGAAAAAACCGACTTGCTTCGGATCCTGTCCAACGTTAGCGCCAACGTTGTCCCCACTGCTATTTCACGGGAACACACATTGGGCGAACGTATTGGAGCTAACGTTGGCGCCAATTTGTGGACCCTGTATTGGGCGAACACTGTTGGAGCCGACGTTGACCCAATGTGTGGACCCGCGATAACTGTTATTTTTGGTAGGGCTTAAGTAGCGTTTGGCTCTGACCCGATTCGCGATCCTGGGTGTTGTTTAGAAATTTGCGGACAGCACCCATATCTCATTCCTCATAAAAAAGTGAGGGAAAATTTTTTTAGGCTGCATAGCTAGTTTTTTACACAAGACTGCTACAAACTGCTCCAAATACTTGTTGTACGTGAAGTTCAAGTACATGACCTGGCTTCTAAAGCAAATACTTCGTCCAGTACAGATACATTTTCAATTGTTTACACCTAGTATTCAAAATACAAAATTCGTGCTTTTCAATTATCTGTGCTGAACAAAGTATTTACATCCCAAGTCATACTTTTTTGAAATCAACTATTTAAGGACAATGTAAAAATATAAATATTTACAGATTGTAACAAGGTTTTTGGATCATTTTGGTTTATTCTTGTAGATATTTTTAAACAAACATTTTTTTTATAAAACTTTCTGTATTTTTAATAATAAGTGAGATATGGTCGGTGTCATTTTTAGTTGGTTGGTGTAAGAAACATTATCGAAAGACAATTGTAGACCTTCCAAAAAAAAAGTATATTCGATATCTCGACTCTTATAATCAAATATTTTTTTTGATATTATTGATAATATTCCTCTGCCATTTTTAGCATCAGCTCTAGATTGTTTCTTTAATAGGTAAATAAATACATTTATAGATTTATTCGTTTTTACAGATCTTAGAAAATATAATCTATGATATACTTATTACTGAAACAAAATGCATAAAAAAGTAATAGAAATTATTAAAATATTCATACACTATATTAAACTTATAAATAAATAAAAATAGTTATTTTTGATTTTAGGTTGTGAAATGTTACTTTTGTATTCGAGAATGAATTTTTTGTTTTCTTTTGAAAATTCAAAAGAATTTCGCAATCGAGTATACAACATTTTTTTGAAAACGATCCAAAATTACTAAAAATGTGAAGACAAAATTTTGAGATTGACAATTATTTTATTTGACATGTATGTCATCTTCAATTTTATCAAATATTTTATTGAGTTTTCGGAAAAAAAATATTTGCCATATAAAAAATGGTAGTTGAAATGATTATTGCAACACGTACAAAAAAAAAACAAAAAATGAATAAAATTATCATCAAAAACATCTTTCGTTGAGAAATACGATTTTTTTAGCAATAGAAACTATACAAAATTCATACAACGGAGTAAACTTAGATGTAAATGAATAAATAAAAAAGAAAAAAAAATATTTTCCATAAAAAATGGCAGTTGAAACACCAACACAAACAGCAGAAAAAATAAATCAATTTATCAAAAAATTTACTGAATAGTACGATTTTTTTATTCATAAAACTATATGACAAATGATTAAACATTCTACTATAATTTCTACGGAAAACTGATTATTTAGTAACATATGTTTTATGAAAAAATATAGTTAACATACCTTAAATGACTTACAGGTTTCATTAAGAAACTTTTACTCAAAAAGCACGAAAAGAATTGCAGACCCAGGATGCAAAAAGACTTGCTGACCAGATGCAAAACATGCTCGAGGATTTTCAAAGACCGGCAAAGTTTAGCTAAACATTTAGTTAATTATCATTCTGAGTATACATGTGAAATTTGTTTACAAAAAGTTCAGAGCAAGTGTGAAATTGTATCACATATCAGATTTCGCCATCCGGGTTGTCCCTTGTTTTGCAGAATATGTAAAAACATACTAAGAACAAAGAGCGACATGCAGGAACATGTCAGAAATCACTTTGATTCCCACGTATGTCAATTCTGCGGCGATTCGTTACCGAGCAAAATTAAGCTGAAGATGCATATATTGAGCTTACACCGAAAAATCTTGAGTTTATCTTGTGGTATTTGCCTTAAGCTCTTTGAAAATCAGCACGTACTTCGAGATCACGTGAAACTGGTACACAAAGATCAGCTTGCTCAATATACTTCTTGTCCCGTTTGTGGTAAAAATTACGGTTCAAAATGGAAAACTTATGATCACATCAATAAATCTCACGGAAGGATATTTAGGGCTTGTAAAACTTGCTTGGAAATTTTCGATAATGATGCCCAATTTCAAGCGCATTGCGACGTTACCGGCCATGGTGGCCAAATAGGAAACGCAAGCGCTACTGCGCTAAGAAATACCATTATGGCTCACATTAAGACTGCTCTGATTGCCAATAACGAAGAGGACACTATCACAGATGATGACGATAGAAACAGTGATAGCGATCTTGATAATGAACCGGAGCATTACGAAGAAGATAGGAAGTTCTATTTGTTGGAGAAGCGTCTGTTGGGCAAAGCATTAACTGATGATAAAAATGATGTCAAATCAAAACAGCCCATTACCAAAAAATCGAAATCATCTAAAAAAGGAAGTGGTTCGTCTACATTGAAGGTGAGTTCTCTTATATAAAGTAGTACGCCATGTTTCATAAAGTCTATATTTTCGAAACATTAAAGGCATTTAAATAACAATCGAGTGGAAGACAATGTAAGTAGTCGAATTTTGGAAAATTATTTTAAATTGAATTATTTCCAATCGCGTGGGGATATTGGATATACCTTTGAAGGTTCATAAAACAGTGTTATTTAACGAATATTTCACTCTCAGATCTTTGCTTCAACTTAAACAGACAAAATGCAAGTATTAACAATGTTCTTTGTGAGGTTGTTAATGAGAGAGAGATAGAGTTATGGAATTAGTGCCTTTTTTACGATATTGAATAAAAAAATTATAATTATAATTATATGGAAAGATATTGTTTGCATTCTAACTGATTATTAAATAATAATAAAATCATTGTTAATGACAATTAACTGATTATCTTTAAAACTTCAAGCGAGGCGATAGTTTTTTGTTCTGTGTTTTGTTATTTTATTTTAAAATATTATTATTGTATTTAAAGAAAGAGGATCCTGATCATCCGCAAACAAACTCTTCAAAACGAACGGTATATGTCAACAGCAATGACCCATCCTATTGCGAGATTTGTTACAAAACATGGCCAGCTAAGAAACACCTTTGGCAACATTACATCCGTTGCCATAAGAGCATAGCAGCTACTGTATGTGGCATATGTTTGAAAACCAATGACGATTATGAAACGTTACAGAAACATCTGAGAGACAATCACCCGAAACTTCTGCATGGTCAGGGGTTCGGCTCCAACTTTATTTGTAAAATTTGTGGTAGATACCATAATGCAAGTTCTAAATTGAGATTGCATATGGTTATCCATGAGAACTTCAATTGTAAGCTCATAGAAAGCGGTGATGCAGATAAGGGCTCTACTAACGGATTCCAAGTTCTGAAGGAAGAAGAGCCTCAGTTTGGTGATACCATTAATTACGATAGTTTGATAGAACAAGTGGAATGTTCTTCACAATCTGATAATGAAGAATTTGACAATGAAGAAATACGGATGAAGCAGGAAAATTCTTCATCTTCAGATGATGAGGGGGGGGAGGCCAGTGAAGAGGATTCTGCGCAAAGTTGGGTGAGTAATTGTAGTACAATATTATTAGGTATATTACATTTAATGAACTGGACTCATTTAACAATAATTAAGACAAAGAATGTTTGTAAACGGTAGGTATTATTTAAATGTTGAGTTTTCTACCCAAGTGGAACTCAAGTCTATTGTGACAGAGTAGGATCCTCAGTCTTTTCTAAAGTGTTCCTTCGATTTTTTTGGTAGTAATTCTTAAAGTAAAAATGTTTTGCATCATTATTTGAATATAAGGCAACATCTTTTAATGTTCGACAAATTTTGTCTCCACTTAAATTCTTTTAAATCTATTATTACCAAAATACAGAATTGAAAAAATGTAGACTGATAGTAATATTATCTTAATGAGAGGAAAAGATAAGATAGAGGTAATATCTAATCCTCTAAAAACAATACTAACCCTAGGATTGAACCCCTCTGCAAAGCTTAAGCAAGGAAGGGATGGCTATTTATTATTATGGTTGGTTGTCAGGGGGAAGTCAGCTACTCCAGTATCAACTACTATTGCGTTATCCATCAATTCCTATAATGAAATACGTAAATTAAAAAAAATATTAGTCAGATATATAAAAAACATCAGTCCCGCCTATAATCTAATTAGTTGTAAAAGAGGAAATAAAAGACAAACATTTAGTAACTAATTAACTAAAAGAATGGTACATTATTAAGGATGACTCACTTTATTCTAAAACAAATTAACTTGTAATCCAGCCTATATAATTAAAAAAATATTACCTTTTAAGATATAGTATAGAACAATGCACTTTAAATTCGTGTATTTGTTTCCATTTGATATGCATATATTTTTAAAAATATTAAGTATGCTTTAGTTATTTTACTAGTCATTTTTTTTTGTTTCGTTTACTATTTATAATCTGCCAAAATAGCCAAATTTACTTACTATAAATTTCTTTTCCATCTGAAATTATGTTTTAAGTGTCTTGGTGTATTAATTTTTAGCAATTTTATATGTTGTTTCTTTGTCGGGTTTCTTTTGTATAAGTCTATTTTTCATGTTTCGTTTTTTAATTAAGGGTCAAAGTATCCATCCCTGCCTTAATCTCGTCACTATTTCAATTGTTTTAGTTAGTTAAATCATTAGATTTTATAAAAAGTATCGTCCTAAGGTACCATACTAATAAAAAATTACAAAAAAAAATATTATCACCGTCCATAGGCACATTGACACAAGTTTCCTTTGAAGTACCGCTAGTATCGTGAACCCTGCGAGCCAGCTCGTGTCACTTATGTTACGACTCGTGTTCCCGTCCACATAATGTGCGAGCCGCGAGCTGAAAGGCGCGCTCGAACCCGAGCACGAGAATGTGGATGCACCTTAACAAACTTAAATGTAGTTTATTCTGTCAATTGAATCAATTGCTCTACTATGATCCTTAATATTTTTGATGTTTTTATTATCTCTAATAATATTCACTTCCATTTGTCTCAAAATATCTTCTACCGCTGGTAATCACACTTTAATCCATTCTTCCTCTTTGTAATTTTCTATTCAGAACTTCTCACTTTTTCTCCTCATAATCTGAGAGTATGGCATTGCCATCTTTAGAATTTTTGCTTTAACTGGATATATGCTATCTTTGACTACACTTAGTTTTTCCTTACTCCACTACTCCAATGCGCGACTAAAGCCTCCAATCCTACCTCCCCTCCCCTTTTGTAACTTCTGATCGAAAAGTGTAATGAGTCTTAATAAGAAATAGTTTAAAGGAGATACCTCTAACAGGAAGTAGTGGTTTGAAGCCACTTTAAATTTTCAAATTATGCTCCATGATAAATAACTTCTCTTCACTTACTTTATTTGACTTAACAAAATCGTCTTTCTTTTTCTTTCGTTTACATCCAAATTACTTTGAATATTGACAATGTGGTTTTCTTGGTATTTAGAGTTTTAATCAAATTCCTGTTTTTTTTTAAGTAAAAAAATCTAATCATTTTAACACATTTTGTTTATCTAACATGTCTTTTCTTATTCTTTTATTTAATGGTATATATATTCCTTATGAAAAGATGGAATATGATCAGATTCTTTTGTCTCCTTTTAATACAGCATATAGAATTTTAAAATTCTTTAAGATAACCTTATTAGTTTTTAAATAAAGTTTTGCCGTTGTATTTAGTTTTTTGTTTGCAGGATCAAACAGATGTAAAATTGCAAATTCCACCTTCCAAAGAACCTCCAGCACAACGTCAAGAATATACATCTTCTAGTGAAGCAACCACATCGAGTTACGGTAAAAGCAGATCCAGTTCCTCAGAAGAAGAGTGCTCACAGGAATCGAGGTCGAGGTCGTCACAATCACGGAATAAAGTTCCTCCCAATTATGATTCTTTAAATCAATTGGAGACTGAAGATGGCGTGAATGCCAGTAACAGCAATATGTTCGATAGGAAGCACGAGGAACTTGATTCAGCTATAAAATCCATTAGTTATGATGAATGTGTCGCACCAGTTGATATGAATGTTGTCGATGAATATTGCGAAATGCAGAGTAATTGTTTGAATGAGAATGAAATTGAGTCGGCAGTTGATAGCATACTTTAAATTATTTTTATGTCTCCATGGACTGTTTCTAGTGTTATTTTGCCTACAAAATTTAAAATCAAATATATAATTATTCTAAAGTTGAAATATTACAATTTTGAATCAGGTTATTAGAGCATTTATGTCATGTCGACCATTAAGTAAACACCGTAAATGATCGGAAATCAGGTTACAAAGAACTGCAATAGTCTATAGACTAGGTCATTTAGCCTAGAAGCTGTTTACAAAGCCTATACTATTATTTTGATTATACATTTATTGTTGGTAAATATTTTTTATATATCTTTGAAAACTACTTTGTTTGTAAATTTAAGAACTATATACTACCTTATTCGAGTTTACCTTTTGTTTATTAATTCATCCAAAATAGAAATACTTATTTATAATAAAAAAAGGCACTTTTAACTATAACAGATTATCTGGATATTCGACTGACTACGCTTGACACGTGATAGATAAACCCTTTAAATGTTTAAGTGTCGAGATATACGGCGTTAAAATTTAAAAAATAAAAAGTTTTTTCGCTGTAAGTCCAAAACCAAATAATATTTTTTCTGCATAGTTGGCACATGAAATCTTCTTGAAAAACACCAAGTTCCGATGAAAACAATAATTTAATAATATTTTCCAGTGGCGTGATGCAAGGGGTTAGGGTGTCTTTAACCTCCATACGCCTGATTGAATTCTATCAGAGTTTGTCGTTTTTAGACATTAATCAAGGATTGTGTATTTAAGAGAGCTCTCATCTGTCAAACGTTGGCGGTTGAAATATTCGGACAACTTGTATTTCTAATTTTTTTCATACCTGTCGAGATTGCATTCACAAATATCCACGCATGTTTCAACACTGCGTACATGTCTAGCAGGTACTAATTTTATGGTGTATAATCACGCAAAGTATCCGTCTAAATTTTATCGCAGTTTCTGATGTTCAAAGGCGATGAATAAACAAGAGTTTCATTATTGACTCTCATTGATGATTCCAATTTATTGTACATTTATAGAACAAGAAGTTAGTGAAATCGTATTTAAATGTAATTGTATTATAGATAATGGTTGACATGATAAATCGGCGCTGGGCCGTCTAGCCAAATTAACTTACTGCACTGGAAATAACCCTATATCGATTATTTAACTGTAATTAAAAGCCATAACATTCTAAGTTTACTTAAATGAAATTAAGGACGGCTTACATATAAATTTAATGAGAAAGTTCCTACTTTTGACTCTGAATATTTTTTATAAAAGATTTAGTATTTAGAGTAGGAATATGAATAATTTTTAATATTGATAAGTATAGCAAAATTTAATGGAGCTTACAAAATTTCGTTTTTGTAAACTTTGAATTGAATGTGTATAATTGTGATGTGATGCCATAATTTTTGTCATTAAAAATTTATTCGTGTTCTTGATAAAATGTTAATTGGGTTTTCCCGTTTTAATATCCCATGTTCGACTCACGGTATTATCATTTTAAGCTAGTCATGCGGTTCCTTTTTATATTTTTCACAAATACAGGGTGTTCCACGTAATATACTACCAAGAACAAAATAAAATATGAATTTACTTGGTTAAGTTCTGAATTACGAAAATAAATGGAAGATTTTAGTTGTCAGAAAAACTGAATGACATCTGTTTCAATTACAAGCTTGGTTTTCTTTTTTTTTTAATATATTTCAAAAATAAACTATCACAGAGATAAGATTTTCTTCAAATAATAATATCGAAGTTTCTTGTAAGGCATAATAATTTATACAGGATGAGTCAACCAAAACGTAAGAGATTGAACAAATGGAATGGATTTTTTATTTGATAAAAATGCAAAAATGTCGATTTTTATCCAATTGGGGACACCTTTCTATAATATATTTTAACTCTCTCATACGTTGTTTTTATCCCCTCTGCTACTCTGACCAATACAATTTAAATAGTACCAAGTACGTTGCGTGATTATAAAGGTAATTTTAGGAAGAATTTAGTAATATGATTGTTCGTTAACTTCTTTTTGATTTTATTGCTCTCAATTGACGTGTCGTATATCAGAATGCGTTTTTAATTTTTTATCCCGTTAGAGAACGCTAAAATTAAAAGAAACTAACGATATTTCGATTTCTGATTTCCCTATAAAATTACCTGTTTAATGTATCATACTTAGTAATTTTCATATTTAAATTGTATTGGTAGAGTGACAGGGTAGAGGGGGATAACTTGTGACAGCTAGGAATATGCTAAAAAGGTGTTCTTGAAATTGGAATCTGTTTTCAGTGTCTTACCCTATATTCTCTAAAGAGGAAATTTAAACATATTTATTGTTTCATTCCTTGGTTCAAGTTGATCAATTATCCATTAGTCTGCCACCCCCCTGGATCTCAGTCACTATAGTTTTTATCTGTTTGTTGTGTTTGCTTACTTCATGCACTTTAGATTCATTTGTTAGTTACGTTGTGGCCAAGGTCACTGTGTTTCCTAACGTTGCGTTGCCTGAATTTGTCACTCAGTTGATTTTAACTGGACTTGAAAGAGTTTATTGCAATTTTTTATCTAAGGCCCGATATTTTCACCTCCAAATAACTTATCTGATGAACAGTTGAGATTTAAACAACGTCACAGTCAGTTCATCATACTAGTTATTTGGAACTTATTTGGAGTGTCGCATCCTTACCATCCCAGTGACTTTGCGATAAGGCTACCTTTAAAATATTTCTTATTTTTTTATTTGTAGGTAATCTATAGCACAATATCAAATATTTGCGTCACTTTTTTCACTATACCCATGTTCTGAGATGATAGGATTCTATCGTCTAATTTAACATTTAGATTTGGAGTATTTGATTCCATATACTCAAACGTTAAAAACGCTCTACATAGTGAAACACCCTGTAAAATATTAGGTCAAATTTAGACCTTACTTTATTGAATATACAGCATTTAGGTTACTTACTTTTTTGTATTGATGTTTCTTTCTGTATTTAAAGACTGTTTTGCTATGATCGTAAATCGATTATTTTTATATTTATTTTTATTACTTAAATTTTAATGTATTTAACTTCGAAACATTCCTTTTCTCTTACTCATATGGTTAGTATATGAATGTATATAAGCTGACAGTAAAAAGTATTTTGTAAATTGTCTTTTATTCTATTTAATAAGCTACCGAAGACTATAACAGTTAAAATAAACTACGCAAACAAATCTACCTATCTTTTTAAATTTTGAGTAAAGTAGGTATATAAAATTCCCTTATCAAGGAAAAGTTTTTCTTAATTTTCACCGTAATTTAAACAAAACAATATAAATTTAACTGTTCATCTTAAAAAACTACGAATCAGAAAACAATAAAAATAATTGGTATCGCAAGCTTAAAATTTGAGTTTTAATTTCAATTAATTAAGACAATTATTTGACAACTATATTAATTTTTTATTAAAAAATTTACAAATTACAGTTATTCCTGTGCATGTTTACCTGCCATAACTAATATGAATAATAAATAAGTTGAGAAATTCTTGGTGAAAACGGGTTTATATTGAAAATAAAAATGATGTAGGTACTGGGAGTCTCAATACAGAGCAATATTTTGTTTAATTACTGTGGTAACTTAAATAAAATTAATGGATATTGGTATAGGGAACCTTATACCAATTTAAAGGAAAATTAGTTTTAGTTATATTAACACAAATAAAATACAGTGTTACATTTAATTTATCGTATAATTAAAACATCACATTTTGAAAAAAGTTAATTGAAACTGTCGAGGGGAATACGGAACCATTAAAAAATGAAATATACATTGTATTGCGGCATCCAGATTATGTCAACAAAATTTAAATTGTAGCTATCATAGACCCCACATATAGGAGTTTTTAATATCTTTTGTAGTTTTCCTACTAGGCGCTATTCTGAGCGTGAGACACCCTGTATAAGCAAAACGTTTAAAAGCCCTCTTATATATCTTCGTTAATGAGAACTTTCTATTTTATATAAAAATAGGACAGTGTTCAAAATTTCTTTGGAATCTAGTTACTATTCGTTTTAAGTTTTAATTTGTATAAATGTCTCTTTATTACGTCAACAAAATGTACATTTAAAAAAAAATTGACAACTTTTTACCATAGACGGAGAAATTCAGACACATGATTGGGCAGTGTGTTTTTAGGGCTAAAGTCACATCTGTCTACATTTTGATACAGTTTGTTTCAATATGTCATTATATGACACTTTATATTCAAACACTTTTTCAAAATGTAGTCTTGCATAAGCTTTATTTTTTTCTGCGATTTAGAATACAATACTAATGTCTCAGGGATTTTTGAGAGTTTTAGTGTTAAATCAATAACTGACAAATGTTTTGACGTTTTTTGCTCTGAAAGAAAATTTGAATAAGTTAATTTAAAACGAGAGGTATTATTAATAGCGGTAGATCCTGCATTTTGTGCATAAATAATTGCCTCGGCAGCTTCCAACATTTTCAATGAACTTGTTAGTAGAGACCGTTGAGGTTCGTATTAATTTAGCATATAGAAAATGTATTGTTATCTGTAGATGCATATAAATATACGAAATGTTATGTAAACGGTTACACTTTTGAAACTATTTATTACTGCGAATTGGTCATTGTCGGTGACTATAATGTTTCTGCTTATGTAAATACTTTTATGTTTCAAACGAAAGTTCTCTCTATTCTTCGTTCATATACTCCTAAGAGGAAAATGATGGGTTTGTCCTTGGTTCTTGGATACCCAAGTATAACTTTAGAAAAGCATATTTTCCTGCTTTGTAAGCTGAAATTAGCAAATGTAACTAAAGAGAGATTATAAGTAAGGATATTGATGCAGCACGTAACCAACTTTATTCAGTTTCATATAGTATCTTTGACTGTTCTATATCTGTATCACAGCCTAGAAATTTTAAACACACTACTTAGTTTACGAAAAATATAAGAATAAAAAAAAATTAGGCTAAAATAAAAATGGACAATATTGTCTTGCTGAATACAAAAATTTTAGATCCAAAATCTAATTGATAACTTGACATAAAAGTTAAATTAGAAACTTAAAAAATCTTACTTCTGATCTACATAAAATTTAGGAGGTATCTCTAGAACAAGAGATTGAATTTTAGAATACCAACACACATTTTTAAAGATGGATTGGAATCAAATAATTTAGTTGGCATAGTTCGAATTTTGCTCTAAATAGTATTAAATCTAAAATAATTATGGAATCTGATACATCCCACACTTTCTGGTTTAGGATTATCCTGCTGTTTCTGCTTTTGTTGATATTTAATACGTGTTTAACATACAATTATTTTCCTAGCATCTGGAAACTATAATACACTGTTTTTAAAACGGTAGATCTACTGCAGCATATTTTGTTCGCTTGGCAAAGTCAAAGTTTAGAAGAGTAAAAGTAGCTTGAAGTAATTTATCTGGAGTTTAGTAAAGCTTTTATTTGATATTCCAGTCGGAAAATTGTATATTGATTTCTCGGTTACTTTTATAGAACTATTGACGTCTTACCTTTCTGTATGTTGAATATAATTACTGTAGATCAAGAATATTTCTGGCTACATCAAGTGTCTTATCAATTTTTTTTACGTGTGTATAAATAATACATTGATAATTGAAGATTTAAATGTTGAGTATCTATGTGGTATGCTGATATGAAAATGATTCCATCTCATTAAGAATTGTTCTTTTATGATCACAAATTTTACTATTTTAAAAATTTAACTTGAAATCAATATAGTAACATGAAGTTCAATTACAATACTAATTAATTAATTAACTAATTAACAAATAACACAAAAAATAAATAATCTTATTTCAAAAATGAAAATTGCACTCGACAATGCTTAGACTTAAACTTTTTAATATTCACAACTTATGTCTACTTCTGGTACCGGGAATTAACCTCTCAGTCTTGAATAACTAGGGATATTCTACGATATATGCTTTGAATCATTTATTGGATTACTGTATGATCAAGTTATTTCCATTCTTCATTAAGAGCCTCAAAAAGTTGGTTAAGTGGACGGTTTCGGCGCGCTCTGATCCTTCGCACAAGTTCGTTCCAGACGTGCTCAGTGGGATTAAGGTCTGGGCTTCTTGCAGGCCAGTTTAATTTTTGAATTTGGATTCCTCAATACTCTAGGAATGTGTGGACCAGCATGCTCCAGAATAAAAAGAAAATTATCTTTCAGAACTGGTGTAAATGGTACTTACTACGTGTGTTTCCAATATTTCGGTTATATACGATATCTGTTTTAACCAGGAGATTAATTTCTCCCCATGCCATGACGGACTCGCCACCATAACTTTTTCTTCCGATCATCGTGAATTCCGCATATCGTTCTCCAGATCTTCTCCATACGACTATTGGATAAACTTAGAGCAAATGTTGATTCATCTGAAAAGAGGACTTTTTCTAGTCATCGGCGGTCCAATGAATATGATTGCGGGTAAATTGTAACTTCGCTATTTTCTGATGTGGTAGCAATAAGGACTCATTCGCTGGTCTTTTGCTGGTTAAATGGTTTTCTTTTAGTCGTCTTCGGATTCAACATTTCTGGTGACATAAACATCATTCTGGAGCTATGTTGCATTTAAACGTTTAATTTATAATAATTTTCGTTTATACTGTCAAAAATCATTAAATAAACAAATAAACTCAATAATGGAAAACCAACTTACCATTTTCTTAAGCAGTACAAGTCAATTGTTCTTCAAACAATGAAAAAACTAGCAACAATTTTGACAGTTTGGTCTTTTCACTATGATAACATGTATTGCAAATGCTTTTAAAACTCTATAGTCAACTCCTGAATTTAGCAGATAATCCATCTACGCTATGCAGTCAGTGGTTAATCTATTTGAAACATAACAGCCCGAAAATCGTCTTGTTATAAGTGATGCGATAATTTTGCCGGTCAGTGTATTTAATTGCATCGAAAATTAAATCGTTTAAAATTGCAAAGAGCTCTCCATATTATTGTTATTTTATTCTTCTTATGTCAGTATGAGGTGTACGTCCAATTCTCTCATTTACAGATCGTATAGTATATAAGGTGTAGGTGAGAATCTAGACACCTATAATTATAATGCACCACAAATAAAAAATGTCCTAAACTAATTTGGTATTTGGTCTTATGTATATTTCTTGTTCTCTGTGTTGGGTAGAGTAATACATTTTTTTTCGGCTGATTAAAAATTGAAAAATTTGGTTTAATTTTTGATTGGCTTCTGAATTCCAAAACAATGATAACGAAAGACGTTGCAGTACATTTAGCGTATTTAATGAATTAAGAATGGCATTTTTTCTTCTTATGGGAGATACAGGACATTTTTGTAGAGATCTAAGTTACCAAATTATTTTTATTGGCTGAATGTGCAGTTTTCTGTATGATACACACAGTAGATCTATAATATATTATTTAGGATAACTGTAGTTTGCTTAATTTTAAATAAATGGTCCATTAATAATTATTACAAAAAAAAAACTCATAAAAGACTGAGGTTTTATTAAAATATATTTACTATGTATATCAAAATAATACAGTCTATCAGATAGTAATCCTTGTTATAAATTAATTTTTCATTGTTTAATTAAGAATGTCAGATTAAATACAAAAGAATGAGAATATCTTTGCCTTTAACTATTAAAAAATCTAATCAGTCTAAAACAATACGATTTTATAGTACGAACTTGAAAAATTAAAAATTTCAAACATGATTTTTCATTTTATACAGATTTATTTAGTTCAATTAAAAACAACATTAATTTTTGATAAAGCCAAACTACAAATTTGAACATTTGTTTATGTCTAAAACATTGATAAAATCACCTCGTTCAGACATGCAAGTTAGATATTAACTATAAAATAAATAATATTCCTAATCGAGATATGTACGTATTTGTAAAATATGTATATTTTTTTAATTGGGCAAGAATTTATTAGTAGTAATATTAATACTCAATGCAGAATATAAACTTAACAAATATGTATTGCTTACCTTATAAAATCTAGAATAGAACTGCAAATTACTTTTTATGTACCTACTTTTTATTGTCTTTTCACAAACAAATATTAAATAACTACAAAACGAAATTATTATTTGAATGATATGTAAGTCATCTATAGTAAGATATGTTTAGATTTTGGTCAATAATTTTATATAAAGTATAATAACCCACCAAATTATTAGATTTGCACTTAACTTTTAAATACGTAAAATATGCAGGCAACAAACATACATTTTTAATAGATAAAGAATAATCACAGTCATAATACACATGGTGAACTAGGCAAATTTTCGTTGAAAATTTTGAAAATATATACGCATGGTTTGTTTCTTTTAAGTATTTGCAACCTTTATTGATAATTATTTTATCACAGGTATTAACTCAAAAAGAAATATCTTGAAACGTACTATACAATTACTTTGCATTAAATTAACTTTAACCTTTTTTTAAATTTTATTTATACAAGATGTTTTATATACAATCCACAGGAAAAATAGGAAGTTTTGGAAGTCCGCATTGATCCAGTTCTGTAACATTAAAATTACCCAAATTCCTTATAAAATCCATTGGGGCCATGTTATATTAGCTTTATGTACTATATTTGATTAACGTAATGCTTGCAAAACTTCCCTAAAAACTCGGAATGTAATTAGAATATATATGGGTACCCATTTGCAAACAAATATGTAATCTATGAATGAAACTCACAACTCCAATAGTATCGGAGTTTTTTTATTTTTATGTGAAATTTTACCCTATTTCTTATTTATTAATATTATATGATTAGTTCTTTGTAGCTGCCAGCAATAATTAATAAACTATAAGAAGACTTCCAGATTAATCAGAAAACTCTGTGACACTTAACAGATATGTCGTTAAATTATACTTACTTACTTGATTTAATTTCTTCCTACGTTAATGAGTAGTCCTACGACATATATAATAATTTCGGCTTATCACGTTAAAATATTCTACACCCGACTATCTGCATAAGATTAAATATATTTTGTTTTCAAAACTGCCCTACCATAAGTTTTATTAAGTACTTGTGTGAGAGTGGGTGGCTCAGTGCTAGAGCCTCGAACTGGTGATCGAGATGTCGCCGGTTCAAATCTCGGCAGGACTGAGAAATGTTTCTTGTGCTCTGGAAGTGATTCCCGCACGAGTATTTACTGTCGGCTTCAAATTAACAGTGCTGTTTTTAAAGTGGCACCGGAAAACAGTAACAAAGTCAACACAGAATACATTTACCTTACCTTTCCACACCCGCTGGTTCCTCACTGTAAGGATCAACTCCCAATGCCATTAAAAAAATTGTTGAGTGACGTCATTCAAATTAGTAATATTTTCAATTTAAACTTTCTTAAATACATCTTTTAAAGCCGGCTTTGCAATGTTTCTTTCGGCTACAAAAGATTACAAAATGACTAGCACATTTCCGGATAAAAACAAAAATCTAATAATATAAGGAAAAGGGGAAAATAAGCCCTTTAGTCTTACAGTCTATAAGTTTTATTTGTCATAGAAAAAAAACTACCGGTTTCGTGGCAAAAAGGGCCATATCTTCAGGTTCAGATTTATAACCAAACTAGTTGGTATAAGATTTATAATAGCCAATTCGACTAATTTTACAATATCAAAATCAAAATTTTTCAATTTAAGTTATAGGCAGTTTTTGTTCAATGTAGAGGTAGGGTTAGATTTAATTACTTGCTTCTAATTTAACGCATATTACAAAGTTATAAAAAAACATGTCGTCCCACTTAAATTCCTATATACAATGCGGACTTTCCCTTAGAAACAAGAAGTGATATTGAAAAGCTCTTGGTGCTAATAGATATAGTTATAAAAGAAACAAAAAAATTCAAATTGTCTCAAATTAATTATTTAAAAGTTATAGCAATTCTATAGCTTCTATATGGTAAAATTTCACATAAAAATAAGAAACGAATTCTGAAGTAATTAAAGATATCGATTTCATGGACAGACAAATGAATTGTCTGGAAATAAGTGCCCAATCAAGTCTTTTGAAGTTGCTGCTATCAAAAAATATTTTTCAGAGAGCGTATGAAACAAATTTTGTGTATTATTAAAGATACAGATTAAAAATATTAATGTGGAATTGACTCACAATTTTTGTATTAAAATATTTTAAATACTTTTAGCTCTAGGAATTTTATGTGAAGCATCTTGTATATTTTTATGCAAGTAGTTTTTTTAGTCAACTGGAAATGAGTGTTATATGTACACAAAGTAATTTGCTGAATTCCATT
Source organism: Hermaeophaga mercurialis (assembly GCA_951812935.1). Lineage (NCBI taxonomy): Eukaryota > Metazoa > Arthropoda > Insecta > Coleoptera > Chrysomelidae > Hermaeophaga > Hermaeophaga mercurialis. Next base: position 34,816,914 of record OX638363.1, read on the forward strand.
ATATAGTCAGTCCAATCGATAAACCATCTTATAATTTGTGGATTGCTTCTAATCAGAAATTCTTTAGATAAAAAGTATATTATCTTAAATGAATGATCCTTTTGAAACTTAACGAAACAATCATATTATCACCTAAATAACAGCTCAAAAATGTGAAAAGTAACACTTGCATTAACAAGTACATATTAAATAAATCTAAAAGCTGCCTTCATTCCTTTCTATAATTCTTAAAACAATGTTTGTTCTTATTGTTTTTCTTAGATTCGTTATTTTGGGCACAAGCTAGTAATTTTCGATTCAATATTTAAATTAAAAATCCACGTTTAACATTTGTCACCAGTCATCACACAACTTAATGATTTAAACAGTAAAAATAAACAAACCAAGCATCATCTCCTTTCCTGTCTCTCCTCGTTACAGTTAAGTATTTCTCTGCTAGTGTATGGAGGTGGTGGTTCGCTAATTAACCTGTTGTTTCTTAATACGTCAACATAAGATGGTGGTTGATCGCTATACTCTCTGAAGGAATCACTATTGAAGCGTCCGGCATTGAATAGAAGAGGATCGCTTACTTCAGATGTGTCTATTATAATATTCGACCGTGGGGTGCGAGAATGATTACGAACGGTGTAAATTCCCGATGGAGCAAAATCAGCTCGAATTATATTTACGTTGGTTTGGTTGCGCAGTGCTATGTTTTCACATATATTATTATGGCGTTGCTGTTGCAAAGCGCTTTTTTTCGCAAAAATCACAACTTTTGAGACGATAAGTAAAAGAAGTACTATGGAAAACAAGATGCTGATGATACCTAAAAAAAGAATTATGCTTTATTTATATAATATCTACACAAATTACACTGAAGCAGATTGGATAAAATAATATACAGGTTATAAGATCGAATTAGATAAAGGATCTGATCTGAACAGAGGAAGGGAAAATTATTTAAAGAACAGATATTTTGAATAAACTACGGCACAAAATTATATATAGTGTGTTTCATTGAAAAATGGAAATAGTTTAAAAGTGATAGGTCACTAAAGTAATTTTAAATAGATAATTAAATTGTAAAATAGACTGGTTTTAAAGACTCTAAAATTATAGTAGGTAGTAGATACATCACTAGCAAAGCATGATACACCTACTAATTATAAAGTATAAACATTTAAATTTTAAACACAATGTATAAGAGTTATTTCAAAGTAAATGTACAAACTTAAAATTTAGAAATTTTGAAATAATTTTCACATAATTAATGAGGAAAATAAAATGATGATTAAATTATACTTACACACTGATATGAACAAGTACCGAGCACCATTATGATTATTATTATTCATATTTGGATAACCATACTCCATTTCTTCATAAGCTAAAAAACAAAATATGTCATCAACTCTGTTTTTATAATGAAAAGTGCCATTTTAGGTATTTGGTTAAAATTGATTTTTAAACTTACATTCAGGTACAAGTGACTGACAACATTTGGGCCTATTTGTCACAGTACAGTTTGCATCATGGTGCCTATCACAGCACCAACTACTTGGGATACATCTTCCATCATCACATGGTATTTTATCTGTAAAATAAATTTTGAATTTAACTACAGCTCATACTTTAATAAATAACGTTTGGTTTACTAATTTTGCATTCACCTACTTTTACAAGGTTCCCCATTACACTTTTCTAGAGATTCATCGGAAGCATCCTTGCAATCAGGTTTTCCATCACATACATAATGGGGTATAATGCATACTCCATTTGAAACACATTGGAACATCTGGTCATTACAAAAAATAGTATCTCTCATTGGTCTTAGATCATTTCTTTTGATATTGTCTATTAATAGTACAGTTACACTTATAGTAAGATTAAATTTTTGACTCCGACAGGTATAAATGCCTTTGTCCTCTGCCCGCAGAGGATTAAATTGTTTTACTGATTTGTTTATGTCTGATGTGCTATGTATGATTTTTTGATATCTGAAATTTTATTTCAAATAATTATTCTTTCTTTCGTCAAGAAAAGGTGATGTTTAAGATTATATTTGGTTAAAATTTGATAGCTTACCTTGTTTGATTAGAAATAATTTCTCTTTTATACCATGTTAGATGGTCATCTACAGCATTCCATTCTTCATTTGATTCAAGTTCACATATTAAAGAAAAAGTGGTACCCACTTTTTCTTCTACAATTCCTGTTACGGGATAAAAAGATTCATCATAATTTTTGGTTACTGTTAGGGATTTACCTAAAATTTGTGTCATTTTGAATTTATTCGATACATAACCTTAATTTTCAATTGGCTAATATATTTTAAACTTTGTAGAATATTTATAGAACACAAATACTTACATCTTACACTACTAAAAACTAAAATTAAAAAATAAACTGAATGTAAAAACATTTTTATAACATTTTTAGTGTTTTCTTGGAAGCCATATTTTATTTATTGCTAGGTTGGCTAAATGAAGTTCTTACGACAAAATGTATAACAAACAACTGGTAGTAGATGGCACCACTTTAGAAAGTAGTTTCTAAATCAGAAATTTAAATTCAGCGATGGGTAACGCAAAATTTTATGATATACAGGGACGCTCCAAGTAAGGCCCCTTCCACCAGAGTTCAACGGTGAAATTTATAACAAACTCTTTAGACTTGTTAGTACCGCTATGTATTTTTTATTTGAGGTAGACAGTAAGTACACAAACAAAAAACTATTAAAATTTTTATTACACAATGAAATAGTAACAAAACAAAAAATAGTAATAAAGTTATAAAACCGTATTTCAAATTGTTCAAAACAAAAGGTCAAATAAGATATATTTGGAGTAACCGTGTTTTTAAATAGATGTACCTGATAGAAAACAATGGAAATACATACATACTCCATCTTCCGACCTTTAATTAACTTTAATTTAGAAAATGATCTCTCGGCTATAGCTACAGAAATTGGGATATCTAATAATATATGTAATGCAATCGTAATGTTTGGGAATGAGTGGATTAAGTTATTTATTATAATGTAATTAAGTATTTCTAATGCAGTCCTCACATTTTTGTCGTAATTTTACAGAAATTGTAATTAATGTAAAAGTCCTATTCCGTCTAATTCTTTTTCGTTTCTATTTTTATCAGTTAAAACTTCTTCAAGTTTTTTACTAAAATTAAATTGATTTGGTCAGAATACTTGCAAAAATCCTCAATATTTAACAGCGTCGTTTATGATAAGGTTCAAACTGTGGTTACAGCAATGTACAAATATTGCTCGTGAATTAATGTCTAAAATTATTTTTTGTACACCTTGATGTTTCCCCTTTATATTCGAATGTTTGTTATATCCTTGTCCGCGGATATTATAAATATCTAATTCATAATTCTGTACCCAAGAGGTAAACTGTCGTAACCACCAAATTTTCGATTTCGGGGTTATTGGTGTTCTGCATTGTTGAGTCGTATATTTTGGAGTGGTAAATTATCGCATCTACACAACCAAAGAACAACCATATAACCAATGTGTATTAGTTGTATCTCACGTATTATGGGAGAGGTAAACTAGAACAATTTGAATTTAAATGTGCTATACTGTAAAATTTGCCTAATTTCAGATACGACGGTTTACCTCTGAGGTACAGAATTTTCTAAAGTTTCCAGTAAAAAGTTTAGTTAATTACGCTACGAAAAGTTAAAAACCGTTTTTCTACACTAAATTAATTGTTTTTTAAACGTAACGTATCTTATGCAAATAGAAGTACTTTGTTTTTTTAACTTCATTTAAAATATTATTTCTTATATTATCTTCGTTTTGAATGTTATCTCCAAGACAAAGTGGCATATTTTTTGAGTACTATTATTATGTACAGACATGATTGAGACAAATTTTCCTAACATTTCCATTATTTATTTCAAATAATTTGGTACTAGGATCACGAAAAGCCAATTTTTATTCAGCCAAAAATAGAATTGTATAAATTACCCATTCAATAATAGATACTGTGCTAGTGTTTAGTTTCACTTTTTAATAAATTTGGCCTTTTGGAACCAACGATTCGATTAGTTTTTAATCTTTCTAATAAATCTGACTAAAAACGTAAATTTTGAAAATGAGTTTTCTTCTACTCATAACTTCGTAACTCGTTACCCGAGAGCCGAGCTCAAGACCCGATTTGATTAGAGCTCGAATGATTCATATCGGCAGAACAACTGAGATTTTGTGTACTCGTTCTCTGGATCGATCCTGTTAACTTGTATTCGAGTACAACGAGTACTGTTAAGGATAGAGTACTTTTCGATCCTTTGTACTCGAGTACCCCATCACTAATTATAAATAGCACGCATCCGCGCCGTATTACACTTACTGGTCATGTTGCATCCCGTCACCGGAAGGAATTTTACCTGTTTTAGTGTCAACTCTCTACGCCAGGCCTTCTTAAACTATGGGTCGCGACCCCAAATGGGGTCGCGTAGCAAAATTCTGGGGTCGCGAGAGATTTTAATGTTTGTATGTTTCTAAACGAATTCTAAAACTATATATTTTCATATGTATATGTATATTGTTACCTAATAAATAAATCATCAAAAAATATTTATTTATCTTTCTTTTATATTTATATGGGGTCGCCAGGAAACTCGCAATCATAAATGGGGTCGTGAATGAAAAAAGTTTAAGAAGCCCTGCTCTACGCTAATCTTAGTCCCCATATAGTAAAATACGAGTACCGGCCACACTACCTTCGTAGGTAGTAGTTGTATGCTTTTATAATTAGTTCCTAGTATTGGTATTGATTCTCGATTTTGAAAAATATCCTTATATTAATGCATTATTTGGGAATTATGACGGAGCGACAGCCTTTTTTACAATCATAATATGTACTAATGTTTCCTAGTCGTTTGAAGAGTCAAATCTACATTTCACTAATAAAAATCTCTCAGTGAAATCTCTGACATTAACTTACCATTTAAAAAGTTCTTTGTATAAATTTTCTGAAAAGAAATATTTTATTTAAAAAGGATTTATAATTTTTAGAACAATTATTTAATTCGAAAATTTGGAAATACATTTAAGTACTTTTATTGGGATTTTTTAGATTTCTTCTAAGGAAACCGATAATAAACTATTGAAATTTTGCAATCTGTTACAGATATTTCATCTCATATATAAAAAGAAGTATTTTATCAATACGTTTAATTACAAAACAACAACGGCGTTATATGGTCTTAAACTGGTAAGAAATAGCGGCATTAATAGAGTTTTTGGAAACACAAAAAGGCTCTCCGAAATTGGCGTTGCTGTACGTATAAAAACGTTTTCTGTATCTATTCACAACACCCAGGTAACCATATTATGTACTAACCTACTAAAAATGTTGTTTATTCTAAATTACTAATTTAGCGTGGCGAGTTGGGACATTATAAATTTTTGTTTTACTGTCGCGTGACGATTTGGCACAATATAGGTTCTCATGACGAGCTGACACATGGCGAATTGGGAATAAACCGTTAGAAACACCCTGTAGTTTACAGATAAAAAAATAAAACATCAAAATAAATAACTTACAGTATATTTAAGTACAATGTACATTTTAAAACTAATATAAATAACAAACAACAAAATATTCTTTTTGGGGTATTAGGTATAATCTATTACACATACATAAGATTTTTTTACAAATTTAAATACACAATTATTCTCTATTCTGCCGTCTATTGAATTTGACAAGAATATAATTTTTTCGTCGTAGTTTGTATTGAATTTAGGGCTACGTGAAAGGGGGTTTATACTACTACTTAAAACGAATTAAAACTATCAACATACAGGGTGATTACGACTTTTTATTGTTCTGGAAAACAGAGGTTGAAACGGTTCTAGTGATTTTTTAAAATTTGTTATACAAAATTCTACTTTTCGAAAATTGTAGCCACCTTACCTCTTCTCATATATAAAATAATATTCACAATCTATTTCTAAATTATTTTATTATTAATTTAAATGTTCAAAATGATTGACAGTTTCATCTTGACTATAGGCGAGGCGATCTTTGAACTTCTGAATTATATTTTGTATGATTTTAAAAATTAGTTATGTTGTTAATTTTCGCCGTTACCTATTTTTTAGAGGTTTGAAGAGGTGGAAAGATTTAAATAGCTGGGCGCAATAATGACAAGAAAGCCGGGATGTGAGGAGGAAATAAAGTCGAGACTATTGGCTGGTAACAACTGTATATACGTACTGAATCGAGTCTTTAACAGCAAGCTTATATCAAGGAATCTAAAGATAAAAATGTACAAAACAGCATTTAGACCAATAGTGACGTTCGCAAGCGAAGTGTGGATTCTGAGACAAACAAACATAAGGGCATTGAGGTGTGGGAAAGAAAAGTCCTGAGAAAGATATTTGGCGCCAAAAAGATAGAAACGACATGGGAAAGGCGAACAAACTATGAATTGAAAGAACTGTAGAAGGAAACCAGTATCGCAGGAATACTACAGACGCAAAGGATACGCTAGATAGGCCACGTTAAGCAGAATTCGAGGAAAAAAGAGAAGAGGGAGACCAAAGGAAAGATGGAAGAAGAAAGTAGAAGAGGACATTAAGAGATTAAATATCGCAGACTGGAGAGAAAAAGCAAATGACAGGAAATTATGGAAAAATATAGTCAACCAAGCCATGAGGCTTCTAGATCGGTAACTTGATCGATTAACATACATTTTTAATTTAAACAATTCCATCAAAATAATCGTGGGCGTTTAAATCGGGAGACAAAGCTGTGCATTCAATATTCCACGTCTTCTGTTAAGGAAACTTTGTACATACATGAAACATACGGTGTAGTTTCTTGATTACTTGATCCCAAATAGACCTGTATATTTTATTACTAAATTAACAGCAAAAACATATTTGTAATGCAGATAGCAAAAAGTTCGTCAAAAATCTTGATAAATCTCATCGTTCATTTTCCCTTAAGGCGTGAGCCTCCAACATGTGATTAGATTTTTCTTTGCTCCAGTAGCGATAATTTTATTTGTTAACCTTTCCCTTTAAATAAAATGTTGGATAATCCGAAAAACAATTTGGCTTATAAACTCATCTGCAGTCTATTCATCATTGACTTACAGAATCTTGTCTACGATGGGGATTATATTTAACTCCTGACACAACTGAACTTTATGAGGTTGATAATATTCTCTTCTTTAAAAGCAGTAAGTTTGCTTGTTTTACTATGAGGCGTTTTTTCTGTGTCTAGCAGTACATATGCAAGTTTCTTCAATATTATTCGATATAACTAGTTTCCAGAACAATAATTACAAAGAAATACCTCAATAAAAATTTTCTGTTTCAATATTACCGTTTTTTTATTAATGCGTAAAAAACGTATCAAATTTTCTTTTGAACGAAGTACTGCATTAATATTTTTAAGGAGTTTGTAATATTCTTCAAGGGAACAAAGAGGGGCATAATATTTTCATGTTAAAAAATGTCAATTTCAGGATATTTTCTAAAAGCTTATAATCACACTTAAATGAATTTATTCGATACATGTCGACCGTACTTTATAGAAAAAAGCTAGAATAAAACATGAAAAAATGTTAAAAGCAAAACGCTAAATTAGTTTATATAATATTATACCAGTTAAAATAAAATGTCCGGTATTAAAAAATGAACGACAATATTGAATTAATGTGAATTAATGTACCTAACATCACAAGAAGTAAAATCAATAAATAATAAGTCAATTTAAAAAAATGTGACTAGCATATTAAATTAAAAATAACTAAAATATTTTTAAGACCTCTTTGGATATTATTTCAATAAAGAAGTTTCTTTTTGTCTTATAAGTATACAAAATATTATATTAAGCTCGTTTATAGGGAAAATTCATATTTTTGACGTCTCCAACTATATCGATGTCACTTTCGCAATCGCTAACGTCGGAATTCGACATGGACATTCCAGAACTTCCTGATAACGGTTTATCTTGGGAAACAGACGTATGAGTTTGGCTAACCCCTGTAAAAAACTTAAATATTGTAACACAGATGATGCAAAGCTTGTTTCACATCGAACGGTATGCACGGTACTTTTCCCATCAGTTTACTGTAGTGCTGGAGTAACGAACCTTAAGCAAATTACCACATTTACGATTTAAATCGTCCAATACTCTAGTCTTGTTTCACATTGCACATACTATAAAAAACCGTAAGACAAAATTATTGTAGTGGCGAGATGAGGAGAATGGTCAAAATAATGGACAGCCACCGTAAGGCCAGAGTACTAAGTACTAACGGAGGGTCTATAATTTTGAATACATACTGATTCAATTAAATAATTTAATCTAGTTGTTGGAAAAATAAATTCCAAGGTTATTCTTTCCCAAATTTGAGTGAAATGTAGAGAACATTAAAAAATTTAAGCTACTGCACATTCTCCACCATATAGAGGGTCAGTCAACGAAAACGAAACAGAACTTTAGTATCGTTTTGTGTTATAAATTTACTGTGATATCCTTGACAACCTGGGCAAGACAAGAACCACCCCTAAAATTTCAATTGGTAAGGAGGATCGAGTGATACATCAAGTCAAAGGATTTATGGTGATACCAAAATTTGTTACATTAGCGATTAAATTGGTTTTTCTTCCTTTGAGTTAGAACTATTCTTGATAATTCAAAATAAAAAACAACTTAATGTTGTTTGCCACAATATTCGGAAACCAAGTATCGATTTCAAGTGAAGTCTTAATCGTTAAAATTTTAGATATTGGTCACATGTTAACTCAAACATATTCCACCACCAAGTGCACCCTTTGAAATTAAACGTGCCTTTTTTTTGGAGAATGCATTATCAGATCGTATTTTATTCCTGTGAAACATATCTATTGTGGAAAATAATCTGTATCATTTAAAAAATCATTTATTTTCTCAAGATGGTGAACCACCGCAATATGCATTTGTGGATCAAAATTTTCCTGTTCATTGAATCAGGTGCAATTAAATGATCCGCAAGATACTCAGACTTAACCCCGTTGAATTATTTTTTTTGGGACCCTCTGAAGTCCACGGTTTATGCCACTTCTCCATGTACCTTGGAAGTACTGCGAGGACGTATTGTTCATGAATGTCTCCAAATAAGCCTCGAAATGCTGCAGAATATGCGACAGCGTTTTGAAACAAACCTGTTTTGCTGTCGGGAAGTTAATGGACAATATTTTTAACATTTGATTTAGGTGTTTTGTGCATCGTGTATTCAATTTTCTGAATAAATGAAATAAATAACTTCTTTTCTAACAAACTCTTACATTGTCATATTAGTGTTTATATTGAAAAAAAACGATTTCGTCGTCAACGGTTCTTTCAATGTAACAAATTTGAGTATCACCATAAAGCCCTTCCAAAAACCTTAAGTCTCATGTATCACTCGCCCCTCTCTTGCTATTTGAAATTGTTTTGGGGGTGGGGTGGTTCTTACCCTACCCAGGGTGTCAAGGAAATTACCGTAAATAAATTTATAATGCAAAACCGGGCATTTTCGCATAACTTCCTGACGAGCCGAAAAAATGGCTCTGTTTTAGTTTAGTCTGGAATACTCTGTATATTCTCACGCACTCACAGGGATTTTTAGTGTGAAGATATACAGGTTCAGAAAGTACCTAAATGGACATAGGCGAAATTTTAAGCAGAGTGCAGCGATGTGTCCCCTCTCGACTCAACTAGAGGTACGACCACGGTACGTTACTACTGAATTTTCTGGAACGATGTTCCCACCTCGATGTATCCCTACTTCAAGATATTAGTAATGCGTTCTCTCTGGTCGAATCCGTATATAGTGATGTAGCAACGAGTTTTTAATTTTCTCTTACTCTATTCTAATTCTCACAATCCTATTCCCTTACACCCAATATCACAGTTTATCATACGAAAATAAATTATTAAATTATCTGATTTTGATTTCTAACACATTTTTACAATTTTTATGTGCTCGAGAACGTTTCTCGTTATTCGAATACTCTCAAATGTACTTGTTTACTTGTTTTTTGTTTAAAATGCTGCAAGTACAAGTACAATCAAAGTATTGTACTCATGGAGTGTTTAATAGATGAAAAGTACTTGAGTACGCTGTTCGAATACTGGTACTCAAGTATCGCACAACTCTGGTTACTCTCAATATTTTGTTTTTGGGTTATTACTTTTTGTTCTCCAGTTTAAATTATTATTTTGTGATAAACGAGTATATAACATAGAGTCTTACAATTACTATATACTCCAAATATAATAAATTTATTTGAAAAATGGAGATTGATACAAAATTTCTGATTACCCTCGTTGAAACCAGACCTGGACAAATTTCTGGGAATTTACAAATATAGAAATGCTGGCTTGACAGTAATATATCTACAATGAGGTAATTTGCTTACAATTCATTGCCCCAACACTAACTACACTAGCATTGAAGGTAAAAACTCGTGAAGGGAAAATATCGTATATAAACCGTACAGTGTGAACAATTGGACTCTTAGAGTTTACTGGACTACCGTCATTATTGGAAACGATCAGGACACTACTAGATAGTAAAGAGGCTTCATTTTGAAGATTTGATAATTATTTGTTTGTCGTATTTATGTTACATTTTTTTTTTCATTATCTGATTTAATGTCCATATTCAGACATTTATAAGGACCTCAAATTTAGTAAAAAGAAATACAGATAATTTTTGCTCACAACTTTTTTTAAAAAGTATTCATGTAAATGGTTGTTTTTTTACTCATTTATCCTACAATTTTATGTAGAATCCAAAAATGAAAATAATGAAATAACTAAGTTGGTGGTTACTACCGGTACAAATGGAAAATACTGGAAATTGAAAATGTTTTTGGATACCCTGATCGTAGGCTTGAAATACAATTTTCAAGTTTCATTCGTATTATTTTGATATATGGCTAATGATCCATCATCGTGATACACTCTACATAGAGTATTCTATTTTGTGTTGTCTTACGCATCATGTAATCTTAGGCACTAAATTTTACCAGTACGTTTACTACTACTATTATTTAAATTTGAAGGTACCTAATAATAAAACCAAAGAAAACTGTAAATAGTTACCACATACATTTATGGATAACCTTCTCTATCTTAATAATAAAAAGCTGAATTATATTTTGTTTTTCAAAATAAATCTTTTTGGAAAAATCTACCTACATAGATGTGTGTGTCTGATCATTTATCTACATATTTCATTATAATATTGTTTTTAAATTACGTTTTTATTAAATTATTTTTAATACAATTTTATGAGCATAAAAATTGGATTCTTTTTCGAGTTAATTGCCTAGAAAATGTATTGGTGGGTGGCACTGGGAAATCCTCTTATAGAGGCTCGTGTCGTTGACAGAAGACAGAATGCAGCCCCAAAGCTAAAGGTCGGGTTTCTAACAATACCCAAGGGATGTCATTAAAATTGTATTATAGTTTTACGTCTTATGCTCGTTAGAATTTTAGAGGTTTTGTCATATATTAAAGCATACATGAATAATGAACATTTTTTCAAAATTTACGACTTCCTCCATATTATCATTTGTTTAGTAAATTCATCAGCTCGTGTATGTGCTGTATTCGGAAATACTTCAAAAGTAATAGAATAAAACTAATCCGAAAATATTTTACTACACAGGGTGTTTTAGAGTGAAACAAATATGCCTTGAACGCAGGTGTGAACATTCTGATAATTCATTCATTATTTTTGGTCTCACTACAGAGGTCAGGTTTTTATGGATGTTAAACGAATTTTAATTTGAAATTTGGCTTAACAAAATTTTACTATTTGTTTACACCTTGAAAACAACATCCTATTTAATAAAATTTTACAATTGTAGTAGGTTATTTCATGAAAATGGAAAACATTAAACTAGATTAGGCTTTTTCAAATATGCGAGAGTCACTGTACAGTTCATTTATTGTTAAAATATTTTTCTATTATTATTTTGACATGAATTCAATTTAAAATTTCTTTTGACAGAAATTTTTAAACTATTGCTTGAAATTGTATCAATTTTTGGTGTATATCTTATTAGGCATTTCTCATTTCACTTAATGAATTCTATATAATTGAAGTATATAAAATTCCTCGTGTCTCACTCTGTACAAACATTTTATAAATAAATTAAAAAGTCTGATTTATTTTTTTCTACTGAAAATACCTATTTCGGAGTTATTATATGTATTGTAATTTTATCAATGAATAATTTAATAGTTTTGAAACAAAAACTAAGCTCGTATTCACTAGCACTCTTATATTTCTAATCATCTTTGTAGAATAACCACTATGAGCAAGAGAATGTGTGAAAAGACATTAAATCTAGAGAAAATCTAACACCCCGCCGTCATAAAATTCTTGATTAAACAAGGATAGCCTACATAAATAATTTTGGAAGCGATATCTTCAGTCTACGATGACTGCCCTGGAAAGACTTTGGTGTACAAATGGCATACTTTATTACACATTAGAACTTATCCAAAAGGTCGAAAATTTAGTACTGGTAGATGCTCGTCTAAAGAAGAAACAGTTTCGAGAATTGGTATTAGTATACGATAAAATCATTTTCAAGATCCTGCACGACCATATTGGCAAGACAAGGATCAGCGCGTTTCATGTTTGCGTGAGTTTTTGGAGCTCAGCAGCAATGATACGGATAGAATATTGGGTCAGATTGTTACTACGGGTAAATTTTAGGTTCATCATTATAAACAAGAGTCCAAATTAGACTCTATGCAGTGGCATGAAAAGGTTATACCACCACCAAAGGAGTTTACAGTGACTCAGTCAACCGGGAAACTCTTTTTGGGACACCAAGGGAATCCTACTCATCGACTATAAAAAAAGGGGGTTTCCATAAGGAGAAAATATTATAATACAATAGTAGAGCATTTGCGTGAATGTATTAAAGACAAAAAAAATTAAGAAAACATGCTTCTGCATGGTAACGCGCCAGTTCACAAGAGTAATGTTGCTCTGACTTTCCCGCACAAAGTAGGCTTCGATGTTTTTAACCACCCACCTTATAGTCCGGATTTGGCCCATCCGAAAAATATATTAGGGTTAATCGTAATTATATTAATAAACAAGTATTTTTGTAATTTTATTTACTCTCCATTCCACGAAATAAAAAACACCCCCTCTTAACATGTACAGATTCCCGTACAATACACTGCTTTTTGCACTTTCACTAAACCGGCTTCTTTGGTCCGCTTGAGTCGTCTTCTTTTTATCAGGCTGGAGTTGTCGAGTAACTGAATTACTTCGATGTTCACATGTTGGAAAAGCTGTTGTTTATGATTTCTAGAGGATTTAGGAATGATTGAGTTAACTGTGTCAAATTCAAGATACGGATAGAGATCACAGTTGGGAAAGCACCAAGGTGGATTGACACCATTATCTTAGGACTGTGTTTTAGATTCTTTATATGGCTTTAATCTTATATTCGTTAGAGTTCGATGCTGTAAGTCTAAACCGGTTCAAGACTTGCTTCCATAGAAACGGACTATTATACCAAATGCCCACAGGAAAACTTAATATTGAATTATTTCTGGTGTTTTTGAAGATTTTAAATGAGACCCTGTATGTTTTTGGTTGATTTTGAAAGAAAGCAATTTTCTTGATACTCTATGTGAAAAGACTAGTTACCTAGATCATGAAATTTATGAAATATTTAATATGAGTCGACGCTTCAAATGACATCTACAGATAAGTTTATGATTGTAATTTGAAATAAGGGCATAGTTCGTAGAGTCTGAATTACAGCTGAGAGGTTTTTTTTCGGGCTTTTCCGTTTATAAAGAAAGTTGTATTGAGAAATTATTACCCAATAAATTCTACGAACTGAAGTATATGGTTAGTTTGTAAAAGCGAAATTCTTTATAAACCTCATGCCATAAAAAATCTGGCAGAACCAAAAAATAAAGTTCAGTTTAAAATTCTAGACGAATTCAGGAATCAGTTCTAGTTTAGCATTAGACTTGAAAATTATTCTCGCGATAAAGTGTCTTCAGTCTTGTTAAATTTTTGTAAGTTTGATTTCCGGTACTTTTCTTAATTAGAATAGAGTCAAACGGTTTGTTGAAGAACTCGGCGAGGTTTAATAATCATTCAAAGCAGAAATCTAATCCGTTGAATTGTACAGTCACTCGTTGCTTTTCATTTGATTTGCTTCGCTCGGTAAACTTTACAATATCACTTGTGGTGGCGAACATACATGATAATTACGAGTAGCACCCACCCACGTCGTATTACAGTTTACACAATCGAAAGTCTTTAAAACTGTAACACATCATTTTTTATCTTCAAATGACTCTAGTATGTTATTTATCAGTTCCATAATTGCATGTGTTATTCATATGTGTCATGTTTTGTAAATTATAAAAAAGTGTAAAAGTGCAAGTAGACACTTCCAAACAGACGATTGTGCAAAACGCAGAAGATACTGAGTTTGAGTTTAGTATTTCACGTTGCTTCACTCAGAGAGGTATTATATGCAGAGACAAGTTATTTTGGATATATACGTTTTAATCACAAGTTTTCATTTATTTCGGGGTTAACCGAGGGGACACATTATTACGCTGGTTAACTGTACATATATTTTTATCCACATTTTTTACTTCCTTTTTTATTTTTACTTAATCTATATACATTTTATTTTTGAACCTGTATAGATTAAAACAATTCATGAAAGAAGCTAACGAATAGAAAATTGACTTCGAAATATTATTAATTCATTTATAATGGGTATTCGATACAATATGGAGACAACTGGTAAAAGAATTAAAATAATTAGGCGTTTGTAGCAAGTTACACAGCTTAAATAAAATTGAATTTAACAAGGGATATTCTTTATCGATTATGTTATTTAATTTTTGGCGTTACAATAGAATACTAAGAAGAGGGAACTTCAGAATTAATAGCAAATATTGTTGACGTGATACTAATAACAAAAAATCGAAAAGTCTTGCAGGAAATGTAAGAAGAGATAGTAAAAGAAGGTAAAAGATAGAGTCGGAATGAATACAAAAAAAAAATAATAAGATTCAATAAGAAATGTGAACATAAAAACATTGAGATTCGAGATTTTAGATTTTTGTATGTTGTCAAAAAAATGATTTACTAAATTTTGAATGTTAAAAAATATTATAATTAAGTACAACCAAATTTAAAGCAAGTGCTCAAATTGTTTACCGTCAGCTAAAATACGATGCGAAAGACGAGCAGTGAACTAACTCTACTCGAAGTTTTGATATAACTTTCGGAGTTATTTTTGCAATCTCAATGCGTATCCGTTCTTTGAGTTCATTAATAGTTTATGGTCTATTTATGTACACTTTACTTTTCAAGTATCCCCATAAAAAGAAATCGAGTGGTGTTAAATCAGGTGACTTCGGTGGCCACTCAATTGCTCATCTTCGACCTATCCACTGATTTGGGAAGACGTTCTCCAAGTAGTTTCTCACCAAGACAGCATAGTGCGGTGGCACACCATCTTGCTGCAGCCACAAATCAGTTCTGTTTGGGAATAACAGGTTTAATTCTGGGAGCAAGAAGTTCTGCAGAAATTGTAAATATTGAGGACCTGTTAAAAAATTATAGTCCTATAATCATATTATCTGTTATTCCCGCCCAAACATTCTCTTCCTTGGGGTATTGAGTACGGTATTCCTGCTTCCAGTGTGGATTTTCTGTGGCCCAATCCCGAAAAGTCTGACGATTCACATGACCATTTAGGAGAAACGTAGCTTCATCAGAAAAAAATTTTTTTAAAAACATCGGGTCTCTGTTATTTTTTTCAATTAGAAGTTCATAAAATTCAACATGTCTCAAAATCTTCTTCCATAAGTTCCTCCACTAAATTTACTTTACAGGGGTGCCACTTCGTCTTTTTTAGCGTTCTAAGAACTGTTTGTTGGCCAACCTCATTGTCTAACGCTACTTGCCGTAAACTGGTATGGAATATTTATTATTGAATAACGTACGTACTTCTTTCTGCGTACGTGTTTTATCTCCACAACCAATTAATATTAGAATTTCAATTCAGCTTCATGTTGATAAAAGAGTCAAAAAGTTTTTGATTTCGTCTGCTACAGTATCATTAACCACTTGACAATAACAATTATGTTGAATACCAATAAATTAATTTTGATAATGTAACTAGTTTAAAAAAAAAGGTAAAAGTTAGTTTAGACATATTTTCATTGTCAGTGATGGCCTTTACCAAATTTATTTTTGGGTATCAATAAATACATCCTAACAATACTTAAGAAATTAAGAAATCTGTTCGAATGTCATTAATACTACTTTTGACAATAATATTTACACATAATTGATATGGGTAAATACATATTTAAAAGACCTTTCAATTGATGTACTGCAAGACCCACTTTTCTATTTAAAAATGTTAGTAATGACGTCATCACGCGCACAGAGATGACGTCAAAAATAAAAAGGAGATCTGACGAAGCGCCCATTTAAATATAAAATTCGACGGGTTTCAGGATTTACGATTTCGTGCCAATGAAACTTTTTCTTGTTTAACTCACCAGTCATCACATTAAATCCACTAAAAAAACTGTCATCCGTCGTTGTCAAAGTTTACCTTTAGAAATATTTACGTGTTTTTCTTATCATTGAAAGATGGCAACAATATTAACGGCAACTTGTAGAGGTGAAGACGAAAATTGGCGAGAGAAAGACACTCGGACAACTTTGATAATTTTGTTTCTAAGTGGAGAAGATGTTGGATCTTACCCGCCATCTTAGTACGTAATTGAGTTCATTAACTTATGAACTTGTCTTAATTGATGTTTAAGATTGGGTACAAGTTCTCAAGGAGGTCGGGAATCGATTTTCAGATTTATGGTCCATTAAGTTAAATTAAGGATGTTCAAGAAAATATGCTTTTCCCTCGAATTTTCTCGGGTAGTAGCAATTTCAGTTCATTTTATATTTTCACTATAAAAAGCATAACTTACACAAATATAACAGAGCCGCAAAAAAATTAAATCACAAAGAAATATGCTTTTTATATCAACAACTTAGTAAACAAACGTCAATTCTTATTTATTGCATTACTAATCAAAAATTCCCTATACACGTAGGTGGTTTTAGAAGGGGAAATATAGGTAAATGTATCCGGAAAGAAATATTTTTAAAATAATAAACAAAACAAATAACATACCTAAACATTAGAGACGGCAACAAGAGAAAAATATTCAGTATTATAAAAAAAATGATAGTGAATAAGAAACAAAGAGATGGGAGATAAATAGAGAAACACATTTTTAGTGGATAAATAAATATATGGTATTCATCCAACGAATTCATTCAAGAGATTTACGTGAAGAAGATTTCTTAATATGGAATAAAAATAAACAAGACTTGCAACAATTTTACAGCTATAGCCTCAACGGTAAACACATTTATAATAAAAATACCCAATATAAAAATAAGTGGTTTAATTCTCGTAGTTAAAAATTAAAAAAAATAATCCACACAATTCAACTGTTTTTATTAAAGAGAGAAAGAACTATTTAGATCCAAAGGAAACTAAAAAAATGTATGGCAGAATCTAAAAACGTAACTAGGTGAAAATAAATAACAAGAAAATTAAGCAAGCAAACAAAAAATACTATAAATGAAGAACTAGAAAGAATAACGATCAAGGAGTTATAATAGGAAAAAACATAAACAAATAAGACAGATACATTGTAGAAAATAATGTTCTTGATTTTCTTAAGGACATTGACATTCTTAGTGTTTCTACAGATTTAAATTGTTTTGGAGTAACTAGGAGATAAGTTTGTTGATAACTTGTAATATGAGAAGATGTCAATTATATAATAGAAATTTTTAAAAATAAAGATTTTGAAACCAATATAATTTAAATATATAAAACATAAGAAATATCATAATAATTGGCGTCTGCAACGTGGGGCACAAAAGTTAATCCAGTTAAACATTTTGAGAACCCAGAATATGGAAACAAGAATGAGTTCAAAAAATTGGAAAGAAAAGGTGCAGAAGGGATGCAAGAAACATCGATAGGAGATAGACAAAAGATAAGAAACGAGATTGAATCAACAGAAGATGCAGATAGATTTGATGATACAAGAGAACAACAAGAAGGTTTAAGTAAATAAAAGCAGCCGGTAAAGAAGGAAATAATAGAATGGAAGAATTATTATTTAAAATAATGAACAGAAGAGAAGATAAATTTAAAGAACAGAAAAAAATTTCTGAAGTACTGAGGAAAATTTTGAAGAAAAATTTAAATTAATGAACAATAAATTCGAGGAAAATAAAAAATTATGAATAACGAAATTAAAGAAATGGAATGCAGAGTCATGAAGAAACTTGAAAGTTATATAGAATTGAGAAGTGGAGATGTTGATGAAAAGCTGGAAGAGCAAAATGTTAAAATACGAAAGATAGACGAAAATTTTGAGAAATTTGAATGTTATATTGGTAAAAAGTCAAAAACTATAGTAGAAGTTAAGGAATGTAAGAAAAATAATGAAGTTATAATAAGTAGAGAAAAAATATTAGATAATGCCGTGAAATTTGATGGAGATATTAGAAAGTTACATCCGAAAATATTTATTGAGAAATTGATGATAAAAATAACCGGATTAGAGATTATAGAGGAAATAAAAGGGGCCACGGTTAGTTTACTAAGTGGACATGCATTTTTATGGTGGCAATGTAAAAAGAATTTGATTCAAAATACTGAAGAATTGAAAATTAAATTTTTGGAATATTTTTGGGGTGAAGTTAAACAATCAGAAGTACGTGATAATGTTTATCATGGAATGTATGATCTATTCAGAAATAATACATATACATCACAGATATACAAGAGTGCACAATATTTGAATCCAAGAACCAAGAAAGAAAGCAAGATAATTAGAAAAAGAGTAAGGCTCAAAAAATAGGAGATTTAGTAAAAAATTTAAATTAAAAAAAAATCAAAATTTTCCGTTTCAATTAAATTTTGGGGTGTTGTTATTTTAGGGGTTTGTGTTTCTATAGATATAAAATTGTTTTGGAGTTACTAGGAGATAAGTTTGTTGAGCAGTTGTAATATGAGAAGATATCAATTATATTTTTAAATAATGTCAGATAATAAAAATTTGTAAAAATAAAGATTTTGAAACTAAAAGTAATTTAAAATAGTTTTAAATTAAAATTTAATTGAGATTATTTAAATAAAGAAAAATATCTAAAACAAGTAAGAACAAAATATTATATAAATATCACAATAATATATATACAGTGTGACACACCTAAATTGAAATTGAAGTTATTAACCGATTTCAACAATAATTTTTTTTAAACGATATGCATCAAAAACTTTATTATGGATAGGTAAATGTCTAGAATACATCAGGTAACAGTTTAAAAAATTTTAACTTAAAATTAACTTTTTTATTAATAAACATGTATTAATGAAAGTCAGGTTTTATTGGCAAAAAATAATCGCTGGTTGACATTTTATAAAATTATACCCGGTATATTCTTGAAATTCACCATCCTATAACTTTTTATTAATAAATATATTTTAATAAAAGTCGAGCAATATCTATTTGGGGGCTATCTAAATCCAGTGGCGCAGTCATTTTTTTGATATAAAACTGCTAATAAATTTTTTGATTTTTGACTACAAAAAAATATCGTAGTGTGCCTTAAAAATACTCTTTGAAACCATGAAAGTTTTTGATGAAGAATATTTAAAAAAAAATATGGTTAAAATCGGTTAATAACTTCTAATTTACGTCGGTCATATTGTATATCAGCTAAATATTTTAGGTTATTGTTGGGGGTAGGCAAAAACATTTTATATCTTTACATCTAACGAGCTGCATTTAGGTTAAAAGTCTGATATATTGTACAAAGTAAATATTTAATGTAAAAAAAATTGAAAATATCTCAGTTTCAAATAAAATTATAATAGCCATAAATGTTTGTATATCTTTAAATTGTATTACAATATACATTTTTTTTAAGATACACCTTAAAATTGATACAAAGTCAGAGATTGCATAGTTTTTTACATATCAACAGATTTCTAGATTCGGTTCAATTTGGGTTTTGTTTTACCTTGTATTAAAGGAGACATAGAATAAAAACTTAAACTTGGTACCTTGGCACATTATTTAAACAAAATATATTCACATATTCACATTTAACTGCATTAAGCCAATAAAAAGTTTCTTGAATGCATTGTATAACTTATAAATAAAAAAGCTATTATCGTATTCGTTAAATGTTGGCACTGTTGTATCCATTACGGTTTTCTTTACATTTCAACAATTTTAACGAAATCATAAGTAATTGTTTAAAAATTATTTAATTAAATAAGGTATTTCTTTAACTTGCCTAATTTATCGGAAGATCCAGATTTGGGGCTATTTGATTTTTCTTCTTGTACCTTCCTCAATTGCTTTTTATGTTTCATCCTCCGATTTTGAAACCACGTTTTGACTTGAGTTTCGCTAAGACTTAAAGCGCTCGCCAATTCAACCCTTTCAGGCGTCGATAAGTACCTTTGAGATGAAAATCTTTTTTCTAAACCTGTAACAACATATTTAAATACCTGAAAATAATAAAAAATATATCAGTAGTTACCTGTTAATTGGGGATCACTAAAAACGGTTCTTGCTTTTCTTCTTCGACAATGTTTTAGAGCGTTTAGGGAGATTTCACTTGCTGTACTACCAAACAGAGCATGGTGAAAAGGAATTCCTGTAATAATATCAGACATTTGAGGTGGATTTTTTAAATTAATAATAAAATATGTAAATATAATAAAATATTCTAGGCAAGCGAGAGCGATACCGAAAATTGAACTAATACAAAGACTTTCTGTTTCTTGATATTAAACTAACGTTATTGGATTCTGGACGATGGATATATACACATACAGAACATGACCATAAGATGACAAGTGTGATCTTACCGAAACGTTGTCAAAACCATCAATTACGTTCTTTCTAAAGACAATACCGTGGATAGGCGGAATAAAACCCGGAAATCAGAAGTAACACATATCACCCGCGGATACCAAAAATCAACATAGTTAACCTCTAAGGGGAGAAAGAAGACTTCACCAAAACAACAAACAAAAACATTGAAATGCTCGTGACCATTCAGTTTAGCCTAAAAGCCCAGAACCCACTAACGTCACTTTACGGGTTACAAGAAGCAGAAGCAGACAATTACCAATGACCTGAAGATGGTAATTTTGATGATGAAGTGGATATTGAAAATACATATATCATTAGTTAAAAAAGTTTAAATGTTTTATAATTTTATTAGTTAAAAGATTTCATTAGTTGTTTTGGAAAAAGAGCCAATAGCCCCAAAAAAAATAATAAAAAATTTATAATATAAAAATATAGAGAAACAACCGTAAAATTATTGGTAGAAGGTTGATAATTCCAAATATTTATATTCTACTGAGAGAAGAAGAAGACAAAGAAAAAGATTCGTGTAGTATAATTGTCCTAACCAAGTTACCAGATGTCAAAAATAAAATTTAGAAAGGCAGGGAAGAAGGAAAATTCCACATATAATATATCATGTCAGAGTTATCAGATGTCAGATGGGTCAATGAAAAATTAGAATAAGCAGATATAGAAGAAAGAGGTTTTTAAGAAAACAAAGAATACATAATTTTAATTTCTATTGTGAAAAATTAATTTTTGTAAGTTTAAACAAGATATATTTGGATCAAAATATTGTTTGGCACAAAAATTATTACAGATAAAGCATATTAGAAGGTTTTGATTATTTGTTTATTAAAATATGCTATATCAAAAAATTGTAATTGTCGGGTAAATAAACTTCTTACCTTTGGTAAATAGATTTATTTAATTGCATTTTTATAGAAAGAAGTAGAAGAGTAGATCCAAAGATATCACAATATATATATACAGGGTGTTTCACCGTCGTATATCTAAATGAGGGTGATAGAGAAAATGATATTGTAAGTAGTTGACATTATATATACAATTATACAAAGTCTTAAGCATTTCGAGAGATTAGTATTTTTGAAAATTTCACCAAATTCGGAGAATTGTTCAATATAAGTTATTATAAAATTACTCAAGGATTGTATTCGTAACATTTTTCTCATAAATTTAAATGTTTCATCGATGTAATATGCACACTAGGATTTACTTGTAATACAAAAATATTAGAGCTCCAGTAAACTTTTCAAAATTAATTGGTCCAATATCCACTTTCTCCGTTATAAGCGTCTAAAATGAAATATTCCCCTGTCTTTAAGTCTTCCGTGATTGTTTTGTTTCCAATGATCTAATAAGTAACAAACGCAGATTTAATATTGTTTATTTTAAAAGAATGATAATTACCACACTGCTTCACCTCCCCCTCTCCCCAAATGAAGAGCATTGATTTATGGCGATTAACGAAAAAAAAATAATGAAGTCTTAAGTAGGTGTTTACATGATCATTTTCTGAAGATGGTGTTTATGCCGAACCTAGTCGTCATTTATGTATTTAACCTTATGAAATTAAAAAACAATTTTGGTGGAAAAGAAATTGAATTTGTGATTGTTTCTAAATGAAGAAAATGTAAAAAACGAAAAAAATATAGATTGTGACAATAAATAATACACGGTTTTTGATAATTTTTTAATATTTTACCTTTTATATGGGTCGGTAAAAATATTTGTTTATTTCAGTAACATCTAAATTGAATTTAAAGTTTTATTAGTAATTAATTCCTATTTTTTTATAATAAACTTTTTCAGTTATATAAAAAATACGTGTTTCTGGTATCGTAAAAAATCACTATTGCGTTGGAAGAAATAATTAATGTTTCAAGCTAAGAATCTCTTCTTTGACTTGCTGGACACATGAAATAATGTAATAATGCAAAAAAAGAAATCAAGGGGGTTTAAATCAGGCGATCTTGCAGGTCATGATACAGGCTCGTCCCTTCCTATCCATCGACGTGGAAACTATTTTGTTCATAAGTTTCTATCGTTTGTTTGTACACAATAAAAATAATGTGTAAACGCAAAATGCTTCAAAAATAAATCACTCTCTGTATCTCCAAAACCGTCAATTTGGGGACCCATGTTTATTAAGACTTTTTGACTTATTTTGGTCCATACTATACCCTGTTCAAATATTCAATCTATTATTTAACATCCTGTATATAAAGATCTTAAGGATTTTATATCGGTAATAAAAATTACTGTTTAAAAATGATAAACAACATTGATGATGTTTTTTATGATTATGAGCTTCCGTAGTTCTTGCTTAGTGAAAAATAAAAAGCCAGGACAGTGGAAGTCGGCAACCGTAGTGAAATTGAAGAAGATGTATCGCCAATTGAAAGACACTATTGTTCTTGTAAAAGAAAACTATAACCATTTAGTACCTGCACACATATTGTAAGTGGAATGCGGTAACTTGGGTTTCCAGGACAATTTGAAATAGCCTTCCAAAAATTTTTAATTGATAGAATTTCTATTTCACAACGCAAACATTTTACAGATATTTACATAAAGACTTCTTTCTTCGCCAATATTTTAGTGTTCTTTCAAAAGGAGCAAAATTAAACTAAGTAATAAATTAACAATATATTGATTGATTGATGCATTGATTGATATCACTTTCTTTAATTGCCAGAATGGCTTGTGACGATGCTAGATTTTAACAAATATCTGCTGTTGCACTTAATTTTTACAATATTCAATTTGGAACATCTAAGTATTTTAAATAAAATATATTCATATTTTTATTTACAGAAATATATAAAACTTAATATTAACTAATCTATCAAAGTTATTAAAACGAATTATATTGCTATGCCGCACTGGGGACAACTAATAAGTCAGAAACGTGTGTTGTGTAGGCATTTGCTCTACAGATCCTATTTCAAAAGATAATTTGAAATCCATATTTTTAAAATTATTAACAAATAAATCATGTAAAGATGAAGAGGTTTCAAGAATAACGAAAAATTAATATTTACAAAAAGTGTTAGAATAATTTTTCATAATCTGTATAAAGTACGAGTATATATTTTTCTCTATGTGCAGCAGTTAAATAAAGAGGTAATAAATTAGTTGAAACAAAAAACAATTATTTGTTAATGCTAATAAAATGATACAAACCTTGAGTAAGAAAATACGGGTCCGTCATATTCTTGTAAGGTGGTCCTAAATAGGCTCCTAAGGCTCCCATCACTTGAATATATCCGTTCTCAGGTTGGGGAAAACTCTGAACCATCCCTCCTGGCACCATGTTAGACTGGAAATAACTGTACCCGCTTTTTTCCGGCGACACTCTTTTCTCCACGATTTTCGGTAACTGAAACACTTTCTCTCGACTAGCACACTCCAAATTTTGGTCGTGTTCCGATTTTTGCCTGTACAGAATATCCTCTATCAAAAATGACGTTCGATTTTGTGATAAATTGGTATCGTTAAAGTGCATGTCGGCCATTTTTTCCCCTTTATTTAAAACCGCAAAATAGCGAAATAACGAGAGACCTAGCGTGCTTGGGATTAAGTTGTTCAATTGTTAGGGAACAATCGCAATCTGACAGTTTAAAAGCCTCCAACGCTTGCTCGATCCAGACCGGAGTTCCGCCTACTACATCATTTCAACCCTTAACTGGGAGAAATAAGTTTTGATCGAATCGAAACGTTTAATAAGGGTTGATTTGACAGAGATGAGTTTGATTAGAGGGTAATTGTGTTCATTGTAAGTTAATTTCGTTCCGTTGGGTAGATGGTCTCGATCAGGGGTAGTAACAAGGGGTGATTATATTACTCTTTCACTTTTCATTAAAATTGTTTCGGCGCCTCTGAAGCTACACAACCGACTTTATATTGGAATCAAATTTAATAAAAAAATCTTAGATAATTTAAAAATAATTAACTACGAAAACACTCACGAAATGTTTTAAAGTTTTGGTGAAAATCTAATAAAAAAATTTTGATAAAAATAAAGCTCCAGTATCTTGAAAATCTACTATTATTAAACGTATAGTATCTAAGGCTTCTATTAGAACTTTAATAGGTTCTTTATTGTATACCCAGCTGCAGCAGTTTCGTAAAGTAGTGGATAAATGTTTTAAAAATTCAAGTAATAACTTTATAAATTTTATTTTTATTTGCCATTTTTTGAAATAAGATTAATACATACAGGATGAATCGTGTTGGAAAAATGATCAATATTTTTTTATCGTAAGCCGTATTTTTTGTTATTATTTATTTGAAAACGTACATTTTTTTACATAAAATGCAAAGATCTTATAAGTGCAGGAATTAGTATAAAGAAAAACTATTTTGCAGACACTTGGTTGCGACCGAGAGTTTATTATTCCAGAACGACTTTATCTTTCAACAAGATGGTTCATCTCCCCATAATGCAGCACTTACGCGCGATTGTTTAGATGAGGTATTTCTAAAGCCAGAAGGAGGTTGCCATTAAAAAAATCGATGAATCCATCCTAGAAAATTTAGTCTGTGTATAATAATTTTATTTGAAAAAATGTAAAAATAAATATAAAACCTCAATGGGTTCGAGCATTTCTTCTAAATTTTTAATATACAGGGTGTTTTTTAGGTGAAAGGAAATATTTTTAGGGTATAGGTGGTTCTAAATAACCACATATTTCCACAGTCTTCTAAAGCTTTTTAAGTTATATTCAATCGACCTAGGTTTCGCTAACTTAACATATCAATACCCCAAATACAAAATACATCTTAAATAATTACGGTTACATACCAAAATATTCAATAAAAAAATTCTTTAGATTTGATACATACATTAAATGAAAATACAAAATTAGTTTCATTTGACCATGTACCATTAATAACTAAATTCTTAGATAGAAAAAATATTAACCAAATTTTAATAAATTAAATTATAAACCTATTTAATTTATGTATCACTCAAAATTACTTTGTTTTAGATGATACATTTTATATTCAAAATGAAAGATTACCAATGGGTAGTCTAATATCACCAATTCTGGCAAATATTTTTATGGATAATTTAGAACAAAACATTTTTGATTCAAACATCTCTAGGAATATTTTGTTTTGGTATAGATATGTTGATGTTTTGGCTGGTTTTACAGGTAGTGATAGACAATTGGATGTTATCTTTAATTATATTAACAATTTACATCCAAAAATAAAATTTACTGTTGAAATTGAAGATAACAGTTCTATAAATTTCTTAGATATAAATATCAAAAGAGTAAAGCTGTAATCTTCAATATTCAATTTATCGTAAAAGAACTCATATAAATATGACTATCCCTTATAACTCAAATCATCCTATGTCACAAAAATTAGCAGCTTATAATTCAATGATACATAGAGCCTTTTCAATACCAATGAGTAAGGATGCTTTAAAAAAAGAAATTAATACAACAAAACAAATCGCTAGTAATATAGTACATATAGTAATATAGTAATATAGTACAATTACAAATTTTGGAGATATTTCAAAGGAAATATAAAAAATTATATCTCGTAAAACATCTTCTACAATATCTTTTAAAGTAATCATTATTGTAGGTTCATTTTTATTAAATGTAAAACCTAAAATTAATAAATTTTCAAAATCGGGTATTTACAATCTAAATTGTCCGGATTGTAAGGCCATCTATCTTGGCTAGACACTTAGAAATTTTAACATAAGGTGCTGTGAATACTTACGAGCTTATAGATTAAAACAATCAGATAGGTCACAAACCTACACTTACCTACACTTAACACAATGGAAATAACAGTAGAAATACTTCATATAAATGACAAGAAAGAAGAACTTCATTTTTTGGAGGAATATCGAATAAAGAAACACTTAAAGAATCCTCAATATTAAGTATTGAATTAACAATTAAATCTGGGAAATACAATTATCTTAGATTACCTTTTGGACTAAATACCTATATAATAATAACAAAAAATATATTTAATGTTAATGACATCAAAATTATTTGCACTTATAAAGAATTTGTCAATTTTAATAATTTATCTTTTCATATTTATTATAGATAGTTTCCACAAAGTAAGAGTTGAAATAATTAATTTAATCATATATAATGCTTCCATAGCAGAGTTATATGGTGCCTAATTTTTCATTCGGCCCTAACATTTGAAACACTTTTTCATTTTTGGCATAGCTTTCACTTCAGATGAAAAATGTATTGAGTTATTAAGAGATATGAAAGTTCGGTCTTGGGAAAAATTGAAAAATATTTAAAATATCACAGCAACACCATATATATCACAATTTTAATAATTGCATTCTAGATTTGTATAGAGCGGAAAAAACTGAATTGCAACAAGTTGTTGTCGTTGTCCTGTCAACAATATCAATGGCAACATTTTTAAAACTTTTTTCTATAATTTTCTAAATTGATTTTATTTCAATATTTAAATATTAATCATTTTTTGTTGTTTGTCTATTTAAACCATTTTAAGTATTATTGCAGATCCGTACTTAAAACAAAATAATAATAGAAAATAAAGTAAAAATTTATTTTATTAATATCTGGTTAAACAAATTTGTAACAGCTGCTCAAAAGTCATCCAACTTGTTGTATGCACTTTCTTATAAGCTTATAGATTCTGTTATCGATTTTTTAATAATATCTGCATTGTTTATCAGTTTCTCACATGCTTCCTCTAGTCTAGAAGCAGTTCTTCTGTAGTGTTTATTTCTTAATAGTACACCTTGGGTTTTACGTGTTTCCATACAACATAATCCACAGGGTGAAAAATATGATCTAAAAAGTTTCTAACTACAACCTTAAGATGTGAGGAGGAACCATAATTTTGAAAATACAAGCTTCAAGTAAAACACCAGAAATTATTTTGAGGAAATTCAAAGTATTTTTCACTACTCATCTTGGTATCATTTATGGTCTGATCGAATGATTATTGAAGACACCACACTAAATATTGGAATTTTCTTCTGCCCAAACATATTCATTCCAAGAATTAAAAACACCATATATAGAAGTTTGAGCTGAGACGTCATTAAAAGTGCAAGAAAGTGCGTGCAACAAAATGGGCGACATTTTGAGCAGCGGCAATTATTAAATTTTGTACTTTCTAATATTGTTACGAGGCACTTTATTTATAATACACCCTGAATAAAATATGCTTGTTAAATCTAGTTAGTTTTTCCCAATAAATACATTATAGATGGCCAGGTGCCTCTAAAATATTAGGTGTTTTAAATATTTTATTTATTTATTTACTCATTTATTTACAATACAATATTCAACAGGGTTACAATCAATTATAGAAAAGGTAATGAAATATTTATAGGAAAATGAATACAACTTGGAGTGATATAAAAATTATATCTAGACAGAAATAGATGACTGAAGTGGGTACATACCCAAAAAATCAAGAAGAAAGAAATTCGTCCCCGTTTGAGCCTATTAACAAACAAAAATGAGATGAACGAGAAAACTGTTCATTAATGATAAATAGCCAAAAACACATGCTTAATTGATGCAAAAGAGCAATTTAAAATGTCAAGACAACTTTCAATTTTGGAATAGTTTTAGGACATTTGATGAAGAAAGAGAGAGAGATAATGTTGGTTTTATGTGGTCGCTGCTAAAAAATATTATTAGTACATGAACTTTTTAAAGTTTAACAAACCCGTTAGCTAAACGCAATTGATAGAATTAATTAAAAGTTTGAACAAAACTATTGTTGACTGCACCATTCATCTTTTGAGAAGACTAATTGAACTGAAACCTTTGAGATGGAAATACAGGACACACATTTATAGAATACGTACCATTAATTACAAAACATGCCGATTTAAAAAACTTACGTTGAACTCGTTTAAGATGGGATATATGGCTTAAATATATTAGATTCCAAATTATATTAGCATATTCCAATTTTGATAGAATGAAGGCCGAAAAGAGCATATACATCATTGAAAAATTAACAAATAATCTCAAATTGGTCACAACAACTTTTAGTATCCGATACCCAGGTGCAGTTGTTTTTTCAATGTGCGCTACAAATTTTCGTTTTGGATCAAAGTAAACCCTAAGACCTTTTACTAATTCGAATTATGCTAGTGCTAAACTGTCAATATATTATAGAAATACTTAATCTTTGCTTCTGAATGACATTACATTACACTTTTTTTACTTATTACTCGTATTTATGTACCACTCATTTAAGTTGTTAAAAGTTTCTTGAAGTTTAAGACAATGCGAAAGACTAGATATTTCACAATAAAATTTGAAATCATCTGTAAGTAAAACATTCGTCTCACAGACAATGTCATTTATGAACAAAAAAAATTATAGAGGTCCTAATACTGTTCCTTAAGGAACGCCGGATGCTTGATTGTAATAAAAACATTTGTGGCACAAGCACTGTACATAAATATGATTTGATATAAATAACAACCATGAATGTGGTCTTAGAAAAAAGAGTCACAAAGAAATTAAACAATACCATATGCGTTTCGTATTTTCATAACAAAAATAATTTATCTGTTTTGCAAAAATGTGTAATTTTAGTAATAAATATTTTGAAAATCTGGAATTCCGCTTTGAATTTTTCTAAAACAAGCTGTGTGTTTATGAATACAAAAAAATTACATATTTTTTCTATTGTTACAAATATCCCTTCTAAGTCATTTACTTAGGAAATTGTATACCATATAGAGAAACTGAGTTGAATTTTTGTTTTCAGCCTAATGCTTTCGCAAAGCAAAGAACAGCAAATTAGCATTCGTCATTCATGTGTTCACGTTACCATTAAGAAACAAAACAAATTAAACGAAAGTACTAAGGTTTTGTTACTAAACCAACTCAACTTTTCTGAATTTTTCTTGTATTGCTAAGGAGGTGGAGGTTCTAAGTGTTAACATGATGATATAGTCTCTCTTCGCTGACAAATCTGATTCGTTTGATATATTTTCAAGACCCGATGAAGGGTTATATATCAAGGAGTTTAATACTTTTTTGATACCTTTAAATATTAGGTACTTGAAGGTGGAAGACATTGATGATGTTTAACTCTATTTTCAGACATTTATTGTCCTGAGTTTTTACGACGTTTCATTGGTTTTTGTATATTCGATCATCTTCAGGTGAATAAATCTCGATGGCATTCTCTTATATTTTTTTCCTTACTCTTCTTATCACTGGTTTCTGTGCTCGGTTAGCTAAAGGCATATGCATTTGACAGGATGTAGAGCTAATTCGAATTTTCTGGAACCAGTTCTCCCCTTTCTTATGACTATATCATGTTGTGAAGTCTTGTCCATACATGTTGGTCAAGACTTGGTTCTTGGTTCTGTATGCGTTTCATGTACTTTGACTTTTACTTTTTCTATGAAGAAAGGCAAATATATCATGGCATTAGATTTTTCTTCTTGTGATTGTTGTTGATCAATGAATTCAATACGTTGAATAATTTTTGTTTCATCATCAACTGGTCCCATATTAATAATATTGTGCTATACTATCACAGCGAACCCAAATAGCATTGGACATCCATTAAACGTCTAGAAGCTGTCCAAATATTTTCCTGCTTGTCCATTGATTTAATATGGACATTCAAAGGACGTCATGTATCTATTGTTCAAGGAATAGCAGTTTTGGTATGTTTGTTAAATATTCTAAATTTAAATGCAACTATCACTTTATATTTTAAGCTTTATCTTAAGATAAGGTTATATTAAAATTATTACCTTCACAACACTTGAAAATTAATTTAAATTATTTTATTGCACACCATAAAGAAGTTTCACTGTTAGAAAGAAGCTTAACTCTTCTAGTTTTATGCCCTAGTTCCTAGTTGTTATAGAGCTGTTAGATTTTAGCAGTGTAAAAGTTTTACCAATATACAAAAAATCTGAATAACATTAAGATTTTTTAGAAATAGTAATATCCTACAAACTTCTTCTTAGGTGGAAGAAAAGCTAAAAAAATTTTTCTACCTAGAATCTGTCTGCTGTTTTTCTGTAAAACTTGGAAAAAACGATGGACCTATAATTCTAGAGGGATGTCCAAATAATTAATAAAAAAAGCTACACCCTTCCCACTGGCTATTATTTTACTATTTTTATAAAAAAACTATATACAATTTTTTATTTTATTGTAGGTGTATATATCCAAAGTAATATTTTTTGATACGTCTATGATCGTTGTAAATTAATTAGTTCAGTTCAGTATTCAGTATTATCTATTGTAGACGTTGTCAGTAGGGTGTATAATAATAATAGACATTCTATAGCTGGTGGGTTGTACTAGTACTTTGATCAAGCGGAATTTTGCAAATTTGATTAGGAGCCTGTTTTTAGGGTTCGCATTTGTGTGTCAGATTGTTCTGGATCTAAGTTTATAGAGTCTTAACTAAACTAAAACTATATTAATTGGTTCTATATGCTCTTGGAATTTATTGTAAATAGAGGGAAATAATTTTCTATCGACAATAAAGAAATTAGCATATTATTTAATAATATTATAGATTTACTTTTATATCTTATACATATGTTTAGAATTATCGTCTGATTATTAACTTATTCTGGTTATATTAAATATCGACAATATTATTTTAATAGATATAAAGTACCTCTGCATTAATTCAATTCACGAAGTCTTGAAACCACTGTTTTATCTACGGTTGATTTGTTAGTTAACAGTGATGCCTTAGCAATAACACTTTTGCAAATGTTACCGTCATTTTGGTATCCCATGAAGATCTAATTATCATATAAGTAAATCAAGAAAGTGATGTCCTAACAAATCAGAGTCTGTGTGTCCTTCTATAATCGTAAAAATAATTGTCTACCAGTTTTTTTTATTGGCCCTCGAGCAAGTATCTCATATCAGCCAGCCACACAAAACTTACTATATTTTAAATTACAAATTGCCATACCCATGCCAGTATTCGTACCCGGGACCTCGGAGACCGAATGTCGGTTCTCCGCTCACCTGACCACCGAGGTCGGCTGTCAACCAGTTATATTAAAGAAAATGAGGATGTTAAATAAACAGATATCATGAAAATAACATAGCCCACTCCCAAAAATAAATGATTAGGATAATAATGAATATACATAAAATAATTTTGGAATGTTCTTTGGAAGTGGAGAACGAGTTTGAATTGTTTTAGACAGATAATGTTCAAATAATAGTATGGATTTGTAAAAAAGAGCAAGGTACTGGGAGTCTTAGAACAAAAAAAATCTGCAAAGTTATAATAAACAGCATGCAGAGAATATGTACATGGTTGGGACAAAGTATGGAACCAAGTAAATATCAAGCTCTTTAAAAATCTGCAAAAATATACAGGGTGTCCCATTCAAATTAAAAAAGTTGAGGGTATTTCCGGTTAAACCGGAAGTATATTATTAACAAAAAAATATACATCAGATGCATTTTGGCCCATTGCACTTACTTACAAAATTTCATAAATCTCGTCCGTTTCGTTTTAAAGATATTTACTTGGTTCCATACTTTATCCCAACCCTGTAGAAAAGTAATTAGGCCCACGGTGATATAGGGTTGTAAAGTAGGTTTTAATAAACAACAGTAAAGGAAAGTTATAGATAAGGAGATGAAAGCATAGCAAAAACGGTATAATAAAATAATTATATAGGAAGGAGAGGATGAGTAATAGAAGAATATAATGATTTAACCTGGAACACCTGAAACAACGAATTATGGTAAACTTATTACAAATTAAATCGCAGTTTGGTCGTTCGTGGACAATCCAAATTACTTATAAATTTATGTTGGACTATTGGACGAACTATTTAGGGTATGTTCTTCATCTTATTAGAACAAATGAAGTTGTAGTGAGTATAGTATGAATATAGTATTATATAGAATATCTGACTTGTGTATTCCTGAATATAGCCTATTTTAAATTTCGATTAGATAAATATGGGCTGTATGATGTCATTTAATAAATGGCGAGTTACACAATGTAATTTTTAATTAAGCAAAAGTTGCCAGTCCACAACTGGACAAACCTGCTATCCATGGATGTTTAAGAACCGATATTGGATTTCTATCCGATGGATGTTTAGACGTTGCCATTACCGACGATCATTTGGATTCTATTCAATATCTATGGCACAACACTGTATATATTATTCTTGTTTAATTTTTGTCTTTTTATAAATACTTTTGGAGTACTCTTTTATGCTTTTGGATATTAAGATGAGAAACATTTTACAGGGTAAAGAGTTTGACCACATGTATCGCCAATATTGGACAAGAATGTGGCCAAACCTGTTAAAAACTAAAAACACAATAACGTAACACATAATAACAGGGACCTTTATGTATTAAATATTGGATTTAATATTTTGTAAGATGCATATTTTTCATTGAACCTAGTTCTAAGTAAAGTGTATTAAATTATTATTAAATTTATTTTGTACCTGTTGTGGAGAACTATTGAACACTCCGGTATCCAACAGACGACAGAAACGGGACGTCTATATTAAATTCATACACGACATTTGAACATATTATGGATTTTCAGTGGATGCTATTTGTGCTGTAACCTTCTTATTGTCTTGAAATAATTGTTATAGGAATAAGGAGAGTCAAAACATCCTATTGTGGGTAGGTGGCTTAGTGGTAGAGCCTCGTGCCCTAAAGATCATTTCCACTTGACCATTCACTGTTCACTTAAAATTAACAGTGCTGTAACAAAGCCTACTCAGAACCTTAGTAGTTGATGTTTACAATTACAATAAAAAAGAATTTCCTGTTTTTAAATGGTAGGTTTCTACTGAAGGTATGCTCGTATTATAACTAGTTTAATATACTTCTCCTAATTTTCCTTATAATACTGTTTTTGTTTAGTACTTTAGAAGACCTTATATCCATTTATCATCACAAATTACGCTCGTTATTTAATGTTTGAATTTTTTTGTATCCAAAATAAACATTTAGTTATGAAATAATAAAGCGGAAAGCCATTATTTCAATTTTTCTAACTTTATAATTGCGTTAATTTCTACTGAGGCACCAGATATTCTAAAGTAGTAAATAAATATACCATCCGTATAAAAAAATGCTTTTATGTTAACCTGGAAAACGTCTTTATAGATTTTCTCCGGAAATAAATGATTCCCTATTTTCCTCAATATGTCTGATAAATCAGAACCATTAATCAGCATCCCTGTCACGGTTTGATCACAACCCCGACCCCGAAGCCCCCTAAAATCAACCCCCATTAAGGTGCGTTAAACCTGAAGATTACGTCGTCATGGATACGGGGGTTGGACAAGCGATTGCGGGCCAATAGGAACGATTCACCCTTTCAGTTTTTAACTCCTGGATGCAAACTCCACCCTTAGTTGCATTGTATACCGATCGGGCCATATATTCCGGCTAAATTGCCCATTTAGCGACAATATGCGGTGTATTAGGGGAAATAAGTTTAGAGTCAGCTTTGCTCTAGATTATGTTCCAGGAAAATTTATTCGTTTTTGGAATTTATATTAAAAATGTCTTATACATTCCGGGTCAGCATTAGTATCTGATATATGTTGGTTTATCACATCGATCCTTCATAAATTAGGGAGAAATAATAAAATTAGAATTTAGAAATTGTACACAAATTAGCACCAACTAATAAAGTGTATTGACTTACTTATTTTTCTCTTTACGTCTTCATAAATAATATCGCAGCCATTTTGGGGCACAAAAGATGGATTCGGAATTATTTTATTGTAGTCATAGATAAAGTGATACAAAAGACAAAACAATAAAAAAAATAATATACTTTTAACTAATATAGAAATTTTAAGAATTTATGGGAACCTGACGCTGATACCGATAGTTTTTTTATCAAGTATAAAATTGTCAAAAATAACAGCAAGGAGCTACAATGAAAGATACAAACAGTCAGAAATTGTAATTAAAACACGTACAAGATACAAAGATTATATAAGGTGTGTCACGGCGATGGGCCAATACAATCACAGGCCACCGGAAATTGAAAATATTTTCGTCAATACAATATGCTATTGTAACTAAACTTTTAAATTTCTGCTTTGAATGATTATTAAACCTCGCCGAGTTCTTCAACAAACCGTTTGACACTATTACTAATTAAGAAAAGTACCGGCAAATCAAACTTACAAAAATTTAACAAGACTGAAGACACTTTATCGCGAGAATACTTTTTTAGTCTAATGCTAAACTACAACTGATTCCTGAATTCGTCTAGATTTTTAAACTGAACTTTATTTTTTGGTTCTGTTAGATTTTTTATGACATTCGGTTTATTAAAGAGTTTGGCTTTTACAAACTAACCATAACTTCAGTTCCTAGAATTTATTGAGTAACAATTTTGAAATACAACTTTCTTTATGAAGGGAAAAATCCGAATAAAAAAACCCCTCAGCTGTAATTAAGGCTCTACGAACTATGCCCTTATTTCAAATTAGGTACAATCATAAACTCATCTGTGGTTGTCATTTGAAGCGTCGACTCATATTTTTAGTATTATGCCTTTAAAAATGAAGCTTAACATCTGTTATTTGATTCTGAAATCCTTTGTATATTTTCCTGAAATAACCCTCGAAAACCCTTGTATTTAAAAGATTTATAATATTCAGGCCGGCATGTTCATTAACTATTGAATTTATAAATTAGAACATAGATTTAAGTATTTTTATGGTAACATTCCTAACAAATCAAAATAACTAGCTTCCTAGAATTGATTTTGCTTTACAGTGGCGGCTCTGTTGGGATCTTCGAGGGCTACTCACAAAATAAAATTCGACCTCTAAATAAATCTGATTATATTATATCAAGTAGCAGTTGTTATATTTGTATGAATCAATAAGACAGTAAGAACCTCAAAAAGCTCTTGCAAACGCGAGGCATAAGTTCAGTCCCGGTACAAGAATTGCGTTGTAGTACCCTAGAGATGTGTTAATCCCTGCATCTGTAT
The DNA here is from genome assembly GCA_951812935.1 of Hermaeophaga mercurialis. NCBI lineage: Eukaryota > Metazoa > Arthropoda > Insecta > Coleoptera > Chrysomelidae > Hermaeophaga > Hermaeophaga mercurialis. The sequence goes on from OX638363.1 coordinate 34,852,919, forward strand.
ATGTTGGAAAAGTAGCATATATTCCTGAAGATATTTCTCTTTTTGGAAGACTGTTTTTTTACTCCCCATTTTAATGTAGGTATATTTCGTATTACATCCAGTAAAGGCCATTTTAAGCGGATTAAATCAGCTCCTGGCCGCAAATCATGCGCTATCTACCCTTAACCCATCGGAGGGACGCAACTCCTGAGCAACACTTACAAATATTTTTGTTGGCAGAAGTCAAGTGGCAATTACGAATAGTTCTAGTTAGAATTAATTTTAAAAGTTTCACTTTTTCGGTTATGTCAAAGATCGCGTGCCAGATCGAGGGATATACCGATTTTATTTTATTTTTAAATTATGATTATAAAAAATAATATAATGATGTATTAGTTAGGCATTAGGAACTCTTAGGATCGAATATCAATAAATCTAAGATTTTAATAGCAGGCAAGTCTTTCTAATCTTTTCTCGATTATAACCCTTGAGAAGGTAAAGAGAACAATAACCTGCTCTTACAAAAGTAACGATTTAAAAGGTAAAATTCAAGATAAAAAATAAAAACCTTTATCGCTGCTGTCAGCTTCACTAGACGTATCTCTCAGATTTATGATACATTTATGAAATATTCTGTAGCTATTTTTAATAGATTTCATATGACCAACGTAAATAGACCATATATTTCTGCAACAACTTATCTAATGACATCTAAAACACTTTCTCAAAATGTTGGAGTAGCATTCCTCTTTCTTACTTTTCCTTTGATTAATAAATTAAATCAATGGACTTGAATGTATAATAATACGATGGCAAACGTGTAACGGTATGATCAAACGTTTTAGCTATCTCATCAACAACATAATTGGGCTTAAGAGTTAAACATTTCAATATAGCAAGCAGATATTTTTTTCAAAGCTGTAAAAGGATATGCTATAGTTGTACTACATTCCAGACTTAACCAATCAAAAGGGGTTATTAATTGCAGAGATTTATTGAACTGTACAAAACAAGAAATATTAGATAAAATTAAGGATCAAGGAATTATCGAAGTTCGACGAATCAATTCGAAGAAAGGAGATATCGAGATGGATACTCTTAATCACATCCGGACATTTAATAATCCTAAATTACCTAGAGATAAAAAAAATGGTTTTCTACCGACTTAAAGTTCGACCGTATATTCCAGCGCCATTGCGATGCTTCCGGTGCCAACTCTTTGGCCACACGGCTGCAAACTCTTCAAAAGAACAAGTGTGCCTTTATGGAAAACTCCTCTGGAATCCCATGTGAGAACAAGGACCACCCTAGATACAAACAAGAATATGCGATCGAGGAATTAAAGATAAAGGAGAATATATAATATTTTTAAGCTAGAAAAAAGGTGGTGGTCCCAACATCGACTCCAAACATGTCATATGCTCAAGCTAGTATATCGAAAACAAAGAAATCATCCTCAAAACCGATCCTAAGCATCCAAGAGATATTTAAAGAGTTAATACCTTATATAATAAAAACAATTCAGCAGATATTGAAATCTCTTTTGTATGATATAGCTCAGATCTCGAATCATCAGCTTCCGGGTCCCAGTCCCAAAAGTAAAAGAACAAAAAAAAAAAAGAAAGCAGGGTTAAGACAGACTTATTCAGAGTCTTATATTGATCTCAATAAAATTCCCCATCCCACGTAAAAACGTGAAATCAAATATTCACTTGGTCTTATTAACAAACCAATTGACTAATAATAAAAGAGTATGTGTGTGTGGGAGGGAATGACCTCATGCATAGCCCATTAACTACAGAGAGATTTATTTAACAACTAATCTAGAAAAGGAAAAATTAAGAATCAAATATTCAATTTGGTATCGTTTATGAACTTCACTACGATATCTAGTATAGGTTTATCAGTAGCAGCTAGAAAAGCTGTTAAATTAACCGGAAGAGGAAATTTATTGCCGATCAACAAATTCTAAATTTGTGATGTATGGGTTTTGTATTTTATAGATTCTAAAAACAGGTGATTCAAATCCACTATGGAGGAATTATTGCATTCGCGAAAAGGAGTGTCATTAATTTTTATTTTGTGAAGAAGAGAAGTGAAACGCCCATGATTGAATCTTAAGCGTGTTAGAGTTGTTGTAATCGTACATTGTCAGTTGAGGAATATTCTTTGGCAGTTTAGGATGTAGCAGAAAATATTGGCTTTTACATTGTTTTCAATCACTTCGTATTCGTGTTCCCATTTATTCCACACACATCTTCTGCGTTTGCTGATTACATCTTCAAATGCAAAGACCGGTGTTATTGTGCTAATATAGCATGTACTTTTAGCTTCCAAATCCGCCCTTTCATTTTCTGATAGGCCACAGTATCCCTTGACCCACAGGAAGCGAATATTTTTGTTGAACATTTTTAATTTATATATCAGATTTTTTATTTCGAAAATCTGTTCTTGTCTATAACATTTGTTTAGAGCACCTTGAATAGCCTGCAAAATTGATTTAGAGTCCGACGTTATAACAGCTTCAGCGGTAAATATAGAGGAATCCGGACTAACACTCAATTTTTTAACATAATCCCGATTTGGAACAAAAAAGCGGCCCTTGTTCTCCCTTCAACCTTCGAACCGTCTCTAAAATTTTTTATCGCATCGTTGCCAAAAGTACTCGGTATGGAGTTCAAAGTCAATTTATTGAGTGATAGTATTTCATAGTAAGATGGATAAAAAATGCTTGGGCTATTTATTAGAATCTGACAGTTGTACTGATAAATAGAAAATTTTAACTGATTCTTTAATAACGCATCGTCGAAAGAAGTCTCAACAAAAGCTTCTGTCAGAGGGGAGAATTTTTTATTCTCCAGTTTGGTAAAGTGAGGTTGTAAGAATTAACAATTGCTATTTTAGTGACCATAAATGTGCTAATTGTTCTGTATTTTATTAACTGTTTTTCTGGCTAAAAATTTTTTCGTAAGGATAACGGGGGTTCACAGGATTCTGTCAACACTGCTTGATTAGGCGATGAGGTTATTACCCCTAAGAAAATTTTTAAGGTTTCGTACTGAATGCGATCAATCGTTAACAAAATGGTTTTTGAGATTGAAGCACACAACGTACAACCATAGTCCAGTATAGAGCGAATGTATGATTTATAAAATAAAAGGGATATACTTTTGTCTGCACCCCATTTTTGTCTGGAGACTACACGTAGGAGGTTAATACCCATTTCACATAAAATAAGTACAATCTAGATATTTTACACGTTTTTATTTATTCCTAAATAAATAAATTTCTTTTTTCCTTTTATGTTTACATTTATACTTAATATTATATATTTACATTCATTTGCTTATTTATTCCTCCCCAAAGTTGAATTTCCAATAAATTATTAATTCCATCTCGCTAATGGACAATTATCTTAATATTATTCAATGGAATTCATTTTCAGATGCCAGAACTGCAAATTATGAGGAATACGTTTGCACCCCTATCTTTTGCAATCTAGGAAACCCATCTGCATCCAGATGACCTGTTCTTCTTAGAGGCTACAATGTATATTGCCAAAATATGATTCCCACCCATCGCGTGCATGTGGAGGTCGTAATTTTACTGAAAAACTCCATCCCTCCATCTAAGTGATCACTTTCCCATCTTAATAAAAATCAACAAACCTCAGACAAATCCCTCTTTCACTGAATGATGGTTCATAAAGTAGGCGAACTAGGGCAAATTTTCTCAAAAAGTGGATATTCCAAACCCTGACATTTTCAACAATACTGAAGAGGCAGTAATTGCAGTGACCCACTAGCTGCCCTGGAAGCTATTCCAAAATCTAAGACCCCCAAAATCATCCAGACCAGTCCCATAGTGGAATGAAAACATACGAAAAGCAGTAGGTGCTTGGAAAAAATCTCTTAGATACTTTCGTAGACAACCTACCGTACAAAAATGTATTCCTATCAAAAAACTAAGGGCTCAATCCAGGAGTATGTGTCCACCTTGACAAGGGATACGTATATTAGAGACATTTGGAAAAAAAATCCGGAAACAACTAAAACATAATCCCTCAAGCTTTGAAAATAAATAATAAAATAATTACTAATCCGAAAGACGTATGTGAAGCTTTTGCTGACCACTTTGAATCAATATGCAGTTCAGAAAACTACAGTGCTGAATGCCGGGAATTCAAGTGAAGAGAGGAAATTATAAACTTATTTCATACCTTTCAATAAAACGATCCGTTTCTTCTAGAAGAGCTTCACCACGTCTTGAATACCCGCAAAAAAAGTGCCCTGGTTCACGATTTAATAATTTACAGAATGGTATCCCACCTCCCAAGGAACGTAAAGCAGAATCTGGTGAAGCTCTATAATAAAATTTGGCGTATTAGAGTTTTCCCAAATATCTGGAAAATTGCCATCATTATCTCACTCCCAAAAATCAAAACTGCTGACCTCCATCCAAAGAATTATAGGCCTATTTCTTTAACATCAGGAAAAGTATTTGAAAAATTAATAAATAATCGACTTACCTGGATACATGAATCGTGAACACCTCGTCGCTGTCATGTTAGACCTCCAAAAAGCAAACGATATAGGCTGGAAGTATGCAATAATGAAACAGTTGCATTCTTGGGGTTTCGGGGCTCTCTTCCCAAGATCCTATTAGATTTCCTCCTAGATTAGGTATTCTTCACCAAAGTTGGAAACATGGAATCAATACATAGAAGAATGGAAAATGGGATTCCTCAGGGATCTACCCTAAGCGTCTCCCTTTTCTCTATTGCCGTAAATTGCCCGTTTGAAGGCTCATGCGAAAATGTAGATGTGGTTTCATATGTGGTTGACCTAATTATTTTCTGTAGCAGTCCATCAATGGGACTAATAACTTCTTCCCTACAAGCATAAATTACAAGACTCAAAAATGTTGCTAAATTCTATTCTCCAACACGAAATCCTATGCTATCCATTTCTGTAGACTCAGAATTCCGCATACAAATCCTCAGTTGTACCCAGAAAATCAAGAAGTTACTTTTAAAGAAGGATCAAAATATTTAGGAATAATGTTCGATAAAAAACTACTCTGGGGAGACCATATTGAGCATTTGGTAACTAAATGCGGAAAAATAATCAATATAATGAAGTGTAGGTCTAATATAAAATGGGTAGCAGACAGGGAAATTCTCCTTATGCTTTATCAAACGTGAATCAAATCAAGAATTGTGTATCGTTTACGCAGCGGTAAGACCATCAAAATAATAGCGGATGCACCAGATTGAAACTGCAGCGATTAGACTTGCAACGCGGGCATTCAGATCCAATCCTACAGTAACTATTCAAGCTGAAGCTTGCGTTTTGTCTCTAAAATTCCGCCGGGACTTACACACAATTTCCTACTATTCTAAGCCTTTCCTCATCATCTGAATTTCCACTTACTCTCATGAGATGAAAACACACACGACAATACCTTTCAAGTACTAAACTATCATATATAAGTTTCTTGCAACTTGTTGAGAAATATGAACTCCCAGTTAATTCGGAAGCAATAAATAAGTCCTAGGGTAGACATTACTCTTACTAAATGGAAAAAAGATTCAACATCTCCCTCAGCATACCGAACTTTATATTTGGAGAGGTTAGAAGAATATTCCCGACACTTGATCATCTACTCTGATGGTTCTAAAGTGGAAGATCGTTTAGGCGCCGCAGTCGTTATTAAGGACCAGTGCTTTGCTTGGAAGTTAAAACCAGAATATAGCATATAGAACGCTGAACTTTTCGCGATATGGCAAGTAGTCTTATTCTATTCACGTAGTTCTGATCAGATTTGCCTTATTTGTTCATATTCGTTAAGCGCTACTACATCATACAAGATCGTTTTTCATCAAATGAGTGGATTATTAAAATAGTAGAACTTACTTGTTATTTAGCCCCTGTTAGGTAAAACTGTTACCATTATATGGATTTCTGGCCATAACGGGTAATGAATCAACGAATTTCGCAGCTCGAGAAGTTGTAAATGGAGATGAGGAGGAAAATATCCCCACTTGTATTCCAGATTTGCTATCAGCTATAACATTTAAAATCAGACACAAGTATCAATTGGGGTGGAATGATTATGATGGACAGTTACGAACCGTTAAGCCAAGGATAAAAAAAAAGATCCTACCCCATAAATTTAAAGCGAAGAGAGAAATTGCTCTTTGTCAAATGTTGATTGGATACACAAATATTACTCACCTGCACCTTCTTTCCGAATCTCAAAGACCCATATGTGAATATTATAGGAATCGACTTGTGAACCATCTACTGTACTGGCCTCTTTTCCTTCCCCATCTACAATTTCTGTCCCTGGAACTTGAAACACAAGCAGTTTTAGTAAAAACCGAAATTAGCAGTAAAAAGTTACTCACATACCTTATTATTACTAGTTTTCTAAAACGCATTTAAAAAAATTCTACTAACCAGATGGAGTGAATAGAACCTTAGTAGTTAAAGCTCCAGTAATAATAATAATAATAATAAACATCTACTTGGATTATTTACCCTGGTTCAGTAACATTTTTATTAAAGTCTATTATTATAATTACAAATTGGAACATTCACACACCCACACATCCATGCCCATGCCTGGATTCGAACCCGGGACCCCGGGAACCGGTCAGTTCGCCAATTATTCGACATAATATTATATATAACATAATTATTTTTAAAAGAAAAAAAAGAAAAAAGAAGTTCATTTTCCACAGCGAACAATTCACTGGGAAAACAAATATCTGTAAATACGATTCTTGTGCTTTCCATTACAAAATAGTAAAGGTAAAGTAAGTGCAAAAAAATTTACACAATGAAAACTCGAAAACAACTACAGCACGATAGGACTGCTATGATTTATTTTACTGCTTTGATAGGGTCACTTCTTTTTCACCTTAGGTCGTATTTGAATTATACTCCGGCTAATAGATTTCATAATTATAATTTTTTCTCTTTTTTTGAATTTCGGGAAATTCTTGTTTTTATAGAATACATTATTTTCTAATAAACATATATTTCTCTTTTCTATATTATTTAATAAAAAGAAATAATTTGTATACATTTTCTGAGTAACCAAACGTCGTACACAGTTCAAGATTTCCCTTATTTTAAAAACAGATATCACGTGACCAGTTCACAACACGCTTATTACTATTTGCGTACTTGTCATAAGTTGTCAAACTAGAACTATTATTTAATAATATGGTAAGAGTACGCAAAATCATCATTCAACCTGATTCCACCAGTGGATTTAGTCTACCCGGAGGAGGGTTAAATTTAAGAATATGTGATATTCTTGGAATGAGATCCGAACAATCCCATTCGGATGTAGGCCCTTGTGATTCGTCGAGGGATGCCGGCCCCATCTCGAAGCAGACTGGGCCATGTGACTCCACGTCCGGCAAGGAACTGAAGACCAGGAGGAGGAGATAGTGGATGTCTTGGTTAATGATCTAAAATTTGTGTATGTACATTTTATAAACTTTTGTTTATATGTTATTTTCTAGTTACAATTAATTTTAAGCCACAAATACCTGCTAATTGATAGATTTTGTTGTTTTTTGTTTTGTTTATAAATATTTATTGTTTAAATGTTAATAAAGCTTTTTTTTGTATTATGGATGTTAAAAACATTGAACTTGTCTCAATCATTTGTAAGTAGTGTTGTTCACTTATGGGATTTGTAACTAATGTGTAGTAAATGGAGTATACTAACCGGTAAATAATTTCAAATATTTTTGACAGCATCATTTTTATTGTGGATTAATAGGCCCAGCGAGGACGTTTCTCACCGGAAAGAAGAGAAGAAGTGAAATAGAATAGAAAGGATGATATAGCTTACAAACAAAAAAGTTTTGGCGGATCCGGTATTGAACGTACAAGAACATAGAAATAAATTGATTATAAAAAAATATGGTTATAGTATACGTCAGGATTAATTTTTACTGTGTCGCAGGAAATGTCATATAAATATTTAATGAGACAGAGTGAATGTATGCTTGGCAACGTCGCAATACCTTCATCTAAACGAGAGAGGAAAACATCTTCCAGATTATTTGTTATTTTTGATTGGCTGTTAGTTAAATTCTATTGGTGATAATTGTACTGTTTTGAGTCCACGTTGGCCAGTTTCCTTATTTGGAGAATTCAAGGGTTGTAAAAAAAATACAAATCGTTTGTTTCCTAATTTAATTTGAATGTAAAATGTGACAAATTATATCTGATTATAAGATTTTAGTTTATTTTACTTTTTGTGCAATGGTTTTGTGGAGACCATGGATTGGGCCAGAAAGTATGTATCAGTATCACAATTTTGGAATTTATTGTTGAATTAAATTAATTACCCAAGTAACATTTTCCGACTCAATTTAGACGAAATGTCGACTTTTCGACCGTTATAAGTGAGAAATTAAACCAAAATAGTAATTACAATGTGTATCAAATCTTGCCTAAAATATGCACTAAACGTGAGTGTAAAATGTTCCTAAAATTTTTATAAAATGTGTCTTGATTGTGCCTTTTGTTTCCCAATATGTATCTAAAATAGAACAGTGATGTGTCCAAAAGGTGTATATTTTGTTCTTAATTTGTGATCAAAACATGTGTCGATTACGGATCCAAATGTAAACTTACACGTGCCGTGTATGTGGACACATTGTTCCCAAAATGTTTTTAGTTATTGCGCTCTAATTATAGTTCCAAAATTGACACAGAGTGTTCTAAATTTTACCGAAATCAATATTTCCCGTTATTGTTATGAACATAAAATTAAAGAAGTTTACTTTTGAGTAGATCAGAAAACATAATAGCATTTTATTTTATCAAAGTATTTTTGGATTTTTCACTTAGGTATACTTGCGAACCTAAGTTTACTGACAATAATTGACATGGTACTTCTAAATTTTAAACGCGCCTTAAAAACTACAACTAATTGTAATTAATTAAGTGTTTAAATTTTTCAGAAAATCAAATACCGATATTTTATTATTCAGGGTATCGTATTCTACAATTGTGCTTTTTTAATAGAACCAAAACCTGTAGTTTCAATTATTTTAAATAATAATTTAAAAACGCCATTTTTGTTAAGTGCATGTCGTGTCGCTAAAATATGGTGTATTTATAGATGATGTCCAAAAAGAAACATGTTTCCATAATGTGAATAAAATTTGTCTAAAAATTGTCTATCCTGACACATTTGAAAACAGAAGAAACAACTTGCTATGTTTCTAAATGTAGACCAAACATTCAATGAATAGTGACTAAAAGGTCACTCAGACACATTTCAGTATCCTGTACCACGCCCGTGTTTATTGTGCGGCTAAAATACGAATTTATTTAGCATACACGCCTGTTAGCAAACTCGTTTAAAGCACAATGTGCGACTATATTTTTAAGAGCCCACATTTTTAAAGATTCACTAAACATTAACTTTATTTCTAGTTCATCTACCATTTCAGTATCACTGCTTTCATATTCAGTATGCTTGTTTTGAAAATTATTTTCCACATATTTAATGGTGGATTCCTCGATATCAATGCATAGCGGGGGAGAAAGCGTGGGCGTGGTAAAAATATTCTTAACAGAAAAGCTATGTATTGCAACAACCAGTAGTGATAATATAAATTGGACACCAGCGGCTAGCCCCAAAATTTCAAATTAATTAATAATGGAAACTTGTGCAAAATGTGAAAATATGTTTGATGTGGGGCAAGTCTTTACTTCCAGTTTTTATAATAGTCGCATTTTACCAGTGGTGGAACTCAAAAATGAATAAAACTCAAGAAAATAATGGAAACAAGGCAAATTCTATTATTATTTTATAATTCAGAGTTACACCAATATTAAAAATTCCATTGATATTCTGCATTGTAACATACCATCAATCAAATGTTGTTTCTTAAATCCACAAACAGTTTGTCATAATTTTTACTATTATTCAGTGACGTACTTATTGTTTTATTAATTTTAATAATTTTAATATCCATGGGGTAGTTTAAACTGAACAAGAATCCTTATATCTATTGTTTTCGTTGTAGTATTTTTTCAGATTTTATTACTCTAAGGTATATTTAATAAGCTCTTTACCTATCTGCTGACAATCAGTGGCGTAAAAATCTCGATTTCTTGGGGGTGGCAAAGTGATTATTATTATTATTATTATTGTGATTATTATGATTATTATGATTTGCTGTGGTATCATCATGGGATCGTGTTTTGACGTTACAATTATGATTACTATTATTATTATTATCATATATATACACCATTTTTCAGAATTTCATTTAATTGGGATAAGAGTGGGAAAAGGATTTCGGCAAAATGAAGAGACTGGTTGATTAAGCTTATCTTTCTTTATTTTTACAAGACTTTATTACAAACTTTAAATCTCAAAGTACAAGGTGTCTATTTCTACTTGATTTGAACTGATCTATGACTTGATTAATGTCTATTTCAACGGTTTTTTCTATTGCAATGATTCCCAATGATGACAGACGCTCTTGCCCCATTGTATTCCGGGAATATGTGCGCAATCGTCGCAAACACGAAAACGATCGCTCACAAGATGCGGATTTAATGGAATGGTTAGATACAAACTGTACAACTCGAAAATCAAAGGGAAAATTGTCTTAAAATTGTTCTCATGGCAGATTTTCACTCTTTCTGCAATTGTTTTAGTTTTAATAGATTCGAGCCTGTAAAAGCATTTCAGTTCGGCCGTTAATAGGTCCGCATCAAACCCATATTCTTTGCATATATTTTGCACACAAGTATCGTCTACGTGATCGCCTCTCAATATATTACTGAGATTTTCCAATATAGAAATACAATTTTCAGAGAATCGAGTATAATATAATAATATTATAGAAATTTTGAACAGTGTCACAAGGATTTTTGAAACCGCCCCCAACTCTTTGAGGCATTTTCCCCCGCCTCGGTAGAGTTGGTGGTCGGAAACCATTTTTTTCGGACACTTCCTCACAATAAACCCAAATTTTTTCAAAAAAGTCATTATCTCGAAACGAAGTGATAATTTCCACAGCACTTTTCACTTGCTCCTTTAAAATCGCATAATTAATTTCCGGTGATTGTAGATGTTTTGACAAAACATCGCACTGGTAAAGCACCCTTCGTAATAACACTAATGAAAACAATGTCCCGAAATCTTGAATACTAACTAAAAGGGCTAGCGCTTCGCCTCCATTAACATGGTCATTCGAGCTGATTTCTTCCAAAGTCCCGATTATTGCTTCTATATTTTCTAAAAATGCTACAATTGCTTCTATTCTACATGCCCACCCGGTATCGCTAAGAGATTTGAGATTCTAAGGTCCGCCTTGAGAATAATTTAATTTTTTCGATATCGTCTCAAAAATGGCATGGCGTTTTGTAGATTTTTCGATAAAATTGTAGACAGACTGGAGCAAGTGGAACAGATTGCGGATTTGAGGGACTATTTTACAACTACTAACAATGCAGAGATTCAATATATGTGCGGAGCAGTGAATGTACATAGCGAGCGGATTTTCTCTTTGAATCCGGGCCGCAATCCCCTTGTAAGGCCCCCTCATATTTCCCCAAAATTTATTGCCCTCTTTTATGAAGTGCCATTCATTTGAAACAAATATGAAATTTGGGATTTCTTGGAATTCACTGTCTGGCATTTCAAATTCGACATCATTTGCCACCCCTCGCCACCGCTTTGGAGTTCTCGGGGGTGGCGGCCGCCCTCGCCGCCATCCCACTTTTACGCCACTGCTGACAATCTTTTGTTTTATATCTTGTATCTTGTTACCTTACCTTATCCTGTAAATTGCGTTAATCCCGATTAATATTGTGTATATAAATAAATAAAAATATTTTGAATATACCTTTAATAAAATATCAAAATACCTATTATTTTTTTACACGAATTTCTAATAATCTTTCAACCGAGAAAAAAATTACAGTGTACTAGTCCATTATCCAGCCACATTTCGATTATTGTTCATTAGTTATTTATTTTTTCGATTTAAACCAGACCGCTCAATAACAAAAACTCCCGACGTCTGTGATTAGCCCTGGTAGCAGAAATAGGCCGACGATAAATAAAAAAAAAATCTAAACCGTAAACCGTATAAGAACAATTTTAAAGGTTAGTAAATATACATCAACAATACTCATGTTACATTCGTTACAGTCGTTAGCAAACAATGGTGTTTGTTTATTATATATTAAATAATTTAACTTCATCTTATTTTTAAGAATTTATTAATTTTTATCTAATTATTCATAATTACCACACAAGGAATATTAACAATATACGTATAGTAAGAACGAACAAAAAACATTGCATGAATTCTCTGTATTTTAAATGTTTTGACAATTTTAATAAACTGCTCTCTACAATAAAATATTAAAGTTCATTAGATATTTTTAAAAACAAATATATTAGAATATGTCAACTCCATTCAGTAGGTGCATTTCATTTCGTCTTATTTTATATATCATTTTGCTCTTAATATTACTCTATTAAACTGTATATTAATAAATATTATATATTTTTTTTTTGTTGATTTATATTAGGGTAAACTTTTTTTGTAATTTTGAAATTTGAATGCAGAAATTTTTTATGAAGAATAACTTTTTTTCCTAAAATTAATAATAAAAAAGTTTTCCATATGATTTCAACTTAGGAGGACATATTGTATAACGTTCTGAAAGTAAAAGCAGTTTGTAACTCAAAACAAGTCATGTATATGAAGCCCAATTGCTTCTGGCCTTTCTAGTAACGTTACAAATATGTTGATCAAAAAGTAGTTTAGAGTCCAAAAGTATACCAAGACCTTCAACGTTACCTACTGCGTGTAGTACACATTTAGATATTTCATATGTATTGTAGTTCAAGTCTGGACTGCTCCGAGAAAATTTTATGTAGTTACATTTTGATACATTTAAAAATAGATTATTTCTTACACAGTAATCGGATAAATTGTCAAGGTCTTGCTGAAATTGGATTCTGTCATTAGAACATGAAATAGGATGATATATTTTTAAATCATCAGCATTTATAAGAAATTTCGCAAATTTAAAGCAGGTAGAAATGTCATTAATATATAAATTAATAAGTAGTGGGCCTAAATGGGACCCTTGAGGTACTCCTGATGTAGTGACTACAGCATTAGATTTGAAAGCTCCCAAAGTTACTTGTTGTAGTCTTGTGTATGAGTCAACCCATCTTAAAAGATTACCATGTATACCGACCATAGATAGTTTCTAGACAAGGATGGAATAATCGATTTTATCAAATGCCTTACTAAAGTCAGTATATACGCAATCAATTTTCTTTCTTTCATTAAGACTTTTGAGTATTTATTCAATGTATAAGAACAAGTTAGTGTCAACTGATCTTTTCTTCATGAAACCATGTTGTTCAATATTAAGTAAATACTGTATAAAAAAAAAATATAAAATATAAATTAACATTACTCTGTTAAACGCTGTATTAAATTTCATACGTTAAACTTTTATAATTGTATCTTGAACTAGTTTGTATATGAGTGTACCCTATTTGAAATAAATAAATATAAATCAATAAGATCAATATTTTGTTCTGTAACTGCCATTTTTGGCTTAGGAGCTTGTCATGCAAAACGGGGTTTCCTAGGAAAAAATCATGAAACTCCATTCAATGAGAAGAGCAAGGACTATAAATAAGCAGCATTCAAACAAAATTTGTGGAATGAAATTGGGACCACTATTGAAAAGTCAGTTAGGTATGTATAAAATAATTCCTGTATTATTGTATTTTTGTTTATTGAATGAATTCTTTTTATAAATGAGAAGATTTATGATCAAAAACTGGTAAATGAAGAAATCATGCAACATTGATTTGTAGTTTTTGTCGCCGCCCATTTTGGAAAACTTTGGCACGTCGATAGTAATTCTTTAACTTTTATTTTATTAATAAGAATGAAAAAAGATGAAAACTCACTTCAAAAAGAAAAATAATCTTCCCTTATATGATGGACAAAGTCAAACAATATTGGCGTCAACCTAAAATATTGTCTGAATTTTTCTCCGTTGCAGTGCAGATGATGACGAACTAAAATTTCAAATGCACCCATCCATTTTTTAAACATCTCGCATTCCTTCGAATGGCACTTTCCATCTTTTGAAAATTCCTCATCTTCCAAAAAAACTAATAAGGTCTAGGTCCACGGTCCGCCACAAATTGATAAATTTTGGCGACATCTATATTACGATCGTTAGATAACGGCTTAAGGAAAGTCGAGAACGTTGAAATTGATTGTACCACCGCTTTACAGTAGGGAAGGAACACGACTTGTCACCATCAAGAACTTGATTGAATTCCTCATAACATTTTTTACGGTTTAAACTACGCTTGAAGCTGTAAAAAATCACAGCCCGATAATGCTCCTTGTTCAATTTTTGCTTTTAACGCAACAGCTGCTGCACGGTTGTATCAAGAACGGTATTCCGCAAGGTCATATTCTGAGTACAAAAAGTTTATTGCTATTCGTCGATTACTTATCGGTACTGGCACGTTTAAAGCTAACATACACAAAGCTGGCGTAGAAAGAATAGTAAAAACGGCCCATTTTGAGGAAGAGGTCTTTCAGCGAGTTCCAGATAAACGTTCGATTAGCACGCATAAAATACACAAAATTCCAAGGAATAGCTATAGCCGATTATTAGTCAAGAGTTCAGTTTTGTTAGTGGCTGCCTCATCAGCTTGTTGAGCAACCCAATTTTTTACGTTTTGTTTTGTGGACGTATGAGGCAAGTTCCACTAGACATGACACATTCAACATTAAGAATTGAGATGTTTGGGTGGAAGACAACCTAAAAAGACATTTTATAAAAATTGTCGGCAACGTTTCAAATCAATTGATTGGGCAATACCTGCTGCCAGCTCGTTTAACCGGAACTTCTTGAAAATGTTCCATTAAACGTTCGACAGCAAATGTGGCTGAAACATAATGATACGCCTAAACACTTTTCTTTACAGGTCCATCAGTATTTGGATCAATAGTTTGGACAACATTGGATTGGCAGGGGTGGCCCACAAACAAACATTGAATATTTAAATAACTCACTGAGCGAAGAATGCTGGAATGATATGAAGAATGTCAACAGAATTAAAACAAAAACAATGTTTCAAGAGAAATTTCTTGAACTTGTCAATACTTTTTATCCCATCCTCTCTAAAAACACACACGATAACCGTCTACACTTTTGAATTTATTACTAGGCAGAAGAGATCAGTAGCTTTTTTGCATGATGTTTATATAACCAGGTTCACTGAAAACAATAAACTTGAATATCAACGACAAAAACATAATCATTTCTTAAATAAAACAGATACTTCAGAGAATAAATCCAAAAGAGTATGGACAATAATAAATGCAGAAACAAGTACAAATAAAAAGCAAGAATTGATTAATATTGACGTGAATTTGTTTAACAACTTCATTTTCTACTATGCAAATAATATAGTAACAAATCATATAAAAAATTGAAGAATTCCATTAAATCATTATTTTGGAAACTCTGCACCAAACTTTTTAATTTTTTAATTAAACACCATACAGGAAACGGCTGAATAATACTTTAGCAGTTTAGTTGTTCCGTTAACTAAAATAATAATTGACTGCTTATCTGAGTGCGTTTTTCCTGATATTCTGAAACTAGCCAAAGTAGTAAGAATGGTGATAATACTATATTGGATAATGAGATTCACATATTGCTTTCTTTTTCGAAGATATTGGAAACGGTCATAGTATAGCAGATCACGAAATACTTAGAGAGACACAACCTTCTTTCTGATCAGCAATATTTGGCTTCAGGAGTATAAGAAGTACCTCACATGCTGTTAATGGTGTTTGATATGAAATAAATGAAAATTTGTGATTAAAACGTATATATCCAAAATAACTTGTCTCTGCACATAATACCTCTCTGAGTGAAGCGACGTGAAATACTAAACTCAAACTCAGTATCTTCTGCGTTTTGCACAATCGTCTGTTTGGAAGTGTCTACTTGCACTTTTACACTTTTTTATAATTTACAAAACATGACACATATGAATAACACATGCAATTATGGAACTGATAAATAACATACTAGAGTCATTTGAAGATAAAAAATGATGTGTTACAGTTTTAAAGACTTTCGATTGTGTAAACTGTAATACGACGTGGGTGGGTGCTATGTACGCCACTACAACTGAATTGTAAAGCTTTCCGAGCGAAGCAAAAACTTAGATTTGTTAACGTAACTAGTAGGATTAATCAGTCGATAACCATACAATAGTAATAGAGAAAATTTTTGCACTTACCAGCTTCTTAGGCCTTCCGTCCTTGGGCTCCGATTCTGGGGGACGCCAAGTATATAGGTATACTTATAGGTCACTCAATCGCAATGAAACTAACTGAACTTTTTCTAACTTATTTATTGGGCGAATAAATGGTGAAGAATTACAAATAGAAATCAGATGAAAAGCAACGAGTGACTGTACAATTAAACGGATTAGATTACTGCTTTGAATGATTATTAAACCTCGCCGAGTTCTTCAACAAACGGTTTGACTCTATTACTAATTAAAAAAAGTACCGACAAATCAAATTTACAAAAATTTAACAAGATTGAAGACATTTTATCGCGAGAATACTTTTCGAGTCGGATGCTAAACTACAACTGATTCCTGAATTCGTCTAGATTTTTAAACTGAACTTTACTTTTTGGTTCTGCTAGATTTTTTATGACATGCGGTTTATAAAGAATTCGGCTTTTACAAACTAACCATATACCTCAGTTCGTAGAATTTATTGGGTAACAATTCCGAAATATAATTTTCTTTATGATGGGAAAAACCCTAACAATAAACCCCTCAGCTGTAATTAAGGCTCTACGAGCAATGCCCTTATTTCAAATTACAATCATAAACTTATCTGTTGATGTTATTTGAAGCGTCAACTCAAATTTTTAGTGTTATGCCTTTAAAAATGAAACTTACTATTACTTCATTCTGAAATCTTTTGTTTATTTCCCAGAATTTAAGGTTTATAATATTCTTGACAGTATGTTCTTTAACTATTGAATTTATAAATTTTAAAATAACTGTAAGTGTATTTATTGAAACATTATTAGAAAAATAAAAATTATTAGCTTTATAGAGGCGGCTCTGTTAGAAAACCTTGAAAAGGTGTGTGAAAAGTTAAACTTTAATGGAATTAGAGAGCTAGTAAACATCCTAATTGTTTCGTATATCAGTAATCGCCAATAACACATAGTTACAATTGAAGTGAATTATTGACAATACAGAGAGGAGTTCCACAGGGCTACAATTTGAGGCCATTGTAATAGAGACGCCTCTGTAAAAGTAATCACTTTGCGCCAGTAATTGAAGACATATAGTAATATTTATTTTTCCAAAAATATCTCAATAAAGTACGTAGGCAAATAGTTATTGGTTCTTCCTTGTCAAAAAATTTGTAATGCATACCAATATGATTTCTGTATAAATAAATTGTTGTGATTTTTTTATTATCGAATCAACGTCTGGCAGTACCTTGACTCAATATTTCGAAATCGGTGGATAGGGAGGCAAGAATTAATAGAATGGTCAGCACGATCACCAAATCTGACGCTATTTGACTTCTACTTTTGGGAATATGCGAAAAGTATGATATACAGAACCAAACCACTTGATTTAGTTGACTTAAGAAAAGACTAACTCTTGCGATTAAATCGGTTACGTCGTTTCAGATGTTGAATAAAGGTAAAAGACATTTAAATATTTGATTAGGATGTTGGCGAAACGTTTGAGGCAAGTATTTCGATCCCCTTCTGCATTTTTTTGCATTTTCAAGAACTGAACCGTATTACTTATTAAGTTTTTAATGTGTTGTAGCGATTTTCGTCAATCGTCATATGATTATATATGTATTTGTTTAATGTTAAATTATGCAATAAATTTGAAAACATTTTTGAAAAGAGATGAAAATACCTTTCAAATGATGTATGAGAAACCCTTACTTCCTATTTAAAAATTTAGGGGTTACAACTGTCACTCACTTCATAATCCAGAATTGACGTGTTCCGGGATTTTTTATAAATATGCTCAGTAATTAATATAAGAAATTTATTCTATTTGGCTGTTGCACGTTGTATAATTAAGACTGAAATATTGTTTGAAATGCTTATTGACAATATATCTAATGAAACAGAGTTCAAATTTTTTTTTTATTGTAAATATACACTGGTTAATATAATAAAAATTGATACATTAATACACTTTACAAATATTTATTTGCACATAAATTATAAAAATTACTTAATTCTATTAACTTAACATTAAAAACAAGTAGCTAGATTTCCGGCACATTTATTTAACAACTTTTAAACATTTTTGAATGGTGTAAATATATAAAACTCAATTGAATAGGTAAACAAAGTATGAATTTTTTCCAAAAAAATTTATTCGAGTAGAAATTAAAATTTGCTTGTAAAAAGATGAACACAAAGATAACATTCATGGCCGTCAAAAGTCAGGGCAGCTTCAGGATCTTTTGGGGCCTTGATAGAATTCACGAGATATTGTAGCACGTTTTTTAAAATTCTTACTGGTTGGACACATTTTGTATTGTATTTCATTGACATTTTACAATGTTTTGTCACTTTATAAATTCAGTAAAAACTTTCAATTAATTTAAAATTAAAATAAAAAATATTAAATTTATATTTAGTTCGCTGATAATGATTATGGTGATAAATTTATATACCTTCTCAAATCACCTATTTTAATTAATTTAATTTTAAAGGAAATAACGCTTTCTAGATTAATCATTGTTTGTTATAAAGAATAATAGTTTTAAATAAAAAACTGGAATAAACATAAAAATTTGTTGTTTGCTAGATTTACGCCAAGCAAGACGCTGTTGTTTATTCCTTCAAAATCCGTGGAGCCGAAAATCTGATCTATAAAAATTCCTTTTAACAGACATTTAGCTTTTTAAGATGAGTTTGGTGACTCTGAACTGCTAATAATGTCTGCGGTTTCGTTTAAATCAATTAGCTTATTGTTTCCTCTTTCTAATCACAATCTAAGTATCTATGTTAACAGATTAGATACAGATACAATAAATTTGAAAATATTTATGGATTTTATTCATAGGATAAAAAATCAGTTAAATTTGTAATAAAGCAATAGTTTGTTAACGAAAATATATGTATTTATTTATTAATGAACAATGTTCTTTGCATTTTATTTCCCCATTCAATAGTGTTATTTTGTATTTTTTGCAGTATACAGAAATTAAGTCTTACTTTAAAAATACGTAGATTTTAATATAACGACTAGCTTTTCTAGAAAAGTTTCAAGTGCCTGCTTAAATTAAAAATCTTCATTTGGAGTTGTTTTGTAGAATCTTCTTGAGTAAGATGCTGGAGTTTTATCAAAAATTCCAGATATGCTAAACCAGTGCCTTTGGTAGGCATACAAAATGAACAAAAGTAGTGGTATGGCTATTAAAATGCCTAAAATAAAAAAATATTTTTTAAGATTTTCCTTTAAATTCCGTTATACGCTTGTTGTTTAAATACTGAATTTCTAGTAAAAGGCATTGTTAATCAACTAAAGCAAGAGTTTTATCGAGTGATTTAAGATGTTTCTAAAATATACCATTGCAATTGTTCAAAAAAGATACCTAGTATACAGGGTGATTAGTATAACAACAACCAACACATAGCAGGGGCACGTAGGTGAACTTAAAATATAGTGATTTAACACAACTACCTCTATATTAAGTTACATCCTTGAGAAGTTATAGGCATTAAAAGGGGGTTTCAAATTTCGAAGAAAATCAATATCTCAGGAATACTTGAACTTAGAAAAACCAAATTTGGTACAGGTTGTGAGTGATTTAATTCTAACCCTTTTCTTACTCTTATAAAAACCTGAATAACTAAAAACACGCATTGCAACTGTCTTATTTAAAATCATCGAAAATTCAAAACTTGATGAAATTAATGGTCAAACTTGACAACCAGTAAAAAAAGTAATTTAATTTTAGTAATTGCTTGCTGAATGTTTTGACGATAGCCGGAAAGTTTTCATTTAGCGAACATGTTGACATACTGTTAGTGTTAGGTTTATGCGAAGGAAATTGCAAAAACATTGTTGAAGAACATTGGAGCTTTCCTAATCATGTGAACTCCCATAGAGAAACATTTTCCAATGTTGAAAGACGGCCTCGAGAAGAAGCAAGTTCTTCAGTATCACTCGAGAACGTGCTATTACAATCAGGGTACAAAACGAAATTATTTTGGATACTGTTGAAGATAACCCACCTATTAGTACTGGAATTCTATCTCGACAAACTGGTATGTCGCAAATTTTCATTGCACCGAATTATCAGACGTAATCTACTACACCCATATCATATCCAAAAAGTGCAAGAATTGTTACCGGAACATTTGGTTTGGATTCGTGTTATTGATCAATACTTAATAGGTCCAGTTATTTTACCAATTTCTCCAAAACTCACTCCCGGATCTACTTGAAGAAGTGCCACTACAATTCAGACTGGAACACTGGTTTATGCATAATGGAGTACTGCCTCATTTTAGTATTATTGTTTAGACTTTCTAAACCACCAGTATCCAAATAAATGGATTGGAAGAGGAAATATTTGTCCTCAAATTTGGACTTCAATGTCATCAGACCTCAACAAATGTAACTTCTTTCTTTGGGGAACTTTAAAACAATTTGTGTATTCCTTGTCAATCGCGTTTCGAGCTGAACTGTGGAATTGCTTTACCGATAAATGGCCATTAATTAGAAACAATCAGCAGTTATTGGATAGAGTAGAAAACCGTGATCTTTTTCAATAATTTCTACAATAACTTATCAGTGCAAATTGTATATTATTTCTGTTGTTTAAGAATTTTGTTTTAGTACTAAATTATTATTATTTCAACTTTTTTCCTGATAGTTAAATTTTGACGTTTAATTTCATAGCCAACTTTTGAATTTTCGATGATTTTAAATAATAACGCTGCAATACGTTGGGATGGATTTTATTGAAAACGACAATGGTTTTTGAAAAATAACAGTAAAAAAAGTTTTAGAATGAAATTCCCCATAATATAAATTAATAACTTTTTAGGTTCGCCAGCGGGTTAAAAAATTCTGTGACATTTTAATGATGCATTATTCTTTATTAACCCTTTAGAATGCTACAAAAGAACTATACTTACTGTCGATTAATGCGCTTAAGACACTCACAACGTATATCAAATTTGGTTTTTCTAGGTTCAAATATAACTGAGATATTGATTTTTTCCAAATTTGAAACTCCACTTTCAAGGCTTATAACTTCTTAGTGCCCTTGCTCTGTGTCGAATCACCCTGAATGTTCAGAATTTTTCCCGCGATCTGAAGAATGAGATGAATTGGGACAAAACTAGTTTTCTCAATGTTTCGGCTTCCGCTTTGATCAATAACGATAACAGATATTTCGTGACCTTTCTCCGAAGAGTTAAACCTTCTGGTGCTATTTCTATGTTTTTGATCTTGACCAACACTATTCGGCGGTGCGTGATGCGGGAAAGAAGTGGTCTGCAAGTGGGTGGCAGGAGTGGGCTGCAATTTTTTGTATTGAAGATAAGAGCTTGAGTCAATTGTTTTTGTGTTTTCCCAAAATTACTTTAAGCATAGACATTATCTCAAATGCCAATAAAATATTTTTCGATATGTACTATCCGATCATAATGGCTATAGACTTATATCCTGTATTTTGCGATGTTGTCATATTTAGCAACAGTGTAAGTTATTGTAAGTTTAAATAAACATTGTAAGTTTTGTAGAACGCATTTGGTATTAAAAAGAGCGAAAAATAGAGTCTTGAGTGCATAAGTTCGTGAAACTATAAACTCTGTCTTGAAATTTACTCAAAGAGAAGCTGATGTAAATAAATTTGTTATCGATTTTCACAAAGTGAAACAGAGTGATCGGCGGCTAGAACAGGTAATATTATTTATGTTTTCCACAAAAGAACTTAGAATTAATAAATTAATATTAATATTAATAAATAAACTAATCATAACAGTTTTTCCAGGTGATAGTTTAGGTGGAGTGAAAAAGATCGCCAAAGAAAGTCGCGAAATTGAGGACGGACAAAGACCTGCATTCACGACAACTATTAGAAAAAAAAAGAAAATAATCAAAAATATAATTAGATCAATTTGATCAATGTGTCTTACGACGACAAATAATTAATAAGGTCGCCTACTATAGCCTCCGCGCTCATTAGATTAAAACTATTTGAATTTTTTTTGGATCATCTATTAACATTGATATATAAAATACCTGAAGAATCGCGGGAAAGGTTAGACACTGTCGTGTAATATTTACGAATTCTTAAGTCCTATTTCAAGTTCTGCGATCGTCCTTTCCTATATAAATATGTACTAGTGTACCAGGTGTTCACATTTTTTGGAAAACAGACCAGAATATATTTATGTTTTAATTGTAACGGAAAATCAAAATTGAAATACAAAAAAAATTGGAATAAAGTATCTCATGTAGTAATTGAATATCTCCTACCCTCTATTGAATTGAAAGCAGTAATGTATCATAGTTAAAAGGAATGGTTCATAGAAACACAAAATTTTTTGAATGGAAAATAAGAAATACAAAAAAATTTTTTAAGTAATGTGGTAAATCACAAAAAATTTAATATCGGTTATATTAGTAGTCAGCTTATTCCAAGGTAGAGTTAATTTATTTAATCTGGCGGATACTAGCATGAGTAATATGTATTTTTTAACATAAATGCTAAATAGTTTCTATATATATATATATATATATGTTTTTTTTTAATATTCGAATGAGTGAATTACCAGTACAAATCAATTATTTCTCTTAGTGATACTATTCGGCTCCAAAGAAAGTTCAGTTGACAGACATATAGATTGTTATTACAAGATTTCTGCTTTCTGAGGACTGTATCATATACAGGATGGCCAAACGAAAACGAAACAGAGCCATTATCAGGAACTGAGTCAACATTGTAGAAAAACACAGGGACCCGTCGATTTTTGATCAAAGGGGGACACTTTTTTCCGGTATTTTCGACTGCTTACACCTCCGAGCGAGGGTAACAATCGTCCCAAAATACTTAAATGGCGTTAGGGGTCGAGTAAGGTATTTAAAATAAATTTAAAATAAAGATTTTGTTCGAAACGTTCTCGCACTTTCCGAAGAATTTCCGGAGTGATTCGATGGCACTCTTCGACAATTCTTTGACGCAAATCTTCTAAAGAGGCTGGTTGTGTTTTGTAGATTTTACTTTTGAGGTATCCCCACAAAAAAAATCAAGGGGCGACAAATCTGGTGACCATGGAGGCCATTCAATGCTACTCTTCTCCCAATCCAGTGCCATGGAAAATGTTGGTCTATATACTGACGAACAATCAAAGCATAATGCGAAGGAGCACTGTTCTGTTGAAACATTAAATGATCTTCACTATACTGTTGGTCATTTTCAATAATATCTGTCAAGGTAGGGTCAATAGCATCTTCCAGTAATTGCAAATACATTTCGCCAGTCAAATTACCAGGTAAAAAATATGGACGCACCAGCCGGTCACCGAAAATGCCAGCCCATTCATTTAATTTTTGCGGTTGCTGTGTATGTACCGCCTCGAAAATTCTTGGGTTTGAATCACACCAGTAGCGCCAATTATGACGATTTACGGTACCGTTCATAAAAAAGCTGCATTTACCGGAGAAACAGATATTAAAAAGAAACTGTGGATCGTTCGCTACTCGCTCACTCATTATTTCGCAAAATTGTAAACGGCAGTCATAATCATCCTCATTAAGTTCCTGCACTAAATGTATTTTATACGGATGGAATTTGTTCTTCAAAATGGTTTGAATGCTAGTTCGATTGATCCCAGACACAGGTGCTTAACGTAGGGTCTAGATGAACATGACCCAAAACTGCAACTTCAATAGCTGTATTAACTACAGGCGGTCTGTTTTCTCGTTTTTTATTAGCTATATTTCCAGTCTCTTGAAATTTTTTCACTAACTCTAGAACATACTTCCTACTGACCTGTTTATCTTGTACACTTATTGTTCATAAAATAAAGCGAAATGATATCTACCCTTTCCGCAATGGAATAAACCATGGTATTTAATTTTCAAAAACCCAATTAAACAAACCTTCGCTTCGATATACGAAACCTATAATTTCACGTTCTTTGTGTGTCCGTATCGTATCCATTTGTCTTTTACAAATTTGATAAAAAAATTACAAAAACAATGCAAAGCAAGAAAATCAACATTTAAACCATTGGCGTACTCAACGACCCATGTGTCATTTTCACTATTTTGATAAAAATGAAAAACATTCCAATTTTAAAAACTCTTACTAAAAACTAAGCAAGTACATAATTTAAATTTTAAAACGTAATTTTTTAAAAAGTGTCTAGCCGAATTTTAAAATTTAAAGACTGTTATTGAGAATTGATAAAGGGCTTTAAAATGATGCCTTACTCGACCTCTAATGCCATTTAAATACTTTGGGGTGATTGTTACCCTCGCTTGTAGGTGTAAGCAGCGAAGTCGAAAATACCCCCTTTGATCAAAAATCGACGGGTTTTTGTCTTTTTTTAAAACGTTGAAGCAGTTCCTGATAATGGCTCTGTTTCGTTTTCGTTTGGCCACCCTGTATGAGGTATTACTGAACGTTTCGCCGTCTCATATGTATCCTCTTAAGGAATTGAGATGTGCACGGTAACTCAAGTACCCCACGTAGTCCGAGGCAAAACACCTGTGATGTGATCCTCCGGAAGCAGTAATCTTTAGATTCATTCTAGTAATGTTCTACTATCCGACCATAATAGTTATAGACTCAAGGTCGAGTGTGCAATAGCCAGCACATAGCAATAGAAGAGAGAGAATTATTTTCACTCCGTGTTTCAAGTTCATTTGAATATTTTATTTTTGTAGAACGCATTTTATATTAAAAATGGACAACCAAAGCGAAGTTAAAAATAGAGATTTGAGTACTTAAGCTCATGAAATTATAAATTCTGTCCAAAAATTTGCTCAAAGAAAAGCTGTTGTAAATAAATCTGTTATCGATTTTCACAAAGTAAAAATAGTTAAATGGAAAAAATCCCTAATACATTTCTGGAAGAATTGGACTATAAAGGAAGCAAAGATGATTGAGACTACAAGTTCTAAAATTATATTTTAAATGGGGAAATACCAAACCTTTTAATAAAAAAACATGAAATCAGCCATTTAAGAATAATTTATTTAAAGCAGATATAGAAATTCCTGGATAAAAATAGATTTATCGTATTTACTGATGAGACCTATTTACTTAACAAAGATGTATCTTAGAAATGTTGAATTAATGCAAATAATGATGGAAAATCAGTTTCTGATGGACAACGTTTAATAATTGTGGGCGCAGGCAACGAAAATAATTTTGTTCGCAGAGCTTGTTTAAGATGGAAATAAAAATCCAAATTGAGGAATTATTACGATGATATGAATTTTGATAACTATAAAAATGGCTAGAAGAAAAATTATTAGCGAATTTGCCTCTAAATAGTCGCATTGTGATAGATAATGCACCTTATCACAATACTCAGAAAGATAAAGCTCCATCATTCGGATAAAAAAAAGATGAAATGATAGAGTGATGACATGTTAAGACTAGAAATACAATATTTTAAAACTGCATAAACCTAAATACGTAAAGTATTGTATACCTAAAATAATTCTAGATATAGGACTCGAGATTTTAAGATTATCACCGAATCATCCAAATTAAAATCCAACAGATTTGGTAGGCAAATAAATGAATGTCAAATTTATTTTTCACTTCAACAAATGTTATTTTGAAAGTACCGATGTCATTACTAAATAATAAAGTATAATATCTTGATTGCTTAGTAATTACATTAAAATGTTCTGGATATATTTAAATAATCTAAAGCTGTACTGGTAATATTAGTAAAATTTACTTTAGAACACTTTATTTTATTTTGATTTATTTAATATCTAACTTAAATAATTCAATTTATTGAATAGCTTGAAGTGAAATCAACTCATTACTAACCTATTATTACTAGTATAAACGACACAACGGAAATCTGACTGCAGATGACAACGTTGTTCTATTTATCATGAGCAATACTATTACCGCTTGTTCCTTCATTTCACTTGTTCGCGCATCTCGCGTCTATAGTTATTTCGGTCGGACAGTACTACACTCTAAAAGTCGTCCAAGTGAAATTCCTTTGCACGTGATTTGTACAACCCGCCCTCTCTGGTTTCCAGTCACTATTCAATACGTTCAGGATAATGCCCATAGACTCAGTACACATAGAGCACTCTAGTTCCTGGTAAATTTACTTACCTCCCACTTTTCCCACCATCATAATTTCATCCATAGTATTTGCATCGTTGTAGATTTCAATATATACAGATTGTCTAGGTTGGTAGGCTTTCTTACCTGCTAAAATTCCTACCAACAAGGTACCATCTTTCTCAGGCCTGTGTCCATAGATATCCAAACATCTCATATGACTTTTCTTTAAATATATATCGTAAAAACTATAAGCTTTCATTTCGATTGGAGCGGCACACCTAAAATTTTTTATTATTTATATAATACAATCAAAGTATCCAAATCCAATAATAACACAATAAAAGTAGAGTGCATATAATTTAGATTCGGTTTAACTACTTTAAATATTTTTTATAGTATCAGCTGTGTTTAAAAATATCGGTATAGTTATTGATTTATTCAATAACTATGCAATGTTTTGGTATTTTGCATTTTATGATAAAATAACACATTTGGTTCTAACTTTAAATTTACTTTCGACGTTAAAAAGTAAGAAATTGTCCTGTTCACTTAACGTTCAATTATTATGCGGCATTACTGATTGTTTAATTTTTTTTGAACTTACATAACTTGCTTAGCCATTTCTTCGTTAATTTTCAAATAAATTGGCATTAAATCTTCAATTAACCATTGATTCTCACATTCACATGTCCATGGGTTCTCTCTTATATCTAATTCTGACAAACCGTCCCATCTTGCAACAATTTCACTTTCTAGATATGCCATTTTATTGTTGCCAATGTACAACTAAAAATAAAAAATTATCTTATAAAGAAGACAAAAATTTATTTTTTTATTATATAATCAAAGATAAAGTTTAGTAGCAATGTTTAATTCTTCCTTCTATCAAAATTAGGATTCTTCAATTGGTGAATATTTTTATTTAGGTACCCATTTTTCTTTTATTCATTATTATTTGAGATAAGTAGGTATATCCATTTTTATTTGTAATATTTATACATCCGTGTGCAAGAAGGCTCATTAAAGTTTTTGATTCAATTATCAACTGCAGAATATCGAATTCAATCTGATGCTGTTGAGTTTGTAAATGAATCAATACCGCTAATGATCAATTTTTGCACAGCGCTAATAGAGTTTTGACTTACTTTTTTAATGGGAGGCCATATAACTCCTCCGCTAACATTTGTTGGGTTAACAAAGGCTAATTCATCAATTGAGACTAAGTCAATATTATCGCTCAAACGAAGATCTGTTAAATTTACTAAACCACTGAGAGCAAATCTGCCAATATGATGTAGATGTTCGTTTCTGCATAAATGCAGAATCTTAAGTGACTTCATATGAGGAAAACCACTAAAATAATAAAAATTAGTTTGTCCTGTACATTGTTCGCGAAAGTAACGTATTCGTCTAATATCTCCAAAAAGTATAAATTGTAGAACAGAATGTTTTTAATAAAAGTTATTTTCCAATATTTATGAATAATCTTTCTAATGCGTTTTTATGGTAGACATTTTTTCATAGTTTTCGATAAAATTATGTTTAAGAAAAACGGTAAAATTTAATAAAAAACCAAATGAAAGGATTTCTTTTTGAGTTTACTTGAAAAAGCAGGCATACAAGAAAAAACTCAGAAAATGAAAAGATTTAGGAATATTTGTAAACTACGTAATCACCAAATGAGTTTCAAAATGCTATTCGTCATATTTAGGACGGGCAATAGGCTTCACTTCAATTATTTAATTCTTTATATTATTTTTTTCAATGTTTTTGTTATCTAACTTCATAAAAAAATATTAGAAAATAATATTTTCTTCTATTCATTTACGAGGATATTAATACGATGCTTTACTTTTGTAATAAATACCATTTATATTAAATTCAATTTCAAATATCTAAAAATGGATTGTACATGTAAATTTGCATAATCTTTGGTATAAATTAAAAGTAACACGTTATGTAATATGTAAAAACATTCAAATTGGAATTTTTTACTGAAAATGTACAGGGTGTAAACGAGCTATGGACCACCCCTTTAACTTTTGAATGCCCTGACTGATTTTTATAAAATTCGGGTTGGTTATATTAGAGACAATTTTAAATCATCTGACGTAAACATTCAAAATAGCCGGTTTTACCGAAAATGATGCAGAAGCTAAAAATGCAAACGATACATTTATATATTTATGCATATTTGGATTCTTTCCGTTCAAATACATATTATTTTTCAAATCTAGTGGTCATTATTTTATTCAAATTCACAAAACACAATGAAAGTATTCATTTTTCAAAAAAATGTGTGCGCGTTTATTTTATTAACAAATATTAAATGTTTTGAAATAAAAACATTCTGAATTTAATACAAAAAAATAAATAGATTAATTTTGTTAAAGAGTACACAAACATACATTATTGCATTTTATCTATAATTATGTGCTCAAAATTTTCTTCCAAACACCATTGGACTTTCTTAAGAAAATTGCCATGAACACATTGGAACATTTTTGATGTTATACTGTTAAATAATTCTTCACACTTTTAAAATTTCAGGTGAAATCGAAAGTCACTCATTTTGAATTTTTAGAATAAATAATTCAAACTGCTACAATCGACCGATCTTCTCGTGGCATTCGACGCTCGTATGCGCAGTGGCAATTCCTAAGCGTCTCAACAACGCAGTCAGAAAATGCGACGCTGAAGTACATTCAGTGCAACAAGTTTTCAGATTTATTTTTATTCGCTCGTCCGTCATTCTGTTGTGTACTACTTAATAGTTGTAATTAATTGTTATTTTAACATTTCATTCAATAATGGAACTTAACAGTAAATTGAAAGGAGTGCAATAAACAGTCATTCGAGGCAAATTGTGACCAATGTTCTAGAGTTTATTACGAAAGAAAAAGAAATTGGTGTACCGTTAATACCGGTTTCAGATGTTGGAGGACGTGTTGCAGCAGTCACCGGTGTTTCCAAAAGAATTGTTTCCAGAATAGATGAGGACAAAAAAAGATTGACGACAAACATGTCACTCAATTTTCTTCACCAAGAAAGCGTATAAGGAAACCTAAAATTGTCAACGCGGTTGATGAATGTGATAAGGGGATATTAAAAAGGATAATTTTGTTTATGTTAACGGCGCAAAATATAATTCCAACAGTTAAAACCATTTTATCGAAGTTTAAAGACCTCCTTTGTGGTCTTGACAGTTTAAGGAAACTTATTCAGAATATTGGATTTCAGTGGAGGAAAACAAAAACTAATCGAAAAGCTATCATGGAAAAACATGATATCCAAAAACTTCCTTTGGATTATTTAATTCTTGTTAATAGTTACAAACGAGAAGGGCGGCCTTATTGTTTATATGGACGAAACGTATATACATTCGTCTCATACAAGCCAAAAAGGTGATATGGGGTTCATTACACACGCATCTTTGATTTTTAAATTTGGAACAAAAAGTGGAGACTTTGAAGTTGAAACGAACTTTTCTAATTATTGCAAATGGTTTAAAGAAAAAGTTCTTCCAAATTTCCTCCAAAAAGTGTAATTACTATCGATAACTCCCCATATCATAATGTTCAAATTGATAAAGCACCGACTTCCAATTATGTAGATGAAATTATACAATTGCCACCTTATCATCCAGATTTGAACCCTATTGAATTGGTGTGGGCTTCATTGAAAAATATGTGGTAAATAAGAATACAACGTTCAAAGTGGAGAATGTTAAGCAATTGTATGTTGACTTTATCAATACTTTTTTCTAAGAAGAATGGCAGTCTCGTTGTAAGAACGCTTTAGAATGGAAAAACATGTTTAATAGAGAAGTTTGTTATGATAGAGTAGTAGACAAAATTGTAATAAATTTAAACGAAGACAGTGATAGTGACTCGGAAGTGGACGACGTGGATAATGAAGATACTGAAGACGAAAATAATTTATCGGTAGTGGAGAGACTTTGATTTTTGTGTTTCTTTTTTATAAAAAAAATGTTTATAAGTGAAAAGTCCATAGTGAGTGTAATTTATCTGTAGGTTCAAGTATCCATGCGTCAGCCGGGACTCTTTGAAATAGATTGCCCGAAGTCAGTGCAAGTGGTCATATATGGGAAGGATAACTAGGGTAAGTAACATTATCTATTTATATATTATTTTTAATGATTCTGTTTAGTGTTTTAATTTTTTGGTTCTGATATTACTTGATTTATTTATGCTAATTTATTTATTTGACTCGCATTTTAATTACTTATTTATTGATGTTTGATTTCTTTAATTGACTTGAATTTTATTTATTTATCTGCCTTTATTTGATTTATTCAATTTCGCTACATGATTTTTTTATTTATGTGTTTATTTATTTGATCTCTTTGATTTTCATCTATTTGTTTATTGTATACATGATTTGACTTATTTATAAAATAAAATTAAGTACTAATTTATTTATTATTTCTTTGGCATATTTTAGATTAAACCTTATTTAATATAATAGTAGATTCTGTAACAAGGTTAGAATGAAAAAAAATCGGTACGAGTGGATCCACGAGTGTCGAATTTTGTTATTTGTAACAGACTATATTTTCTCCACGACCAAAAATTCACTGGATATTTCACTCATTATTTTATTTAAATTAAGATTTATTATTACGGCGCCACCATTTACATCTGACATTGACAGTTTTGACTTCCATCCAAACACATAAGAAGCAAACGTTTCGGAATTAATATTCTCTCTCAAGAGTGAGAATGTTTCATTATATGATTAAAAATTATTTTGGAATTAGCACATTCCTCTAATGGTCGTGGATAAATATTTTTTATAAATTCTTGGTATTTTTCGAATAAAATATTACCTAAAGACATTTAGTATTATATTTGTAAGAAGTAGTTTTGACATTCTTAAATTAAACAGCCATTAATTCTTAATTAATTCTTTGTAACTAGCATTTAAATTTGCTTACAACGGAACTTGTTTCGCTTAGTGTACACTAGCTGTGTCCTTTACTTTCATGTGGTCTCTGTCTGCGCAAGTTCAGAGCGGCGATTGACACGACAAAATTTGTCCACTGTATTAATATAACCGACCCAACTTTCAATAAAATTCGTTAGCTCGTTGAAAAGACGTTTACACCCTGCATACCATCTTCATTTATCTAGTTACTTAAACATTTATTTCCTCAGAATTATGAACAATATTCACAGTGACAGGTCTAACATAATTTAGACAAAAATATGTAGTGTTGACATAAAATGTGTAAACTTAAAAAGAGGTAAAACTTGTAATAAAGTTTTATGATTGTTTATTAATTTTAGATTAATATTGACTGAATGAGTGACATTGATGTTTCTTCTTTGTTAGTTAATTTAATAGTACTCGTAAATACTTAAGAACAAAAAAATTTTGAAATTTTAGTAAAAGTACATTTTGGAATTTCATTTTTAAACACTTGACATGTTCACATATAAAGCAGTCATCTTATATTATTTACTGAGTATTTTATTTTTTTGAATCTTAACATTGGTCTTTTAGACTTTAGCATTAACAAAGGAGAGTTAAAATTGCTTACTTTTCGTGGGTCAAATTGATAAAACCTGTGTTATTTAAATATAATTGTTGCAAGTTTATAGCTTGTTCCAGTGTAGCCGGAATCTTCTCTAGTTTTGTATTTCCTGATAAATCTAAAATTTGAAGATTTCTTGGGGTATGTAACATATTATCTGGTAAGGTTTTTATATCCGTATATTGCAAATATAATTCCTAAAACAAATAAATGATCTATTATAAAGGGACTGGGTTTAAGTTAAGAGAATAAAAGAAAATAAGAGATTAGTATATTTCGTAAATATATTGGAATTAAATTCTTATGCCACACCCTTATTTTTTATTTTATGTTAAATCTTGTAAGAAAATGGATGGTATTCTATTTTTCAATTTAGTTGTCCTGAATATAACTTAATAATATTTCCTTATTTATCGTAATATCCCAATTTTATAACTTCATGTTATAAATTTTGTTCAAATAGTAGAATTTGCAGAAGTTGACAATTATATGTTTCTAGTAGCGTTTTTGTTTACTAAGATCCATAGTTCGATAGTGTAAGCTCTGTTACTCTTTCACAGGTGTTACATTATTAATTCGAATCTAATAGTGAATTGACAAGCGATGAGGGTCACACAACTAATCTACACACGCCTTAACTAAGAGTTTTATAAATAGTATTAATAAATACGAAATCTGCTGTCTATATTATTTTTTATTTAATATTTTCCAAATTATAATATTTAGAGTCATTAAAATTAATAAATATTGGAGTCTTCTTGTTCAGAAAAAAAAACAAGATTGGAAGTTAAGGAGGTATGGGAGCTAAGTCGAAATAATGAGATCAATTTAAAATTTTTAGGATCGATAAAACTATATTTAATACGTGTTGTGTTAAAATTTTAGAGACCTAGGGTTCACAGTTTTTTTATGAAACGAAATTAAAATGAGGTCATTTAACGTTGTAATGGCATACCAGGTATCACACATACTCATGTTATAATAAATTTCATGATGAAAAAATAATGACAAAGCTTTGAAAAACTAAAGGTCTATAAAAAAAAAATTCCAAAAATTATTGAGAAAATAAAATCATGTTGAGGGTACTTAGTTATAAAAATAACTAAGTTAAAAAAATCTAAATTTAAAAAAAACATTCAGCCATAGCAAATGTGGGTTATGTTGACGGCAACGTCGCAAATGGTGGGTCGCGCGGGAAATTTAAAGTTTTAATAGAATAGGTTCTTGCATTGAGAAATACGTTGATTATAAATTTTTACATTAACTCGTTTTCCTTTCCAAAAATAACGCTTTTTTCCGTCACTCATTTTTGGTTTCTCCTTTGAAGATTTGTTAATTAAATATCACACTGTCTGAATGGCATTATTTGTAAACATACACACACTTACACATCACAAACACGAATAGAGTAGTGCACGCATGCGCAAACGCGGTTGGATTTGCGACGTTGCCGGAATTCTTATTAATTTTACAAAGATATTAAATTATTTTATTTAATTATTTTACTTATAAATCCTGTTGACTAACGAAAATTAATGTTATAATTTAATCTTAAAATTCATAAAATAATAATTTTAACATGCTAAAAGACGGTTATTGCTAGCTGAAATTTTTTAATTTTGGAAGTACCTACAGTCTTGAGAAAAGTTCATTCTCCCTATAGGTACGTACATACTGTTGACGTGTACAATGAGACGGAACTGTCTGACTGGACTGTACGTACCATACCTCCTTAAGTTTGGGTTCTCGGATGATTGAAAAGTTGATAGTGCCTACCCCTGCGATTAAATGTGTTAGTAATTTAAAGGTATAAGTTGCCCTTATACAGATTGGCTTGAATATTTGAGGTCATACACAAATCTATGCGAGTGATAAAGAACGCGTTATGAAAGGGAGAGATAGCATTACTAATATGTTGAAGTAGCGATACATCGAGGTGGGAACATCGTTTCAGTTAATTCGATAGTAACGTACCGGCAGTCGTGGTCGTATCTCTAATCGCTTTTAGATACTTTCTAAACCTGTATATTATACTAGTTGCTTTCATCAGGTAAATAAATTGTTATTGTTTTTACTAAGCCTTTTTAATTTTCATTAAAATAGTATTTAGATTTTTTCATATATTTATCATTTAGAAAAACAACCCAATACGTAACAATATAGTATAATTTACTAAAGACTAAAAATATATGTAGAACAACAAATATTAAATATAGTGCTATTGCAAATTGTTATCTCCTTCCTCCTCTTAACAGAATGAAAATGGTAACTGCGGATATAAACTATGTTACCCCAGGTAGCTGATAATACTTTTATTAATGCGGGAAAGTTAGAAACTAGTTTTAATATTTTAAATGATTTTTTTTATTTCGAAGTTTTGTTACATTGTTATATTGCTGCCAAGTTGTGATACTAACTTTTGAATGAAAAACTTAGCGGCTTCTCTATTAAAGCTGAGTTGGTTTTGAAATTTCATTACTTCTTTGACACCAGAGTAACAGTTTGAAAAGCGGGCGAAACGGTTATACATACAAAAACGTTCGAGATAAAAACAGTTTTGTAAAGTGATTTAGGTGAGTAAATATACATGGTCAGTAAACAAAGTGTCAAATGCATCTTTAAAATTGTGCAAACTCTTTAAAGTTATATATCAACAGTTTTCATTGTACTAACAATAGCAATATGTCCCGAACCAACAAATCATAACAATGGGTACCTAACCTGTACTATAAGCGCATATTATGGCAACCCGAAACCAATCAGGTCTTAAAATAACACCATTGTCAAATTCAGCAACGTCAAGTCATGAATGGCAATGGAAAATGGAAAGCCCTGAAGACAATACAAAAGTTCAAAGACAAACTAAAATAAAAGATCACTGGCTAGCTATCCAAAATACAAGTAGCAATAATATATTCAATAACTTTTAAGAAGAAAATGAAAGGAATGATTGCAGCATAGTGGAAACTTTTTCAGAAAAATGTAGGTGAGTTTTACAAATATCATTAAAAACTGAAAACGACATAAAAGAAGCATTATAACAAATATTCAGATTGCAGCTTAACGAGCTACACCGTAAAAACATCCAAACCCAGGCAAATAGTATTCTTCACCGATCGTAAAAGGAAAGATTGTAGAGAATAGAAGACTAATAAAAATATGGCAACAAAATCGGACACATTGCAACAAAAATGAATTTAACACAGCAAGCGAATTAAAAAGACCTAGAAGAGGTTACTCTGACTGAAGCTAGGCAGTATTTACTTTGGTAAGGTACGAGAAATATCCACAAAGAGTAATATCACCCATAAGAGATAAAACGAGCAACTTGGCAAAAAGTAATAAGCAATAAATAGACAGTACAAACGTCTCTAGACTATCTCGCCCAATATTTTAGTCTTTTGAAATAGAATCAAGATCAAAACAAACGAAAGAAATAAAAAATACTTTAAAATAACCTTTTCAAATGGATTTGCGTATACAATAATTTTTACTTAAAGAACTAAAAACAGTTATTTTCAATGAAATAGTTTCTAAGAAAGCTTCAGCTTCAGAAGAAGGGCTGTGGTAGCAATTTTACAAATATTTAGTGCTAACTTGAGACCCAGCTCCATGAAATGCACCATGGAAAATAGCCCTAACTATACTACCTAAACTAGGAAAACAACTAAGTAATGTAATTTCTTAGAGACCAATAAGCTACCAGTCCTCTCAAAAGTTTTTGAGAAGTCGTTAATTAAAGAATACACCTAATAATAGAGAAGATGAAACTTATAACTAACTACTAATATAGCTTTCCACAAGACCAAGGAACCACCAAACCAGTTCATAGACTTGTTAAACATCAGCGACGATCTTGAAAATAAGAGATATTGTTCCATCGCATTTTAAATATAAGCCAAGGCTTTCACAAAATGTGACACAAAGGAATGAAGTACAAACTGAAAAAAATCTTGCCACACCAATTTTATAACATTTTCAAAGTATATTTTACTGATAGATTCTTCTTACTTTTATACCAAACAGAAGATACAGAACTTCATCCTATAAAATGGGGAGTTCTGCAAGGCAGTGTTATTATTATGCCACTATTCTATTTAATGTATACAACAGACTTACCGACAATGATGATAACAACCATAGCTATATTTACATGAGATTGCTAGCATCAAAACACAATCTGAATACAGAATCTAGAAACTTCAAAAACACCTTAACAAGTTACAAAAATGGTTAAAAAGTTGAAAGATGAAATCAAATGAAATGAAAAGTATACACGTAATATTTACTTTAAAAAGAGGTTTCTGTCCAATATTTTTTCCTTAATAAACAACTACTTTCACAAAAAAGGAGGTGTCCATCTAGATTGAAGACTAAATATGGATGGCCTACATATTCACAAAAACGAAACAGCTGGGATTAACACTAAGACACTATTATTGGTTAATCGGTAGATAGTTACAATTCAGCTTAGATAGTAATCTATAAAGCAATAATGAATCCAATATGAGTATAAGAAATACAGTTGTAGGGTGTAGCCAGTAATATTACAACGATTTCAAAATAACATTCTTCGCATAATAACAAATTATTTATAGTGTGTTTTGAACGAGAACTTCAAATTCTACCAATGAAAACTGAAGTCAGTCGTTATAGTGAAAATTATAAAAACAAAAAGAGTAAACACAGTAATGTGCTTCTGCGCGAATTATTCGTCACTAGAAAAGAAATGCGTCGTTTGAAACATTTGAAATCCACTGATTTAACAATGAGGTTCAAATAACACTAATAAAAATATTAGTTATTTAAATTAGCTAGTTAGCATGTTTCTCCTTGTAACCAAAGTGTTTTTGTTTTAGATAGAAAATTTCTCAAATGAGAGATTTTGTATATGCCATTGTAACCAAATGAAAAAAAAATGTTTAATAATGGGTGAACAGATTGTAAATAAAAGGGAGTTAAAATACAGTTATGTCACCTACTCGTGAACTTCTGCTTTCAAGTTTTTTGATAAAATTGTAAAGCATCCTAAATATTTTTGGGTCTTCTGAATATATAAATATTAATATCAGCGCTCCTCTAATTATACTTTTGAGCGCTTGGTGTGAATTAACTGTGCCCTCCTTTCGCAAAAATTAAAAATATGGGAAATCGTATTAATTGAATTATTTTTAGTGGTTCATCAGCTCTCAAAAACGATCTAATATTAAATAATAAAGTAGTAAAAAATACGTCGGTAACCTACTGTCGAAAAAAAAGTTATTAGTTACCTTTAAATAGAATAAACTATCAATTGCCAACAGTGTATGATGATCGATAATTTGTAAGGGATTGTGGCTTAAATCTAAAATCTCTATATCGCTAGTATGTTCGAAAATATCTTGGTTAAGAGTATGAAGGACATTATGATCTAGTCTTAGTTCCTTTAAAGAACGGAGTGGCATCAATCTTCCTTCTAAATAATTACCCTAAAAAAAGCAAACTATTAGTTACAAAATACTTATGAATAAAGTATCTTCTAGTAATAGTTGTTTAATTTATATATTTAATAACTTACTTTAAATGTATCTGGATGAAGAATCTCTATATCATTGTAACTTAATATTAAGACTCTCATATTTTGTAAATTTCTGAAAATACTATCAGTAATGTTATAAATATTATTGTGAGCTAAATTTAAGAGGGTCAGATTTGACTTGGGAAAAACATTATCGAAGTTTATGGATTTATTGTAATTAATAGTTATAGAATTATAAGCACAACTCTCATTTGTTGCATTAACTACCCAAAAATATTTTTGGAATATATCATATTGGAGTACTTTATTGCACGCAACATAAGCTACAGTGTTATTAGTGTCGTAATTGCAGCTACAAACTTTGCATAGAGGAAATTTGTTCTGGTCAGGGTCGGCTCTTGAAAACAAGACCAGAATCGCGACTAAAAGCAAAATACACGTATTCTTCATCCTAGAAAAAGTACATAGAATTAGAAATGCTCGTTCGTAACTTAAAGTATTATCTATATAAATGAATCAAAAGAACAAAATAGTTCTAAAAAGGTAGAATGACTACGTATTCATTAATAATTCTTCACAGTAAATTTAATCATCTATCTAATGAGTAATATCTAGATAAACGAAAATAAATATTTCGTATCAGGTAATATTGCAATAACAAGTACAAAATAAACATAAATCTAGATTGATCATACAACAAACAATGAGTGAAAAAAAATTTTTTAAGCAATTTTAAAATTGGCTTTGTTATTGAATTCAGTTTTATTTAGTTTAATAAGAATTCGCTGGGATTTTGTTAAAAACGGAACCTTAACTGTTCATTTATGATAATTATAAAATATTAAACAAGGCCATCTAGATTTTATTAAAGAATTTAACACTAGTAAAACTAGTGATTTTTGAAGAAAATGAACATGTGAATAAATAACAAAACGGGTTTTATCAGTGCCTATAAAGTAAAACAAATTTTGAGTATCTCTCTCTATTACTTCATTTTTACAAATCATAACGCTAAAAGTTAGTTATTTAAAAATAAGGATCGGAAGAACTTAAGTCAATAGTCTATTGGATCCTTGTAAGATTCAATTAATACATTTATTATTACTAAAAATAACAACTTGCCTTTTTATAAACACAAATGTTTTTAAACACACCTTTTTTTAATGAACTATTTTCAACATGCGATGGTGAACACATATAATGCCTACAGCTACAGGGCTTGAAATTATCTTATCTTGTTCAAATATTGAGAAAAAATAAGTAATTTAATATCTAATTAAATGATTGCACCAAATAAAAATCGTTCAGTTAGATAAGATATCTCATTCTCACATTCAAATAAAAAGTAATTTTAAAAAATCGTAGAATTTTCAATAAGAACGGCCGTGTTATGTTCAGTCCATTTTTTAGCACATGAAAAATGGTTCTTATAAAATGTCACAGAGTAAATGGTATTGTTTTGTGCCCAATATAAAGGTTTTTTTTAAATTGATTAGTAGATATAAAAAATAGCTAAGTGATTTTTTTGTCACTTTCATTAAATTTTTAATAAACGACCTATCTTGGCTGAAACAGAAAAATCACCATGACGTTTCATGTAAACAAATTAGATCATTTTCAATTCTTAGTTTTTAAACACCAATCGCCTTGTACATTTTTTAAGGCTGGAGGAATTATTAAATTACCCAATTAAATTAAACATATGTTCAGAAATATTTTTATTACATTTAAATTTTATGTTAATAAATGATGAGTTTGTAACCAATAGAGGAGATTCGTCAAATATGGGCTACCATTTTTTGGTCCATATCTTGGTCATCATTTTTTTCATTCAAAGAGCACATGCCCTGCTGTGCTGCTAAAATAATTAGTTATGAGAATGTTCCTAGATTATTTTATTTTGGACTAATGGAAAAAGTCTTAGAAAACGAAACGGAATAGCGGAGTAACACTTCCCTTCGATTATTTTGTTTAAAATTTTACTTATTTTGTTAATAAACCATTCTTATTATTTTATGTCTTTACACTTATTAAAAATGTTATATAGATTATAAAAATATGAATTCGGTCCTGTCGCGCAAGGCTCTGTGCACTAAAATTTATTTGCTCTTATACAGGGTGTTTCTATATTCAACCGACAAAACTTTACCCTAGAGAGCTCTCGTTAATTAATAAATTTTGATACAGGAATATAAACCCTTAAAGGACGAATATACTGAGATACAAGGTGTTATAAGATTGAAATCAAAATTAAAAATTTGCGATAAATCAAGAAGACCTTTAAATATTGACCAATATACTCTTTAAGAAAGTCAAATTTTGACATGAAATAATTATTGACAAATTTAGCCAGTGGCGCGCTATCAGGGTTAGTGGCAACTACGGCCAGAAATTTAACTTTCTTAAAGAGTATATTGGTCATCAAATTTAAGAAAAATATTTAAAGGTGTTCTTGATTTATCGCAAATTTTTAATTTTGATTTTACTCTTTTAACACCCTGTATCTCAGTAAATACACCCTTTAAAGGTTCGTGTATTTTTACATAACCATTAAATATACAGGGTAAACCATTTGTGAGTAACGATGTCATCAACAATTTTTTATTTTTTTAGATTGAAAATTTCAAGACGGTTTCAAAAATATATCATATTTTTATTCGGTAATTAATAGTTATGAAGATACAATAATTTTAAAATCTGTGTTTTTGAAAACTTTTAATTATTACTGGTTTCCTGCGAAATGTTATTTATTTCTTGCCTTATTCTATTTTTTAAATCATTTATGTCGTCGGGTTTACTTTTATACACAACATTTTTTAGATGACCCCACAAAAAGAAATCTAATGGCATGAGATCTGGTGACCTTGGTGGCCACTCAATGGGTCCTCGTTTACCCATCCACTTATTGGAGAAAAGTTCGTCAAGATATGTTTGAACGGCTGCTGCATAATGTGGCGGCGCCCCTTCTTGTTGATACCACACACTTTCATCGATATTTCCGTGAATGTTTGCACTAGGGATATAATTTCATTAAAGTTGGAATCAAAAAGTTCATTAAAAATTGCAGATTAGTTGGGCCGTTTACAGTTCCATCAAAAAAATAGAGTCCAGTGATTTTATTTCGAACAATTCCTGCCCGAACACTAATTTTTTGTGGATATTGAGTGTGATGTTCTATCATCCATTTAGGATTTTCCTTTGCTCAATATCTACAATTCTGTCTGTTGACTTCTCCGTTTAATGTAAATGTGCATTCATCAGAAAAAATTACGTATTTTGCGAAAAGTGGGTCATTACTACACTTATCCATCAAAGTTTCGCTAAATTCCATTCTACGAACTGGGTCGTCATCTGATAGTTCTTCTACAAGGTGCACCTTAAAGGATGCCACTTTTCATGTTTTAATACTTTATGAATAGAAGTAAAAGGAATATCATGTTCTCGACTAACTTGCCGAACGCTGTTTTGTGGATTTTCTACCATAGCTAATTAAACGTTTAATTTAGTATCCTCGGCAAAATTCCCTAATTTTTTTTCAATTTTGCTCACTCTTGATTGACTTATAGGTTTGTTCTGGATATTTGTTATTAAACATACCTCTTGTTGAGTTTGCATCTTATTGCCACAACCAATTAACATAAGAAGAAAAATACATTAAATTAAAATCAAAAACCGACATGTCTCAAAATTGTTTGTTTAGCTTAAAATTAATTTATTCCATACTTTATGTACACACTGTATATATATATATATATATATATATATGGATAAATTTATGTTTTTCACAACAATGTTACGTTGTTGTTTTTTTGTTTTACAATATATAAAGAGCTATTTTATCAAATAGTTTTTATTAATTTGTAGGGTAACACAAAAATAAATTTTTGTGGATTAATTTTATGTCTTTAAAATTTTCTGTGGCAAAAGAAAGCTTCTTATTGCGGAAATAGAATTCACGTTTGAAACAATTTTTCTTGAACGCACAAAATAATTACAGAAAAACGAAATTTGAGTATGTTATTCTTTAAACTTTGACGATTTTTGTCATACAAAATAGCTCGGTCTCTATTAAAAAAAAATATATATCAACAGCCATTAACTAGTTGGTGAAACGGCAACACTTTATGTGCTATACAAAAGCGTTGTGTTTTAGAAGTTTTCTGAATTATTACATTTTCAATTTTGTTCATTTTTTCTGACTCAAATGTTAATAACATACTTTTTCATTGATGTGTTTTCTTTTCCAAATATAGAAGCAAACGTCCATACTGCTGTTTAAAATATACAGAGTTGCCGCTTTAAACCGATTAAAGTTAAATAATTTGAATTAGCAAAACAAATATTTTTACTAAAAAAAATATCTATTTATTTCAATTATTTATACTCAATACTTCATTCTCTTCTTTATCACAGATTTGAGAGAAAGTAATATAAAAGTTTTCTATATATTTTGAAATTTTTTTGTTTTCTTCGGAGTTTTTTTCGGTTGTAACATAGTTTATTAATTGGTTGCTCGAATAAAATAATTTGTTTTTCAATGTTTATTGAAAATAATAAAAATGAACAATTTGGTTTTGATCCGCTTTTCGTTAAAACAAAAGACATTATAAGGACTTCAGTAGCGAGTATTATCTCCTCTGGCAGTGATAACAGCTTACAAATGACGAGGCACGCTTTGGATCACATTCTGCGGAATCACATTCCTGCACCAGTATGTCGCGAAGCTCGCTAGAATTTCTGGGGGCCGACACATGCCTCCATAAAAGCTTCCCCATCTCACCCCAAATATTTTCAATGGGATTTAAATCTCGACTACGAGCAGGCGAAACAAATCGCGTTATTTGAACCTCGTCAAGATACTCAGTAACTATCCTAGTAGTGTTAGGTCGTGCATTAGACAGAATGGCGATTCATCGGAAAACAATACGCGACTCCAATCCGCCATTGTCAAAGCTAAGTATTCTCGTGCAAAATCCAACCTGGCAATCCGATGTTCACGGGAAAGTGGCGGTCCAGTAGATCTAGTTCGAGAAGATAATCTAAGAGCATGAAGTTGCCTCCTTACTGTCTACTCACTTATGTTTACATTTCTCCTTCTTGCAGATGATTTCGAAGGGAAACTGTCGTGACCGATCCGTTACCCAAAGCACTAGAAACGAGAAAGCGGTCATCTCTAGCTGTTAATCCTAACTCGCCCTGAACCAGGTCTTCGAGTGAGCAGACCAGTCTCTTCCAATTGCTGCCATACTCGTTGCACTCTCGAGAGAATTACGCCAACGTTTCTGACAGTTTCGAGCTGACCGCGGCCATCTTCTAAAGCCGCCACAATTCGTTCCGCAACAACAGGATTTATACTCATTGCAATACACTAACAATTACAACATGACACAAACAATTAGCAATAGATAAAACCATAGAAACAAAAAAATATGCTGATAATGTTTATTTTATTTTTAATTATTTGTTTTATTTACCATCGGTCTAGTTCTGCGACCAGGGCTGATAACCGACGCCGGGAGCACGCTATCCCTAACCGAAAATTTTGCCGAATCCTCAGGTATTCCAACCCGAGGTAGGGATCGTTAACGAGCCCAACATCCATGGACTCGGGACCGACAGTTTAACGTCTCCTCCGAAAGACGGCATATCTCCACTATACCTCGTGCTCATTAGTGCCTACGAGCTATGATATGCTACTGGGTTTTTAGGAATGTGGGTGAGGGGTCCGATTTTTGTCAAACGCTTATCGAAATAACAACTTTTCTTTTATTCAAGCAATCAGTTAGTAAACTCTGTTACAATCGAAAAAAATCCGAAAAAAATAAAAATTTCTGAAATAACTTCAAATTACTGGGTGGCCCTAATTTTGTGCTCGACAGAGTGTTAAAAATCAACAATATGTGATCATTGGTATAAAAAATTAAATATTTAAAATTGTTTTGGAAAACAAATTCGATCTTGACTATCGCACCTTAACTTCCTTAATGGCTGGTTACTAAATACCAGAGGTGGCAACTTAAAGGTAGTAAGGCCGACCGATTTTAAATAATATAAAAATGTTCTCCGTAAATTCTAAAATTCATCATTTAGTGATATTCATTCGAAAGTAAATATTCTGCGTCAAAAACAAAACAGAAGCCTGTATTGTGTTGAACAGAACTGGAGAGTTTTATAAAATATGTTCCCAGATTTTAAAGGAAAAAGTTCTCCATTTTACCCCTTGAGAATCTTACTTGTATTTTGAAACTGCTGCCATAAATAGTTTTATAAAAGTTTTCCCACAAGTGCAAATAATATGATGTCATTTTGACTTTAACCAGATACTATGTATGAAAATTCAGCTTGGGCTGGTTGTAGATTATAAAGAAGACGAAGATATTTGGAAATGTATGCTGACTTAGTATAATTCCCTCAGGATTCAGAATTTATAGACGATGGTTGGCTAACTATAGCGGAAAGTTTGCCAAAAAAATAACTAAATTTAATTATTATTTTGTTGAACAATGGTTAGAATCCCCAAGATATTGAGTTTACAGCCGAAGTACCTAATCACTTAACAAGTTAATTTAATGATAACTACGTCGATACGATAAAAAAACATTTTGAGTTGAATAAAAAAATTCAATACATCATAAATGCATTTATGTAATAAAAAATAAATTTAGAAGTTACTTTTATTTGATTGACACACATATCATTAAAAGAAACATAATATTAATAAAGGTAATAATTACAAAACCCTAGACCATATTTTTTTTTACCTGACTGACCGTGGTAACCAAAGCGTAAGCACTTCAGTATACTCGTATAAAGTTTGGTCTTTAGTAAAATACTAAACATGTTAATTTTATAAATTGCCTGTCCTAAACCAGGATTAAGTGCGGAGGAATATTAATTATAGCAGGGGACAAAAGATGATTGGGCGA
This sequence comes from Hermaeophaga mercurialis, assembly GCA_951812935.1. Classification (NCBI taxonomy): domain Eukaryota; kingdom Metazoa; phylum Arthropoda; class Insecta; order Coleoptera; family Chrysomelidae; genus Hermaeophaga; species Hermaeophaga mercurialis. Next base: position 34,897,327 of record OX638363.1, read on the forward strand.
AAACAGAATGAAGTTAATATATAAACGCAAAATGCTTCAAAATTAAATAACTCTCTGTATCTCTGAAACCGTCAATTTGCGGACCCACGTTTATTAAGACTTTTTGACTTATTTTGATCCATACTATGCCCCATTCAAATAATCTATCATTTTTTTAACACCCTGTATACCTAAAAGCAATTTAATACATTTGAAAAAGGATGTTTAACAATGTTTCTTCCTTCAACAGAATTTATATTTTTTTCCTTTTCTCGTATCAGGCAACAATGATTGGATTTTTCGTAATTTACGCCAAGGTTATTTTAAATATTAGTGATATATGTATAAAAAATTTTTTCGTACTTTTACCACATCTGTATGGTAAATCTTAGATTTAACATGTTTATCCTAAGATAATCCAAGTTACTGTAACATAGGTTTGAATTTTTTTGGCTATGGTTTTTCCGAAGTATCTTTACCTCAACCCATAAAGATCTTTTTAGATTATCTGCTTTCTTCTTTCTTTAATATGACCGTCAGAAAGGGCCTAGCCGTACAAAGGGTGTTTAACATACAAATACATAAAAATCTGCTGATAGGATATATTGAATCTATTACAATTATTTGTCCAAATTTAAATTTTAAGTAATAAGCAGTAAATTTTCTCAATTATGAACATTTTCAGACATCTCAAAGATCCTATTTATTCTTATAAATTCACTATCGTTCACATTATGTTTCGAGCAAAATTATTTTCGAAATTCGATTTGAAGAACCCATATCTCCGTATCTAACAATCAAGCTGTCGCGATTTCCATCCGACTTGCTCTGCTGAGTGTACGCCGCAAATTGCTCGTAACGAATGCTATTCTGATGTAATTTTTCCAATAACGTCCAATTTTCGTTCAATATGGGTTTTCCAGCTAGCTCGTACACTCACTTTAAAAACAGATAAGTTAATAATGGGGAAAAATCGATGCGCGAGGCTGGAAATCCGCAAACTGTATATGTTTAAAACACAGTGTTGTGGGTCATGTTAAGCTAAATAACAATATGTTTTTGATCATAAAATGTTATCATGAAAATCACAGAAAAGTAATTTCTTTTTAATGCTAACTTGAACCTGAAAATGGCAGATAGTATTCGTTAAAACATAACTTCCGTTTAAAATAAAATAAAATAAAACATAACAAACGAAGCTCCTTATAAATGAATATTTTTTAAATAAAAGAAACTTATACCTGCCATACAATACAATCACTACACAAAATTTTTTAGGAAGTTTGTTAAATTATTGAAAGATACCAATTATACGAATGATAATAATTATTTACCTATAGAATCATTTACGGCATTTTCAGTAGAGACACATCTAAATTTAGTTACTTTACTATGAATAAAATATTCGTTTTTTGTGTATAAAATAATATGTAGAAAAACAGTTACACATCGAGAGTTATTTAAGAACGTATTTGTGATTTTATAAAAATCTCAAATATGAGGGTAGTTCCGGGAGAGATGATTCGTCGGGAGACACGACCCACTTCGATAAAATAAGAAATATAGGCAACAGTGCCTGTTTACCTACAACTTCTATTAGTAATTGACATATTATTATTTTATTGTCGGTTTTTGAAGTGTTTTTACAATAAATAGGTAAGTTATATCAAAAATTGTTTAATAAACAATAAAAGTTTTTGAAAATGTGTATGGAAAAAATGGTTGCTAAAAATTCACTGAAACCCCTAAGATTTTTATTTAGTTTTGGATACTGATCACGTAGTATCACTAAGTAATTGTACATTAATGCTGTTGTTACCTAATTTTTCTATCGCTGCAAAAATGAGTGAGTCGTCTAACCCTGACTGTTGGGCATGATGACTCGAAAAATGGGAGTGAGATGAAAAGTTTACATGAACGTTAAATCGGCATATGTTAACACAGACATGTTTTTACTTTGGCTAAAAACACATTTTCTTCCCCGCAAGCCACAAGGGCCTATTGCACTTGTTTTAGATGGCCACACTTGTCACTATAACTCTGTTGAAATGCTGGAATATGCAAATAATATTACACTTCTCTGTTTTCCTAGCCACATAACACAATTTCTGCAGTCACTGGATAGATCATCCACAAAAAAAATAATATGTTTTCGTATGGACAATTACTAGATTCTGCTTGGTCAAAAGTAGCTAATGTTGAAAATGGAAAAGCTTGTTTCGAAGCTTGTGACTTACATCCGTTTAATCCTAACGTGATAACAGATTACGCATTTTTAACTTCTCTAAAACTTTCTAATGAAGAGAACATAGCGCCTGGGAAAGTGCTTGAACGTACATCCGTACCATCAAAGATGTGCTAAGCAGAAAGCAATGGAATTGACTAGTCTAGAACATATAGATAAAAAAAAAAAGGAAAGAAGAAGAAAAAGCAATAAGGGATCTTAAAATATGGTAAAAGCAGAACGAACAGACAATAATTAAAACAGAAAACGTACAAGGAAAGTTGGATCCCAAAATACAAGGAAAAAACTACCACGATCAAGGAAACTAGTAGTGGAAGTAGTTTCATCATCGGATGACTCCGATAACTACAGTGTTACATCTGATCAGTCAAGCGACGAAATCGATGATAACAGTAATGATAATGAATGTGCTGGGTGTGGAGAGCTTTATATCTCAACAACTAAAACTGACGATGTGTACACTGTATCAGATGGTTTCATGAAAATTGCTCCAAGTACTCAAACTTATGTGATCTTTCCGACAAAGTACACTTTAAAACAAGAAAGATGACTTTGTAGGAGATTTTCAATCCGTTAACGTTTTTGTTTAAACTTTTGTTCTTTGTGTTTTATATCTTTGTATTAGATATACCAGCTATACCAAAATATTCTAATTTTAAATTAAATGCAATTTTCGTCTCGGACTTGCCGGTTACTGTTAAGTGTACTACGCTGCCTTTTAGCGAATAGCAGAGCTAGATCATTTTATGGAAAAGTTCTGCGCTGCGTGATTGCTTTTCAGGAAGATTCGAGTAATTTCGAGCATCGAGGAGTTGTATAAATACAGAAGTCAACCGAGAGTTATACAGAGTGGTTCCTTGGCGCAACCAGTCGCTTCTCCTGTTCAAGACAACCTCATCTATCCGTAGTGCTACCGTTATTAGTAACGTGACGACTTCTGTGTAAATGAAGGTGACTACTGGTCAAGTTCGAACAAATGGCTTAATTATCAATGACTGGGAAGCTCGGCAACGACGACAAAAATAGACACAGACGCAACAAGTAGTATGACCGTGAAATGCGGGTGCTAACTTGTGAAGGAAAAATAGCGAACGACAAAATGACGCCAAGACGACATCCCTTTGTCTCCACAGGAGAAGCAAGACACAGGTGCAGGCTAATGAACAAACAAACAAACTGACAGCAAACAGATGACCCAGGGAGAAAAATGCCTAGCATTACCTCTGGTGAGACAGGAACAGACTCCTTTACTCTGAAAACTGACCAAGTTTGGAGTAAAGTTTCAGGGATTGAAAGACGATAAAGGACATGCGAGAAAGAATGATGAGGACCGGTCTGCAAAGGCTGGGAGTGGCGGGAGGTGTTGGGAACTCCTAAGTTACGTATCAGTATAATTGATGTGTAACCCTGATAATTCAAGAGCTCAGTGAGTGAGTTGGACATTTCCAAAGTTTGAACTCGGAGCGATGAGTGACTTCTGAAAAGTGAACTAGTGTGTATTGTTATTTTAGGTCTTAATCAAAATACATATTATTTTGCTATGAAGTTAATTGCTGTTTTTTGGTGGATTTGCATAAATAGAGAAAAGTAAAACGGAAGATAGATAATGTGTGCACAACATTTAAAGAGCAATGTTTCGTGAGTCAGTAATAAGCAATGTGTATAATTTGCAACGAAACACATTGAGTCCTCAAAGAATACAATATAAAACGTCATTAGGAGACTTAACATTTTCAGAATTATTGAACAAGAAGCAGCAACTCATGTTTGTTTCCGCGTGGCTCATCCAACAGCAGAAGATGGAAAACCTTTTACGGACTGCAAATTAATGAAGAATTGCGTCATTGCAGCAGCAGTGTCCAGAAGAAGCGTATTTCTTTAAAAACATTAGTTTGTTAGCAAACACTGTGAGTAGAAGAGTAGATAATATTGCAGAAAATATATCAACTCAATTGTCTGACAAAAATCGACACTTGAATGGTTCTCTTTGGCCCTGGATTAGTCAACAAATGTTTCAGATACTGCACAGGTGTTACGTTTTATTCGAGGGATAGAAAAAAATTGTAAAGTAAACTTTTTGACGTTTATATAATTCACGGCACCACCACTGGAGAAGATATTTTTAAAGGAATTCAAACAATCTTCAATGGAAAAACTTGATGGTGGTAAAAACAAATTTGAAAAAAATAAATATGCCGTTGCACTCGTATCAAAGGACGTAAAAAATGACGGTGGATCAAAACCATTAATCGTATATTGTATCATTCATCAACATTCTTTGTGCGGAAAATGCATGAATGTATTAAAAGTTTTAAAGCATTAAAGTTATGTGAGCTGTTAATTATATCAAATCAAATGCACACAATTATCGTCAAATTCGAAAGTTTGTTGGATAGATTGGAACCAATGACCTGCCATATTATACTGCAGTACGCTGGCTTAGCTGCAGAAATGTTTTAATGCCATTTTTTTAGTTCCAAACAATAATCGAAATTTTCAACATTGAGTGGTTATCGAAATTATCATTTTTTACAGATATAACTAAACATGTGAATGAGCTTAATTTAAAATTATTAGGAGAAAACCAGCTTCCGCCCGATTGATTCACCCATATTAAGTCCTTTCGACAAGGAATTGTTTGTTTCAATCTGAATTAAACAAAAAAATGTTTCAAGCCTTTTAATAGATGCTAAAACATTTAGTCAGCATACTGAGACTGAGATTTCGGAATTGAAGCTTTGGGCGCTTTGAAAATAAATTTCGAGTCTCGTTTTTCAGATTTTGATGCAATTGCAAACGATATCAATATTTAAAAAAAATCTTTTAATGCCGATATAGAAACCCTTACCCCAGGGAATCAAGTGGTAATGATTGATTTGCATTGTAGCGACATTTTCAAAGAAAAATAAGCACGTATTTGGAAAATTTACCTCCAGCAATTTACTGTCGCATCAATTGATTCATTAAGTAATTTATAGCTTACATTTGATCGTTAGCATATTTATCGCCAAGCAATACTTATACTAATTTTTAATTGTCTTTTTAAAATTATAGTTTTATTTATTTATAATTGTCGTAAGGATATAATAAAATAAAAAAATAATAGGTATTTTATACTTAGTAGATATAAGTTTCAAAAAAAAATATTAATAAGAAATATTATGCGCCATACCTATTAAATAATCAACAATATCACTCCTGTCACCATTTCTACTTCTACTTTGTACTAACGAGCCTTTTAATGCGTTTATCACACTGGGCGATACAGTTGGATCACGTGTCGGTCGCGGCATTGACACATCACTGTTCTGTATGAATAGCCCTTAAAACTGGTAATAAGGGAACAGTTTTGAAAGTCCCCTCGGCATACGGTGTTCACTTTGCGCTAAAAAGTGCAACTTTTTTTTCGTAATAAAAATTAACAAACAGTTACCTCCGAGTCCAGAATCAAATTGTAGAAACAATTCTCCGTTAGATGTTGTTTTATATTCTTCAGTAAAAACTTTGTTTTTTCTATGCGCTGGGAAAGCTGGTCTATGTATATTTCGGATTGTTCGTTTCATTATAGCTACGCTTGGAAGCTGTGGCACCACTGCTTGGCTACAAATAATACTATGAGGCGTATTATTTGCTGTTTTCGCACAATTTCGAATATTATCAAGAACTTGTGCTGCTTCAATTTCTGCTGCGTCTCTACAATGATTGTGCTCTTTCCATGTTTTAACAATTGTGTCATCTATCGTAGTAACTCGTGCAGGACATTTGGTTTTCCGGTAATTTTTATATTTCCAATGAGTTTTCTTTTTACTTTGTTTATCTTTATAAAACAAATGTTCACTAAAGCACAATTTCGGTTTACCTTATTCTGATTTAATAAATGTTACCGACATGATGACTTTACAAACTCGAAAGGATGAAAAACAAGCTCACAATAAGGAAAAGTTGCAATGGTCAGTTTTTATGAACGTAAGGAGGCCTTCCTAATAGGTTACTATTATTAAATTAGTTCTACCCTTTCTTAATGTACTATCCGTTAAGAATATCTGAAACCGCGAGATGCCCATTGACTTAAAGGAGGAGGGATAACACAAATTAGAAGCAGGCCTAGAATTTGTTGCCATATCTTGTAAAATGTTCAAATTTTAAGTAACCATATTGTGTATTAACTTAATCTGGAGTAGATCAGCATTTATTTTTACCTGTCGTTTAAAAAATTTAATTGAAAATGATTATAAAGCAATTAAACTTACTTGCCTGTTTAATCCATTGGTATTAAAATATTTTGCCGGTCATTACCAATATACCAGAATTTTCAAGCTGTATACATAATTTCTCGGGCTTGTGACTCTAAAGTTTAATTTTTCAATTTTGAGGTCATTATCAATCAGGCAACATTGCACTACCTCTCGTCACTTTCAACCCTCGATATTACGAAGTGAACAGCTCAAAGAATGTCACTCGAATGACCAATGTCACCATTTATTTTGTTTCGGTTACTGCGCACCCTGAACTCGCTGTTTCAGATATTCTTGACGGATAGTGTTAGAGGTCTAATAGGCCATTATTATTAAATTAAGTACCACTCTTTCTTAAAATACCAGACTATTATATTATTACTCTAATTCGCTCCCGGTAGGTAATAGAAATATATATTTTTATATCCCCTTATCGAATGTCAACCCCTATTTTAAAATTTGAAATACATTTGAAAGTCCTTTTTACCTCGAATACATCAGTGGATCATTGTTGAAAATTGATTGAAATTTTACAAAACTATTAAAAAGAAAAAAAAACAAGAAAAATGAATAGGAATAACTAGCTAATAAGCCTTTGTTATTTTAGTAAGTGTTCAAAATGTTCGTGTAATAATAAAGACGGTGCTGAAATTCTCTGCACACAGCTGTTAAACAATTTTGGAGATCTTGAAGATTTAGTGGTGCTGTTTTGTAAACCACTGATTTCAGATAACCCCATAAGAAGAAGTCAATTGGACTAAGATCAGGAAATCTTGCAGGTCTATCCACCTGTTAGGGAATGCGATATTCAACCAATTACACACAGGTACATCATAGCCCGCAGGTTCACCATCTTCTTGAAAGTGGATTAGGTCTTCTTGGAGTAAAGGATTTCCATGCTGATCTACTTGATTTTCCAACGATTCGGTGATAAGTACGTCAACTGTGGACCTATTATGGTGTTACCTAAAATTTCTGCCAATACATTTAATTTTTGGGGGTGTTGAGTATACCTTTCTCGGAATAGATGGGGGTTTTCATCTGACCAGTAATGACAATTTTACTTGTTCACTTGACGATTCAGGAAATAGTACATTCGTCAGAAAAACAAATATTTTTTAGTAGATTGGGTAATCTATTATATGTTCTGACACTATTTCACAAAATTGTAATCTTCGATCAGAGCCATCTTCATAAAATTCTTAAAATATTTGCACTTTATAGGGATGGCACTTATGTACTTTTGTTACATTGTGAACTGAGCCAATTGATATTCAAGTTTGGTTTGAAACTTTTCTAATGGAAGTAGTTGGATCTGCTGCAAAATGACCCATCACTTCAATATGAGCTGCCTCATCTAAAACTCTAGGCTTATTTCGTTTAGTATTGTTTACAGATCCAGATTTCCTGAACTTTTGCAAAAGTTGTAGCACATAAACATGCGAAATATTTCGGTGCGTCTCGTTAAATATTCGAGCTGTTCTTTGCTCACACTCATTACTGGCACCGAAAATCAGAACCATTTCAACTCTTTCTTCTTAGGAATAAACCATTGTAGATACTTTAAATGACATTTTTAAATCACCTTAAAACCAACTGTAAACATTGCAATTCAATAGTTACCTACTTATGCAATACATTTTTCACGTTCCATTACAAAAAAAAGGCAAAAGCGCAAGAATCAGTTTGTTTTTTACACGCTTGACTACTGTAAACAAATAATTTCTTTCAATTTTGTCGTTTCTTCAAAAAGTAAATATAAGTTGTTTTTGGCACATAGTATTGTCAAATTTCGACCAATTTCCAAAAATGATGCATTCATGTATTTGCCATGAAAAGGGCTTTAAAATTATGTATAACACGTGGGATAGTTCTATTTAAGATTTTAAAATAGGAGTTTCTGGGGGTTAGGAGGATTAACATATCAATACCTCTTGACTGTCAAAAATGTTCCCTAAAATAGAAATCCCGGCGAATTCTGAAATAATTTGCGGTTTTTAAATTACAGGGGGTGGTAAGTTTAAAAATGAACACACTCTATATATGTCAGTTAATATATTTCCTAGTAGATCTTTTAATAAAAATATCTTATTTTCATTTTGTATGATTTACTTACATTGTAAAATTTACCATAATAAATTTCCGCATGCGGGAGCTAACTTGGAGATCCGTGGAATAGAGTTTTTTGACACCAATCAACTCTAGGTTCCCATTGTTTTCGGTTAACAGATGCGGTATGCAACGGGAAGCACAATTCATCGTGGAAAATGTTTTAAATTGAAGTCTTTGAAATCCTCAGTAATGCCACAATCCCGCGAAATCTCACATATCGATCTTTCTAGATGGACTTGATTTACTACAGCATCGACGTTTTCCTGGGTGATTGCCGTTTTTGGTGCACCTGTCCTTGAATCGTCGCAAAGAATTATCCGTCCACTTTTGTATTCTCCATACCAATGAGAAATTGCCGATGTGTTGATGTGGTGCTTCATTATCGAAAACAGAAACCAACTCGGCGTGGCTTTTTTGTGGAGATACTTGAAAAGACATGTCTCGTAAATTACTATTTTTCATATTACTCGTATTAAAAAGTTTTTTGTGTTTAGTATATATTTAGTTTATTAATAGTATTGAATCTATAATAATTTGCAAATATTTTTGGGATTATCTAGTTGTAATGAATTCAAACGATTTCCACAGGTTTATATTAATTATTCCTGAAAAAATAATATTTTTTGAGGTCTACCCTGTGCCTTAAGTACAGCAGAAATTATTTTGCGTAGAGATCGTACAAGTTTTTAACAGTCTTCAGGATGTATAACGTTCCATTCTGGGCATAGGTCGCTTTTAGCTCTTCTTTGTATGGCGCCTGACTACATTTTAATAAACCCTATAAATGCTCTATAGAGTTAAGGGCCGAACACTGGACAGGCCAATTAAGAAGTTCAATGTTATATCTTGAAATTTTGCCATAGTGTGGGTATATTTACGATTTGTTACGTCAGCTTGCTAGACTTTCACCCTATCCAAGTTTATATCTCCAAAACGTGTAAAAAATGAGGCCAGCAACGCTGATTATAACCCGTTTACTTATTTTGAAGAGTTCATTCGCCCCCTACAGAGAAACAACGCGCAAACCCCAAAATCAGTCGTGCAGCCCGAGACAATTTTGCTGTCTTCGCCATGTTTTACAGTTAGTACCATATACTCTGGGCTAATCTTTTCGCCGACCTGGCTTCACACAAGGTTCACTCCAGGTGTACCAAAAGTTTGAAATAAGAAAAAATATAGAGTGTTCAGAAAATATTTTTATTTTCAATAAAAATTATTATTTTTAAATCTCATTGTTTGATTTTACTAGAACATAAAATGAATAATTTACCTTAAAACTGGATTCGTTTGATAACATAACATTTGATCAATCTTGTTCACAGAAAATTTGGTGTTTTAGGATCCATTAATATCGAGCATTCTTGTTGTTAACGGAGAGCCATGGTTTCTCCTTGGTTTTACAGCCTTCCGGACTAGCTTCTAGAAACGTTCTATGAATAGTTGAAATTTCTTATTGATTTGTAATTACAAATCAGCACTGAGGTCTGAAGAAGTTTTTTTTATTTTTCAACGATTTCTTCAATAACTTTCAGTTTTCTCGGTCTGTTGTAATGCATTTGTGCCCGATTCTGAGCCTATTAGTGTGTTATCTAGTAGCACCGCACTGTCAGGCGTTAACCTTACACATATTTAGATATCTCAACTTGTGATTAAGTATCTCTTCTCGTGCAATAACTGTATCTGTACACGTTTCTTTTACGGTAGACAAAAAAATCTCATGGCACTCACCGCCTTGAACCGATACAGAGAGACACCACAAGAGTAAAAATACAGCTGTTGTACATTATGTGTGCTGCAACAGGTCCTCTAATATCTGCAAGTATCAAAGGTTCATCCAATTCTTTTTTCTTCGTCATAAACTGACTGTTTATTGCACTTTTCTTCAATTTACTTTTTAATTCCATTTTACGAATACTTAATTATTAGTTCTGAAAAGAACATATTTTTACAAATTTTAAAGAACACAACGAGTTGACGATCCAACAGGTAAGAAATAGATTTTGAAAACTTGCTGCACCGATTGTACTCGTCATCGCACCCCCCTCTGCTCTTGGGACTCAGATTTTGCCATTGCAATAAAGTAATTCTTAAACAATAAGGTATTTTATCTATCATATTGTACAGAAATAAACCAAAGATAAACTATACTTGTTTAAAACTACCATGGTCTTTTAAAGATTTAAAAAAAATTTATATGACATGTTTCACCTTTCGGCATTATCAGATATTACTTAAAAAATTGACGCAAATTTCACGCTCACGCTTGATTTCTAATTATAAAGATTCGAACCAATATCGTTAGTAATCTTATATACAGTGTGATTTTATATTAAAAATTTTCTAACAAATAATCTTCATTTTCTAAAAAATTGGTTAATATTATATACGAGTATCTATTCTAAAAGGTAATCTAAAATAATTGAACTTCCCAGATTCAATTGCTCATTCAGTAGTATACATTCATGATATTGTAGATGTTTCTTTATTTCAAATTCTCTTAAAAAATCAAGGTCTTGCTTCTTGTCACTCATATGAAGGCCTATTTATAATAACAAAACAAACGTGTGCGTGAGATGTCAATTTCTTATGTCATATCTGATGATGCCGAAATGTGAAAGATGTCATAAGAATGTTTAAAAAGCATTGAAATACGGTAGAAATTTAAGATAAGTATAATTTATCGTTTTTATTAATAATGATTAGATTCCACAAAGTAAGGGTAGAAACAATCATTATAAAACCAAAGATAAATAGGTACTTCAAATAACCTTAATGCTTTACGTTTAAGTGGGGACATATGTTAGTTCATTTTCATTTTTTTGCATTTTTCAACGATTGAAACCTTCAAGAATTTTGTAAAATGTAACATAAAATGATTTATCAAGTTGGTAACAATAATAACTTGAAAACCTTGTTGGAACTTTTTTTTCTTTGAAAAAAAGGCAAGTGAAATTTGAAACGAAAAATTCACTTTCAAGGTCCGTCAATTTGTTTAAAATTTTAGTAAATCTGACAACGACAATAAAAAAAGCACTGTTCTTTAAGATGCCATTAAATTTTTGCCTTTCAGATGAACGAGCAAGGAGATATTATTATTATCGTGAATTACGGTGTGGCAATATTTGGAAGACTCTTTAAAAAATGAAATATGATTTTTTGCGACGTTTATTGTTCTCATGCTAATAATAGTCTGAATTTTATATTTATTTTACATGTATTTTTAAATTTTTATAAAAGTGCAGAGTAGATGATTTTCATTAGAGTAATATGCACTTGGAGTTCCGTAATTTCTCAAGGGCTAGATGAGGACTATGGGGTGGTACCAGAATCCAATATTATTAGAATGTCTTTGAGGATCATCTTGGTATCAATTCTCTAGGTTATTAGTAGTTTTTCTTTCTGCTGCAAAATGTGTAGATCCAATACAGGATACCGAAAATGACTTTAAAACAGTAAAATAACATAAACACTTATTTAGTCAAAGTATGCAGTAAGTAAGTAAGTGAATATTTTCAATTTTTTATTTTTCTTGTTGCAGAACGCTTTGTATTTTGTCAAGTTTTACTAAGTCTGTGTTTAATGGTCGAATATTTAAGAAGTCCGAACTGAGTTTGGTTTCAAACATTTTTAAACTTGGTAGTTCAATGCTCTTGTAATTTTGGACTTCAAATATTTGTAAAACGATATTGTCTATTAACACAATTTTTATTTAATTCAATTTAGTAACTTCCGTTGTGTGGCACATTTATAAGAGATTTTCAACCTCTTTGGGAGGCAACTACTCTATCTTTGATTTCGGCTGGAATTTGGATGCTCTTATTCGTACATTTGGAGTAATTTAAGAGCTGACCACAGTGTGCATTTAGAGAGTTTTTTAAAACTTAAACGTTTTGATAAAAGAAATTTTTTTGCGTAATCTTTTGACATCCCATATCTGAGAGAACGTATTTTGATATTAGAAAAGAGAAAATTGGAATAAGGTAAGGAATAAAGATGATAGTAAATATAAATGTTGGTTTCTACTATTGGTAATTTTAACATAAATATAATACGATTAAGTTTATTGTAGCTCTAAATTTTTGGTACTTTTTCCAAACAATGTTGTCTAGGGTTACTTCAAATGAAAATTTATATTTACTATTCCTATTAAGTTTGGGTTTGGGTTTACTATTACGTCGTAGAAGGTATTTAACTTAGCAAAACTGATTGCTACTTCGATTTTCTCTTATAAATCATGTATGATTTGAAAATTCATAGAAAATTGTGAAATCATTTTTCCTAGTGTGAAATAATGGTAAGTTTCTATTTGATCAGCACTTCTATTTTTTAAGGATTGTTCTATTTCATTAATATGATTTTTTTAAATTAATTGATTCTAAAATAATGATAATTATTTCTAAAGTTTATAATGGAAGATTGCAGCATTTGGTGTTCAACAAGAGTTTTAATTTTGTTTTGCATAACTTTGGTCAGAGATTTTATAACAGAACCAAGTCCGTCAAAAAGTGATCTTTTAGTTTTTCAAAATGGGATTAATTAAATTATTTTATCTTCTATTGTTTAAATTAAGTTATAAGATTTTTGAAATTCATATTTAAATTAAAAATGTCAGGTGATTTGGAGAGTGAACTTTGGAAATTTTTGTACTGTTGTTTTAGTATTAAAAAGTTATATATATATATATATATATATATATATATATATAAATAGAGGGGGAAGGCTAGAACTATCATATAAGTTATGGAATTTGGAGGTCTGTGAGTAAGCGTCGATGATCCAGAAGAATCTTTAACATGAGGTTTTCTTATTTTTTTTTATATACACGGTGGGCCATTGAAAACGTAGCGCAAGGCATAACTGTTAGTGTTTGTTTGTTAGGGGGTCAACTTTTGACCTATAAATTAGGGCAAAACCTTCAACCCCCTAAGCGGGGGTGCCATCCCCTAAATTTTTTCAAATGGGAATGAAGGTTAATTAAAACCTCAATGAAAAGGGTTTTCGATTCCCTATACATTGCTGCTTTGTCTTATAAAATTCAGTCCACTCGTTTAGAAAATTAGAACTTTGAAATGGCAGCAACACGTTTTCCAAAAAATGTAAAAATTAAATCGCTTTTACTCAAGACCCTACTTTATTATTGAAGTAAATGCTGGAAATGTTGTCCGCCAATCTTCATACAGTGATACAGGTTATCTTCAAACCGCTATCGTACATTTTGGAACACTTGCGGTGTTACTTCGCGACATACGTTAATGATTCGTCCTCGAAGGTCTTCCAATGTGTCAAGTAATGTGCATACACTTTGCTTTTTATGTCCCCGCAAAAAAAAATCTAACGGACTTAAGTCAGGTGACCAAGGAGGCCACTCAATTGCACCTCTTGGTCCTATACAGCGACCTGGAAACGTGGCGTTTAAATAGTTGCGCACATTTTTCGAGTAATGTGGAGAAGCCCTGTCTGTTAAAACATCATTTCCTCCTCAATGTATGTAAGTTCTTCCTCTACAATATTAGTTAGATCTGGCTCGATGGCATCTTCAAGTAAATCCAGCTACATATGCCCTATTAAATTTTCAGGAAGGAAAAAGGGACCAACAAGGGAATTTGCAAAAATACCAGCCGATACGTTCAACTTTTGAGGGTGTTGTGTGTGTACCTCGTGAAAACCTTGGGATTGCTGTCGGCCCAGTAACGACAGTTGTGGCAATTAACTGCTTGTTTCAAAGAGAACATACACTCGTCTGAAAAACACACATTAAATAGGAAATTACCATTATTCACGCATAACTTCGCAAAATTGCATGCAATGATCAAAGTCGTCTTCATTTAGTTCTTGTACTAATTGAATCTTATAGGGATGGAATTTGTTTTGGTATTTTTTTAATATTCGCCGGATACTTGTACGATCCACGCCCGTTGCACTGGCCAATTTTCTTGTACTCACCATATATATTCACTGCAAGGCGAAATTTTGCGACCAATTTGTGAACAATTTTCCCAGAAACATGTCTATCAGGATGCCGTTGGTTAAATAGCTCTGCTATACGATTTCCACATTCATTATTTTTGAAATAAAGCTCAATTATTTCCACTGTTTCTGGAATTGAGTACACCATATTTGATGAATTTAAACGGTTCAACAATTTGGAAACACCTTAATCTACACCTATCTAGCAATTACAAAATTTAGGGGATGACACCCCCGCTTAAAGGGTTTAAGGTTTTGCCTCAGTTTTCAGGTCGAAAGATGATACCCTAACAAACAAACTTGACGTGTTTCTGGATTTTTTTGAAAAGTTCATACCCTGGCAGTTATGCCTTGCGGTAAGTTTTCGATGACCCTCCTTGCTTATTGTTCCGTAACTCGCATATGGTACGAATTTGACTTCACGAGGGAAAAATGTGGACATTTTGCAACTATATCGTTCTAATAAAATTTGACGAAGAAGTACAAATATTATGCACAAAGTCCCGTTTCTATAGTTTGTCTCTTGGTCCCGCAAATAATTAACCAAAAATATTTTTTTCTCAGGCTTTCAAACATATGTGCGTTTCCAAGTGCATCTTTAGGAGTTGAAATAAATTTGATACAAACTTTCAAAACAATTAACAAAATATTAGTTTACTTCAAATTTTAAATTTAATTAACTCAAAAATTAATAAAGTCAATTCGTAAAATAGAGACATAAAAATCCTTTCAACTGAGATATCAATCGATCCCTGCCCCTATGTAAAATATTTAAAGAGAAAGCTGCCTGGCGAAAGGTTTCAACCTAGGATAATATTTTTATTAATAAAAATGAATATTTAAAAATATGCTTCATCAAAAATAAAACTCGATGTGATCTTTTTGTAAAGAAGTTAGGATCGAATTTTATAGTTTATTAAGTACTACCTACAGTACTGTTTCTTTCTGTTTATTATATTAATTTGTATTTTGTGTCTGTTCCCATCATATATAGAATTTTTACAATAATATTGTACCACTTTTTTCTTAGTTGATTTTTGAATTTAATTATACTGGATTTACTATTCAACTTGAGAAATATAGTATGAAAATATTCAAACATTAAATTACGCGAGTGATATAGATTTCAGCATTTTGTATATAATTATTTTTATTAAAATATTGTTTATCGATAAATGGTAGCAAAGCGGTAAAATCAGATACACCACATCAAATGATATAATCGATATAAAATAATAGGATTATTTAGAACATAACATTAAATTTAATGAAAATGTCGCGTTAACGTAAACAACAAGGCATCAAAAGCATCAAATTTGAGGTCCGTACATCGGTGGAGGGTAAAGCGTAAACGCGCCACTACCCAGGCGGCTTATTTTCAGGCCCTTTAGCCCCTTTTAGACCCTTTACGGTTGACATTTGGTGACATTTCGCGCTGCATCGTGTGGTGCCCATCGAACAATTAACCTTTAAGTTTATTATTAATAAGCTCTTCGATGTTTCGGTCTTTAGTTGTTTGCCCTTTGACAATTTGGAGCCATTTCGACGTAGATAATCGACTCTTTGTGTTCTAGTTAAGTCTTTTCAAGATTGCTCTCATAAATTTGGTATTTTTACGTCTTTAGTTAAAAGAGTTATTTGTATAATGGTGCAAAAACAGTTTACTTGTTAGAAATTTACAGATTGGGACCAAGCTGAGTGCTGTAATTTTACTAAGTGTGACAAATACTTTTTTACATTTTTTTCATTAAGTGCTTTAAGGTACTTGGCTACGGGTAAAGGAATTAAACACTAACTCTACTATCTAAAATTAAGACATTTCTAGAAATAAGAGCCAAAACTTAATTTGCATACTCAGTTCCTTACCATATATAGGGTGAGTCAATATAGACGCGACGGTCCATAACTTCAAAACGGTGCAATTGATAAAAATTATGCAAGAGTACTTTTTTGTGCATATTCAAAAAAGTCATATTTTGAAATCAGTTCCACTTATACAGGTTGTTTTCAACGGTTTGGCTGCTACAGACATCTAAATTAAAAAAAAATGTGATTTTCAGGTGGCTGTAGATCCTTTATTAAACATAATAGACATGAAGTGTGATACATCGTTGAAATGAACTCGGTAAGAAGTTTATAAAAATGTAAAAACATACGGGGTGTTCCATTTAAAAAAATATAACTTATATCTTTTTTTTGGGAAACCTGTATACGTGAACTAATTTCAAATGATGGCTTTTTGAATATGCAGAAAAAAGTACCTTTGCAAAATTTTCATCAAATACACCGTTCTGGAGTTATGGACCGTCGTGTCTACGGTAACTCACCCTGTATTATTTCATTTCCAAAAAAATATAGAAATCATACGAGGAATTTACTTTGCGAATTATTTTGAACTGATTATTGTTGGTTTTGAATCCCTTAGCCACTAACGAAATTATTGTGTGGCTATTAAATAACGAGATTATTGCTGCAAATCTAGCAACATTGCAAATGTCAAATCTGGAATCTCCGTATCCCAAAATAGGCTTATCCCAAATTTTGTAGAATTCGGACTAGCAATTTACGAGTTAATTCTCCGTTTCCAGACTTTTTGGTCTACTCTGTATATTTTATTCATGGAACTTTATGTCTATTCCTTAAGTTTCATATTTTAAAATTAAGTGCAATTGTACAGGATGTTCCATAACGCCGTGCAAGTTCTAAGTTATATTTTTTTAAATGAGACCCTGCATTTTATCATATTTTCATAGGTGATTGGTGCTAGTCTAGCTTAATAACTCAATAGAACTCCTTCCCTAGCTTAAAAACAGGGCGAGTCCAAACTCGAATACAGAATTTTTTTAAATGCATCATCCAGTATTTTATGTCGGCAAATGAAAGATATTTCACTATACTTTCAGTTTGATTCACTATTCCCTATACCTAAACTGAACAACTTTGGATCGTAGCAATACAGGATTTATACGCATTAATTAACTTGTTAAATATCGATAAAATTATAAGAAGTATAGGAGGGTTAAGTTAATATAAAATTTATAATAATTCTTAACAGTTTGATATACAGTGCGAACCTTTCACTATCTACCTTACAATAAAATATCAAGAACAGGTTTATTTTTATTTCTCATTAACCACTTTTAGATTTGAGTGATAGATTATTTGAAATTGTTTTTATCTTTCTGTTCAACGGTTTAATTGTAATTATTTTGTATATTATATAATGCGAATGTTCCGTACGATAAAATATTTTTGAAATGCTCGATTTTTTTTCTAATGAAGAATTTTCTAAATATAAAAATAACATTCCTAACATCAACCTCAATGCAGGGTCACTGCTCCTTTAAAAATTTTAAGCGCCAATAAGGGTCGAGTAGTAGTTTATTTGAAAGAGTGTTTATCTCCATTTAAAACTCTTTGAAATGAGCTATCATTCGACTATTGTCGTTTAAAATTATTAAGGGAGCAACTACCCTGCACTGGGGTTTATATTTAGAATGTTATTTTTATAAAGAGAATGTGCTTAATGAGAAATAAAACTCGACGACCTGTACAAGCATTTCCTCAAATAGTTTATGGTGCTGGAGATATAGTAACATATTATATTTACACTGTATAATAAAATAACTTAAATTTCAATAATAAAGGAAACGTATCACAGTAATTTTATAAGTACAACGAAATAGCCTAATTGAACTCAAGAGAATATTTCAACAATTAGCGTTATTTAAAATTTAAAGCAATTAAGTTGTTGGTTTTATCCGTCGACAGAGAATGAACCCATCATCGATCTCGAATTTTTCCACGATAAAAGCGTTGGGTTTTCCAAATCTAGAGCCACATTTTCATAATGTTTCATAATTGTTTTAAAAATTTCACACATAGGTAATTTACATGTTTATTTATTTATTATTAAGAAAGTGTTAAGTAAATACATAGGTACTATCGGTGACCCATCAAATGTGCGCCGATAAAACTCCCCTGACATAATCGCTTCCGAATATGCACCCCACAAAATTATCCATTTCCTTTATTTTAAATGGTCAAAGCAGAGGTTTTTAGGTGATAAGTCTGAAGACTGTGATAAATTAAGGAAGATAGTTGATGAACACCTCAGTGACAAATATACAATTAAAGAAATTCCCGTACTAAATCCAATTCAAAGTTGTGGGTATGTCGGAAAAGCTCTCTGATGATGAGCTTGTTAACTGCATAAAAATGATTCGGGACAAATTTATTGACTATTTTGTATGTACAAGGGTCATACCATGGCAATTTATAATGGTAAATTGATAAACAATTAATTTTTGTTCAATGTGTGTGAAAATTAAAATGATCTAATAAAGGATTTAAAATCTTACCATGTTTGTGTGTGTTCTTCTGGTACTTTCAGTGATTATATTTAAGGCACCACTCACAATATTTAACCATTTCAACGAAGGTTTAAATATGTCGGAAGCGGCAACATCAGCTTTTTTAAATCACTTATTTTATTTTTTTTAAATCATTTATTTTATTTTTTCTTATATTTTTAATTTTTTGGAAGAGATACGTCAAGATGAAATTAATAATTTCATTAAATCTATGCCTAGACGGATAGATGAGTGCTAGAGCTAGAGGAGGTCTTATACATTATTAATTTTTTTGGCCTTATTTTTTGTTATTCGGGCATGAAACTTTAATCACATAACATTTAATTATAGACAAATCCTGTGTAAAAAATGTAGCCCAATATTACTATTACAAGGTGTTGCATTTTCCATGTAATTCAGTATATATATAATCTACATGGAAGACATCTTTCTTTTTATCAATAAAAGTCTACTACGTATCCATTTAAGAATATCTTAATGAAGAAATATTCTTACAATCCTGAAACATTTAATTGCTTAATATTCTAACAAAATTGGCAAATTCAATTATTTATGCGACATGGCAAAAATTATATTCTAACCTCAGACACTTCATACTCAAATTAAAGTAATTAGCCTTTGGTTCCCACAATAAACAATAGGGCTCTTTAAAATTCAAAAGATGCCGCAGTTCATGGTTTATCTCAATTTTGTGTTCGAAATCAGACTCAAAGTACGTGTTTGGTAGGACAAACACAGTAAGAATGGGAATATAAGCAGCTCATTAGGAAGATCTTCGATGGAAAATAGGGGTTGGAAGACGATAAGAGGTGACTAAGGGTGGGAAATTACTTTATTCACTTTATACATGACGCGTTATATATTATATTTTAAGTTAAAGTATATTTTTTGTAAAATAAACATTCAAAAGTTTTGACAAAATAAGCTAGGGCCAGCTTTCTCAAAGTTTATTCCAAGCTACATTAAATTTATTAATTCATTATCGTTGCATTTCAACTGGGTGAGCGTTAACTAGGGGAAATTTTGATAACAAAAAAAGTTGGTAAAAGGAAAAAAAATGTGCCCAAAAATTTATTTTGGGTGTTCTTCTCCAGAACAAAAATCCGACTTAGTCTAAACTATCTTAGTCCAAAAATGTTTTCTAAATTAGTTCCTTATGAAGAGACAGTTTCAAATTATTTTATTAAATATCTCAAAAAAGCTATTACTAAAAAATTCATTCTTGGCGCAAAAACATAGCCTTTAATCGGTCACTCAAAATGCCATATCTTTATTAAGTTTATTGCTTAGTTACCAACTACATAATAGTATACTTTATGGTCCGTGCAGACATAAAGACATAAAAAAAACAGTTTTTGATTACCTTATAAATAATTTTTATTAATAAAATTACTGAATATGAAATTAATGTATTATGTAAATATCTACTTAACATTATTTAGTTGAATTCGCATAAAACTGGCAATTCTGGAAGTAGCCGGTGATCATTGATTGCAGCAGACGTTGATTCTGGTTTCATTGTCTGAATATCAAGTTTCTATAAGAAAAAGTTAGATCTGGAAAGTATACCTGCCAGCATCATTCAAACCTCATTGTTTGAAGATATAGTGTCCTCTAAATACTCTTCAGTAACGAACCTACTTTTCCATCTATTATGGCGCTCCAACGTGCGGTCATACTGGCTCCAGCCTTTGCCAAAAGTGTTGCCGATGTTCGACGTTGACAGTGAGCTGTATCCTTGCCAGGATCGTTCAAATCCAGATATTTCGCAATGATGAACGGGATTTTTCCAAATACATGTAGTCTCTTCACGAAATGAAGCATTAGCAATGGGTAGTTCAATATCACCAATTCTGGCAAATATTTTTATGGATATTTTTTTTTTTGGTTTTGGTATAGATATGTTGATGATTGTTTGGCTGGTTTTACAGGTAGTTATAGATAATTAGATATTTTCTTTAATTTTATTAAAAATTTGGATCCAAAAATAAAATTTACTGTTGAAATTGAAGATAACAGTTCTATAATTTTTTTAGATATAAAGATCAAAAGAGTAAACTGTAATCTTCAATATTCAATTTATCGCAAACTAACTCATACAAATATGACTATCCCTTATAGCTCAAATCACCCTATGTCACAAAAATTAGCAGCTTATAATTGAATGATACAAAGAGCTTTTTCAATACCAATGAGTAGGGATGATTTTAAAAGGGAAATTAATATTATAAAACAAATCGCTACCTCTAATAATTATCCATTACATCTAAATATAGGTTTCTTTTCTACAATATCTTTTAAAGTAAGAAACAATGTAGGTTCATTTTTATTAAATGTAAAACATAAAATTAATAAATTTTCAAAATCGGATATTTATATACTAAATTGTCCGGATTGTAAGGCCATCTATCTTTGCCAGACACTTAGAAATTTTAACATAAGGTGCTGTGAACACTTACGAGCTTATAGAATAAATACTTCATATACGTGATAAGAAAGAAGAACTTGATTTTTTGGAGGAA
This sequence comes from Hermaeophaga mercurialis, assembly GCA_951812935.1. Taxonomy (NCBI): domain Eukaryota; kingdom Metazoa; phylum Arthropoda; class Insecta; order Coleoptera; family Chrysomelidae; genus Hermaeophaga; species Hermaeophaga mercurialis. The sequence goes on from OX638363.1 coordinate 34,918,760, forward strand.
TGTGAAATAAGGAAACACCTAAAATATCCTTAATATACAGGATTGAACCAACAATTAAACCTGGGAAGTTCAAATATCTTGCATAACCTTTTGGACTAAATACCTATATGTATATTACTATCCAAAAATGTTTTTAGGAAAAGAAGAATATTGCTTAATAATGATTGGTTGGGGTGTTTGTGACATGAAATTATTTATGATTATAAAAAAAATCCGTCAATTTTCTATCAAATCTAGAAAATGCTGTGTCAATAACAGCGAACTTTAGGTCGACTGAATATAACTTAAAACACTTTGGAATACTGTGGAAATTTAGATCAGTATAATTTATCTTGTCACATTTATTACAGACCTTTAAGTTGAGGTATCACAGGATAGGGGTTGAATTTGAAATTTTGTAGTTCAGACAACTGCTGCTACATACTATTAAACTGCTTACCCTTCTATTCTACCGAAACAATTTTTGTGTTTACTAAAACAAAATTCATTGTTCAGAGCTATAGCCAATCCAAAGTTTTGAAATTGGCACTCTGTATATATATTATTATTTAAAGAAATGTAAATTTAAATAATCTGTATTTTATTATATACTTATAATCAGGATGTTTATTCGTTATAAAATGACAACCAATTTTATTTTGGTTGATTATTCCTAGAATTAGATTGAGTAATTTTATGAGAAATTTCTCTTTAAAGGGGATGCACGGAGAATGAATTTCAATTATATAGTGTATCTTAAAAAATATAGTTCATATAAGCAAGGATTTTTAAAGAGGCAACCTATATTTTATTACATTTTTGAGTTATTCCCACTTAGGTAATTTTATCGTTGTGCCACATTTAAGCTTATAAATCAATGGTTTGGACAGTAAACTGCAAATTAAATATTGGATTTTACACTCGTCTTGTAGATATCTTCTACATGTCCCTATCTTCAGTTTTTAAAAAAATCTTTTAAAATTTTAAATTTTTACGTTCCCATATTTCAAATGAAAATATTCCTACATCAGACATATAAAATGAAAATATAGAGTGGCCAGGAGAAAACTAAAGAGAACTTTTATCAGGAACTGCAGTAATATTTTAAACAAACTTTTCGACCCGTAAACTTTACCAACTATTTATATATCAACTTTTGGAACGGTAGAATATGGCTCCTTGAGGATAAAAGTAAAACTGTTTTGTAAGATTAGATTCCCTCAAGACTCGGTAAACATCACTTAGTTAAAACTTGAATCTTTAAGACAACTCATTTCAAAAATTCAATTCATTTATAATATTTATTATTAAATAAAATATTAATGTAATAATTTGCAATCATTTATAAATCCAAGTTTTAATCTATCCCCATAAGTCGCATTATAATTGCAAAAGTTTCTACATTGTATTTATGTGTCATGTTTTTTCTCCAAATGAACAAGTAAAAGTATATGGGTTTGTTTATTTCAACAGCGTTTTATAAAATTGTTAAAACGAATATGATTTAAAAATAATATATTTTTAATTATCTAAAAAATCAATTCCACCTTCAATTAAACGGTTGGTAACACATAATTTGACTATTAATCTATAGATATATCTTCAACAATTTTATTCCACACGTCTAGTACATTCTTTAGGGTATTAATAAAATGTTAATAAAATTTGATTTTTGTAAGGTGCTTGACAAAACATGTCTCAGATGTTCTACTTCTTGTAGTGAGAGCCCGACAGGTGTATTGTCAAACGACCCCAATTGGACAATTTGACATCAACTTCTGCAAAGAAGTATCGTCTGAAATTCTTACTAAGTTATCTAAATGAGCTCCTACGGGTTTTTGCATCAGAGAGTTGTGATTCTCTTTCAATGGGAAATCTTGCATAAATTCACACAACGTGGGAAACATTTCAAGACACTTTTCTAATAATTTGTTGTTCCATAACTGCATTGTTGTAAGTATTGAAATAGTTTCAAATTATGTATTATACATATATTTTGTAAAAATTCATAATTGTTTTATCGATTGGTTGTTTTATTTATTATATTTTAAGGGATAATGTGCGGATCATGTAAACGTTTTGTTGGTGCCTTTTGATTGGATATTGAATCATTGAGGGTCACATGATTCAAGAGGACAACAAATCGGTTATAGACGGTAAATTTAGGGCTTTCAACATATTTTGATGACAGCGATGGGATTGATGTTGATTATTTTACATAAATATGATTTTACAACAGCATTTTTTTACAAAATTCTTTGAAGTTGAAGATTAAGTATCTTATGTTTTTCAAAAATGTCATACATATCATACATACATAAGAAAACTTCATTAAAAATAATCTGACGTAGTATCCTGTTGTATGCTTCTCAGCCTCCTAGCTTAAAAATAACGCTATTTCCCTTTTTAGTTCTTAAACATGCTTGACCATATTACCGCGTGACAACTATCTGGATGAGGAATAAACAGCAAAGATTTATGTTGAGCTCCCATATCTTCACAGAGAACAGAGAGTATACTTGATTGTAGTGGTGTGATTTTTATATAGTTAACTATTTCAATAACTACTGTCAAAACTGTATTTAGTCTTAGACGATTTAAATGCTAAGACTTCTCCATAAATCATACAGCGTGTTCAAATAATTTCTGAAGATTCCTTCTTTACCAGCGCTTGTAAACTGTTGTATTTACCAGACATGGCTTGAACACGATCGGTACAAACCCCAACACAATTTTTCCAATGCAACCTTACCTTAGTAACAGCATCATTTGTAATCTTGAACAATTCCATGGCTGTAGTTCTTCGTTCAATAAGTTTGCAAAACAATAAATCTTCACATATTGTAGAACCTTCACAGTATCTGACATAGTAAATCAAATGAGATTCATTATTGGAGTTGGTTGCTTCATCAAATTGTACATCAAGCTCAGATTCAAGTTGTTGCTAAATATCAACTGGTATATCGTTAATTCGTCTACAAATTATACGGTTTGATAGATGAATATTGTAAAGTAATTCAAGGGCTAAGTTTTCATCAAACATTGTTTCTAAAACGTACTTGGAAGCGAGCAGAATAAGTTGTTCTGCAATAGTGTGTGGCTTCGTACATTTAGCTACTTTATAAGCCACTTTGTATGATGCCAAGAAAGCTTTTTCATTTACTGTCAGCAATTTATAAAAATTTGATTTCTGTTTTTTGAATAATCTCAGGTTTTTTCAAAAAAATGGTGTGGTCACGCGGTTTCTAGACGCCTCTTAAATTTATTTGGTTTCATCCTATTTGCAATCAAAACTTTTAAACAAATACCGCGTTTACTTCAAGGCTCGTAAAGCAGAAATTTTGGTATGCCACGTTGTATTTTCCTGTTTTAGATTTTGGACGTTTTAAACTTGGACCTGTCGATGTATAAGTCTTATTCTCCTCAAGTTTTTATTTCAAAAAAATATCCACACTTATAACACACAACAATGTTTAGTTAGCATTAGAACACCAAACTTCAACACCAGTAGTGGGCACGTTGAAGTAATTAACAACAATCGCAAATGCACTTTATAGTCGCGTCGCATGTTTCAATGCAGACAGTCAGATAAACTTCGATACCTGATATGAACTTTCCGACAGCATCTCTTGCGCGCTAAAGAGTGTTGCCTAGTGCCTTGTCACTAGTGCAATTTAAATTTCTTCAGGTTTGCTTTTAACTCACGTCACAGAATGGTGGGGGCGCGAAATTGTTTGATTTAAACAGAGGGGCACTAAATACAAAAGACTGAGAACTGCTGCACTATACAATATCTAATAATTCAAAAGTAGTCACGCTCAAATACTATAATGAAGAGGAAGTCAACAACGACATGGATCAAGCACCTTTCCTGGCTCTATTTTCGGTGGCTATATAAATTAATAATAAATAGTAGGAATAATTGTTTATTCAATAATAACTATTTATTTGTTTTCTTGTGTAGCAAATTGTCTCAAGTACAAATTTGATAATAAAGTTTAAAATCTACTTTTTATTAACTTTTAAGCTCGTCTTATTAATTAAGCAGGTGTCGGATCGATGGGACAATTTTACATATTTGATTAAATGTAGTCTCTCACAAATTATTTCTTTGTTAGACTTCTTTTTTTACTAAATAAAAATAAAACAAAATTATTTCGATTCTCCCGCTACTACAATAGGATTGAATCGCCACTGCCAATGACGGATGAACACATAGCAAAATACTAGTAAATAAAAACTTCTTTTCGAGCCATAGACAATAGAGCAATTTTTAATAAAACCCCTAAGCTCGTTCTCGCCAAGGCAACACCCTGTCCCTGTTAGAGGTCAAACGTTAAAAATATGCTTCACAAATATAACAACAAAGAAAAGGGGGTGTTCGAGCCGATACCGAGACCTTATTGGCTTTTATTCTCTATTATATGCCGCCTATTCATTAGAAACATCAAAAAGTAAATAATTTCATTAAATTTCTTTATTTATTTCATCCATGACCGCCCCATAATTCCTCCATCGTCGAGCTAAATTTAATAAATTTACATTTAGAAAGATTTCGGCCTACGAGCGCTATCAGGCCTGATCCATTCAGAGATCAGTGTAATGCCAACGAAAATTGAAGAAACGAGAAATTGTTTTTTATTTGCTTTTACAACTCTTTCATTTTTTAGATATTATGATTTTTCCTAAAATTACGTCTGCTATTGATCCATGTTATGTATTTAGTTTTTTATTTATTTCCATATCGTTTGCCCTTATGAAAAACTTATTATTTTTGCTCGATCGAATTAAAAAAAAACTTGTTATCTGACTTCCTAACTTTAATCAGCAAACATTCGACTATAATAACTCATATCCAAATAAAAACAAACATCATCGACAAAAATGTATGTTTAGTTCAGAAAGGTAGATAGATATATTTACTTTAGAGTGACTTTCCGGCTTAACCCCTCTGTGATCTTTTCAGATCAGGTGTCCTTATCCTTAGAGCTCGGTTTCTCCCTTTAATCTTCTGATCAGTCATGGCTTGTCTCTACAGATAAAAGCATACCGCTAAGATAGTATTAGATAGTAGGTTATGGGCCCAGAATTTTAGAGGTACGATTGAAAAAAATAAAATAAAAATGTTGAAAGAACTGAAAGCAGAGCTCAGAAGAGAATTGAGTTCTGGAAAGTCTAAAATATAAGTCCACAGCAGTTGGAGGTTTACTAGTAAATGAACATCTTGATGGCAGTAATTATCAACACTAGATGTTCTGGGTTAAAATTTTTTTGGTAGATGCAGGATTGCAGTGTTGCATGTAACCTAAAGAATGATCAGCTATAGATTCAAACACCTATCAAAGGCCGTTAGCAAAAATAACTTTGTCTTTAAGATCATGTGCAAATGCAGAAACAAAGAGATGCAATTCAGCTCAGAAAACATGAGAACAGTTAAAAAATGTTTATGAAGACTCCGGTATTGTTCATTTGATTGACCTTTAACTCAGTTTGTTTAAAATCAGATTTGAAAAGTGCACGTCAATGGAAGACTATATAAATGACATAGTATATATTAATGAAAAATTAGAGAATATAGGAGAGCCCTTTAAGGATAAAGTTGTGGTTGGAATTATATTAGGAGGATTATCTGATGAATATAAATCTTTAATTCAAGGTTTGAAATAAGCATCATCTACAGAATTTGTCAAAATCTGCTATTGTGGCAGAGTATTAAAGATATGGAAGTAAAACACGAATTAACATTTTCTAGCAAATCAACAGGTCGGAAACACTATAATTTAAAGCCAACAAATGTACGAAACCAAAAAAAGGAAAGAAGAAAAAATGCTCCAAATGGTTAAACATGATAAATCAGTAATTTTTAACAAAGAATATTGTTCCTCCATTACAAATACTAAAATTCAACTTAGTAAAAGAAACAAAATCCGTACTGCTTCAGAAATAAGTGGTATGTATCGATGAAATAATAATCAATTCTTTGCAAATTCTGTAAATTCAAAGGATAATTTAAGCATTGGCAATCTAGATTGGGACATCTGAATGCGGATTAAATGAAAATTCTGAAAAATATTTCGTTTGGTCTAAATTTTTCCAAGAAAAATGTCAGAAATCCTTGCGAAATTTGCATAAAAAGAAAATCTACCAGAATACCATTCTATAAAATTGCAAGTAGAAGGTTTCTATGGTCCGTTATTGGAGGTTTCCTAACTTTTACAATTGATTTTAGTAGAAAATCTTTAGTTTATTTTTTAAAGACTGAAGTAGAAGTTGATAATATGTTTATAAAAAGCGCTAGAAAAATAAATTCGACAGAGTACTAAATGTCTAAGAACCAATAATGGAATCGAAAATACGAATTAGTATTTAGAAGAGTACCTTAAAAGACAAGGAATAAAATATGAGACGATAGCTTCTTACAGTCCCGAACAAAAGATTAAATAGAACTTTACTTGAATATGTTAATAAACTCGAGTTTTGGAAAAGAATTTTGGGCAGAAGCTGTTCTCACTTCTACGTACTTAACTGAAAAAATGTGCTCCAACCAAAGCTCTCGAGAAAATGATTCCTGAAGGAACATGGTCTGGAGTAAAACCAGATTTGTCACATTCACATGTTTTTGGTTATAAGGCCGTTATCCATATTCCAAAAGAAAAAAGAATAAATCTAGATCCAATAGCTGAAGAAGAGTATATTGTGACGATACTAAATAGACTAATGAGATTATATACAATTAAATAAATTTTGTAATATACAATCTCAAACTAAAATAATAGGTTTAATGAGCCCAAATATTACAGTAAATTATCTAAATGATCATAATGATATTTTCTGATAGACACAGAAAATTTATTAGTAAAATCTGAAAGCACATTAAAATTGGAAGTCAATGTATAACATTCAAATATTGCAATTATAATTAATATTAATTAGATATATTTTAAATTTAGTACAAAATAAGATCAAATCTAGACATGTTAAATTACAGGATATGATCATTCAAGATCAGGTCTGAAGAGGAATTTGTTCTTTGAAACATAAAATAAAAATATTATGAATCAAATATTGACATCATATCATATGGGTACTATTAAGAAAATATATCCAAATTATTCAAAGATTTTTATTTAAATGTATGTTAACTCAATGTTAATTTGTAAAAATAGTCAAAACATTATTGTTGGATGTTTTAAATAAATGAGAGAAATGACATTTATGGAGCTCTATGGTAGAGAGTCGCTTTAAAGATTAAAGTGTAAAATTTATTTATTAATTTAGTTGTCACCAATTTATTTAGTATTTATTTTTTTTATAAATAACACAGATTTTAATTTAATTTCAACTTAGTTTGTTTAATTTTTAACCATCAGCTGGGATTGTAAATTTTTAAATTTTTATAATAAACACTATTACGAAATAACACAATACATGGTTGGGCTAAAGTATGGAACCATGTAAATATCTTTAAAACGAAACGGACGATGTTTATAAAATTTTGCAAGTAAGTGCAATGGGGAAAATGCAGCTGATCCTCATTTTTTTGTTAATAATAACCGTAAATACCCTCATCATTTTTAATTTCAATGGGACACCCTATATATTTTCCAGATTTTGAGAGACCTTGTTATTTCGAATTCGTAAATACTGGGTTTAGTGTAAAAAATCTGTAAAAACGAGGAATACGGCACTTTAATAATCCACAAGTTTTTATATATTAGAGTAAAATACCATTTAGATAAACAAATTGATATTGTTTGTATTAATAGTAAGAAATAAACGAGTACTATCTAGTAGGTAACTTTTGCCAAACTGTAAAGTTGTAATTTACTGGAATAAATTGTACGATTAAGAATGGTTCACTTAAGTGAAAAAATCGTATTGAAATATTAAAGATATTCGGTTATGGTGATCGAATCATCGAGTGGTCTGCTCATTCTCCAGATCTAAGCCCATTAGATGTTTTTCTTTGGGGTTATCTAAAATGACGTGTTGATTGAGACAAAGAATTATTGATGAATGTGAATTAATACGTGAAGAAGCCTTCTCATTAAAAAAGTTGAGGGTATTTCCGGTTAAACCGGGAGTACATTATTAACAAAAAAATGTACATCAGCTACATTTTGGCTCATTGGTTCCATATTTTATCCCAACTCTGTATATTCATAGAGTACACTGAAAATCTTAAATATTTTCGCTTTATACTTCCAGAAGCTAACAAATTAATATTAACAAGAGATGCTGTCTTTATCAAATAAGAAGTATGTGATTCAGAATTTCCCAATCATATTCAAAAACAGTTCCAATTAGTAGAAGAGGAAGATACATGTGAAGATAAGTTAAAGAAATGTGAAAGCTAAAAGGAGATCAAGTTAGTATGAAAGAAGAACAGCCCTCAAAACATGAAACTGAAGACATCGAAATTGGTGATAACCGACCTTCCAGAATAAAGGTTCCCAATAAAAAAATATCTAATGAAGACTACATTTATCAAACGATGATCAAATTTCAAGTCAATTGAAGAAGCGTTATCTAATGAAAACTCAGTTTACTGGAAATAAGCGTTGGAAGAAGAATTAAAACCTCATCAGTAAAATAATACCTGTACTCCAACCGCATAGAGAGCCGATAAAATGCTAATGGGTTTTCAAGACAAAACTAACTACAACTGGAGAAATAGAGTGATACCAGAAGAATGCCCATTCAATACTCTGTTAGAACTCTTCGACCATTGTAAACATATGGTAGGAAATGGTACATATTTACTCTCAATGTTGTAGGGATTTTGGCTACTTGATTTTGGAGACTCACTAGGAATTCATGCCGTCACGTCACATCGTAATCGGGAATATTTTATTTCTTTCCTGGCACTAGTTGGGTTTATTCTGGTATTATGATTGCTTCGCGTATATGCCCAAATAATAGTAATAAAGTGTATCTCATGAGATATACTTTTTTTACAGTTTAATAATAAAAATAATATTAAATGTATTACCTGTTAATAACAAAGTAAACAATTTGAGAGTCTTGATACTCCTGAACTGAACTTTGTATCCATAAATAAGGACCTAATTCCAAAAAAGGGTCCTGTCTATCTAGAGGCTGTATATGTATATTTATAACTATTTTCTAATTTAAATACCAGCACATTCTGTTTTTTTTATTAATTGTAATTTGGCTTTTATTTGCGATGTACAATGAAAAATTTTTAATAATAACAGTGAACATGTAATTATATTTCTACCCTATTACAATTACAAAACAGATTTGTAGTTATTAACGCTATTTAAGAGGATTTAAGCGTATTCAGGCCTGATAAAATCCCGGTCTACTTGAAGGTAAAGGACGTGTCAGTGAAACTTAATAAAATCCAAGTAAGCTTGGTGAAGTGAATAGAAGTAACCCTAGTAACCCGATACTCGGAACAATTGACTGTTGTCTGCCGGTCGTCAGTCAAGGGTGGCTTGATTTTACAATCCCCAATTAGAAGGCGTGCGTTTAGCATTTAAGGAGTTTGTCATGTGAGTAATTTTCGAGATAATATTATTATTTGGCAAGTACAGAGACGGTCTTCTGTGACATGTCCAATAATGCGTTACCTTATACTTTTTTATTAAATAAAGTTTGTTTTTAGACAGCTAAACTTATTTTATTAACACTAAACATTCTGACAAGAAAAATAATTTTGTCTCTATTCAGCTATCCTGTTTTGAAATATTCCCTGGGTGATGTAGACTCCGCGCACTCCCACTCTTCAGTTATTTTAGGGGAAAGAAATGCAATAGAATTAAGTTCGCAATCTAAAATACATAGATTTTTATTGGTATTACTGTTGTGTTTTGTTATAATAATAATAATAATATCTTTATTTAGCAGTAGCTATTTCTTTATAAATACAAAAATTAGCTTGACAATTAAAAGTATGAAGAAATATATACAAATTTGCAATATAAATCAAAAACAATAAAAATGTAAAATTCAATAAAAATATTTTGACATTTGGTGAATTTTTAACCATTAAAGGAAGACCGTTATACAATTTCAAACCTTCAACCAGTAATGTTTTTTGCAATGTCTGATTGTTAAAATGTTCAACATTAAATCTTTCAGCAAATCTAACATTGTATGCTAACAAATCAGCTCTCCTTATCAAAAAATTATTTAAATAAGGCGGTACCAATTTATTGCTCATTTTATAGATTAGAATTAGATTTGCTTCAATAATCATCTGATCCATTTTTAAGAAACGTAATCTATTTAACATATCTTCTATTCTAACATATTTATTACATCCCAACAGAATCCCCATTGCCCTATTTTGCAACACTTGCATTTTATGAATACCCTCCCTACTATAAAATATAAACAAAGACAAACAATACGAAAATTGAGAGTAAATTATTGCGTTTTATATAATGCGTTTTGACCAATCAGATAACTTACAGGCTAGTCTACCAAAATATCCAATTTTTTCCCCAGTTTTTTACAAACATATTCAACATGCTAACATAAAATTAACTGCGGGTCTAATTGAATACCTAGATATTTTGTTTTAAAAGCTTGCTCTATTTTTTCATCATCTATCATAAAATTGAAATTATTTTCACCAAATTTATTACACGCCTGTCGTGTACCAAAAGCCATATATGTAGTTTTATTTCTATTTAATTTAAGTTTTTTAAAAGTAAGCCAATTTTTAAAGATTTTTAGCTCCGAATTTATCATATTTACCACCTCTGCAAAATTTGCTCCTGCTACAGACAGAACAGTATCATCTGCATATAAATTTACAAAACTTTCAGGAAAGTACAATTTTGTATCATTTATATAGAGTATAAAGAGCAAAGGGCCCAACACACTCCCCTGTGGAACTCCGTATTTAACTTCAATTTTATCTGATATTTTATTATCGATTTTTGTTGTTTGATATCGATTACTCAAATAACTCTCCAACCACCTGAGAGCTGTGCTCTTCACTCCATACACTCTACACAACTCAATCAGCTTCTTACGAAGATATAGTTTCGAAATCTCGCTTTAAATCCAAACATATTTATAACGATATCACTCTTATCGATATCCTTCTTCTATTTAGTCAACACGCACTTTCACGAGAATGCCCACACCGAAACCCCGATTGACCTTCGTAGAAAATATTGTTATGTTCCAGATATTCACTCAGGTGTTCATGGACGACTAGTTCCAAAAATTTTCCAATAACAGGAATTAGATTTATAGGCCTAAGATCTTTTGCGCTCTTCACGTTGTTAATTTTTGGTATTTGGCCTTTGAGATCAGTTGGTACTACACCAGTACTTAAGGATGTGTTTACTATGTTCAGTAGAGTATAGCCAACAACATCAAATAGATTCTTTAAAAGTTTAACCGTTAAAACCTCATCTCCCGACGATTTGTTTTTTAAACCAACTATTATCTTCCTAAGTTTATTTAAAGTTACTTCTTGAAATCTCTGAAAACTGTTGGACACCTTAAACTTCACTTTATTAAATTTTTATTACAAGGTGGTACACTCGGAATCACATCATTTATACTATTTATAAAAAAAATGTTTAGTGAATTTTCCACACTACAATTATTGTTTACCGCCTCTAAAGAAGATAAATCAACAGACTTTTTTCCTTTACATACTATTTCTTGGAGAGTTTGCCACATTTTTTTACTATCGTGACGATTTTGAATTATTTTCATTTCATAATAATTTTATTCTTTTTGCCACAATAGTCTCACAACTTTATTTCTCATACATTTATATTTTTCAAAGTCATCGTTACGGTTCACAAATTTAAAAATTTTATAAAGCCTATCTCTTTCTTTTTGTACGGCTTCCACCTCATCATCAAACCATGGAATTTTCTTGATAAAAAGTTTTTTCTGGAGAGGTGAGATATTTTCAATTACCCTTAATAAGTTAGGGCTAAAATTTGTGTACACAGCATTCACGTCGTTTGAGGTATACTCCCAGTGTCTGTCTATTAGATCACTTTTAATTTCCTCTATTTTATTATTATCCAACTTCCTAATGAATTCACTTCTAGGTTCACTATATAAAACTTGTGTAAGATTTAAACCAACTATTTCGTGATCACTGATCATAGGATATATTCTCTCAGTCTCCTTCAGTAAGCAATATTTGTGTACACATGATCAACTAGAGTTCCGGAAACATTTGTTCACCTATAGTAGGTTTGGTAACTATTTGTTGAAAACCCGCCGAAACGGCACTAATTAAAAGTTTTCTTCCATTTGTTGTGTTTTCCATTAAGTTTATGTTGCAGCCACCCTAAAATATAGAATTATTTCTAATAATATATTCAATATCAAAAATTGTTTCCATAAAACTCAAAGAACCTGACAAATCGCTTCCATTTGATGATCTGTAAAATCCGCCCAAGTACAATTTTTCGTTGTTTAATTGTATCCTTTTACATATATTGTTACACCCTCTGTATGCCTATTATCAGAGAAGTTACCAAAACAATTATATTTATCAATTTGAAATTCAGATTCTTGTATCTCAGGTGTAATATGCGTTTCGGTAACTATTATTGCTAAAGGTTCAAACTGAGTGAGAAGTTGTTTGAGTTGGGTATGATTTTTTGTTTGTCCCTGTATGTTTACCAAAAAAATGAGTGTATTCATTAAAGCATAATAATGGCTATATATCGTATTTAATCTTACCTTTGTTATTCTTAAGTTGATTTTGGTAGCTAAGGCAGTTTGTTGTCCCAGTTCTTTGTTAGTACTTTTGACATATTGAGTTATCGTCACTTTTATATATTACTAGAATGAGGAGAAATTTTAGCGTATTGGGAGGTGCGCCTGAGCATAGCTGACCCGGTGTTTTCTTATCAGGAAAGGCCTATTGAAAATATATTCTAAATAGAAATGGTTTACGTTTACAAATACTTAAGCTAGTTCCAGCGTACTATATGGTGACTAATTGGATGACTCTGACGTCATTAATTTAACTGGTGACGTCGTACCTTCGGGTTTCTTCGCCATAGAGATTTGCGAGTCCCAGAATGAACCGAATACGATTCCAGTAGTGTAGTAGTTTTACTTTTGAATTTAATTGATAAATTAATGAGAGAGATAAGAACATTTTCAATAATTCTTTAATTATTTATATTGGTAATTTTCCAGACCGCCTTAAGGGAATGCTTATCCAGAGCGCTCTAAAACGTCCCGTCAAAAACAAAATAATAAAATATTTTATAAAAAAATAACTTCTAAAAATAAATATCGTTGAAAAACATATTATATTTTTTTGATACTAACCACGATATTATATCAGCTTTTTCCCAGTTGGATGTTGGAAGTTGTTCAACCCAGCGACTGTGATATGACGCGTTGTCCATCAATATGACAGAACCCGGTTCTAAACGCGGCAATACAGATTTAAACCAATATTCAAAAACGAAACGAAAACATTTAAGCCGCCTTTTACAAAACCCGAATCACTACCGATATGTGTTATTATTAACCGGCGACCTTTTCCAGGAGGAGCTTTGAATCCAGTAGAAAGGTCCTCAAGGAAACCTTGACGATTAGTTGTTATGCTGAGGTCCTGTCATACTTTTGAAAACGTTTGTTCCTCATTTACGCACGTCTCGTCCAAATAATACATTTTTCCCTAATTTTCTTTAAATATGTTCTCCACCATATTATTATTTCGTCCCTTTTTATTAATGAACTATTACGGTTCCGCTTTAGATATTTAAATTTCATTTCGTGCAATGTTCTCCTTAAAAATGTAATTGCGAAATTTGGTAAACTATCGTCATTCGTAATTGCCGTGTTAATTTTATCAAGAGTCGGGATTTCATTTATGAAAAAAAAACAGTGAATTATCCGTCGAATTGCGTTTTTTACGGTATTGTCTAAATATTGGATTTTACGCCCTGGCTTCAATTTAAGTCTTTTCGCGACATCTAATCCTTCCGGCTTTTCTTGTTCGATAGACGCAATAAGGTTTTCTTTATTTTCCCTAGTTATTCTAAAAATGATGCTATCTGAAACCTGCGTCAAACTACTACAAAATTCTACATAATCGTATACTGACCTTTGCAGAATAATGGGCGCGAATACCGTCATATATCCGTCATATATACAATAGACCATTCTCCCGGAGTTAATATATGACGTATGAGTTTAGTACACGCAGAATTTGATTTACTATAACTTGCAACGTCCTTATCCATAACAAAAGTTCCTAAATAATCTCTACTTACCGAAAATACACAAATTAACCTAATATTACCCTAAGGGCGAATTATATTTTCACGATGGAAAATAACGTTTTTAAAAATAAAATTATTACTTTATTATACAATTAAAACAGATTATAGATATTACAACTACGAATGACATTTACTAACTAAACTTTGTAGTGCAATTTGTCTATTTATAAGTTCCTTCTAACGTCTGAGTTAACATATTACAATGAAAAAGGTCCATTGTTGGTGGATGACATAATTCGCAGTTTGCGGATTCAAATAGACTGACTAACTTGTTACCAAAGTTGCTACTTCGAAACACTGACAATTTTGCCTATTTGCTGTGTTTGTTTACTTGAGAAGGTAAGAGGACGTGCGACAATTAATAATGTAAATAAATTTACTTATTCTACAACTGAAAGTGAGTTATTTCTCGTTTTTACAAATTATTTCCACTAAACCCAGTATGTACGGATTCGAGAAATAACAAGTTCTTTCATGATCTGCAAAAATATATAGGCTGTCCCATTTAAATGAAAAAAGTTGAGGGTATTTTTGGTTAAACAAAAGCTACATTTTGGCTCCTTGCACTAACTTGTAAAATTTCATAAATACCGTCCATCTCGTTTTAAAGATATTTACTTGGTTCCGTACTTTATCCCTACCCTGTATATTCATAGAGTACTGTGAAAATCTTAAATATTTTCGTTTTATACTTCCTGAAACTAACAAATTAATATTAGCAAGAGATGCTGTCTTTATCGAATAAGAAGTATGTAATTCAGAATTTCCCAATCATATTCAAAAACAGTTCCAATTAGTAGAAACTCCTGTTGAAAAGGAAGATACATGTGAAGATAAGTTAAAGAAATGTGAAAGCTAAAAGGAGATCAAGTTAGTATGAAAGAAGAACAACCCTCAAAACATGAAACTAAAGACATCGAAATTGGTGATAACCGACCTTCCAGAATAAAGGTCCCAATAAAAAAATCTCTAATGAAGACTACATTTATCAAACGATGATCAAATTTCAAGTCAATTGAAGAAGCGTTATCTAATGAAAACTCAGTTTACTGGAAATAAGCGTTGGAAGAAGAATTAAAACCTCATCAGTAAAATAATACCTGTACTCCAACCGCATAGAGAGCCGATAAAATGCTAATGGGTTTTCAAGACAAAACTAACTACAACTGGAGAAATAGAGTGATACCAGAAGAATGCCCATTCAATACTCTGTTAGAACTCTTCGACCATTGTAAACATATGGTAGGAAATGGTACATATTTACTCTCAATGTTGTAGGGATTTTGGCTACTTGATTTTGGAGACTCACTAGGAATTCATGCCGGCACGTCACATCGTAATCGGGAATATTTTATTTCTTTCCTGGCACTAGTTGGGTTTATTCTGGTATTATGATTGCTTCGCGTATATGCCCAAATAAGAGTAATAAAGTGTATCTCATATGAGATATACTTCTTTTACAGTTTAGTAATAAAAATAATATTAAATGTATTAGCTGTTAATAACATAGTAAACAATTTGAGAGTCTTGATACTCCTAAACTGAACTTTGTATCCATAAATAAGGACCTAATCTAATGAAAACTCAGTTTACTGGAAATAAGCGTTGGAAGAAGAATTAAAACCTCATCAGAAAAATAATACCTGTACTCTCTCTGAACTCCCACCGTATAGAGAGCCGATAAAATGCTAACGGGTTTTCAAGACAAAGCTGACTACAACTACAAGAAGAATGCCGATTCAATACTCCGTTAGAACTCTTCGACAATTAATAAAGTAAATAAATTTACTTATGCTACAACTAAAAGTGAGTTATTTCTCGTTTTTACAAATTACTTCCACTAAACCCAGTATATCCCATTTAAATTAAAAAGTTGAGGGTATTTCCGGTTAAACCGGAAGTATATTATTGACAAAAAAATGTACATCAGATGCATTTTGGCCCATTGCGCTTACCTACAAAATTTCATAAATATCGTCCGCTTCGTGTTAAAGATATTTCCATACTTTATCCCAACCCTGTATATTCTAATAATACTGAAATTTAATTGTGACACATTACACAACATTAATTCTGACTTATACTATACCATGAAAGATATAAAATTGTCTTTATACCACACTACTCGAGGTAACTTTGCGATTATCATTGACCATGAAAAGATCCTGTTGGAATTAAAAAGAAATTATATTTAAAAATTATAATATTTCGAATACAAAATGCTGGTGTGCTATTTTTTTAAATTCTCTATAAAAATACTTTTCTGTACTTTACAGTATAGAGGTGGATTTTTTTGTATAATAGAAAATCGTTGGGCGGACATGAAATTTTACATCCTTTAAACGGAACTTGAGCCTGAAAATTGCTAAATTTGTATTAATTATATCGGATTTTCGGTCAAATATTCTGAAATTTCGGCATTTATTATACTAAACAATATTTTTAGACTAAAAAAAATAATTATAAACTACAACTAGCTTCAAGTGCAAAAAAATGAGATATAGTATTCATTTAATATGAATGAACGAAGTTTCAAGACACCCATCAAAACTGTGCAGTTAATTTTATATTTATATTTTCTGGTTTCCCTACTAGATGTAGTTTTATAAGAGAATGTATGTTTCTTTTTGTTTTGTAACACATTTTAAAACGTAACACTAATTTTTCCTTTCATTTAATATATTCCTAACTTCTTTAAATTCTTTGTAATATTCACTTTACTTTTCTTTAAATTATTATATTTATATAATTCCCCATTTTATTTAACATACTCTTCAAATATGAAATCTTTCATAGCTGATATAAGCAATATTTGAAAATTACGTTTAATTAAATGTAATTTTTAGTAAGAAACAAATATAAACTCTTTTAATTTTATTGAGATTTCGACAATCCCAGATTCGGATCTACTTGGTCATAGTTTTCAGATATTTCAATACGTCAAATCTGATATCAGCGTCGAATAGTTCGTGTTGTTTACATTGACTTGAAAAGTTCATGTCGGTCTAAAAATGGAATTAAATCGTGAAAATTTTTGTCCTATGATTCATTACGATTTTCTTTTACTATGCATCTGAGCCCGACATTAAACAGCAGTAAACTATATTAGTCTTTCGAGAAGAAGCAAATCCAACAAAAAGTGTTCACGCACGAAGCACTTCGATGGTCGCCTGCTTCTTCAGAAAAACGCCCTGTACCATTAGATTTTGAATGTTACAGAACCATTTATTTGCCAGAAGTATTCGAATAAATAAGGAAAACGAACCTCTGTCAACCCAATACGAGTTCTCGCTCGAATTGATAGGTCATCCTCTCTCAATGACTCCTTTTTATTCCAATACATCAAAAATAAATTGCATGGTCAACGTTTTTCGACACCTGAAGGAGCGGTTGATGCATTCAAACCGCAGCTTTTAGAGATCATTCAAAATGGGAAAAGTTCTTCAGAAATTGGTTCAAACTCATGCAAATGTGTATTGAGAATATCTTGAAAAACAATAAAGTTATTTTCGATTGATTTTTACTTCTTTATCAAACTTAGTTAGCACGACAGATGTTTCATATTATGATCCTGTATTGTTGTATCATGACAGTGTATACTTCATATTTTATGTGCAATTTGGATCATACAATAATCATGTTATCATAATGTTATTATTATTATTATGATCCTTAGAACATAAATTACTGTTATATTGATATTTGGGGTAATTTACTAAACACTTGTTATTATCCGAATAATTTTTTAGTGAAGGTTTTCACAAGATATTGTTTTGGTTCCTTAAAGTATTCGTTTCAATATTTTTTTAAAATTTTTCTGTTCTTATTGATTTTTAGTTTCCCCGGTATACAGTTACGTGTAACAAATTATTCTTCCTAGTCGACTTCACAACCCAGTAATGAGGCTTCCGGCTCCGGTTAGTTATATTAGCACCTTTATCTTTTGTTTTGCATTCTTTGTAAAGTGAAGGATCCTTACTATTTTAAGGCCGAGCCCTTTTTTCCTTTTTCTTTGAATCGAGCGGCTGACATGTCAGAAGACAACCACTTTAGTTAAGTGACATCTTTTACTTTTTACGCGGACTAAATTGCCAAGTATGGAAAAGGGATGTAAAGTACAGCGTTTTTTTAAAAAGCACTTCCTCTTAGGGATTAGAAAAGGGGCGGAAAGATAATTATAATGACGCAATGAAAATAGCAAATTGGAAAAATGAATAATAATTAATTATAATGTTTTCAAAGATATGTATTAAGTAAGATGAAAAAATATTTTTCAACATAATCTTCTAAATTAATCATTGATCCAAACAGTTTTCCTCTTCTGTTAGCCATGATCACCAAAAACGATACGAGTTATGTTCGAAATAGCTATAAAAATCTTTATGAGTTATATATGAATCTTTTTTGTTTATAATATTTGTTAAATATGCAACCCAGCTTTCTTGGTTAATGTTGTTAATGTTTTGGATTTTTTTTATTATTTTATTTTTATTTTTTTATTATGGAATTTTATTATTTACATATATATTTAAATTGAATCTGATAAATGCATACATTTTTATAATGACTTAACTAAATTTTCCAACTTTAGTACACCGCCCTCCAACCGTCCTTACAAACACCATCTGTAGTTTTTGTTGTTTGGACACTAGCTCAACTTCAAATTGGACTTCAGCTTCTTTGCTTCTCTTACTGTTGTTCCGTAATCGTTTTCTTTTATTCTCACAGCTTTTCCGACTTGGCTCTAATGATACACCCAGGTTCCAGATTTATTTTCCACTCTTGTTCTCAATTTGCGCCTTTCTAAAGACTCCTGATTTTTTTGACAGTTGTAAATGACACTGTCCTATTTATTTGGTATTCCAAATAACAACTTGCTGAATTAATTGCATACATTCAACGACCAGTAACTTAAATTCAAAGTTACAGCCAAAATCATCTACAATGAATCTTTTATTCAAGCTCTTCAATTCATATTGCTACTTGTAATAATTTATTTAAAATTTTTATTTTTGTTTTACTATACTTAAAAATCATGGTATTCCCCCTTTTCCCAATATTATTTATCTCTTAGTAATCAACAAAACAAATTCGTTTATATTCTTCACCGATTTTACATTTATATGTACATATTGTAATAGGGGAGTTAAATTATATTACAGTTATGTTTTTATAATTATGCCCGGTATGAATTTAATAAGTATTATGTGAGATGCAATTGGCTACTTATCTCAGGGCGAGTTTAAATAAAAATATGGTTCAAACTTTGTAGTTTTTTGTGCTGTAAGGTAAAGTTTACTCGCTTCTATTGATAGTACTATTACCCTTTTCTTATATTTTTGCTTTTTTTAGGTTACACAAAATACAGTTTATATTTAAGGAATTATTTCAATGATAATAAAGAACATTAACTGAATACTTCAGTTATATACGATCAGGTAGTATTAACAACTTTTAATGTGATTATTTTTTTTTTAATTTGAAATTGATGTTAAGTAATAATTTTGAATTTCTTACTAACAAGGATGTTTTCTCCTTCAGGTCACAAACAGAACAGAGCTCCGTCAAATTCCGACGGAGCTTAAATAGTTTTACGAAATGATAGCATTCTTTATGTTTAATTTTTTTTAGTTTTGACACTTAATCATTTAAACTTCAAATAAATTATTAATTACAAATTACAACAATATACATTTTTACTCATTTTTGATTGTATCCAAAGAATTTACTATATATAATTAAAATATGATGATTTTACTTGCATCTTGGCATTATAATTTTTATTTCTACATTAAAATTTAGTTTAGTATTTAGATACAATGAATTACTTTAATTTTGTAATAATGGAAAAATTTTAAATTCTAACATATTTCTAAGTAGTGACCAAAGTTTAATTAACAATTTCTATTAAATTTACAGAATTTTGATTGGTTTAAGTATTATAAGTATTAAATAAAAATCAATGAAAATGTTCTTATATTGTTTTAACCAATTTTATTGTGATGCATGTGTTTATAACCACCAATTTTTGCTTAATCCATAATTAAATTATTTGATTTCTTCTTTTAGACGGTTACAATATGTTTTATATATATTTTACTTGCTTAGAAACAGTTCTTACTTTTTGTTTCATTCTCGTAGAATATAATTTTATTTTAAAAATAGACTTTTTAAAAAGCAATTTCCAATTTTGGAATAAATTTAATTGACATTGTTTCATGTTCTAAAGAATTCGAGAATTGGTTAAAGCAAGTTTATTTGCCTAGTTAATGATGTTATATTGCAATATTTCCCGACCCATATTACAGACATAAGGAATCATGTCATTCAAAACAGTGTGAAATGAAACCACGTACCTATCCCTACCTTGAACTTAAGTGCACACTCTTCATTAAATGTGTCACTCAAAATAGTTATAAATACAAAGAATAATGTACAGTTGCCCCTCAAATGAGTTCAATTTATTCAGCAAACGTTCCGAAATTCAATAAACTGATAATTTCATGAAATGTTTACTAGGGACCACCACTCAAATCATCCCTTTGCTGTCAATAGATACACTGTAAATAAATTACATCCACAATATCAACACTAACTGTATTATTTTTATGCCGAATGGTTCAGTAATTAACTGCTAAAAGCGCTCATTTGACCAAAATGCACCCATTGTGATGTGTTTCAAATACAGGACCGTCCTTATGTAAATTGTTGGGCTAAAAGAAGAAATCAAATAATTTAATTTTGGATTAAACAAAAACTCTGTATCAAATATTTTTAATACCATAGCATAGAACTTGAAAAGTTAGGATAGCAACACGTAAACCGTTTTTATTGATTTTCAACGTTTTGACTGCTACATACATCGATATTCAAAAAAATGTGATTTTCAGGTGGCTGTAGATACTTTATTAAACATAATAGACATAAAGTGTGATACATCGTTGAAATTAGCTCGGAAGAGGTTTATAAAATGTAAAAATATAAGGGGTGTTCCATTTAAAAAAACAACATTTTTGTCTGGCACTACGTTCCTGAAAACACTGAATATTTGGGACTAATTTTAAAATGTGAATCTGAACACTGCCTACACGTTTTGTAAACATTTTTTTTCGTAACTTCAATAATAGCGGACTAATCGAACTTTGCCACACTAATACCTCACCCTGTATATATTTTTTGATCGTTGAATATCATGAAAAATATCTATTACATAACAAATAGATTTATTTTCTAAACAAGGTCAACTTTTTGGGACCGCTTCTTAAATCGTAGCTTTAATAGATAATAAAGATCGTTCTTGTATTTGATGGAAAGATATCACGAAAAAATACTTAAAAATACATAAAACACAGGTATGATAGCAAATAGACGGGCTATCAAATTATTTTTCTTCCAGAATAATAGCAATATTTACTAGCGAACCTGTTCAATTAGATAATACTGGATATAATAAGAGATTAACATTACAATGTTGTTTAATTTATTGGATTATTAAAATATTTTGATTTGTTTGTGTCTTTGATTGTAATTAATAATATAATATTGGCTCTATTTCTACTTTAAGGAAACAACTTTAAATTTTTGTTTAACCGATGGCATTTAAATTGAATTTTGCATATTGAATAATTTAATAATTACAAACACATTTTTTGGTCACAAAGACGTGCGCAAATACATAAGAGAAGTAATGAACAAAGCATAAATATCAATAATAGACTACATAATAATAAACAAAGAATACAGAAAAGAAATAAAATATTCACAAGTTAGGAGAGTCCTCGAAATATACTTTGATCATTATTTGATTAGGTCCAAAATAAGAATAAAGGAACTAAGCCAAGGAAACGGCAAAAAAGGCACCAGTAAACATATTTTAACGAAAGATATAATAAAACTATAAACTAAGGTAAATAGACACATTCCAGTTATATATAAAATAGGTAGAAGAAAAAATGATAAACATAAAACAAAATATTAATAACGGGTCTTTGGAAAAACTATGGTAAACCTTCAAACAAAATATATTAGAAAGTCATCTATGTATGCCACTAGTTGTTTAATATTTGTTTCTAATAGCATATATGTAATTGACTAGTTTAAAACCTCACTGGTTTATTTACACCAAAAAACAATTTTATAGGTATTATTCTAGTTAGAATTAATTTGTAACGTTTCTTTTTTTCGCTTAGATCAAAGATCGCTTGCCATATCGATGGATGGCTAGCTAAAAGTCGGACTTGAAATTGATATGATATACCTATTTTATTTAATTTTTAAATTATAATTACAAAAAATAATATAAACATGGGATGTATTAGTCTGGCTTTATTAAATCTTAAGATCAAATATCAATAAATGGCAGATTTTAAAAATTTTTAAATCTCGCAAGCTTTCTCACCACTTTACGGTTACATCCCTTGAGAAGGTAAAGAGGAAAAATAATATGATCCTAACAAAATTAACGTTAAAAAAATGCGTGAAATGATTTAAAAAGTAAAATTCCAAATAAAAATTAAAAACCTGCATCGCCGCTATCATCTTCACTAGACATATCTGCTAGACTTATGATACACGGATGAATCGGAATTTTTCTGTAGCTATTTTCAGTAGGTTTCATATGACGAACGCAATTGGAGCACAACTCTGGACTTATTTCTGCAACATTTTTGATGACGTCTCAAATACTTTCTGACAATGCAGGAGTGACATTCCTCTTCCTAACATCCCCTTTGATGTTGCTCCAAATTAATTCAATGAGGTTGAACGTACAATAATACGATGACAAACGTAAAACGGTATGACCAAATGTTTTTTCCATCTAATCAACAACGTAATTGGATAGAATGATAATGACGTGTGCTATTCCAGCCACTGCAAAATTGCAATATATTATTTTCTAGCTACTGGGAACAGTTTGCCAAGCCTACAACATTTCTATTGAGTATCCAAAGCAAGTTTATTAGAAATGATCCCAGAAATATATGATACAATATATAAGGCATGGAATCAATATGTTCATGTAAGTAGTTTTATTGAAAATATTATTTAACTTACATTTTATTCATAAAAGATATATTTCAACAATACCTAATGCACTATTTATTCGTCTGTCTGCTGAATATTCTCTTGGGTTATTTCTGCTTCGACTTCTGTTAGCTATAATCACTAAAATAATAAATATTCGTAGAGCTGCTTTGTGAAATAAGAGGTTACGTATCTACTGTTGTGCAACTTGTGTTGGTAAAACAAGCTGATGATGATCTTGTTGGTGCTGTAGAAAACATTGAAGCAGCAAATTTTTAATTATAGATTGTCATGATTTCGTAAGATCGCAGAGAATAGATTTGGAATTTTTAAAAGCAAATTTAGAATATTTGAAAGAGTAATTCCGTTTTATCTTAACAAAGCAGTAGTATTTGTTGTGCTCTTCATAACTGGCTGAGATTAAGAGAAGGTCATAATTATCTACAAGTTGAAATTATTGATACGGAAGGCTTGACATTGGAAACATTATTCCTGGCAGCTGACAACAGATGCAATCCAATGCAATACTCATCCTAAAGCAAAATCTCGGAAATTATTCTTATTAGCTGCTACACAGCTTCAGGACAAAATTGTTGATTATTTGTAGGTAGAGTGGTTGTACTATGGCAATTTTGAATGGTATATTGAAAAACTAGTAATTTTTGTTCAATATAATTAATGTGTGTGAAAACTAAAATGATCTAATAATGGATTTAAAAATTTACCATGTTTGTATGTGTTCTTCTGGTACTTTCAGTGATTATATTTAAGGCACCACTCACAATATTTAACCATTTCAACGAAGGTTTAAATATGTCGGAAGTGGCATTTTTGTTCATTATAATTAATATGTGTGAAATCTACAACGATCAATTAAAGAATTTAAACTTACCATGCTTGTGTATGTTTTTTTTGTATATTCAACGATTAAATTCAAGGCATCATTCACAGAGTTAAACTATTTCAAAGAGGAACATTAGAGTGCTTCATTAGATGAGGAAAATGCTTAAACGACGGACGGAGGTCTTCGAGGCGATTATAAATACATCGCATATTTGACTTTTACTGTCTTTGAAACCGAGATACGTTTTATGAGTTATATTAATTTTTTCCCGGGATCATAACTTTCGAACCATCCTATAAATCTGTTTCATATTTGATACATATGTTTCTCATTCAAGACGCAATCACTAATCACAAGAAAAATCCGGATTACCAAAAAATTAAACAGCGATTGTATCCTTGAAACAACACCGTGTATATCGAAATTTTCAGAACTCGTTTTCAGATTTGAAAAGAGCATTAAAATTTTATTTGTTTATTTTCTAGGTCCGTACTTGTAATATTTGAACATTTTTTTAAACTTCCTATATATGTACATATATTTAAAAATTTGTGTTGTATTAATGTTTTAGTAAAAAGAATTAAGAAAAACTCAATCGCTTTAATCCAATTAAAGCAATTTTATTGTCTTAAATGGGCAAAACTAAAGAAAATTAACATACTAAATTAAAAGGATACGAACTACAAAAATTGGTGAAAATACCCTCCATTTTGGCCTATACATTCATCTTCTTGCCCTTTTGGAAATATCTGGCAAGTTGATCTAATTAACATGCAAAGTGAACCAGACCAAAATTGTATTTCATCTTCAATTATCAGGATTATTTAACGAAATTCACTTTGCTACTAGTATTAAAAGCAATAACAGCTGAAGAAATTGTCTGTCACTGTCGGAGTTTCGTCAACAATATCTAAGATATTATACTCGGCAATTAATACATAATCCGAACAATCTTTGGGACACTGATACAAAACATTGCGGATTAGGTTGACGCCTATTTGGATATTTTACATTATAAAGTCTAGCAGCAGCATGAGCTCTGCAATGTGCTTCGTCGTAGGTAATTAACATATGATATTTTTGATTGGAATACATTGCAATTTTCTCTGAATTATTGAAATTACTTTACCAAACGATAAACTTAAAACGATTAAACGATCTAAAACATTTACAGACTAACAGAATTTTATGATCCATCTGGGAGATATTCCTTGGTTACATGACACATATTTTTATTACAAGTGTGTTACCCTCAATTGAGTTGCTACGTATAAGTTTGCGAGTAAATGTTTGAAGTGAATTTTTGTGTTAACTAAAATGGACACTTACAAGATTCTTATGCCTTCAGAGAGAACTGGAGATCTGATTCTGGGGAACCCCCAGTATGCAGGTATATAGATGATAGGTCACTCAAATAACAAACAAACTGAACTTTTTCTAACCTATTTTATTGGGCGAGGAACATGTGAAAATTACAATAAAAATGAAATGAATAAAACAATGCAACGAATTGAGTTACTCATGTAATAAGTATTGGAAAGTAAAAGAAGTAAAATCAAATATTAGGTATTTATTAATATAAGAGGTACCTGATAAGAGAAGCTTGTGCAACAAAATCAAACAATAGATTTTTTTTAGTTTTTTTATTAAGGCAATGCCGATGGGGGTATAAGGAATTCAAATTGTATACCCTTCTCTTAAGCAAATTCAAGGGACATGTCAGAATCATTTAAATTGTATTTTAGCTTTTCAGATAATGGAGTTCTTTTATTTTAAGAACAAAAAAGGAAAGAAACATTGTTTTCAAAGAATCCAAGTTAAGAGAATGATCGGTAAAGGTTTCAAAGATTCTTTTAGATCGCTATTTATCCAGTCATTGGCAACAGCTACATCGTCTGGTTATAGCATTTTGTTATATTTATTGCAAAAATCTTTAATAGTAAGGGCCTTTAGATACTTCTTTGCGGAAAGCCACATACAATTTTACAAGTAAGGGGGCAGCATCATCAAAACTGACCTTGGTATAATCGAGAAGAACCAACACAGTAGCTTTATTTGAATCAATTCTTCATCAATAGCGTCAGATAAGGCAGTAGCGCTGACACATCTATGTCAGAAGCACTAGCTATAAAAACATCTCCAAAATTACAATATATCAGATCAATAAGAGTCGATGAATTTGCAGTAATGTGAGTAGGTTCTGAATGTATTGAATAAGACCAAAACTCTCTAAAATGTTATTTAGCTGAAGAGTATAGGAAGAATGGAGGTCAAGTTGATTAATATTGTAATCACCCATCAGCATTACTTTATCGGATTGCGCATAAAATTATGGCAAGACGTACTTTAAATAGCTTAAAAATTATTTGTGGCTTGTGCCTGCAAGCCTATAAATATTACCTATGATAAGAGTTTCTCGCCCGTACATAATTTTAATTCAAACATGTTCGATCTACACACTTGAAGTATAATTTAGTAAAAAAAGAATAGAACTAACGGTTTCGTGGCTCAATACGCCACCTCTTCAGGTTCACAATACAAAGTTCTGTAATTAAAAATAAAAACCCGGACATAATGATAGCAGTGTTCAAGTCAATACCCCAAAAATTGAAACTCTTTCAGAGTTCCTAAAAACTGATAAATATTTAAGTTCATTTACAGGTATACGGAGTTTAAATATTTTGAATGTGTTAGAACAAGCTGTTAAAAGTGTCTATAAAGATCACACAGATTAACAATAACAGACAGAACAATTCTAGTGTTTGTATAGATTAAGCTAAATCTTTTTATTTAACTTTTTCAATTTTATTTGGCATATCTACGCATTTATCAAAAACGTATTTGTGTGATATGTTGCCTATTTTAGGAAAAATTCTTGGGTGTAACATTCCTTTTCCAACCTAACAACACATGTTCCTTTAGTTTTAGATTGTACAGAAATGTATATATAAAAATCAAAATGACTCTGCTGTCTTGTACGTTTCTACTCTACTTCAGGTGGTCTTATAACTTTTATAAGACAACCATTTGGTAGGAAAGCTTCAGACAAAGCCATTTTTGAAAAAATAAAATTAAAGTCTGGTGAATACAACGTCATGGTTGACAAGGGATTCTTAATTGATGACATAATAATAAGAATAATCTTTATTATCCTTTGGTGTCATATACAATGAATAAGGCAAGTCACGTCTACTTACACATAAAAGTATAAGACAAATATAAAAGCAACAACACAAAAGTTCGTATAAAACACATTGTAAAAACATATAAAACAATACAGCAAATGTGATACTCGTCAAGAAAGTAGAAAGGATTGTTTACTAAAATTGCTTTAAGATCTCTTTGATGTTTTGTGATTTTTTTATAGTTTGTGTGGTTGTGTTGGGCTAAATATATGTTTTCAGCTTTTCTGGTGCTGTATCCATGAACGTCGCTGTGCTTGGTTAAATTATTGATTTTATTAAATATAAATTATATTAATTTATAGATACATGGCCGAAAAAGTTTTTCGTTTTTGAAAATATCTCAACTATCTCTGTAGCCCAAATTAAAAATTAGCCGAATTATCCGATTTTTGTAAAGTAAATACACGAGAACTCTCAGTTGTTTAGCCCCAAATAATTATATTTTGTTTGAAAATAGAGTCTACATATGCATAGTAAATTGTTTTTAGTGAAAAAGAGGAACCAACTTTCGGCAAAAAAGAATCTTTATGGAACATAAAAATAGCTTGTTCTAGGGTTCACATTGAAAAAAGCAAACAAAGGATCAAGGTATTTAAAATCCTTTGTGAAACGGTGCAGTGGAATTTAATTCCTCACATTCATGACATTTGTGGTGTGACAAATCTATCTAGTCCTATATTGGCAAAAAGCAGATTCTGATTAAATATATGTTATATATATATTTAATATGTTATATGCACACATAATTATGTATCATATTACTAACATGCAATTTTCATGGAGGGTCATATTAGGCTTCATTGCATTGTACTTAGAATTAGATATATACTTTGCGTTCCCCTAGTATAATGTTCTAAATAGCGGAGCATGTAAAATTCTAGGTATTTATAAACTCATTTTTTGTTTGTGTACTTACAATTTTATATTTTAAACAAAATATTTTTTAAAGTCTTTTGTGTTGGTGCAAGTATAACATATATTTAATTTAATAGTGTTTATTAATTCACAAAAAATGGCATAGTTTCACGTCATTCCAGGCTCTATGTAACATAGAATAATAAATTATACATAAATTAGTACAATCCGCTACACAATATCTTCAAAATCAGTAGTATTAAAAATATGAATCAAAAACAGTTTTATAGGTAAATTTGCCAAATTCTGTTTATAATGTAAGTTTTTTTATATTTTACTTATCTTCACTGTAGTTTGGCTAAGACATCATTCATAATTTTCTAAAAGCTTCTTGCAGTTTTAAAACACAGGCTTATAAATGAAACAAAATATTTTATTTCAATTTTTATTTAGGTATCTGATAAAAATACATCAAGTATTTGTCATATCCTACAGATTCTTTTAACTCAAGTGATATAGGATAAGAAGAAATGTTTCTTAACAATATTCACAAATACTTTTAATTATTTTTTAATTCCCTATAAATATCTCCAAAATAAAATTTATCCTAAAAAACAATGACAGTCAACGAATTGTATATTTAACAGAACTGCAGATGTTTAACCAGCTGAATCATATAGACTTTTAATATTTTTGATATCAATTGGCAGCCTATTGAAATATTGAATTCTCATGCCTCGATTTTGTAATCTCTGTAATATGTGCCTATAGTTCAAGTTGACCAAATGTAACAAACTGACACAATAGTCAAAATGAAGCTGAATACCCAATTGACTGAAATACAGTTATCCGACTGAAAAATGATATAGAAAAAAAAAATAATTTCTTAGAAATTTTCTTACATACA
This sequence comes from Hermaeophaga mercurialis, assembly GCA_951812935.1. Lineage (NCBI taxonomy): Eukaryota > Metazoa > Arthropoda > Insecta > Coleoptera > Chrysomelidae > Hermaeophaga > Hermaeophaga mercurialis. The sequence continues at coordinate 34,947,812 of OX638363.1, forward strand.
TAATTACAGTGCACATTAATGTCGACATATTCATTGATAATAAAACCTAAATATTGAAATTTCTTCACCAACTGAACAGCTTTTCCATGAATTTTTATTTCTAAAACTTTTTATCAACAGAATGAGAAAAATGTGAATAATCTGAACATAAAAATATAATTCTCATTTGAAAAATCATGCTTAATTTGTTCCGAAATTACACACCATATGTGATTCAAACTAATTTTAAAGTATGTACTTTAAATACATCTCTAGCTTTTGTTAATATTTTTTTATATATCTAAAAATAAGGTCTATATTGAAGTCTGTTCTAGCTTTATATAGTATTTCAATGGGAAAAATGATACCTTTAATTACTAAAATCTTGAATTCCTGTTGAGGAATCTATTTTAGCCCATGGGAGACTTTTGATCAGTATATCATTAACTAGCTCGGTACCAAGTCTCAGCTTTCTTAAGTGAAAGATAAAATACACTTAAAAGGTGCGGGATCCTTTATCAAATAACTTCAAGACAAATAATGTTTAATAGTCTCCTTGAATAAAAGCTTAATATTAACTAAATATACACAAAAAAACATTTCAGCCTAAAACAACATTGTTAAAGATAAATGCGTAGAGGGTACTCTGGCAGATATCACTAAAATTCTATAGAACATTTTTATAAATTAGTCACTTTACATCCAAATAAATTACTTACTGTTTATACATACATGGTGTATCATGTTTTTCAAATAATTTTGTTTTACCTTTGACAGCATTTTACAACAAAAATCATAGTCAATTTTACAATTGGGCAGACAAATGACATATAACACTAAATAGCATGTAGTTAAATTTAAAATACTTAAGCCTAACTAAATTGACTATAATATTTGTGATTTTTTTTAACTTACATTCATCATTTTTGAATCTCAAATAGTTCACTGCTTGTAAGGCATCCATTATAGTCATTTTTGCTCCTGGAAATAAGTATAAAATTAAACATAATAAAAAAATCAATTTAATGTTGATTAGTAATAAAATAGTAAATATTAACCTTCAAAAACACATTTAATTTCTAGTAAGGCATTTGGCAACCCATTCTCAAATATGAGGCCATCCGGTGAAAACCAAACCACTTATTATTTTGTGGAATAACTAGTCCACATTCCATTACCTTGAAACCTAAAATTTATAAATCATTACCTAAATAACTCGAATATTTACATTAATAACATACCTGTAGTTGAAATAAAAGCTTTTCGTGTAAATTTTTCAGACTTCTCTCCATGTTTCACAAATTTATTTGTAAAGCTCTTTAGCCAAAAATATTTTATTGATTTAGTCTCCCAGTCTCTTTTTTAGTAAGTATATATTTTATAGCACCTAGAATCCTTTATTCAAAATTGCCTAGCTGACCTCCAAATTTTTGATTTTTGGTTTGTATGAATTAAATTTTATTAGGGTCTGCACAACAGACAAGTATTTTAAACCCAATCGAATGTATAAAAAACATGACAGTTGACTGAACAGCATTATTTAAAATAAGTGAGTAATACTGGGAGTTAGGTTCCTCCACATCATTATTACTTTTAACGAACATTGGCTCTAAATTTCGACCAACTCTAAAAAAAACCTTTACATAATATAAAATACATTCTATATAATTTTGTATTTACGAATGTTGAGCAATTGCGGATTCAGGAAGATGCGATATAAAAAAATCTTGCATTTCTGTCTAGTTAAATTCTACAGTTATTTTAATCTTTCCTTTAAAACAAGTCATATCCTTAATGGGTACAGCTTCATAATTTTTAACAACCCACATAAATTTGATATCTAACTCCAATTCAGCAAGATTTTCCCTGAAACACAAAAAAGAAGAGCAGAAAAAGAAAAAAAGACAATAATGTGAGGAACAATAAATATGTTGAATGGGTTTAGCATGATAATGTTTTTTTTTTCTCAGAACATTATACACCTGGGACACTATGAAAACAGCTGAAATGTGCTTGCAATGTCCGCTATTGTCTGATTTGCAAGAACATTTCCATTTTTCAATTTGTACAGGCTTGGAGGAGCAGGATATGAATTAGCCTTTTATAATATGAGGATCAGAATTTAAAGCACTTGTCTGCAGAACTAAGGCATACACAGAAATCTGATATTTATCACTGTCAGTTTTTCCAAATATAACAATGTGATCAGCATTTAAAATTGCCTCCTGTTCGTAAACTGTTCTGGAATGTACATTTCCTCCTAGATATTTCAATACTTCTAAAATACAGAGCCGAATTTCTGCCATTTTGCTGAAAAAACATTAAACACTTCAAAATATAATAAAAAATATAATGCTATTATGAGCAATCACTACCTAGACTTATTTACACGTGGTATACAAAATATTATGATTATTACATTGAACGAAAAAAGAGTTAATTGAAAATAATGTGTACTTACCAAGAAATAAAATTTAAAATCTACAGTTAACCTAATAACCTGTAAAAAATATCACTAACACTATTTAAAAAATAGAAAGAAACTATACTACACATTAATTCTTCTACCCTATAATCTATAAACTATTATCACTGAATTATACTTTCTAATTGTATTTATAAATACTTTAAAATATTCTACAAAAACCTCCCTTCTTGTTTAAACTTTTATAAAAGTATTTAATGTCTTAGACTAGTTACTAAGCGTAGGTGGCGCTGCGTTCTTAAATATTTAGGTTATTTAGAAAATTATTGTATTTAAAAAGTATTTATCATTCGCTGAAGTTGTATAATGTAATAAAGCAACAAAGTGTACCTGAATTAAAAAATTTTTTACAATCTTTATTGAACGAGCATTAACTAGCCTTTTATTGAATATAGTACAAAATGTAATTATTTTATTACTGGTACAAAAAAGTAACCATGGCAACGGATTAAACAAAAGACATCTGTGTTGCCATGATTTATTAGAACTGTCATTTTGAAATTTAGTGTTGTGTATTTTTCCACTTTACAAAATAGTACATTTCATAGAACACAAAACATTACCTGTCATTTCTCATCTGAGAATTAAATTAATAGCATAGTGCATATAAGTTATTTATTTTTATTTGGCTAGACTGGAAATATTTCTATAACAGGTGAAGTAACCTTTTTTATACTTATAATTCGATTTTAACCCTTGAAGAAAAATAGTATATGTCACTCGGAGTAAAAGGCTCATTATGTTTGGATCAGTTTGCACATATACTGGACTCGACAAATAATTTTAGCGTTCTAGTCCTAGTAACGTAATATACTATTAATAAATGATAATACTGAAAAATAAACCACTAACAGAAACAAACTATTTCAAACAGAAGATAAAAATTTACTAAATTCCTAACACATCAAAATTGTATACAGTGACAAATGTAATATAATTACCCACATTTTATTTTATTCTTCATGGCATTATAAAAAAAGTTCGATATTTGAAATATATTTTTTTTGAACTTGTAAAGTTCAACTTCTAAATAAAATTATTTATCTGTACAGTAAAAGGCCGGAGCAGCGACAATGACATTTGATAAGATAAGAATTTATTCCCGGTTTTTATGTAAATTAAAACATTACATATTTATATCGTAAGAAGTTTAGTGAAAATGTAAACAGAAACGCACGTTTAGGTAAATTTTATTCATTTTGGAAAAAATGGAAAACGCAGCGAGTTTAATTCTGTGTAAAGAAATTGAAAGCCTGAAGGTAAATATACCTATTCAATTAACATTAAAATTATTACGTTAATTAAGAGTGAGAAACTAGCTCCTAGCCCTTATTGCAATTGCTGGATATGACGGGTACATAATAATTAGACATTTCAAAATAAATATATTTGTACAAAAATGTTAAATCTATTATGGTTTTTGAAATCAATTCAAAAGCCTGTGTCAAACAATACAAGTGAATGAAAAATAAAAAATTAGAAATATCCACAACAAAATATAGTACATATTTAAAAAAAAAATACATAAAAATACTTTGACAAACGGTATGGAGTTTGACATTAAATATTTATACTCGGAATTTCGATATTTTATAGAGTTTATTTATTGCGTTCTTAGTTGGGGTAATTACGTACACCTAAGAGCAATTCGAATATAACAAAATTAGTATAAGAAACGAATCATATTTGAAAGAGTTCATGCAAAAAGGGACATAATTCCATTTGACTTGAATTTGAGAATAACGAAAAAACCCTGTTACTTCTAGAAAAATTGACCCACTGCCCTAATTTTATTCTGTTGTGTTGTTTTATATAAGCAATATTTAAAACCAAATAGGTTTCGGTTCCAAATGAATCCCTTTTCTAAGAACATTCAGAAATAGCTGAGTTTAAGGTTTAAGCTGTCCAAAAATTTTTTGTACCTTTATCGTACAGGGTGTAAAAAATAGTATTCTTAATTCTCTTCATTTACATTCTTTGGTCCATATATTTTCCTCTCAAAAATTTTTATTCTTTCTTTCTCCTTACTTGTGATGTTCATAGTTTCCCCGGCGTTTGTGATTATTGGCCTTATTGCTACTTTATATGTCTTCAGTTTTGTTTTTCTTCCGATTCTTTTGCTTTTTGTTATTATGTTATACTTGTAGTATGCTTTATAACCTGTCTGTATTCTGTGTTCAATTTTGGATTTCCTTTGGTTTTGGTTATTAATAATGGTCCCCAGATATTTAAAGTTTTTGACTATTCCTAATGTGAAATTTCCTATTGCTTGTTCTCTGGTCTCATATTGCCTTCTGCTCGCTGTCATGTATTTTGTTTTTTTTTCGGTTAATTTCAAGCCTCCTCTTCTTTGGTTCTATTACTATTTAATAGTAATAGTTCTAAACTTCTCGAATCTCTTGTTATTATGGCTATATCATCGACTACTAGTTGGCTAGACTTTTTTAATGATTCCTTTAATTCTGTATGTTTGTGTAACCGCTTCCAATATTATGTTAAATAGCGTTGTTGAAAGTCCGTCGCCTTGCCTTACACCCCGGAATTGATGTTAAACCCGCTGGACATTCTCTTTCCTGTTAAAATTGCCACCTTAATATTTCCCATTGTCATCTGTACTAGTTTTATTAGTTTTCTTGGTATTTCCATTTTCATTTATTATTGTCTTTACTTTATCGAAAGCTTGTTTAAAATCTTTGAATGGTTTGTGAATTTTGGTATCGTACTAAAAACATTTTTCGATTATTTGGTTTAGTGTATGTATAGCGTCTATTGTTGACTTGCCTCTTCTAAAATCTCATTTTTTAGTTAACGACATTGTCAACTTATACGCCGAATTTAATAAGGTGATTCCTCTGCAATTATGGCAGACTTTGGTATTTCCTTTTATGAGTAGCTGTACTATTATTCCTATGTGCCATTCTTCGGACATTCTTTGTGTTTCCCATATGTTTTTTTATAAGTTTGTGTATTTTATATTCTAGGCCGCTTCCTCTATTATATTTTATTGACAATGTTATCTAATCCATGTGCTCAATTTAATTGTAGTTTTTTTATAATTCCGTGGATCTTTTCTTTTGTTGGGACAGATTCTTTTATCTCTTGGTATTGTTCTCTTTCATCGTTTTCTTCTGTGTTAAATGTTTTTTTTTTTGTAATAAATTTTGGAAGTATTTCTCCCATTAATAAATATAAAAAGATTATTTATACTTATCTGAATTTCCATAGTATTACAAAGCTTTTTAAATTATATTTTCTCGACCAAGGTTTCTCTATCTATCTAGCATTGTCAAGAGTGACATAAGATTGACTGATTTTTTATAAACGTAAATAAGTTCATACCATAAATATTTTAACCAATTATTATCAAGCAATATGTACAATAATATTCTTCTCTTCCTAAATTTTTTTTGGTCACTATTATATAGCTGTTTTAGATATTTCTTTATTTGATATTCTTCTAAAAAATCAAGTTCTTCTTTCTTATCACTTTTATGATTAGATGTATTTATTATGATAAATTCCACAAAGTAAGGGTTAAAACAATTATTTTAATTTCTCCCATTTTTTTATTTCTGTTATCCGTCCCTTTTGTCGCATTATTTTTGTTTTCTTTCTCTAGAATTCCAATAGTCTACTCTATTCGTTCCGTTTTTAAATTTTTTTTGGACGTTTCCCTTATTTTTTTTATATTTTTGATATTTTCTTTCTTCACTCGCTTTTAGCCATTTCAGTGTTGTCCTTATCTTTTCGGTTAAGTTTTCGGATTCTTCATACAACCATCCTCTACTTTTATTTTTGGGTTTTCTACCAGTTTTTTGTCGTTTCTTGCTTTTCTTTGTATTTTTCCACGCATTATCTAGATATTCCTCTTCTGTGTGTTTGGCCGTTGTTTCTGCATTTCTTCCTCGTACTCTTGCTTTTTTATTTTATTTTTTCTACCTCCCATTTTATCTTTATTCCGTGCCTTTTCCTTGTTTGTATTACCCTTTGCTGATCTTCTACTATTTCTAATCGATTTATCTGTCTTTGCTCCTCTCTACGGCCTGACTTTAATCATTTTCTTTTTTCGTTGTCTTTTCCTTTTAGTTCTTCTAATATTTCATGATTCATTTTTACTCTGTAACTGTTTTTCTTTAATTTTTACAGATCCCAGTATTGTTCTTCTAATCTAATATCTTTCTCGCTGTTATTCTTAATTTTTCTTCTTCCTTCTTTGTCAGCGTCATCATTTTTGCTGAGTACATCATTTTGATCTTAAACTGCTGTTTTGTATTTTCCTCGTTGTGTATTCTAGTGCTAGATTAAAGAGTGTTGTTGAAAATGAATCTGTATGTTTTATTCCTTTGTTAATCAAGAATTCGTCGGTTTCTCCTTTCCTTGTCGGTATACTAATCCTTGTTTCATCCATAGTCATTTTAATTAACCTTCTTAAATTAGCTTCTACCCCTGTTCTGATAATGATGTCATTAGTTCATTTCTCTCTATTAGCATTTCTATGCTACCATCCTTTAAGAGTAAAAATGGAAATACTCCCTATTCTGAAACTATTTATATGGAAAAGTTGCCGCAAATGTTTTGGGTAATTTTAGCAAACTTTGCTCTGTGTATTGAATTATATACTTACTTATACCTAAATTTTAGACCACAGTAAAGAAGAATGAAAAAAATTGATATTCCGAGTTTTAATTTTTTTCATACCCTCGTAACGTTTGTCACAAGTTTGTGATGGTATTTCTTCAAATGTTTCAATAAACTACATTTTGATATGGTTAAAATTAACTAATAGCTAAACTTTACCGTACAACAAAATTTCAAAAATGTTAAATTTCTATTTTTATTTTTTTCATTCCTTCGTGGCATCTGACAACAGTTTGTCTTATATCTTTTTTTAATAAACTAGTACAATTTTAACATTTCTGTGCATTCAGTGCAGAGTAGCTAGATTTTGTTATAAGCTGCCGAACAAGAACACTGTGCGCTAAATGAATTCGTCAATAGGCTGAAGAAATAAAATCAGCTTTAAAAACATGGAGTAGGTAGTTAAGTTAATTCATTCTTGTGCGATAACATGTTGCTATATTATACAATTTAAACGATAATGTATCTTAAGATGTTTTAACTGCGCCCCTATAATTAGTAAACCACTCTTATAACAATAAATTGTGCTAAAAGCTCAAATAAAAAAGAAGAAAACAACTACAATACTAATTAAGCGATAAGAAACAAATTCTGTAACTAACAAATTTCATCCGCTCGAAGCGAGAAATGAAATTCAAATGGCGATGTTTATAACTCTACAGTGTTATTCTTGAAATCAATCGCAATTATACGGATTCCTAACGATGCAAGCGACTGATTTGCGCACTTCGAAAAAATAGTATTCTCGATAGCCCTTCGTAAACACATGCGAATATTATTATTTTGACGTCGAAATACACTGACAACAGCGCTATTTGAAAGTAGGTAACTTCACTTTAATGATATTTCTTGGCTTGATATTTATTAAACAGTAAATGTCAAAATCCATGCATTCAAGTTTTCATCCTTTGAAAATGTATGATAATAAAATAAATAATAATATTCACAATAGAACGGCTAACGTATCTATGCAACCGGAAGCATTTACTATATTAGAATTTATGAAACGAAAGGGTTTGCTCTGGAAAATTTATATTAAAATCAATGCCCTGCTCTTTGGTGTATTATAAATGGTGTTAATACACTTATAAGAAATGTACACAAATTCTTTTAACAATATAAAAATTTGTACAAGTTGAATATCACTTAAAATCTCAAAAGGATTTAAGTTTTCGAAACGGTTAGTCATAATGCCAGTTCTTCGCCGTCTTTAAAATTTTCTGTATCAGCTGTATATTGTAAATAATCCATTATCAAATACCAAAATTAATAAATATTGAAATAAAGTTGGGTTAAGTGCCGCATGTAAGTCACTTGCGTTTATTAAGACCCACTTGTAGTATATTACACATTTCAATATTTCCTACGTAATTTGAATTATTAAGAGTTACTTTGGGAATTGCGAATGGTCAAGAATAGCACTCCTGGTCATACACCATCTGTGTATGTACTTTTGTTGTTTGCCCAATTTTTGTCGTGCAGCTCATAAGAAAATCCAAGAGTTCTATCTCACTTCTCTCCTTTACCGCGATGTTACCAAATGTACAGAGGACAGACTGACTGGCGAAGGAGCTTAGAACTGGGAGCTCTTCTCACCGATTTGTTCATTTTTTTTAAGGAGAATTTCCCATTTTTAAAGACAGGGTCCATATCATCATTATTCGATCATTTAATTGAAGACACTGACTGGTTTGCGAAGAGGAAAATTTTAGACAAATTAAACCGATCTAAAACTCATAATAAAATAGAAGCATGCAATAATTTTTACCTGTAAGTTAATAAACTAATATATAAACACTAAAACACTAAATGCATAATGAATAGTATATTGTGTGACTAGTGCAGGATGTTAAGTTTTATGCGTAAGATAGACATTTGTAACAAGAGCCGGAGGCGAACGAGTCCATAAAAGGCTTCACATGTGTTGCACAATATATTTTTTACACGACTTAAAATGAAAACCTTTACAATGAGGAAATATTTACCTATTTTAAACACAAATTTTAATAATTTACTGGTTCAATTTTTATACCTAATAATTTTTCATTTCAAAATTGGACTTAAACGTATTGTAACGGTTTGGTTGCACAAGGCAAGGCCAAGAACCAGGAAAAGCAGGATAACCTAACCTAACTGCTCACAGGTAAGACGAACATTTTCGTAAACGTCAAGAATTATGTGGAATATTCGAGAAACCAAGGAAATTGACGTTGAAGAGTGGTAATGAAATGTTAAGTTATATAGAGACGAATAAATAGCGTTCGTATTAAATTCAGGTTAATATGTAATTCAGGTTTTAGTTAGTTAAAGGCAGTTTACCGTGTAAATACAATTTGTAGAATACCCACGAGTGATACAAATTGGTGTTAGGAAAGGAAAATTGAAGACGCCTAGTAAGAAGATTTGTGAATTGTTAGTGGCTGAGCTAAGAGGAGAGTTGAAAGAGTTCAGAAGAGAGTTGGAAGAGTTCAGAAGAGAGTTGGAAACTCTTAACAGGGGTAACTCTTCCACCAGATGAGCAACCTGTCGGCTCTCCAAATCCAGCCTCGGACAATTGAAGAACGAGTCTCCTGCCAGTACTAGTATTACCATAAAAGTGAGCATAATTAAACCATCTATGACAAAACTTCGGTGGTTCTTATCGTAGCTCTGCATGGAGATACATTAGATGTATTGAAGATTCTCCAGGTCGATGGAGAAGACTTCGATGAATTAGTGGACTAGCTGTAAGTAAAATATGGTTATGTCCATCTGAAACAAGTCTACCAATTCCAGCTAAAGAACAGACGACAAAAAGCTTGCGAAACCATGCAGGAGTTCAAGGCAGATATCAAAAGGATAGTTCATTATGCATCCCTTGAGAATGTAGTAGATTGTTTAACAGTTCAAGCAATCGTCAACAGACTAGGAGACCAGGAGTTGCACGGAGGGATATGTCTAGCCCGCTCCAAGAGCCTGGTGAATGCGCTATCAACAGTCACTCCAATTACGAGGTGGTGAATCAAGACATCCTACAGGAACTGGCAAGCCTGATAAAAATAATACCTTTGAAAAAGAGTATACCTGTAATATGTTAAGACTCAATCACATCAGAAGTGCTGGTCAGCGTCGAGAGAAAATAACTCTCGAGGACCCTGGACAGTAAGTCGATGACATCGATCTCACGTAGCCTTCAAGACCCTCAAGTAGAAAAGTCGTTTAGCGAGTTATGGCCAGGAAAAAAAGTTATCGCTCTCTATACTGGGAAAAAGATTCCTTTCCAGAACTTAGCACGCCACCTTGAAATGGTTCCAAGAAAACAATTTCTAAATTGAATATCGATACGCCGACGCCTCCTTTAGAAAACCATGCCAACCGAATTGCTTCCATTATAGTCGGTTTGGACAGAAATAAGCGACCTTTTGCCAAATTGAATCAGGAAAATAACCCCGTTTTGAAGAGAATTCAAGATTGGAAGACAACCAATCGTCGTTCAACCTAACAAGATATGTCATCGTTGTCACCGATCTTGAAGTCATACTTCAATAGAGTTCTGATCTTGGAGAACGGCTTGTTTGGTACCAAAAATATATCACTTGTGTAGCCAGCAATGGGTCACGTGGTAACGGCTAAGATGCAGCAATATATTGTGTGGTATACCGATTTGAGAGAATCGCTGCGGATATATTACAACCTCTACCAGAAAGCGACGCTGAAAATAAATACATTTTTATCGTGTTAGATTACTTATCTAAACTAATAGTTTGAAGCATCTCTAGACAGTTGCCAATCAAGAAGTTGTCACCTTAACTGACGTTTTGGTGAAGGAGTTTATCAGTCCATTTGAAGGTCCCATGGAATTGCAAACGGATGGAGAAACACATTTTCAAAGTAAACTATTGTAAGAAGTCTGTGAGAAATTAGGGATCCGAAAAACCAGAAATAAAGCACTACATTACATCCTCAATCTGATGGAATGTTGGAGCTGATAAACCGAAGTCTTATCAGATATTTATCAAAAGTTATCCTTCATTTTTAAAGAGAGTGGGACGAGCACAACATTTTCTTTGTGATAGCACACAGCACGCAGACTCCTGCGAAAGACTTTTTTGGTCGGAACATGATGTAGTCGTATGAGTTGGTGTTTTTCTGCAAACGTGATGGGGACGTAGCTGGAGAATATGTGTCTCACCTCCGGAAGAAGATAGAATATACCGGTGAATTGCGAATCACGCAAATTCTCGGTGGTTTAAGCGGAAGTGCTTGTTACGTGTTTCCGTTGTCCAATAGGCTGTAATCTATTGCAAATTTACAAATTATACTACGTGACACTATTTCGGTACCTGAAAAACTGATTGATATTATACTTCTCTATTATACTTCTCTATTATACTTCTCTATTATACTTCTCTATTATACTTCTCTATTATACTTCTCTATTATACTTCTCTATTATACTTCTCTATTATACTTCTCTATTATACTTCTCTATTATACTTCTCTATTATACTTCTCTATTATACTTCTCTATTATACTTCTCTATTATACTTCTCTATTATACTTCTCTATTATACTTCTCTATTATACTTCTCTATTATACTTCTCTATTATACTTCTCTATTATACTTCTCTATTATACTTCTCTATTATACTTCTCTATTATACTTCTCTATTATACTTCTCTATTATACTTCTCTATTATACTTCTCTATTATACTTCTCTATTATACTTCTCTATTATACTTCTCTATTATACTTCTCTATTATACTTCTCTATTATACTTCTCTATTATACTTCTCTATTATACTTCTCTATTATACTTCTCTATTATACTTCTCTATTATACTTCTCTATTATACTTCTCTATTATACTTCTCTATTATACTTCTCTATTATACTTCTCTATTATACTTCTCTATTATACTTCTCTATTATACTTCTCTATTATACTTCTCTATTATACTTCTCTATTATACTTCTCTATTATACTTCTCTATTATACTTCTCTATTATACTTCTCTATTATACTTCTCTATTATACTTCTCTATTATACTTCTCTATTATACTTCTCTATTATACTTCTCTATTATACTTCTCTATTATATTTCTCTATTATACTTCTCCAAACCATGAATTTTAGTGAACACTTTTGGTGTGGTGACAGCCGTAAAACAAGTATCCTATAACTGCACCATATTCGATTTTGTCCATTTTTGATAATATGCAAAAGATGTTCGCTTTCAATCATTGTCAAACACAAACAAAATAACACAACTGGCTGAAAATTTGTCAGATGTTAATTAAAGGATAATATTTACCAGAAACAGTACTTTTATACTGGTCTTTTTTAAGTCAATTACTTTTCAGTCCAGGCTCGTATATAGCAATTTTTATTTTCAGTTACAAACTCATAGACCTGATAAGTGCAAGCAGCGATTTTCATCTCCAAGTTGTTACAGTTGAATTTATCATAAAATTCTTCAAATTACATAATGCTTTGATTAGAGAGCTTTTTCCTGAATCAAAAAATCTTCAAGAGAAATTTAAAAAGATAATTGAGAACAATGGTAATGGTAATGTAAGAGAATTTTTAAATAGCGTCAACCGAAGAACTCAAAATGTGTTCTCTATAAAATATCAAAGTATTACATATGGATCTATAAAATGTGTCGTAAGTAATTGCTAAAATTAAACTTTTTTGTCTTTTATTGTTATCACAAAAAAAGAGAAATTTTCTTTTACCAGGAATCGGCTAAAAATGTCAAGAGTCACTTGTTAATTATCAATATTTTTTGTTTTTATTTTATTTCTGGAAATATTCTACTAAAAATAATATCTATTATTTCTTATACAATAGTTCTTTTGGTAAACTCATTTCAAATCTAAAAAGTCACTTTATTCTTAAATCTAAATGAAAAGGTCTGGTGATCTAGCTGGTCACTTAATGGTAACTCTTCATTTAATTTACAGTATGGTCCAAATGAATGAAATAAATTCGTTATTTCGTAAATCGCTGATTTTAGGGGAAAATTCTGAAACCCTTCGATTTTTATTTTTAAGACGGTCGCTTCGCCAGTTCATCTTTCTATTTTTGACGTCATCTCTGCGAGCATGATGACGTCATCAATAAAAATTTTAAATAGAAAAGTGGCTCTTGCAATACATCAATTGAAAGGTATTTTCAATATCAATTATGTCAAAAGAGTATTAATGACATTCGAACAGATTTCTTAATTTATTAAGTATTGTTATAATGTATTTATTGATATCCAGAAATAAATTTGGTAAAGGCCGTCACTGACAATGAAAATATGTCTAAACTACTTTTTACCTTTTTTTTTTATAAAAAACTAGTTATATTATCAAAATTCCTTTATTGACATTCAACATAATTGTTACGTAGTTAATGATATTGTAGTAGACGAAATCAAACTTTTTGACTCTTTTATGAACATGAAGCTGACTAAAACAGAAATCGACGGTTTACGAAATAATGCATTTATTCCTTTCATTTGGACCATACTGTATATGTATGTTACATTGATTTTTTTAACTAAAAAAAAAAAATAATCAGCTGTATTGAAGACGTGGTTATACGTCAGTCACGCTTATAAACCAAACGAAAAAAAGTCTGTCAATCAGCGTCATAAACATGCGGCGCGTTCAGTACTCGTAAATCTGAACTGTCGATCTTTACATCTACAAATATTCAGCTGACGACGATTTTTCAATCAGTATTATATTAATTTAATATAAGTAATATCACTTTATACTACGACTGAGGAGTTTAAATTCGTGTCGGTTTTAGATTTTATTTATTTATAAAAAACGACGGTTCATATCCTCTTATGCTAGATGTTACAATGCGATTTCTTCGTTTAGGTCTTCTGTAGTGTCTATTTCATAATTATCACTTTTCTCGCAACTATCATCAGAGCTCTCGATGATGACATTTCGTTAATGTTTAAATTCCTCTGCACAGTCCTCTTCGATAATCTCTTCAGTTCCTAAATAAAGCAGTAATAAATTATTTTCTAGTATTTAATAACACAACATTTTCCTGAAGCCGAACCTGTTTAGACAATTTAACAAATAATGCAAAACTTAATTTACCAAAAATTAAATAGACTGATTTTGTCGAAGAATACATAAATATTAAAGAAAGTTATAGAGAAGCATTTAACAGTATAACACAGAAAATTAGGGTGCTTTTTCGATATTAAGTCAAAATAAGGTGAAAAAATAAATTTTTTAAATAAAAAAAATCATCAAATTTCGTGAAAATTTTTTTTGTAAAGGATAAAAATAAAAAACCAAAAACTTGGTTATTTGCATTTTTCACATAAATTTTGAGGTTATGTGAAAAAAGTGTAAATACAAAAGTTGTAGATCTTTTTATTATCTACAACTTTGCCGTTTAACTTTTTTCCATAGGACTTGTAGTTTTCCCGGAAATCGAGATAAACAGTTTTCTACCCTTAAAATTGTCTACAACACTTTGAACGATATTATTGTTTATAGTTTACATCTAGTCTAAGGGTATTTCATTGGTTAATACTCTTTTGCATATTTCCAGAATAATTTTACACTTTTTTAGATAACTAGATAACTTAAATTAAATACATGAAGGGAGTTTGTTTTTTTTTTAACAAAATATGCAGATTGGTTTTACTTTCACAAATTATTTGAACACTATATAGCACCTCAAAAATTAAGTCAACTACTCAAAATCTATTCAAAAATTTACGTTTTACAGAATGTTGGAACTTTTAACAGATTATAGGAACTTTACTTGAAGACAAGTAAGCATCAAAAGAATTTTTTCATATTAAAATTTCTTGGTGCTACAGTACATAATAATATAATTTAAAACTGACATCAACTTAATGAATATGAGCAATCTATTAAAAACTCGTCAGCCACAGTATAAAGTGCAAAAATATACAGGGTGTCCCATTTAAATTAAATAAGTTGAGGGTATTTCCGGTTAAACCGGAAGTATATTAACAAAAAAATATACATCAGATGCATTTTACCCCTTTGCACTTATCTACAAAATTTCATAAATATCGTCCGTTTCGTTTTAAAGATATTTACTTGGTTCCATACTTTATCCCAACCATGTATAATACTCATTGAATTTAAAGTGCAGAGTAATTTTGTTGTTAACAAAAATAAAAATCGTTGTCAGGTGAATGTTTGTGGGAGAAAAGATCGTCAGTTAATTTGACAAAGTGACTATGCAACACTCAGAGCGCTGCATGTTTTATGACGTTGACTGACGGTTTTTTTTTCATTAAAAATACAACAACCGACTGTTTTTATAATTTTAAAAGTAAAATTCTTAAGGTATATATTATTTGTTTTCGTTTAAAAATTATCTGAAAAATCATTTCATGAGTTTTGATACGGTATGAAAATAGTTGGACTATATTTTTTGTTAAATATATAGAGTGGTCTATTTAATAATAACATACGAGGTTATTAACGTGAATACATGTATTACCCTCTATATTCGAATTTTAATTTAAAAGACACATTAAAAATTTACCTGTCAGATCATTTTTCATGATTGTATAAAATCACACCAAAATTAATTGCATTCTATAATTGGTATCCACAACATTTTCGGCAAAAAAACAATCACCCAATAAATCATATATTGTTAATTATATTAGTTATGTCCAACTTGTGTATGTCTAATTTGCGTACAAGGATTATTTCTTACAAGAGTTGGATCGTCCCACGAGTCAGGTAAAATGTAGGGATGCATATTCCAACTTGTGTACACACAGTATCGGCAACCCTAGAGATCATCTATATGCAGCAAATTTATTTAAATTTTCCTTCACACTTTTTCCAGTTTTGTACTTCATTTGAACATTAAGAGAGAGTAAATTCTCAGTAATGTTTTGTGATAATATCTAATTTACTATGCAAATCATAGTACGGTACAGTTGGTGTTTTACCCAACCGAACACAAAATTTTATCGCATATCTTTGCTCCACTTTCATTTTTTCGACTGATACGCAAAACACTGACAATTCAATAATTAATTTGTAATAAACGTCAAAAGTTAAATCAAAACCTACTTGAGGAAAAGTACATTAAAGATAAAGTTTTATGGCACATTTTTTTGTGTCATAAAATTCTACCTCTGAAAAAGTTACAACACCAGTCTCGTTATTTTCTGATACATCCTCGTATGTAGTCGCAGTTCATCATTATCCCGGTATTCCCAACTAAACCGAACTGTTGTACTTTCCTCCAGATGAATTTATTGTAGTGGCATCTATAGTCACTGATGTTCGATTCCAATTTGCGGAGCTTTTCATAATTGTAAAAAATCAGTCCATATGTAAAGCGAGTTTTATTCTTGAATAGTGTATAAACCACAGGGATTATATTTTGTTCTCTTTGTTGTTTCCAGTGTCTGAATGTATGTGTATATAAGTTGTGCAAATTGTTTACTCCACACTTAAAACGGCCTATTCGTACAAAAATGCTTCGTGAAATTCATCAGCCAGCAAGAAATAAGACCCGTCGTTCATCAGAGAAACCTTTCAGAGATTTCAACTTCTGTTGCATAATTTGGCTCTGATAAGAAATAGCTTGTAAGAGACAGCGAGAATAAAATATTGTACATACCTACGCATTTTGTAATATTATTGTAAATACCTATATCTTGTAAATAGTAACTTAAGCATTAGTGTCAAAGTTTAAATAAATTTACTGCAATTAGATGATCTCTAGGGTTGTCGATAGTATGTGTACATTTTTTTCTGACTCGCCGGACAACCCGACTTTTGTACGCAAGTTAGACGAAATAATCATTGTACGCAAATTGGATGACTCCAATTATATAGAGTTATAACTATTGGGACATAGAATAAACGCAAGTTTTTTAGACCAACATATGAGGATTGGACCAAATATGCCTTGGAGCGGGCGCGAGCCCTAAATTTTACGTTATACAGTTTACAGCAAATTTTCACTATTTTATACTGACATAGAGTTGCGTAATTATTAGTAATTAAAGAAAGAGCAATATTTCAACGAAAAAAGTCAATGATATTAATAAAATATTTTATTTGCAAAACTTTTAATAAACAAACACATATAAACATAAAACACAAGAAACACAATTGAAACAGAATTGAACCACTATTTATATTCGCACAATCAAGACGTGCGCACGAACGACATGTACCGCGTTTTGGGGGCTGTTGTTCTTCTCGAACTCTCTCTTTACGTACTCCATAATTTATTTTCAAAAATATCTGCACATCTAATGGCAAGTTCTGATGGCTCGCTCGGAATGTCAGATGCTCTTTCATGAGGGAAAGTGCTAAATTTTTCAAAAATAATCTTCTGTGCAATTTTTTATCTGATTGGTTAGCACGAATATAAAACCTGTGAATGTATTCCTGCTATATTCATAAGGCTATCAAAACCTACACAAGGCCTTAGTCGAGTTATTCTGAAGACAGAAAATGTCGAGCACATTTTATGAGCTGTGTCGACACCACCTTTCTTAGCATTATATTCCATAATAACTAGTGTTTTTTTTTAGTTTTGGGAACATATAATTTGTGTCATGTAATGTTGACAATAATATAACCACAACATTTTTTCGAGGCACATAAGAAGTGATCATTTTGTCTTTTTGGAATCCAAATAAACTGGTCCGAACTTCTTTACTCTTATGAGGAAGAAATTTTGTTGGAATTTCACGTTTATTCTTCTTCAAGGTTCCAATCAGCGTAATTTTTCTAATAACCAGTTAGCGAGAGGGACACTTGTATAATAATTGTCTGTGGTCAAATTTCTATTCGAGTTTTCGATTGGTTCAATTAATCGTTTCACAATGTCAAAAGGAGAGTTTGACAAGGCGTATGGACCATCTGGCTGTTTTCCGCAGTAAATTTCTAAATTAGAAGTATAAAAAGTTTTAGCATCACACAGTGCATACATTTTGATCCCGTATTTTGCTGGTTTGGTAGGAATATATTGCACCCAGCTGCAGCGACCTCTCTAAACGGATGCAACATTTCATCAATGGTTGTATATTCACGCAATTTGAAGCAAGTCTTGAACGCAACGAACGAACCTATTAGACAAAACATTGCAATTGATTTAGAGGAATCACCTCAAACTTCTACTACAATTTTGGCACTAAACCATGGTATAAGTCGACGTTCTGTAGGGAAGATATTGTAAAGTGAAAAGTATCATCCGTATAAGATACAGTTGGTTCAAGAATTGTCGCGATGGCTGGAGTTTTGCGAACGACTGATGTCGACGGACATTTTGCATCTAATGTAGTGTTTTCCGATGAGGCACTTTTTCTTTAAATGGAACAGTTAACCGCCATAGCTCAAGGTATTGGTCAACTGAGAATCCTGATTGGATTCGTGAAGCACATACCCAGCATCCACAAAAGCTTATAGGCCCCTTTTTTATAGACGGAAACTTGAATGGTGACAAGTATTCAGATTTACTGAATAACCAAATTATTCCTGCGCTTCAACAGAATAGGCAGTTACCACAAAATATATGGTTTCAACAAGATGGAGCACCTCCCCACTCTGATAGACGGGTTAGGGATTTTCTGGTTGCAAATTTTCCAAATCGTTGGATTCGACGTAGAGGATTCATAGAGTGGCCTGCTCGTTCTCAGGATCTAAACCAATTAGATTTTTTTCTTTGGGGTTATCTAAAATCACGTGTTTACGTTAAACGACCAACATGCTTGCAAGAATTCAGACAAAGAATTATTCATGAATGTGAACTAATACGTGGAGAAGTCTTGGAAAGAGTGACTCAAAAATTTGTTATTAGGGTAGCATATTGTCAGGAGGTGAACGGAGAGCATTTTGAACATTTGAATTAAGTTTGTTTAAATTATTATTCTCATTAGTCTAAAGTAAATAAATTTACTTATTCTACAACTAAAAGTGAGTTATTTCTCGTTTTTACAAATTATTTCCACTGATCCCAGTATGTACAAATTCGAGAAATAACAAGCTCTTTCAAAATCTGCCAAAACATACAGGGTGTTCCATTGAAATTAAAAAAGTTGAGGGTATTTCCGGTTAAACGGGAAGTATATTATTAACAAAAAAAGATACATCGGATGCATTTTGCCCCATTGCACTTACATACATAATTTCATAAATATTGTCCGTTTCGTTTTAAAGATATTTACTTGGTTCCATACTATATCCCAACCCTGTATATACCTACCTTTTTGATTCACAAGTTGAAAAAGAATATAAAAAATTGGCAAATATCATTAAAATTACGCTAGTAGTCGTGCCCTGTAAACTTTAGTCCTAACACATTCATTCACATATGACCCGCTGCAGACAAAATGTTGTGTCACAAAAGCAAATAACACCCCTCCACATAACCTATAAACATTGTTCCTGGAATAGATATTAATTATTCTTAAAATTAGTAATTTTGATTAGACAACATAATGTAAACACCATTTTTATGTAAATTTGTTATACTTGTTGAAACATGATAATTATTTCAACGGTTTTCGAGAAAAACTTAATTGAAGATGAAATTATCGGAAAAGGATTTCAATTAATATTTCATTTAGAAGAAGTATGCTTTGGATTAACATAAAATTGTTGTTGGTTAATGTCGTTTATTTTGAATACATTACTTTTGCAGGCAGATTTTAATGCGTTGTTGTATTTTTACCAGAATAAGGTATGGCTTTTACAAACCTCTATCGTCATTTTTATGAAACAGGGTCATTTCACACCAAAATTCTGGGAGGTCTACCGAAACAAATAATACCTAATGAAGAAAATGAAATTTTGGTTTGAGTAGATAAAAGTTCACGTCATCTGTCAACAGAAGTAAGTAAGTCATCTACTATTAGCATTCCAAAAAAAGAACATTTCTGTCTTTATCACTGCTCTCCTGATCCATATTTGCTTCTAAGAGAACTTCCACGACGGTTACAATTCTGCCAACGTATTTTAAACAAGCATAACACTGACCGAAATTTTATTTGAAATATTTTATTCACTGATGAAGGAAATTGATGAAGTAAGTTTTACCAGACGCGGAGTTTTCAAATGGAGAAACAATCATTAATGGAAAGTACCAAATCCGCATGCTAATAAAGAAAGACATTTTCAAGATGAATTTAAAATAAATATTTTGTGTGGTATTATAGGGGACCGATTACTATCCTATACCATATGTTCTTACTTCAAATTTAAATGGAGATTCTTATTTATATTTTTTTTTTATAAAATACTCTTTGTGGCATTTTGGATGATTTTTCACTAGATGTAAGAGAAAAAATGTAGTTTATGCAGGAAGGAGCTTCCCTTCATTTCCCATTAATAGCTAGAAATCATTTTAGTGATATATTTGCTGGATTGGCAGAGGAAGTGGTTTTCAATATCCACCAAAATTTTTTGAATATAACGGTTGTATTTTTATTTTTGGGAACATATAAATTCTTTAGTTTGTCAATAAAATTCATTACAAATACAAACTGTTGCTAGTTTTATTAGGGATTATATTATTTTTTTGTCCGAAAGTCCTTGATCAAAAGAATTAAAAGATATCTAAGTAAGAGGAGGCAACGTAGAACATTTATTTTGAGTTTGTTTCTAATTATTTTGTTTATTTCAATTTATCAACTAAATAAAAGTGTATCTAGTGTGTTTTTCCTTTGAAATCCCTTTCCGAAACTGAACTCTTCAATTGCGTTTTTCTTGAAAACGGTTGAAATTATCGTGTTTCAACAAGTATAACATATTTACATAAAAATGATGTTTACGTTATGTATTTTAATTAAAAATACTAAAACGTTTCGTCAAAAAAAGTTTCATCATCAGAAATCTCTCATGTGGGGCCTCCTATAACAAAATGTAAAATAATATTCTTTTTCTAAAGTTATGCCTCTGTGCCATTGATAACAATCTTTGAATTTATTGTGAAATTATAACCAAAAAACGAAAAAATATTTCAATCGTCATATTTTGGCCCAAATAACCTGCGCTTAATCTATGTTATGACTCACCCTGTATTGATTGTGATTTGGTATAAATCGTGACACCGTATAAAAATAAAGATTGTATTTTAGAACGTTAATAAAAATTTATGGATGGATTTTAATCTAGTAGATAAAATTGTTAGTTGGTATATTGATGTAGAAAAGCTATCAAAGGAATCCAAAAAACATAATTATTGTTTAATATATTTTGATGAAGTAACCGTACACAGTGTGACCGTTAGAAGGTAAAATTATTGGATTTGTATTTTTAATTAAATCACGTTTTTCAATTATTAAAATTTAAAATTAATAATTTTTTAGAAATTTATGCAAAACTATTACAATTGAATTTAAAATGAAAAAACCATGTTTGAGTTATTATGAAAAATATCAATCCATAATTAACAACATTATCACATTGGATGTTCTATTGGATTATTCGACAGATGCCGAACATCTCATACACTCTATATTACCCAGTATTTATAAAGTGAGTATTGATGGTAAATCTCGAACTTAGAAGATATCAAGAATGGTTTTGTTTTAGGAAAAAATCAATATTATTAGAAAAAAATCCTATAATTGTAAATCGATATTAACGAAAAGATCAAATTCTACGTCTATAGATGAATGTACAACTTACGATTCCAATGAAAAATCATCATCTGAATCATCTTCTGTAAAATCTTCCGACACAGAAGAATATTTAGTGCATTTTCAATCTCAGGACCAATTATTAAAAACGGCCCAAAAATTCGATTGTATGAGAAATGCAATGAATAAATACTTTACCGATAGCGTAAGGCAACTTGAAAATGATACTGATAAAAATTCGGACATATTGACTAATGATACAGGAGATCACTTTTCGGGTACACTTTTAAGTGAAATAATATCTAATAACTATTTGGAACCTCAAATATCTGATACAAGAACAAAACTATCTACGGTTCATGATTTAAACGATAATAGCATTGGATCTAGTTCTATTATTTACAAGAGAACCATACGAAGTTTTAGTCAAAATAAGCCTATTGAAGAAAGAGATATCTGTACCAATAATTTGGAGATAGATCAGGATATTTCTCTGACTACTAATAATTCTTCCCATATAAATCAAGGTGTTCAGAACACTGGTTGTCAAAAAGCTACTGAAGACAATTTATCCTCAGAGAAAATCTCTAATAGAAAATTCCAAAAAAGGTCAGTATATTCCTTTCTAAAAGTATTTAACAATATGTACAAGGATCCCTAAAATATAACAATATTTTTTCTATTCTTATACTATGTCACATTTTAACAGAAAATATTTTTTGCCCCTTTTTGGGAAAACGTTTCCCCCAAAATTTATATTATATTTCTCTTAATGGAAATCTGATACCGAGTGTCAAATGTTCATTAAGATGCCAAGCAACCCGTACTGCAAAGTGGTGTCCGATTTTTACTGGTTAAAATCAAGTTCTTTGCTTATTTTGGAGGAAAGAACATAGAGGACAGTTCCTATTACTTCGCCATGAATTATCTAATTTTATTCTCTGTGCCGGATGTAACTGAGTTATGGGCCAGTCCTATAACTCTTGAATGCTTTACAGAGTTTTTAAAATTCAGGTTGATTATATTAGAGATATTGTTAATTCATCTTAAGTAAAAAAAATTAAAAAGTCCAACGTTCTTTTCACCGGGAATGATGCAAAAGCAGAAAATTGAAATGGCACACCCTCCTTATTTTTACATATTTTGACTTTACCAATTAAAATACATACTAGTCAATTGTCAAATGTCCCCATCTACAAAATAAGTCTATTTAATTTTTTTTTTTAATTAAGCATGTTATTATTTTGAAATATTGTTACATTGCCTCAACAGGGTTGGCTTCAAGAGCATGTTGATATGTTAGAAATTAGAAAATATAAATTACTGCTTTATTTAGAAACTAAGGAAACTACTGTGTACAGGGATATGTTTTGCAGGGTATTTCGAAAACAAGAGAAAAAAGTATTCAAGATGATCGGTAAATCAGATCTTCAATAGATTGTTACGTTTTGAAGATGCAGGGCGATTTTCGAAAATATTATAGAAAACTACAAGGTTGTTTAGCTTTATTATTAAAGAAAATATAGCAATGAGCGAACTTTTGACAAATACAAGGTGTTCCATAAAAACATTCCAATACTCTTAGTGTGAATAGTGCATCCAAAAATAAATAAATAAAGTCCTAACCCCTTAAAGTTTAAAATTCAAAAATTATAGTTGGCTATAACTTCTACACTTTGTATTTTTCTATAAAACTTGTTAGTCAGTTTAATTAACTTAAGGGGCTTTTTTGGCAAAAAATTTTTTAATTGTTGCAGCCAGTGGCGTACTGTTGGATTGAAGAACCCCTTGTCTTCCCTTAACTTGGACGCTACTGAATAAATCATAGTTTTAGATTTGTTTTTACATTTCATAAAGTTTTATGAGTAAATTATGTGTTCTTATCATACTTCCATAAAATGAGTATTTTTCGAGATATTAGCACTTAAAGAAATGGTGTCATCGAAATAAGGAATTTAATGCATGAACATAATAAAATACCAAAATATTATTGGCACTATTGTGTACCTGTCTGTCATGCTTTTATAAACTATTTTTTTATTTATGTAATATTTTAAAAAGTTTTAACCAAAACATATTAATGATACACCTGTGTAATGTAAAAAACGAAAACTAATAATTAGTAGTCCACTGCAGGCTGTGCAAAATTGACATACTTAAAGTGACAATTCATCGTTTTGTAAAAATTGTAATTGTTGTCGTTAGGTACTGAGTTCAGTCTGTAAAAATTGTTTTTGAATATTCCTTATTTGCTCTCTAAAAATAATGAATGCATACACGTTTAATGAGTATACAGATATACTAGTGACCCTAGGAGAATGTCTGGAAAGTGCAATGGTGGCTGTTCGACAATATGGTGAAAAATTTCCTGATAGAAATATAGCAGATAGGAAAACATTTGTGTCTGTTGAAAGGTGTTGCTGGGAGACTGGGTCGTGTAAATCGAAAAAAAATAACTCCGACCGATCTAGATCAGTTAAGACCGTGCAAAAAGAACAAGAAATTTTGGATGTAGTTGAAGAGGATCCGACTATTGGTGTAAGAAAAATTGGGAGCCGCTAGGACTTATGTTTATTGGAAAAACCCTTTTTTTGGAATACCTTTTATATAACAGTAGAGTTCAGTGACGTGCACAATATTTTTTAGGGGGTTCCATTAGGGAAATATAATATAAATTTGTTTTTTTAATGGAATATCCTATGTATTATGTATTTGTGCTTTTTTCGTTTTTAATCTGTTTTCATCTAACATAACATGTTATTTGTATGTCTAAATTTCAGTAGCTGCCTCTACAGGGTAATTACAGTTTTCATCATTGATATTATTTTACAATTAAACACTTTTAAAATAGAACACTCAGTAATTTATAATAACATTTTATTTGAAAACCCTAGGTCAATGGCTAATTTAAGTTATAAAAATAATAGTATTAACCCTCAAACAAATAATAATATCATAAACAACAAAAATTAAAACAAATGGACGCAGCATTAACTTATTTGTGAAAACTAGAGCACATGTTAAAATGTTTTCCATTCTCTTGTAAAAATGACTGACACCTTTTTATCACCGATCTTACAAAATTAAGTATGTGCAGTCTTAATCTTTTTAAATGTTTCATGAACACCTTGTAATAACTCTTCCCTGTTATCAAACTTTGTTTTGTAAATGTTTTAAAAATCCCAATGTAAAAAAATCAAGGTGGTTTACTTCGGACAAACGGGGAGGTCGCTTAACCGGTCTACGAATTCCAATCCAGGGATTAGCAAAATATTCGTGTAAATATTATGTAACGATTACAGCTTTGTACGCAGCAGCCCCATCTTGTTTGAACCAAAATGTGATTCTCTCAGCTAATACTTTGTCTTTCAACAATTCATATAAATTTGTATCTAAATATTTATATATTCTGCTACGATTAGTGTATCAACGATAAACTAATTTATTATGTTTAACAAAACAACTAATGTTAAATCCAAATCTTCTGTGCATTGTTCTTCGTTGAAGTAAGTGGCGATTCGTATTATTTAGTTCAGTTAGTTCGTTGTGTCTGTTAAATATCCCTGCACGCAAACTTCGTCACTAAATATTATATGTTTATAAAAGGTTTGATTTTCATTACATTGTCCCTGATACAACTTTGTATACTGTATTCTTCTCAAATAATCATTGGGTATAATTTTTGCTTAATCGTTATTCAATAAGGTCTAAATATATTTTTTTTTAATTCTTTCTGTAGTGGTTGTAAGAATACCTATCTCTTTTTCAATTTCATATAAAGAAATTTTATGATAATCTTCTATATAACCCAACGTATTTGACTTACTGCCTTCATTATTTTTTTTTTTCATATTTAAGACACAAAATAACCATAGCTCCTGTAAATTTTTCTCAAGCTTTTTGAAAATATTCTCGTTTGGCTGCCTTCTCTCTGGATATCTTTAAAAATATCATTCAGACCTAGTAGTTGCTTTTTTCGTATACAATATATCACATACATATCATATTTTTTTTTATTGATCTTCGAAATTATCAAAAAAAAATATTTATGTCTCATTTCTAACATATAATAATAAAATTGAAAATTTAGTAGATGAAATTAAAATATATTTACTGGCAAGAACTATTACAAAGGTCTATGAAACATTTAGAAAAATACAACCAGTGTAACAACAGTAATAAAAAAGTATCCGTAACACTTTGAAAATTTTCTATAGTTTTCATAAATAAATTAATACTGGGAAGACTATGTTCATTTGTTTTTTTTTACTGTTCATGATGTTATTACTAGTTTGACAGTTCTTGCTGTTATTTTTATAATCTAAGTAAGTGGCCATGATCTAGCACATTCCAAATAAAATGTTATTATTATTAATTACTGAGTATTCCCTTTTAAACGTGCCTTTAATTGTAAAATAATATCAATAATAAAAAATGTAATTACCTTGTAGTGGCAGCTACTGAATGTTAAACATGTTATAAAACAGATTAAAAATGGAAACGGGAACTTCCAAAATATGAAAAACCGAAGTTTGTTTTATTTTCCTAATGGAACGCCCTAAAATATATTTCGCACGTCACTTTTGTGTATCGGTCAAAAGTTCCTCTCATATTTTCCAGTACTTTGCTTAATAAACAAGTTATAAAACCTTGTAATTTTTCTAAAATCTCCCTGTATCTTGAAATTGAAACAACCTATTAAAGATCTGATTTGCCGATCGTCTGTTTAACAAAAACAAAATAAAATAAACCGCAACACTTGCCTACTTTTTTCTCCCTTTTGTTTTTGAGGTACCCTACAAAATATATTAATTTGGGAGGTCTTGTACATAATTTTATTGGTACTTGAACTATTTAATAAACAACTATGTCTGTTTTAAAAAAAGTGAGTATTAGCTGAAAAATTAAAATTTGTAAATTTAATCGTTGAGACAATTTTAAAAAAATCTGTCAAACCGTTCAAAAGTAATAGGTATGGCCCATAACTCACTTACACCCGGTATACACATTTTTCGTTATGTATGTATTCCTTCTAATTTGCCCTAGTTTTTATTTATAAAAAAATTTAAAAAAATAAATAAAAAGAATAAAATAAAGTAAAACATTCAAACCAAAATATACACGTAAAAGAATTTACTAATTACGTATTTAATTAATATGTATATGTAGATTTGACTAACACCACAATATACATGGTTGGGATAGAGTATGAAATTTGTAAGTAAATGTAATAGGGCAAAATACATCTGATGTACATTTTTTTGTTATTAATATACTTTCGGTTTAACCGGCAATACTCTCAACGTTTTTAATGTAAATGGGACACCGTGTATATTTTTGCAGATTTTGAAAGATCTTGTTATTTTGAATTCGTACATATTGGGTTTAGTGTAAAAAATCTGTAAAAACGAGGAATACAGCACATTAATAAACCACTTTTAAGTTTTTATACATTAGAGTAAAATACCATTTAGATAAACAGATTGATATTGTTTGTATTAATAGTAAGAAATAAACGAGTACTATCTAGTAGGTAACTGTTGCCAAACTATCAAATTGTAATTTACGAAAATAAATTGCGCGATTAAGAATCGTTCATTTAAGTGAAAATATATATATATTGAATATATGTATTGAAATATTAATGATGATCGATTCATAGAGTGGCCTGCTCGTTCTCCGGATCTAAGACCATTAGATTTTTTTCTTTGGGGTTATCTAAAATCACGTGTTTACGTTAAACGACCAACATGCTTGCAGGAATTCAGACAAATAATTATTGATGAATGTGAACTAATACGTGGAGAAGTATTGGAAAGAGTGACTCAAGAATTTGTTAATAGGCTGGCATATTGTCAGGAGGTAAACGGAGAGCATTTTGAACATTTGAATTAATTTTGTTTAAATTATTATTCTCGTTAGTATAAAGTATATAAATTTACTTATTCTACAACTAAAAGTGAGTTATTTCTCTTTTTTACAAATTATTTTCACTAAAACCAGTATGTATAAATTCGAGAAATAACAAGCTATTTCAAAATCTGCAAAAACAGGATGTCCCATTTAATTTAAAAAAAGTTGAGGGTATTTCCGGTTAAACCGAAAGTATATTATTAACAAAAAAAATGTACATCAGCTGCATTTTGCCCCATTGCACTTACAAAATTTCATAAATATCGTCCGTTTCGTTTTAACGATTTTACTTGGTTCCATACTTTATCCCAACCCTGTATGATGTTCATACAAACTATTCACAAATAGTTGTTTTATGAAAATTAATATAAGGTTAGGCTAACGGACCTTGATGCACGCAGTCAATAAATTGAAACCCCCCTCCCTTTCCAGACTTTCTACTTCTTTACCCTCTTCCTTTCATATCCTTTAATATTTCCGACATTATATGCCACATTTTTTTGTCTGATATTATAGTACGGTAATGTTCTTTTAGTTGTATCACATAAAACATTCGTGGCCCGTTATTAATTCAACCAGATGGCCATTAACATTTCCAACATCTGTATTGTTCTTGCCAACTTTCGTCCTCTTTTTCTCTGTGATAGTTTTGCCGATAGTTTCCTGTGTTTCTGATGCTAGCAACTTATAGTACATATTACTTTAGATATTACAAGGCTGCTTTATGTGGATATAGGCTTGCAACAACCCCTACAGATTATTATCACCAGGATTCGTTGCGTAATTTTATATTAGAGCCTTATCCTATACAGGTATGTGTTTAAATTATGAAATCAAGTAAATATCTTTAAATCAAAAACACGATATTTATGGAACTTTGCAAGTAAGTACAATGGTGCATAACGCATCTGATGCTATTTTTTTTGTTACTCATGTACTACTGGTTTAACCGGGAATACCTTCAACTTTTTTTTGTTTAAATGGGATACCCTGCATATTTTTGCAAATTTTAATAGATATTTGTTCTTTCGAATTTGTGCTTACGTAGACGTAGAGGATTTACAGACTGGCCTGCTCGTTCTCCAGACCTTAGTTCTGTAGATTTTTTTCTTTGGAGTTACCTCAAATCACATTTACGTTAGACGACCAACTATCTTGCAGGAGTTGAGACAACAAAGAATAGTCGATGAATGTGAACTAAGCCGTGGAGAAGTCTTGTAAAGGGTAACTCAGGAATTTGTTAATAATTTGTATATTGTCAGGGGATGAAAGGCGACCATTTTGAATAAGATTAATTGTTCATTAAATGTAAAGTTCTCTAGTTTCTAATTTACCGATTATTTACACTAAACTCAGTGTGTATGAACTCGAAAAATCAAGATCTATTAATATCTGCAAAAATATATAGGGTGACCAATTTAAATATTAAAAATTGAGGGTATTTCCGGTTAAACCGAAAGTAAATTAATAGTAAAAAAATCGCATTAGATGGATTATGCATGATTGCATTTGCCTGTAAAGTTTAATAAACATCGGCTTTCTCGATTTAAAAATATTTATTTATATAGTATAGTTGACGGACACAATATTATTGACTAAGATTAGGATATCCCTGTGATCATTATGCCTTTAATTTCAGTAACTCTGCTTACTTTAGGTATTATTCGAGAAAGTGCTGCTGGTATCCTTTTACATTTAGCTGTAACTTGTTCTGAGTGTTTTTTAAAGTTTAGATTTTAGTCCTTCGTAACTCCCAGGCAGTTGAAGGTTTTTTTTACAATTGGGATTTCTTCTGAGCTGAAACTAATTGGGGTCTTTATTTTTTGTCGAATCTATTGCACTGCCTCAGTATTTTGAGTTGCTAGCTGGATGTTATGATCTTTTATCCACATACTAAAACGTCTTTTGCAGTTTCCATTAGTTCTTTTTCAGTTATGCTACCAGCACCGTCTTAAAGGCTTTCTTGATGTCCATAGTTATTAACAGAAAAGGTCGTTTAATTTTTGGGTTCTTTTCCATTGCCTATTCTGCCAGTTTTTAACTTCCGTTATAGCGTTAACTGTAGATAATTTCTTCCTAAATCCAAAATTGCCTATATTCTTTTGTATGTATGCACTCAGACTAACTTTGTCCGCCATTGTTTCTATTCTTTCTTCCGCAGTTAAGGTATGTATACCTTCTGATACAATTGGTTATAATACTATTTTCCCCACTGATAGAATTAACTATAATACTGCAGGTCATTCTTCCTGGTTCCAGCTTTTCTTGTCTCATTATTGTCGTTAGTTGCAGATTTTTTATTGCTCTCCTTTAGGACTTTATTTTGATATCCATTTTTTAGATCTTCTGTCATTGGTCCTACCTGCTTGCATATGCAACAGTATTTATAAACTTTTCAGGCCATTTAAGCTCCAGCATTTCTTCTAGCTCATTTTCGCATATAATTTTATCTAGCACTCTTTTCTTCCTGCTTTTTGTGTTAATAGTTTGTGAGTATTTTAGTTACTTCTTTTATCCCGGTATCATTTTCATCCAAGGTTTTCCATTCGTATTCTTCTATTATTTAATCTACAAAGTCGGTAAATGTTACTGTTTGGCATGTGAAACAATTTAGTAATTTTTGGACAGTTCTGATTTCTTTTGCTGTTTATAGCGTTATTTCTTTCAGAAAATTAAAAAATACTTTTGTTTTGCAGCCACCATTTTTCCTTTTACTGGTATTTCCCATTCTTGTTCTTTTGCTTTACTTCCCAGTTGTTATTCCTTTAATTTATTTTCTTTTCGTAATGTACTTCATTTTTCTCGTCTACTATACAGTTGTTATCTTCTGCTTTCTAACTTGGCTTTTTAGTGAAACAAACATTCTCATGTATCCACCGGTACTTCTTCTAGTAGTTGTTTGCAACATCCCAGTCTACTAGGAATGCCTGGTAGTCCTTGGATGACGGTGGACTGTGATCTGTTCTTACACTATCATTCCCGACCATAATTGGGGAGCATCTGCTCCGTAACTCTTCCTCCTTTATTTTTTTGGTTCATCATCAGTTTTCATTTTGTTGGACTCTTATGTCTGGGCTACCATACCGTAGCCAGTTATTTTCGTTTTTTTAAGTTCTTAGAACCCTTTTATTCAACCCATTATACACCCATTGCATGCAGCACAGTGCCCAAGGACCACGATGGGTACGTAGAGCTAGAATATGCTGGCATAACTGGAATAGATTATCGATGTTTTAATAGCATTTTATAAGCAGTTCGGAACTTGGCCGATCCAAACTTCCATGGAGGCCCAAGAAGCTAGCTAACCATTTGATCTTCTGTAGTCCTAGCGTAGTAATAGTAGTAGTAGCAATAGTAATAGTGACAATAGGATCAGTTGTGTAGATTGACGCCTAACAACTAGATTTTTCCAGACCCTTTTCGTTAAACATCGAATATCACAAATCAATTGTCAAATGGGATCTGCGACTATAATATTGTATATTTCTTGGTAGGACACCATGTATTACATAGAATCTGGAGTTTAATCGATAACAATTCCAAAAATAATTATATTGGAGCATGTAGATCAATTAGGACAGCATTTTAAAATTATGTTAAATATTACAAAAAACGTATTTTTTTAAATAATCACATTTTTTATTTATATGCAAAAAATCATAGAAAATATTCCCGATATTCAAAATACCATTTTCCAAGACAGGATATCGGAACCTAGGTAGACTTTAATACATATTAAAACGCTTTGGAAGACTGTTGAAATTCAAGATAAGTATTATTTATCTTTCCATATTTAGTATGAATAATTTCCATAAAGTAAGAGTTGAAACAATTAATTCAATTAGAAGGTACTTATTACATACCGTATTATTTAGAACCCCCGGTACATTTCTGTATAACAACCAATAAAGCAATTAAAGGGGATACATTATCTGATCTGAAGCAACTTTATTTAAATTCGTCTGAAATGGCATTATTGGTTTTTTCTCTATAACTGAGGAATATAAATAGACTTTTCTATTAGTTTTTAGCATATAATTTCAAAATAGAATTAAAAAAAGGGTGTTCCATTTAAAAAGACTACTTTCATATGTCACATTTTTTTTTATACATTTTTAAAATATGGACATGATTGTCCTACGTGCTCTTTAATAAACATATTTTGTACAATTGTTATTGTTTAGGCGACAAATTCCGCGCCGTATATGGTGTTCCATCCTGTATAATAAAATCTTAAATCTTCCAGAATTAGGTCTTTGTCTGAATCCAGTGTATCTACAAATGGAACAAATCAAACAAGGCCTAAAGTAAAAATTTTAAGAAAACCAAATGCAAATAAATTCCGTAAGGAACATTCCTATGGAAGGACAAATATAAGAAAACTTGATAAATGGGAGAAAAAAAAGAAACTTAATTATGAAATTATCAATAAAATAACTGGACAGAAGCGAGATTCAGGAGGGTTGTTTAGTAATGTCCTACAAGAGTTTAGAAGGGATTTGAATGAAGGAAAAACGTTAGAAGAATTTTGTGATATGATTTGAAGTATGAAATATGACTTAAATCTAAAAGAAATAAATGGGTGGATATAAATAGAATAAAATTAAAGAAATAAATAAATTTTAGAAGTTTATAATTGGAGATAATACCGGTATATATTCTTGTCTGTTTTCATTAATACAAAATTTTATTATTGTTACACCTTTATAAAATTTAATTTCCAGTATTTATATTTTTTCTGTAATTTGTAATTTGTCGTTTTTTTATAAATAAAAGATTATATTATACTTATTTATGCATATAAAGGGTCTCTCAAGCTTTCATTTACAGGCATTATTGAAAAGATAAACAAATGAAAAACTGATTTTAATGGCATTAAAAATCTCTTTTTAATAACGCTTTCAAAACCCACCAAATTTTGTTTTATTAATTAAATAGCAGTCTTTGTATGTTTTCATTGAAAATTAATTTGAATACATTTTTGAAGGAAACATGTTATACCTAATATTTTTGTGTTAAAAAGGAGATGGAGTTGTTCTTTAACGGTTGTAAAAGTTGAAGCTATTGAAATGTCATTTGAAAGATTTTATTTCTACTTTTGATTTGTCTTTTCAAATAGGGGGATATTGTCTATGAACAATAACTTGGGACTTCCTATATATATTTTTTTTTCAGTTATTAATAAACTTGGTTATTTCTAGTAAAAAATTTTAAATTAGTTTTTGAAAAAGACTACTATTAAAATTTTTCAATTTGCTAATTTACTAAAATAACCAAATTTTTAACCAATGTTATACATATTTTTTTCAGTTGTTAATAAACTTGGTTATTTCTAGTAAAAAAATTTAAAATAGTTTTTGAAAAAGACTACTATTAAAATTTTTCAATTTGCTAATTTACTAAAATAACCAAATTTTTAACCAATGTTATAAAATTGAAACTATAAATAAATTGTCATTATTTACACTTGTTTTTTATTAATAACCAGAAATTTGTTAAAAGAAATATTTTTCGTATTTAAATTCCTCTTAGAACGCAAAAATGTCATTTTCTATTGTTTCAAAATGGTTATTCACGCTTTTTTTACCTGTATCGTATGAATCGCAGGAACTTAAGGGATATTTACTTAAATTTGAGTAATTTATTACCAAGGAGAACTTAAGGGTGAAGTTACTTACAACATACTGTTTAAACGGAACATTAGCGTTTGAGAACTGCTGGAATTTACTTATCTAACTTTTTTCAAAATGAAAAATACAGATTTTAAATATATTACCTCTACTTCGGGGTTTTGCAAAACGATTAATGTAGGGTTTGATGAATCTCTGACTTCACTAAATTATGAGAAGATAATACAATCCAAATACATTTATTTTAAGTACTAATTAAATGTCCTAATATATTTCAATTAATTTTCCATGGTTTTCACAAAATACTTACTTTTTAAATATGTTTAAAGCTATTAAGAATTTAGGTTTACAAAATTTTCATCGACTTTAACTTTGAATTAAATAAACATGAAAGGTTGACAGTATTGATGAATGTTCAGAAAAAAGGAATTCCAAGATCTGGGGTATTTCTGGTAAGCAAAATATGATTGTTATTATGATCTCGCAAACCGTAGTTTGAATTTGAATACAAATTTTATCAATCAAATTTTATCACCCGGTAAAACACAAAGCCATGTGAAAACACCGAAATACGAAATCAAAGAAAACATAAAAACTCGTTCTGAAAACGCAGTCACAGAAATCCTACAATCACAAGAAAGAAAACTAGGGATATAGATATGATGTGGAAAGAAAAGTAGAAGAATAAATACTTAGAGGAAACGAATAAAATACAAGAGGAACGAATGGTACGACCAAGAATGTGAAGAAGCAAGAAAGAAAAAAGAACTTTGCAAGAATTAACTGGAGAAATAACGAAACAGAACAAGATAAAAAGCAAAAAGAAACAAAGGAAGCAGAAAGGCCCTCAGAAAAGGATATTTACAAAAAACTAAATTAAAGAACGGTAAATATATCGATGAAGACGAAATCGAAGCAGACCAAATAAAATATGGCGGTCAAAAATGATATAATCAAATACATCTGATGATAGTGTAAATATGGAAGCGAAACAAAATTTCACAAGAATCAAATATTGGAATAATTACCCCAATACATAAAAAAGGTATAGAAAAATGTAGAAATTATATAGCAGTAACACTATTAAACACAGCATATAAAATCCTTTCAAAAACCATAAACAAAAAACTATATGCTTAATAAGCTTTAAAAGACTACCAAGATGGGTTAGGCCTAGGAAGATCCACAATCAACGCCATACATACTTTAGATCAAAGATTAAGGGAAGACAAGGAAATATGCAAGAGAAATATTCAAATTACTATTATTAGATTTAAAATTAAATTAAGATTTAAAATTAATCCAACAAACAGAAATGAGACACTAAACAATTCTAATGCATAAGTAGAATTTCAAGGTGCCCGTCCACAAAACTTCAAAATAAACAAAGGGCTGAAAGAAAGAAACGTAACCTCACCGAACCAATTTAACCTAGTAATGGAAGTCATAATAAGAACAGTAAAGTTAGACAACAAGAACATCATGATAAACCAAGTAGAAGGATTAGCCTATGCCGATGATATAACCATAGTTGCAAACTCGAAAGAAGACCTCATTAGAGCAACAAATAAACTGGACATACGAGTAGAAGCAATGCTATTCGGACTAGAAATCAACGAGAATAAAAACAAAATTTGGAAAGAGATAAGACAAAAAAGAGGAAAAACTTAGCAACAAAAACACAGATTTGATAATAAGATTTTTTAACTACTTAGGAGCTAGGATAAGACACCCTAGTTAAGAGAGAGTTAAAAACAGAATACAAAAAGAACTACAAGCATACGGAAGAAATAAAGCATTGCTAAAGAGCAAGACGCTAACTAAAATCACAAAAATACATGTACATATGTATATGAAACATTGATACCATACGCGACGAAAACAACTACATTCACAATGATAAGAGTTAAAAATTATACATAATTGAGGCCTCTTCCACTTTTGACAAACGACGTTTTTTGGCTGGTGTTGAAGTTGTAGATCGATGAGTTTGTTCGATAGGGATACTACTTGCTGGTTCATCTTCAAGTTCAAATGAAGACGTTCTATCACTTTCTGCTTTGGCATTAGTTAAAAAACTAAGCCGAGTTGCATATATGTATAGTTCTCGCCGTTTACTTAGTACCAAATGTACCAAATCGAATCTAGTGTTATTTTAACTCCGCCCGAGCGACAACCATTGGTCAAACAAATAAGGTTCCGTTGGCAGTGGCGTCGGTACTTATCGTACATTTATTTAATAAGTAAATATGCAAAATAAGATAAGTTTTGCTAACGTTTTTCTCTACTACAATAATTGCTTGTCAAATGGTAGTTGTAAACAATTGCATTATTTAGCTATTAATAATTCTTATGAATTGACCGAAATTAAATAGTGCTTAATATCCACTTTTATTTCATTACGTATGATGCATTTCGAAATACTAAAGCTTTTTCAAATACAATAAATAAGAAAATGTGTTGATAACCATATATTTATAGTTGTTAAACGCTACGTAAACAAAGAATTAAAACTTAGAAAGCAGGTAAAATTTAAAAACCGGAAATCCATTAGGAACCATTACATACAAATTAAGTGAACATATTTTATATAGAGAGAATCGTTTAAACGTTTTAATATACATTAAATCTATATTTTGATAAAAAGATTTTAGGAATTTTTACAATTTAATTTTTTTAAAAAACTTTATTTTATACCACATTATACCTATTTACTTCGTCGAAACGTCGTATTTCAAATAAAAAATATGTGGTTTTTGATTCCAAATAATTATGCAAAAAGTAAAAATGTGATGTTAATAAAATCTAAATTTTATCTTACCTATCACTTCTGATGTTTTTATCTTTACATCTGTTAGAGTGTCTTGTTCACTTTTAACCGTTTTAAAATAATTGTACACTTTAACTATAACTTCATGAGTTTGTCCGTGTAGACGAAGCTTACGCTTGTTTTCACTTTGATGAGACATTATCAAAAGACTAAACCTAGCCCGCTACTGAGTACTTCTTGTGATTGGGTGTTCGTTCGAGCGCACTTAACCAACTGCTGTCTTACGTGAAATAATAGATATTGCTGTCTCGCTTGTCTAGTACATCTAAGTAAACGGCGAGAACTGAACCGTCATTCTCCAACAGTGGCTTGACCTGATCTACTTTTATTTTCACTTCGTTTAAAATTGTCGCGAATATGTTTCCATTTTTTCGTGCCCTAAATATAAAAATAATCTAATTAATTGTACATTTTTACGTTTAGAAACACAACGGAAAATGAATATTATAATTCCAGATAGCAATAGTCGATTCCTTGTACATTCTTACAATATTTCGTAATAATAAAGGTATCAATTATTAACAAAAAATTATGTTTTTTATTGGGATGCTCGACGCTAAGCAACATCACCAGAATAGTTTATAAAACTTTATGGAACATACTTAGGGAAGAATGTTTTGGGGATTATACTGAACAAAAGTGGCTTGACATAATAGCACAGAAAACGCCAATTTTCCAAATTGTTTAGGTGCGATCGACGGTAAACATATCTGAATAATAAAACTAACGTTCAGTGGTTTATACTATAATTACAAGCACTACTTTTCAATTGTTCTTATAGCTGTCGCGAATGCCAATTAAAAATTCGTTTTTGTTGATATTGGAGCATTCGATAAAGATTTTATAAGAAACTAGTATGCAATGATCTAGATATACCACGGGCAAAAGCATTACCTGGAACAACATAGGTGATGCCATATGTGTTTGTGGGTGATGAAGTTTTTTCGTTATCACAAAACCTGTTGCGGCTCTACAGTGGAAGATTCTTAAGTCATAAAATAATCTTTGACTATAGATTAAGTTACGCTCGCCGTTATGTAGAATGCAAGACAGTACTGCACGAGGAGAAGTGGCGCTAAATAAAATTAGAACTGCATAGACCAAATACTTCATTAGTCCTCTAGGGCAACTAAGTGGTAAGATAAAATTATTTAATTGTATGAAGCTTTTTATATCATTTTCTTGAAAGACGTGTTTCAGTGGAATTTAATAACTACTGTAGAAATATTTTTTTTAAATATATATATATATATATATATGTATGTATATTTTTAAATATGTGTTTATTCCCTTACCTATCTTATTTTTATCATTTTCTACTTTTTCGTCAAAACCTTCATACATTTTTCTGCAAACGTCGATCCACGCATTTGTTTTTTTATTTTTATCTTTATAATTTTCACATGTAACATCCCATTCTTGATGCTGCTTAATTGCTTCAGTGAAAAGTTCGTTGTCACTGTCCATTGCAAAAACGCTTGTCGTTGACGTGCCGTGTGTACTGTTTGATAAGATCTGATGTATCATAGCAACGTCGTAGAACTTTTCGAGAAGGTACCTATACTCAAAAGCCGAATTGGATGACACTAACGTCATTAATTCCCAATACGCTCACTGTTGTCATTTAGTCAAATGAGAAATCAGTTACACTAAATTTGTTTTCATGTGGATAAAATCATAAATAAGGTTACCCTTTTATATATTTATATTATTATTTGGGTAAATTTTAAATTCCTTATTAGCGAAGATTTTTCATTATTTCTAAATTATACAATTATAATTTGTTGATTTTTTATACCTAAATCTGGTAAATATTCGTCGCTTTGGCAACTGTGTCGAAAGCTGTTTCCGTTGGGGTGTTAATCATGCGAGTTTGCCGGTTTTCACGAGCTGTAATTATTGCACTAGCTCTTACCAAGTAAACAAAGAAATCAAGTAGGGAAAATTGTCAGTGTTTCGAAATACTACCAAGAAGATATGCACGCTGAAGTTTTTGAATCTTGGTTTAAGGCAGTTCACGTACGATAGTCTGAGCCAAAACTTAATCTGACCGCGTGTGCTAAAATCTCTGAAAAACTGTATCCGCGTCTTGAAAACTTTTGGTTTGGACTGTAACTGCTGCCAACTTACTGAATCCGTACCCTGTACTATTTTACGCACCCCAGACGTATTATCGACTACGTGAGCGATCGTGGCAACGCTGCATTTTCTTTCGACTTGGTCACACTGACGTAGTCGGTAGTCTCTGTTTACGCGGGTTACCGAAAGTAAGGTATGAGGTTAGGTGAAGAACGATCGTTGTGATAAAATGAACCGCACACGACATAAAGGAAGGGTTAGAAGTGATAATTCGTAAGCGAAAAGAAACTTTTCAGTAACTTTTCCAAATGCCAAAGACTGTTTACTTTATCCGTTGAAAAAAGTATGTGAATAAGCAAACAGAAAATGTTATTTTTCTTCATACATATTCCAAAAACTACCTACATATATGCATATATATTAAAAAACGTATGCAGAGATGATTATTTTATGCTTGTAAAAAATAAATATATTTTTTAAACGTTCATAAAATAACCAGTCGCTTCATTTTCAAGACTTTAACAAAGTTACGCGTTTTAAAAGGAACATGTATAGATAATTTTTACTGTTGATAATTAAAAGATGAATATATGCAACATTTATTTAATTGAATGTTTTTTCCACGATGCTGCACCATCATTAGTTTTTTTTTTAAACGTAAAATTAGCCCGGTAGCCAACAAGGATCGTGCGACAGTTTGAATATCGCGCGTTCGATCCCCCTCTTCTTTCGTTTACAGTGTTGTCGTATATTGGAGTTTTCGTTCGAAAAAATTCAACATAATGGTATTAATTATTTTTTATCTACAAAAGTAGGTGGTTA
Source organism: Hermaeophaga mercurialis (assembly GCA_951812935.1). Taxonomy (NCBI): domain Eukaryota; kingdom Metazoa; phylum Arthropoda; class Insecta; order Coleoptera; family Chrysomelidae; genus Hermaeophaga; species Hermaeophaga mercurialis. Next base: position 34,986,794 of record OX638363.1, read on the forward strand.
AGTGCTTCAAAATTTTGCAGAGGTAACTATCAAAAATGTTTCTTGCTGCCAAAAAAATTTGATCAAAGTGGTAAGAAATGCATGCTTACTGTGATCGAAAATGTTACTCATTTTCCAAGTTTCAAAGGGAATACCGTGCATAAGGGAATTTTTTTCATTAATTATTTTCTCTGGTTCTAGGTGGTCAATCTCTCTGAAATTTTAACCACGCACTCAAAAACAATTTAACTTTACGTATAAAAAAAATCAACTATGTCGTAAGAAAACCGGAACCTCGCGATAACTACCTTAAATCTGTCTGTTGCCGCGTTTAGAACCGGGTTCTGTCATTGTGATGGACAACGCGTTATATCACAGTAGCAAGGTTAAACAACTTCCAACATCCAACTGGAAGAAAGATGATATATCGTGGTTAGTATAAAAAAATATAGCCTGCAGCTCGTCGATGTTAAAATCGGAATTACTCGCCCTTACGTAAATGCATATATAAAGATATATTAAATATGAACCGTGGATGAAATTGCCGCTGTATCATTGCGAACTTAATCCTATGGAATTAATTTGGCCTCAAAAAAAAAACGGAAGTCGCGCGTGATAATGGTACATGTACCAATATAAATAAATAGAAAATTATTAAAAATGTTTTTAACTCCCTCATTAATTTATCAATTAAATTCAAAAGTAAAATTACTAGGCCACAAATCATCATGGCGAAAAAACCCGAAGGTCGACGTCACCATTTAAATTAATGACGTCAATGTCATCCAATTCGGCCTTCTAATATAGCGTTGGTATTTTTGCAGTTGCGTTGTCGTCAACGTCAGTTACAAGAACATATCTGGCCTAGTTCACAAGAATTCTGCGGACTCTGCAGTTTACCCCAATGTCCAGTCAACGACAACAAAACTAGTTGTTAACCAGCATTTACAACTTTTTCAATTGTATTCTTGTTAAGTTTAGACATTTATAAAGTTCCGCTATTTGAATTTTGTATTTTTTTAAAAATTAATTTTTCGTCGACGAACCTAAAATGCTTTTATTATGATACATATATTTTTACACCGCCGGACCTAAAATAGACTGGACACGTGATGCGAAGAAAACGCAATGAAACAGTAAAAAGTATAATAGAATGGATCCCAATATGGCCAAGAGGTAGAGGAAAGCTGACAAACAAATAAAAGGACCGAGTAAACGGTGCCCAGACCCACAAAAACCTGTTAGCAAAGGCCATGAGGGTGAGCCAAAATCCCCAAGGATTCAAAGGCGCAGTAATACCGTGATGTTCCTATTACTCCAATTTTGACTGACAGTTTTTTTTTTAATTTTTATTAACATCCTTACATTTATCTTTTAAATGTTAATAATAAAATATTATTGTAGATTGATTACGTTTAATCTTAGTTAAGTGAATTATTATTTCTGATATTTATAACTCACCTAAGCTCTATAACATGCCTATAGAAATCATACTACAATCTATTTGACACGCCATTTTTTTTGTGAGACTGTTTAATTGTTCAATTTTAAATCCTACGAGTTTTAATTTGGCACGCGTTTCTGATCAAAAAATGTTATTGTGATTAGTGTAGTTGACAGTTGTTGACGTTCAGCCAAAAAAAATAATTTTTATCTCCTTACTAGTAGTTATATAACATATAAATGATATACTTTGAACATTATTTTTTGATATTAATACAGACAAAAACTATTAGTACTTTAGTTGTTTATTTTCTACATTATATGCACAGTGATTTTAATGGACATTTATAAGTAAAACTTGACCGGCAACTTTGGATCCCCTTCTTTTTGAAAAGTTCCCGTTGGTGAAAATCTAAAATCAGTGGTTATGTTTTTCTGAAAGCTTGGATAATTTTGGACAGATTGGAAGAACTTGATCTTTTGTAAAATTTCTTGTTGGGTTTTCGCTTTCTTCTGCGATATTATGCTGTTCTCATCTTCTTGTCTAAATCTTTGTTCTCCTTCCAGTACATTTCTTCGTCGTTCAAAGGATTTCGGATATTTTGTGTAATGTCTACGTAAAAAGTTGGTTGAAGTTCTTAAATACATGAAATTTTGTTAAGAATTTGATAAATGTGATGAATGAAACGAATATTAGACACAAATGTCAATTTTGTAAACAACTTTAAATTTTGTTTTTTTTTGTTATTTTAATTTTGTTAATTATAAGGCTAACATTTCCAAGGTCAAACGTCACAAAAAATTTTGATTGTTTTATTGAATTCACCTACTACACTTATAGCTAGTATAATAGTTATTATAGATAGGTAACGTAATAATATTGCTAAGCGCACGGGGTCAATTCGCGAAAATTAGGATGAACACCGGCCTTCTGTGAGGGACCCATGATCGGAACTATATGCCCTAGAAAAAGTACATTCTTGAACAAACGTCGTTTCGTGTTACTTGTTCTAGAGAAGAATTTTTGATCATTTCAGTGCTCTAACCCTAATCAATATGATTGCAAACCACAATAACAAAAATATGTTACTGACGACTGCTAAATATCGACAAAAGGCGTAAATATTATGCTTTATTTTTTAATGTTCGTTATCTGATAGTTTTCATTCTATTACTTTCCTAGTTTTTTTACCACTTGGAAAGTAAAATGGATAAACTGCATTTTCAAACGTAATATTCATTTCCCCTATGACTTAAAGTCTCAACCTCAATGAATATTATTTACTAGTAGTCTTTATTTACTTCTCTTTCTTGCTTCTAACTTAATAAGAATTTCTTTTATTTTTAATAGAATGTTCCTAATTACAACCAATAATTTCAAAATCGGTCTTTTATTAGATTGTTCAACGCCATAGTTCGCCAGGCTTACTAGTTCCTCGAGGATCTCTTAGTTCAGCATCTTGTAGGCAGTGACTGTTAAGTATCGCACTTAAGTATGGCCTCGAGACGCCTTGGCCTTTGCTTCGTATTACAACATTACTGATGCCGCATCCATCAGACTCTTATGAAGGATTACAACGTACTATCGTTGCTACGTCCGCCTCGAACACCTGCATAGGCTCACCAACTAGGATTGCTATACTTTTTCCAGATGGGCAAGGCCATAGCTCAATTCTAGCCGGTTCACTAATTAAGCGAAATCTTCAGTTCTGTAGGCTTGAATGAGACATCCAATACATCTCCATCTTGAGCTACGGTGTAGGCTACCGCCTTGTCTCTTGGGTGGTTTAACTTTTGTGATGGTACTGGATTCCTGTTACTCTTTATTGTCTAAGGACTGGTGGGCGATTCTCTTTTCAATTGATGAGGCTGGATTTTGACAGTTTGTTTTCTTTCTACTATCAGATTGCACTCTTCCTCTCTGCTTCCGGAAATTTTGATCGATTTCATTAATTCTTTGTTGAAACTTGTAACTGAAATGTTTTCTTTTTTAATTTTGCGCCCTGGTTGAATATCTGCTGAAAGATCTTGTTGCGATAACTAGCCATATCTGGAAGAATTGGTCGTTAAAGTTAAAGACCTTCTAAAACGGGTGATCGACTTCCACCCATTCAGGATCAATAGCTTTTCCAAGAATAAAATAATTTATATCTTGAAATAATTTACATTTATCATGTCTGCTTGTTACCTGTGCATTACAAGGGTCAGTTCAAGTCTATCGTGCTGCGAATTACTGGATAAAGAGTCAGTTAAATCCGAAAAAGACATTTGTATTGAATTTTACAACAGAACTGCATTTGCGATAAAGAAACAATAGACGAAATAGACATTCAACACCTTGTAAGCTTCTCGCCCTGGACATCAAAAATATATCCTAGTGCAAATAACTCTACTTTACCGTATTCAAACCAAAATTTAAAGTGATAGGAAACATAAATAACTAGTTAAGAGTGTTTTCCTTATTCAGAATTCTTTAAAAAATATATAATCAAAATTCCACTTGGATGGCAAATTAAATAAGTGAAAAAATAAATTATTATTCAAAAATCTGAAACGAATGGTCAGCCACTGTTTTTTGGTTATATTCAGTTTACAAACAAACCACACCAAAATTTAAACTCTGTCCTTCCTTTAAAAGATTTGGATTTGGACAATGGTAATGACCAAGAACTAATTCAGTTACCGGTTATCAATATTCGACAAAGGCAGTTATTAAACCTGATATTTTATATTCCAAGTATATAGACGATAATTTTATACATCTTTGAAGTAACAGCAATAGGAATAATTGTCTACAAGGGATGTCATCAACACTGAAGGATTTACGAGGTTCTTCGCCTTCTGTTTAACTTTCTTACTTACCCTTGTGAGTTAATTCATCATCCCAATAATGACATCAAAACTAAATCAAACAGCACTTCTTATCTCACAACAAGAAGCTCCAAACAAACAGATGCACAGCAAAAAAACCATTCGTTTGGGAAAATAGCTACTCTTTCTGTCATCACATCAGACGATACCGCAGAGACAAAAGATGATCATTTTATCAAGCCCTCTTAAAACGCATTATTTAAGAAATCAAAATGTTATATCAACACTTCAATCAATGTTCATATGAAACCAATCATATCTATCATTGTAGTGCAAAGCTCACCATTTGTACTTTATTTCTAATAAATGTCTGACCGTTTAGAAAACACACAAAGATTTCCAGAATCCTTCATCAAAATTGACAACTACGCCAAAATCCTAAACATATTAACAAAAATGTATCTTTGTCTTAAATACAGAAGTATTAAAACTAAAAACTGAGAATTAATATATTTAAATATAATTATATTGTATTATGTTCAATTAACAGTTCTGTACCTGTTAAGCTCTGAAATAAAAGAATCTTACTAACGATTCCAGCTTCTTTTCTAGTAGACTAGTTGTACTTTTAGTTCTTTCTCTTGTTTCAAAGATTATAACAATTTTATCCAACTTACAATGAAACACTATCAGTTCGTTCAACAATTTACTAATACTTTAATCTAGTTAGTTGTTTCTTTTCTATTTTTGTCAGTATGAGTTCTTGTTTCGGTATTTTTCTGATATCTTCATTTTAATTCAATCCCATTTTATTTTCCCCACCATTTTCCTTATTTTTATTTCTATTACATTAATTTTTTTTCATCTTTTTTCGTGTTGTCTAGTTGTAACATCCATAGATTATAATCAGTATCGTTATAGCATTGTGTATCTTCATTTTTACTTCGATATCGATATTTTTATGACCCAGTATTGACTTACTCAAGGAGTAATAGACTTTCGTTGATTTGTTCGCTCTGCTTGTTATCTCTGCCTCCATTTTTCCATCTTCTGTCACTATACTGCTCAAATATGCATATGTCGTTACTTTTTCTATATTTTTTCTTGCAATTAATTTCTTTGATGTTATGGTTAGCCTCGTTTAAATTTATGATCATGACTTTGGTTTTATTTATATTTACTTCCATTCTTATATTCTCTATTTATTTAGTCCACGCGTTCACTAACTTTTACATTTTGTTTAGAATTTGTTATTAAAATTACATCATCTGCATATAACAGGCTATTAATTTTTATAAGTTCTAGATTTCTATATCCGATTATAGTGTTTAAATGTTCGCACTAGGTTTTAATTGTTTTAATAATCCTATCCATAAAAAATACCAACAGTAGTGGATTCAGACTATCTCTTGTTTTAAACCTCTATTCATTTTGAACTCGTCTGATCTTTGTCCACTAATTTGTATTCTAGCTCTTATTATCCTATATGTGCTTGTGATGACTTTTAACATTTCAGTAGTTCTAGTTTTTTCCACACTTTACTTCTGTCTATAGTATCGAATTCTGCCTTTAGGTCTATAGACGTTAATAACAGTTCTTCTTTTTCTTCTACTTTTATTTCTCTTATATCTCTAATAAATATATTATTATTTATTTGTCTTTCTGGCCTATAAGCTGCCTATTCTTCTTCAAATTGGTGCTCGACATATTATTGTAGTCTTTTTCCATCCAGGGAACCATCAGCTAAATAAGGTCATTGCAGCGACTGTTAAAGATACCCTCTTAATAATGCCAAATTGGCAAGGAGAAAGGGCAGGGGAAAAGAACAAGAAAGGAAGACGGGAGCATGGAGAACCAAGCCATCGTGCTTCTCGGCTGGGAAGGCCCAGTCGTAAGACCTCCTCTCTCGATTACCTGTATTGTAAAATATTAATATAATAAATAATTTTAAAACGTAAAACGTAGTCTTTTTCCTAAAATTCTTGGGTAAAGTTTGTAACTAGTTTGTGCTAAACATATTGCTCTGTAATTCTCACATTGAGTCTGATCTCCTTTCTTATATATCGGTATGATCAGATTATTTTCCCATTTTTACGGTATTTTTTATCGTTTATTGCATTTGCTGTTTTCACAAATCCTCTGTGCTATTGTTACTACTGTTTCTGTATTCATCATATTGAGATTTTTTACAGCTAAACTGGTATACTCTCGTGTCTCTCCTTTCTTGTTTGTTTTAACTATCAAGTTTGCTACTACTAGTCTGTGGTAGGATGCCACTTCTGCTTCTTTTCTTATTTCTATTTTTTGTGTATGTACCATTGGGAATAGTAGAATTTGTTAGAGGACGCTGTCGTCAACCTTCAAAATTGTAAAACAAATATGCGTAAATACAATTCTAACGATTTTTATTGCTAAATAGTACAGGTAAAATAAGTACAAACAAATTTACATAATGGAATCTCGAAACTAGCTCCAGCATGACTTATTTTAATTTATTTTACTGCTTTGAAGGGTTCACTTTTTTTTCATCGTTGTGTATAGTTTATCAGACTTGATATTTGGCTCTTCTACCATGCATGTGCATTTCTCACATATTTTCTGGTACAACATCTATTACCTATTATTAATTCATTTCTTCTACAAAGATCAATTATTCTCAAACCATTCCTGTTTACAACTTCTTCCCCGTAAATTCCCATGCTCTCTTTTTTCTATTTTGACCTTTACCTACTCTACTGTTCCAATCTCCCGCTTTTATCGTTGTTTCGTTTTATTCTCTTACTTCATCTAGTTCTCGTTGTAAATTTTGGTAAAATTCTAATAGTTGCACTTCCACTGCTCCTTCTACTGGACAATAAATCCATATCATATTTACTATTTTATTTTCATTGATTTTATCGAAAATGCTGTTATTCTAGTGTTAACTGCTTTGTACTTCATTATTTTTCTGTCTATTTCTTCTGTAACTATTATTCCTATCCATTCCTTTACCCTTAGTTCCTTTCGAACTCCTAAGTAATATAGAGAGTATTTTTGCGTAAGTTTTATTTTGGCTTTATCTTTTTTCTTTGTTTCCCTAAAACCTAGTTTCTCTAATTTATTATTTTCCATTTATTTCGTTACTTCGATCTCCTTTCCTGTTAACATATGTATATACTCATAAAATCGTAAAAAACAAAATAAAATTTTCAAGGATGAACGCTGAAGCTCGATATATCATCAAAATCGACAAACGCAGGTTGGGGACTGATTGTACAGGTTCAGAGGAAATATTTGAACCGATACACAAATCCATAAGAACGTGTTATAAAGAAGAAAGAATGCATTACAATTTTCCCTCTAATATGTTGAAGTGGGCATATCGGAGATGGGAACATCATTCCAATCAATTCGATAGTAACGCAGCCAGTGATGATAGTACCTCTAGCACAGCGGAGTTCGAGAGAGTAGAGTTATTATTCATATTCGTTTACTCCTTAAGATTTTTCCTAAAGAATTTTAAATTATCTCTGAATCTATATATCAATTTTATACTCCGATATTCTAATGCAGGGATCAGCAACTTTTTTTGGAAGTCCGGCATATTTCTAAAATATAAAAATATGGCCGGCACCGCCCAACTACCGATTAAAAAGCAATTTTTAAACACGAAAATATTATATAAATGTAACATAATTTCAAAATAATGCGAAGTTTGACTTTTCACATTTTTAGCTAATTTACTATAGTTTGGCACATTAGTCGAATTCTCAGTTCTTAGATATTGGTCCAAATGAGCATCTGTGACGGTTGATCAGTACTTCGATTTTATGTACTTTGTGTTTGAAAATAAACATTCCTAGAGATATGACGGTGCTCAAAGAGAACTCGGTTTGAAAGCACAATTTTTCAATAATGATTATATTTATTTGTTTATTAAAATTCCCAAATATTTCTTCGCGATGATGTGACTTTAATTCAATTATTTTTGATATTTATAATGTCTAATTATAAGTAATTAGAGCAACAGGTAACTCTTACTTCTAACAACAGACCAACTAAATGTACAACTCAAGCCAACTAAACTCGAGAAATCAATTTCTAGTTTGTATTAAACCCCCCTAGACCGGATAAAATAGAGTTTTTGTTCTTAAAATTCTACCGGCTAAAGTACACGAACACCTTCTTCGGTTATTTAATATTAATTAGCTTCAACACGTTTTCCCAAACAATGCCGTGAGTATTTAGTAATTCTTTAGTCTAAAAATAAAACTAAATGCACGAAAACCAATCCATAATCATACCGAGCTATCACGCTGATAAGCCAAATTGGAAAATTTATGAAAAATATAAATAACAAATGGCTGCTACGGACAATCGCAAAAAGCAACTAAATTATAACACTGGAGAACAGCAATTTTGTTGTCTGAGATCTGTGACTTTTTTTGACTAACTTTTGGACTCTGGATCCTAAAATAACTGCAGGGTTTGCCTATCATGTCAACTTTTTAAGCAACAGCATACTCCTTTTTTCTCAAAAGTTAACCAACATGTGCATATAAAGGAAAACGAAAGAAAGACTTACCAAAAATACTGATTACAAACGAAGGTTTTTTTTCATACAAAGGATATACAGAGTGGGCCACAGAAAACAGTCCACCCCGATATTTGGCAGTATTCATTAGATTTTAAGAAAATGCTGAAACACGTCGATTTTTGTTCTAAGAGGGTCACATTTTTACGATACAGACATCTGCCATTTGTCAACCCCCTCCCTTCCACTTCCTCAATCCCTTAATTTTAAATAGGGAATATACCACATGTGTGACACATCATTAGAAACGCATTTACATGGAGTACATGGAGTATTCAGGCATATGATCATCCACGATTTTTTTTCGATATTTACACCGTTTTTGCAAAAAAATGTCTTAAATAATTTAAAGTGCAACACCCCTTAAAAATGAAACGCAACGCCTATGTTTTGCTAATGTTTTAATTGTTTCTTTCACATCAAAAGTAAATAAAAACAAATTTTGCAAAATATCAGTAGTTTGATACTAAGATAGATTGTTTAATATTGCTGTTAGTTAATCAATTTAGGTATTTTTTGAATACTTCCAAAATGGTATATTCTATTGCAGAATGAGTTGAGATTATTTCCATATTTTTTGAAAACGGGAAATGTGCAAGAAGAACAGCGAATTTATTTAATCAGCTTCATTCAAAAAATACCTAAATTGATTAACTAACAGCAATATTAAACATACTGTCTTTGTATCAAATTACTAATTTTTTGCAAAATTTGTTTTAATTTACTTTTGATGTGAAAGAAACAATTAAAACATTAGCAAAATATAGGCGTTGCGTTTCATTTTTAAGAGGTGTTGCACTTTACATTGTTTAAGACTTTTTTTTGCAAAAACGGTGTAAATATCAAAAAAAAATCGTGGGTGATCATATGCCTCAATACTCCATGTAAATTCCTTTCTAATGACGTGTCACACATGGTATATTCCCTATTTAAAATTAAGGGATTGAGGAAGTGGAAGGGAGGGGGTTGACAAATGGCAGATATCTGTATCGTAAAAATCGACGTGTTTCAGCATTTCCTTAAAATCTAATGAATACTGCCAAATATCGGGGTGGACTGTTTTCTGTGGCCCACTCTGTATGTACATAGTTACATGGTGTTCATACAAATAATAAAGTTATTTTACCAAACGGTAAACATACATCTTAAGGTAACAATTATCGCTTATAGCTTTTTCTTGAGTGTCTATTTTATGGACATTGTACTTGATGCTCCAACAGTAGTTAGCGATCATAAATACGTCCCATCTATCCTGATACCGTGCCTCCATGACCTTTAAATCTTGGAGGGTACTCACGTTCACGAAAGGTCTAGAGAAAAAAGTTTACGTGGAAGAAGAAAACTAACTATAGTTTTAAAATCAACATGTCTGTACAACTCTAAAAAAGATTAAAAATCGAACTCAACAGAAATTGTTCCCAGTGTTCCCGTCATCATGTGACTTTCGGATTCAAAACATGTGCCTCCTTACGTATTCAAAGAATATGTAGACCTACAAACACACTAGCTATAAACACGTCGCCTTTTTTCTGATTTGATTACATGAAAGAAAGAGAGCAACGAATACGATTTCAACCTAAACTAATCTGGCAATATTACTTTTGTGATATACACATCGACTAGATCACTGCACAGGCCCAGTTCTAATTCAATTTTTTTGTCGCACATACGAATGGATGGGAAAACGTGTAATATAAAATAATATGTTTACGATGGGTCAAAAATATGGAGAAGTGATTCAAATGATTTAAATAGAAAGTTTTCAAGAATGGATCAGTAATCACAACGTTAATGGTAAAAAATTATAAGATACAACAAATATTTGGCAGTCAAATTTCAATTGAGAATGAAAACGTGGTTCCATAAAAATATTTGAATTCATTTTTGTGAAAATTGTTTCATACATTTTCATAAAGCTTCATTGTTAATTGAAATTTTACCGAAAAAATCAACACTTACGTATTTAGTTCTGAAAAAATATGTTGATTTTATTTTTTTTGTCATTCTCGGTGCAATTACTTTTATTCACACACTTCACGATTACTCAATTTTGACTCAAGTTGTTTACAATTTCTGATAACGGTACTGCACAGATAGTAACTCAACTTCTACCGAGAACGTGTGCAAGGCCGAAGTGAACGCCAGGTGAGAAGAGATGAGCAGAGCGCGGTAAAAATAAACGTACCAAATGAGACAGAAATTATAATGGTGTGAATGGAAAACCGAAAGCATAACCTCTAAAAATGCATCAACACTTTTTCCAGATTAGAAATTTGTATATTTCCAGAGTACAAATACAATCTGTTGTCTAATTTTTACCAGTATTTGAAATGTTGTTTTACTCCTGATGATGAATTTCAAACTTTAATATTTTTTCATATTTTTTTGTAATTTTCTCCGGCATTTTAAAGTATTTAAAAAAATGATCGTACCCCTTTTTGGTGTACAAATCCATATCGCTCAGTTTTTTAATAATTTTATTATCTCATTCCGTTTTCAAAATATTCGCAATTTACGAATTCATGCGGTATAGTTGGCTCTTAAAAAGGAAATGTCTAATCTTCTTTAGTTATATTAGTGACACAATTACACCATAAAACCTATACAACTGCAATATAAAACATTAAACACTTTTTTATCAATTCAAATACTTTTTTCTCTCGGATGACTCAAACTCTATATCTACGGATCACTCAGTACTTACTCAGATATATCGTTTCATAAGTAGCGCAATGAAAATAAGATCATTTATAATCAACGAATAAACTTAGTGTACTTAAACACCCAATATTTGATATATATATATATATTTGATTGATATATATTGATATTGATATATATATATATATATTTGATTGATATAATAAATTTTAGTTATTAACTAGGAAATACATCTGTTCTTTTTTTTTACTGTAGATAATTTTTTTTACAAGATATGTAGATAGCCACTCATCCTCTTGTTCATGTACTTACATTGTATATACGAATGACCAATAAAACTATTTCTATTTCTATTTTAATTCAAATACTTAGACTGAAAGCGAATGCTACTACTGCCGAAGTCGTAAAACTTGAAAACCGACTTCCTCAAAGTTCTGCGATAACTTCTTCCCTCTTCATAACAGCTATGAACGATATTCTGCAAGATATGGAACCTCCACTTAGCTCTTCTATAGTCAAACGATCTAGTTATATTCTGTGAGCGCAAGAATGTCAACAAAATTTTCTTAGATACTCAACAATTTATAAATCGTCTGAAAACTGGGTCACAGCAAACTGGCTTCTCTCTTCCTTTTTACGAAATCATTCTCAAAAAAATATTACTGTGATACCTAAGTTAAAATGAAGAATGAAAATTTTTCATCTGGTCATCCATCAAATTTTTAGCATTAAAATTGGAATTTACTGTGATATTGAACTTATTGTGAATCATAGACCAGTTGTAGAATGTCAGTTTTTCGCAACTCAACGTACACATTTTTTCGATTCTTCTATAGTTAATAAACGTACTTAATTCTGTCCACAATATTACAAACCAATTTTATTTAAAATCGGTTAATATCCTAAATACAATTTGTCAAAAAAAAATTCAGATAAAATCAATAACAAAAAGGTTGTCACATACCAAAATTGCTAAAAATTAGTTATATACAATTTTCGTGTGGATGGTTAAATTTGTATATATTCCAAGGTTGTATCTAAAATATCAGTAATATATAAAAAAAAATAGGAATGAATATTAAAAAAAAACGCATTTAAATTTTTTATTTTTTTATTATATTCTCAAGTGCGATAGTTTGTACCCCTCGCCTCAATTTCAGAGTGCGCTCTAAACTGTAATACCTTATTTAGGAGCTAATTTTCTTAGTAATTCACTGCACTGCATAATAATCGGAATCAACTAAAATAACTACATAATTTTCTATTTCGTAACGTTTCATTTCGTAAGGTTTTCATAATAATTTATGTTTAAGTTTCATTGAGTTGTGTAAATGTAATAAGAACTAAAGTCATCTCGAAATAATAAGACAAAATGTTTTAAATGAAAAACTAACAATTTATACTATTTTTTTTAAAATACATGTATTATTAGTTCCTTATTAATTTATATTAGCAACTTAAAACAGGTAACGGTTAAAATATTATAAGAGTTCTTCTAAAGGGCGGATCATTAGTTCGGTAATCTGCAATAAACACAAATTTTTAATAGTATTTTCTCTTAAATTTTTTTGTTATAATAATCATGTCTTAATTCTTACCAACACTGAGGAAGGTGTGGACAAAACAAAAGCAACAGTTTCTGCAATTGTTTTAGGTTCCATAATCTCTATTTTTTTTTTAAGTTTTTCTATAGGTTCACATTTTTGGGAAACTTCATCAATCATTTCTGTATTAACCATACCAGGACTGATACTCTAAAATCAAGATATTTGGCACTTCATTAGAAAATTTAAAACTTATCAATGCTTAAGCCCTAATTATCAGAATATCAAACACAAACGGATTACCACATTAGTTTAACACAAATGATATAATAACCCATGTGGAAAACTAATAAAGCAATATTATAAGTCAGAGAGCCATTTTTTTGGAGGTCGAAGAGTCATATTTTGGAGGGGAGTTCGAAGAGTCATATTTTGGAGGAAAATTGGGAAAAGGCTAAAGTCAATTCGAACCGATAACTTGCAGACTCTAGATATATTAAATTAACATCATCGGCTGCTAATTAAAGGCGGTGTTATCATGGCACAGGTAAGAAGTAAACAGCTCCATGAAAAAAGAAAAAATGAACAGAAAATATAAATTGTAGGTTTTATTCTAGGAAGTGCTTTGAAATTATCCATAATATTTTCCCATTTTTTCCTAATTCAAACAAGTTGTTTGCAAGCCCTTAGTCCATAATTTTACTCTTACTAGTTACTCTGTTTTTTGTGTTTCTTTTTCAAGTTGTTTTTCTTTTTAACATCTCGCATAACTCTCTCTCCCTCTTCCTTTCTCTCCCACTCTCTCATTTCTTCTCAGCAAAAATGCTTTTCTTAATTTCCTCTCACGGTATCCTTTTCTTCTTATAGCAAAAAGAAATGTAACGTTCCAATTTCAACAACCTGTATATTGAACACGATGTACTTTAAATTCAAGCAAAATATCATTATTTTATGAGAATAGTTTGTGGTATTAAATACTCGAATCACTCTGTATATGAATTAAGTTTACGGGAGAAGTCGTTTTGCAGGTATAAATGTGCTTGATTGATGGTTTTTTCTACTTAATCCCCGAGTTGAATACTCTGGTCTCAATCTGTCTATTTCTCAGAGTCAACTGGCGTTAGTGGCGTGTAGCGGGCCTGTCTCTATATTAATAGTTATAATAGAGGGTAGTGAGTTGGTGATTTAAATCGACTGGCGTTATATTCCCAGCTTTGAACGGTGGCACATCAAAGGGTTTAAGAGAGCGGCTTGATGTAAAACTTTGTGAATACTAGTTATTTGGGTGTTATTGTAACAGTTTTGTCTAAAGACTTTTTTTATTCTACGAGTTTCTGTTATTGCCGTGGTTGAGAAGAATGGATAGATGTGCGAGAAACTATTAATATAGGTGGGTTTGAGGAAGATGGAATAGAAAACAGCTTGACATAGTTTCATAATCTGACACAGATGAAAGATAAAAACAAATCACATTTAGCTTTATGTGTAATAGATACTAGAACGTATGTTACTCAAAAAGGAACTCACTGATACTCTACTATGGGGCCAGATGACAAATATGTTATCCACGTATCGTAGCTAAACGGAAGAAGACATATCTTACCTTCTTCCAGATTAGTTTAAACTGCTCGTCAACATTTCGCGAAGATTATTCGCATATAAAAACTTTCTCTCTCCTTCCAACCTGACCTCTCAAGAAACACGAACTATAGAACAATGACCAACTTATCATCATTCCAGCCAATAAAGACAACGTCACCTTTTTATTTACACCATGTCCTTCCTTGAATAAATGCACAATCTCTTTGGTTTCTCTGATTACAAACAGGTCCAGAACTACTTACCTAGAAAAATTCACAAAATCAAATATTAATAAATCTCCATTTCCTTCCGAGTTCATCCCACTAAAAAAGTCCTATAGAATTCCAAGGATTTACGGTCTTCAAAAAATTCACAAATTTACTTCACTCTTAAAGGCAAGTGTAACTATTCCTAATTGCTCCATATAACTAATAACAAAATACCTATCTCAATCATTTGCTGAACAAGTCACCGCCTATGTCAAAAACTGTTTTAGTTTCATAAAACTTCTCAAAAATCTTGATATCTTAGCCACGGATATACTTAAGTTATAATAGTCTCGTTATTTAATTTACTTTTGAAAAACCTTATCCATACTAGAATCTAAACATATCCACGGATAACTTATCTATAACATGTCTGTATCATATCATTACATGACCAACGATTACTTCATATTTCAAGGTTAGTAAATGGAGTTACAATAGGATCACCTTTCTACCCAATAATCTTCATGAATAACTATTCTATATCTTCCTTCTACACTTAAACCTACATTCTAGCTACGATACGTGGATAACAACTTTGTATCTGGGTTCATGGTATAGTTCCTTTCTGCTTACTTTAAACAGCATATACCCCAGTATAGAGATCACAATGGAGTTCGAAAAATATTTTTAGCAATTGTAGAAATTCCTCTTAAATATATATAACAAAATACTAACATAAAACGTAAATTTTAAAAAGCAAACGTTTTTATAAAGAATGACTTTTTCTCCTAAATCTACAAATAAAAAAGTTTTTCCTCTTCCAAACTCTATCCGTGGACACATTGTATATTAAAATAAGACGGAGCCTGATTATTGACGATTTTAAAAATTAATAATAAATTTGACTCTCTTATAAGTTCTGTTACATTTAGAAATTTTAATTACTTTAACATTCTATTAATTGGGGTGTATTAATCTGAACGTAATACGATTCGCATTGCCTTGTTTTCAAGGATTTGCAGTCTACTTATATTTTCATTAGAACAAGATATTAAAAGAGACATACAATAGTTAATATGTGCAGACGTGCACGTTCGATCCGAAACATCTTCAGAAACAAAACCAGATCATGCACAATGAAAAATGAGTTTATAAAACAATTTTGAGGCAAACATTGCGCCGTAGCAGCGAAATATGGACCATAACGAAAAAGGATCAAATAAAAATCTAAATTTGGTAGAGGAAAATGTTACGAAAAATTTATGGGGAAAGAAGAAGAATTAATTAAGAATGGGAAAGGCGTAGTAGCAATGAAGAATTTTATTATCTGTTTAATGAGCTCAAAATAAGCGATGTGATTAAAGTTAAATGGTTATAATGGCTAGAGCATTTGGAGAGAATGTATCATACAAGATCAGCAAAAAATATAGCATGGAAGTTACCGGAAGGAAAAAGGAAAAGAGAAAGGCTGAGAAAAAAATGGTAAGAGGAAGTTATGGATGATGTCGATGTCAGAGAAAGAGGGATACACAATTTGAGAAAAAAGCAACTAATAGGAAGCTTTGGAAGCAGATTATTAACAGGCCTGAACGATGCCTTTATCTACAGGGTGTTACTATATTCGACCGACAACGCTTTACCCCAGAGAGCTCTCGTTAATTGATGAATTTTGATATAGGAACATAAACCCTTAAAGGGCTTAGTTTCCGAGATACAGGGTGTTAAAAGTTTGAAATCAAAATTAAAAATTTGTCATAAATCAGAAACGCCTCCATATATTTTTTTCAAATTTGGTGACCAATATGCTCTTTAAGAAAGTAATATTTTGACATAAACTGACTTTTGAAAAATTTAACCAGTGGCGCGCTATCAGGGTTTGTGGCAACTTTTATCCCCCTATCTTTTACGCCACTGGAACATTTTTTTTTTAATTTTTTTTAAATTCTCTGTTCATTTTTAGGTAAAAAAGTAATAACCTTTTATGGAGCTAAAATGAACGGTGTTGTAGATATTTGATTCTGAACAAAAGTCTGCAAGTACTTAGATAATTCACAAATTATGATTTGTTGTGTAATTTGCCCGTCGGCGTTTTGCTAAACAAGTAAGTATTTGCTTTTAATCCATACTATTAATTCGATTTCGAATAATAACTAAGCGTTAGGCGTTAGTTGAAAAAAGAATACATGCTATTTCTGAGATTTTCTGAGAACTTGATAAAAGTAAAAATCACAATAACGCAAAAGCTATCAAAATTAAATTCAAACAAATGTATTAGATACAACAATAACAAAATTGACAAAATTACAATAGTTGTTCAAACTGTCAAATTTACCAGGGAAGGCATTTTTAATTCCAGAAACAGTCACGTTTGGGATGAAGAAAATCCACACTCTGTTCGTGAACGTGGATTTCAGCATACATTTTCGGTGAATGTGTGGGTGGGTATGGTTGGGGATTGTTTAATCGGGCTTTACCTTTTTCCAAATAAATTAAATGGAGATATTTATACGCGGTTTCTGGAAGAAGTGTTAGATGAATTGTTGGAAAATGTACCGTTAAATATTAGACAACACATGTGGTTTCAGCACGATGGGGCATCTGTTCATTTTGCTGCAAGTGCTAGAAATTTCCTAAACAGACGATTTAGAGAAAAATGGATTGGTAGGGGTGGACCCCAATGTTGGCCTCCAAGGTCACCCGACTTAAACCCTATCGATTTTTTTATCTGGGGCTACATGAAGTCCTTAGTGACTGAAACCATCGTTGAAACTGAAGAAGATCTAATAGCGAGAATTCAAGCTGCGACAGAACTCATTCAGTCCAATCCGGAGTTATTCTCAAAAACACGTTTTTCAATGAGAAAACGGTGTAGAACGTGCTTACAAGTAAACGGCCGACAGTTTGAACAACTATTGTAATTTTGTCAATTTTGTTATTGTTGTATCTAAATACATTTGTTTGAATTTAATTTTGATAGCTTTTGCGTTATTGTGATTTTTACTTTTATCAAGTTCTCAGAAAATCTCAGAAATAGCATGTATTCTTTTTTCAACTAACGCCTAACGCTTAGTTATTATTCGAAATCGAATTAATAGTATGGATTAAAAGCAAATACTTACTTGTTTAGCAAAACGCCGACGGGCAAATTACACAACAAATCATAATTTATGAATTATCTAAGTACTTGCAGACTTTTGTTCAGAATCAAATATCTACAACACCGTTCATTTTAGCTCCATAAAAGGTTATTACTTTTTTACCTAAAAATGAACAGAGAATTTAAAAAAAATTAAAAAAAAAATGTTCCAGTGGCGTAAAAGATAGGGGGATAAAAGTTGCCACAAACCCTGATAGCGCGCCACTGGTTAAATTTTTCAAAAGTCAGTTTATGTCAAAATATTACTTTCTTAAAGAGCATATTGGTCACCAAATTTTAAAAAAATATTTGGAGGCGTTTCTGATTTATGACAAATGTTTAATTTTCATTTCGAACTTTTAACACCCTGTATCTCGGAAACTAAGCCCTTTAAGGGTTTATGTTCCTATATCAAAATTCATCAATTAACGAGAGCTCTCTGGGGTAAATCGTTGTCGGTCGAATATAGTAACACCCTGTATATACAACATGTCCCCCTAAGTTGGAATCATATGGAAAACTTTTTTATTATTAATTTTAGGAAAAAATGTTATTCTTCATAAAAAGTTCTGCATTATCTAAAACCTAGAATACAGTCATCAAATATCAAATTTTTTCAGTGGTATACGAGGTTTGTCAAAAAATATGAGTTTTACTCAAGAGTAAAGTATCTTTAAATTTGACAATATCGAAAAATGTTACTAAAAAAAGTTGATCAGAATTAAAAATTACGTTTAAATATGCAAGTACATCCATTTAAATTAAAACTTCAGATTATTTTATTTTTTACTAATATTTCTATTTTGAATGAACATTTATCTCTTGTGATTACGAAACACATGATAACCTTTTAGTTTTTCGATGTTTTCTAATCATTTTGCAATTAAAACGCGTAATAAGTGCACTACAGTTAAATTTGCAATATTGTAGACATACGTTTTAAAAATAATTTTATTAATGTAAATGGATGTACTTACATATTTAAACGTAATTTTTAATTCTGATCAACTTTTTTTAGTAACATTTTTCGATATTGTCAAATTTAAAGGTACTTTACTCTTGAGTAAAACTCATATTTTTTGACAAACCTCGTATATCACTGAAAAAATTTGATATTTGATGACTGTATTCTAGGTTTTAGATAATGCAGAACTTTTTATGAAGAATAACTTTTTTTCCTAAAATTAATAATAAAAAAGTTTTCCATATGATTCCAACTTAGGGGGACAAATTGTATATCCTACAGGTGTAGTAAGTACAGGTCACAAGAAAATATGTCTTAACTATAACTTAATTTTTTAAGCGTAGACTTCATTGAAAGTCTATTAACCTAACAAGATTATTTTATATTTACCGTAACTTTTATTTTCGATCCCAAGGCGGTCAATTCTTGCCTAACAACATCGTTGATAGCGAGTATTGCATGTTTACTGGGTGGATACATATTAATCCCTGGTAAATTCAATACACGATGACCTAACATACTGTTGATGTTTATTATGTGACCATCAAAATTCATTTCTCTCATAATTTTAATACTTTCCCTTGTAGCAATACACAAACCAATCACATTTACTTGAAGTACATCTGAAAATATATATATAACCAAAATAATTATTGAACAAATATAAACAGAGTATTTTGGAGTAAAATCTACATCTTTTAATGTAGATGTGAAACATTCGGATAATTGTTACTCGCAATTTTTGGTTTTTTTTTCTCGTTATTATCAAGATAAAGGGTGTTTTATCGATTTTACTGCTATTTAAGTTTGGCTAAATTTTAAAAATCATTTAGTATAAGAACCTCAAATTGTACAGACGTGTAATATACACAGATTGTCAATTGTAATATATGTGATTGGATAGTTGATTGTTTCTAAATGTATGTATGCCACATATACAGTTGTTTTAGTTTTGCCGAGCGCAAACAAAAACGTGGTTCTTTTGGTAGATTTGATAACGGAATAGGTTGAATTAATCAGTCGATAGTCATAGTATATTAATGACGAAAAGTGGCACTTACATTTTCTTATGCTTCTAGGCATGGAGCTTTGATTCTGATATTAATTATTAATTTTAGTATTAAATAATTAAAATTACGTTAATGCATAGAAATAGCGTAAAATTTGGGACCTTTGAGGATTACTTTCAAAAAATGACCACAAAATAATATTTTTAAATTACAAACTTTTTATTTGTAAAATACTGATTTTTAAGCTGCCAGCAAATTGTCAAATCTTGTTAAGCCTGATATTAAATCTAATTTGTTTTTTTACTATAATAAAGTGTGCTAAATTTTGGTCAAATAAAAATTAAGTGTAAAGCGATAAAACGCTACTTTATAACGAGACATTATAGACCAAAAAAGATCTTAAATATCCCAGTGTCCCCCAACTACAATTAACGTATGTAAACTCTGAATCTTCTCATATAATACGTCTATTTTTTCAAAACTTAAATCACTTATATTACAATATTTTTTATTTAATAAACAGGCCATTTAAAAAGTATTAAAAAAGCCACACGCAAGATTAATAGTAAGTGTTATACTAAATAAAATATAGACTATAATAACCGTAAAATAAGGTAAAACTAATTTGGATATCTGTTACTTAACGAGGGAGATCAACGATAATAGAGCTAGAAAATTTGGAAGAAATTGGTCGGAAGAAGACTTACGAAAACATAATAACTATTGAACTATTACTCCCAAATCAGATGTTACTAACAAAGGTACGATTGGGCAATGTTGCAACACACCTACCTTGAGATCCGAGACTCGAACTTCGGTTCACAGGTGATTCTCATCTTTAGTGAGTAACAACGAAACGTAAAACGTTACTGAATCGTGCACCTAATTGCTTAATAGCGGAATCCTATGCACGGAATAAAATTACACAGCTTATATAATTGACTGGTGATATACAATAAATAGATCAACTGTACACAATTAGACTGCGTAATAGAAAATGAAAGAAACCAGTATTACTGAAACATTAGAGGATTGTCTTTTTAATTTTGCATATAGAGCTGAAATAAAACAGTAAATAGATTTGAACGTTTTTATTGTTTCTCAAAGTATTATCTTCGAAGAATAATGCACTCTTGCATTCGCTCAAACTATCTTTAGAGGCAGTTTTTCCACTCCTTTGTTGGCACAGCATGGTCTAACAATTCGATGTTTTCTTACTCTAAAAAAATTCAATTTTATTGTGAGTTGTGTGTGAACTTGGTGGAGGATGTTTCGTCGTTCGGGGTTGATTTTTCGAAACTGGCCGATTAGTTCCGGCAAACAAATTGTTGTGTACCACTCGGCAGTACCAGTTCTTTGATCTTGCAGAGGGATTGTTGCTACATGACCTGCTTTTGAAACAAATGTCGCGACCATCTTCTTCAACATACTTGGACGAGAACACATAACTTTTGTCTTGGAACATCCAAATAGACGATTGACGTCTATTTTCGGGTTGGTAAGAGTAAATCCACGATTTATCACTACTAATGATGCAGTACACGTTTTTTCTACGTTGAATTGGTCTAGAGTTTTTTGGCCCTAACTCCTTTATGTTCTTAGTTCAACAGATGCACTATCCAACGGGAAACGAATCGCTAAAACTCATCCGTCCATGTTTGAATTCTCCATTCCAACGAGAAATTATCGACTGATGTGGTGTTTCAATGCCGAAAACAGAAATCAACTCGGTGACGCATTCTTGTTAAGAAAATAATTTTCGAAAGTAAAACGTTCTCTATTTAATTACATAGTTCGCTTAACTTCTGAACTTTGACAATACCACTCTACTTACAACAGTATAAGTATACACTGAAATTTTGGATTTATGTTAACGAAATATGGTTTATTTTTAATAAAACTAAAAAGACATCCCTTGTATATTATTCGATATCACTCCTAGTGAAATTGTTAAGGGAGATAATTATTATTCAGACAATCAAGAGGTGAACCAAAATGTGTAACACAATCAATCCATAATAGCATATTACATAATATGAAATATTAAAATTCCATCTGATTTTTAATCACTCTGTATCAAATATTTTTTAATGCCGTAGCATAGAACTTGAAAAGTTAGGATAGGGACATGTAAGCTATAGATCCTTTATTAAACATAATATACATACATAGTTGAAATCAGCTCGGGAAGAGGTTTATAAAAATGTAAAAATATAAGCGGTGTTCTATTTAAAAAAAAACAAATTTTTGTCTGGCACTGCGTTCCTGAACTGTATATTTGAGACTAATTTTAAAATGTGAATCTCAAGACTGCCTATACTTTTTGCAAAAACTTTTTTTTCGTAACTTCATTAATAGCGGACTAATCGAGCTTTGCAACACTAATGCCTCACCCTCTATGTATGTATTTACCTATCCAGTTTTGAGTGTCACTTTCAGTAAATAGACCCAACTTAGTTATGCCGGCATTGTTGACAATTGCATGGACCGCTCCCAAATTATCCTTAATCCATTTAAATGCATTTAAAATGTCTTCTTCATTGGATAAATCTGTTTTTAATCCGTAAAATATTCCAGTTTTTCCAGATACCTTTTTACTCAGTTCGTCCAAACGCTCTTTTCTTCTTGCCAAACCTACTACCTGAAAATGTTAATGCATTTTATCTTTATTCGTAACGCTTGCTCCTAAAAATATTAGTTATTTGTACTTGCGATAGTTGCAGAATTAAATTATTTATTTGCGTTAGATATACCTATTACATTAACACTTGAAAAGAATAGTTCATTTAAAACTGCAATAATTTTTAATACCAAAATGCCAACAACTCTTTAAATTTAGTTATCCTTATTTTGTAAGAATGTCTCAAAAAAAGTAATTATATTTATTTCAAGTTTTTTTGGCCCTAGAGTAAGGTATAACTTATATTTTATTTTAGCCAGCCACAAAGATTATTTTTAAATAATACAATTTGAGACAATAATCGACTACATTTGTTGAAGGTATTCTCCCTCATAAAAAGCTTGTCGTTCAGTATTGTAATCTTGTAATAAATTCTTCAAATAGAGGGACATTGTTAGATTTGTTAGATTTTTAAAAAAACCAAAGAAATAAATCATAAAAGATCACTTGCACTACGACCGAGTAAAGCAAATTTAGCGCCAAAAATGATATTAAAGAAAAATTTATTTATTTAAATTTATTTATTTAGCATATGGCGTTTAGACACAACATAATCATAATCAAAGATCATAAAATAGAATAATAATACAATACAATAATAGTCGAGTTTACAATTATTACAGTCACAAACTAACATTTAAGATATTAATATAAGCTATTGATTCTGGTGTCGCCATCAGGAAGTCTTCGGGTGACTCTCCATAAGCTGTTTTAGGGCAATCTTCTATTATATGTTTCATGGTTTTGTTTTCACCACATTTGCAGGACGGCGACGGCGTTTTTCCCCATTTATGCAGGAAATAGTCATATCTACCATGCTGCGTCCGGATTTTGTTCAGTGTTGACCAGGTTTTACGTAGTAAGTCGAATCCCGGCGGCTTTTGGGTAATATATGGTATTTGGTTGTTTTGCTTGTTGGTCCATTCTTGCTGCCAGGTATTAGTCCGGTTGAATTCTTTATCTGTGGCCATGATTACTATTTTGAGGGGTGGCTTTCTGGATCGAAGGTGGTTGTGGTTGGCGTCTTCAATGTCCTCATCTATTGGTTACTCAAAATCTTCCTTATTCTCTCGTAAGGGCATTTTTGCGACGTAAGTTTGGAGGTGGTATATGGCTCAGTATTGGAAGCCATTGACAACCCCTGCGATCAACCTCATTGTGTTAAGCCACACTGGCTCACAGTATTCAGTAGCAGAGAAGACGAGACTCAAAGCTGTTGAGCGTAGAGTGATGGAAAAAGTTTATTAATTTTAATGAAATTTAATGCGATTTGAACCACTTAACCTAAAATAACTAAAAGTAGTTTAACTATAAATAGAACTAGTGCAAATATTTTATTTGAATTAAATGTATATATAATTCCCCTTTTTCTTTTTGAGTAGTTTTAGACTTAACAATGACTTGTCTATTATGTAAAGTGTTTAGACATTTAAATGTGCCAATCACAAGAACAATAAGTGTTGAGAGAAATCTTTTAGTGTATCAGAAGCGCAGCTCTTTTATTATTTTGAAGTATTATCATATTGAACTATATAAATGAATTTAATTTGTGAGAACGGAACACAATGCAAGGTGACCGTCCCTATACATAATTATATTATGCAGATTACTGTCCATTATACAGATTGAAAACTTTGCCTCTAATAAATACATTCTGTAATCTTGTTTGTAGATTTTTAATTTATAACTATGCATAAAAGAGATTGAGATAAATGTATTTCAAATGGGATCACAGCATAGAGACAATTGTCAACGGTATGTTATATAAAACTCCACACTGCAAATTCAATCTAATCCGCACTATACGCGATTATTTTTATATTATACAATGTTTAGTTCTATTGCAACAACAATCTCATTGTGGTTTACCGAAAGTATGCCCCGGTTTAATGTTGGACCAAAATATATTCAAAGTTTGGAGCCCGTCAGAATTAATCTGTAATGTGTCATAAATGGATTACGTTGCTTCGCCGGGTTTTCGGCATTCCAATTTGCATGTATATAATTTCCTGTTGTAATTTATTCCATTGCGGCCGTACGCAGAAAACTTCATACAAATATTTAATGAGACAAAGTGATTGTATGCTTGACAACGCCGCAACATCTGCATCTAAACCGAGAGAGAGAGACAGAGAGAGAACAACATCTTGCATATTACTTGTTATTTTTGATTTGCTGTTAGTTAAATTCTATTGGTGATAATTACACTGCGTGAGTCAATGTTAACCATTTTTCTTATTAAGAGAATTTTAGGGTTGAATTAAACACAACTCGTTTATTTCCTAATTTAATTTTATTTCAAAACGTGACAAATTATATCTGATCAGAACTTATAAGTTTTCGTTTATTTTACTTTTTAATTTTTGTGAAGTGGCTTTGAGGAGACTATAGACTGATGGAGGTGCTGTTATACCAGAAGGTATATATCAGGACATTATTTCGCAAAATTATTATTTCTATTTGTGTATTGTGATTTACATTCTCTTTAGAGTCTAATGTGAATTTGGTATTTTTTGTAATGAATACATATGTATCTTATTTAAATTCTATCATAGTTTGTTCTAATAGTGAAGTAGAGGATGTACATCAAAAATTTGGTATGTGGATAGCGCCCTCTTCCCAAAGAATAATAAACAATATGGACTAACAGCTTAACATAGAAACGAACTATGGAATGGTAAAGAGAAT
Source organism: Hermaeophaga mercurialis (assembly GCA_951812935.1). Classification (NCBI taxonomy): domain Eukaryota; kingdom Metazoa; phylum Arthropoda; class Insecta; order Coleoptera; family Chrysomelidae; genus Hermaeophaga; species Hermaeophaga mercurialis. Next base: position 35,012,073 of record OX638363.1, read on the forward strand.
TCACGTTTTAACTGAATTATCGAAGACCTCTATTATAAAAGTGATTTCTAAAGAGGATTAGAAAAAAAGAAACCAAAAATTTTTGGTCGATATGGAAAACGCCATGGCGAAAAATATTAGGAGAAAAGTGTGTAATTATTACTCTATTAATATTTTGTCATCTTTTCAAATGATAAAGAACAAATTAAATAGGTTCCAGGATTTCCATATATGGCTAATTATACTATAAGAAAAGTTCTCCAATCTCTGAATTTTAGATTTCTTCTTCTTAAGGTGCCCTATCTATTTAATATACAAGGTGGCCAAACGAAAACGAAACACAGCCATTATCAGGAACCGCGTCAACGTTTTAATAGAACGCAGAGGCCCGTCGATTTTTGATCAAAGGGGGACACTTTTTTCCGGTATTTTCGACTTCGCTGCTTACACCTCCAAGCGAGGGTAACAATCACCCCAAAATATTTAAATGGCATTAGGGGTTAAGTAAGGCATCATTTTAAAGCCCTTTCAATTCTCTTTATAACAGTCTTTAAATTTTAAAATTCGGCCTGATACTTTTTAAAAAATTACATTTTAAAATTTAAATTATGTACTTGTTTTGTTTTTAATAAGAGTTTTTAAAATTGGAATGTTTTTCATTTTTGTCAAAATAGTGAAAATGACACATGAGTCGTTGAGTACGCCAATGGTTTAAATGTTGATTTTCTTGCTTTGCATTGTTTTTGTAATTTTTGTATCTCATTTGTAAAAGACAAATGGATACGATACGGACACACAAAGAACGTGAAATTAGTGGATTCGTATATCGAAGCGAAGGTTTGTTTAATTGTGTTTTTGAAAATTAAATACCATGGTTTATTCCATTGCGGAAAGGGTAGATATCATTTCGCTTTATTTTATGAACAATAAGTGTGCAAACGTTATGTTAGTAATGTTCCAATTGCGTTCGTCATATGAAATGAAATTATTTTAAAAGGGAAATTAATATAATAAAACAAATCGTTACCTCTAATAATTATCCATTACATATAATAAATTGGTTGATTAATAAAAAAGAAGAAAATGTTGCTGTTAACCTGATCTTTCCAAAACAACCTAACGGGTCATACGTAATTGTTGTACATATTATGGAGATATTTCAAACAAAATATCAAAAATTATATATCGTACAACATCTTCTAAAATGTCATTTAAAAAAAGAAATAATATAGGTTCATTTTCATTAAATTTAAAATCTAAAATTAATAAATTTTAAAATTATATTTTCACGATGGAAATTTTAAATAAAATTATTACCTTATTATACAATTAAAACAGATTATAGATACTACAACTACGAATGACAGTTCTGACTAAACTTTGTAGTGCAATTTGTCTATTTATAAGTTCCTCCTGAAAACAAAGTATCAGAGATAAAATTTTAAAATTTCATGAAATGTATCTACCATTACAATAAATAATTTTTATATAGAGATTTGCTTCAGTAGCTTATTATAGTTTGTATTTAAAGTTGTAAGTATATATTTACTCGTTTTAAAGATTTTCATTTTTAAGTCGTAAAAAAGAATCACGTGTAACCTTTTATGTACTCATTCCGTTTGAAAACGATTATGTTATATTATATTTGTGAATTAGTTTTCGATTACCCAGTTATGGTGGTAAAATAAATATAAAGAGCAACTGTATTATTTTTTTGACAGATTTGGAAATATTTTAAATTTGTCAATAACATTTTGTTTTAGACACCGATCAATATTAATGTATATTCACTAATTCTGTTTACAAAATATTGTAATCATTTAAAAAATAGAATATGATTCACTTTTGGGTAGGAACCCAGTTAGAAATGGGTTATTTTTTTCGGCAATGGAATCCAAATTTCTCCCTGTATAAAAAGCGGTTTTATGTTTCAATTATTTAAATTATGTGAAAAATAATTTTCCCGCAAAAAATGTATTTATTTAATTAGTTAAAAAATAATAAAAAAAATATTTCAGAATTTTACCTTCATTCCTTCTTCCACCAATCGTTCAGAAATCGCTTCTCCTATTCCAGAACTGGCTCCTGTTACTATTATAACTTTGCCCACCCATTTCTTATCCAGAATCACTACCATTTCAAAAGTTTAATCGAATTGAAAACAAAAGTAATAAATAATAATTAGGAAAAATGATTTGTTTTAGATCAACCGAATTTATAACAGTATGCAGAAATACTTAAATACATTCAATAAATACACAATTTCCCATTTAAATTCTTTCTCTGAAGGCCAGTTCCAAAGGATATTTATTATAAATAAAATAGCAGCTAATTAAAGCTTGTGTGGAGAACGAGCATTTACACTCACTTCCTTAGTTTCTTGAGTAGTTTTATTTATCCTTGAATACCGGTGTTATTTTGTAGGCATTCGAATTTATTGTCTTATAAATTAAATAGTAGTAGTTTTCTATTGGATGACCAAGTTTAGTTGTACCAATTTCAAATGTGTGTATCTTAAAAATTATTTGAGATGTCAATAGGGGCTTTTTATAGAACTTCTAATTAAGTATTTTTACCTTTACCTCTCTACATAGCCCCTGTGACAAATATAGTAATATTGTATACATGGTTTTACATATATACATATTTTTACACTAAACCCATTCAATATAAGTTGAGGGTATTTACGGTCAAATCGGAAGTATATTATTAACAAAAAAATGTACATCAGATGCGTTTTACCCCATTGCACTTACCTATATATATATATATATATATATAGAGAGAGAGAGAGTGAGAGAGAGAGAAAGTTAGAAAAATATAAAGAAAGAAATTAAAAATTAAATCATTAGATTACTTAATTAGAACATTTTTATTTTTACATGACATATAAAATTGATTTCAAATTTTGTCAGAAACACTCGGTCTGTTACGGGAAGACGAAATTTACTAGGCCACTGCTTTATGTGTCTGAGATCAATCGACCAAAATGTTTGCAATTTTATTTTTAGTGGGTAGATATTTTTACTTGGTATTTTAGTTGGCAAAATTTGAATTTAACAAGACAAGCCACTGACACCACCTTAAGTGATATTGGCAAAAGTCGTTTCTAAAAAGCATTGCAAAAGCTTTAAAACGGCGTATTATCCAACTCCCTCTGTCATTAAAATATTTTGGGATGAATCATATACCCTCACTATGGGGTTATACTATGATGGTTGAAATAAATAGAACTTATTTTTTTTTATTTATTTAACGTCGGCCTATTTCTCATGTATTCTTCAACCCGTAGGGATCTTTACCGAGCCCAACATCCATGGACTCGGGACCGACAGTTTAACGTCTCCTCCGAAAGACGGCATATCTCCACTATACCTCGTGCTCATTGGAATAGTGCCTGCGAGCTGTGATATGCTACTAGTCGCTGCAGGCTGTACGGGCATATTACGACGGTGTTCGCTAGTGGTCGGTCACCCATCCAACTACTAACCGCGATGGACACTGCTTAATTATAGTTATCGCATCATAGGCGTATCCACTATAGAGCTTGGCCCTTGGCCTTAACTAATTTTATATATTTTTTTAATTGTGGGGCGTAGAAAACGTTTTACATATTTGTGGAATTACCCCATTCGTCACTATATAAATCGTGGGCTAAACTTCCACTCTCCTGTAAAATGTTGTTTACACGTCACGATATATTACTATTACGCATATTGATTTAAATAGAAATAAATTTTATGTAGTTTTCATAAAAAACTTTTTTTAACGATTTTATTAATAATTAGTAAGTTTGCCTTTAGTATTCATTTATAAGAAAAAGCTACTAATAAAATTCAAATAATTAAAATACGATGCAAAATAAAAAAGTGGTTTTTAATTTAATAATTATATTATAGTTACGTAAACAAAAAATAACATTTTTAAAAAATCTTCAAAGAAATTGTTGTGTAAAGCCTTGATTATTTATTAATTAATTAAATAAATAAAAATTGCTTTTAATAATTACGTCATAACGGGTTCAATTCTAAATATATTATTTAGATGCTTATCTCGATTATTTTTTATTATTTCCTTATTTCGTAATACAATACTTTGTAGAAGTGCTTTTAAATTGTAGTCTTACCTTAAAAATACTAAATGGTGATATATTAGTCTGAAAAAGTACTATAAAGCAAAATGGAATTTTTTGTATTACCGAAAAAATAGTTTAAATGAAGACATAAATGATTTTCTGCACGATCATCAGTGAATGTATTAATTCCGAAATCATTTTTAATAGTAGAATGTAAACATTCTCACTCTTGAGATAGAAATTTATTCCGAAACACTTGTTTCTTATATGTTTTGCATGTTTTTTCAATCTTTAACAAGTTACGGAATGAATATTCCGTAATTGTTCTAAACAATATCGACAGCCATGGATGTCAAAACTGTCAACGTCAGATGCTCACTTGTAAATGGCGTTGTTTTAATAATTTATTTTCAAACAAATTTTAATGTAAATAAAATAATGAGTGGAAAATGGACTAAATTTCTGGTCGTGGAGAAAATATAGTCTGTTACTGGGTTAGAATAACAAAATGCGATACTCGTGGTTCCTCACGCTTGGTAGCGCTCACGTTTGGAATGTTCCACTCGTATCGAATTTTTTTCATTCTAACTTTGTTACAGAATCTACTAGTCTGTTGGTTCGTCAGTTTTATCCAATACGTTTCTGGTTATTTATAGTTATGAAGCTTTAAATTTTGATACATTGTGGGACACCATAAAAATCGAGATCATCACAATCATAATGTGCTTCATCCTCTAATTCTGCACTTTCACCTAAATTTTTATGTTGACCAACAATTTTTTCGAGTTATTGCGCAATCATATCACAATGGTTCAAATTTACTGTCTTCATTCTGTTGGTTCATATAAAATGCAAATTGGTTCAGTAGCATCTTCCACCGTATGGCAGATTAAACGGGCCCTCTTCTGGTTAAGGCACGGTTTTCCTAAGTGTGTAAGAAGCCAAGTAAGAGACGAGAAGTTCAACAATTACAATTTAATAAAAAAGTGCTTAGCAGCTTAGACAATAGGTAAAATTGCTTTTTATATTACTCAGGTGTCCGACCTAATTAGTTGTTTCCTCGTGTAATGTATGTGAGTGTATTTATAATGTCATGTTTATGTTTATGTTACGTATCAGGTCACCAGGTTGTTTACATGGAGGTGCTTCGACCGAACACTACTTGTCTAGTGCCTTTTTGTATGTGACAACATACCTTTGTAAAAAATATTAGTAAATGTTTTTAAATATTACAAATTAATATATTTCATTAGTAAATCTTAATGACCGTTTCATTTTTATTGTTATTATTATCTAAAACATTTTGATATTCTTCATTTCGTATTAAAAGATTTTTCCTTTAAGTACGAAAGCTGCTGCATAATTACAACCAAAATATATAGAAGCCCGGTGGGTTTCGGCAAAGTGGTGAGCCTGGTTATTGTGCACTGAGAACGATGTTAATTTTGCACAAATAAATTGTATCTCTATTTAACAAATGTCAGCACTGGATATGACCAACCTTACGCAAGTTTAATATAAACATTTCATTTGTTATATTAGAGATTATATTTAACTTTCAATCATCAAACTTATTTATCACAAATAAATCAATACTGATTAGTAACAATTAGATTACTGAGGATAATGTTGTAGGACCTTTTACGGAAATATAGGAAAATGGCAATGGCTCTAGATTAATAGAAGTCTGCGAACAACTCTCCCTAAAAATCTTAAATGGTCATTTCGAACATAAGGATATTCACAAGTATACCTGGTTCCACCCACGAAAAATCTTAAATATATTATTGATTATATAATTATTTTATTTTATTTTATTTTATTTGTTAGCAATCAAAACACAAGGGTTCTATAAGCTAGTTAGCTAGCTCAGGAGCAGATGGGCTCCTATTGGCGTGGTGAGGTCTTCTCCAGTGATACGACCCCTTTAATCGTTTCTCAGATCAGCTGGCCAGTTCCTTTTGAGTCTCCTATCGGCTTGAAGTTCTAATAGGGGTTGGAGTAAGGGGTTACTGTGTGATTCCAGTCCTTCGTGGTGTTTCGTACTTTGTTCGGTGATCACATCCTGTACGAACGGGATTCTCAGGTCTTCATGGAGTGTTAGGTTTGACACATACCAAGGTGCATCAGCTATCATACGTAATATTTTGGATTGGCTTCTTTGGATTATGGTTGTATTTGACTTGCTCGCGCATCCCCAGAGTTGGATACCATACGTCCAAATAGGTGTTATGACAGCTTTGTAGATGAGAATTTTATTTTCTAAGGTCAGCTTCGATTTTCTACCGATTAGCCAGTTTAGATCTTTTATTCTTAGGTCAATTTGTTTCCGCTTCTTAAGTATATGTTCTTTCCAGTTGAGGTTTAAGTCAAGATGTATTCCTAGGTATTTGGTGCTAGAGGATTGAGGAAGTTGACTATTGTTAAGTGAAACTGGAGGACTCTGGTCTTTTCTCAAGGTAAAAGTCACTTGGACGGATTTTGATTCGTTCATTTTAATTCTCCACTTATGTGACCACGTCTCGATTTCATTTAGTTGTACCTGAAGAATGGTAGATGCTGTAATTGGATTTTCATCAGCTGCAAGAATGGCGGAATCATCTGCAAACGTGCCAGTGATAGTTTCATTATTGGTTGGTAGATCTGCTGTATATAGCACATACAGTAGTGGTCCAACAACGCTGCCCTGTGGGACACCAGATTTTATTGGAAAATTATTGGAATAACTTTCATTCACTCTTGTTCTAAATTCTCTCTCACTTAGATATGATTTTAACAATTTCAGATAAGTGATAGGAAGATATTTCTTAATTTTGAACATCAGGCCTGCATGCCAAATCTTGTCGAAGGCTTGACTGGCATCTAAGAAGGCAGCTGTGCAGTACTGTTTATTTTCCATTGCCGTGTTTATGTTGTGTACTATTCTATGAACCTGCTGTATCGTAGAGTGCTCCTTTCGAAAGCCGAATTGGTGGTTAGGTATCCATTCCCCTGTTTCAGGGTCTGAGTTGATTCTTTGTAGCAGTAGTCTTTCAAGTATTTTGGATACGATTGGTAGTAGGCTTATTGGCCTATATGAAGTAACTTCATTTGGATTTTTGCCTTCTTTTGGGATAAGTATTATTTCAGCGGTTTTAAAAAACTTTGGCCAGTAGTTTAAGCGTAGAATGGCATTAAAGATAAGAGTAATGAGTATAATTCCTTTCTCTGGTAGTTCCTTAATCATCGTAGGTGTTATTTTGTCCAGCCCTGGAGTCTTTCTAGTGTTTAAGTATTGAATTTCTTGGTGAACTTCATTTTTGGTTAGTGGTCTGATTACTGGTATGTTTGTTGGAATATTATTTATGTCTCTTTCGATTTCAATATCTGGAGCGTCGTTGTTGGGAGTAAATACTTGAGCTAGATGTTCGGCAAATAACACTGTTTTTTCCTCATCACTTCTGGCCCACTGGAATGTTGCTCCCCGTTCATTTCTAATTGGAGGTACCTGAGTCTTAGGTTTTTTGGAGTTTTTAATTGGTTTCCATATTGAGTTGTCGTACCGATTTAGATTCGTTATGTAGTATGTAAATGATCTTTCTTGTGCTTCTTTAAGTTTAAATTTTAGTTGATTGCTTAGTCTGTTTAGTATGGTCTTGTCTGATGGGGCATGGGTTAAATTATATATATAAAAATGGCTAACGACAGAAGACCCCGACGACAGAAAGATATATCGTAGATATAATTACATGGTTAAAAAAGAAGTAAAAAAGATAAAAAACATGGGAAAGAAAGTGCTACAATATCGATAGACTCATGAAGAGTAGTTAAGAGAAGCCTGGAATACTATAAAAACATAAAAAGAACAATGACAATGAACCCGATGGAACGACATAATGAAAAGAATATTATCCAACACTATTAACACTAAAGATCGCTATTACAACTAAACTCATAACACAGATTCTCAAATGAAAAAGATACATCCGATTAAAAAATACATTTTTCTTAATCTTGACTTAAAATGTCTTACAGAAGAGGAAATTTTGATAATTAGTGGTAAACTATTATGCAACCTTAGGCCTTCTATGAATAAATGTGTTCTCCATTGCTGTTGAGTTAAATCTTTCAATTTGGTAATTATCTTTTGTTCTGAAGTTGTAATTCATAAATAAAGATCTTTTATTTAAATATGTATTGAAATACGACGGTGCTTGATTATTGACGATTTTAAAAATTAATAATAAATTTGACTCTTGTATAAGTTCTGTTACATTTAGAAATTTTAATGACTTTAACATACTATTAATTGGGGTGTATCTATCTGAACGTAATATGTATGATTCACATTGCCTTGTTTTGAAGGACTTGTAGTCTGAATATTTTCATTTTCATTGTGCATTGGGATTTTCCACACACTCCTTAGGGTAATGTGGAATTAGGTCTCGTATTGTTTTCTCTAATGAATAAATACCTTATTTAGATTCCGTCATAGCTTCTTCTGATAGAAAAGAACAGGATAATCATAAAAAATTTGGTATGTGGATAGCACACTCTTTCTAAACTTGCATTAAAAAAAAAGAAACCACAAATCGTTGGTCCATATGGATAACATCATGGCGGATAATATAGGTAAAAAGGTATATCATTTTTACAGTATTAATATTTTGCCATCTTTTAAAATAATTAAAGAACAAACTACATGGGTTCCAAGATTTCCATATACGGCTGATCCTACTATAAGAAAAGTTCTCCACTTTTAGCCATCAAATACGGTTGTAATAATGGATAAGGCTCCCTACCACGCTTGACAATCGATCTTAAAAAGAGGTAATATCCACTTTGTTAGAGCACACAGATGTAGCGTATCCTCCTACAGGTTTCAAAAAAGACCTGCTTGATACATTCAAAGGTTTAAATCTTAAGCCCAATTACGTTATTCATGAGATCGCTAAAACATTTGGACATATCGTTATACCATCCTATTATTGTACCTTCAACCCCATTGAATTAATTTGAAGCTACATCAAAGGGGACGTAAGGAAGAGTAATATCACACCAACATTGTAAAAAAGTATTTTATTATCAGAGAATTTGTTACAGAAATAACTCCAGAATTTTGTTTCAATTGCGTTCGTCATGTGAAATCTATTGAAAATAAATTGAATATTTACGATTCATCCGTTTATGAAGGTGATGAAGGTTGTTAATTTTTATTTGGAATTTTACTTTTCAAATCGCTAAACGTATATTAAAACGTTATTTTTGGTAGAAGCAGGTTATTGCTTCTCTTTACCTTCTTAAGGGATGTAATCGTAAAGGAGGCCTTGCATGCTTAAATCCTTGAATTTATTGATATTTATTCCTAAGATTTTATGTAATGATAATAATGATAATAATCTTTATTTTACAAGTTCATTCTATAAAATATAGACAAATCATACAACATAAAAGAAAACAGTGTTAAACAAAATAGTATAATCTAGACTAATAAAATCTTATAAACTGTATGGTTCAATTTGAATTAATGATACCTTAATCTCTTTTTTAAATTTATTAAAGCTATTATTTTTTTTAATATTTAGTGGTAAGTTATCATATATTTTCAAGCACATGTATTGGGGTCCTTTTTCCGTATAGGTTAATCTATGTATAGGATCGCAAAGATCTTATTTTCTTGTATATTATATGAATGATTAACAACTTTTCGCCATGCGTTTTAATGAACAAAAAAGGCAGATTTTCACACAAATATAATGCATACACTGTCATTATATATTATTCTGATTGAATATACCTCTGTATGTTTCACTGTATTTCTTTTTATACACTATTCTAATAATTCTTTTCTGCATAATGAATACTTTTATCAATTTATTGCAACTACCCCAAAACATCAGGCCATATCTTAAAACAGATTCAAAATTGGCAAAATATAATATTCTCAAGACTTCTTCCGTCATATATTTACTGATAAATACCACAAGTTATTTTAGCCAGTTTAAAACATATAAAATTAATATATTTGTCTCAAAACAAGTGCTTTTGAATATTTAAACCTAAATATTTACAAATATGTTTGAAGACTTATATTTTCCTTATTTAGAACGATATTTTTGGGAATTTCTACCATGCATACATCCCGGATTTATATTTTTAAAATAATTTGAAGTTGGGGTCCCAAGTTGATGCTGTATATACTGACTTTTCAAATGCTTTTGACAGAGTTAACCATGTGATCCTTATTGCCAAGTTAGATGGTTATGGTTTTGGTGGTAATATTTTAAAATGGATTGGTAGTTTTCTCTCAACCCGTTCTCAAACGGTTAAGCTCGGTAACAGTTTGTCAAGGCCTATAAATGTACCGTTGGATGTACCCCAGGGATCCCATTTGGGGCCCATATTATTTAATTTATTTGTGAACGATTTGACCACGGTAATTAAATCCAGCAAATTTTTAATGTTTGCCGTTGATGTAAAGATTTACCAAACTATTAGAACTGTATCCGATCACGTAGGTTTACAATCTGATTTAACGAATTTGTCTCGTTGGTGCAGTATAATGTTTTGTATTTAAATTTGCAACAGTGCCATAAGATAACATTTTCTATATCTAGGCAAGTGTTTAATACCTCTTAATCGATTAATGGAAGATTCATCGAAGAATGTGACCACGTACGTGACCTAAGAGAAACATTAGATAAAAAATGTATCTTCAATATCCACGTTAATGACCTCATTTCTCGTTCTTTTTAGTGTACTTGGTTTAGTTCAAGGGAATTCTACTATTGTAGTGTAATTTGGTCTTCTAATTACGACATTTATAATACACAATTAGAAAGAGTTCAGAATACGTTTTTAAGAATCAGCAGATTTAAAATGGGCCAAAGAGGAGTATAATTACAATAGTGTTCTACCTTTATTAAATATGAATTACTTGGAACATAAGAGGTTAGAGTCGGATTTGCGTTTTCTGTGATTGTATTTTTTTTTCTAAAAGGGTTAAGCTCGTAAATAAATAAATGATTTGAAAATAAAATAAAATAAATATATCAAATGTATTTCAAGCCTAACTATAAGCTTGAGCCAACCCTTGATCTGGCACGCGATCTTTGATCTATCCGAAAAAGTGAAACGTCGCAAATTAATTCTAACTAGAATTTTAAATGAAATCTTTAAATGCTGATATTTTTAATTTTTGCACCGCAAAGTAAAGTTGGTTGCAATATTTTCTGCGTCTTAAGAACGCTATCACGAATAAATAAATAAATTTTGGAGATGATCATAAAAAAAGTCCTTTATTAAAAATATTTTCAACTCATCAAATCTTCCTTTTATATCGAATTATATTATTAAGTTGCCATCTATGGGAGTTAAATTACAACGGCGCTTAGATAATAGCATTTCTCTTTACCATTATTGTTTGTGTCGCCATCTATTACAGAACGATATGTACTAAATATGCTCGTGCCATCTGTACGAAACTACACTAAGTTCAAGCTCAAAATTTTGCTAATGTATAGTGCACGTGTTGCAAATAAAGTTGATTCGTACACATTTCAAGCCTATTTTCTTGATTACCCGACACCGGATATTTAACTAGTTCTTTATAAATGCGTTTTGACTTTCCAACAATAGTTAATGCAATTTGCACAGTAGTGAGGTAAGGATACGGAAACTTGTGATACCGTTTCCATAGACGAGGGAAGAACAAAAAGTATTAGTTTTCGTGAGTTTTTTAGTGTTTTTTTGGTAAATTTGAATAATGTTGAATCCATGTGTTAAACCAGAAAGACCTGAAGATACTGTTGGAGATGGTAGATGGATGTCTGTGGTAGGTAGAATGGTTGCGTTCAAGATTTACTATATACCTCTAATTATTTAAAATTATTTTATTACTTTAACACAATGTGGTTTTTAAAACGCGATAAATGGTAAAAAATACTTTTTAATAATTTCATAAATATTAGCTTTTCCTCGTTATGATCAAGGATACCACCATTCATTTTCATTTCCCGCGATAAAAAAAGGTAGGTAAATAATAATTTATAAATGTAACTCCCTTAAAAAAATAAATAAAATAATTGCCCTTATTATTATATTTTTTTATTAGTGCTATTATTCCATTAAAGTGTTTCTTAGTTGATAAAACAATGATAGAGGTGTACAGCAGAGACATTAACAAAAGGAAGTACTTTATTAAAAGGCTAACTAAGTAATAAATTTCTTATTTAAAATGTTTTGTAAGTACTTCTGGTTGTAACCATAGTTGTCTGATATAAAAATCATATAGAAGGTGATTTAAAATTTCTTGTACCACACTTATATCACTGATTGCTCCCATGAAATAACAAATATTTCGCTTATATACATTACATAGAGGCTCTTGTTTTCAAAAATCCTCCATTTTCAATGTACAGGATGTTAAACTTGAAAAATTAAAATAATTTTTTGTTTATAATTCAAAGTCAGAACAATATTATTTTTTTCAAATATAGGACATGATTTTCTCTCTGAAAATTTAAAATTCTCATGGAAATACTTTGATCACCAGTGGCGGACTAACAAGGGATGGGGCTTATCTAATCTTTTTACCGCCATGCTACTACGGCAGTTTTTTCACGCCATTATATAAGGTTGTAACTTATTTTGCTCAATATATGATGCTTAGCTGATAATCAAATTTAATGCAATAAAAATAAAAATAAACATAGTTTATTTAAAGAATGCATAGAACAAGATTTAGGAACCCTTTTTTTATTAATAAAACAGTTTTTGAAAGATACTATGTTTTATAATAGTAGATTCTGTAAAAAGGTTACGAGTGGATCCACGAGTATCGCATTTTGTTATTCTAACCGAGTAACAAACTTCATTTTCTCCACGATCACAAATTTTTACGGAATATTCATTTCATCACTTGTTATGGAATGAAAATATATGCAAAACTCATAAGAAAGATAAATATTCTCTGTCAAGAGTGAGAATATTTACAATCTATTATTAAAAATGATTTTGGAATTAACTTATTCCACTAATGGTCGTGGAGAAAATTATTTTCCTGTCATTTTTCTGACAAAATCATCAATTATTAAGGTAGAGAATGATCTTTCACAGTTAATGACAAAAATATTCTTAAAATGATTTCTAAATACGGAAAAGTTGTACTTAATATACATTCATGCAAGAGATGCAGTGGCGGAACTATGAATTTTAGGCCCCTCGCAAAGAGATTATGTAATTTTTTCTTCCTGTCTAGCGCCTTCATAATTCTGAAGAAATTCAACCTACTTACACAAACAATGATTTTACTTTATAATGTATATTTTATTATAAATACTAAAGAAAAACGTTAATTACAAATAATAATATAAAAAAAAAGGAACATAGACAAAGCAAAACAAAACTAGACATAAATAAATAAATAAATTTAAAATGCAAATTATTTCTTATTCCATTTTAAGTTAGTAAAATCTTAATTCCTTAAAGTCCATTTCTTGAGCAATTTCAGCTTGATGCTCAGTAATTGTGTAAGATTTCTTCTCCATTAAAATGTCTTAGTAGTTTTTCATTATTTTCAATTCATAAAAAGAACGCCTTGCCGTTGCCACAGTGACAGGAAATGTTAAAAATAATAAATTTGCTGTAATCACGCCCGGAGAACTGGCTGACAGGGTGGTAGATTTAATGATTAAAAGTTCAGCAAATTCTTTCATTTTAAATATTTTGGAGATTTCCTCATTAAACATCAAAGTTAATATTGTAGTAATGGAAAATGGGACAAAACATCATCTTTGTTTTTTTTTTATAAAATTTCGGCAGAGCTGAATATTTCTAATTCAAGGCAGTTAAATTTTGAAGTGCCATAAATAAAAAACAATGTTCATCCCTCTGTACCTATTATCATTTTGATTTATAACTATGTATATCGAAAACTGTATTAAATATAGTTACTCTAAAAAATCGCCCCGATTATTAAACAGATGATTTGTTGTCAATTCATCAAATTGCTTTTTCAAATAAAAATTGCGCTTATATTCCACTTAGCTGCCATTCGAATTTCGTCATGTTTCTCAAAAGAGTACATATTAAAAAAAATGAAATATAGACGTGTACGTAATTAAAACTTAACAATTAGGAAGTCAAGAAGACTTTTATTTAGTTTTATACTAGGGTAATATGAAAAGTTTGCGAAATTAAGCACACATGGCAACACCAGTTCGAATAAAATATTTGGAAAAAATTGCGCCAACTGTCTTGTGAATAAATGTAAATAAATTGGAAATCGTTCTGCTTAGTAGTGTCAGATTGGTGATCCTTTAAAAAGAACTAGTTTTGTGAGTTTTGCAAAATGAACAAAATCGAAACGAGCGCTGTTGTTAAATATTTTGTAAAAAACAGTTGGAAGACAACCGCAATTCATAAAGATATGCAGGATAAGTTAGGAGACTCTGCTCCATCATTGGATCAAAACCCCCAGAAAATAAGAATTTGTCAAGATAATCTAGACCATTTTTACTCAAATAAAACCAATTTTGTCCGACGATTTATTATAACAGATGAAATTTAGGTTCACTATTGTACACCTGAGACCAAGCAACAATCTAATCAATACAGACATAGCGGTTCTCCACCACCAAAGAAGGCAATGTCTGTGAAGTCAGCTGGAAAAGTTATGGCATCAGTTTTTTGGAATGCCAAAGGGATATTTCTTATTAACTATCTTCCAAAGGGTCAAACAATAAACGATAAATATTATGCTAAGCTTCTAGAGCAACTGGATGAAAAATTTCGCGAAAAAACACCTTGCTTGAGTAAGAAGAAAATCATTTTCCATCAGGATAACGCACGTCCCCTCACAAGTGTGGTAGAAATGAGGAAATTGCATGAACTGAGGTACGATTTGTTGCCACATCCACCTTATTTGCCTGATTTGGCTCCTTCTGACTTCCACTAATTTGCACGACTAAAAATATTCCTCGGGGAAAAACGATTTTTCACGGAAGAAGAAGTAAAAGCAGCCCTCGACGGATATTTTAGAGGACCTGCAGATTCGCACTTTCGTGATGACATAATGGCTCTGGAACATCGTTGAACGAAGTGCATTGAACTTAAAGGAGATTATGTTGAAAGATAAAATATATTTTTTCACTTTCCCTTCCCTTTCGTGAACTTTTCAAATGACCCTCGTATTTGTATTATATGTATGTCTTTTATAGTTGAAAAATAAATTTTGACTAATTTTTCCAAAAATGTTTGGCCCCTTCAGAAATTCGCATCTCCCCTGTTGCGGGATCTTGCCGTACGCTAGTTCGGCCACTGAAAACATGCATTAATTCAATGCAAATTTCATAATTTTGATTTAAGTCGCCTCTGATGGTTTTTAAAAAGTACTTCTCTCACCCTCATTTAATAATATTTCGTCTCTAAATTATTAGGATAAAATTGTACTAATAATCGACATTTTTTCAAAATGACTTCTTCGTCGAAATTTTACAAAATCGAAAAGTGTAGCAATATCAAAATATGTGGCATCTTTGTATTTTAAGTCAGAGGCTAGACGATCTATAATTTTAAAGAAGACCTGTGTGTTAAATCGGTCTTCCGAGCTTGGATAAACTTCTGGATTTTTCCCCACGTTAAAACTTTCTTTTTTTTGTAGCAGACATAACTTTGTATTCTTTTATTTGAGATAAAAGTTTTCCCTCTTTTCCGGTGCTTAAAGAAACACCACAGCCATTCACGACGATTATTTTTCATCGCTGTGAAGAAAAATTATTTACTACCTGTTTTAGCTGCTAGTTGTTCTTTTGGATTTTTGACAATTTAGATGGTTTACATTCTGCAGTACAAATTCTCTTAAAATTTTCTTTATACACACAAATATTGAGTTCATGTATATTATATTAACACTTATCACGGTTTTGATTGTCCGTCGTGATATTGTCCAAAACAAAAGATAAATATGAAAATAAGTGAAATGCACACAACGTTTATCTTATCTCAAAATCTGTATAAATATTTCGATAGTGAAACTGTAATACCGCAACCTATAAATAACATATTTTATGTTTTTCGGATTTTTATATTAGCAACTTGTACAACATACATCTTTTCGTGAGATAACATATAACATAATGTTTTGTTTACAATAACGACATTTTGTCTCAATGAAGGCTTGTTTTTGGAGGTTTATGTAACCCCAGCTTGCCTCAATCTTGTTCCTGTATTTTATCGAATTCTTTTGTTTGTTTTCGATTAATTTTTTAATAGGTAAATGGTCTTTGAAACTGTAAATGTTTGTATAAGTGCTAATAAATAGAGCCTAAATATTTGGTGGATTTTGGAAGAAGCGTCTGGAGTCATTGTTTACAAATGCGAATAAAATCATTAATTTTTTTTCTTAATTAGCTTATTGTTTGCGCCAAAAGGCGCCACTTCCTTTTTTACTCATTTTAGAAAAATTAATACGAAATAAAATTTAGAAACACTAAAATTAAAAAAAATGATCAATGCGTTGTTTTTACTTTGACTAAAACTAATGCTTTCTATTGTGTAAGTGGAGACAGTAAGAAAAAAATAACGGTATTTAATTTGGAAAAATCAATTGAAAATCTTTTAGATACCTCCTACCACTTTATTTTCAGAGATAGGGCAAAAAGTAATATAGTTGAAGAATGTCCGATTCCGGCGGATCCGCAACTTCCGGCACGCGTTTCGTCCACATTAACAAAAAAGACTGGATTTTATCTTAGCTTTAAAACGCATATATTTTTTTGTTATCTTAAACATCACTTTGTTTAATTCAAGATAGCGGTTACACCGCCTGATGATCATTTTAGAAACCTAAAAATTATTTCCAAAATTTTCTATTGGCCACTTTAGTTATACAAATTTTTATGGCAACTAGTACATACAGTGTTTACATAAAGTATTTTAAGCTAAACAAACAATTTTGAGGCATGTCTGTTTTTGATTTTAATTTAATGTATTTTTACATAACAATGAAACATACAGGATAAACCATTTGTGAGTAACGATGTCATCGACAATTTTTTTAAATGGTAAATGGTATATTTTATATTTTTAGATTGCAAATTTTAAGACAATTCCAAAAATATATCATACTTGTGTTCCGTAATTAATAGTTTTGAAGATACGATAATTTTACAATCTGTGTTTTTGAAGATATTAATTAAATTAAAATAACAAAATAATACAACAGTAACAATAAATTGCCACACAATAAATTATAGTAAGTGGTCGAATTATCTTCCTTCTTGTGCTTGACAGTGTCCTAAGCGATCAATAAATTCCTGCTGAACTTTATTAATGGTTTTCTGCGAAATGTTATTTATTTCTTGCCTTATTCTATCTTTTAAATCATTTATGTCGTCGGGTTTACTTTCACACACAACATTTTGTAGATGACTTCACATAAAGAAATCTAATGGCGTGAGATCCGGTGACCTTGGTGGCCACTTAATGGTTCATCGTCTACCGATCCACTTATTGGGGAAAACTTCGTCAAGATATGTTCGAACGGCGGCTGCATAATGTGGCAGCGCCCCATCTTGTTGATACCACAGACTTTCATCGATATTTCCGGGAATGTTTGCACTACGGAATAAATTCATTAAAATTGGAATGAAATAGTTCATTCAAAATTGCAGATAAGTTGGCCCGTTTATAGTTCCATAAAAAAATAGGGTCCAAAAATTGTATTTCGAACAATTCCTGCCCAAATATTAATTTCTGTGGATATTGAGTGTGATGTTCACTCATCCATTTAGGATTTTCCTTTGCCCAATATCTACAATTCTGTCTGCTGACTTCACCGTTTAATGTAACTATGCATTCATCAGAAAAAATTACGTTTTTGGCGAAGACTGGATCATTACTACACTTATCCATCAAAGTTTCGCTAAATTCCATGCTACGATCCGGGTCGTCATCTGATAGTTCTTGTACAAGGTGCACCTTAAAGGGATGCCACTTTTCATGTTTTAATACTTTATGAATAGAAGTAAAAGGAACATCATGTTCTCGACTAACTTGCCGAACGCTCTTGTGTGGATTTTCTTCCATAGCCAATAAAACGTTTAATTTAATATCCTCGGCAACTGCTTTACGTAAATCTTCTACTGTACCAAACTCCCCAATTTTTTTTAAAATTTTGCTCACTTATAGGTTGTTCTGGATATTTATTTTTAAACATACCTCTTGTTGAGTTCGCACCTTATCGCCACAACCAATTAACATAATAACTTAAATGCTTTGTTTTATAGATAAACGCATTTTTAAAGTGTTAACAAGCAAATTTAGAATAACTAAACTGGTACTACACTTCACAGTGTCACTGTCGTTAGTGAATATTAAAGAGTAGCCCACTGAGTTATTATCACAACTTTTTACATCTGATGTTTTTACAGTAATAATAACTAAAGGTATTAATTTTAAAATTATCGTATCTTCAAAACTATCAATTACCGAACACAAGTATGATATATTTTTGGAATTGTCTTGAAATTTGCAATCTAAAAAAAATAAAATATACAGAGTGTGCCGTTTAAAAAAATTGTCGATTACATCGTTACTCACAAATGGTTTGCCCTGTATATTTCTTTGTTATGTAAAAATACATTAAATTAAAATCAAAAATCGACATGTCTCAGGATTTTTCCTTAAAATTGTTTGTTTAGCTTAAAATAAATTTATTCCATACTTTATGTACACACTGTATATCAACAATTTGTTGGGAATTTTAATGTACCCTAATTTAAAACGTACTCACTTTCATTTTATCAACCGAAAATAAGTATTTCATCACCAACTGGAACACAATCGTATGATATGAATTTGCCTCGTTCATGATAAAACTAAACATATCTACATCATCCATCTTATATGTATCTTAATTAATAAAAAGTAATTTTTACAGAATGGATATAACATGGCGAAGTTTAATAGCGCTATCTATATGATAAAAGTTTAGTTACATTGTAAAAATGACGATAATTTTGACTTTTAATATAAACCGATTATTCATGAGTTAGCTATTTTCGTCACCATAATAGTCTTAAGTTTTATTACAAGTTTTTTTGTCGGCATTGATTCACCACCCTTTTTGCCTTGTGCCCGAAGATTTAAGTCCCTTAGACCCCTCCCGCCAAGTCCGCCACTGTTGCTCACTTTTTCCAATGGTGTACTAAAGGTGGTAAGAGTAGATAATTTTAGGCCCGACATTTAATAATGGAAAACCTTTAACTATCTATAAATAAACTATTTTTAATCATTTCACAGAAAGTAAAATTTCAAAAGTTATAATCTTTTGAAAATAAGACGCATTAGAACTGCAAAAACAGATTAGTCTGAATACCTATCGAACACACAATTTGTAAAAGTTATCCAAATGCATTTGCAAATATTAACTTGAATAGAAGGGAAGCATCCGAACAGCTCTGTGATACTATTACAAATTATACACGAAGAATGAAATAATTGCAAATGTTCTCACACCTTCAAAGACTTTTCTCAGATAAGAAATAATATTACGCAAAAGGAAAGATAATTCCAAATTTATGGATGAACTTTTTATCGGTGATACATTTTAAAACAATTCAAGAGAAGGATTTTTTCATGGAGAACGAAGCAAACTTTCATAATATTTCCTGAAACGAACATTAAAGATATATGCCAAAGTTAAGCTCTATATTCTAATGAAACCTTGGAGGATTGTACTAAATCTTTCCTGCAATTATTCACCCTTCATGCGGTAGTCAACAAAACATATATCCCAATAGTATACTGTCTTGCTAGCAGTCAAATATAGCTTTCATTTTTTGTTTAAAATGAGAGCAAACATTTTTGAAAGATCTATAGATATTTATAAATAATTCTTAATCAATGACTAATCGGTTGGAATTGTGACCCTTTTATGAATCAGCATTTTCAGCATTTTTAGAAGAACATTTTGTACAACAAATAATAAATAAAAATAAATATGACTAATCTTAACTGTGCCTTTGTAATTGTTGGTACTAAAATAAATAAAATAAATTTTTTTTTTAAATTGATGTTTGAAATCAATTATACAGGGTCCGGCAAACCATTGTAGTTGTTCTATAATTCCTACTATGCAAAACTTAAGGATTTTTTTGAAGGATATCTCTCAATGGCGGTCAAAACAAAATATTCTAAAATTATTTTCATGTATACAGGGTGGTCAAACAGTAAAATAGTCACATCACTTAATTTTTTTTAATAGAATGACCCCACTTTTTTTACATTTTTAGATACTCTATAGCAATGTTTCTTTTTGGACCAAACGCCCACTTTGTAAGGCCCACTTCTTAATTCGCCCCCTATAAATTTTAACAGATAAAAATTGCATGATAATCCCTAATATAAGGTAGGTTTGGTATAGCGTATAGTCAAATAATCGCCCACTTTAAGATGTCGATCGCCCAGGTTGAGAATCACTGCTCTATAGTCACTAGTACATACGTACAAAATATTATTTTTAATATCCCACAAAGAAAAGCTTATAAATTACAAAGAATATATACAATTTAATTATTGTACAAGAACGGTATACAGGGTGATTCATAACTATTGGGACATAGGCTAAGGGCAGGTTATTTGGGCTAACTAAAATATGGCGATAGGACCAAATATACCTTAATAAAGTATTGAATTTTTTTTTTCGTTTTTTTGTGACAGAGGCATAGCTGTGGACAAGGAATATTATTTTATGTATTATTTCACATTTTGTTACAGGCGGCGCCATGTGAATGATTCCTGATGATGAAATTAAGTGGTAGCTTTTTTTAACGAAACTTTTTAGTGATTTTGATTAGAAAATATGATGTAAACATCATTTCTACGTAATATTGGCACTTTTATTTAAAAACGACAATTTCACCCGTTTTCGAGAAAAACGCAATTGAACAGTTCAGAGTCACATAAGAGGATTGGACAAAATGGAACAAATTGTAAATTACGAATGCAAATATTCGTTTCTGGAGAATACTACCCCTACATATAAACCACGGTAGACTACCGCCACATTATTCCTATATTTTAGATATAATTAAAACTAAAAATTAACATAAAATAATAACTCCTGTGTAAACTCCAGAAAAACAATTTTCGAGGAAAAACACAACGAGGAAAAGTGCGTAGAAATGGAGACAAATCAACGTAATAAAGAGAAAAAAATAGAGAAAGGCGCGTAAGAAAAGAAGAGAGAGAGAGAGAAGAAAAGTAAGGAAAGAAACGAAGGAAAAATCAATCAATGAACGAAATGAGGAATTTAAAGGTAAAGATCCTAAAGATCCCTTTGGGTGGAGAAATTCAAACCTATGGAAATTAATACAACAAAGACAAAAACAGCTAACGAGAAAGAGGAAACAGTGATAAAACAAACAAGTTTATGGAGTAATGAAGTGGTTCAAATGCTGGATATAAAATCTAACGAAAAGGAAGAGGAATGGAAACAACCGGGGCCGAGCAAAAAGGCAAAGAAAAGTAAGGTAAAAATAACAGATGAGAGAATAAAAATAATTAATAGAGTCCAAAAGCTGGAGGATAGTGAAGAGGATGAAAGCAGTGAGGAAACGGAAACAAAAGAGAAAGAGGTTTAAAAACCGAAACCTAAGACACCACCAGTAATGATAGAAGAAACTCCTAAAGACCACAAAGAATTCATAAGACAGGTGTGTAATGTACTAAAATCAAATAAATTCACTATTCAGTTAAGTAGAGACATTGTAAAAAATTTTGTTGAAACAAAAGAATTAAGAGAATTTCTAGTTAATCATTTGAAAAATAAACATTCAAAGTTTTACACGTACATACATAAATTGGACAAGTATAAAAGAACGGTACTGAAAGCAATACCTAATTTAGATATCGAATATGCAAAACAACAATTAGAAAATAAGGCAAGAATTAGAATAGTTAACATCATACCTATGAAGGGCAAAGACCCTAACAATCAAAATTATAGTTATTTTATACAGATAAACAGAGACGACGGTATAAGGAAATATATAAAGTAAAAGAACTTTATAACTTGAAAATAAAGTGGGAGCCGTAAGTAAGAAAAAACAAAGTGAAGCAGTGTTACAACTGCAGGTTAACTGCAACATGGAACCACATTGTGTGAAATGTGGAGAAGACCACACCACAAAAGAATGCAAAATAGTAAAAACAAATACGAGCAAAGCTAAATATTTCCATTGCCAGGAAGAACATACGGGAAATTATAAAATGTGTCCTGTGTACATAAAATATCTGGAAAAAATAGAGAAGTTCAGGAATAAGAATTTTAGAAAAGATAATAGAAACTATGAAGAACGAAGGAAAATAATAAGCAATAATATAAGACAAGGTGTAATATATAGCCAAGTAATGCAAATGAATAATCAACAAAATCAAATAGTAAATCAAAATTATGACAACAAAATTAAAGAAGTACAAGATTTGGCAAAAGAAATCAATGAAATTGTAAAGATAGACGTAATGATAACGTTAATGAAAGAGAAACTTATAGGGAAAAATTTTATGGAAAAAGTCAATATATTTCTTAAATATGAAGAACTATATAATCAAAATTAAAATCGAAATTAAAATATAATGAAAGATCAATAGTTAATTAATTCTCTATAATGTATACCTAGCTTGGGCCGAAAGAAGAGTAGGTAAGGTAATAAAAATTTGGTGATTTTTGGAACGAATAAAAAGATAAATTGTAAATGAATGAAATACTCGGGAAAATAAAGTATGAAAAGGCAAATTCCATCATTATTATTATTATAACTAAAATAAAAATTCGAATTTCATTTAATTGAAAATTTCTAAAATTGGTTATAAATTATTTCCCAGTAACAGACAGCAAATTCCGTCATCGGCTGGGCTAGACCAGTTTAGGGGAATCCCACCATTAGATCACAAAATTGAGGTGACTTGCAGATATCTTTTAATTAATAAAAATTTGCTTAAAAATAATGCACGAGGTCTTGTCTTACAAATTGGACTTTCCCTACTATTTCTTTTAAAAATACACCTTCAAAGAAACTTTCTAATTTAAAATTTCATTAGTATCTGGTTATCCTGGATTTCCACTAAGTTGAGTCTATTTTGAAGTTCATCTTATTAACGCTATTATTTATTGATACACTGATAATAAATTAAATTTAAATATTAGTATACATTGGTACGTATCGGGTTATTTTTTTTAATAAATGTATGAAAAATATTACTTATAAGTCAAGTTGGATTATTTTCGAGGAGGGGGGATTTCACCCACTACGTAATTTCATTATTGGAAATTACAGAGGCTGAGGAGTACACATTTAATCGCAGTGGTAGACATTATAATATTTCTTTCTTTGCAGATACCAAACTCAATCTCCTTTTATTTTCCAACCCAGAAAACCCCTAATAAAACTATTTCTTTATTATCTGATCGCTACCTTGTCCCATAACTTTCGTACATGCAATACAAAATAATTAATCAATAATAAAATTTGTAAAATAAAAAATAAGTTCTATGCACAGGGCGGTATTTAACTAAATCCTTGTACGTACTCTCGTAACAGGTGCATCCCCCTTCGAATCGGGTTGTTTTTAGCCCTGCTAAAACCTTTTTTAATAAAAACACAATTACTTTAAGTACTACCTCAGTGACTTATATTAAAAAAAAATTACATTTTTCCATTATCATAGAAGTTTCTAAAGCTTCTGCTTTTGATTTACAGGGAGCAAATCAATGTTATACTTTTTTGATGGATCACCTTTTATTGTAATTCTTAAGCTTTTCTTTCATTTAATATATTCCTAATATTTTTAAATTCTTTGTTATAATAATTTCTTCTCTTAACTATATCACCTAAGTTTTTATAAATTCCAGATTTGTTTATATTCACTTTACCTCTTAATTTTCATTTTTTTTATTCCATATTTTTATTGGTGTCTTCTTTATTTTCATATTATTTTTATTTAACTTAATTTTCATTTCTTTATTAGATTCGTTCACTTTCCTATTTTTTCTTCTTTAATATTACCATTTTTTTAATTATTTTCGTTTAACTTAACTTTAATTCTTGATTATTTTCGTCTATCTTCGTATTTATTTCTTTATTTTTATCCATTTTATTTTGTTATTTTGATTAACTCATGTTTAATTTCTTCATTATTTTTAATTCATATTTTATTTATTTCTTCATTATTTTTATCCATTTTTAGTGAACTTACTTTTCATTTTTTCAATCCTAATAATTGCCTTACCTTAATGTAACATTACGATGGTCCATCACGTCTTTTATTATCTAATTATTTTAAAAATCGTACAATTTATGTACTACTAGGGACATCTGATTGTGTATATACTAAACTAAATATTTTCTTTACCCACAATCCTAATTTGGTTTACGGGAATAGTGGGGATGAAAAATAAGCTAATCATACAACGTATGGCTTATGATTCTACTTTGTCTTTTTTATATCAAAACGTTAGAGGATTGAATTCAAAAATCAATATTATCGTAACTCGTAACTGTGAACAAAACATTATCTGTTTAACGGAAACATGGCTCAATGCTTCAGTATTAAGTAAAGAAATTTTTTCATCGCACAAAGTATACCGACGAGACAGGGAGACGAGTTCATCTACCAAAATTATGGGGGGAGGTGTTCTTATAGCTGTCTCCGGAGAACTTACTAGTTATCCTCAAGTCTCCTTAAATGGTCGCCGAATGCAAACGATGGCTACTTTAAGCCAAGTAATTACAATGATCCTAGATCGAGCTTATCGGTTGATACGATGTCTCTGGTTGGTTTGATTCAGTGTAATGCAAATATTAACAAATCAGGTAATACTTTTTTAGACATAATATTCAGCAATAGTTTTTTAATAAAAAACCTGCGTCCATCTGCTAATCCCTTAGTTGCTGATGATCAATACCACAATGTTTTGAGTTTGATATGGGTATTCCTATAAATAGTTGTACCAGGATTGGAGGTCAATGTTGATGGAACTTTAAATTGCCTAACTTTCAAGAAATTAATCGCCTCTTATGCGCAGTTGATTAGAATACTAAATTTTAGTCAATTGCCGTAGATGATGCGGTTGATTTGTTCTATAGCACTATCAATAAAATTATCAATTTGCACGTACCTAAATATCCCAATTGCTATAAAAAATACCCTCTTTGGTTATTAAAGAAAAATTTTAATTTCATATTAAATTTGAAATTTTACGAGATAGATCTAAGTTTTTAATAAATGAAGATTATAAAAAATACTTGATCAATGTCGAAACGAATATTTCTCAAAATCCTAAACACTTCTGGCAATTTGTAAAGAATAAAAGAAATGATTATAGCTTTCCAAACAACATTCTTACTGCTCAAGACTGTACTACTGATTTACAAGAAATCTATCATATTTTTTCTGATTATTTCTCTTCTGTGTTTGTTCCAAGTAACACTAGTAACTTTTGTAATATTCATACCAATACGCCACTGAATCTTTCTTATTATACTATTACTCATAAAACTATTGCAAAAAACTTGAGAATTTACCTAATAAAGGTCCTGGGCCAGATGAGCTATCTACCGATTTTATTAAAAAATGTAAAGAATTGCTAATGGAATCTTTATTTTTGCTGTTTAATAAATCACTTGCTGATGGTAAATTTCCTGATAAATGGAAAATTGCTTTCATTACCCCAATTTATAAATCCGCAAAACAAAAATAAAATTGAAAACTACAGACCTATTGCCAAATTAAATATTTTTAGCAAGGTGTTTGAAAGTATAATCTTTGATTTCCTTTATTATAACGTAAGAAATTTACTTAATATTGAACAACATGGTTTCATGAAGAAAAGATCAGTTGACACTAACTTGTTCTTATACATTGAATAAATACTCAAAAGTCTTAATGAAAGAAAGAAAGTTGATTGCGTATATACTGACTTTAGTAAGGCATTTGATAAAATCGATCATTCCATCCTTGTCTAGAAACTATCTATGGTCGGTATACATGGTAATCTTTTAAGATGGGTTGACTCATACACAAGACTACAACAAGTAACTTTGGGAGCTTTCAAATCTAATGCTGTAGTCACTACATCAGGAGTACCTCAAGGGTCCCATTTAGGCCCACTACTTATTAATTTATATATTAATGACATTTCTACCTGCTTTAAATTTGCGAAATTTCTTATAAATGCTGATGATTTAAAAATATATCATCCTATTTCATGTTCTAATGACAGAATTCAATTTCAGCAAGACCTTGACAATTTATCCGATTACTGTGTAAGAAATAAAGTATTTTTAAATGTATCAAAATGTAACTACATAAAATTTTCTCGGAGCAGTCCAGACTTGAACTACAATGCTTATGAAATCCTTTATGGACACCTGGGAATGGTACCCAGGTAGTGTGAGACTACCCCTTACGGCTACTCACTAAAACTCCACTGTGCGCACACCTAGACGATGGCATCGTTTTTTCAAACCTCCTTCATCCTCTAGGCAGACCATAGCTTATTCGTCTTCTTGTTCTTCTGCTTGCACCCTTCTCTCCAGCGTTTCCTTCTCCTTCATTATTTTTCTAATCGTTTCGTGTATTATCCTCCACTTGTCCTCATCCTCCAGCATTTTTGAAACCACGTTCTCCTTTGTCAGCCTCTCTCCGACTTCCAGTTCCGCCTCCCACCTTATCCTATGCCACCTGGGGCAAATCAGCACGGTATGTTCTGGGGTGTCCCTTTCCTCCCCACAACCGATGCATTCCTCGGTTTCGCTTTTTCCAATGCGCTTTGTATACGTGCCATATTGCCATATGACCCGTGTCCCGATAGGAACTGTGTGAGGTAGTAGTCGCTTGTCCTGTGCTTGCACTTCACCCAGCTCGCAATGTCCGTTATAAGTGTTTTTGTCCATTTGCTTTTTTCTCTGTCTTCTCTTTCCCATTCCTCCTGCCATATACGTAGTGTATTTTCCCTCTCCTCTTTCTTCGCGGTGTTTTGCTTCCTGTCCTCCCTGCGGTATAGCCTAGTCCTCTCATCCATTAGGAGGTGGATCGGAGGAAGCCCCGCAATGGTCTGCGCCGACACCGTGGACACGGTCCTGTATGCGCTCACTACCCTCAAGAGGGCTTTCCTTTGGGTGCTGTTAATAATTTCTCTGTATTTCTTCATTCTTAGAGCTGTATGCCATATTGGCGCCCCGTATAATAGTGTGGATTGCACCACCCCATATAGCATTCTTCTCTTTTTCTCCACTGGTCCCTTTATATTTTGCATTAGGCAAGATATGGCCGCTAACCGATTTTCTGCCTTCCTTATTGCAGCTTCCACATGGTTCCCAAAAAGCAGATTTCTATCTACAGTTATTCCAAGGTATCTCATTTTTCTTACGGTTGTATGCTGCTATTTCCTACCTTAAATGTTATACCCTCTCTTTTCCTTTTTCCCTTCAGTATTATGGCTTCTGTTTTTCCCTCTGTCGCTTCTAGTTCGTTTCTCCTCATCCACTCTAGAACCTCCTCTACTACTTCCTCACTCTTGTCCATCAGTTCGTCCTTCTCGTCCGCCTCTATAATGAGTAGGAGGTCGTCTGCGAAGGCTACTTTCCTCACTCCCACCTTGTGTCCAATCTCGAGTACTCCGTTGTACTGAAGATTCCACAATAAGGGGCCCAAGACCGATCCCTGTGGTACTCCTGCTAGGACTTCTTGTTTTTCATTTCTTCCGATTACTATTTCCCTGTGGGATAGGTATGAGTCTATTACATTCTGTAAGATTCTCGATATCTTTTTCTTTTCCATGCTGTCCATGATGGATTCCCAGGATGCAGTGTTGAACGCATTTTTTATATCCAGTGATATCGCTGCCACCCATTTATGTTAACTTCCCTTTACTATGTCTATTAGTTTCTGTACTGCCTGAATTGTAGACCTCCCCTTCCTGAATCCAAATTGATCTTCGGATAGTTTCTCTTCCACCTCATTTTCTAACCTCCCTTTTAGTAGTCTCTCGTACAGTTTCCCCACTGTGCTCAACAAGCAAATGGGTCTGTAGCCTTTGATTTCGTCTTTGTCTTTTCCTCCTTTCGGTATAAGGATGAGTCCCGCCTCCTTCCAGCATTTCGGGAAGCTTTGGTCCAAGAATAGATTATTCAGTATCTCCAGGATCTTGTCTGGTGCTATTTTTAGATGTGTACTACACGCAGTAGGTAACGTTGAAGGTCTTGGTATACTTTTGGACTCTAAACTACTTTTTGATCAACATATTTGTAACGTTACTAGAAAGGCCAGTAAGCAATTGGGCTTCATATACATGACTTGTTTTGAGTTACAAACTCCTTTTACTTTCAGAACGTTATACAATATGTCCCCCTAAGTTGAAATCATATGGAAAACTTTTTTATTATTAATTTTAGGAAAAAAAGTTATTCTTCATAAAAATTTCTGCATTATCTAAAACCCCAGCGACTTTTTTCTATTTCCAAATCTGAAGAAATCGCTGGCTGGAAAGAGATTTGCCTCAAATGAGGAGGTCATCGCCGCTACAGATGCCTATTTTGCGAATCTCGAGACATCCTACGGCTTGAAGAGATTGTAGCACCGTTTGAAAAAGTGTATTAATCTTCGAGGAGACTACATCGAAAAATAAAAATAAAAAACCACACCAATACCTTGTTTTTCTTGCCGATTCCGGAAACTATTCAGGTTGCCCTCGTATTGGTAAGTCATTTATATGTATAGATCAGGAACGTTAGTGGTCCCAAAATGACACTTGCGGTTCTCCTCTCTGTAGTGTCAATAATTCACTGCAATTTTAACCATTGCAGATTTATTGTTGGTGATTACTGAGATACGAAATAATTAGGTTGTTTGCCAGCCGTCTAATTCCATACAAGTTTAATTTTCACACAGATTTTCGTGGTACACAATCGAAAGCTTAAATTGTAGGATATATTTTTGTATTTCCAAATGCCTTCTGTGTATTATTTATCAGTTCCATGATTGCTTTTAAGGTACTTTTTTACTCCTAGAGTTAAATTGTTAATCAGAAAAACATTGTGTCTCTCTAAATATTTCGTGATCTGCTGTACTATTACCGTGTTCAATATCTTCGAAAAATAAGGCAATATGTCATTCTGTTTAAAATTATGCAATATTATATCATCACCCTTATTATAAAATTGCAGAACTTTGGATAGTTTCAGAATATCTGGAAAATCACCTTTGCATAAGCAGCCATTTATTATTTCAGTTAAAGGAACAAATTTGATTAGATGTGTACTCAATCAGTGATTGGGTGAAAAAGAAAAAGTTTGGTGCAAAGTTTCCAAAATTATGATTTAATCGAATTCTTTTTATATGACTCTGAATGGAACCCGAAAATCCCAATTTTCGGGGAAAACTAAGTTTTCGAAATAGCGAGCCATAGAAGTAAGGAGTTTAAAGAGCATACGCATCTAGCAAGAAGAATAAGGACAGCAGAAGAAGCAGAGGAAGGAAGGGAGGAAAGATCAAGGAGCTTAGTGAGGAAAGAGACAAAAACATACCAGTAACGAAAAAAAGGAAACTAAATAGAAGGAGCCGAAAGATCCTTGTGGTTTGAATAAGTTCAGATTCAAACCTCTAAATTCTACAACAATAACATCAATTACATGAAATGAAGAAGATAAATTGGAAGAGATAAGTGTTAAAACTTGAAGCGATGAAGTAGCGGAAGCTATCGAAATAAAAGCTACTACAAGCGTGTGCGAAGGAGAGTGGATGAAGCCATCCACAAGTAAGAAAGGTAAAAAATCAAAAACTAAGGAAACGTTTGAAATTAAAACCAAGAATAAATTCGATACATTAGAAGAGTTTAAGGAAAAGGCAGATGATCTGGCGGATATAATGGTGGAAAAGAAAGAAGAACGTAAAATTAAAACACCACCAGTAGTTTTGGAAGGCACGCCATAAAGATTTCATCAGGCAGGCATTAAAACCGATAAGTTCGCTATACAATTTAATAGAGTCACTGTTAAAATTTTTGCTGAAACGAGAGAACTAAGAGAAATATTAATTAATTATTTAAAAATTAAAAAACTAAATTTCTATACATATACCCATAAACTTATAAAAACAAATATAAAAGAACAGTTTTAAAAGCTATACCAAATTTAGACGAGGAATACGCTAAAGAACAATTATAAAACAAAGCAAAAATTAGAATAGTGAATATTATACCTATGAAGGGCAAAGACCCAAATACTCAAAATTATAGTTATCTAGTCCAAGTAAATAAAGACAACGACTTAAAAGAAATTTACAAAATTAAAAAATTAGACAATTTAAAAGTAATGTGGGAACCATATGTTAGAAAAAATAAAGTGACGCAGTGTTATAATTGCCAGCGTTTTGGACACTTATAGTTAAATTGTAATATGGAACTACTTTGTGTGAAGTGTGGAGAAGACCACACCACAAGAGATTATAAATTGATTGAAACAAGTACGAGTAAAACTAAATGTTTCAATTGTCAAGAGGAACATACTGCAAATTATAAATTATACCCGGTTTATGTTAAATATTTAGAAAAAATAGAGAAATTTAAATATAAGAATCATAAAAAACAAAATACTGGTTATACTGAACACAGGAAATTTATCAATAATAATATTAGGCAAGGAATAACATATAGCCAAATTACACAAACCAATAACAACACTAATCTACAAAATCAAATAGTCAACCAAAATTTCGGTAGTAAAATTAAAGAGGTTCAAGAAATAGGAAATGAAATCAATCAAATTGTAAACTTGGATAAGATGATAAAACCAATGAAAGAAATAAAAGAGGAACTAAAAGCAACAAAAAACTTTATGGAAAGAGTAAAAATTTTTATTAAATACGAGGAAATTTATAACCAAAATTTAAAGTAAGTTTAAAATTGAAAATATAAAGAACGATCAGTAGATTAAATAATTAACCTCATACGAAGTCATACCTAACTTACGCCTTAAGAAAAAGTAGGTAAAGAAATAAAATAATATACAAAATAGTAATAACAAAGTATGAAATAAAACAATTTCGTGTAATTGCGGAACAATTAATCAACATACATTCTAAAGGAGAAATAAATCATGAAATTAAGATATAAAAGGGCAACTCCCTTATTTTTATTATTATTATTATTATTATTATTATTATTTTATATGATTTGTTTCTCTATTAGTTACATGGTTCATAATGAAAGTATTGAAAAGATACACGTTAATATTACACAACTCTTGCTTTTTATTTTTGCCTGTTTCTGCATTTATTATTATCCATACTGTTTTGGGGTTCTTGTCTATATTTTATTTAATAAATGATGTGTTTTTGCCCTTTGAGGTAATAAATTATAGGTTTATTTTTGTCCTTCTATTCTTAATAAATGATAATATAAAAGTATAAGTAATTAAAAATTTTATATTCAGCGTATTTCGGGTTAAAATACAAAAAATGTAACAGTACATTCCTAGATAGACAGCAGGCATAAAAAAACACCCGCTTTGTTCTGGTGTCAGTTAATTTTTTTGTATTTTATTTCTGGACACTCTGTATAGAACAGTAAATTCCAACAAGGAAAAACCAACGAGATGGTTGACCTGTAATAAGTCTGCCGTGATCATCATTTTTCTCTTAATTAATGTGCGCATTTCTTCTTAATTTAAACAATTATTGTTTCATGACATACATTATTCATTATGCTGATAAAGGTACACACAATTATAAATAAAACAAACATTCGACTTGACAAAGTAACGTAACTTAGAAATTAGAGAATACGAAACGGTGTGGGACGAATATTACAAAAGGTTGTCGAAATATTTTGATTACTTGGCAATAATAACTCATAAATTAGTTTTACGGCAAGATTTTCATGAAAGTTATTACAGAATTAGATAGATATTGAATATGATCAATAAATTTTTTTAAACTTAAATTTACATATTTTAAAATAAAAAAAAAATAACTGCTCGTCCTATTAAAAAGTAAAATAAAACGATTAATGATTAGTCAAAATGTAATATTTAGCAACAATACCTATTATTAAATAAACTAAAATATATTTACAACGAATCATCATAATCATTTTCAGCTTCAGTAATATAATCGTTATCACTGTCTGTATCACATTCGCCTAAATTAATAATTACGTTTTCTATTACAGGGTCTATGAAAGTTTCCTTTGATATTAAGTTATTCTCAATTGTAATCACTTTGTCTATAATATTTTTCCATTCTTCCACTGGAAAATTGATCACAAAGTGTTTGTATTGAGGAAAACGTAACTTCCACATGTTTTTTTAAGGCTGCCAAAACTAGTTCAATAGGATTAAGATCCGGATGATAAGGTGGTAGCCTTAAAACCTCATGACCATGTTCTCTGATAATTCGGTCAATCGCGTATTTCTTATATTTAGGTTTATGTCATTTAATTCATTGATATAAATCAGGAATATTTCTAAGGTTCAGCCACTCCTTCATGTAACTTTTTTTAGAGTTACTGATTGAAGCTTTGTCATCTTATGTATTATGATAAGGGGCATTATCTATGACAATCACACTATTTTCTGGCAAGTTTACTAGAAGCATTTCGGTTAGCCATTTTCGATCATTTTCAAAATTCATGTCGTCATGATAGTCTCCTGATCTTGACTGTCATTTCCATCTAAGATAAGACCCTTTAACAAAACCTTCTTCGATACCAGCACCGACTATTGTAAAACGCTGTCCTTTTGAAATTGGTATTTAGACCAGGCCTGAAGCCTTTGAAAGTGGTAAAAAGTGGAAAAAAATAATAGTAGGATGAAACCCATTGGAAAAGGACGAGAATATAACAAAAATGAAAGGAAAAATAATTTACGGGCGATCTGAGGTCGGCAAGTTGAAGGGGGTGAGTTTTTAAGGGTAGAAAACTGTTTATCTCGATTTCCGGCAAAACTACAAGTCCTATGGAAAAAAGTTAAATGGCAAAGTTGTAGGTAATAAACAGATCTCCAACTTTTGTATTTACACTTTTTTCACATAACCACAAAATGTATGTGAAAATTTCAAATAACCAAGTTTTTGGTTTTTTATTTTTATCTTTTACAAAAACGAAATTTGCTGAAAACTTACCTTTTTATGTCCCAAACACACTGTAATTTTTTTGATTTAAAATATTTATTTTTTTACATTTTGACTTAATATCGAAAAAGCAAGAAAAAACTGAATCTACTTTTTTTTATTATTTTTCCGCAGACAATTGTACTACCAAAATTTTACCTTCAAAGTATAATTTATGAGCGTTTTGGGGGTTACGAACTGGTATTCCAGAGATTTTTGTTAATTTCTTGGTTGAAATAAAATTTACATTATTTATCTAGAGAAGCATCCCAAAATTTGGATTGAATTTGTGTTTTCACAAATACGTACTTAGTAGATAATCATTCAATATGTTTCAAATGTTTCGAACATCCTGTACAATTATATTTGGAATCTATGTACTTGCTACACATTTGTGATAACAAGAGCAGTTTACAAGAAATAAATTTCTGCTTCCAAAGCCTATCAAAATACTTATTTCCACCCTACCACACGTGGTTCATAAAATTGATAAAAAACCCTAGATCTCAGTTATAAAGGGTCGAAGACCCATTTGTATATAAGTTATTTGATAACCACTAAAATGACGTCTATCTACAGTTAAAGTTAGGATCTTTCTGAATAAAACACCCTGTATAAAATATTAAATATTATATGGAAAATAATTGTGGCGGAAGAAAAATTTAGAGGATTGTCAGGAAATAAATATTCAAGATCAGAATTTTTGATTGAAGTAGAAAGTATTTTGAAATGAATTTAGGTAAAATATAATCAATTTAGAACAAGAACCCAGCTTACTGAGTATACCGGTCTGACAGGAGAAAGTTTAAGAGAAGAGATATAATTTGTAATGAGCTAATTGGATGATACTTTGACTGGCAAAAATGGAAAGAAAATGATACAAAAAGTTAAAATTAGGTGGGACTAATATTTTCTTTCACAGGTGAAAATGCAAAAGAGACTCGGTTACGAATCAACTTTGTAGATTAAAGATTAGACATTTTTGTCTATTGGTTATTAAAAAAATATATTTATCATTATTGTTCTGTTTTATTATAGACGTTTAAATAACAAATTATGTATTAAAATATCATAATAAGAATATATGGTTGGGATAAAGTATGGAACCAAGTAAATATCTTTAAAAAGAAACGAACGATATTTATGAAATTTTGCAAGTGCAATGGGTCAAAATGCATCTGATGTATATTTTTTTGTTCATAATATACTTCCGGTTTAAACGGAAATACCCTCAACTTTTTTCATTTAAATGGGACACCCTGTATATTTTTGCAGATTTTTAAAAGATCTTGTTATTTCGAATTCGTACATACTGGGTTTAGCGTAAAAAATCTGTAAAAACGAGGAATACGGCACTTTAATAAACCACTTTTAAGTTTTTATACATTAGAGTAAAATACCATTTAGATAAACAAATTGATATTGTTTGTATTAATAGTAAGACATAAACGAGTACTATCTAGTAGGTAACTGTTGCCAAATTGTCAAATTGTAATTTACGGAAATAAATTGTACGATTAAGAATGGTTCATTTAAGTGAAAAAGACCGTATTAAAATATTAATGATGATCGGTTATGGTCACTTCCCCACCTACTCATTCGTAAATACGCGTTTGTTTGCATGCCAACATCATAAACAGCCTAGCTCGTACTAAATAGAGAGAAACCTATAGTACTGGATGAAAATGGCCGCCATCAACTGATGCTCAAAGCTGTTACATTTAAACTATCCATAGACGTAGGACAAAAATAAATTCCATTGGAATATATTGTTAATTTTTTTTATATTTGCTCTTTTTATATACACATACCTAATAATTTAATTTTATATATTCTATTCAAATGTATTTTTGTTGTGAGCCAGGAACGTAGATTGTGATAAATTTTGATAAAGACAACAACTTTTTGCTTTTAAATGATAATTCGTTGATTTATAAAAAATGCAAATAAAAAGGAGAAAAACATTATTAGTTTTAAAATGTAACTATATTAAGATGCCATAAACACTTTAAAGTAAAACTAAACAGGTTTCATACAAATATAAATCAACCCCATCAAAATTACCCTATCAATGTTTATTGATTTTTAAATAAAATGAAATTGGTGTTTATGTTTCTAATTGTATTTGATTTGGACAAATCAAGTTTCTTTTTTGTTTCATAATGAATTCGGATATTAAAATAATTTTTCAAACTTACTTTAATGAGCTGGGTAGGATGCGAATCTATTGCGAAATCATTGTAAAAGTGGTCTCCAAAATGATCATAAATATTACTTTTCAAGTTTTTTAACACATCATTGGTTAAAATAGTTATTAAATAATCTAGCTTTTGGTTGAATATATTTAACGTTCTGCTGTAAAATTTGAAATATTTTTGCAAATGTCTATAATTAGTTTAAAAACATTAGTTAAGCTGCCAATTTTTTTTGTTTTTGCAGCATAGAATATGCATTTTCCGATTCCAATAAACTAGAACATGTTGTACAAGTAATGCATTTTTCAAAACTTTTCACTACAAACCCAGGAATATACGTTACTATATCTTGGACATAATCATTAAGGTTCCATGCTGACGGAGTTAAAAAATTATTTTCTTCAATATCTTTATATACAATTGTTTTAATTTTATTTAGATGATAAATATATTCATCACTTTTCTCTGCGTTTTCAAACTGCTCAGTGAATGTAATATTATTGCCACTCCCAGAAGATAGTATTGCAATATTTGTAACATTTTCTGTACCGGATCCTTTTATTTCGGAATATACAATCAATCGCTTATATGCAGCTTCAAAGTGTCTGGCAGTAGAGTTGTTATTAAACTCTCCGGTACTTCTTATAGCCCCAAAGAAAGTATCTAGATGATCTTGGGATAATTTATAAGTGAGAATGTACAAAAGTTTTTTTTTTCTCTAACACATACATTTTGTACATGTCTTTTAAGTTTTTTATATTAACTAAAAATCCTAAAAGCCCTGTTTTTCTGTCAATTTCTAATATTGGAATCCCAGCTACATTTAAAGTTACTAATATTCTTCAATCTCCACTAGATATTTAAAAAATATTGATGCCGTAGCAGAGGAGCAACACTTTTACTAAATGTTTTAGTGGCAAGACATACCTTCATTTTATCTCTAACCCATTGTAGATGGCGCAATTTTAGTTTTGTGGCAGCATGGAGACCTTCTTTATTTTGTAGTTCAAATAGCTTTTAAATATACCTCCAGTCAATTATCCTACCATCCCCATTATTTATAATTTTGTAAGTACCAAAGCAGTTCCTAACTAGTTTAATCACATGACTGGAATCTAAGAATACAAAAATATCTTCGTTTGTTATGGGATGTTTAAAACTCGTTTTTAGGTCAGTTTCCTTAGTAAGTTTACAACCCAGTTCTTCTGCCATTTTTAAGTTAGTAATAGTAGTTAAGTAAAAGAGATAACTATTACCCCACTGTCTCCGAGAAATTGCAAACATTTTTTGACTAAATTTTATTTTTCAATGCCTGTCAACCCATTGATTAAAAAATATCCTACTGGAATTTTCCAACTATCATTTACTGCTACCAACATAAATACAAGTACTTCTCTAGCTT
The DNA here is from genome assembly GCA_951812935.1 of Hermaeophaga mercurialis. Lineage (NCBI taxonomy): Eukaryota > Metazoa > Arthropoda > Insecta > Coleoptera > Chrysomelidae > Hermaeophaga > Hermaeophaga mercurialis. The sequence goes on from OX638363.1 coordinate 35,048,872, forward strand.
CAGGAAGTTTGTCAGAGTCCAGACCTGTTCCTTCATCTATGTATCCTCTTAATGTATGCCCATCCCATTCAATTTGTGTTCGAATAAACATTTCATCCATCACTAAATTACACAAAATGTCTTGTCCTCGTTCTTGGACAAATGTTGTTTTTAATTTTAGTGCCGTTAGGGATTCTGTTGTAAAACCTGGAGATCCATCAACAGATCGAAACCATTTAGAAATTGTCCCTAAATGCGGCAATGATTTATTAAATGTATTTCGGACAAAATTGTATGCTCTTGGTGAATAAAATGCTAAAGTTAGGACAAATGCTCGTAAAGTTGGATCATACTTTTGGCTGGAAGGCCCTTTAAGCATCCTTTTAAAAATTGTATCTACAGGTCCAGCAACAGATACCTAAAAATAACAAAGAAAAATTTCTAGAATTTTAAAAGATATAATTAAACTTGATTCAGGTATGCTGGAGGGATAGACACACAGGTAAATTACAATGTTTTACAAAAATTATAGCTCTAACTGGCAACAGGCTTAAAAACACACTTAATTTACCCTAAGTGCAGCCACTGATATTAAACATCTCTGTTTAAGGAGATGAATTAGACTTTCCATAGAAGAAATTCTAGTTCGGAGTCTTCTAATATTATTTTGGAGACATTTAATTCTCATTCGTTGGTGCAAAATAGTTGTTTTTAACACCCTGAAGTGCTGTTTTGACCTTTTAGGAGAAGAAAAATCATCACTAGACAAATCCCCGACATATCTTTTCCTAAAATTGGTTTTATTTATTGAAATATCAATAGAGAATTACCTTTTTCTTGGTATAGAAAGCACAGAATGTTTTCCCTTATATTCTGATGAGGGACCTGGTAATCTAGACATGTCTTCTATTTTTTCTTGTTCCTCGTTTATTAAATAGTTTTCAGTTTCTGAAGCTGAAAGAGTTGTACCCGAATCAGTTTTTGCTAAAGAATGTACGTCTGTAGTCTTACTAAAAAAAATATAAGACGTTTTAAGAAACTGTCACAAATTTAATAATAAAAAAAATAAAATGGAGGTACCTGTCATTTTGTGATAACTCTTCAACTCCGGATTCTATCGAAGAATCACTTTCTTTGCTTGATACTGATGAACTAGAAATAACAGTAACAAATTAAAAAACACAATTTATATCACGCTTTATATATTAATAACTGTTCAGTTAAAAAGCTTTTATATCCAAAGTAGAATCATTAACAGTATTTACATTACTTTTTAATCTCCTACCACAATAGAACCTACTACCTATTATCAAGAAAAATGAATTCTAATTATTTTGTCATTGTTGAATCCTTCATTATAATTATATAAAATAAAACATTCTTAATTTTCACAAAATTTAATTTTCTCTGGGGACTTTTGGTCCACTCTGTATTGTAACCTACCTAATTAATTTAAAAAAAAAACAAAGACATTTTAATAATTAAATCCATCCCGCTCCCCTTTTTCCCGATATTTCTATACTTACCTTTATTCGCCTTTCTCCTCCGGTAGTGATCGTCTAGTTAAAAGTTTTGTTTATATTTATATGCCCCACCTTGTATAAAAATAACCCAAAATCCTTTTTGCAAAGTTTGGTGCAAATTTGCGAATGAAATCAAACACAAGAAGCCATTTAACTTGATTTATTTAATACTTGCTTAAATAGAACAGACATCGGAAATTTGAATGCCTCACTGGGACCTCTTACGGGTCCCGCTCGGTAAAATCGGCAACAGGCCATTTGCTATCAAATCTGTACAATTTCATATATTTGTACTTTGATATACAGCAGATATACTCAAGTTTGAGCTCTCTTTTAAAGTACTAGAGATAATTTCTAGGTGCCCCTACTGAGATACGGCCGGATCAATACCGACGAGTAACCCTTATGTTCAGGCCCACCCAGACAGGGAAATTATTCTAGGTAATCCTACTGAGGTAGGGCCAGATCAGTACCAGCGAACTACCCCTCATGTTCAGAGTTACCTAATGTTGCAGATTTTGAGAGAGTTAAGAGAGTCCAACCCTGTAGTAACATCGACCATATTTATATGAATAAGTGCAAACAGAACTTAGCCAACCCCCGTGTCGTTCACCCCTAATCAGCTGGTAATTTACTATAGGTCGAGGGTAAACTAACACTTCGGTCGCACCAAATTCGTAGTGTCTTTATGGTGGTACAATTTAAAGGCAAATGTTTCCTGTGTCCCATTCAACGGGCAGGACACAAGTGAAAATCCCAGTGTTTGTCTATATGTACTTTTTATTGTTACATTGCTAGTAATTGTTAGGTTACTTTGGATAATTCACTCACCGTGAATTATTAGCCCACCATCAGATACACAGACCATAGGCAGTATGTCTTCAGTTAGTGGTTCCGACATGTCAAGGGCGTCGCAATGTAATTGAGACGTCGTTTGAGTTTGAAAGAAAAAGAGGTTCCGGTCAGAGTACCGGCAAATAAAGGGGCGTCAAAATTTGGAAGAAAAAGATGTTCGTCAGAACGATGCGATGGGCGTCGGTCTTATACGAGTTTTCAAGCGTTGTCAGAGCGTCGGGACGGCTTGAACGTTGTTGAGGATATATAGTACTAATGATTTGAAGTTTAAAATTGAACTGTCTTGAGCGCTTTTTAAGCTCGGCCTTTTATACTGCTTTTAATTACCGACGAATATTCCCACAGTGTCGCCAGACTCATTAATTATCTACTAATAAATTCGTGTCATTTTTATAGTTATGATTGTTATGCCTGAAATAGAATTTTGTATGAAACTAAAATTAATTTTTATGCGTTTTATGGTTATGATGTCTGGGGGTACATGTAATGTTTAGAAAACAAGTTTGTTTTATAAACATCTAAAAGAATACTGAAATTTGTGGGAATAATTATTCCTAAGAAAAACGGATTTGAATGTAAATGATTTAAATTTTCTTTATAAAATGGGAATTTTAGAAAATTATGACGCTACCTGGGTCAGGTTGGTCACAGTATAAGCAGCAAAGTGTGATGAGATTTAAGTTCCAAACAGCACGTGTGGTGATGGCGGAAGTGGTATATTCGGAGACTTAAAAAGTCAGCAAAATTCAAATAAGTAATAAATAATGTGTATTGTATTTTAAAAAAAAAGTATGTTTAGGTTGGCATGTAGCTATGGAATACTCTGTATAAGTGAAAATAATTTTAGGTTGTAAATATTAATGCCCCCAGCAAGTTTACTATGAAACATGTTTTGATTCTAATCTAATAAAGGAACTGTTGGACTTCTCCACACTATTGGGACACTCTTTTTGTAGTGATGGCGCTAAAACTATGACAGGCCATAAATCTCGTCAGATTACAAGAAATAATACCTAATGCCACATGGAGACATCAAGCAGCTCTTCCGTCAAAAGCTTTACCACCTGAAATAGACTGTGTTATGAAAACCGTTATTAAAGTTGTATATTCCATTAAGGAAAAACCTTTGCAGACCCGTATTTTTCCAAAAATCTGCGAACACAGGGGTGCTTTATTTGAAAATCTTCTTTACTACACCGAAGTAAGGTGACTTTCAAGGAAAAAATCAGCAGTTCGACTCATTCCAGTGTATTCAAGAAATTATGGAAAATGTATCCAATTATAGTGTTACAAATTTTGAACAAGTTTTTGCAGGCATGTAAGTTGCTTTGCACAATTTAGAACAATAGCTCTATGATTATTTTCCTTATTTTGGAAATTCCTGGGGTCCCCCCTAATACATCACCGCGACCCCTAGGTGGTCGCGATCCACATTTTGGGAAATGTAATAGTTAGTTATATGCCAAATCAGTAAAGTGATTCTATATCGAACGAGCCTTAAATTATGAACCGAGTGAGCGCCTGTTACATGCCTCGCTCGCTTCGCTCACTTGGCTCATAATCTCAGACTTTTCGAGAAAGAATCACTTTACTGATATAGCGCATACAAACTTTTATCGTCAAACGTAAAAATATATGATTATTTTCTGTAAATAATTCGCGACAAAACTCTTACTATTGGAAACCCAACCAATTACTAACCATGCTCGAGTCTGCTTATTACTTGGCAAATATTCGGTCGACAAAGAGGGTAGTATACGTTTAGGTAAATTGTACAGTTAGTCGTAATAGAATTGATCGATCAGTGCAGTTAAGTATACTTATTTATCGGACTTGCCTGATCCCTTTTGCTACTGCGCATCGAAAGTAATAACTACGATGATCTCTGCTTTCAAAGTTGCGATTCCTATGTAATGTTATACAGTCATAACTATGTTTGTAAATACTAGTGACACATAAAGTACTTTATTTTCCAGTAACATAAAGTATTTGTTTACTGCGGCAACTCGGTACTGCATGATTTTATTGGCGGTTGACGATAAACAACCTTGTGACACGGTATTTCAATATAAACAACCATATTTACATTGAGAAAGCAACGATAGAAATGCATCTCGGAGAACATAAAAAAAGAAAACGAATCTTTAATTATACCCAGTAGATTTCAAGTTAATAAATCTAGAATAAAAGGTTTTTTCACAATTTAGTAAGTAGGTGAGTAAGTTGTAAGTTAAAAACCTTATTGTTGGGATTTTCGTATATACTTGTACCATTTATTTATACTATTTGCCTACCTCTTTTTGTAAACATAGTCGAAACAATAAGATTGTCTGCTGAGAGATTCAACCTCGGGTCTCATACACGTATCGTTCGGTTACAAATACATTAAACTATAAGTTTAATGTATTTGGTTACTTTTTATTAGCGATAAATTTTAATAAAACTAAATTTTTTATTTTTGTTTCAGCATAACCGATACTTACAGGAGACAAAAACGAGCGAATCTGAAATTCTTTTCATAGGGGACTCTATTATACAACAATTACAATTCAGCTCGCTCTGGTGTGAAAAGATTAGTTCATTACACTGTATAAATTTCGGAATTGGAGGTGATAGGTGAGCATTTTCTTACAAGATATGCTATACATTTTTTGGTCAATTTGAAGTAAACACATGATTTTCAAATTATCACTTTAAATCCCATTAATTTTAATTTATAACTCAATTTGACCAATTTCAGAGTGGAAAATGTATTGTGGAGAGTACGACACGGCGAACTGGAATTTAATTCAAAGATCAAAGCAGTGGTACTGATGGTCGGGACCAATAACATAGATTGTACTGGCCATGAGATCTTTGAAGGAATTTTGGAAATCATTAGAGAAATTAAGAGACAACTTGGTAACGTTGCTGTTGTTTTACCGGTAATAATTTTTCTAAATATTTATTCATTTCTTAAACAAATTACCCACAGCCTTTAGATAACGTAGATATGTTGTTAATACAATAAAATGACCCATTTCTTTAATTTCCTAAAACTATGTTATTACATCTATATAAGTGAGTTAAATAGGTTCTAAGTTAAAATTAAATTAACAACGTTATTAGAAATAGAACCATGATAAATCAATATACCGAAAATTGCCTGGGTGACTTTAAATTAACACTGTATACACATTTTTGTTCTTACTCTTGACGTGTGTTAGTTATTCTTTTTAATAAATCGAGCGTCATATCTTCTAAGAACACGCTATCGCATTTGTATATATTCAATTTTGTCTAGTTAGCATTCCTAAAAACTTAAAACAATTTTTTTTATCTTTCACTGTACTCAGATATAAATGTCAAACGTTAATGTTGTGTTCACCTAATGAAAGAAATATACTATATAGTTATATTTTTTTACTTTTTTTTTGTTCCTCTGAATATAAGTAGTTGTTATAGAAGTTATATTAATATGTAAATAAAATATAAAACTTCATTTAGATTTTGTACTTTGTAAAATACATAATTTTCATTAGAAATCTTCCTTTATACATACGATTATATGACTTATGAAATACATTTGGCATTTGGTATTTAACCATTATCATTTATCTCGTAACAAAAAAATACTTTTACCAAACTTTCATACTTTACCCGAAAATGAATGAAAATAATAGAATAAGAAGAGAAATGTTCCAATCATTAGAGACATAAAAAAGTCATTTTAGTGCAACCGGTTGAGGAGTTTCGGTAATTAGCAGGATAGTAAATTGTGACCTTAGTTTGCGATCTTGTTGGTTTTAAGAAACTATCGTTGGAACTGGGAAGTGATACAAACTTCTATATATCTGCTAATTATTGTAGTTAATGAAATAATAACCAATGCTATCAACTAGTTGTATATTTTAATGTAGTCTAATCTGCATATTAAAATTACAAAAACTACGTTTTCTGGTTAGATTACACGCAATTTTATTAATATATCAAGATAACGATTTAGCAACATACTTAAAGTCTATAATCCTCCCAAATTTTTACACTCCTTAACCTTGCAGCAACAAAAATCAAATACAGCTTGGATTACTTATTTCGATATTTTTTTAGACACTTCTACCTCGAGGGCACTATCCAAATCCGTACAGGGAAAGAAATGATCATGTGAACACTTTTCTGTTGGATAAATTTTGCAATGAAGCGAATGCTGATGAGGTCACTGAAAACGTCCACGTCGTTGACATTAACGATCGCATTATTGGAAACGATCAAACAATATCTCATCACATCATGCATGACTATCTTCACCTTACGAATATTGGATACTCTAAGATATTTTCTAAAGTTTATGAAAAGTTATGTGAGTTGCTGGAAGTCACTCCTAAGAAGTGAATTTACAGTTGAATAAACTATAAAGTTCGTTTTGTACATATATTTGACAAGAATAGCTCAGGCGTTCATTTAGAAGTAAAGTTAAGGCTGCTTTAGACTTTGTCATATTGATATTCGAGTCATACTTTTAATTTAGTTATGTTATAAGACAGTGAAAATAATTTAGCATCTAAAGTGGTAGATATGAGTGTGAACATATATATTAAAATACTTAATAATGAAATTGTTTACTTTTTTACTTACTTAATAATCGCTTAATTTAATATACCTTTGAGGTTGTTAGGCAGTTTTCGGAACCGGGAAAGTTTATTTTCTATATTTCTATTCATCTTCTTCTGTCTTGAATTTAATAGCTTGTCTAATCTCTTCGGATTTCTTATACTATTTTTCTAATTTCTCCCAATTATCGGTTTCTTGGTCCCACAATTTATTTTTCTTGTTGGTCTCGATTCATACACTTTCCGTTTTTTCCGATTTCCTCTCATCCTTTTCTTGGACTTCTTTTTGCCATCTACAGTCTTCCCCTTTCCTTACTTCCCTTCACTCAGTCCCTCAGAATATCTAGACCTCTTTATGAAGTCCGAGATGATATTTCTTAAAATCTTATCTGCTCGACATCATAGATGCCTGATTATACTAGCAAATTCATACAATTTGATATATATTAAAGCTTTGTTGTACTACCATGGTTTTATCAGTGTATTGCTCCAGACATCTCGTCTACTCAAGTGCCTCCTGTGTAACTTTCAGAGGAAGCCTCGACTTGACCACTCTTTCATTCCTTCCTTAATGGGATGGTGGATTTGTATTCACTTAACTACTACTCCTTCTTCTCTCAAGATTAGAAGAGGAAATTCCCTCGCCAACTTCTTGGCAATTCCAATATGCCTTTATCCGCTTCCCCTTCGGCTCCAATTATCTCTTAATCTTATGAATTTCTATTTGTAGAGAATCTATAACAAATAAAATTAATTTATAGGACATAAAAATTACAAAGTTATGATATAGACCGAAATTTTTTATCTTATCGTAAGCAATGATCACACTTAATATAGATATTCCACGTTTTTTAATAATTAATAAATTATTGACTATCAAAATGTACAATATTTAATGTGTGAATTATTTCAAAAATACTAAAGTTCATCTCTGATGTGTTACCATTATTTACATTCTTAAATTTAAGATTCATCCTACAAACTATATACTTACAAATAATTACAGATTTCAGACGTGTGTTACAAAAAGTCACCTTATTATTTTGTTGTCCAGCAAAACTGTATAAACTAGCTAATCTGTTAGTCATCACTATTCTCAAAAAATAGTAAACCTTTATCAAAAATTATGACAAACTTTTATTTATTTTGTTTGAAATAGATGACAACAGTAACAGTATTTGCAATATATAAAGATAATTACCAAGCCCTTAAATTGTTCCTAAGATTTTAAGTAATGTTCTAGTATTTCAAAACTCTCCGAGTTGCCTACAGGAAACTGTACAGAGATATCAGTGTGCAAGCAAGCTACCTGTTTTTAACAAACGAGAATTATTTTAAATATAAAACATGTAACAGCGACCTACTTTTAGCATTTATATCCGTATTCTCAGAGATATTCTGAACTTGATGTTCTGTAGAGGATTGTCTAGTCAAATTTGGAGTATCTAGTTGCACAAATGAAGTACAAGCATTCGTAGATGAGGCTGTGGGGGACTGAAAATAAGTATAAAGCGCTATTGACTGAGAAGCAGGCTTACTTAATTGAAAAAAATAAAGTTGATATTTGAAAATTTTTAAATAAATTAATCAATTTTAATTTTTTTTATAATAATAACATTATATTTACCAGAACCAGAATCTGTCTTCTGAAAAGTTGGGGATCTAGTTAGACTTGATTTAGCAAAAGACTCACCTTCTTCATTCTCACTGGAAATTCCAGAAAAAACTTCCTCTTCATGAATCTTCTGCGTTTGTACACATTTTCAAAATCAGATGTAAGCTTATCTTGATCATATTCGCATTTTTTCAGTTTTTTCTGTGCTTTCTAGAGATGATCTGAATTTTTTTTCAAATAAAATCCTTGAAGCAGTTACTCATCATATAATAAGATAGCGGGTTTTATATTTTTAATATGTACAATATTGTAAAAGATAGTACTAAATAAAATGATCACACACCAGATTAAAAAAATATGCGATTTACAGCTGAAATTGTCCATCTATTTTCTTCCGATTGTTCACAAGTTGAAAGAGCTTTATTAAAAGATGTATTTGTTTTGTAAGGTACCCAAAAAACCTCGCGTTTTAAAGGAGTAAACCATGAAGAATGTATCAAACTTATTAGGCTGTTTTCACAAAACTCTAGGCCCATAAACGCCATATCACCGTACCATATAACAACAACCTAACGGTTAAAAAGGAATAGCACTCTGAGATTACTTAATAATTTTGGATTTTACGTTTTCATTTATTTAAAAAATAACAATTACAATCATGTTTATGTTGTTTCACTTAAAAAAAGTACTACTTACCCCCAATTGAATAAGAAGGTAATAATTAAATAGAATAAATAGATATTTCGCATCATTATATACACTCAAAGCTGTAACACGCATATAAAATCTGCCAAATGGCGTTGGTCAATGTGCCTACAGCTTTGATCATATGCAGATTCAGTCTGAATATTAAAGATACCACTAGATAAAGTCGTCAATATGACTCCTATTTCACTGGTATACACATTTGGCGAACGTGTTGTAGTTATCCCGGGTCCACACATTAGGCCCAACTTCGACTCGCTCAATGTGTGTACCGGTGACTCGCTGTAGTGTTGGACCGTATCTGAAGCGAGTCGGTTTTATCGCCAAAGATCAAAGGCATTGGCGGCTACGTTGGAGATCGTGGCTACACATTAGCGTTCTATTCAGTCGATGTTTAGCAACGAAGGGGTGGGGATCGTATAGTAGTATTACCGAAAATTACTCAAGAGCAATGAACGCGCACCGACTGCTGCTGCGCATCAGACATCTTAACGTTGGCTCTACACGTGGGCAACTGACGTTGGCTTCCATGTGTGGGCGCTTCAAGAAAAACAAGCCATCGTTGGAACCAACGTTGGCGCGAACGTTCGTTCCACTGTGTGGATTCGGCCTTATGTCTTTAAAGAATTAGGCCGGCTATAAGAGCAGTACTCTCGCTGGCAGTAATCGGAATAATGAGTTGGTCATGATTCAAGCAGACAGACAATCTTATATTCCTAACTCATGGTGTTAGGTAACATGCATATATTACCAATCTTAAAGGAAGTGGATATAAGCCAATCAAACAACACTGGTAAATGCTGACTAAATCTAAACAGCAACTAATCAAAGATGGAATCCTTGCAGGTTACAACAGACTCTAGAGGCATCTGTGTATATTTACGACAACAGAGGACCTAGATTGTCAAAGATTCGGAGTGGAGCAGATAACTTCCAACCATTGCTTGAGTAGCTGTAAGGCTTAACGAAACCTAAAACCACTAAATTTCCTTTTTTTCTACGTCTCTCATGTCGTTTCTTTGAATAAAAGATTATCACAAACAGTACATATATATATATATTAAACACCGTAGAAAATATTACAATTTACGAAACTAGAATCGAACAGTAGATATCAATAAGATGCCTCCCAGACCGTATGCTCAACATCAGAATTTCTTTTCCTGCTTATTACTTCGACGTGAGCGTCCAGACCGTCTGAAAGTCTACTCAATCTTCTAGCCCATGATCCTCTTAAACCTAAGTAAATAAAATGTATGTACATTTATTTACAAAAAGTAAAGTTAAGAAGAATATAACATTTTTAGTAATATACAAAGAAAAAGTAATCCAGCTGCTGAAATTTAAAAGAACAAAATAATTCTAATATTTTATCTATGATTTTATATATTTCATAATTTTTCACTCCAAAGTTGGGTTTCTTTGAATTCTGTGACCAAAGCAAATATGCCAATAAACATGCACCCTTATCAAAATAAAATATATTTCTGGTCCTAAATAAAAATAGCAGTTCTGTGTTTTAAGTACCTGCTCTGTTTTCGCTTCTTGAGGCATTGTTATTGTCCCTAAATACTTGCATTAATTCCTCATAGTCATAGTCACTCTTTTTGAGACCATGTTCATATTTGGCTTCTTTAGCTAGCAATGTTTCTCTTTGAATTTGTGTTTTTAACTGAAAAAACATAAAAATATCTATTAGAAATCTATTTAAATTAGCGTTTTGGTATCATAGATACTTACTTCTGACGGAATATCTGGGATAACATATTGCATTAAGCCCACCAGGGAAAACACGACATGCTAAAATACAAATCGTTATTAAAAGTTAAATAAAATATAGGAAACAATGATAAGACTGATAAGATTTTAACCACTACAACAACATTGGATAAATTGAAATGAAAATACTAGGACTATCTATTTGCCCATTTTCGGGGAAAAATTGAGTTCTGCGAAACAACAGAATATTTCTGAGATATATTAGAAAAGCAAGAGTAAAGAACGGAGGGCAAGAGTAGCCAATTAATCATATAGTGAAGGAAGATCGAGGAGTGGAATTACAACAAAGAAGGAAGAAAAAAAAAAACAAACTGATAGGATTCCAATATTATTTAATAAGGATGGTATCCCGATGTATAGTCTTGCAGAAATAATAATGGACCAACAGAAAAGACTAGCGAATTGGATGATGGTGAAAAACTTAAAAGAATGAGAGAGATGGAACAGAAAAAAGAAAGAAACTTGAAGGAAGAAAAAATGGAGGAACTAAATGTCCAAAAATGGAGTGAAGAAGTTAATGAACTGATGGATATAAAGACAAAAAGGTCAAAAAATCAAAGATGAGCGAAAACTATAAACTAATAACTAAAAACACATTCGATGTATTCGAAAAAGGACTCCAAAGAATAATCATTTTACTATTCAATACAATCAAAATAATATCAAGATTTTCACAAATAATATTGAGGATAGGAAAAAATTAATGAATCAATTTGAGTCAGAAAAAAGTTGCCATTATACATACACGAACATAAATGATGTCAAAAGGTTAGTAATGAAGGCTGCTCCAGAAATGGAGTTAGACGACATTGCTAACGGATTACAGCAAAATTCCAAAATTAAAATAATGATAGTAATTCCATTAAAAGCAACGGATACCAAAATTAAAAGTCGTAGCTATCTAATAATAGTAAATAAGGAAGTTGATTTAAAATTGTTGTATAAGTAACTGGTATAATGAATGTTAGAATAAAATGAGAACCGTAAAGCAGAAGAAACAGATTGACGCAATGTTATAATTGCCAGAAATATGGTCATACCCAAATAAACTGTAATATGAAACCCAAATGTGTGAAGTGTGCAAAAGAGCACACCACAAGAGAATGCTGACTGGTAAAAACTGATAACAGCGTAGCAAAATGTGTTAACTGCTAACTACAAGCAGTATTCTGTATATTTAAAGTATTTAGAGAAAACTGAAACAAATAAAGTCAAAATACAAAAAAAAAACAAATGAAGCAAAAAATGTAGAGATTAACGACTTTATAGAAATTAAGAATTTACTGAATGAGATTAACAAAATTGTGAATATATCAAAAATGATAAAATTATTAAATTAATGAAAAATGAATTATCAAGTGCAACGACCTTCATTGAGATAGCGTCGATTTTTATGAAGTATGAAGAGCTCTACAACGAGCCATGAATTAAATTAGACCAAAATAAAAATAAAAATAAATAAAGTAAGAAAATTCGATTTTAAGATCGAACAGATCATTTTTTATCTCAAAATTACCAACATAGGCCGTAAAAAATGTGGTTAAAGAAATAAAATAATAAAAATTTTTACCCTTCGAAGATCTTAAAGTAAAATAGAATGATGCGATGCGAAACAATCAAAAATATATAATAAGAACATGAATGATATTTCAAGAAAATAAGGTACAAAAAAGCAAAACCTCATTATTATTATTATTAATATTATTATTATTGTTATTATTAAATACTTGGAACAACAACAAAAAATCGAATTTTTAATCTATATAATAACGCAAGAAGAAAAAATCGACGAAGAAGTTAAAGAGAAAATAACAAAAGGAGGAAGATTACCTATTTAAGAACGTAAAGCAATACTTTTAAGTGAGATAAGAAAGAGAGAGAAACAAAAAGTAGTCATCCCAATCACAAAAATAACTTAAAAACCAGTAAGAAGATTTTCTTAAGAAATATAGAAAATGTAATTAAACTTGAATAAACAAAAAATTTTACATGCTGAAAATTTAAAAATGAAAACTTAAACAAAAACAATAGAAAAAATATTAAGAAGATTTGGACGTGTAAAATAGATTGGCAAGAAAGAAAAGAAGGACAAGCCATAAAAAGATCACACGAAGTATTTAAAGAAGTATTAAATAATAAAGATATAGTCAACTAAATCAAATCTTTTATGTATTTATATTTTTTTCTACTTTAATTCATTATTACCTCAAAAACTACAACGAATGCCAATCTAGCTGCAAATACATGCCAATATTGTGGACTCAGGCCATAAGGATTTGCTTCATCTGGACCATTTCTATAGCCTAAAAATAAAGGCAACCAAATACATTCTATCCTTTCAAGAACAAAATATTTAATAATATCGAATAATAGAAAAATAAGTTAAAGAAAAAGATATAGAATGAACTTGTTAGCCTTACCTCTATACTGACAGGTTTCTGGAGGATTAGGTTCGTCTGCGACTCTCATTTCTTCTGTATAATGTGATGTATTAAAAACTAAAAAAAAATATTATTGGATGAGTTTAGTTTAGAAATTCTGTAGAATATAATTTTAAGCAAAATTTTCTGGATTAACTAACCTGACAAAGAGGCGTCGATATAACCAGTCAAGTTAAATGATTCGGAGTATTTATATTGATAAACCATTCTTGGAATAAAATCACTAGTATATGCAATTACAAACCCCTGAAAACGAAGGAATATATACAACAGAGTAATTGAACATAATCTATGTTATAGGATAATTTAATTTTTGTTTTCTTATGAACTTCCAAAACAGCAACATTTTGAGGATATAATATAGTATTATAAGGTATTCACCATAGCCAAGTATCAGAATAAATGGTTACTATAGTATTAGTACCATAATTAAAGTTCATTATAGTATTAGTAGGTGCCATACCGAACGTTTAACTTTGACAGTATAATTGAATGTTCAAAATATATCCCGTGTAACATGGAGAATCTTTAATGACAACATAACATGAGGTACAGAATAGTGACTATTTCCATAATGTGCTACAGACGTGGTCAAAAATAAATAGTTTTAGTGCGCAGACAATTGAAAATCTTATATTTTAGATTTTCAACGCGTAATTTGTGAAAACCGTCACCGCTGACACTACGATCCATAACTCCAGAACGGTGCATTTGATGAAAATGTGGTTATAGTACTTTTTAATAAAGAATCTACAGCCACCTGAAAATCACATTTTTTTGAATTTAGATGTCTGTAGCAGCCAAACCGTTGAAAATCAATAAAAACGGCTTACATGTTCCTATCCTGACTTTTCAAGTTCTACACTATGACATAAAAAAATATTTGATACAGAGTGATAAAAAATTTGAAAAATTTGAGATCCCATCTGATTTTTTAAATATACACAAAAAAGTACAACATTTTCATCAAATGCACCGTCCTGGAGTTATGGACCTTCGAGTCTGCAGTGACTCACTCTGTATATGGATAATTAACTTAAAACTTAAATTAACGCCGTGGGTTGATTTCAAAAATTAAATAAGATATGGAATGGCTCATTTAAAAAACCTAACTTTGGTTTTCAGTTAACCAAGGGCACTATATACGCAAATTTATATGCGTCTCAATGATAATAGCTTAGCTGCTGCTGTGTTCTGTGATTTTTTCCAAAGCATTCGATTGTGGAAATGATAAAATTTATTAGATAAGATGAAAAAATATACTTTTCAGAGAACCTCAGTTAAATGGTTCAACAATTATTTAACCGGTAGATATTAAAAAGTAACATTACGTAAACAGCTGCCATCTGAAAAGCATATTACTTGTAGAGTTCCACAAGGTTCCGTATTAGGTTCATTCGTTTTTTTAATATACATTTACCATACTGTTAATACTAGTAGTAGGGAATCCTTTACAATTTTTGCAGATGATACATCATTACATGACAAACATGGTCAATACTTCAAAAATTAAAGATTGGCGTAAGGCTAACAACTTATTGTTTTAAATTAGCAAAACCAATATAATTTATTTTAAATGAGAATTAGTTCAGATCTCACTTATAGGTCATAACATTCCACAAGTTAATGAGAATAAATTCTACGGTCATTATACCGACAATCAATTAAAGTTGGAGGATCACATTAACGCTGTTTGTAAATAATTATCAAGAAGATGCTATGCTGTAAAATAAATATCAACTTAATTGAACCTGATGCTAAGAAAGTTTTTTTTTGGTATCATCCCATTTACACTATAGGATTTGTTTCTGGGATTCCTGTTCAGTAGAACTATTTAGAAGAATTTTTAAGTTCTATGACAAAAACAGAACAGGATAAAACAGAACAGAACAGAACAAGACAATACAGAACATTGTTTTGTCAAGTTTTGTTCTGTCCGTTCACCGAATTTTTATATTGCAGAAAAGAACTATAAGGTATACGTGTAAAGTTGATTTAGAATTTTTAAAATAGTCATTTTCTATTCGTACTCTATAAGACAAAATTACTTCCTACCCTCCCTATACCGTCGTCTAATCTAATAAAACATAATATATTGCAAAATATTAAATCATCTGTCATTAGAGATCAGAATGTACAACAATTTTATAAAGTTTTGTAAAAAGTTAAACAACTGCATTATGTAAAGGCATAGTTACACTTTGGACGAGTACTTATGTGATAGTAAATAAATGTATTAGATATTTATTCTATTTTTCTTTTTCTTTTTATTTAATATATTTATACAACTTTGTCAATAATAATAATCTTGGACAGTAAAGCATTTTTTGATTGAGTATACTGTACTTGTTTGAAATCCCAATACCCTGTATCCTACAAAATATTTACTACTGCTCTTCTAGCCACTATTTACATCTACAATGCCGTTCTAAAATATCTTTGAAAAAGTATACCGTTATACATAATAGACCGTCTCGTTACAAGTGAAACTTCCTGTACAATATTTGGTAAGGACAATGGTACTATCACTTTGTCGGTTTGAAAATATCGTCGGCTTATTGCAAAATGTCATTAAGTACATTTTTTAGGTTAAACTTGCTAAATATTTGTTTTGATCATCTCTATCTATAAAATTTTGTATTCTGACGTTGACAAAAAAAGAGTGACACGTTTAAAAAAGTATAAATATCAATGGAAAGAATCTGTCAAATTCTTTTCCAAGAATTTGATTATCCAAAAATTTAATAAATATTAGTAAATGAATTTTTGCAACAAGCCAATGATATTTAATTTTAGATTATAAGTAAGTGTGTAATAGTTGATGCCAGAAGATGAAGTTTTGACTGCAATTCAGATTATAAATAATGACTCACGCCATGATATTTTTTCACAGCTGATGCCATATTGATTGTTATAATGACCCTTATAACATAAGTAGCTCTTGGTCAAAGAGGTTTGTTAAATAAATGATAAATTGCAAGCTTTGACTTCTTATCAAACGCCAACATTCTAATATATTAAAACAAAATATAATCAGCATATTCAATTTTCTTGATCCATTTATTTCTCTGGTTAGAAATCCTTCTCCATTTTCTAATTTTTATCGTTCTTAAGTCTCCTTCATCTATTTTCCATTTCCTCTTCTGTTTGGTTTTCATGTCATTTCCATTTTTATTACTCTTCGTTAGTTGCCCATGTCTTCTAATTTCAGTTTAACCTGTACACTTTTGAGGTATTTTTTACAAATATGTACAACTATCTCTTTTCTCAATTCGAAATTTTTTTCTACTGATCATATCATTACATCACTTTTTTCTTAAAAATCATATTCTTTTAATGACACCCTTGGCTAAACGGATTCTTATAACTGTTAGAGAATATTTTTGGATCTGGAAAGTCAAGAGGATGTGGGGTTGTCTCTGATCATTTAAGCTTTCTCATATCCAGTTTCTCTAAGGCTAGACTTGATATCAGCTCGTCAATCATCCCAGTGTAGGTGACTGAGAGGAATTTTTCCGAACAAGTAATGTCAAAAAACTTAATTTAAGAATAGACAATAGATTTTTCTTACATTCGAAACAACAGCGGCATACGTGATGGCCCTTAAGATACCATACCAAGCTCCAATGTCTTCAACTCTTTCTGCCAAAGGTCTTCTTGCTTGAGTCACCATCTTATACGCATCTAATCGTATTTCTGCTATATTATTTAATAAGGCACATAAAGGAGCTAATGGAAAGGCTGCTACAAATAATGTAACAAAGCCATATTGAAGAACTAGAACAAAAATGTGGAACTTGTCAATTTTTTATTAAAATAGATATTAAATTTTTTATCACAAGTAAAAATATCTTACTCATTTCTAAATATTCGTCGAATAAGGCCAACCTGCCCGGGTCCTGTAAATGGTAATCCTCTTCCCACCTTGTATGTTGTCTGGTCAAATCTTTGGTATTTAATTTATGTGTTCTCATTCTCCACCAATTGTAAAATGCTCTAAAATATATTAAATACTTACATTTAATGAAAAAAAAAGATAAATTTAGAGCGTATTTTAAATTCCTCAATACAATTAAATAGTTTACATTTACTTAAGCATTGTGTTTTAGTTCAGGTTATTTTTTTCAAGAAGTAACAGAAATATGATATAGACCATAGCGAAAAGAGCCCTAAAACAGTGACATTTTTAATGGTATTGAGTTAACTATACATTTCGAATAATTTTAATAGAGGGTGAGTGGCTCAGTGATAGAGTCTCGGGCTGGTGATAGAGAAATCGCTGGTTCGAACACTGACAGGGTCAAGACTTTTTCTCATTTGACTACAAGTCAAAAATGAAATTACTAATTTGACTGCAATTTAGAAAGTTAATTCTCATGCCCTAAAGGTGATTTCAACTCAAGCATTCACTAGGGCTTTAAATTAAAAGTGCTCTTTCTAAACTGCCGCATGGAAATATTAACAAAGCTTACACAGAATATGAGGTTGAAGGCTTGGTAGTGGAAGTTGTCACTTAATCAAAAAAACTGTTGATAAAACCAAGATTTAAAAAAAAACAGTTTATGGGTTTTTATCTTCTTTTTGTGTCATATAGAAGTAGGTCGGCCGAAAAATACATAATTTACAATTGCGAACAAAAGAAGCATATATAATAATTAAAGCATATAAAATAATTAAATTGTTCCCTATTTTTCGTTATGCCCAATTATTTATATGTTGTGCTTTTTTTCTAGTGTTACTACTTTTTTCTTAGTATTACATTCCAAGCTTTAAACATTAATTTTGAAAGCAACATATAATTGTGAGTCTTAACAATCAAATGAACTGTCACATGGTCTAGTATAGGGGACTAGTTGTTTTTATTTAATGACCTACTAAGAAACATATTAAGTGACATATATATGTATAAAGTAAAACGGACACTTAAATAAATACTGCTGAAAGTGGAAAAACGCTACAAGCAAATTTGTGCAATTTATCAAACTGTATAAGTAGAAGACCCTTATAAAATTCCAGCAATGATGGCTTTGAATATTTTGAAAAATCTTGATACCGTTTGCAATTGCATCAAAATCTGACTCGAAATTTATTTTGAATGCACCCAAAGCTTCAATTGCGAAATCTATCGAAAATGGATTCTCAGTTTGTTGAATAAATGATTGGCATTTATTAAAATGCTAGAAACATTTTTTGTTCAATTGAGATTGAAATAAAACAATTCTTTATCAAAAGGACTTAATATGACTGTATAAATCAGGCAGAAGCTGGTTTTCTTCTTGTAATTTTACATTAAGGTCATTCATATGTAGTTAAATCTACATAAAGTGATAATTTTCATAACAACTCATTGTTATGTAACTCAGCCATAGAAGAATTCTTTTCATTCAGGAAAATTTTGATTATTGTTCGGAGCTCAAGAAATGGCATTTTTTTTTTTTAACATTTTTAACTCCTTTAAAAATATCTTCTCCAGTAATCGTACCGTGAATGCTATGAACGTCGAGAAGCTCTTAATACACTTCATAATGTTTATCTATCCTTTGAATAAAATAACCCCTGAGCAGTATCTGAAACATCCAGGCCCAAAGAGAACCATTCTAAGCGTCAATTTTTGTTGTCAAACAATTGAGTTAATATATTTTTGGGCAATATTATCTACTCTTCTACTTACAGAGTTTGCTGAGAAACTAATGTTTATAAACAAATGAGATTTTTCTGGACACTGCTTCTGCAATCATGCAATCCTTGATAAGTGGTGTTCCATGTTTTACTATTGAATGAGCCACACGGCAACTAGCATGAGTTGTTGCTTCTTGTTCAATATTTACTTGCTTAAACAACATTTGCTGAGATTTCAACACTCATTTCAAACATTCATATTTTTTTGAAAATTTGGTGTAATTCTGAGTAAATTTAATCTTATAATTGCATTCTTTGAAGACTGATATTGTTTCGTTACAAATTATACACATTGCCTTATTGCTTGACTTAATCATGAAATAATGATGTCCCCATTACTCTTTAAATGTTATCTTTCGTTTCTTTTCCATATTTATATAAATCCACAAAAAAGGCATTGTGTGCATTTTCATTAAGATTAAAAAACTAGTATCACAAAACACACTAGTTTGATTTTCAAATCCCAACTTTGGAACTGTCCAACTCTCGGTTGTTTTTCGTATTTATACATGATGCTCGAAAATACTCGAATCTTCCTGAAAAGCAATCACGCAGCGCAGAACTTTTCCATAACATGCTCTAGCTCATCTGATGGCGTTGTATACTCATCAGTCGCAGGAAAGTTACAAAACGAAAATTTGTATGTAGTTCAAAACTACAGTATGTTGGTATGATGAGCTAGCTAGGTCTTAGCTCCTGGGACTTAGTGGAGGAATCAGTGTCGCCCTTAGGGTAGAAAGTTTAGAGAGGAAGGGTTTTTGGGAACGCTCACGTTCCCCTGGGTTTCACAGTACACCCTTTATCAAAAGAAATACTGAACTAGAACTCAGAACTTCCCATTAACACACATATGTACTGGCTCATAAGATGACTTTTAAACAGAATGACGAGTTTGTGTAGAAATTTACGGGATCAGTACCAAAATATAAATCCTCCCATCTCCTTAGGAATTTTGATAAACTAATTTTTATTATTTAGTACTTACGGATTAAACAGTTCGACGAAATTATTAAAAATCTGTTTTCCTATCATGATAATAGACAGTTGAATGCACAATTCACTTAAACAACCCGCTGGATCACAGATGTCGAGTTTGACGCGCAAAAATTCCGATTCCCTGGATTCTTTATCTCCAGGATATTCAAAAAATCTACCCTAAAATAGTAGTAATGATTATTTTAGAAAATGTATTAAGAAAAAAAATGTTTAACCTTAAAAAACGCTATGTATATTAATGAAGAATAAAAGTTCATAAATTCAAAAAAGAATATCTTAAACGTATACGAGTTTTCATATTCAGTTTGGGTCCTAGGGCTTTCTAAATTAGTTAAATATATCGCTAGCCTATGGTAAAACTAAAAAAATGAAAAGGTTAGTATACATTTACTTTTTATCAATAGCTCTAAAATATTTTCACCTACCCTTGTAAGGAACATAATAATAATTAAGTTAATAACTGCAGCCGAAACCGAAGTTACTATTTTGGCATGATCTTTCATGAAAGTATTTTTACTCCCATATATCACTGTTACGAGAGACAGTCTATAAATAATTGTTCCTAAAACGGCACATAACACTACTACTACCTAAAATAAACAAAATTAATTATTTATGATTTAAATATACAAAAAAATACATTACCATAAAAAACACAGCTGATCCCGTTATAGCTAAACGACTAGCTTTTGTCCAAGTTGGTAAATACGGTTCTTTATCTCTAGTTACGGGGTTCGTTCTAAAAGTTTTGACACCTGCTTCAAATTCTGAAACACATTTTTTTGTTCTTTTATTTTAATTTTAATTTAGCTGTAGGTATTTCGTTTTAATAAATATGGGCAAATGAAAGATTATAATGAAATTAAGATTATTATAAAGCAGTAACCGCAACTTTTAAAAGCAGGATATTCTAGATTGATATTTTTACTAAATTGAATAACCAATAGACAATTTATACCTGGTCTTGGTTCTTCATCTTGTTCTGTACCCTGTAGATCCCACTCCCATTGAATTACACTTTGTTTTCTTCTCCACATTTCCAAAAAGACCGTCGCTAAAAATATTTAAAAACGTTTTACCAAAGAACTAATAACAAGCATGATTTTGTTCAAAAAAATAAGCTTAATATATATATATAGGATGATTGATAAAGACCAATATCTTCTAAATCATTGAAGGTATACAAACAATTTTTTTAAATATTGTAGTCACCCTTAAGGTTAAAAATCGAGATATTTAAATTTTAGGAATTTTTTATGTACTATCTAACTGGATATAATTACAACTAGTACGAGGGTTGCTATTTATGTATTGAGAATAGAAAAACAAACAAACGAATGTTATCAAAAATATATTTATTGCTTTTCAAAAGATTCGCCTTTAAGCTTTATACACTTTTGTATGCGATTGAACCACCCTTCAAAGGACTTTGTACAGTCAAAAGATGATGGCTCTAAAACATGGTTTTTGAAGGCCTCAACCGCTTCTTCGGGCGATGAAAATCGTTGTCCACGTAATTTATCTTTAATTTGTGGGTACAAGAAGAAGTCATTAGGTGCCAAGTCGGGGTTGTAAGGCGGAAGATCCATCAATTCGATCTTTTATGTGTCCAAATACTCGCTTGTTTCACTTGATGTGTGTGAGCTCGCATTGTCGTGATGCAAACTGATTCGTTGTTTTGGATTGGTTTCTCTCAATTTACAGAAAACTTCTGGCAAGCAAATGGTCGTATACTACGCTGAATTAACGGTCTTTGATGATTTTCGAGAGCCACAGTTGCAACATGACCGGATTTTGTAAAGAAACACGCCACCATTTGCTACTTTTGTTATTAGCTTTTCTTCACATTGAAACACCCAAACTGCCGATTAGCCTTTTCTTTCTGGCTCATATGCATAAATCCACGTCGTTTAATCATTTTACGACACAAGCCTTTTTTTGAGCATCTGTCAACAAATGTGGAATCCAACGCGCAGACAGCTCCGGCACACCCAAATGTTCGTGCAAAATCTTATGTATGCTGGTCATGCTAATGCTTAAACATGCCTCTGATTTCATGGTATGTCACATGACGATCTTCTTCTATTAGTTTTCTCATAGCATCGATGTTTTCCTTCTTTTCCAACCAAAGTGACTAATAATACCAGAGGAACGGCAAATCTAGCAACATTGCAAATTTCAAATCTGGAATCTCCGGTTCCCAAAATAGGCTTATGGATACAGAAGTAATCTGCATAAAAGGTGAATATTTGAGAAAGAATTATAATCAACCCAATTCTAGGGCCACACATTTTGTGCAAAACTTAACTGGTTTTCGATATCTAAAATGTTTTCAGAGGAGCGCATCACAATTAACTCCGGGAGTTCTGAAACCGTTAGATTTTCTGCCCGATTTTTCCATTGCGTAATTGCTAAAAGTCAACAGTTTAAAGATTTATTATAATTTTATTGTATATCATGACATGATCCTTTAACAAGCAAAATTGAGTGCTTCGAGATTATTTTTAAAAGTCACCTATTTTTAAAATAAAGAATTTCTTCCATAAATTTAAAACATACTGTCTACAAGTAGTCCATCTGTTACCGTGATGATTTTAAGTTATTTCGGATAAAAGTAGAACAGCTTTATAATTTCTATTCTTAGTTCTAGCTAGTATTTATTATTTGTACTCCTAGTACTCCACATTTGTGTCTAATTAGGTTTTAAAACAAATAAATTAAAGAAAAATTACCCCATAAACTCATGAAAATAGCGAAAAAGACAGTAGCAGGATTATCAAAAAGATATGTTAGTCTAGCAAACGTACAACTTTCTATTAGTCTATGGTATTTACAGACTTTATCACACATTGGGCACAAAGTTATATTTCCTGGGCCATTTTCGGTACAGATTTCTTTACTGAAAAGGATAAATATATTTTTAGCAAATAAAAATATGTTTATGAGAAACACGTGGGCTGAAGTTAGATTTTAAAAACTTTAGAAGAGCGCAAAAAATATTATCTTTCTGTGTCTAAAAATATTGTCTAACAATAGTTTTAGATTTTAATGGAAAGATTTGCGTATGGTAGTGCAAAGTAAAATTATTTTTGGATTTAAATAATGATTAAAACAGGGTTCCACAGTAAGTGGACTTCCGCCCAGCTGTTTCTGGCATATAGAAATGCAGACTAGTAGTTCCTCTTGTGGATTTTTACCCGTCAGTTATTGAACACATGGTATTTAAAAGTTTTGAGTTGGTACTTTAGCCACTTCTACATAATAAGATTTATTATTTAACGTTTTTATTGTAATTGAAGTTTTTCAACCTCCAAATGATACTGCAACAAAAAAAGAAACAAATAATTCTTTTCACATCGAATTCATAATCAAAATATACAAGTACAATATACAAGTACATAAGTCTACAGAGTTTGTTGAAAAATGTTGTCTAAACACAAACCAACTTTTCTCCGCAATCCTGCAAAAACTTTATGCAATGTTTAGTTTTAATTCAGGGTTAAAATGTCATTCTTTAGGAGTGGCTGAAGTACCAACCAAAAGGAAGAAATTTCAGGGTGTAGTTCAATAATTATTTTTCGCAACGGTTTTGATATAAAACATATTCTTTTTGTATAATTTTTTAAAAATAAAAGTTATTTATATAATAGCACAAAACAATGGGATACCTTATACAGGGTGATCAACTTATACTCCGAAGTTTGATATCTCCGTTATCTTGAGAAATAGGAAAGAATATTTTCAATAAAAGTTATGAGAAAATGTCAATGTGCCATCGTTAAAAAATTACACAAACTTTAAATATGTTCCTGTTACGTCTGTGAATGTAGAAAGATCGTTTTCTATTTACACATGGATTTTAAATGACAGGCGCCAAAGTCTAACTTCCGAACATACCGAACAGTTGTTAATAATTTATGCTAATTCTTGTGTTACAAATTAATATGACATATATATGACTGTGTAGTAAAAATGCAATTTTATAAACTTTTGAATATCTCCGATATTTCATAAATTACGAACACGAGCTGTCAAAGTTATAAGGTAAGATTATTTTACATAGTATGTATCATATTAATGTAAAAATTTGCAGGTGTACGCGATGTGCTGATGCCACACCTGTTAATTACGTCATGACATATTTACATACGGGCCCTGGTTATGACGCACGGGTAAAATTCCACAGGAAAAACTATACAAATTATTTTGTATTAGTAGACAGATATTTCGTTATAATAATGTTTTGCAATTACTCACGTAGGTATATTGTCATCACTATCTATAGTAAAAAGTCCATATAAAAAACATAATGTTCCCACTATAGCTGGGGCATACAGCATTTTTGTATAATAACCCAACCAGCAGAAATAGAGGCCTATTTTATCACCAAAATATTTTCTTACTAAGTTTAATGGTTGTCTTTTCATCCACTTCGCTGGTCTAGCCCATTCTAAATATAATAACTAAAAAAATACTTATATTAGTTTTGAAGAATAATGTAAGTCTATGTTAAAAAAAGACAATTAAAATATGCTTTCACAATAATTCTACAAAGAAACCACGAACTAGTAAGCAGCAGTTCGAGTTGAAAAGAGATATCAGTGAATTCCACTTATTTTAATTTTGATACAAGGACTGCCGCCTTAATTTCGGGATAGATACAAACAAAAACATTTAAAATTCAAAAAGTGGCTTTATTATTTTTTTAAATATTCCCCTTGATAATTTAGGCACTTCTTCATGTGAATAAATCGTTGTCATAACATTTTTCCAATCTGAAGATGACACGCCTATCAGAGCATTTTTAATCACTTTAACTTTATCTTCTGGGCTTGAAAAACGTGGACCACACAATAGATTTTTGATTTTTGAAAATGTATAAAAGTTGTTTGGACTTAGATCAGGCTGCATGGATGATGAATCATTAATTCCACCTTTTGTGTGGTTAAATAATCAATTGTTCGTTGCACTGAGTGGTGGCTTGCATTGTACTAGTGCAGAATGATACGACGACGTAGTCTATTGATTTTTCTCATTTCAGAGAAAACTTCTGGTAAACAAATAGTTGTGTACCACTCAACAGTTACTGTAATGCTATTTTCTAAAGGGATTATATCGACATACTTAGTTTTAGACACAAAACAGGCAATCATTTCCTTCGAAACGCTCCGACTTTGATTAGCTGTGATCCATTTTGTTTGATTGTTGTTTTGTTTCCTATTCATTAAAAATATATCCATCTTTCTTCACCACTTACGATGTCGGAGAGCAAACTTGACGTACTTGAGTTGAATCGTAAAATCATTGCTCGAAAATGCTATCAATTTAAATCTACAGTTTCTGGTGAAACATTGAAAAATCTCTAAATTTAGATAATTTTACTTACTAAATATTTTTCTGTAAATAATTTAATTTAATTTAATACTTTGTTTACCTACTTAAATGGCATACATTTCTGCTATTTTAAGTGAAACACCGAAAACAAAACTCGAAGGAGCGTTAAAAAAAACACGTAAAAACACGTCGAGAGCAACTTTCTTTTATATCCCCAACTGTCACACGTCCTTCTCTACCACCACTCCAACCAATACCATTTAAATAGGAAAATTATATACAAATATACCAACTATGACAAATCATTAAAAAGGTAATAGAGAAGTTATGAAAAATTCACTAATATGCATGTTCTTTAGGTTCCTTTTGATTTTAGCGCCTTCTATAAAGATGTAAATTGATTACCTACATATTCCAAATTGTGGTAGCTCTTTTGAAAGATAATTTTTTAATATCGCACTACATAATATTTAAATTTAACCAAAGTAATAAATTATTATAATTAAAAGTAAAAAAAAGTACCGACGGAGCTGCTGAAATACTTAATTCACGACACTCATATAAATAACCTTATCGGAACTATCTTTTGGAATAAGTTATTGAAAACTCAGTAAGAAATGAAGCAACAGAAGTAGTGATTTTAACCATGTTATTGTGCATCC
The DNA here is from genome assembly GCA_951812935.1 of Hermaeophaga mercurialis. Classification (NCBI taxonomy): domain Eukaryota; kingdom Metazoa; phylum Arthropoda; class Insecta; order Coleoptera; family Chrysomelidae; genus Hermaeophaga; species Hermaeophaga mercurialis. Next base: position 35,075,029 of record OX638363.1, read on the forward strand.
AACTTTGAGTACAAGAAAGCATACGGAATTATTTGAAATAAAATATAATGTATGGTAAAGTTAAAATTATACCGTTGACCTTTTGACTGCAATAAGACCCTAATTATCTCTTTGGCTAAAAAATGTGCCAAGTTTACTATCCCTCAAGAATACCTGAAACCGCGAATTCAGGGTGCGCAGTAATCGAACCAAAATAAATGGTAACATTTATAATTCGAGTGACATTCTTTGAGCTGTTCACTTCGTAATATCGAGGGTTGAAAGTGACGAGAGGTAGTGCAATGTTGCCTGATTGACAATGACCACAAAAGTGAAAAATAAAACTTTAGGGTCACAAGCCCGAGAAATTATATATATAGTTTGGAAATTTTCTCAGAAAGAAGCAGAAAATGGAATATTGACCATAGATTTAAAAAAGTACAAGAGCGAGTTTCTGCTTTAACAGGTAAATATAATAAATAGTAATAATATTTACATTTCTGTGATTGATTTTATTGAATATTGAAAAAAAAATATTTTTCCCTGAACCCCAAATAGCAAATATATAACCAATGTAAATAATTTTATTATTAAAATATTATCATGATTTATGTGGTATAAAATAGATTCTTTTGAAAAAAATGTCAAACTAAGGCCCATTAAACTAAAGGCAAAAGAATAACAATAATCCATGAAAGTATTTTTAATTAAAAACCTAACAGATTCTTCTTTAGATTACCACCTAGACACTGACGCATAAATTTTTGAAGGTTTGAATATCGACTTCTCAAAAATAGCGTTATTGTAATGGGCAGTGTTAGTTATCATAATCGTCAAGTAAAATAGGTTCCTAATTTTAAGAATTTTTATTTCATCTCTTCGATATTTTTTATTTATTCTTAAATGTTCTCTAAGCCATAAAATTATTTAATTTTTTTAATAAGAATACAGTTTCTGTTGCTTCTTAAACATCCAAAATTGGCACATAATGTGTCTAACAAAACATGTACAGACATTTTTGGTAGTTTCTTTTTGTCAAAATAAAAAAACTAATTTGACGAGAAAACACGTTTTTTTCAAATTCCGAAACTCATTTTTGAAATAAAATTGGTGAATAATTCACCAATTCTATCAACACATTTTATTGTTTTCTTCTTTTAGTTTTTTAATAAACGAGCTCTACTTCCTTTCTCATTTTCAATTTTAATTGCTCTATTCAATAAGTAGTAAATTGTATTATTAGATCATATTACTTACCTGCCCATTAACCGACCAACGTTAATATCGTTATCTAAATAATAGTTTAACGAGAGTTTCACAAACCAGGCAATAATTGCAAATTTTTGACAAATACAGACTAAAGTATTTGAAAATCAAGGCAACATTTTGGCATTTGTATTTCTAATATTAAACCGTTTTTAATCTAATAAAATCATTATAAAACAATAAAACTAGAAGCCCCAGGCAACTGTTTACTTCATTTCCTATTTTATGAACCGTTTTTTAATAAATTATGAGTTAATGATTAAAACTTCTTAATTGAACTACACAGTAGATCAAATTGCATTGACGGATTTTTAGACTTTGAAGGTACCAGAATCCTTTAACTCAAAAATAGTGAATAGAAAGATTATTGTCGGGTACCTCGTGATTAATTAAACCCTGTCTAAAATGCAACACTGAGACACTGATTGAAAATTATAGCTAAAATTCGCCCTTCTTTAAAAAGTCCAGAAATTGTGATTGTAAAATCAATTAGGAAGTATTAAATTCTTACCCTTCTATCTAACATTTTGCCATCAGTAGTATCTTTATTCCATCTCCCTTCGTGCAATGGAAAACAAGCGTAATATGTAGTATCGTTTAAAAGTCTCCTTATACCAACCTAAAAATATCCCGTAGAATAAGATTTTAAAAATATTCGATATTTAGAAACTACATTATATAGGATATACATACTTTATCTGTATCGTCAAATTTGACTCTTAACAAAATTTGCATGACTATAAGGCTTCTTTGGGCACTGGAATATTCTGTTACTCTATCTTTTACTACAAATCTAAAAAAATAAAAAAATATATGCCTATTAATAATTATGTTCTGTGTAATCTAAATTTTAATTTGAAATAGAAGAAAATTATAAACTTTCTTTTACAAATATCATTTTTACTTACTGTTCTTCTCTATCTCCTCCTTCTGTAGCATCATAAAAAGAGGGTTCTTTGTTTATTAAATCATGGTTAAATTCAAAAACTTCTTTCCATTTTGTCTGCCATTTAGAATATAAATTTTCTGTAGTGCCAGACTCCTTTTTATCATCCTAAAAATATTAAATAGAAACAATTTTTAAATAAAAAATGATATAATTATGCATATGCAATATGTCTTCTTAAGTTGGAATGGAAACTATACTATAGCGAACTATTAACAGAACACCGAGATGAGTACGCAGATACTCATTTAAATAATACAGAAATGGATAAGAACATTGAAGCACTTCCAATAGAGGAGATTAAAAAATCTTTAGAAACGATGAAAAATAATAAGGCATCCGGGCCTGGTGATCTGCCTATTGTGTAAATCAAGCATGCATCGTACTTGAAATTATTCTAAAAATTTTTAATAAGTGCCTAGGAGGGGACCATATTCCAAATGATTTTAAACTTTCATACATAAGGTCAATCCACAAAAAAGGAAACAAAAGTGATTGTGGGACCTACAGAGGGATAAGTATTACTTCTTCGATTGGTAGACTGTATTGAAGTGTAATTAACGCTATAATAGAGAAGCAAATAGGATAAATAGAAGAATAAAGTGGCTTTCGAACAGGTAGGTCATGCATTGCCAATATCTTTATCCTGAAGCAAAGAAACTGTTGCGAGGAAGAGAGCTGCACATTACTTTTATAGACCTTCGCAAAGCATACGATTCTGTACCCCTGCGAAAGCTTTGGGAGCAGATGCATAGAGTAGGATTTAACAAACAGTACATAGCTGCAATAAAAACTTTATATAGAGCAAATTACGACAGGGCCAAGGTGGGAAACTCTGTATCAGAAGCCTTTTTTCAAACAAAAGGACTGAAACAAGGATCCTGTCTATCACCTACATTATTTAAAATGCGACCCTTGAACGATGGAAACGCAAATGCAGTCCAATGGCAATCTGGGTAAATGACAAACCCATCTATACGATACTCTTCGCAAATGACCAAATAGTATTACCGGAAGATAAACAAGACATGACATATATCCTAAATAAGCTAATAGAGGAGTACCATAAATGGGAGCTAGAGGTTAACATAGACAAAATAAAGTATATAGTTATAGGAGGAAACGAAGAATTTGAGACAGTCAGTGGACCAATTGAATATATAAGGGAATACAAATACCTATCACAGATGATGGAAAAAATAAAGAAGAATATATATATATATATATATATATATATATAAAACTATGGTAGAGAGTGTAATGACATACGGGTCGGCATGTTGGGCAGTAAACAAAAGTATGTCTCAACGATTATTAGCGGCAGAGATGTCATACTGGAGAAGAAGCTGTGGCGTTACTGTGTTAGACCACATAAAAAACAAGTAAATACATCGCACAATGAAGTCGTAATATTCCATCATGGATATAATACATGAGAAACTACTAAAATGGTATGGGCATTTGAATAAGTTGGAGGAAGACAGGATACCGCTCAGAGTATTTAATTGGGTTCCAAGAGAAATACAAAAAAGAGGACTTCTTAGAAAGAAGTGGAAACAGGATATCGAAAAAGAAATGAACTAAAGGGATTACAACACAATGACTGGTTAAATAAAAAACGATGGCGTTTAAGATACAAGAAGCGATAAAACTGCAAATATTCTCGTATATATATATATATATATATATACAGCGTGGCCAAACGAAAACGAAACACAGCCATTATTAGGAACTGCGTGAACGATTTAAAAAAACGCAGAGACCCGTCGATTTTTGATCAAAGGGGGACACTTTTTTCCGGTATTTTCGACTTCGCTGCTTACACCTCCAAGCGAGGGTAACAATCACCACAAAATATGTAAATAGCATTAGGGGCTGAATAAGGTATTATTTTAAAGTCCTTTCAATTCTCTTTACAACACTCTTTAAATTTTAAAATTCGGCCTTATACTTTTTAATAAATTACATTTTAAAATTTAAATTATGTTTAGTTGTTTACTTACTTCTTAACTAAATTAAATGTTCAAATTGATGCTCATCCGCGTCCATACAATAATAAAGATTTTGTTCGAAACGTTCTCGCACATTCCGAAGAATTTCCGGAGTAATTCGATAGCACTCCTCGACAATCCTTTGACGCAAATCTTCTAAAGAGACTGGTTGTGTTTCATAGATTTTACTTTTGAGCTATCCCCACAAAAAAAATCAAGGTGCGACAAATCTGGTGACCGTGGAGGCCATTCAATGCTAGCTCTTCTCCCAATCTTCACTATACTGTTGGTCATTTTCAGTAATATAGGTCAAGTTGGGTTATTAGCATCTTCCAGTAATTGCAAATACATTTCGCCAGTCAAATTACCAGGTAAAAAATATGGACCCACCAGCCCGTCACCAAAAATGCCAGCCCATACATTTAATTTTTGCGGTTGCTGTGTATGTACCGCCTGGAAAATTCTTGGGTTTGAATCAGACCAGTAGCAGCAATTATGATGATTTGCGGTACCGTTCATAAAAAAGCTGCATTCATCGGAGAAACAGATATTAAAAAGAAACTGTGGATCGTTCGTTACGCGCTCACTCATTATTTCGCAAAATTGCAAACGGCGGTCATAATCATCCTCATTAAGTTCCTGCACTAAATGTATTTTATACGGATGGAATTTGTTCTTCTTCAAAATGGTTTGAATGCTAGTTCGATTGATCTCAGACACAAATGCTAATTGCCTTGTACTTAACGTAGCATCTAGATGAACACGTCCCAAAACTGCAACTTCACTAGCTGTATTAACTACAGGCGGTCTATTTTCTCGTTTTTTATTAGCTACATTTCCAGTTTATCTTGATATTTTTCATTAAATAACTGAGCCGTTACATTTGCACACTTATTATTCATAAAATAAAGCGAAATGATATCTATCCTTTCCGCAATGGAATAAACCATGGTATTTAATTTTCAAAAACACAATTAAACAAACCTTCGCTTCGATATACGAATCCACTAATTTTACGTTCTTAGTGTGTCCGTATCGTATCCATTTGTCTTTTACAAATGAGATAAAAAAATTACAAAAACAATGCAAAGCAAGAAAATCAACATTTAAACCATTGGCATACTCAACGACCCATGTATCATTTTCACTATTTTGACAAAAATGAAAAAAATCCAATTTTAAAAACTCTTATTAAAAACTAAACAAGTACATAATTTAAATTTTAAATTGTAATTTTTTAAAAAGTATCAGGGCCAATTTTAAAATTTAAGGACTGTTATAAAGAGACCTGAAAGGGCATTAAAATGATGCCTTACTTGACCCCTACTGCCATTTAAATATTTTGGGGTGATTGTCGCCTTCGCTTGGAGGTGTAAGCAGCGAAGTCGAAAATACCGGAAAAAGTGTCCCCCTTTGATCAAAAATCGACGGGTCTCTGCGTTTTTTTAAAACGTTGACACAGTTCCTAATAATGGCTCTACTTCGTTTTAGTTTGGCCACCCTGTATGTATATATGTATATGTACAGAGAAGACCAAAAGTCTGGAAACGGCCGATTACTTCGTAAATTGCTAGTCCGAATTCTAAAAAAATTGGGATAAGCCCATTTTGGGATACGGAGATTCCAGATTTGACATTTGCAATATTGCTAGATTTGCCGTTTCTCTGATATTATTAGTCACATTGGTTTTTTAATATATCACCCTGTACATTCAGTCATTTTTACAATCTTTCCTTCAATACAAGTTCAACCATATGTAACACTTATGATTTTATGTAGTCTAGAAGGTCTTAAATAAATATAATAGAAGTCTGGCAACGCGTAATTGACTCAATAAATTTTTTAATATAAACTTCATTAAAACGTAACAATTGAAAGATTACGACAATTTTAAAATAATGTTTACTTAATCAAGTGGTCAAAATGTGCTCCACTTGTGAATTGACAGTACACATTCCTTTTATTTATTTAAGATCAGTATAGAAATACTACATAAAATAATAAGTGTTACATATGGTTGAACTCGTATTGAAGAGAAGATTCCAAAAAAGGACTGATTCTACAGGGTGACGTATTCAAAAACCCAAAGTGACTAATAATATCAGAGAAACGGCAAATCTAGCAATATTGCAAATTTGAAATCTGGAATCTACGTATCCCAAAATAGGCTTATCCCAAATTTTGTGGAATTCGGACTAGCAATTTACAAGATAATTGGCCGTTTCCAGACTTTTGGTCCACTCTTTATATATAAATTGGAATCATTTGAAAAACTTTTTATTATTAAGTTTAAGAAAAAAAGTTATTCTTTATAAAAAGTTCTGCATAGAGTAAAACCTCAGAAGATATCATTTTTTTTTGTTATATATGAGGTTTGTAAGAAAATATGAATTTTGGTCAAGAGTAGATAAAATCGAAAATAGCTAAGAACGGGCAATATTCATATGTATTGACAAACCTCGTATACGACTGAAAAAAACTGATATCTGATACATACATTTTGGGTTTTAGACTAAACAAAACTTTATATGAATATTTTTTTCTTAAAATTATTAATTAAAACTTTTTATGGATCCAACTTAAGAAGACAAAGCAGGTGGAACGAATAAAAATATTCTTTATTTACCCAAGCCTTTACAGATATTGTGATGAAGCGTTTGATCGGAAGTTTTAAGGCCATAAGTGCCGCATATCGTGTTTTCGTTTTCCACGGTAGATGTACTTTTAAAAACCATGTTTTCCCATCAAAAGACAAATCTTTGTGTTCCAGTTCTAGTTCTAGACCTTCTTTCATTAGATTTTCCTGAAATATATTATATATCTTAACATTTAACAATTCCCTATAGATTAAAATTTACCTGGAAGATTTTTCTCTTATCTCTTTTTTTAGCTTCAGTTTCAGTCATAACTCCGTATTCTTCTTCTTCATACACCAAGACCATATCAATTTTTCGTCGACCATCTCGAAAATAAAGGCTTTCTGGATCCAGCACCTGAAATTTTACGTCCAATTCATGGTATAACGCTTAGGACATTTTATATAAATACTATAATCTTGACTCAAAAAGATTAAATAGAAAGTCAACGTTAATGAATAAAACTTATTCCCGTTTTTGAAAAAGTCATTGAGCAAAATTTAGTTTTTGGACAGATCTGGATATTACCGGACATGCGCAGGATATTTACCATCCTCCTATCATATTACCAAAATTTTCGTCTGGTATTAAAAAATGGGAAAAATGAGTGATTTATTTCAGAAGTTGTTATATAAAAAATTGAGTTGTACAATTCTTATGTATGATATTAAAAAGATTTCGACCTAAATTCGCATAAATTAACTACGTACAAAGGCAAAGTGCAAAAAAATTTGTCTTAAATAACATTCCAATTTTTCAGATCCGCTTTTGGTTCAATATGGTGATTATTACTGAATATACTTATATATCTTTATGTTACTCTTTTTATATTGTTCAGATAAATCACTTCCGTCCTTTTAAGTTTTTGTAGTCGTCATAATAAGGTAAAGTAAATAATACTTTTGTTTAAAGAACTTGATAATTTTGTTCTGTCCCATCCAAGTATATCCAAAAAGATGATCGTGGTATTTGTCTCAAAAGCAAGTCATGTAATAATAATAATAATAGTTTTATTGTCCAACAGCTACACATTAACCGGACAATTATACAAATAATACTAAAAATTAAGTACAGAATAAGGAGAAAAGAAATAGAATTGATTATAAAGTACAATAAATTAAATAGTAGAAGTAGAGATTTAAACGCCGAATATTGAAAAAACAATTACAATTAAAATTATAAAGAATAATAAACTAAAAGTAGACCACACAGTCAGGAAGCTTATTAAAGTATAAAGCCTAAACCCAAAAATAAAAATAAACATATTCAAAATAAAATCTAACAATCGATTATCCACAAAAAGTTTAACTGCTTCTAATACTCCATTAACTATCATACAAAATATCTGTATGTGCCGCAATAAGATTATAGTTCCTGCGCATCACATAAATTGGCGGTTTAAGCAAAACGTTACTTCTAGCCTGCTTTTGCCTAAATGTAACTAAATTGTGACGAGGATAAGACAGTACATAAAAGTTTAATTGCTCGAGAATCTCGCTACAATCAGTTACATTATGCAACAATTTATATAAAAATATAATAGAAGCCTATTTCCTCCTTTCCTGCAAAGATTTAAAACCAGTACGATCGCAGAAGTGAGCATAACTGATGCCTCTTTCTAGATATATTCCATTAATTTTAAAAATCAAAAAGTTTAAAAATATACGTTGTATGCTCTCAATTGCTTGAATATGATCATCATAGTATGGAGCCCAAATTTTACTAGCATATTCAATTTTTGATCTAACAAAACAGTACTATAAAAGTTTCAGTACATTAACATTGGTTAAATTCTTACTATTTCTGACAGTAAATCTGAGTGCTTCAGAGATTTTAGGGTAAGTGTGAGGAACAAAAGTATTTATTGTCAAAAATAATTCCCAAATCTTTAATTTCAGTAAAATGTGCTTAAATAGTATTATTGATATTCAAATTCAAGCAGGTTTTGTTTTTTCGTAAAAGTAAGTATGTTGCATTTTTTAATATTTAGGTTTAACTTATTATTACACCAATATAAGTAAGCCAATTGATTTTGAAGATTAATACAATCACTAAAGCTATTAATAATGGAAAAAAGTTTTAAACAAAACATATGCTGTTTTTTATTATCTAAAGCTTCTGTCAGATATCGTGTTATAATTGTCAAATTGGTTATAGTAGAACGGCTAGAGATAAACCCATGCTAGTTTTGGGATAACTGGTTTTGAACACAAAGAAATAACATGTTACAAATTATTATTTCAAAAACCTTTGTGGAATTAGACAGCATAGAGATAGGTCTATAATTTTCAATAAAATTCTTTTGACTGGACAAAATTTTGATACCTTCCACAGAAAAGGATAGATATTTTTCTCTAAATATAAATTAAATACTTTTATGAATGGAGTAGTCAGTGCACCAATACAGTTTCTAACCAAGAACGACGGAATGTTGTCAATTTATCTTTTAATTTTTTTACTGGCAGTAATAACTTCGACTTCTCGGATTGGATGAAAATGAAAAATATTTCAATTATGTCGTTGAATGTCAATATCGATACCAGAATCAGAAGATGTATACATTGCTGAAAGATCAAAGAACTGTTACTGCTGATTGGTATGTAACCAATTGTTTGTCGAAAGTAATTACTGAGCTTAGAAAAACCAACCCCTAGCGACGAATTATCCTTCACCAAGACAATGCAAGTTTGCACGCAGCTCGCAAGACAATTGAAATTTTAGAGCAAGAAAACTTCGAATTGTCAGACCATTCTACATACAGTCCCGACCTAAGTCCCGACGATTTTTTTATCTTTCCAACAATCAAAAACGGTCTACGTGGCCACAATTTCCAGTCACCAGAAAAAGCAGTCGACGCATTTAGAAAAGCAATTTTGACGGTACCAACAAAGAAGTGAAATAACTGCTTCTACAGTTGGTTCGAGCAATTGTAAAAGTACATCAATCTTCGTGGAGAAAACTAATAAAGTCCTTAAAATCTGTCTACTGTTTTATTTCTATTTCAGCTCTATATACAAAATTAAAAAAACAGCCGGCGTATCAAATACCCAATGAAAAAACTTATGAATATACTGGGTGCGGCAATGAAAACGATCTCGAGCTATTTTTTAAGTTCGTCAAGAAGTTATGCAAGGGGGAAGCTTTCGTGTTAGAAGTTGACAGTGATTTGTTTGAGATGCTGAGCAGGGCAAGAACCACCCTCAAAATTTCAAATGGAAAGAAATTTTAAAATAAAACTTTAATTAGAAAAAAAATTAGAAAGGGTTTTGAATGAAATTTCGTTAGTTAAGATTCATAATGATTAAGTAACCTCTGTTCTGAATCGGGACAATGTTTATTCTGAAAAATCGAGGGGCCGAAAATTTGTTTAAAAAGACAAGGTAAAATGTTTCAATAAAAGTAAAACAATTCTAGTTACAACAAAAAATTGCTTAAAATCGAAAACGTTAGCGGTGAGATAAAACTAAAAATCAGACGATATCATTGTGAACGCCAGAGGAAATTGAAGAAATTATTAATAAAACCCGACATGGAATTACAGCTCGAATAGATGTTATAAAGATTGAATTAATAAAATATAGAGGAGATAAATTGAGACAGTACATACATAAATTAATGTTAAAAATAGTTAGTAGGACAGGTTGTAACAATACATAAGATAGGAAACAAACAAGAATATAACAATTACAGGGGAATAAGGTTGCTTAGTACAACCTATAACATGCTATCCAGTATAATACAAAATAGGACAATACCAATATGGTTTCATAAAAGGTAGATCAACAACAAATGCGATACAAAACATAAAACAAATAATGGAGGAATCAAATGAATACAACTTAAACTTAAAAATACTATTTGACTCTCTTAAACGAAGCAGATTAATTGAAGCCATTGAAGTCATAGGGTTCCGGCAAAACTAAGAACGTTGATAAAAATGACAATGGAATCTTCACTGATTAGTGTGATAATCCAAAAATGAGAGACAGAGATGTTTGAAATTGATCAAGGTGTTCGAGAAGGTGATTCACTATCAGCAATGTCCTTCAACATTGCACTTGAATATAAATAAGGGAATAATAAGAACTAGAGGCGGAGAGATAATAGCTTATTCTGATTATATTGTCATCAGCACAAAAAAAAGAATATTATGGTAGAAATGTTACAAGAAATAGTTCAAGAGTGAAACAAAATTGCATTAAAAATAAATAAAAATAAAACGAAAATGACGAGAATAGGAAAAACTCTATGAAATAGAAAAATTAAAGTGGGAAGTTATGCCTTTAAAGAAGTAGGTAAATTTAAATCTCTAGGAATAACTATTATGAGTGATGGAGTGAAAATAAATGGATTTGAAAGACAAGATCATGGCTGCGAACAGAACATATCAAGCAAACAAAAATATTCGGAAAAATAAAAACTTATCAAAAAGAACAAAAATGAGAATATATGAGACAATAATATACCACACGACATACGGAGCAGAAACTAAGACAAATTCAGACAATGATAATCTACGAATTACAGAAAGAAAGATAATAAGAGCAATATTAGGCCCAATAAGATTAAACGAAAATGAATATATAATAAGGCGAAACCAAGAAATAGAAGAAGAGATAAAAGGTAATAATACATATTGTCAAAAAAATAAATGGAAAAATAGCAAAATGGATAGGATATGTATGGAAGTCTGAAGAAACATCTACAATAAATACATTATGCAAATGGGAACCAGAAAGCAGAAGTCGAAAAGAGAGACCTAAAATCTGAGTAAAGCAGGAATTAAATATTCCCAACGAAGAGCAGAAGATAGAAAGAAGTGGAGAAGACTGTGCATGAAAATTTAAAAATGTAGAAATGCGAATAGGGACTCAACCACCCTAAAGCCATCGGATTTAGAATACCTTGAAAGAGGTGGCGCTACCGCTTTGGGGTGTTTAGCCATTAAATATGTAAACTGCTTCACAAATTTTAGTTCAAAATTTGTGAGATTGTTTTTGGTCATTACATGTATGAAAAGTAAAATGTTTTCCCTTCTTATTTAAGTTCTTTTTTTGTCTCTGCCTCTAAGAATATACCAGTTTTAGACAAAATTTTCATTTTTAATGCAATCAGTACAATTTTTCTTCTGCCACAAATTTAAGAAAAAATCAGTTCAATAACGAGTATTACTTCCTCGAATGTCAATTACAGCCTCACAATGCCTCTACATACTCTCAATCAGGTTGTTGAAGTAGCCTTGATCAATTTCCCCCCAAACTTATAAACAAAATCGTTTCCACGTCGATGGATAGGAAAGGGCGGGGCGGTCCTTTATCATGGCCTGCAATATCGCCTGATTTCTTTTTTGGGAATATTTAAGTTAAAAAGTTTAGTATACCCTATTCCTGTAAATAGCCTCGAAGAGCTGCAACAACCAATTAATCAAGAATGTCACCAGTTCCGAGCTAATGTAGGATTTTTAGACAGAATTCCTTCCGGCAGAAATGTAGTACCTGTTTGGAAATGTGAGGAGGGCATTTTGAACATCTTATCTAACTTTCTTTCTTCTGCTTTTGTTTATAAGGTTCTATCGTTTGTTTGTAAATAATAAAAATAATGTGTACACGCAAAATGCTTAAAAAAAATAACTCGTATCTCCGAAACCGTCAATTGCGGATCCATGTTTATTGATTTTTGGTCCATACCATACACTATTCAAATATTCGATCTTTTTTTTAACACCCTGTATAATACCTTTATCTATAACGTAAAAAAAGGTAGTTGCGTATCTAAACTTATAATAGTACAACTCAATACAACACAATTAGAAGAACTCGCTTTATGTATATTGAAAGTAAACGAAAATTTACTATAGATATGACAACTATCAAGCCAAATCGATAATTTCAAGTACATGTTTTAAACAAATGTTTAGACGTCGGGTCTCTCAGACGTGGCCAAATTAAATAATTCGTAAACGATACTGGTAGCGACATCTAAGCGGATAACACGTTCAAGCCCGTTCGAACTACCCTTTTAAGTTTACCAGCATTATTGTAAAACAAAAGTTTTAAATTTTGAATACGAGTTGATTGCAGAAATTGGTGAACAACAATTGACAATTATTGAAACAGATTCAAAATTTGTGAATAACTTTTGTTGAGCAGTTTATTATATATATATTACATTACATCTGCTAATATTGTTTTTGATGCATTTAAATCCCATATTTTGGAACTACCTCATTTGGAGTGGGAAAAGTGCTTCGAAAATGAGCTTAAATGCATGTAGTAAAAGTGTATCAATTATCAATCTTTATAGATAATATATTAAAAAACAATAAAAACATTTTCGATAACAAATATTTTTTACTTGTTTATCAGGAAATTTATCTAGCACCCTACGTATATATTATATTTTCCATAAAAATTATTTGATATTTTGTCCGATATAAAAATATTTTTTCCAAATTTACTGGAATTAAAATGAATGTAAGATTAATAATGCATGAAACACGTGGACTTATTCTGATAAAGTGGTGTTATAACTTTATAACTATATTTTTATTCGAGCTTAGACAATTATTTTATCGACTAGACATTTAGTAGGGTAAAAACAATAGTTCTTTTTATAAAACATTATCAGTAACATCGTAGTTTAATGTCATGCCAGTAAATCGTTAGGTAAATGTTCTATCAGATATCAACTGGGTCAAATATTATTGTTTGTGAGTTACTTTAATATATACTTTTCTGTTAGAATCTATTTTTTGGACAATTCACTAATTGAAAAATGACATATGTGTAGATTAATATTAAAACAATAATAATATTCCATTTGCTGGTCATAATAATAAAAACCAGTGACGGACAAAATCTATTATATTATAGTAAAAATGTTTTTATTAAGTAATAGGTTTGGAAACATTAATTTTGTATATGAAACTGATAATTTACCAAATTCCAAATAAACGAAGGTAATTTTTCCGGTGACAACTAGTTCGACTTGAATAAATTGTTAAAATAATTCGAGTTGTGCGTAAGTTCCTTTTTTATTTTATAGGAAATATTATTTTTTAGCAAAGGTTTTAAATAGGTCAAAAAAATCAAATATACATATCATTAGACTACCTACCTGATAGTAAGATAACTTTTGAATAAAAATCTTTTAAAAAAAGGTAGATGTAGTGCTTATTACTGCAATTTAATAATATAATTACAAGACAAATAAGATTCATATGTCGAATATATATACAGGGTGAGTCACCGTAGACGCGACTGTCCAAAACTCCAGAACGGTGTATTTAATCAAAATGTTGCAGAACTACTTTATACAGTATGTCCCCCTAAGTTGGAATCATATGGAACACTTTTTTATTATTAATTTTAGGAAAAAAAGTTATTCTTCATAAAAAGTTCTGCATTATCTAAAACCTAGAATACAGTCATTAAATATCAAATTTTTTCAGTGGTATACGAGGTTTGTCAAAAAATATGAGTTTTACTCAAAGTACATCCATTTAAATTAAAACTTCAGATTATTTTATGTTTTACTAATATTTCTATTTTGAATGAACATTTATCTCTTGTAATTACCAAACACATGATAACCTTTTAGTTTTTCGATGTTTTCTAATAATTTTGCAATTAAAACGCGTAATAAGTGCACTACAGTTAAATTTGCATTATTGTTGACATACGTTGTAAAAATAATTTTATTAATGTAAATGGATGTACTTGCATATTTAAACGTAATTTTTAATTCTGATCAAATTTTTTTAGTAACATTTTTCGATATTGTCAAATTTAAAGGTACTTTACTCTTGAGTAAAACTCATATTTTTTGACAAACCTCGTATACCACTGAAAAAATTTGATGACTGAATTCTAGGTTTTAGATAATGCAGAACTTTTTATGAAGAATAACTTTTTTTCCTAAAATTAATAATAAAAAAGTTTTCCATATGATTCCAACTTAGGGGGACATACTGTATATGTATATTCAAAAAATCATAATTGGAAGTTAGTTCCCTTTATACAAAAATCAGATCGGATTTCAATATTTTCAAATTTTTGACCACTCTGTATCAAACATTTTTTAAAGCTATAGCATAGAACTTGAAAAGTTAGGATAGGGACATGTAAGCCATTTTTAATGGTTTTCAACGGTTTGGCTGCTACAAACATCTAAATTCAAAAAAATATGATTTTCAAGTGGCTGTAGATTATTAAACATAATAGACATCAAGTATCGTTGAAATTAGCTCGGCAAGAGGTTTATAAAAATGTAAAAATATACGGGGTGTTCCATTTAAAAAAACATAACTTTGATATACACAAAAAAGTACTTTTGCAACTTTTTGATCAAATACGTCGTTCTGGAGTTTTGGTCCGTCGCATCACCGGCGACTCACACTGTATATATATTTTAAACTGTAATTATTACTGTCAAATATCGTGTTTTCAGTGGCCCACTCTATATATTTCCTATAAATATATTTTAAAAATTGTGTTTTTAAATGTAATCATCTGCGATATTTCTTAATCTGTACCTAATATATATATATATATACAGGGTGAGTCAGAAATAACAGAATATAAAGTAAATGAAGATTCTTTGACACAACCTGTGGAAATTAACTAAACATGTTCAAGTAAAATGTTATGTAATAACAGGTTGTTTTTAATTAAATTTTTAAAACGTTATTAAATTTTAAACTTGGTAAATAATTTTTGCTATTTCATTAACTTTACAGCAAATTTAAAAAAATATTCCAAATCCAAAAACGTTTTTATTATACAGTATTCTGTAAATGTGATCGTTGTCATCCTGACCTATTGCAAAGAACATTTTTACGTAAAATATGCCATTTGGATATAGAGACATCATCGAAAACTGAGGGAGCTCAAAATGAAAGTTGTATTTGATGATTCTATATATATAAAAATAAATAAAATCTAATGGGAGTAGGAACTTCCAATCTTCATCTCCCATATGTCTGTCCTGCATTACTTGCATCATTCCTTCATTCCATGTGAATTTAGGTCTTTCTCATTTCTTACGTTTAGGGTGTTTCCAATGGTATATTTTTGATGGCCACCGTTCCTCTGGCATTCTTCTCAAAAGTGCATACCATTTCAACCTTCTGCCTTTTATTGTATCTAAAATATTCACTGATGTAACCATTTCTTCCCGAATATATTCATTTCTTATCTTTTCTGTTCTTATCATGCCACACCTGAGTCCCCAGAAGTCTATCTCCATCGGTCTTAACTTTCTTTCATTTTTCTTCGTTATTTCCCAAACCTCTGACCCATATTGTGCAATACTTTCAACTATCGTTTTGTAAATTCTTCTTTTCACATTCTTAGTTATATTTTTGTTCCATATAATTGAATGTAAATGTTTTATTGCAACTCTGCCCTAATTTAATTTTAATGAGTAGAAAAACAAACTATGTTCGGCTACTTAAGTATTTTTTTAATGATTTAAAAAAATTTATAGTTGGTCACTAGAGTCATTTTTTTATAATTTTATTTAGGTAGTCAATTTTCAATGGAAAAAAAGTTGTATTCGTACAAATGTAAATATTTGAGTATTTTTTTATAATGATGTTAAAGAACTGGTAATAAAAATTGAATAAAATATAATATATACATAATGTCGGTAGGAATTAATTTATATAATATAAAATTATGTTTATATGGAAATATGTGCATTGTATGTTTAGGGCTCTAAATTAAAAATATTTTTCAATGTTCAGTCTGTCTAGATTTTTCTGTAATAGAATACAAATGAAAACAAATTGCTAATATTTTTTAATACCCGAACGGTACTTCTTTCTGGATGAGCCTAATAATATTAGCGGCATATAAAATCCTTCATTTTTACCGTAAAATAAGAATTTTTTCCCTACAAATTAATATTTTGGATTACCCTTTATATCTTGTACTCAAAATATTAAGATATTTCGATATGTTGCTTTAAATAACTTCCATACACTAATCTAGATCTTTATAGAATTTATATGAAAAGAATCTTAAAAAATATTTAGCACCCTGTTTTTTTTTTGAAGTAAGAACTTGAGTAAGTGGGATTAACCCTTTTATTTTATACACCAGAATGTCCACTTACTCTGTATTCCATTTTTTTATTCAGTTTACAAATAACTATTTTATTATACCTTAAATTTTTTTATAAAGATAAAATATTTATGCAAAAAAGTATCCCAGTATCCCACTTTTTCACGAATTGAAAATTTGGCATAAATTTCACTTTACATACGAATTGCATGCTTATTATTACTACTACTAGTACCATGAGAGTAATTTTCTAACATTAGTTTTATTGAATACACAGCAAAACAAAAAGGTACAAACACACGTGTTGTTCGAAACTAAGGAAAGGAAACCATGTTATGATTGACGGTTCTTTAATGGGTTAATAGAGTGAAGAGAAAAACAAAAAAGAGGTGAGAGAGTTTCGAAAATAATATTAAAATAAAAATAATCGAAATTTGATTAATTAAACCTCGAGACTTTTACAATATTAAAAATTAATCAAAATAAACACAATATTAAAATTCAATTCAATTAAAATAATTGACACTAATTTACCTGTTCTTTCGTTACAGGAGTTAGTGGCGGCGTTGCAACAGGAAATTCTTCTTCATCTTGCACCAAAGATGGCAGTGGCGTTCCAGGTAAATTTACCTGAGAATCATCATTTAGTTGTGGTCCAAAAGCATCTTTTACAGTTACGGTGCTTCTGGTTTTGGACTAGAAAAATAATAATTTATTCATTATTTAATATAATTATTTTCTCTCCTACATGAGTTATAAATAAATCATTTATACTATTTCCTACGCAGACAATAAATTGTAAAAAGTTTTTTTCTATTTTTAGTATTAGAATGCAATGAATTGAAATGGTATCATGAATGGTAAAGTGGTTGACGTCAAACTCTGATAATGTCGTCATAAATAGAGTCTACTACAGGTGGTATTGTTAAATTGGCTGTAAAAAGAATGTGTTTGCTTCTAATTTTACTCTATACATATTTTATTCATGTGAACAACATGCATGTCGGTAAATAAAAGTATTCGTCATTTTATATTTTTTTCAAGTGAATCAATTGTTCACACTACATACTCTTAAAAAGTAGTCAAACTGTAAAACCTCAATAAATAATATGTATTTAAAGAAATTAATTGATAACAATTGTTTGACTGATTTTGCCTATGGTAAAATGCAATTTATTTGAAAGGGTACTAAACTAGAATAATGAATGCTAATAATTGGTAGAAAGCAAAATTGTGTCCATCAAAATCTCACTGATAACTAATAAAATAATAAAACTTTTCTCAAAAATCATCAAATTAAATACGGATTAGATAAAACAAAGGATGATATATTTATGTATTATTTTGGATAAGAAATTTCTCTGAAATAATCATAAGAAGGAAAACTACAGAAGTTTTGTTGATGTATAGAAACATGATTGGATTAACTGTAGATGTACCCCAAAGTGAGAAATGGTGTGAATGGGGAGACAGACAGTACTATTCTAACCACTAAGAAGACGAAGTTTTCAAAGGTTGAGAGATACTTAACTGGTGTAATGATAATGACATGAGAAATAATTAGAGTGGTACACGGAAGCTCAAAAACTGCATTGGTATGTGGAATTAATTATAATTAATGAGCTGTGAATAAATTTTTTTCAACGCGGAAATTCAAGATAATAGAAAATGTGTCCAGGTGAATATGGAACAAGATTGTAAGGAATAAGAGCAATTTTAATGTAATTAGCTCCAAGATGGTTTGAAAATGCAAGCAAAAGTGAACTAGTTAGCCTAGAGAAATAGTAGAAAATCTTGTCAGACTATGATTTTCTAAATCTACTTTTTAATAAATTATTAGGTATTAATAGGCAGTAATAATACCATATTGAAATAAGAAAGAAGAAGAAAGATTATGAGTAGATATCAAGAAACATATTCCAGTCAGACGCGCTAAAATAGATTTATTTGAGAAAACAGAATCCGAAAAGATGCCACTATGTAGCTAACTAAAGACGTGCCAATGTACTGTCATAGGCTGCCAGAAGCACAACAAAGCACTTGTATACAGGGTGTACAAAAAGTAACGTAACTTGTTAACATCTCGGTTTCTAATAGAAACAGAAGTGTTGAATACAAGTTTCTACAAATAAATCAAATTATCTGTATAAATCAAATTATCTGTATAAATCAATTACAAATTTTTCAAATACACCGAGTGCACCGTTACTCCAAAATAACGTTGATATTTTATTTTTCACAATCGATTAAATTAAAAATACAAACGTCCACACCGCAATACCCTAACTTATTTGTGCCAAATTTATTAAAAAATGAAACTAATTATAGGAATGTATTTATTACCAAAATAAATAACAGAAACAAATGACTTATTAATTTTATTATATGCTCAAAGTGTCCCCCTTAGTTTATTTGGCAATATCCAAGTCTATTGTAAAAAGCTGATATGGCATTAGGCAATTCTTATTTGTTTTTTGACGGGTTGTTATCAATGTTCTATTTCTTAGATCATCCAGATTATCAGGTTTTTTTTGTATACAATGTTTTTGTGATATCTTCTTAAAAAATGGTCTAATAGTGATAAACCCAGAGATCTTGACTGACCACTCAATTGTGCCTCTTCTTCCTATCCACCTGTTTTGCAAAACTTCATTTAAATAATTTCGAACTTCACCTCTAAAGTGTGATGTTACACCATCCTGTTGAAACCAAATCTCATAGAAATTGTTACTAACATCAATCCTTAATCCAGGAACTATTTCATTTCTCAACAAATATAAATACTTGGCTCCATCTAAATTGCCCTCTACAAAAAATGAACCAATAACAGTGCCCAAATATTTACGTTTAAAGGCCTTTGCGTGCTATGTTACTGCATCCATCTAGAATTAGTATTACTGTAATATCTGCAGTTGTGGCGACTGTATATTTAACATGAACGTGACTTTATCTTATTTGTAAAATGAAGGTTCATATCTACCTTTTGCAATAAGGTGTCAGAAAAATCTAGCCTGCGATCAAAATCATCTTCAGATAATTCCTGAACCAGCATTACTTTATAAGGATGAAATAATTTTTTGCTTGAGAACATTACGAACGGATCCTACACTAAGATCATGTTCTGATGTAGTTTTTTGAATGGACGTACAAGGATTTTTTACAAATGTCTGCATAACGTCTCAGGATTTTTCAACATTAGTTGCAGTCTTTAGTCGGACGATTTTTAGTTGAACCCATTTTTTGAAAACGCTTCACAATTCCCCAAATTGCAATTGTAGAAATGGGGTTACGATTTGGATATGTATCATTAAATAATTGAACCATTTCATAAATTCTTTTACAATAACCATCATCAGAATCGTTATTCTTTAAGTACACATAACGAAATTTTAACAGTAACAAGATAAATAAACAGGTTTGAAATAATATACTTACTAGTGATAATAACAAATAACCAATGAAGGTAATATTATTAAAATTCTTATTCTCACTCATGAAACATAAAAAGAATGAATGACAGAAAAGTACCTGTTAGTTAATTTGTGCCATAAAAAATAAATACTTTTTTATAATTTTCCTTTCAAGCCACTGTAACTTTGGAAATAATTAAGTTAGGTCTATGCGGTTTTGACGGTTATGGAGTAACGGTACACCAATTGACTCATACAGATAACTAGGTACAGAAAGGTTGAGTTGATGGAGGTGAAACTACTTATAAAGTGATATCTTAGTCATCATAATATAACGAAAACAACATTAGATTCTATAAACCAAAAGGCTTCACACGAATTGATAAAATATATGTCTAGCCTAAAGTTACTTCATACCCTAAAATAGATACTTTAGGAAAAATTATTAAAGAGATGGCATAGCAAAAAAAGAAAAAATGGAAAAACCAGTAAGAAATATTTTATTATAGTTAGATTTAATATAATTTATCAAACTCGATTTTATGAAAAGTACGAGAAAAGTAAGATTTTTCATAGCCACTTTCCCATGATAGTGTATTATGGGTCAAATACTAAGCCTATTTACTATTCATTTTTCTGTTATCTGTTGTTGGAACACATTTTAGAAACTAGAACTTATTATAAAATAACTTTTAGATTGACATATGTTTATTTAAATATATAACTTTTAATAAAGGTCAAAATCAACATAACGAAAAGGGTCGACCTCTAAAATCTTGATCAAGACAAAAAATAGACTTTTGCGTAAATATAAATCTTCATATTTAATAAAATGTATGTATGTATTTTTATTATAAAACTGTATTTTATTGCTGTTAATAAAGTAGCAATACAACATTACGAGTTAATTCTTTCGTAGTACGAGGTCATCTATCCTCAAATGTGGCCACTATCGTTGAGTGAATGATGAAACACCAAATCAAATGTCACAAAATTTTTATTACAAAGTTTAAGTAGAGAAGAACGATAACTAGTTTCGACCATAACCGGCCATCACAAAGCCTGACATAATCTTGGGATTGAATGAAATTTTTGTAATATATAAGTAATTGTTTTTAACTAAATGTAAGACTCCATCTGAACAATGACGTGTTTAGAGGGTGAGGTGCAATTGTCAGGTGATTCTAGTTAAATAATAATTTTTGAAGCTCCATTCACAACAATTTATTTTAAAAACTAGGTAAGTTTATTGATGTAATATCTCCTCACCTGATCCCAAGATTGTTTCAGATCTATTGATAGCCGGTTTTGGCCGAAACTAGTTGTTCTTATCTTAAACTTTGTAATAAAAGTACTGTAGTATTTGACTTGGGCTTTTATCAGTCACAATTAATTATTCGTATTTTATTACGTGGCGAGTTATTACTTCAGTGATTAGACTGAGCTGCCATCATAATATTTCAATTACATTCTGTATTTACTACCAAAACTATTTTATATCTATTATTTAATATTTGTAAATAAATGTATTTTTTCAATGATTCTATAAATTTGGAGTTTATTTTTAATTGTCCAGTTAGTGTAAAGTGTACCTGATCCGTCGGTAAGGATCCTCTTCTGTAACTCTTTTCTCTAGGACTCTCTTCGATTCCATTTAGCTGTGCATCGTTGTCAATCATTGAGTGGTTTTTATGAAATTTACTTATGTTAAAAAGTGACTGAGATCTGTTCTTGTCTGGCAGTTTTAAAATGATGTTGTTGATCTGAGGTTTGGGTTCCCGTTCTAAATCTAAGCTCAGAGGAACATTTAAACTGTTCGTGCTGTCGGTGCTTGGACGCCTGGAATTACCTATAAAAAAGTTAAACTTGATGTTAGTTTCATGGTAATAATGAAAACATCGTTTTTTGGAAATTAAGGTTATGAAATCACTTAAAAAATAAATTAATAAACTTCCATAAAATGAATATTTTAGAAATAACAAACAGCCTCAGTTGTATACGGGGTTGGGATAAAGTATAGAACCAAATAAATATCTTTAAAAAGAAACGGACGATATTTATGAAATTTTGTAAGTGCAATGGGGCAAAATGCAGCTGATGTACATTTTTTTGTTAATAATATACTTCCAGTTTAACCGGAAATACCCTCAATTTTGTTAATTTAAATGGGACATCCTGTATATTTTTGCAGATTTTGAAAGAGCTTGTTATTTCTCGAATGTGTACATACTGGGTTTAGTGTAAAAAATCTGTAAAAACGAGGAATACAGCACTTTAATAAACCACTTTTAAGATTTTATACATTAGAGTAAAATACCGTTTAGATAAACAAATTGATATTATTTGTATTAATAGTAAGAAATAAACGAGTACTATCTAGTAGGTAACTGTTGCCAAACTGTCAAATTGAAATTTACGGAAATAAATTGTACGATTAAGAATGGTTCACTTAAGTGAAAAAGATCGTATTGAAATATTAATGATGATCGGTTATGGCGATCATGTTAGAACTCATGAAGAAGTGTGCCATATTTTTAATGATTTGCATCCTGAAAAAAAATTAATATCATGTTATACAGTTACTAAAACATTGCAACGTTTTAATACAATTGGGATGGTCATAAATTTTCCAAAACCAGGAAGACCGCAGACCGCAACGAACGAAACTATTAGACAAAACATTGCAATTGATTTAGAGGAATCAACTCAAACTTCTACCACATTTTTGGCACTAAACCATGGTATAAGTCGACGTTCTGTAGGGAAGATATTGAAAAGTGAAACGTATCATCCGTATAAGTTACAATTGGTTGAAGAATTGCCAGACGATGATTTTGACCAACGGCTGGAGTTTTGCGAACGACTGATGGTCATCTGTAGTGTAGACGAACATTTTGCATCTAATGTAGTGTTTTCCGATGAGATAACTTTTTGTTTAAATGGAACAGTTAACCGCCATAGCTCAAGGTATTGGTCAAATGAGAATCCTCATTGGATTCATGAAACGCATACCCAGCATCCACAGAAGTTGAATGTTTGGATGGGAATTGTCGAAAATAAGCTTATAGGCCCATTTTTTATAGACGGAAATTTGAATGGTGATAAGTATTTAGATTTACTGAATAA
Source organism: Hermaeophaga mercurialis (assembly GCA_951812935.1). Classification (NCBI taxonomy): domain Eukaryota; kingdom Metazoa; phylum Arthropoda; class Insecta; order Coleoptera; family Chrysomelidae; genus Hermaeophaga; species Hermaeophaga mercurialis. Next base: position 35,098,447 of record OX638363.1, read on the forward strand.
CCAAATTATTCCTGCACTTCAACAGAATAGGCAGTTACCACAAAATATTTGGTTTCAACAAGATGGAGCACCTCCCCACTCTGATAGACGGGTTAGGGATTTTCTGGTTGCAAATTTTCCAAATCGTTGGATTCGACGTAGAGGATTCATAGAGTGGCCAGCTCGTTCTCAGGATCTAAACCAATTAGATTTTTTTCTTTGGGGTTATCTAAAATCACGTGTTTACGTTAAACGACCAACATGCTTGCAAGAATTCAGACAAAGAATTATTCATGAATGTGAACTAATACGTGGAGAAGTCTTGGAAAGAGTGACTCAAAAATTTGTTATTAGGGTAGCATATTGTCAGGAGGTGAACGGAGAGCATTTTGAACATTTGAATTAAGTTTGTTTAAATTATTATTCTCATTAGTCTAAAGTAAATAAATTTACTTATTCTATGACTAAAAGTGAATTATTACTCGTTTTTACAAATTATTTCCACTAAACCCAGTATGTACGAATTCAAAATAACAAGCTCTTTCAAAATCTGCAAAAATATACAGGGTGTCGCATTTAAATTAAAAAAGCCGAATCGCATATTGGTCAGCACAAAATCTGAATTCTTAATATGACTATGCCAGAATAGTGTATAGTCTATAACAAAGTTAAAATAAAAAATAATCGAATTTTGTTATTCTAACCGAGTAACTGACCATATTTTCTCCACGATCACAAATTTACTCGAGATTTCACTCATTATTTTATTTAAATTAAAATTTTACGGCGCCGCCATTTATATCTGACATTAACAGTTTTAATATCCATCGTTATCGATATTGTTTACGCAATATTAATTCTCTCACTTGTTATAAAATGAAAATACATGCAAAACACAAGTAGCAAATTTTTCAGAATAAATATTCTCTCTCAAGAGTGAGAATGTTTACATTCTATTATTAAAAATGATTTTGAAATTAGCACATTCCACTCATGGTCGTGGAGAAACAAAAATTACACAACCTGTAGTAGTAAGTTATAGTAAGAGTGTAAATAAATTGTTTTATTACCGTTTTTAATTTGAATTAACTACCAGAGATCCGTTTGAGTCGTGCCGTTATTAATAATTTTGCCCCGATATAGAAAAAATAAGTTTCCCCGGACCGGGAATAGATTTAAGTTAATAAGATAGAAACTATAGCTACCCAAATCTATATTTTTTCGCGAATTGAGACTTTTTTTTCTTCTGAACCGTTAGATGCATATATTGTGAAATACATGCATAGGTTTAGGTAGCGAATGCAGTGCTGTATTTTGCATTCGTTTATTCATTTGATGTAAAGACAGTCAAGACGAGCGCGTGTAAAATAAATTCCTACTATAAAGAATGCAATAGATTACTAAAATATTGGGAGTAACTAATATCAAAAAAGAACAATAACATAATTTGTAATGAAGCAAACAAACATTTTTTAGACGAAGACATTCGGGTACGCCATTGTTGCTTTATTTCTCTCTATGTATATTTACATAAATATTATTTTAGAGGTATAAGGTTACAATTAGAAATAAATTCCGGTCTTGAATATGTCTCCGACATGGAAAATCAAAATTCTGATGAGAATGTATGAAAATCAGTCGATACAAAAAAACTGAAACATTTTTTTAATTTAGGGGATGGCGGGTAATATCGCGCAGGCCTATATACAAAAAATAATTAGCCCAGAATTTTGATTATTCACACATTACTACATAAATGTGGCAACTACGCAAAAATGGTCCGCTACGATCTCAGAGCATTCACTTTCATGTAGTACATGATAATGAAAATTTGTCAATTACGCTCATAATTTTGTGACGCTGGAAAATAATAAAAGTAAGTTGCAATTTTAAAATAAGCTATATTTTGTAACAACTTATAGTATTGTCTGATTTTTACGACATTTTTTCTAGTTTGGTTTTTAATTTGTTTCACAAACACTGAAGTTGTGCTTAGATAACAAATTGAAAGTCGATGTGGGGCAATATGGCTCTCCAAATTGCGCGGTATTGCCTCACATCTATTTTAATGACAATATATTATTTTCATTTCAGATGGTTAGAAACTACGTTAGAAAGACTGAACGACAGTTTTTTTCAAAAAAACAATTAAATAATGCTATAGCTGCAATTGTAAAAAGTTCCAAAATACGCCCTACATCAAGGAATTTTAATATTCCGGAATTCACATTGCGAGGTCATTTAAGAAGAAGAGGTGTTAATCATCATGTTCTGACTGTTTTTGATTACTTAGAAAGGAAGCCTTAAGCCTTTGTTTGCGCAACAACAAGAACAGGAGTTAGCAGATCACTGGTAAAATTGGGAAATTTGTTCTATGGAGTAACGCCGTGGGAGTTGAGATGAATAGCTTTTAACTTCGCAGAGGCTAATCACTTAATCCATACATTTAACATAGAAAAGAAACTGGCTGGCAAAGATTGGCTAAGAGGTTTTCGGTAACAGAATCTCCAGCTAAGCCCTATATCATCATTCAATGCTGAGGCTGCTTTTATTATTTTTCAAGAATCTTGAAAAACTTTTTAATGAGTTTAAATTCAAAGGGGAGAGAATCTTTAATGTCGACGAGTCCGGTATAAGGACTGTTCAGAAAAAGTCAGGAAGAGTATATGCGAAGAGGGGACAAGAGCAAGTGGGTGTTGCCATTTCAACTGAACGTGGACGTACTATCAACATCCCATGTTCCCTTAGTGTCTCTGGTTCCTATGTTCCTCCAATGATAATTTATCCTAGAAAACAAATGTCCCCACAGTTAGAAAAAGATGGTCCATGGATGTATTATGCTCACACAATGGATGGTCAAATGATTTCTTATTTTTAAAATGACTAAATAATTTTAAGGTTTCTGTAAAATCAACTGAAAATGATCCCGTTTTGCTAATATTAGACAATCATAGCAGTCATATATCTTTAAATATTTATAATTTCTTACAATACCACCTCATACATCAAATCACCTTCAGCCACTTAATTTAACATTTTTTGGACCCCTTGAAAGAGCTCTTTTTTTCCATTTATGACTCTCATATGATTTCGGCTGCACATGAGAAGATCACAATGTATGATGTGGCTCATTTATTTAATCAAACATATATAAAGGTAGCAACTATGGAAAAAGGAATATCAAGATTCAGAACTGCAGAAATATTTCTCCTGGAGTGAAGAACCTTGATATAAAAGACGAATATTATACGTTGCACGATAAAACACTACGAGTTTTTCAAAATATTTGTTACAAATTACATAAAAAATAATAATGTTCTAACTCTAAAATCTAAACCTTAGACTGCTGTTGGTAAAAATATGTTATATTTTTTTTTGGGATATTCTAATATAAATTGGGCTTTTGAAAGTACCACAAAAAAGAGATTATTGGAGCACAAACTTTTTATTTCAAATGAATATGAACGACGTCCTGTCGAGAAATCGTTTAGAACAAATATTATATGCAGTGTGTTTGATTGAGAAAAAGCATAACTTTAACTGTAGATAGGACTCACTTTGGTGGTTCTAAATATGCTTTAAAGGGTGTTATATCCTTTAAAAGTGAAATACAGGGTGTTATATCAATTTGGTCTATTTCCTTCGGAGCTCATAACTTCCGAATTACTCTGTATATTATTTTTCGGTTGAAATAAAATTTACTTAACTTATCTAGAGAAGCATCCAAAAAATTGAATCGAGTTTGTATTTTTACAAATAGAGATCGCTGGAAAATGTGACTACAGGGCTGTACTTGGGACATTCAATATGTATCGAATGTTTCGAACATCCCGTATAAGGATACCTGAAAATTATGCACTTACTACATTTGTAGATAACAAGAGTAGTTTACAAAAAATAAATTTCTGCTTCCAAAGGCTATAAAAGTACTTACATATTTCTATCTTGCGTGATCATTCACACTTTTAGTAGTCTATGGACTAGATACATCGAAAATTTGTGTCATTTATTGCGAATTTTTTGACGACAAAATAAATCTCTGTTAAAAAATGTCACCTGATTAAAAAAATTGGGACATTTGGAATCTATAAGAAAAACTATATTGGATACCATCATAATATCAATTAGTATTATGAATTTAATGACACTTTCTCTAATAAAAAAAAATAGTGTAAAAATACTAATGAATAAGGAAATACAAAAAATATAACTATATAACCGATATTTTCGACGTACTTTATTAAGAGTGTCATCTGATTTTTTTTGAGAGAGTGGATCAGGTTCACAGTTTCTCCGAATGGAAACCACCTTAACATTTCTCCAGCGCTACCATCATGAAGTAGAAGATTTTTTAACAAAATTGACCGAGGAAACGAGATACGGATCTATTTCGAAAACGAAGAAACAGAAGAACATTTCCAACAGTGGATGCATTCTGATTCGTGAGTAAACCAAAAAAAGTGCTTGCAAACCTTCTCGATCAGAAAATGTATAGCTACTGTTTCCAGTGACCGAAAAAGAGTTCTCTTAGTGGAATTTATGGAACGTGGCATGGCCCTCACTATAATCTCATACAGCGTGACTCTTCAACGTCTACGAAGGACAATTTAGAAAAAAACGAAGAAAAATGTTGTAATCTGAAATTGTCCTTTTTGATGATAATTTTTGGAGCGCACGTTGCAGGCATAAAAAAGACGCTTCTGTAGCTTTTTTGGTGGGAAGTGATCACCCACCTTACCACCCGAATTTAGCTTCATCTTATTTGCATCTCTTTGCTCATATAACTCTGTCTAAGAGGACAACATTTTGGCAGAGACAACCAACTCCAGACCAGCGTAGAGAATTGGCTGAAAGCACAATCAGCTGCCTTCTATGACGAGGGTATTCCAAAATTGGTACCACACTGCGACAAATGTCTAAGTCAGACCGCGATTATATAGAGAAGTAGCTGGAAGGTGTAGTTAAATATTGCAAATAAAAATGTTTGTATAATAAGTGTAACGCGGCATAATTATGAATACCGTTCAACTTCTATCTTGGATATGATGGATCTGAGGCAGACAATTGTAGGTCAATTAATACCGTTATCAACAAAGTCCTCAATTTATAGTATATGTACATATAAGCTAGAAATTTATTTAGAGAAAAAAATATATCACAAAGATAATTTGGTTTGTCTATGACATTGTGGTAAGAATATAATCTTGCTATAACTCTTTATGATTGCATACTCTTTGTAATATATGTTATAACAATGCTGATTGTGGTCAACTTTTTATCACGAGAAGTGTACCACAATCCATGTACTGGATTTTGTATTACCTTTGATATGTATAAATAACTCAATAATATTAAGCATGGCAATTGAGTCTTAGTTGCTGACGGCGCAACTTTGATAGTGATACCTATTTTTCACCACTTGGTTCGCTCATTATTACTTAAAAATTAATTAATAATGTTTGTTATTGACTAATAGTATCACTTTATTTAGGACAACTCTTCTGTCATTGAAATAGGTATGTTGAATTAAAATAATTGTTACTGTTTGAGTCTCGGACCACTTAAACACCAAATCAATCTACTGTCCTCGAAACGCGCTAGTACCATCTCCTAATAAGCTTTAATTTAATTTGTATTATTATTAAAACAATTTCCATTATCGATTGATATAATAAAATGAAACGCTTTGTCCAAATTTAGCAGTAAAGTAAATAAAACTCGAATATTCGTGCCTTATTAACATCGATATGTTTACATCAATTTTCTTTCTCGAGGTCCCATTGAGGTATGGAGTAGGTGTGAGTGTAGACCAGTCAGTACAGAAAATCAATTGACAATAATTTCATAAGCTTTGAATTTTTATGTTATGTAAAACATTTATTTATTATTTAACGCAGTCACCCTCCAATGGGTTCCGAAGTGGAAGGTAATGAGATAGCAGATAAACTGACCAAAAAAAGAGCACTAACCCCTTTTATAGGCCCAGAACCCTTCTGCGGGATCAGTACTAATATTGGCAGAAAGAATAAAGGAAGGTGACATACAACCATCAAACAGTTGTAAAAATCTTCAATAGATCTTTTAGGTCTCAGTTTATCTACCCCGCCAGCATACATGCAGACAATATATCCATATTTCATAAAAAGCAATAATATAAATAAAAATACCAAGTCTAATATTAATTTTTCTGATAGTGTCAGGACTATTACTGAATTAATTAATGTATCCACAAGATATTTGAGACTTTGAAATTTTAAGACCTTTGGATCTTCTAATGACAACGGTAGAAGGATTATTTCACATTATTATTATTATAATTTGACAAGTACTTAAGTATCTAAGGTAAGTTCTACGTAATTCGATATGAAAAATATATCAGACCAGAAGTTGTACTTTACATTTTATTAAATTCTTTATGACATCATTATAATTAGTTACTTTTAGTCATGTTTAACTTGAACTAATTATACGTAATACGGCTACAAAAAATTACAAAATCACTATAAAACATTTTCAGTTTTTGTCTCAAGTATCTTGCCGGGAATATATACAGTTTTAAGACAAGCTAAGCGCTGGCTCTGGCCTTGTGAAGTTTTCTTCCGAGCCTTGTCTGGTAAGTGCACTTCCCAGAATATTACTGTGTCTTAGCTCCAACACTATACTTGTAATTTGTTAGTTTACAACAAATAGTGGATATAGTTTTGCTAACACTAGCACTCCGAGTTAAATTTTTTAGTTTTTTTTGTATTATGGTTAAAAGGTAACAAATCTAAAACACTTTTCGCTTTAAAAATTACATTGATTTCCGCTGCTTTTTTAGTACAAAAATAATTCAATAGACATACGTTTATCAGCGGAGCCATAATTTTGTCGCTATGGCAAAGGAATTCACTCGATTATATTATTCGTGTAAGTAGTACGAGGGATATCTGTTTAGTTTTGCATACAGGGTCATAGAGGACGACCCTAATCAAATGTCATTATTAAAAATAAACCTCCATATTTAGTTAACCTAAATCCAAAACTTCAGTGCGATACGTGTGATGTTGTAGCTACAAAAAATTGTTATAGCTTAGTTATTCGAACTATGGAATTAAATCGAGACCATTTTCCCGCAATAATTTTTACAACTTTCGAAGAAAATTATCTCAACAAGAATGCCTCGCCGAGTTGGTTTCTGTTTTCGGCACTGAAATACCACATCAATTGGCAATTTCTAGTTGATATAGTTAATTCATAAATGGTCTGATAAGTCATAGCGACGATTCATGGACAGGTGCACCAAAAACGTCAGTCACCCTAGAAAACGTCGTGCTGTGCACAAGCTCATCAAGGAAGATCAACATCTAACATATCGTGAGATTGAAGCATTATTGGGGATTTTAAAGCATTGATTCAGAAATTTTGTTCGAAGAGTTGTTTGTAAAAAAATTAGTTTCCCGTTAGATAGCGCATCTGTTGATGTTGAAAAAAATGTTTGGGCGTTCCAAGATGTAGAAAATCCGACCAAAGTAATTCGTTTTCTAATTCCAAGTGTGTCCAAAAAGATGGTCGCGACATTTGTCTCAAAAGCAGCAACAATCCCTGAGCCAGATCAAAGATCTGTTACTGTCGATTAGTATACAACCATATGTTTGCAGGAAGTAATAGCTGAGCTTCGAAAAGCTAATGCCAAACAACTAATCATCTTCCACCAAGTTAATACAAATTTGCATGTAGCTCATAAGACAATGGAATTTTTAGAGCAAGAAATCGTCAAATTGATGGACCATTCTCTCAACAGTCCTGACTTAAGTTTCAACGATTTTTTTTACCTTTCGGGAAATCAAGAACGAACTGCGTGGTCACAGGTTCCAGTCGCCAAAAGAAGCAGTCGACGCCTTATAAGAGGCAATTTTGTCTGTACCAACAAAGAAATAAGAAATAGAGTAACTGCTTCTAGGGTTGGTTTAACCTTCCTGGTGAATACTTTGAAAAACAATAAAATCCCTAATATTTATCTACAGTTTTATTCCAGCTCAATATGCAAAATTTAAAAGACAACTCTCGTAATGACACTTCTGTCAAAATTATTTCATTTTACTGTTGTGACTGAATTAAAAAATGATATATATGACACAAAATCCGTCCAAAGATAATTTGCGTGCCGTTATTAAGTTTTGGCTGCTGAAGACTAATATTAATCAAATGTTTTATAAAATGAAGAATATTATTAGTTAAAACATCTATGATCAAAATCAAGTCTGTATGTCAATTTGCTATAATCTTATCTAACAATGTCAAAGAATTTTGGTGAAATAATTGTCATAAGAATATTTAAAGAAATTTGGAATATCGTGGAATTTAAGATAAGTAGATTTTATCTATCTGATTTATAACAGATAGATTTCACAAAGTAAGTGTAAGAACTATCATTAAAAGTTTTATATAGAGTAGTATTTTTTTTTGAGTTTCAGTATACTAAATAATAATAAATCAGGAACAAGGCAAAGATGAATCTAATACGGAAAAAGCAAGGATTCCAGCATGCAGAATAAATATAAAAAAAGATAAAGATAAAGAAGAAGGAACATTTTCATATTTGTCTCTATGTAATTAAAAAAATAAAGAGAAGAAGATAATTTGAAATTCGAATTAAATTAAATAGGCTAAATTTTTAATATTATATATAATGATTTTCCTAAATTTTAAAATGAAGAAAATATCTTTGTTATTAAACAAACTAAAAAATCTTTCAAAAAGTTGATCAACCTAAAAAAACTAAATTTTTAAATTAAATAACTGTGTATTATTCCATTTTTACTTCATTTCATTAAACTAGATAATACATATACACCAGACTTGAAACAAATAATTTCGGTACTACCGACAATTGAAAAATCCTAATATTTTAGATTTCAAACCATTTACATGCTTATATCTTCAGTTTTCAATGTTTTTTTCTTTAGGAACCTACAAGATATGTAGATACAGGGAGGCAAATAATATTCACTTTTTAAGGTTGTGTTACATTTATTCAACGTGAAAGAGATTATTTTCAAATTAAAGATAAGTAGTAAATGGCTTCTCTCTTTATTGTTTTCAGAACAGATATAATGCCTAAATTATCTGGCGGTTTTGAATTGTACATTATTTAAATCAATTTAATTTGAAGTCTAAACTATCTAGCATGTTCAAAATAACCATCTTTAGACCCTATATTTTTCAAACGAAGATATTTATTGTATTATAAAATCTGGGATATGTTATAATACAAATATTAGATACTTATTGATACATATCTGCTTTGTCTTTAAATTATAATTATAAAATATGAATGAACAAACTTCTCTAAAAATCCTATTTCTGATGGGTTTGAAGATAAAAACTTGAAATTTTGGGTGGTTGTTCAGAATATAGGGGGACAAAAAAAAGTGCATCTTAGACCGCCCCATCGGGTCACACGCTGCCCCCAGCCACCACCGCTCCATTATTTATTTATTTTTTGGTTGATTTTGAAAGAACGCAATTTTCTTGATACCCCTATATAAAAAAAGTAGTTGCTTAAAAGTTTTACATATCAGAAATTATTAACTGCAACATTCCTATGTTATTGTACTCGTATTACGTAAATCAGCTACTGATTGTAGTAGCAACACATTTCAATTGTTCCCACAAAAAGAAATTTATTGGAATTAAATCGGGGGAGCGAGCTGATCATTCAACAGAGCCCCTACATGATATCCAGTATCCGTCAAAAAGATTATCCAAATAATTCCTAATTTCTAAAGAGTAATTTTCAGTTTGTTGGAACTACAATTTCTGCTCCCCTGTTTTATTCAAGTTTCCTTCCAGACACTGTATGATAAAAGGACGTAGTAGCTCTTCCAAAAACTGAACAGATCCAACTAACTCTTGAAAAAACTGAATTTTATAAGAATGCATTTTGTTTAATTTTAATATCTTACGGCAGAGATTTGACACTTCGGATAATTTTATAAATGAAAGCCAATTAAAATCACAATTTCAGTTTTCTTCCCGAATGTGAACCAAAAATGTGTTGATATTAATGAAACACAAAAGTCACAATTTCGACAATTCTGATTTAAAACAAACTATTTCCATGGCTACTTTATGATTTTTTGGAGTTAATAATTTCTTATATCTGAAACCTTTAAAGTAAGTAAAGTAACTAGTTTTTTCACTTAGGAATATAAAAAAAAATTCGTTCTTTCAAAATCACCAAAAAAATACAGAGTGTCATTTAAAGTCTTGGAGTGGGAGTAGCTAGGGACGGCATATTTCCCGACAGGGAAATATGAGATACACTGTTCATTGTTTGAACAACCACCCAAAATTTCGAGTTTTTATCTTCAAAAACGCCAGAAATAATTCAGTATTAAGTTTTCTTCTGGACACATGGTACCTATATATGTTCTTGTTGTCTAGCGCATTAAATTTTTTTTTTATTTATAAAATCTTGTAAAACCAATCCCTAATTTTATTAGAAATACTCATATTTTATATAGTTTTCTAGTTTTAGTTAGATGTTTATTTACTACATTTTTCAGTGTAAATTATCCCTTACAGAGATGTTTAAATACAACTTTCAGGGAAATATCAGAATTTTCAATATCAGATTGTGAACAAATTTAAATGGCAAAATGAAAATGACTAGTTGCAACTACATAGAAATAAAATACTCCATTATACGTTTTTCGAAAACTTTAGTAGAATTAAATATTATAAAGTCAATTTTGAATAGATGAAACTAGTTAAGTATCTAATAAAAAGATTTCAGCTTTCCGTCTTTAAAAGTAACAGGTAAAATATAAAGGGTTATCATAAAAGAGATATAGAAGTACAAAAAAAATGTGGGATACTCGATATACGATATGAAACAAAAATCCATAATTAATGTCGATTTATAATATTTTAAAACAAGATTAAATCCGATGTGTTTCATTTAAAAAGATGTTTTAATAATTAAATACGATCTTCTAATATCCGTTAAGACAAATCAGATATTAAAAAATAAGTTTTTGGAGTAATATACAGAAGATCTACAACTATTTTCTAAGTTCTAAGAATCTAACAGAAGTAACTACTATACATGCCTAATCCTGATTATTTAAAACTAAGCCGAAACTCACCGGTCGACCTAGTGGTTCTCTCTGTTTCAATGAAAATTGTATTCACTTCTTTACCATTACGATCCATTATTGCACTGGCGATAATAAATTTAATAAAATCATATGGATTGTGGGTGCACATACACATTAAATACAAGAAAAAAATATTTACCACGATTTTGGAGATTTTAAATTCGTCATCATCACTGTGCAAATATAGTTGATATAAGTTCAGAAGTAGGTATTGGAATGATTATTGTTAAAAAATAATATTTGAGAAAAAAATATGTTAAATAATTTAATGACAGTCCCTCTTAATATTTAGTAAATTAGAAATTTTGAGTAAAAAACCCGAGTTATCTCAAGAATATATAATGAATTTCTGCCACGAAATCACAAATTATTTTTCACAAATATCAGAAATTATTTTGCAAATTAATTTCATAAATTTAAATATATAAATATATTCCTAAAATATATTAATAATTTTCTTAAACAATTTGAACATAAATATTTCATAGTACACAAAATCAAAATAATCAAATCACAGAACAGTTAGTTGTATAAATAGGAAAATACTAACAGCAATTTTTTCAAAACTCGTTAACTAAGTTGACGTGCTTTCACTAAACAAATGAATATTTGTCCAGGAGGATGAATCGTTGGATTATTATCGACTGAATCGGACTTTAATATTTAATAGAAAATAGCCATAGAAACCACAAATATATACAGAGGTTAAAATCAATTTTAACCTATATTTTTCATTGTCTTATGTCAGGTATCGTTGTTAGTCTTTTTAGTTCATATTGCTGGCTAACTTTTGATATTATACTATGTTAATTTATATAATACTAGGTTTCCTAGTGCAACCTCTTTTCAGTTATATATGATTTGTTTGAAACTTTTCAATAAAATAGAATAACAGACATTAATTTTGACCAGTTTAATAAAATTATATTTTTCACCAAAATTTGTTTTTAATTTAATTAGTACAAAATGAAGGTCCATGAAATAACTTTCATTTAAAAACTATTAACGTTTCATTTTTTCGGATAGATCAAAGATCGGTTGCCAGATCGAATGTTGGATAGATCAGAGTCGGACTTGAAATAGGTACAATATACAAAGTGGGCCAAAAGTCTGGAAACGGCCAATTAACCTTGTAAATTGCTAGTCCAAATTCTACAAAATTTGGGATAAGCCTATTTTGGGATATGGACATTCCAGATTTGACATTTGCAATATTGCTAGATTTGCCGTTTCTCTGATATTATTATTCATTTTAGTTTTTTAAATATATCACCCTGTACATTTAGTCATTTTTACAATCTTCCCTTTAATACGAGTTCAACACTTACGATTTTATGTAGTCTAGAAGGTCTTAAATAAATATAATAGAAGTCTGGCAACGCGTAATTGTATCAATAAATTTTTTAATACAAACTATTTTCAACTACATTAAAACGTAACAATTGAAAGATTACAATATTTTTAAAATAATGATTACTCAATCAAGTGTTCAAAATGTACTCCATTTGTGAGTTGACACCCGAATCGATGGTAGAATTCGTCTACCACATTTTTCCACGATTATCTACAAATGAATCCAGATTCATCTATAATTCGTTGTCTTAGCTCTGCAAGAGTTGCTGGTTTAGTTTTGTAAACTGAATTTTTCAATAAAAATCATCTTGAAATCAGGTGAACGTGGAGGCCATTCAATACTACCTCGTCTACCAATCCATCGTCCGGGAAATATTTCATCTAAATAACGCCGAACATTTACACCAAAATGAACTGGAGCTCCATCTTGCTGAAACCATATCTGATTAAAATTGGTTCAAACAAGTTTCTCAGTGTAAGTACAATTTCATTTCTAAGTAGCATTTCGTATGTATCTGACGTTAATTTTCCTTCGATAAAGAACGGCCCAATTAACTGAGTACCGACTATACCTAACCATACATTTAATTTTGGTGATCTTTGAGTATGGTTTTCACGCATCAAGTGTGGATTTATGTTACTCCAGTACCTTAAATTATGTAGATTTACATTCCCACACAGTCTAAATGTTGGTTCGTCGGAAAAACATATGTTGTCATTTTCAATTTTATCCAACAATCTACGATCGAAGTCATCTTCACTTAATTCTTTCAATAAATAAATTTTGTATTGTTGACATGTATTTCTATGTAATACACGTAAAACTGAAGAATGACCTACATCATATACTTGTGCAATCCTCGTGAGGATGTATGTCGATCTTCAAGGAAACTCTGCATTATATCTAAAGTTTTGTTGTCATTCATAACTCTTTTTGGTCTACCTGATCGGTATCTATCTTTTACTACTCCAGAGTCCTCAAAACGCTTTACAGTTTTTTGTACCGTCGCCTGATGGATAGGAGATCGGTTTGGGGAAGTATCGTTGAACAAGTTGGCTCCTTTTTCATTCATAACCACTTTAGAGAAGCAATTTACCTTCCAGAACTTTTCAAAACACATCAAACTACTGTCAGTTTTATTTAATAATCTAAATGGTTCTAGATTTAAACATTTAAATTTCTTTAAATCTAAATATTTTGCATTGTTTTATTTATTTAAGACCTTCTAGACTACATAAAATCATAAGTGTTACATATGGTTGAACTCGTATTGAAGAGAAGATTCCAAAAATAACTGAATATACAGGGTAATGTATTTTGCAAATGTCAAATCTGGAATCTACGTATCCCAAAATAAGCTTATCCCAAATTTTGTAGAATTCGGACTAGCAATTTACGAGATAATTGGCCGTTTCCAGACTTTTAGTCCACTTTGTCTATCTATTTTATTTTATTTTTAAATTTTGATTATAAAAAATAATATAAATATGGTATGTATTAGTCTGGCTTTAAGAAATCTTAGGATCAAATATCAATAATTCTAAGATATTAAAAGCTTTCTCACCATTTCACGGTTATGTCCCTTGAGAAGATAAAGAGGAATAATAACGTGTTCCTAGTAAGAGTAACATTTTAAAATACGTTTAACGATTCAAAAAGTAACATTCCCAAATAAAAATTAAAAACCGTTCTCTCTAGACTTATCTACCAGATTTATGATACGCTGATGAATCGAAAATTTGCTGTAGCTATTTTCAATAGATTTCATATGACCAACCATAATTCTGGAGTTATTTCAGCAACACTTTCTCTGATGACGTCTAAAACATTTTCTGACAATGAAATTCTTCTTAATTCCCCTTTGATATTGCTTCAAATTAATTCAGTGAGGTAGAACGTACAATTATACGGTGTTATAACGATATGACCAAATGTTTTATCTATCTTATCAACAACGTAATTGGGCTTAAGATTTAAACATATCATTACAGCAAGCAGGTATTTTTTCAAAGGTGTAGGAGGATACGCTACACCTATATTATCTAAAAACGTAGATATTACCTCTTTTCGAGCTTTAGCTATTGAAACCTCACGAGTGGTAGGAGGCATCATCCAAGGTGGCAAATTCGATATTAGTTGTTCACCAAACCATTTTTCAAATAAGCTCGAAGCCATATCTTGATGATAATCAGTAGAGCAATTCGAAATATTCTTTGCCGATAAAAGTAGATAATTCCCACAAATCAATTTTCATTATCAGCGTATAAAATAATAATGTCCTTTCCTCTATTTTGAGGAGCATTTAGGGAACAGCGGGCTGACTCATCACTCCATATTTTCTTCACAACATCATGTGTGTCATACCATCAATGTATACTATAATGACGATCCCAGCTATCCAACTGAAATATTCATTACGGAACATAATAATCCTCTGAGATTTTATAATGGCCTGCTTAATATTTAATTTTCTAAATCTAAATCCTAGAGAGTAGAGAACTTTCCTTATAGCAAGATCAGCCGTATATAAAAATTTGTTCGGTAATAATAATAGAATAAAAATTAGACACTTTTCTCTTAATGTATCTGCCACGGCGTTTTCCATACGGGCCAACGATTTTTGGTTTCTTTTTTTTATAGCGCACTTTTCCTCGTTAGAAATAAACTTTATATTAGAGGTCTTCAATATTTTAGTTAAAACGTGAATGATTTCTATCACTCCAGAGTTAGCCCCGTTATTTTTTATCCTAAGCCGCTGGCAATATATTCTCTATTATTCTTTATGAATGGGGCGCTATCCACGCCTCAAATTTTTGATGATCATCCTAAATTATTGTGCATATTTATAGAAAATCTCGAAACACGAGACAATATATTAATATACACGTTGTCAATTTGAAAACTTCTCGCCCTTAATACCTCCCTTCCAGCAAATAATATGAAAAATCGGAAACATATGTCAATTTTATTTTCAATGGGTTTAGTTTCAATGAATATGTTTAGCCCTCGAGTTTCAACCCCCTTAGAGGGGTAGATATTACCCTTAAAATCTTAATCTTATATAAAATGTGAGCATGTTTCCTAAATTATTGCAGCAATCACTGGTTTTTGAGGTACAATTATAAATATTTCCCAAAATTTCAGGTGCAGCATTATCAAATTTACTTGTTCATTTATATCTTAACTTGTTTAAACTTTAAAATCTTAAAAGCGGTTTTACTTGCAAATGTTTCGAGAGTTTCTAAAAAGAGCACTTAGAATCAGACGACGTAAGTTTCGACTGCGTATTTATAACTTTATGTGATCGAGTTTAACGGATGTTTATTTACTAATAAAGAACACCTTATTTTGTACTAAACTTACAACTATTATTTAACTATTAACAAAAATATCACCACCTTGCTAATATAGACTTTTTCTGTTACACTAAATAGACATTAACTGCTTCCAAATTTATAATTTTTATGAGTTTCAATTTTAGGGATATTAGAATAATTCTGACAAATCACTTTTTTGCAACTTCCTGTGTTTGAGAGTCCTTATAACCCCTGTTTCCTTATTTGCCATGACCTTGTTGATACCTGTATTAAATTTAAAAATTTCTCTAGATGTCTCTCTAAAAATATTTATTAATTTTGACATGTAAATTTTTACGGTCTTTTGCATCTCCCTGTATGGTTGTCCATCAAATATTTAAATTTTTTTAATGTCGTGTTACAAATTATAAACTATAATCAGTATAACATAAAAATGTTTTATCTTCTTACTCGTCGCCACTGTTGTAAGCCGTGAATTAGTTTATAAAGTGCATCCGCAAATTTGGTGAGCTCGCTACGTATCGATATATTATTATCGACTTTTTTGAATACTTGTAATTCGTTTAAAGTAAAAGTTTCAATGCCATGCGGTCAAAAATTATAGACTGTAGGTATTTAATGAAATTGTTTCATCTTCAAAATAGTTTTATTAATAAATCAATAAATATGTTATAAATATAATAATATAATATAAAATAAATAAATCATTTTAGAAATAACTTATTGTCCGGGCTAATGTCCGGTATCATTATAGAGATAGATATGACAATTTCATGTTTTATTATAATGACTTAAATATATAATAATATAAAATATGTGTCAGGTAGGACATCGATTTTGAGTGTAGAATAATTTAAATCCATATCCGACTGCCGCTGCATTCGTCCTTACTGGAATTACAATAGGCCCAGAATTTGTATCTAAAAAATATCAATTAATGTAGTAACAAAAATCTTATGTAAATAAAAAAACATCTACTACTCCGAGTAAAGTATCGACTTTATTAAGCAGAAAAGTTGGGTGTCGCTTCACATTTTAAATTAATTATACGAAAAACGACATATTAACAAAGACGGACAAATAAATTCGACTTTAAACGCTAATTTAAGAAAAATTAGTACCATAGGGGTAATTTTTTATTTTTCTCCTAATCAATTAATTTATTTCAGAAATCTGAATGTTGGTCCGGTCTAAGTTTTTTTTAATAGCAAAATAGTATTTACCCATATCTTTTATTAATTTACGTCACGTACTTATACGTAAAATAGAAAAAAATATATGTCTACATTAATAATATAATTTTACGATTACTGTCATAGTGGTAGAAAAAATATTTTATGCAATTTTTAGTTATTTTTATTTAACGTCGGCCTATTTCTGCTACCGGGGTAATCACCCACGCCGGGAGCACGCTACCCCTAACTAGAAATTTTGCCGAATCCTGAGGTATTCCAACCCGCGGTAGGGATTTTTAACGAGCCCAACATCCATGGACTCGGGACCGACAGTTTAACGTCTCCTCCGAAAGACGGCATATCTCCCTATAATACCTCGTGCTCATTGGTATAGTGCCTGCGAGCTGTGATATGCTACTAGTCGCTGCAGGCTGTACGGGCATATTACGACGGTGTTCGCTGGTGGTCACCCATCCAACTACTAACCGCGATGGACACTGCTTGACTATAGGCGTATCCACTATAGAGCTGGGCCCTTGCCCTTTATTCAATTTCTGTATGATGTTTTATTCGTCATTTCAATGTCGCATTTACCTGCTATTTATCTAAGTTCTAAATCGTAAAAATCTCACTACTTTCATACATTTTTTGCACAAATAACTTTTTTCAAAAAAACATGTGAATTACTACGAAGGGTGTTAGGTAAGTTTTCAAAAAAATAAATATTTATTGTCGAGAATTTGCATGCGTTTGAACAAATTTTCATGCGATTTGAACGCATTAACCATTTCTTCAGGTGTCGAAAAATGATGACCAAACAATTTATTTTCGAAATAAAAAATAATTGGCGGCTAAAACAGCGCTGTGTGGCGACAGACCCATCAATTTCGTGTTTTCAGCACGTAAAATCATTTGTTTGACGCTATGAGTAAGAGCATTGTCGTAATGAAGAATGATTCTTCTTTGACGGTTCGTTTTTCCCATGATACTTATGGCAAACAACTAGTTGTGTACCATTCAGAATTGACGGTTCTACGTTGCTCTAATGGCAAGGTAGCGAGATGTCCGGTTTTTCCGAAGAAACAAGCGACCATTTGCTTGGAAGTGGTTCGTACGCGAACAACTTTTGGTGGATTTGGCTCCTCTTGAAAGACTAAAACAGACGACTGCTGTTTAATGTTGCTATCTTATAGACGTCTTTTGAAGCACCGCGATTGAATTTTTTCATCAAATCTTTTTGACGAATGTTGATGCTTTATTGAATGTATTGTGTCAATCTCAAGGTAAGTCGCATAACGATCTTCCGATCAGCATCAATGCTTTCTGCCACAACAGCCGATTTTGAACATCCTACACGAATTTTGCCCTGGAGCTAAGGACAATCAAAATTGAATGAAGAAAATCAACGAAACATGGTGGCCAGTGATAGTGCTTTATCACCAAAAGTCTAAGTGAATTTATCGGCACAATGCACACGCCAAAAAACATTATTTAATTCCATATTTTTGGCCAAGATGAATTTTTCAAGTGACTGTACACAACACGAATAACACATGAATGACAAAATTTGTTGAATATATAAGCCATTAAACAAGTCAAACTGTCCAATGCTGATGTCAGATTTGACGCATTGAAATTGGTGTTGCCATATCTCAAAACTTATCTACCACCTTACATACTATTATGTCATTTTTCGAACAAAAACCTGAAATTAAAATAGGCAAGAATCACAAAATAAAATTTTGGAATACTTGAAAATAAAATTTTATGATGTGCCAGTTGTTGTGAAAATATTTTTTTATTTATTTAAGCGAAATAAGTGTTTATTCCACAATAACAAATATAATTTCCTGTAAAGATATATTTGGTTCTATCAAATAAATGCTTATAGTTCCAGCCGTAGATACCGATCGCTTCAAGCAATTTAACTTTTTGGTTTAGACTAATTGTCTTGTTTCGCGTAAACAAATGAAATCAGTACTAGGTTCATCTTGCCAAAATAATCTACCTAACAATATATAATAAAACGTATAAAACAATACATCACAATATTTATTTGGATCGCCTTAGTCTACGCAATGAAATAATAAAGCTTATCGCCAGATAAATTTTTTACCTAGCCTGTATACCCGCATTAAACTTTTAGTTTTACACAAACGATTTCTGAGTATGGTCATGTTTTTCCTGTTTTCTTATGTGATTTTTGTGATGTAACTTTTTTTTTATATTAATTTCCCATATTTAATTTACAATCTAAACAATGAGTAGTAAAATATTTTAAATACTAGAGACTAGACATATAGGAATAATAACCCAGTGGTTATTAGGGACAAGACAAGTGTTGACAAGCTAAAATGGAAAGTATTGATAAAATTATTATAAAAAGAAAGACGTAAGGTTAAATACCCTAAATTTAAAGTTAAAAATCACTAATTTAAAAATCTATTGACTAAGTCGTATGGCGTAAATTGTTTAAGTCTACGTCTTGTGATACGTTGCGACACTAGATGCCTTTTAAGCCTATTAGTATAGTTTCACTTAACTTTTTGATGTCTTTTTTAACCGAATTCACATTCAGATCACGAGCGATAGCACTATTAGGCACAAACCATGGAGCATCGGTGACTACTCTAAGGGTTTTTGCTTGAAACCTTTCGATAATTTCTATATTCGAACTTGATGCCGAGCCCCAGAGTTGAACTCCGTATGAAGAGACAGGTTTAACAATAACTTTGTATATCCAGATCTTGTTCTCAAGAGATAGCTTGGAGTTTCGTCCAATAATCCAGTAAAGTCTGTGCAGCATAAGGCTAAGTTGTTTCCTTTTAGCGAAGATGTGTTTTTTCCACGTTAGTCTTCGGTCCAAGTGTATTCCGAGGTATTTTACGTCTTCTCGTTGTGGTATTTCCTTGCCGTTTAGAGTCACAGGTGTGCAATTTCCTCTTCTATTCGTGAAGGTTACATGTACCGTTTTTGTTTCATTGACTTTTATTCTCCACAATTTTAACCAAACTTGTAGACTATCCAGGTTAGATTGTAAAAGTTGAGATGCTATTTGAGGGTCATCGTGCGAAGATAAAATGGCAGTATCGTCGGCAAATGTGGCCGTTAAGGCGTTGTTAGATATAGGCAAGTCCGACGTGTTTAGTAGGTAAAGAAGAGGACCCAGAACACTTCCCTGTGGAACTCCAGCGTTTATGGGATGGAGCTTCGAGTATTCATGTCGGCATTTAACAAAGAATTGTCGGTCTTGTAAATAGGATTTAAGGATGAGGAAGGGGTTAAGTGGAAAGAGCTTCTTAATTTTATTCAACAGTCCAATGTGCCAGACTTTATCGAAAGCCTGGCTCACATCCAAGAACGTGGCAGAACAGTACATTTTATCCTCCAGACATTGCATTATTTTGTTAGTGACCCGTTGGACCTGATCAACAGTGGCGTGCTCTCTTGAAAACCAAATTGATGTTATGGGATTAAGTTATTATCTTTGATGACTGTTTCTAGTTTAGTTTTCAGTATCTTTTCTAGTATTTTGGATAGGATAGGGAGCAAGCTTATTGGCCTGTAAGAAGTTATATCTTCGGTTGGTTTACCAGGTTTGGGGATTAAGATGATCTGGACCACTTTCCATTGGATTGGAAAATAACCCAGCCTCACAATTGCATTGTAAATGAAAACTATCAGGTTCACTGCGCATTGAGGTAGTTCGAGGAGGACTCTGATATTTATCAAGTCGTATCCTGGTGATTTCTTGGAGTTGAAGTCTTTGATTGCTTTCAGGACTTGATTTCTATATATTTTTGTTAGTGGTAGTTCTAACTGATACGGGAGTCCGATTGGTTGTTTGACCTCTTCTTCATGACCATCTATTGTTGAAGGATTTGGCTGGAAGACCTTTTCCAGGTGGTCAGCAAAAGTATTCGCTTTTGTTATGTCGTGTGTCTAATATGGAAATGAAAGAATATCGATGTAGAAACAGTTACCAAGTCAACAAATATTTATCTGCTTGTTGTAAAAAATTGGTAAAGAACGTTTATAAGGGTAAATTTTAATATCTTATTTTTTCGTAAAAAGAAAAATCTGTATCCAGAAACACATTTAATTAGGCGGAAAATGTTTATGTTTATTGTTCGAGTGATAATGATAATGATAGGATTTGTAGAATACAAATCCAAAATTATCCGCTTCAGTCCTGTCTCTCATTAGTTACGAAGTTAATAGAGTAATTTCAGAAGCTTGGCAAAAACTCTATACGCCGTGATAAAAAGATAGAAACTTCATTCAAAAAATTATAGGAAAATGTTACCCCGTTAGTGCTGGGCGACCTGGGCGAAAATAGCAGTAGCAGCGTAAATAGCGATGATGAATAAAATATATGTATTTTTATATATTTAATAACCTATATTTTAAGTTCATATTATTTGTATATTTTATTAATATTTTTGACAAGCTCATATTTGAAGCATAAGACATTTTTAAACACGCCAATTGATAAAGTTATCTCCTTGAAAAAAATCTCAAAGCGAATAATGTTATAAATTGCCATTTCTAAACTAGGATAAAGTGTGAAGATAGATTTACAGGCAATAAATATTATTTTTAATATTCATTAAATATAAATAAAACTAAAATGATAAATTAGGTATTAAGTCTTAAGCGCCCATTAACTGTATTTATTAATGATTTCTACTTAAAAATGAGTAAGGTAATGACATTTTAATCTTATTGTTAATTAATTCTTCAATTAATACTGGTAATTCATCTCCTGAAACTAACAGAGCCACAAAATTAAAGTACAGTAATTTTGTTTGTTATTTACTAATGATTAACAAGAAATGAAGATTGTAGGCCCTTCACGCAGTATTTTGAATACGGCGCTGTGCTAACAGCAGGAGGAACTCATTGTAAACACATTAAGTTCTTAACTTTCGCAAGGTCAAATCCAAATAGTTCTTAGTTCAACCGTTTTATATTACCATATAAGAAACATTCTACAGATATAATAATTATTTATATATCAAGTCAGTAAAGTGACTCGCCAGTTATTCGGTTCGCTATCTCGGCTCATCTCTGGGCTAATAATTTCAGACTCGTTCGATAAAGATACTTTACTGACGTGGATATACACCTTCATCGGCAATCATAAAAATTTATGATTACTTTCTGTAAATAATTAATGAAAATTTTTTTAATGTTGGCCAACCATCAAGGTACGGCCCACGCTTCAGTCTATTTAACTACATAAAGTGATTAATGCTGCAAATCGCTATGATAATCCGTAGTTTTATTAACGGTTTGCGATAAAAATTATCTACAATTTTCATCTAGCATTTTTTTTATCTGTAATAACATATCTGATCATAGTGCAGGTAATGTACTTAATGTAGGATGTAATTTTTTACCTGTAACAGGAGCATTCAGATTCAAATTCATGGTGACTGACCCATCATTAAATTTGTAACCACACAGTCTGGTAGTGTCAATACCAATATAATCATTGGGACAATCAATTATATCTATTCCTGCAGTTCTAAGAGGTACCGTTGAAATGCCATCTGAAAAATGGTAAAGGGCTAAATAAGCATATTCAAAATAAAAATATTAAAAGGTAAATTTTGGATATTGAACTTTAATCAATATAGATGAATAATTTTATAATTTTAGTTATAGTACAGAAAATGCTTTTTTTTGGAACGAATACCAAACGACGCACCACCGATAACCGGCAATCGTATGAGCCTCAAAGTAACATTTATGGTTTCCACCTAGTATTAAGTACTAATATTAAATAAACTAAAAAAACCTAAGAAATATCAATAGATTTTCATTCTCAGAAATACCGTGGGTAAAAAAATATTATTTTAAATTTATTTAAAGATGCTTAATTTTTGAAATACAAAGTCCTAATGTTAATAAATAATAAAAATTATTTTCTTATAAGTAAAATGCCGAATAACATGATTTTTTCTTAAAAGTCCGAAGTAGAAAAATATTTTAATATTTTTTTACGCATATATAAAATTTATTATTACTGCTATTGTGATAAATAAAACAGTTAATATATAGTTATATTTCTATGTGAGACATGGGGTTAAAATATTTTTAAATAAAAAATGCACATTGGAAAGCAATATACATCTAAAATGAATGTATTTGCTTTTTATTCCTATCAAAATGAAACATTACCTTGGAATTGAGTTTTTTATTGGATAATTCTAATGCTCTACCTTTATACTCTGTATGTGTGTAATTAAGCTTTTAAGGTGTTTCTACCCTATTTGTTTTGAATTTTTGAGAAGTATAACCTATTAAGCGTTATCAGTTCCGTTATCCGGACACCCTGTATTATTATATAGTGAATGTTTGTTTTTTACTTTGAATTATGGAAACGGTAGGTCGTGTAAAGCTTTTTTTATGGCACTTGGCCATACAGCCATACACTATGTTTCTAATATTTTCATTTACATATTTTTCTACACACTCCCGTTCATACCACACCCATGGCCACGTCGGGATTCAAACCCGGGACCCCGGAGACCGAATGTCGGTTTTCTGATCATTCGACCACCGGGGTCGGCGTATTGAATAAAAAGAAAGTGTGATTCGATATAACATTTAAAAACAGTATTTTTGAAAGGCATAATAAGAGTTACAATGGAGACATTATCACCTACATAAAATCAGTAGGTTGGTTGACGAACTAGAGGAAGTCTTCGACAAGAGGAGGATACACAATGGGCCAAATGTGGTCTAAGTGCTATGGAACTTCCACCATCCCCATGCTACAGAATGGTATATAAAGAAAATAAGTAAAAATGAGAAATTGTAAACAAAATTAAGGAAGAGTTCAATTTGGCTAGGTACATGCAGGTGCATATAAACTTCTTTGCTCTACTGTTACAATCCGTATTCTAATACTTCTTCCAATAGTCGTTCTTTCAAGTCTTCATATTCACTATCAATCGCCTTTAAATGTAATGAATTTGTTACCGCCACTGATATGAAATTGCTCAATTTTCCTATACTCTTCTTCGATTTTTTGTCAGCTTATCCGCACATTTCTTCCAATTTTCTTTTGTGATTTTGGAGGCTTCATCTTTGGTCATTTCAACCACTTTCTTGTCAAATTTCGGAAAGCAATTTTTCCGACGAACTCGCTTCTTTAGCTGACGCCATATAAGTTCAATTGGATTGAAGATACAGAAATAGGGAGGTAATCTTAAAAATCTCGTGGCCATATTTTTCTGAAAATGTCTCTAAAGTGTAGCTTTTTTGGAACTCTTTTGTTCTAAATATTTCCAGCAATTGATCGTTTGCATATTTTTCTTCGTAAAACACATCGTTTTCCATCGAAAATATTTCAATTTCTTTTTTCTTGCTTGCTATTATAGGAATTTTCCTCAACTGCCGTGAGTGAAAAGAAGCGTTATTCATGACTATGACACTATTTGCAGGTAGGTTTGGAATCAATGACTTCTCGAATAATTCTTCAAAAATATTAGATTCCATAGGTGGTAATTTCCATTGCAGTGACTTATTTCCTTTCCACATAATTTTAATCCATTTGGTATCTATCCATCAACTCCACCACAGCTAGCAATAATCAGCCGTGAACTTTTATTCACAGGCATTTGGGGTATAAATCTAGCTGATACATCTGCCCATCATTTTTTCACTGTGTTATGGGTATCGTACCAAATTTCATCCAAAGAACAAATCGGTCTGTTTTCCTATCTATATTTTGGTATTTTCTCCAGGTAGATATTACGTAGTTTATTTATTCTTCTATTCTGTAAAATTACCTGTCTTTTACTTATTGCTTATTTTGTACCCATCTTTGTAGCATTTTATCACAGAATTTTACATCTTGACCTGTATTTTTTAACTTCATCAATATGACTTTTATTGTCGGTATTTCATTGTTTCTATCACAATCATATATTGTTGTTTTGAACTTTTCCGCCAATGGCGGATATACAGCTTTTGATATTCCAAAATCGTAATGTTTTTACTCCTATAAGGTCCATTTCTTATAACTTTTTAAATAAAAGAATAAGGGACTCCTGTTAAGTCCGACGTTATTCTTAATAGAATCTGTTTTTCATGACTATATATTTTTTGTAGATTTTTATATACATTGAAACTAATTTGATGGGCTGTTTCATTCAAATATTTACGTATCGTCTTACTTGGACCTGATTGGTCAATTTCATTATCACTATCACTGTAACTAACATTTACACATACATTTCCATTAACACCACCGTTTTCAGTAAATTCGCTCTTCCACGGTCGGCAAATTATTCAAGGTTTATTCCCGAAAGAGTCAACGTGGATTTTTGACGAAAACTGGTCAGAATAAATTCGCGTCTAACATGCGTCAAGAAATTTAGAATCGGTGATAAACACATCATTTTCTTACAATTAAGTTGGAAAGTAGGATAAAATTTGGAAAAACAAAGGAATGCAATATTCAAATATTTTTTTGTTCAAATATTAAGTTATGAATTTTTATAATATTAAATACTTGAAATAACAAATAAAAAATTAAAATAAAACATTAAATATGTGTAACTCTTGAACCCCGACTAAGGCCTTATCCTTTCACTCTGTTCCTCACTGCTCTTATATGTATTACTGCAATTATATTACTGCTAAGCCTTCCCTTTTTTACTGACATCTCTTATAATCCTTTAAAACCGGCCTGTCGTCGCGTAAATCTCTTTAATACAGGCAAATAATCCGAAAGTTAGTACTCAATGACTGCTGAAATTGTATTAGATTAGATTATTCAGAGGACCTGTTTCATTATATTACCAAATACTGACCTCGGTGGTCCTGGGTTCGAATCCTGGCGTGGGCATGAATGTAATATGAACCTGTGTGATCATTCAGTATGAATGTATCAATTTTGAAAAATCACAAACATAGCGCGTGGCTGAGTGGATAAATTCCCAATGCCATTAAAAAAAATATCAAATACCGGGGATGTAATATAAAAGACTGTACTTACTATCAAATGCAATTGTTTGAGATGAGAAATCTATTTTTTTATTGTGGTATAAGTTTTTGTTTCAGACGTTTCTTTTTGTTACTCTTTGATATTTTCAATGAAAACATCTAAACCCCAAATTTTATATTCGGTTCAAAACCTAATTTCAGTAAGGTGGATAATTATTTCTCATTTTAGTATCCCGAAAAGCTATGAATGACAAAAGATACTTCGTGACTTGCTTTTAATATCAAGAAAGAATAAGTTTTTATAACATGTTTGTCACACTTGAGTGATGGTTCTTTTTATTTAGAAAAGGTTATTCATTTACTTAGTATTTGAAGCTAAATGTCATACACGGCGATGAAAAAATAATAAATATTTTATAGAATTATGTTTTAATGTTTTAAATCCGCCTATGTGTAATACAAAATGTGCTCAGATGATATTCGCATTACTGTTTCCATAATATAAGGTTTTTACAAAGTTACTTTAATCGTATCATCATATCAAAGAGGTGATTATAAATTCAGTTTTTTAATAATGAATGAAGCAATTTTTAATAGCTATAAGTAATATAACAAAAATTATTGTTAACTAATATTTAAAACCAATTATACTTGGCTTATTAAAAATGTATTTATAAGTTCATTAATAATTTTGTATGCTTCTAAATACGGCAAAGTGGAAATACAATTTATTTTGAATAGTTAAAAATTGTATCTTCATTTGCGTGCCTTAAATTGGAATTAAATATTAATTTAGATGGATTTAAAACTAACTTTTCATAAATATTCATTTATAGACTACTATAGCAATTATAAATGACGTAAAAATACACGTACTCACGAAATTTACCAAATTGAAAGGATATTCCACGCCATTCCTTACATTAGTGTAGGTGATTGAACAATATCCAGGAGCTTTTTGAATACATATAGCATAGTTTAAATTATTCTGAAAAAAATTAACTTATTTGTTAAAATCTTACAAATTAATGATAAATTTGTTAGATAACCTCAAACAAAAAAGTCTTAACAGATTAAAAATTCTAGAAAACAACTATTACTAATATTCCTATATTTACTTACAAAATAACCTGGTACACTTCTGTTAAGCATTAATGATTGATCATAGTTGAAAGAAGATATAGTGCCTGTAACTCCATTGTAAATCTGTAGACAATTGTCTGGAAGACAAACATCTGTATACTGACAAATTCGAACTCTGAATTTCTTTTTATAAGCTACCGTGGATAAAACCATTATTTTTAGTGGACCAGCAGATTGAGATACGTCCACATAAACTAAAAAAAGAGTCCAAAGTGAATTTTTGATTAAAGACACTTTTTTCCGGTATTTTAACTGTGGTCTTTTAACCCCCATCAGATGTACGATTCATCCAAAAGAAAATTTGATAGCAAGAGCATCTTCTAAGATGTCATGTTAACGCAATGCTTTGAATTTTAATATTTGGCCTAAATTTATTTATTAAATAATAAAAAATAAAACATATCTTGTTAAAATGAAACAAAAGTTGAGTGCCAGTTTTAAACTTCGCCACAAAACAAGTAGAATTGCAAATATGAGTTCAATGATCAACCCAAAACCATCATGAAAGGAACAGTTCCACTTTTGTTACGTTAAATACTAGGTCACTTCTTTCTGTGTCCTGGGATCAGTCTAACAAAAATGTTTGAAACATTTTCGGTCACCGAAGAGCGAATCCGAGTTTTTACTTAGTTTGCGAAATTTGACTATAGAAGTAAAGGCCACGGACACTACCTTTACTGATATTATTGAAAGAATAGTTATTAATAATAAATTTTATCATGCACAAATAAAAACTATTTAAAATAAAGAAGAAAGCAAAAAAAAAGAATACAATAATCTCAGACCCTACACAATCAATAATATTGACAATATTTAACTTCAATATTTTTCATGAATATCCCTTCCACGATCATAATATTATCAATATTTTACATAAATATCTCTATTTTCTGTACGATGAACATGAAGAGGAGATGAGAGCTTGCTTGGCCGTAATTTTGGCTGTAACATTATAACGTTGCGTAGGTCGATGTTGGATAAAGCAATGGCCGAAAAAACGTAATGAATATTCACATATTATGCTACTGAAAAAAATTTGTGTAATGAAAGAGATAACTACAAAATTTCCTCTGTACCGTTACCAGACCTTTTGGAATTGACTATTTTTTTTAACTCTTTCCGATAATTTTTTCGTATATTTAATGGCTGAGCATTCGCCTTTATTAGCTTGAAAAAAGGGAGAATTTTCTTCCAAGAATTGGCTTTCTACGCTTTCCATCGTAGTAAATTTCAACGATATTGGCGACCACATACAGCAAGGGCGACGCAAGAAAAAATTCTTTAACTTGGACGGGCAATTCTATTATTAACCCAGGATCCACTCATTAGGGACGTTGGACCATATCCGAGGCAAATCGGTTTTTTATCCAAAGATCAAAGACATTAGCGCCAATGTTGGCTATTGCGGCCATACATTGGCATTCTATTCAGTAGATGTTTAGCAACGAAGGGCTGTGGATCGTTTAGTAGTATTAGCGAAAATGAGTCAAGAGCATTGAACGCAACACCGACTGCTACTGCGCATCAGACATCTTAACGTTGGTTCTACATGCAGGTAACCTTTGACCCCAACGTGTGGACTATTCAAGAAAAACAAGCCAACGTTGTAACCAGCATTGGCGCCAATATTCGTTACCATGTGTGCATCCGTCCTTACACCCGGTCACACATTAGGGACAACGTCGACTCGCCCAATGTGTGTATCGGTGAAATTTGAGTGGAGATGGCCCAGGCTGTAACGTTGTACCGTATCCGAAGCGAGTCGGTTTTTTCGTCAAAGATCAAAGACTTTGGCGCCAAAGTTGGATATCGCGGCCACACATTAGCATTCTATTCAGTCGACGTTCAGCAACAAAGGGATGAGTATCGTTTAGTTTAGTATTAGCGAAAATAAGTCAAGAGCAATGGACGAACCGACTGCTACTGCGCATGTCAACGTTGGGTCTACACGTAGGCAACTGACGTTGGCTTCAATGTGTGGGCGCTTCAAGAAAAACAAGCCAACTTTCGAACGAAATTTGGTGCGAATATTCGTTCTAATGTGTGGATCTGGCCTTAGGCGTAGTACGAATTCTCGCAGGGTCGTATTGGGCCCGCCTTACCTTATTACAAAAATTCATATTAAGAAAGATGCAGAGTGTTATGTTTTTTATGTATTTTTCCTTATAACTTATGGGTCATTTGGAATTTAATATTAAAAACTAATTAAAAGCCATTACAAGGTAATATTAGGTACCTACTTACATCACCTATCCAAACATTTTAAAAAGTATTTAAACACAATGGAGTTTATTCTAATCCTTAATCTTAGTCTTAATGAGACGTAAATCGATGTAAATAAATGGTAGGTATTAAATCATAATCGATTTTCAAAAAGAATAGTAGTAATTATTATAATTTCTGTAGTCCACCTTTAGTTTTACCTGTTTACTGTTCACCGGCCAGTATCGCATTATTTTGGTGATTTATGGGTGGGAAATTTTTTTTACCATGGAATGGGTAATTCGTTATTTAGTAGTTTTATAATATCTGAGAAAAACAATGGATTTCTTAGAAGCCATAGAAAAAATAACTTATTTATATTACTACGACAGTCCTTATTAATAGAAAAAAATACGCAATTCCTGTTTAAAGTGACTCTTTTCACTCATTGAATTGATAGACCAGTCCGTTTAAGAAGTTCCAATTTTAAACACTTGTTGCATAAACAACTATTATGGAATTTACAATTTATAACGAATTTAATGTTTGGTTTTTTTCAGTAAAAAAGTACAGGTCCGTTAGAAAATAAAAGTTGAGTGTAGTCCCTGAAGAAGCAAAACGTCTTAATCATGTTAGATGTAAAAAATATATTAAGCCTATTAAAGTGGTTCTAAGTTATCAAAAAAATTATATTTTAGTTATAACAAGCTAGATTACGAAACTGTATATATATACATATATATATATATATATATATGTATTTATATTTATACTTACTAGATTGTCCAGTATTATAACCGCATATGACAGGTACTATGCTATTTGTACTGTAACCTGTTATTACCAATCGTTCTATAATACAAGTTCCGTTTGTAGGTCCTGCTAACTGAAATTAATAAGTATAAATGTTCATCATATTTAATAGTTTACAAATAATGTGATACAAGGGGAGTAAGTTTTAATTTGAAGAAAAAAGCTTTTAACTATATAACTAATAAGTTGTAAGCAATTTTGTGAAAAAGTTTGTAATGTACGAATTCTTTCTAAAGAAAGTTAAGTTTAACTATAACACAATAAATAAAAAAGAAAAGAGATATTAAGGTTTGCTTTTCCTATTTATTTATTTGATTTCATATCTTATTCTATTATGAACTTCTCTTAAATATATTAAGTATATACGTTTAGGCTAAAGCATGAATAAATGGTAATATTGGGCCTAACCAATCCTAATTGGTTAGTTGAGGTTAGCTTAGGTTACGTGAGGTCAGGTTAGCTTAGGTTTTAGTTAGTTTTAGTCGGTTAAAGATAGAGGCGTTAAGAAGGCTAAAACTAACTAAAACCTAACTTAACTTAACATCACCTAACCCAATCTAACCTAAACTATATAACTAGGATTGGTTAGACTCACTTTTAGTCGCTTAAAGGTGGAAACGTTGATACTTTTAGGGGTTCAACCGACTAGGTTTGGTTATACCCAGCTTTAATCGGTTAAACCTAGGTTTACGCCTCATTATTGCTTTAACCTTAACATATACGCTGTGCAATACGAAATTAAAATTAGTCTTACTAAATTTACCTCTAAGTCGAGAAAATCAATCTTCATTTTCTTAACATCGTCGCTTATTTTATAAACACTAAATATACAAGAAAGGGCAGTATCTTCACTTTGCCTGCCGTATTCTATATTGAATTTGTTAGAAGGATTATTATTGAACAAATACCAGTCCCATCTTGGATCGGGAGTAGGTGAGGGGTTAACTGTTGTAGGTGGTGCTAACGTAGTAGGCACAATTACACCTCCTCCTGCAGGATAAAAGTCAGGATAATTCGGGCTTTGAAAATAACTGCAGTTTTGGGCTGCGGTGCCACCACAAGTACCTGTGACTAAAAATTATACATCAAAATAGTAGATATACAGAGTATATATTAAACATTTTTTTATAATTACCAGCAGAAAATTCTGCAATTACTTTTGAGTATTCAAGACAGTTTGTCATAAAGGCCTAATACATATAAAAAATAAAACCTACCCAATTTACATTTAGAAAAAAATATGCTGAAATAAAGATGATTGTAAACGGAATAAGCAGACATACACAGAGTGTATCGCGATAATGGGCCGTTAACCTGTGGGTCAACCAAACGGAATAAATTAATTACTTCAATTATTGTCTACATTTATAAAAAAATCCTGAAACACGTCAATTTTAAATTATGGAATTACATTATGCAATAAAAAAATTTCATCCCGACAATGAACCCCCCTTCGAGTGACAATTGAAACCACCAAATTTTTAAATGGGATGTAGGGGCTTGTTATACATAATTTGAAAGATATTTTCTTCTCTATTCAAAAATGTTATTGCTTTAAAATGTATTGCAAAAACTAAAATTAAAAAAAAATAAAATCGTCTGATTCATGAATTTCGCTACAGCACACTAAAACTTAATAAGTAATATCGATTATTGTTTGATAATGAAAAAGTAAGCACAAACCATTTCAGTGTTCTTTTTGGGCAGTATCAATTTAAAAAAAGACATAAAAAATTACCACGGCAATGTAAGTTTAGTTTAAAACGTCTTAGTAAATTGTTAAGTGATTATAACTGTATCACAGTAGTTGGAAACCATGTCACTGGCCTCTTTTTCATTGATGACAATTTGAATGAAGATAATTATTTACTACTGCCCCAAAATCATGTCGTGCCAACTTTGCCAAATTTATATCCTGAACCAGCAAACCCACAATTCCAGGGAATATGATAAGGTTTCAGCAAAGTGGAGCACTGTGACATTATCGATTGAATGTCAGCCGGCACCTCTACTTAATATTTCCAAATGGGTGGATAGAGAGGCCAGCACGATTACCTGATCTTAGACTATTATACTTCTTCTTATGGGCATATGTAAAAATTATGATATACAAAACTAAAGCACTCGACTTATCTGACTTTAAGAAAAAGAATAACGCTTGGCATTAGATCACTCATGCTTCAGATGTTGAATAACGTTAGAAGACATTTTTATTTAAGATTAGGTTATTACCAAGTAATTCACGGCGAACATTTTGAACATGTTCTACATTAACATTAATGTTTTTTTTTGTTTATGAATTATCAAGAACTAACTGAGCGATATTACTTATTAAGTTTTTAGTTTTATTTTATTTAGTATTGTAGCAAATTTCGTCCATCAGATGAATTTATCACTCTAAGAGGGATCAATGTATGGGTGAAATTTTTCGTCATTTCATAATCTATAATTAATATGTTTCGGGATTTTTTATACATGCACAATAATTAATATAATGAATTCATTCCATTTTTGTGTAGTTGAAAACACGGATGCAAACGTTTTTTTAAAATATTTTTGAATTCCAATTAAAATTTTAGGATAGTTTTGTATACGATGAAAATTTCTGATACAAATACTTCAGTCTATTTTGCGACTATTACTGAAATGTAAAGGGTTTTAGTGATTTTTGAAAATCCATCCACAATCTTTTATGCTTAATAAACACTTTTACAATTTCCTGAAAATAATTTTTGAATATATTATACAGGTTGTTTCAAATATGAGACTTATTTTGTAGATATTCAAATCCAAGATATACAAACTATTTTTTTAAATGAAATATCCTCTAATTTATATTTCTGGATTGCTTAAAATATTCATTTTATGTAACATTCCCATATAAATCAAATAGTTTTTTTAATAAGCAATGCTTTAGATTCTTCGGACACAAAAATCTTCAAATGAAATAAGTAATTGCCAGGAAGTAACTATTTACTTAGATATTAATGGACTGAGAAAATGTTTTCTATAACTTTTAGTTTCAAAACGTACTAAACTGAATTATTATATATCTTTAAAATATGATACTTTAAATATTTATATTTTTTAATTATTTCAAGTTGTCAACAATGAATATTTTTTTAAAATTGATATATAGGATATTTATCAAAATTATACTAGTCAGTTCTAAACAAATTTTATTTATACGAGGAACGTCTTTTTAGTTTTTCATACAGAGACATACCAGGACGCCACTAATCAAATGCCACTATTAAAAAAAAAGCTGATCGTGTGTTTGGGTGTTCCAAGGTAAAGAAAATCCAACAAAAGTCATTCGTTTTTGGAGTTCAAGTGTGTCCAAAAATATGGTCGCGACATTTGTCTTGAAAGCAGGTCGTGCCTCTGCTAGATCAAAGAAACATTACTGCCAATTGGTATACAAACATTGTTTTCCGGAAGTAATCGCTGAGCTTCGAAAAACCAACCCAGAACGACGAACCATTCTTTACCAAGACAATGCAAGTTTGCACGCAGCTCGCAAGACAATTGAGTTTTTAGAGAAAAAGACCTCGGAGTCCTCTTTAAGCAGGCTGCTTGCGGAACGGAATGGAATGGAACGGAAGGGAAATTTTCAAAAGCATATAAATAAGTTAAGAGTCCGCACACTACCATGGATCGGAACAGCTCGGAATGGATCGGAACAGAATGGAATCTGGAATCGTTGGAATTGCTACTGAGCGAATTTATCCGATGTTCCGCAGTACCTCGACTATGGTTCATGTTGTTTGCTGAACGAAAAAGAAAAAATAGCAAGTATATCTTTTCGAAATGTAGTATCTTGTTTTTGAATATCTATAAATCATAGAATTTTTCGCTAGACACTTAGAAGTACTAATTTTTTATCGTCGTCTAAGAAGTCTGGAAATAGATGATGAAGTTTTCCATGTTCATGTCTTTTCAGGTTAATTTAATGGACCCACTTTCATTTTTTTCTTTTTTGATCGGCTTCGGGAAATTTCTTGGATAAATTTGTATTACTATAGCTTCATAGTTAGTATTTGTTGTTCATTTGCAATGGACACTTCAGACGAAGAAAAAAAATGTAAGTGGATCCATGAAATTAACCTGAAAAGACATGAAAGACATTTGGAAAGTTGTACTTGCTACTAACTTCTTTTTTTCTTTTTCGTGCATAAAAAAATATGAACTATAGTCTGAGTACTGCGGAACATCGGATAAATTTGCTCAGTGAGCAATCCCAACGATTCCGTTCCGTTCCATTCCGAGCTGATCCGATCCATCATAGTGTGCAGACTCTAACTTAGTCATATGCTTTTGAATATTTCCGTTCCACGATAATGTGCAGCCTGCTGTACAGTCTCAACGATTGTTTTACCTTTCCAAAAATCAAAAACGATCTACATGGCCACAATTTCCAGTCTCCAGAAAAACTAGTGAACGTCTTCAAAAACGCAATTTTGACTCTACCAACAAAGGAATAGAATTACTGCTTCCAGCGTTGGCTTAAGCTAATGCAAAAGTGCATTAATCTTCATAAAGAATAAATCAAATAACAATAAAGTCCATAAAACCTATTTACTGTTTTATCCAAGTTCTATATACAAAACTAATAAAACAACCCTCGTATTAGTACAATATTCGATATTGCAAGCGTCACAAAAAAGGTTTGTATGATGATTTGATGATTTTAAATTTACAAACACATCATGAACAAAGTTTGCGCTCTACTATTTTTATTTATTATTACAGAAATATCCCACCCTATTATCTTTGATCGATCGGTATGCGCTCTTTTGTAATATAATTTTAAACGTTATTAAATTATCGACGTTGTTGTAAGAGTAAAGGAAAGTCTGTGAGATTTTGCTTATATGCGATTTAAACATTCTCCTGCTAATTACATTTAAACTGAGTTTATTGTTTGCTCTTTTACAACATTTTTGAAAAAAGCGAGGGATTGTAATAAGTCCTATAATACCACACGTCACCGACCTACCCATTGATCGTATATATAAAATCAATAGTTTAATCATGGAGAACTTGACATTTTTTTTTAATAATATCATTTATTTATATCTAAAAAGAGGATTACCGAGATAATATTTGTTTAAAAAAATATAATAACTTGGCAAAAAATGTTTAAAGTTTCGCGCGTTCTGGAAGTATTTCAAACGACCTTGAAGCTCGCTTAGTCGTGTGACGTCATATGGCAACAGTTTGCTTGCCTGATTCAGTCATAGTATATTATAATATGGGCACAAACCACAAGCAAACTAAAATGTTTAACCACAAAATCAAAGAAAAGAATCGGAAAAATACACAAACACGTTGTAAACAAAGCTACAATTGCATCTAACCGCTGCGCTCTATCACTTCGTGGTATATGACGTCGTACCTAATAGCGGGGTGTTTACGGGCGCTTAGAATAATTTGAATTTAATAGCATTTTAAATGCTTTATATTGGCAAATTTAATTAGTTTTTTTGCTGTAACATGTTTTCTGACAACGTGTACTTATTATCTGTAATAATTTTTTCCTATTTAAATTTTGTATCAAGTTCTCTATTGTCATCATCAAATGGGGATTGTTCGGTTTGTTGGAAGTGTATAAATAAAATAATAAAAAGTGTCAAGGCAATATCATCATGGAGAACAACAGAATTATTAAAGAAGTCGATCGAACTCTTAGTGTAGAAATTTATACAGGGTGACGCATTAGTGTAGCAAAATTCGATTAATCCGCTATTATTGAAATTAAGAAAAAAAAGTAATCACTAAAAGTGTAGGCAGTCTTGAGATTCACATTTTAAAATTAATCCCAAATATACAGGGTGTTCAGAAACCAAAGTTCCTTTTTTTTAAATGGAATACCCCGTACGTTTTTACATTTTTATAAACCTCTTGAGGAGCTGATTTCAACGATGTATCACACTTTATGTCTATTATGTTTAATAAAGGATCTACAGCCACCTGAAAATCACATTTTTTTTTTAATTAAATATCTGTAGCAGCTAAATCGTTAAAAATAAAAAAATCAGATGGGATTTCAAATTTTTGATCACCCTGTATCAAATATTTTTTTATGTCATAGCATAGAGCTTGAAAAGTTAGGATAGGGACATGTAAGCCGTTTTTATTGATTTTCAACGTTTTGATCTAGATCAGTGTTTCTTAACCTGTGGTCCGCGGACCCCCGGGGGTCCGCGAACATATGGATGGGGGTCCGCAGTCTTATCTATAGACCATTTAACAATCATAAATAAATACCACCAAAAGTCTTGTAATCGCTACGCACGCCATGCTACTAAGTAACACGGCGAACGTGAGCCAACAGGCCCTTAACGAGCTGAACTTGGGACTACAAGGGAGAGATAACAACATCTTTCAAGTTGAAGAAAAAATAGAAACGATGCTTAAAAAGCTTGACCTTTGGACTAATCGTACAATTCAAAAAAACCATAATAACTTTCCTACACTGGCAGCGTTTTTGGAATCCTCTGGTGGAGCAATGTTGCCAACACAAGTAAAAGGCGAAATAATTAAACACCTCCGCGATTTGATGTCTTCGTTTCGGGATTTTCCAGTACCTGATAAAAATAAAAATTGGATAGCAGACCCTTTCAATACTGATGTGACTGATGTCAGTGGCTTAACAACGGTACACGAAAATCAATTAATAGAAATATCCTGTGACTCAGCTTTGAAGCGTAATTTCAAAGAATCCTCTTTATCAAATTTTTGGGTGAATGTAAAAAAAGATTATAAGGAAATATCAGAAGAAGCACTCAAACATTTACTGCTTTTCTCAACCACATACCTCTGTGAAAAGGCATTCTCTGCTCTTGTGTATACTAAAAACAAATACAGAAACAGATTACAATTAGAATCCGATTTGAGACTACAACTCAGTAGTAACATCAACCCAAATATCATTAATTTAGTTGCAAAAAAGTAGCACCAACCTTCACATTAACCTATTTTATATGAAAAAGTATATTTTTTTATAATTTGTAGTACTAAAATGAATGGTCCGAAATTTATTGCTGCTTTTTTTATTAAGGGGGTCCTTATGTGCTTGATTTCCTAAGGAAGGGGTCCGTGGACAAAAAAGGTTAAGAAACGCTGATCTAGATCCTTTATTAAAAATAATAGACATAAAGTATGATACATCGTTGAAATTAGCTCGGCAAGGAGTTTATAAAAATGTAAAAATATACGGGGTGTTCCATTTAAAAAACAAAACTGTGGTCTGGCACTACGTTACGAAACACTTTGTCTATTTGGGACTAATTTTAAAATATAAATCTCAAGACTACCTAGACTTTTTGTAATTACTTTTTTTTTCATAACTTCTATAATAACGGACTAATCGACCGCCGCCATACTAAAGCGTCACCCTTTGTGAGAGCAACTTCTTCAAGTTGACTGCATACTTTTATATTGCAAGTTCCACAAATACAGGGTGGCCAAACGTAAACGATACAGAGCCATTATCAGAAACTGCGTCAACGTTTTAAAAAAACGCAGAAACCCGTCGATTTTTTATCAAGGGGTCAATTTTTTCCGGAATTTTCGACTTCGCTGCTCACACCTCCAAGCGAAGGCGACAATCACCCCAAAATATTTAAATGGCATTAGGGGACAAGTAAGGCATCATTTTAAAACCCTTTCAATTCACTTTATAACAGTCTTTAAATGTTAAAATTCGGACTGATACTTTTTAAAAAATTACATTTTAAAATTTAAATTATGTACTTGTTTAGTTTTTAAAATTGGAATTTTTTTCATTTTTGTCAAAATAGTGAAAATGACACATGGGTCGTTGAGTACGCCAATGGTTTAAATGTTGATTTTCTTGCTTTGCATTGTTTTTGTAATTTTTTTATCACATTTGTAAAAGACAAATTGATATGATACGGCCACACAAAGAACGTGAAAATAGTGGATTCGTATATCGAAGTGAAGGTTTGTTTAGTTGTGTTTTTGAAAATTAAATACCATGGTTTATTCCATTGCGGAAAGGGTAGATATCATTTAGCTTTATTTTATGAATAATAAGTGTGCAAATGTAACGGCTCAGTTATTTAATGAAAAATATCAAGATAAACAGGTCAGTAGGAAGTATGTTCTAGAGTTAGTGAAAAAATTTCAAGAGACTGGAAATGTAGCTAATAAAAAACGAGAAAATAGACCGCCTGTAGTTAATACAGGTAGCTGTATGTTGCAGTTTTGGTACATGTTCATATAGATCCTACGTTAAGTACAAGGCAATTAGCATCTATGTCTGAGATCAATCGAACTAGCATTCAAACCATTTTGAACAAGAACAAATTCCATCCGTATAAAATACATTTAGTGCAGGTACATAATGAGGATGATTATGACCGCTGTTTGCAATTTTGCGAAATAATGAGTGAGCGAGCAGCGAACGAACCACAGTTTCTTTTTAATATCTGTTTCTCTGATGAATGCAGCTTTTTTATGAACGGTATCGTAAATCGTCATAATTGCCGCTTCTGGTATGATTCAAACAAAAGAATTTTCCAGGCGGTACATACACAGCAACCGCAAAAATTAAATGTATGGGCTGGCATTTTCGGTGACCGGCTGGTGGGTCCATATTTTTTACCTGGTAATTTGACTGACGAAATGTATTTGCAATTACTGGAAGATGCTATTGACCCTACCTTGACCGATATTATTGAAAATAACCAACAGTATAGTGAAGATCATTTAATGTTTCAACAGGACGGTGCTCCTGCGCATTATGCTTTGATTGTTCGTCAATATTTAGACCAACATTTTTCACGGCACTGTATTGGGCCATTGAATGGCCTCCACGGTCACCAGATTTGTCGCCCCTTGATTTTTTTTTGTGGTGATACCTCAAAAGTAATGTCTACAAAACACATCCAGCCTCTTTAGAAGATTTGCGTCAAAGAATTGTCGAGTAGTGCCATCGAATCACTCCGGAAATTCTTCGGAATGTGCGAGTCACTTTTCAAAAATTGGCAGTAGTTTCGCTATGGTGATTGCGTCGCTGGCTCTTGCCATGATTTTATGTCTGTTAAAATTTCACACAAACCTGACAGAGAGGTTATATTTTATGCTCATTTGAAAAAAACTGTTTTCGGTGTTGTGTGAATATGGAGGAAAAAGAATTTCGAGTGTTATAAAATATTATTTATTTACGTAGAAAAACAATGAGCTCCATCTCATGAAATGATTCGTAAGTGGTTTTCTGCTTTTAAAAGTAGCCATATGAGCAGAGATGATGAAGAACGTTCGGCGCCTTCATTTACTGTTACCACCACAGAAATTGTTAACAAAATCCATACCCTCGCAATTTGCGACCGCCGATTGAAAGTGCGTAAGATAGGTAATGAAGTAAATATTTGAACCGAATGGGTATGCAATAATTTGCACAATGTTTTAAATAGGAAAAAGTCGCAAGGTGGGTGCCGCGTTTGGCAATTTTTAAATGTATTCCCAGGGACTTTTTCCATCGATATGTCACCGTAGATGAAAAATAGATTCACCATTATACTCCTGAAACCAAAATACAGTGGTAACAATAGATTTTTCCAAGGAAACATATCACAAAGAAAGCAAAAACAGTGTTTTCGGCCAATTAGGTTATGGTCATAATTTTTTGAGAATCCAAAGGCATTATTTTTATCAGATATTTACAAAAGGAAAAACGATAACTAGACAATATTATACTTATTTTTGCTGACCCGTTTTGATACCGAACTTAAGAAGAAACGACCACATTTGTTCAAAAAACGTCTCTTGTTCCATCACAATAACGCATCATCCCATTCGTCTCCTGTTGCTACTGCAAAATTAATCGAATTACGTTACAATTTGCTGCCTCATCCACCACATTCGCCAGATCTGGCTCCCAGTTATATCTAGCTGTTTCCAAGTTTAAAAAAATGGCTCGGTGAAAAAGGATGTCAAACAAATGAAGAGGTGATAGCTTAGACAAATACATATTTTGAAGCTTTTGGTTTAAAAAATATTAACAATTTTAAAGAAATATTACTTAAATACAGTGACTATATTCAAATTTATACTGATGCCTCCAAAACACCAGAAGGGGTTGGCGCTGCCTTCTACATAACTAACCACAGCGCTATGTTTAGACTTAACAATAAGAGCGTTTTTAATGCCGAATTATTTGCTATCTTGCAAGCTCTAGAATATGTTAATAATTCAGAAGGTCAAAAATGTACTATTTTAACAGACTCTATAAGCTCACTCTTCGAATTACAACATATCAAAAAATCCTATCCATATGAATATTATTGCCGCAATGCACCAACTCTTCCATAATAATAAAAAACTTGTCTTTATCTGGGTACCCTCACACGTTGGAATCTCTGGAAACGAAACAGCAGACCGTCTAGCTAAAGAAGCAGTAAACGGTATTGAGTATGTCCTACTAAATAAAATAGTCATTACAATATATTAGGGATAAATTCAACCTCCCAAACAACAAAGACATTAATTTACAAGATATTTAATTTTGTTATTTGTGTAAAGTTAAATAACCTTCGCGGTTGATGAGATATTAAATAAACAAAAAAAAAACTAATTTATAAGGTCACATTCTAATGTATTCCAATTAGTGAAACGTCTACTTAAAGAAGCAAAGTATTCTGATCACATTTATATTAAATCTATTTTCATAAAAGGAAAACGGCCCAAAAACCTAGTACATTAATCTTGATGAAAGAATTTCCAAAACATTAAAAAATTATAACGATACAGGCCACTCAAGTTGTGTTTAAAGATGTTAGCCTGTATTTGGAAACTTGAATAAATACCAAAACAACTTAAAAAAACTAAAAAAATAAAACATACAAAAGAAGTTAAAACAAACAAAAGTAATAAATAAGTATTTCTCATGTTTCTGTACAATAATTCTAAATATTAGTTTGAGAAGTATAGATTAGCGGGAGCTACGGAAGCAAACCGGTTTTATCAAGGTCGATCAAAGTGTATTGCAGCACTGATTAATTTTTTATTATAATTAACTTGCAAATTATATATATTGAATTTTAATTAGTCGTTTAAATGAAGCGTAAAATTACTTGCATTTTTTATCTAAGTTGCATATGATAAATATATTATCTATAATTTATTCATTATTATAATTAACTTCCAAATTGTATATATTTAATTTCAGTTGTTTGTTTAAATGAATTTATACATACCTTTTTTCATAACAGGTCTAGTTGATCATATCAGTATAAGTTTGTAATATTTGAGAAAACTATATCTATTTAATTCATTTTGAGATAATATAACCGAGTTCCAATACAGGGATATGAACATAAGCATGTCGGTGGGAGGGGCCGTAAGGGCATTAACGTTTAACTTTATTATTATTGGTCCAATTAAATTGTGGAAAAAACAGGTATGACGTAGATGTACAAAACATATTGTAAATGAAACGTAGATGTCAAAATGCATGCGCAATGGCTAGACCAGTCACTCGAAACAATTAAAAAAGTAAAAGAACACATTATTTCAATTCTAGATCAGTTTTCTGCTGATTCAAGAAGACCATGTTACCTATTTTATTAGCAGCAGTGTTATCTATAACATTAGCGCTATGTTAAAATGACGTTGTTGACCAGTCATATGCCATGAAATATTGGGTCCATATAAAGTATCCAAACCGTACTTTATCAAACAAGATTTTTGGCATAATTTAAACCTTCAAACCAGTTAAATAGGATAATATTATTCCGTCAAAACCGGACTTAACCCCAAATTATTATATCATAATGTATATTATCCTATCCGTATTTATTTAAACCCGTATAACTTCAAAAGATGAATTTATGAGAACCGTATTACCCTAGAAAAGTTTTCATCCAACTCAGAAAACGATATAATCGAAATTTAGGCAACTAGTATATCATCATAACCTTATTTCGTCCGAACAGTATTTACGTATAGGATTTTTAGTACAAATACCGTTGCACGTCAGGAGTGACGTACCTCTTTCGTCATAGTACTGCCAACTAATTAAAATTTCCCTAACTAAGATAAATCATACGAAACATCACGAAAATTCACGAGGACTCATGAACGTAGTCACAGTACTAAAAAACCGAAAAAGTAATCGTAATTATTTTGATAATTTTAGAATTATTTCAATTATATTGGCTTATATACGTCTTATTCTTTATAATATAAAGTTTATAAATCATTATTATATGTTTAGTACTCAAAAAACCATAATTTACATTAAATAATTTTGAAATTTTCTACGCCCATGAGACTCGTATTTATGATGAAGAAATGACATTGTAGCGATTGGCATGCCTTGATGCGACGTTGTCGAGTATTTAGATTGAAATATTTCAACGATTTCTGACGTCCGGCCGTCAACCAGTTGTGTGTTTTCACCAAGTTTTCGGTAATTTTATAATATTGTCTTTATTTTTTTGCTTAGCTAGATAGTTAACTTATAAAAAAAACTGTTTTTTTCAAAACAAACATAGTGTGAATAAGCTGATTATTGACGTTTATTTCTACAAAATGCCAAAAAAACTAAATAGTCGTTGTAAAGAGCTTGTATATTCATTAATACAGTACTTTGAACGGGAGCGTGATAATAATGGGCCACTATTACCCTTAACTGCCGTCAGAGAGGTAAGTTAAAGATTATACAAATGTCTAGAAATATGAAATTGTTTTCTGGTCTATTTTAGCGTGTTGCAGCAGCCCTAAACTTAAATATTTCTACTGTTAGTACTATTTCGCAAACAGTCAAGAAGAATGATTTATTAAAATCGCCACCAAAAAAGCGTTCATACAAAAAAACAATTACTAATACAATAACATTGGATACGAGTGGAATCCGAAATGTTATTTATAACATGTATGAAAGAAGTAAGTTCATTATCAAATCATATCTATCCAATAAAAGTTTATATTTGTATATATACTAATAGAGATACATATTTATTTACAGGGCAGCATATAACTTTGGCATCTTTAAGAGAAACTTTGATTAAGAAGCAAATGTTTAATGGTTGTATTACATCATTGTGGACCTTATTAAAAGAATTAGCTTTCAAATGGAAGAAAGATGAACCAAGACGTGGACTTATGGAACTTCCTGATATTGCTATAAAAAGAGTTCAATTTTTAAGACGTTATAGAGAGGAACAAGAAGCATGTTTATATCAGTTCGTTTTCATTGATGAAACATGGATCTTTCAAAATGGAACTATAAACCGTTCCTGGCAAAACGAAAATAAAAGAAGTGTTAGAACTACAAAAATTGATGGCAAGAGGTGAGTCATTAAATTGAAGTAAATAAAGGTTTCAGCATTCTGGTTGTGTATTTAAATTTTATTACACTTTTGAAATTTCAGTGGAAGTAAAAATTTATTTACATTAAAACTACATGTTACATTCTATAATGTAAAACTTTAATTATTACATAAATAAACATTATTATTATGTAAATAAACATTATTATTATTCATTTGTTATAGATATATTATACTTAATGCTGGTAATGAAAATGGATTTATTGAAGGTGCCCAAACAATATATTCCTCGAAAACTAAATTAAATGATTACCATGGAGAAATGAATAAAGACAATTTTTTACATTGGTTTGAAAACCAATTACTGAAGAACCTTAACGAACCTTCTCTAATTGTTATGGATAATGCTTCATACCACAGCATGTTATTGCACAAAACACCCAATACAGGCTCAACCAAAGCTGAAATACAAGAGTGGCTAGCAAATAGAAATATTGAATTTTCTGTTAATATGTTTAAATATGAACTTCTGCAAAAAGTTGAACAGTAAGTATAAAAATATATCGATGTTACAGTTTTGAATTTAGCGATGTTGGCATATTATAAAAAACCGCAAGTAAAATATATTCTTTTTCAGATACAAGCCACCAAAAGTATATCTGGTGGACAATTTAGCAGAACAATATGGACATAAAGTATTACGTCTTCCTCCCTATCATTGTGTTTTCAACCCCATCGAACTTATTTGGGGCCTTTCTAAGCAATATTATAATAAACATATTGACAGAGACGGTAATAAAGAACAAGATTCTTTAAATATGTGGTCTGAAGCTCTTAGAACAATTACTCCTGAAGTATGGAAAAATTCTATTAAACATACAGAAAAAGAAATACAAAAATGGTATGAAAGAGAGAGAGTTTTTGATAGACTAGAAATTAATCCCATTATTATTAATCCTAACAGCGATGACAGTGATTCAAGTGATTCAGATTTGAATTAGGAGAAAGGATTTACCTTTTGTAGGAATTCGAATATTGTAGTTGAATTGTTTCTTATAAGAAAAATATATATTTTTTTAAACAAAACATTGTCTTATTTTAATAACAATACATAGTTTGCTATCTTTTTTATATGTCTCTATTTTATTTATTTAATAAAAATATAGTACAAATAAACAACATAATATAACGATTTTTATAACAGATTATTGAATATTAAAAGTAGATAATACAGCAAGAAGAAGAAGAATATCACAGTTGTAGATTGCTAATGAATCAACTGAGAAAAACATTTTTCAAATGTACTTTAAAACTGGCAGGATGAAGTGTCTTGAGTGTGAGGATCATATATT
Organism: Hermaeophaga mercurialis; assembly: GCA_951812935.1. NCBI lineage: Eukaryota > Metazoa > Arthropoda > Insecta > Coleoptera > Chrysomelidae > Hermaeophaga > Hermaeophaga mercurialis. Next base: position 35,143,188 of record OX638363.1, read on the forward strand.
GTTCATATACGTTTCAATAAATTAATTTTTCATAATAATAAAGCTAAACAACATAACCTAACCTTACATTTTTGAAACTTCCTACATTCCTCGACAATTTAGACAAGCCAACAACACTGCAGGGTCGTGATTTCATAATTGATATATGACGTGCAACGGGATTTGTATTAAAAATCCTATACATAGAAAACATGAGGCATGAGTGCGGTGTATTAATTTAAGGTATAATTCAATTCAAATATATAAATCAAATAATAGAAAAAACCAGGATCAAGACAAACGATGTACAAATGCTAGCTGGAGGAAACACAGATAAATATAATCAAATTTTAATGAATAAGTGACAGATTAAATTCATCCTATCGATTGGGGTAAGCCAGTGCATTTAAAATCCTATATATAGGATTTTTAATACAAATCCCGTTGCACGTCATATATCAATTATGAGATCACGACCCTGCAGTGTTGTCGGCTTGTCTAAATTGTCGAGGAATGTAGGAAGTTTCAAAAATGTAAGGTTAGGTTATGTTGTTTAGCTTTATTATTATGAAAAATTAATTTATTGACGCGTATATGAACAATATATGATCCTCACACTCAAGACACTTCATCCTGCCAGTTTTAAAGTACATTTGAAAAATGTTTTTCTCAGTTGATTCATTAGCAATCTACAACTGTGATATTCTTCTTCTTCTTGCTGTATTATCTACTTTTAATATTCAATAATCTGTTATAAAAATCGTTATATTATGTTGTTTATTTGTACTATATTTTTATTAAATAAATAAAATAGAGACATATAAAAAAGATAGCAAACTATTTATTGTTATTAAAATAAGACAATGTTTTGTTTTTTAATCATACTTTTATAAAGAAAATACATAATTTTGTTTTTAATTATTACAGAAGAAGAAAGTTCTTCAGATACAGATCAGCTGGTTCTGACAGGTATTTTTTTTCTATTTTGTATAATAATAATGATAATATCATAAAAACGTAAGTGAAAAATTTACATAATGACAGTAAATAATAATTATATTAATGTAATAAATTTTGTCCACATGCTTCCGATTGGTTGATATCAGCTTTTCAAGGTCCACACACCTCACCCCAAAGAAAAAAAAATGTAAGAAGAAATTGTAAACATTAGAAAAATGTATAAAAAAATAAATTTATTTATTCATTTACTTATTTATTTACACTGTTCAACAGGTACAACCCAATTACAGAACAGGAACTTACAATATAATTATACAATTATACAATATACATATAATTAATATAATTAAAGTTTCTACTTATTTTTTTTGGTTTGTTTTGCCTTAATTTTAATGATTATTTCTACCCTTACTTTGTGGAATCTATCCGTAATAATTAAAAAGATATAAAATACTTAAAATTCCACGATATTCTAAATAAATGTCAATGTTCAATGAACTTTGTTGGAACTATTGTCATAAGAATATTTAATAACATTCATTTTGAGTAAGGTGGAGTTTTAAGATAAGTATATTTTATTTTTCAAAATATATACTTTAGTAGTATTCATGTCTTAATAATTAATTTGTATTATATCAACACTTCGTTGCTTATTCAATCGAATATGAATGAAAGATTTCATCAAATGTTGAGCAGAATGCGTGAATTTAAATAAACCGCTAAATGTAAACATTTTCTGGACCGGCTTCCAAGAAGAAGCGAAGATTATTTTATCTTTTTTCTAGACTTTAGTTCTTCGTCCGGCTATCAGATAACGACCAAAACAGTGGTTTGGCAGTCAAAACGGGAGTGGGCAATCTATCTTAACATATATCTATGAATATAACCTAACTTTCTATCTCGGTTATTCAATTATTGTATATCGGTGACGTTTAGTGTGACGTCATCTTTTGGATAAAATACGGTTTTGATGATTTACTTTTATAGGTAAATACGGTTATAGGAAAATACGGTTATTTGATTTTAAGGGTTTTACATTATTCATTTCGACAATTTAGACATTATGGTCTTTTCTGGTTATATAAAAATATTGTTCTAATACTTTATTTTAGGCTGAATTATAGTTTTGCCAATTTACGTGTTTGATAAAGTAAGGTTATGATGATATTTCTTTGGACGTTTTACGTTATGAATTTTACTTGATTGGACAAAATATATGTCTTAATATCTGGAGAATTAGATGAGAAAACAATACATTTTCTTAAGAGACCTAGATATTTAATAGATAGGATTTTAACTTTTAATAAGGCGATATAGAAAGACAAAGTAAATTTAATTGAAAAATGTTAGAGTTTCAATCATTTTGACTTCGAAATATATGTTTAAAACAGATGTTTTGCACTCGTAGATGTTCTTGAGTTATTTTATCAAGACAAGGATTATAAACTATATTACAATAGTTTAATAAGGATATAACTAATGCTTCCGAGAGTGTTTCCCTAGTTTTAAATTTAAAATATATTTCTTAACGTAAAACATTTTAATCCTCAAGTAGCATTTCTATAATAAGGCACATATATACCTGTTGAAAATGAGAGGTGTATCAATAAGTAAACCTAAAATTTTGCTTTAACTGCTATGGTTAAGTATGTATTATCTAAAATTTTACGTAGATCGAATCTGATACTAAATAACGACTGGGTTGGAAATAATGAATTTTACAACAATCTGAACAATTTACATTTATGTAAAAAAAATTGCAGAGTTCAATTTGCAAACCAGCCAATACCCACATCACATCTCAACATTCCACTGATTCAACAAAAAATAAATATAGCTGAGAAAATTTAAATCAATTATTATTGCCTGAAGTATATCAAATTTAGAATCATAAGCTTTTCAACTACTTCTTTTAAAAAAGGCTAATAAGTAATAATAAAGTGTTTTTAATTCATATACTTACAAACACAACAAACTCCATATCCGCTGGCACAATTTCCAACTGCGGTTCCACCTAAATTGGTACACTCGCTTGATGTGTAACAGACTCCTAAATATGATCCTGTAGCACTGGTTGCATTGCACTGAGTATTATTAAACTGAAGAATTGTAAACAAACTAAAAATTTTATTTATTTTATTGAACTTTTTCCGTTTATTCGCGAGAAGCAGATTTTTGTTAAAAAGTTTTGTTTCAGCCGTGCCCACTACACTGCGAATAGTTTCTATTTCCGAACTAACGGCTGAAATATTAGAGTTATCGGAAATATATTTTTTGTTGTAGAGTTTATTCAAATATTTTTTTAGAAGATGAGTAATTGCTTCTTTGGTGCGGTTATGATGAGTAGCTTCCGACGATCCTGTAGAAATTTCTTCATACCTATGTACAATTAAAAATTAATTTGACAGAAATTTAGAACCCTTTGCTTCTTATAATAATTTCAAGAAATCATTGTTGTTAATAAATTTAATGAAAAGTCGAAAAGTCACATTGTTCCCACAAATGAAGGAACCAAGTGTTAAAGGATATAGGGTACAAATAAGATGCAACAAATTAGTAATCAATAACGAAGTATGTAATACAGATACCTTGTATGAAGACGAAATGGAAAGCGAAGAGGAGAAGGAAAGTAGCAGTAAGAAAAAAACAATAAATGAAAGATATTCAGAAGATACTTTTAAGAAACAACCGAGAAAAATAACAAAAACAAATACAGGAAAAAATTAATAAATAAATAAATAAATAAAAAGATAGATTTGAAAACAACGACGAAAAAGGCTATGAAAACGGAAGGAGAAAAGGAAAAAAGCAGATATTAAAACATCAACAAAAATCAAAAATGAAGAAAATAGTAATAAATTACAAACTGGGACTTGGAATATAACATCAATCAAGGGAAAAATAATAATAATAAATATAATTCATAAAAAATCTAAATGAGTACGTGGGATCCTAAAATATAACAACAATTTAAAAAGAACAAGATGGTGGAATGCAAGAGTAAAGATGGCGGTGAAAGAAAATAAAATAGGCTGGAAACGATATCAGGAAACAAAAAACAAAAAAGATAAAGTAGCATATAATGAAATGAAGCATTAAGCTAAAATGGAAGTTAGAAAAGCAAAATAAAAAAGTTGAGAAGAATTTGGGAGAAATTTAGGAGAAACGTATGACGCGGATATTAGAAAATTTTGGAGCATAGTAAGAGCAAATAAAGGAAAGAAACAAAAAGACCTAAGAAGAATCACATTTTTGGTTGTATCTTTCAAAAACAAATTCAACGATACCACACTTATGATTCTATTGTGCAGTAATGGTAATAGTACCAAAAATAAATTATTTTCTTAAGAAACGTCACATAGGAAATTATGAAGTACAGTAATTAGAGAAAAAATTAAAGCAAATGTTCAAATTGATAACCATGACCCTTGACACAATGTTCAAACCTTTTTAATAGATTTCGTGTACATGCTGCTGTCATCATTTCGGGTGTTACGGTACGACATGCCTGTCTGATTTTATCCTTTAAATCATCTAAATCAGTCGAAAGTGTAACATAAACTAGACCTTTTAAGAAACCCCAGAGAAAGAAATCTAAAAGAGTAATATCCGGAGAATGGGGTGGCCGCACATAAAAATAAATGGCTCATATTATCATTACTGAACAATAGAATCATTACAGTGTGGTTTCGTTGAGTTTGTTTTAAAAAGAATAACCAAACATGTAATATTACACCAGTTGTCCCATCAAAAAAAAATCGTTGGAGTCACGTGAACGGAAATGCGAGGAAAAATGAATCTCTTTTTATAATAAATATAAGCATCAGTTTCGATTGTTTATAGCTGCTAAATTTCATACTTGTCATGTGAACAATTTTTGAGATATTAGACTGTCAAAACGTCGTGGGACACCCTGTATGTTGTAATAGTTGTTTTTTCCTTAACCTCTTTAATTTCCCATATCCAAGTTACGTAGTAGGTTAAATCCCCGAAAATAATACAGTCAACAGAATAACAATAAGAAAATCACTAATACAACTAAATGTAGAACCAAAGATCGTAAGAGTCATTGAAAGTACATATAAGGAAGTAAGAGGAGAAGTACAAATGCATGGAAAAATATCAGAAAAATGCCATATGAAAAAAGTATTAAACAAGAAGATGACTTAAGTCACTACTATTTATAATCCTAATGAATAGGACAATAAAAGAATCAAGACAAAAAACAACAAGATTATAGGTTACAGAAACTTAATAACTTAATAAAAATTGATAGCCTATTGTAGTCTGATGATATAGTATTCATAACGTATACTTTTACAAAAATGCAAGAATTGCTAAAAATATGGATGGAAGAAATAGAAGCTAAAGAAATGGAAGTCAATACAAATAAGAGATATTTAATAACTGAAGATCGTAATGATAATTAAAAATAGAAAAGATAATAACGATAACAAAAAAATCTACATAAACGGACAAGAATTAAAAGAATAATATGATGAATATTTAGGAAGCATCTTCACATGGAACAATAGACTTAGAAATAATGAACAGAATAAAGAAAGTAAAGAAGGAAAAAGTTAACAAAAAAAAATAATACAATTTAATACAATCGTTCAACCCATAGTAACATACGTCAACAAATCTTGGATAAATGAGAAAAAATAAAATAGTAAACTAACAGCAATAGAAATGAAGTTTCTTAGAAGAATTGCGTCAAAAAGAGAAGGGACAGAGAAAGAAACATAACAATCACACAACTTGTTAATCAAAAAAAGAATTTATTAACGGTAAAAGTAACGAAACAGTTTAATTGGTATGGATACGTCATTAGAATGAGACAAAATAACAATATTAAAAAAGTAATAGAAACAGGAAATGTAGGCGAAAGAAGGGGCAGATAAAATTGCCGAAATCGGAAAAAGAACAGGCAAAGACATGATGGAACTAAAGCGATTGGAATGGAGATAATGGGTGACAAAATAAATCACAGTGACTTATACCTAAGAAACTGTTTTTTTTTCAAAGAAAGAGTAAATATTTAAAAAAGATCTTTTTTCAAGTTATTTGACAGTTATTTCCAGCAATTAAATGCGTAACTGAATTGTATGCCAAAAATCGCAGTTTTGCCATAAGCTCTGCAAATAACATTTAAACATTTAAATTAACAAAACACTATTATTACCTACAATAAGAAATATTCTAGGCCAATCCATAAATGAAAAGAACGAAGTGACATTAAATGTGTTGACGAAACTTAAAAAATTATAAGCTTTATATAAAAAATAAATTAAACCTACCCTACATTGTATAAAAAATTATTAATAGAGGACGAAACTAATATTTTTTGTAGCCTAATATGTCCAAAGAACGTTAATTCGAAAATGGGATACAAACACTGCATTATTAATAAAAGATATATTTTTAATGGAATTGGTTTCCTTTACCAAAGTAACGTCAAGAAGACGTACGGGAAATTAAGAAATACAAAAGTGAAAATAATTTATTCCATTTTCTATTTTAATGAGATATCGTATAATATTGATGAAACCCAAACGATAGGCTAGGTAGCTTTATTGGAAAAAAGAGAATAAATATTATAAATGCGGAATTAGAAAACTATTGGGTTTCTAACAGTTATCGTTTGTTGTTGGCAAAAAATATTAAAGATTCAAGTTTAGATTACCGTCAAGATACAACTACAAAACTATTGAAAACTGATTTTAAAATAATTATTATCAAATATACCAGAAACTATTATCCTAATAGGCATGATACGCATTTTTTATTGTTCTATTACCTCTAGCACATATTTTCCAATACAACATTTCGAAACATTTTGATACATTTCTCTAGTGACATAAATTCTGTAAAGTTTCATTCTGTCAGAAGGGCCATATTTGGTGCATTTAATAAAAAATAACTTTGAGTTAAGATACAAAATTTTGTCCAGGGAAGACTATTTTACTGTTTTCTTTCCTAGAACTGGTTTAAGCCACCGATACTCTTTAGTGCCATTTTAAATATTACAACAAATATGTTTATAGTGTCACATAGCCCTTTTATCTGCATAGCATTAATAAAGTCATATTTTTAAACCTTAATATGTCTAGGGAAGAAATAGATATATCAAAATCAAAAAACTATATTTTCAATAAAAAATATTTTACCTAGAATTTTCATGTAGTTGTTGAATTGGCTTTTTTAAATTAGGTTTGGGTATTTTTTGTACATAAGATAACACCACAGGTTTATATTCATACAAAGAATCATTCAGTTTTGAAGTTTTCAGTCTTGGATATCTTCTTGGATTTGCATTTCTGTCGTCGTAACTAGATTCATCGCTGAATGTTAAACTATTTAAAGTAGTAAATTTTTTATCAAATTCAGTATAATCGGAATCCAATTCTAAGTGTTCATTTTTTGTTAAAAACTCTACTTGGGGATAATGAAAATCCATTCTATCCATGTACTCCATTTCTCCTGATTGTTCTGAGGACACTTTATTTTTTAATTTTCTGGCATATCTGGAACATTACCAACATGAAGTAGCATAATGTAATAAAAATAATATTATTGATAGACAAATAAAAAATAATTAAAATTATCTACACTATGTACCAACATTTAACTTACATTACATAAGTATAAATCATAAGCTTGATTTATTTATTTACTGAAATCCAATCTACATTACAAACTAAAGATACATTGTTAACATTCATATAAAATCAATATAATTTACAGTCTAGAGCAGGCCTTCTTAAACTATGGGTCGCGACCCCAAATGGGGTCGCGTAGCAAAATTCTGGGGTCGCGAGAGATTTTAATGTTTGTATGTTTCTAAACGAATTCTAAAACTATATATTTTCATATGTATATGTATATTGTTACCTAATAAATAAATAATCAAAAAATATTTATTTATCTTTCTTTTATATTTATATGGGGTCGCCAGGAAACTCGCAATCATAAATGGGGTCGTGAATGAAAAAAGTTTAAGAAGCCCTGGTCTAGAGCACTACTCCCCGAGATGTGAAAAATCACAGTAATGTCTGAGGTCACCTGAAGGTTTGTACAATTTATGCATTTTATTTTTTTCAATAATTAAATACTTAAGTTCTGAATTAAACCAGTGTGGAATTTTGATAGCTTATATTTTTTGACTGGAACAAATTTATTTACACATTCATACACAAAGCTATAAAAATGATCCGCAGCTTCATTTACATTTATATTATCTAAAAGTGAATTCCAGTTTACTTGTACTGCATAATTATTTAAACCTATATAATCAGCAAGTTTGAAATTATGAAAATATTCCTGGTATGTTAAATGGGATTCACTCTTGAGTTTTAGATCAAAAGAAATAGCAGTGTGGTGCACGCTGTTATTAAAAAGGAGATCTATTGGTTCTGAAACTTTTATACTTAGATAATAAATTATAGAATTCCAACCCATTTGACAATATAAATGTTATAGAATTAACAGGACACTTTCAAGCCAAATTCATCATTAGACTAAGTGGCTTCAGGCAAATTTTTGACAGCACAAATGATAAATTTACAATTCCTATATCTATTCTCAACAACACTAACGTGTTCTATAAATGTATCCTCACCAGACAAAGGAGGCAAATAAACTCCACCAATAATAATATTTTGGTTACTAATATTTACTTGATGTAAAAATGTTCAATAGAACAGAATAGAGCTCCTGGCACATATTTAATGAAAACTTCTTGCCTTCTTTTATTTAATTCTTCTTTCAGTTTCTTCATATTTTTCATCTGCATACCTGTCATACTAAGTCTATGAAGACTTTTCTTTCCTTTTTAATGTGTTTTCTGTTTCTCATAATTGTCATTGTCATCCGAGTTCTAACCTTTAGTCGACAAGCCCAATTTTTGTTTTTCTTTCATATAGTTTTTATTTTGATTTCTTCATTTGTGATCTCATTAACTATCTCCTGTACTTTCTCTGCATCTTTTCCAATATTATTCTTTAATACATTATAGAGCAAGATATTGTTCGCCTTTTTTTGACGTTCAATTACATTTTCTTTCGATAGTGTCTTTTGCAACTGTGTTTTTAATTTAATGATTTCACCATGTATTTCGTTAATTTTTGCAAGCAATTTTGGAATCATTTTTATTCCACATTGACAAACTACACAGTAATATTTTAGTATCCGTTTTTCCTTTCAAATCCATGACTTTTAACTCTGATACATGAAGACTGAGCAATGTCTATGTACATCCCTTCCACAGCTGTCACATGCAATAGGGTTACTTTTATCATCAAATGGTTGATTACAGTTAACCCACTTCATTACTTTATTTATATAAAATATTATTGACTTACACCACTGGTTCCCTACATTGACCAGTTCACTGTTTATCAATATCAGTCTTTTTATGTTTTTTGATTGCAGATAAGAAAATAATTTAATATTTATTTTTGATCAAATTATTTATTTATTTATTTATTTATACGGGCAAGCCCAATTCAGAATACAGAAATATGTTATTGACAATAAATATATATAAAATAAGAATAATAACATATATAACAAGAAAAAAAAAACAATTAATTGCAAAAAAATAAAGTATACAAACAATAAAAAGACAATGTATATAATGATTGTTAAATATTCAAGTTCTTTATGTGGTTCTTAAAAAAAGCAACAGAGTTACCAAAAAGTAATAGGTCATCCAGAGAATTAGCAAGTCTTAGTGTTCTTGGAATAAAAGTATAATATGAGTAATTATATCTGTGAAAAGAAATGTTAAAAGTTTGAGTTTGCCTTGTTGCACGTGGTGGAACAAACAACAACACTTTAGCTAGGAGTTCAGGACAGTTATAAATGCCATTGACAATATTGAACAGTACTGTAAGATCTTTTCGGTCTCTACGGACAGAAAGAGAAGAGATATTCAAGTATTGCTCCATGTTTGTATAATTGCAGTTGATGTGCATTTTGAAACCAATAAATCTAAGAAAGTTTTGTTGAACATTATCCAATTTGCTCTTGAGATGCAAGTAGTGTGGGGACCAGACAGGAGAACAGTATTCGAGGTGTGTCCTGACTAGAGAACAGTAGAGAGTTTTAATAGCTAGTACATTAGTAAAGTCTCGGGTTGTTCTTTTGATAAAACCAAGCATTTTCATGGATTTTTTAATAATATTATTGATGTGAAGGTTAAAGCTAAGAGAACGATCGAATATAATACCCAAGTCTTTAATTTTCTCTACAGTATCCAATAATTTATCATTTATGGTATAATTAAATGTTGACAAGTGATGATGCCGACAAAACCGAATAACGTGACATTTGCTAACATTTAATTCCATCCCATTAAGAAAACACCAGTTGGCTAGATCGTCCAAATCTGATTGCAATGACACTGCATCGCTTCGATTATAATGATTTTGAAGCATTTAAGGTCGTCGGCAAATAAGAGAGCAGAAGTATTAGAAAAACAGACAATGATATCATTGATAAACAGGTTAAACAATAATGGACCCAAGTGTGACCCTTGGGGAACACCAGAAGTCACTGAGATGGTGTTAGAGTAATGATGATTAACTCTAACCTGCTGAGTTCTATTAGTTAGGTAACTGCCTATCCATTTTAACACTTGACCTCCTATACCGTATAATTTAAGCTTTTGCAGCAATAGATCATGGTTCACCGTGTCGAAAGCTTTGGAAAAATCTGTATAAACCGAATCAACCTGTAATCCTTTCTCTAGAGCTTCGGACAAGGTATCAACATAAAGCAGCAAACTGAGTTCTGTCGATTTACCAGAAGAAAATCCGAACTGTTGAGGATTCAATATAGAAGTGCAGTCGTACTTAAGAAAATCAGTAACGATACTTTCGAATACCTTGGGAATCGTGCCGAGAATAGAGATAGGGCGATAATTCTTTATGTCCGCTTTATTGCCCGCTTTGTATATTGGAGTAACATAGGACAGTTTCCAAAAGTCAGGAAACTCCCCTAAGTGCAGTGATTTGTTAAAAATGTGAAAAAGCGGCCGAGAAAGAATAAAGCAGAATTCTTTCAGAAAGATGGGAGGAATACCATCAGGTCCAGGACCTTTATTGACATTAAGGGTTGAAAGTTTTACATATATTTTCGAGATTGGTATGAAATAGGAAGATACGCTAACTTTGGATTCTATTAAGTTATTATCATAAGTTAGAGTTTTATTGCTAAAAACAGAAGAGAAATGATTAGCAAATAAATTTGCGATCTCATTACCATTAGAGGTGACTGAATTGTTGAGTCTCATTGAGACAGGTAGGCTGTTATTTTCTTTCTTATTATTTACAAATTTCCAAAAATTTTTAACATTATCTTGGATAGAGTTCTCAGTTGATCGTATATAACTAGAATAGCATTTTTTTAACAAAGTTTTGCACTGAGCTCTGAGTTGACTAAAATTGGCATAGTTTTCAGGAGACCTATTACTTTTGTAAATCATATGGGCAATCTTCTTATCATGTAGCAATTGTATAAGTTCAATCGAATACCAACAAGGAAATTTCTTAGTACAGACTTTTTTCAATGGAACAAACAAATCAAACATGTAATAAAGAGTATCATAGAATACACTTATCATCACAGAGATGTCCTTATCACCTATAAGACTGTCCCAATCAACTTATTACCAAATTATCTTTCCATCTTATGTAAATTTGATTCACTTTTAGTTCATTAAAGCTGGCGATGTATGGAGCAGATTGATATAAATTTCACAATTTAAAAGTCCTTATTCACATCACTAAATCGATACTTTTACAGAGCAAAAGCAACACAAACAAGTACTATTTGGCGATTGTAAATTAATGCGGTAAGATATATAAACAACTACCGAACCTTCGAATGACAGTTGCAAAAGGAATATATCAGATGCCAAGTGCCATAAGGTAATATAGAAATAAATTTAAAAAATATATTTTTTCATAAAATATGAGGGGCACTCAAATGAATACCGACCACATGCCAAAAAAATGAGAACGGAGGAAAGTTTTTTATTAGTAATTGTCAAAAGTGTTAATATGAGTATATTTATCCCAGTGGGAGACGAGACAATCAATTCCATTCTTACAGAAAGATTTAGATACTGATCGTTCCACAATCTCACCCAATCTTACACTTTTTCCTAATGAAACCGACGTTCACAAATGTCGCAAGGGAAAAAATCAGGGCTGTACGGAGGAAGTATTTCTAAGCCAAATCCTGTAGCATATGACTCACCGCACTGACACTATGAAGACGGGAATTATCATAGAAAAGTATGGTTACCTCCGATAGCATTACAGAGCATTTTGACTTGATGACGCGTTTTAATTTTTGTAAAAGTATCGAGGATATCGACAATCAGAGATCCTCGGCAATCAAAGAAAAAGAGCTTGAATTTAGGGGAATATTCCACTCGTGAGCACTTGTCAGTGACATGCAGTGTTTGCCATATACAGCAGAGATACTATAAAGAATTTCGCGTATTCCAGCACCTTCAGCTACCAAAAAACGAATCACACCTCTCTGCTCTTCATTGATTACATCCATTTCTAATGCTACATGAACTCACTTTTCGCTACGTTTACCTATAACGAAATAAACAAACAACTGTCTGTACTTCTGAGTTATCACTATTTTTTTCTCTTACCCCAGAGATGACAGTAAATATAATTAATAACAGTGTTGTCTGCTTTTGCGAGGAATATATTTTATGGAGGGTGTAGGGTTTTCATTTCACTTCCCTTCACAGTGACCATACGTACTCTTAAATAAATGAATTAAAATTGGCATTCTTTGTTTAAACCTATAAAAAATGTCAGATTTTAAATAAAATATTTGAATGAAGATTTTATTGCCGATATTGATGTAGATGAGTCGAAAGAAAAAAAAAGAAACTTATTCATCTTTCAGTAAATAGTTCTGACTGTATATAAGACAGAGAGCAGAGGCATGTACGGGAACCTAAAATATGGTAATATAACGCAACTTATCTCTAAATTAAGTTGCGCTCCTGAGAAGTTATGGGAATTGAAGGTGGGATTTCAATTTTCGAAAAAACCAATATCTCAGTTATACTTGAATTTCGAAAAACCAAATTTGGTACACGCTGTGATCAAGAGCATTAATCGACAGTAAGTAGAGTTCAAATGTAGCCTTCTAAAGGGTTGATAAGCAAAGACGCACAATTAAAATGTAACCTAAAAAGCTACATTACTTTATTTTATGGGAAATTAAATTCTAAAACTTTTCTTATTCTTTTTATTTTTCAAAAAACTTTGTCGTTTTTAATAAAGACCCGAGTAACTAAAACCATTTATAACAGCTGTGTTATTTAAAATAATCGAAAATTAAAAAGTTGGCTATGAAATTAAGCATTAAATTTGACGATCAGGAAAAAAGTTGATATAATAATAATTCAATAGAAAAACAAACAACTTAAACAACAGAAACAACACTAATAAATTATTGTAGAAATTGTTCAAAATGATCACCGTTTTCTCTTAGGCATAAATTTATTCTTCGTCAATAATTAAAATCTACTCTATTATATAACTGCTGATTATTTCTATTAATTAACTTTCCCCAAAGAAAGAAATGACATTTGTTGAGGTCTGGTAATCGTGGAGGCCAAACTCATGTGCAATTATTTCCTCTTCCAATCCATTTATTTGGATAATGGTGGTTTAAAAAGTCTATAACAGTAATGCTAAAATGAGGCAGTACTCCATTATGCATAAACCAATGTTCCCGTATGAGTTATAGTGGCACCACGTTAAGTAGATCGGGAAGAATGTTTTGAACCCATTCTAAATAAATGTTGCCATTTATTCGATGCCTTAAAAAACTGAACCAATTAAATGCCGATTAATAACACCAATCCAAACATTTATTTTAAATTAGATTTGGAAATATCGAGGAGTTACTGTATGAATGTTTACGTTGGAATACTTATGATAGTTGTGTAAATTTGTAATACCTCAGTGGGTGAAACAAGCTTTATCAGTAAAAAAACAATTCTTTTAAAAATTAATGTTTTGATGTAAAATAACCCTACAGAAATTTACTCGTCTAACCAAACCTTCCGGTAACAATTCTTGCACTTTTTGAATATGATATGTGTGTAGTAGATTATGTCTAATAATTCGGTGCACAGAACTTTACGACATACTAGTTTGTCAAGACAGAATTTCAGTACTAATTGTATTCAAAATAACTTATTCGTTTTGTGCCCTTTATCGAGTTTTACTGAAAAACTTGTTTGTTTCTTGAACGCATCTTTCACTACTGGAATATGTTTCTCTAAGGATGATCACATGATTAGGAAATCTCCGATTCTTCAACACTTTTTTTGTAATTTGCTTCACATAAATCTAACACTAACAGTATGTCAACATGTTCGCTAAATGAAAACTTTCCAGCCATCTTCAAAACATTCAGCAAGCAAATACTAAAATGAAAGTACTTTTTTTACTGATTGTCAAGTTTGACCATTAATTTCATAGTCAACTTATGAATTTTCAGTTATTTTAACGTGTTACGTGTTTTTAGTTATTCGGGTTTTTGTTGAAAACGACAAAGTTTTTTTTCAAAAATAACAAGTGTTGCGTATTAATTTAATAATATTTACTATTTAATATTTATTTAATTTTCATTTTTCTTACTTTGGGATTGTGACCTATATAGTTAAATATTATAAGTACACATTAAGAGACATTCAAAAAACCCATCGATTTGCGCTGATCCACGTGTCCTGCGTGGTAAAGATTTCTATTGAGCAGTATTGACCGATCCGCGCGCAAGTTCACGTTACTTCGGAATTCATATTATTTTTGTTTCTCCATTTCATTTGAAAATACTTAGGTGTAGCCTAGTGGTTCCATTGTCATCCCCTGGGACCAGCAGCACCATCAAATTTACTGGTAAGTGCGACTCGATGGTTGTTTCTTTCTTTTCTTTAGCTTTTGTTAATATTAGACTTATCTATGTCCAATCATATTCATCAATTACGCATAACAAAAGGACTCCAGACCACGGTCCGTCTTTCTCTACCACTTTGAGTTATTCTTCATTTTAGGGGTTTACACACCCCCTCAAGTACATTTACTTAACGTATAGAAAACAACAATAGTAAGAAAAGTTTTAGAATTAAATTCTGCGTCAAAATAAAGTAATTATTTTTTATGTCCGCTAACGGGTTAAAAAATTCTGTCACATTTTACTGGTGCATCATACCTTATCAACCCTTTAGAATGCTAACTTTTTTTTAAAAATTACCGTTGTATTATTGCACATATTGTATTATATTGAAAACTAACGGTAAAGGCAATATAGCTTTTAAAAGACACCCCATTTCGAGCCGTATATTCATTTCTCTAGTTCTCTTTCCATTTCACTCAAATTTTAAGCGTCACCTTTTGTTAGTTATACTGTATAAACAAACATTTTTAGCAAAAAATATTTCTCAATGAAATAAAATATCTCTAATAATTACTTCAATAACGTCGTTTTAATTAGTAATATTATTTTTAACTTAAACTAACCATGCATGATAAGTCATCTTTTAAAACCGGCCCAGCATTATTTGTTTCGGATTAAAAAAGAGTGTTAAGATTAAGTCTCTCTTCATAGTATAAGAAGCATTGAAATGAAGACTTAATACCTACCATAAAATACATACATCGCAAAAGCAGACAATACTGTTGTTAATTAAAGTTACCGCACCTCTGGGGGAAAAAATGTATAGTCACAGGTACACGAAGTTGTTTATTTATTTCTCTGTAGATGAGAGTAGTGAAAAGTGTGTTCATCCAGCATTAGAACTGTAGTCAAGTAAAGAAGAGCAAAGAGGTGTGGTTAGGTTAGGTTAGCTATACACAGCAGACATGTGACGATGAATTTCGCGTGTTCCAGCACCCTAAGCTATTAAAAAACGATCTACACATATCTGCTCTTCTTTGCTTGCTACCATGTCTAATGCTTGACGAACATACTTTTCACTTCGCACACCTACAGAGAACTAAACAAACAACTGTGTGAACTTGTGAGTTCTCACTATGCATTTCTGCTACTCCAGAGAGGGCAGTATCTATAATTAACAGCAGTGTTGCCAACTATTGCGAGGAATGTTTTATGGAGGGTGTGTGGTTTTTATTTGAATGTCCCTCATACTATACGTTTTATTCATTCTTCAATGATGTCATTCTAATTAGTTAGTAATATAATTCAAACTGGCAGCAGTACTCTTATATATAAACATTAAAAAATTTCAAATTTTATATCAAATATTTTTCTTCAAAGTTCCTTTGTAATAGAACGCCATGCGTCATATGAGTCTTAATTGACTCAACAATAATATTTGCTTACAACGTAAACCTTATATACAAATTCGGTCTGAATATTTGTAGCCATACATGAATCCATGCGAGTGATAAAGAACGCGTTGTTAAAGAAAGAGACCTTATTATTAATATCTTGAAGTAGGGATATGTTGAGGTGGGAACATCGTTCCAGTTATTCGATAGTAACGTACCGGCAGTCGTGGTACCTCTAGTTCGGTCGAGAGGAGATACATCGCTGTCCGCTGCTTAAAAGTTCGCCTGTATACATTTAGGTACTTTCTGAAACTATATACTCTAGTAAGTCTAGTATATTTGAGGAAAAGATAGGAAAGACGCAGTAGAGAGCAACGTATAATCTAGATAATCTAGATCATCTTCTCAGGGGTGAGGAGTAAAAATATCAGGATTACTCGGTATTCTTACAATATAATTGCGAACACACAAACATACACTCCAAATAAAAACGAAAATAGTGCGTATTATGTATTAGTCAGAACTTTTACGACTCCTGAATTGTCGTTTAACATCTGACTCATTCTCTTTTCTGGAGTACGGTCGGACGTCACATACCTTCCCATTAGATCTTTAAACAACACCAGATGCACTAACTTTGGTAAAACATATCAAGTTAAGGTGCGAGAGAACCAGAACCAATCTTCAGGGTTACAAAAACTACAGTCCCCTGCTTTTTATAGTATAAGTTAGAATTAATTTATAATGTGTTACAATTTAATTTCAGTATTAATTAGTATATATACAAATATAATATAATTATTTCAGTTATTTGGGGTGGACGCAATAAACTAAGTGTACTATTTACATATGTATTCATTAATTTGTACATAGCAAACGATGGCAATGATTTTGAGTATTTAAAATAATTATCTAGCAGGTGATTTTATTTTTGTTTTGCATTTTGTAAAATTCTGTAACCCTAGTTTTATTATTTAGGTTAATAAATATTTCTGTAAAGCGTTTTTACTTATTTCGGTCCCAATACACTTTTTCCTACAACTTACAAGGTGAGGCAATACTCATCAAATTTGAAATAAATGCCAATATCTTTGAAATGACAAGAGATATCAACTTACGGTTTTAAGTCAGTAAGTTATCATATTTACCATTTTGTAAGCTGGTTAGAATTATGGCATTGCATTTGAAATTTCACAGAAAAAATCGTAAATAAAGCTGAGTATTACCTAACGCCCTCTAGTTGCCAATTGAAAGATTAATTCTGTTAGTCTTATTTTTTCTGAAATGTACCTTTAATGCTTGTTACATTGAGTCTAATTTGTGAAAATCGGTTCAGCTATATGGAAGTTGCAGATTTTTTTTTGTCAATGGAAGTACACTTCCCCCACCACTTAAGAATAGGTGATACAGAAAAATGACTTGAACAAAAATTGTAGAATAAGGAATTAGGGAATATTTTGTAAAAAACGCAATTATATTTTATCAGTAATAGAATGCGCCGCACCTAGCGGAAAACTACGTACTTAAAAATTTTTCAAGCATTTTCTTATCGATTTTTCCTCAAAGTCTAGTACATACGGTTTCCGAGATACGGCCGGTCGCCACCATTAATGATTTACCCTGTATATAACTTTTGTGAAATAGATCAAAATATAAACGTGATAGTTATTAAAATATATATTTTCAATAATAATAATTCTTTTATTATTTTTTAAAGAATGTGTTAAATAACAAAATTAGAATTTTACTTTTTAAATCGTTACACGTTACTTTTGCTAGGAGCACGTTGTTGTTCCTCTTTAACTTCTCAAGGGATGTAACCCTGAAGTGGTGAGAAGCTTGCCTGCTTTTAAAACCCTGGTTTGACTCAAAACTAAACTACATTGTAGACTTTATTCAAATTGTCTATAGAGAAGGTGGGACTAGTTGAGCTGCTCTTAGAATGAGATTCAATTTTTAGGAAAACCGATTGGACTAGCCCCTTTGTAACTCTTTCTAAAATTTTTATAAAAAGTATGTTTTAAAATAGACCACAAGTTTGATTGGTCTTAAAATATTTAATTTAAAAAATATAATCTTGCTAAGAAAGCGGCTAGTTTTCCAGGAATAGTTTAGATTGTTGCCCATAAAGATTTTAAATTTAAAATTCATAATGTTTAAGTCAATGTAACATTACAAAAACATCCTACAAATATCACAAACGTTCTCGCACCAATTAATATAAAAAATATTGACTTACCCAGTTTTAGAGGTTTCATATAAATCTTTATAACTTTTCAAAACGTCTTCCTCGTTTTCATAATTAGTATAAATATCTCTAATCCTAGCTTTATCCTGATCTGTTTTATAAAAATCATCTACAGCGTAAAATGTTTCACTTTTAATTTTAACACTAAGCAAAAATAAAACCATTAATTTAAGAATCATGTCTGGTAAATTATATGTTTCTTTAAACACATTTAGTCTTGAACTAAGTAAAGATAGAGTGAGTGAAAAATTGTCGTTGAATAAAGAAAATTATTACAGTTAGTAGAGCTTAAAAAAGACATCTTGTTCTAGTAAAAAATGGGTTGAAACTATTAAAAATATAAATTGGAGGCAATCCAAACGTGCAAAACTTAGTCAAACGGTACATCGTGTAATTACTAAGATAAAAAATAAATCTTTAATATAGAAATATCCTTAATGTATATTTATTTTATTTTGTGACTGCTAAAAAACTGATTAGTAACACCAGTTTGCCATAATGTACAGAGTGTGTAACTCAAGAGCATCAAAATTCTAAATATTATATATATAATTGATTGCGATAAATGGACACCAGGCATCTCTCTTATGGAGAAATGAGCTCCAGTGAAATTTCCTAAATTTTTGGTATGTCAAAGTTGTAGACCTTCTGAAAAATAGTACCCATTGGCACAAATCAATACTACACCATATATAGGATGATGAAGTTGAAAAATAGCCAACTTTTAAAACGAACAAAATTTCTATTTTTTAAATATATTGTGACATAGAAAGAAGAACAGCCAGTAATAACGAATATTTTGTAATAATTATTTCGGAATATGTTTGCTTATGTTAAGATAAAAAACGATCATTTTTTCAGCGATATTACTCTAGCGGTTTTTGTGTTAACTTTTTCAGAAACATTTAGTATCAAGTAGGTCTAAAACAAAAAATTAAGCATTTGTAAGTACAGTTGTCATTTCAGCTTCTTGAACTGAATTACGAGTGCGAAGACGCCAACAATTTCGGCAGTTGAGCGAGTTTGATGGGGGTCGAATTGTGGGCTTGCTAGAGGCTGGTTTTTCTATGAGAGATAGAGCCGCTAGAACGCAAAGGAGTTTAAACAATGTGGCAGTCTGTGTTCGGCATGGAACCAAGAAGGCCGTACACGAAGAGCGAGAGGTACAGGACATCCTCGAAGAACTACAGAACGCGAAGATCGCCGTCTTAGACTATTGGCTCTACGGGACCGCTTTTCTTCTTTCTTCGATTAAGGACCAGTGGTTTAAAGAACATGGAAGGGCGATTGGGATGCGAACCGTTTATCACCGGATAAGAACATTTGGGCTCTTTTCATACCGTCCCCATTTTGCTCTACCACTGACCCCTGGACACCGACGTGATCGTCTAGCGTGGTGTAGAGAACGACCAAATTGGGACCAAGAATGGAATTCAATTGTGTTCAGTGATGAGTCCAGATTCTGTTTGGATATGCATAACGGTCGTGTAAGGGTGAGAAGACAAGATCCCCAAATTTCTGTGGAAAGGCAAGTGGTATGGGGGGGCTATTGCTATTGGAAGTAGGTATTCATTAGAGGTAACATGACCTCTGCGCGCTACATTCAGGTTGCTAGGGCTTCTTTGGCTCATTTTGAGAACAATCAAGTTGCTTTGTGGCCTTGGCCACCGAGATCTCCCGATGTTTCACTCATCTAGCACGTCTGGGATATTATGGGAAGAAGATTACTCAATTTATCCCACCCTATACAAACTCTAGCGGCTCTGCAGCAAGAGTTACAGATAGCATGGGATGAGATACCTCAGGAGGAAATCGATCACCTCATTAGAAATATGCCCAGACGTGTTAATGAGTGCATAAGACATCGTGGTGGCGCAACACATTATTAATTTTGTTTGAAAATAAGCAAAAAACTTATAACTTTTTGTATGATATAACTTGTCAACCTTTTTAAAATTAAATTAAACTAGGAAACAAACAATTTTTATTTAATACAAAACTGGAATTCTCCAATTAAGGAAACTAGTCAGCGTAGAGTCACATAGTCCAATTATCAACAATAGAATTTAACTACCAACCGGTCAAAAATAACAAATAATCTGGAAGGTGTTGTTTTCTCTCTCTCCCTCTCAGTTTAGATGCTGTGTTGCGACGTTGCCAAGCATATATCTGCTCATTAAATATTTATATTAGGTTTTCTTCACGCGGCCGCACTAGAATAAATTACAACAGGAAATTCTACGCGTGCAAATTGACAACTAAACTGCTTCATCGGATTTTCAGCATTTGTTTTATATTTGTGAAATTAACAACCCTTATTTTATTTTATGTCAAAAATGTTTGTTGGGGTTGAATTCTATAAATCAAAAATATTATATCGGCAAGGGCCCAGCTCTATAGTAGATACGCCTGTAATGCGTTAACTATAAAGGAGCATCCAGCGCGGTTATAGTTGGATGGGTGACTATCAGCGGACACCGTCGTAATATGCCCGTGCAGCCTGCAGCGACTAGTAGCATATCGTAGCTCGCAGGGGCACTATACCAATGAGCACGAGGTATAGTGGAGATATGCCGTCTTTCGGAGGAGACGTTAAACTGTCGGTCCCGAGTCCATGGATGTTGGGCTCGTTAAAGATCCCTACCTCGGGTTGGAATACCTGGGGATTCGGCAAAATTTCCGGTTAGGGGTAGCGTGCTCCCGGCGTCGGTGATCAGCCCTGGTCGCAGAACTAGACC
Organism: Hermaeophaga mercurialis; assembly: GCA_951812935.1. Classification (NCBI taxonomy): domain Eukaryota; kingdom Metazoa; phylum Arthropoda; class Insecta; order Coleoptera; family Chrysomelidae; genus Hermaeophaga; species Hermaeophaga mercurialis. The sequence goes on from OX638363.1 coordinate 35,164,454, forward strand.
GAAGATAAATAAAACAAATAAATAAATAAAAATATTATAAAGAATTCATGCTCTACTTATTAAGTTTTTATCTGTTGTTTTGTTTGCTAATAAAGTGTTCCTAATACCCAAAATTTCAAGTTTTTACATTAACTCGACCTTGAGAAAAAAATTTCGACATCGGTCTTAAGCCATTTGCCATACACTCAAAACAATTTTTTATTTGTCAGATGCGTAAATAAGTTTATATCATAATATTCTTTCATTAACCAATTCTAATATTAAACACAAATATTTTTCTTAAAAGTTATGAGTAGCGTAGAAAATTGAGAGGAGGATTAGTGTTGCATTTATTTAAATTGAATAATAGTTGGTTATGATAATATTTGGTGCATTAAAAAATACGAATCAGAAATGCAATTTCAAAAATATCTGCTTTCGTTTTTAGGGTTTTTTTTAGTTCTTTATGGGGCAAAAAATAGGAGTTTTTATAAGAGAAAAAAATTCGAGTATGATATCTGTTTATGGGTTGATTTAAGAATTTTTTTATAGAAAAGACCACATATGGGATTTTCTGCAATTACCTGGTGTCCGGTTGATATCCGCTCGTTCTTATCTTATAAGACATATGTATTTCCTTTTAATATCTCCTTTTTAAACTCCCAATAAATAAAAATCTTATAATGATACATTTTCTAATATAATTAATTATCATATTATTCTAAATTAACGGTATATAAATAAATGGTAATAAAAAATAATAGTTTACGTTACGCTAAAAACTACGACTTTATCACACGTTAGTTACACTTGCTACATGTTCGTTAACCGTATCCATTGTGTTAAGTCCACTTATTTTTAAATCGTTTAAGTATTATATTTTTATGAAATTATTTTCTAGAATAAAATACAAGTACAGTTCAAATTTAAACAGGTGATAAAAACACCAATTATTCAACTTTAACTACAAGGTCTATCATGTATATCATGCTAACGAGAAGTCCAATTAATCTAACAGTATTTTATATAGTGCGTTTATAAAGTCACCTCTCCCCCTTTTATTTTTTGACTGGGGTAAATTAACGAAATGCGACCAAGGGATAGTGAAACTATATAAAACATTTTACATTTTGGCATTAAAGTTAACTCCGACGTTTTCACGGTGGTGTTGTGATGCCTACTAAGCTATAAATTTCAAATAGTACATAGGGTCGAGTGACATCTTGTTTTGAAGGCCTTTTCAACCTTTTTACATTCGTGTTTTGTTTTTTGGAATTGGATAGTTAATAACGAAGTTACGGAGGTACTCAGATAATATAACTAGCATATCATATTTACTTAAGTAGATTTTTAAAATATTCCTCATAACTATGAGGAATATAAGAGGCAAAGAAAAATAGTGAAAGACAAGGAGATGCAAGCAAAAAGAGATTCTTGGGAAGAATTTGGAAAGAAGATGGAAAGAGATAGTAAAGAAAATCAGAAATTATTCTATAAGTTACTAAAAATATACAGATGGAGAGATTATTTTGGATAACTGTAGCATGGAAAATGCCGAAAATATTCCAGGTAACTCATAGAAGAAGTTACAGAAACAGTATAGATACTAAAAAGAGGGAAATCACCTGGACATGACAATATTACATCCGAAATGTTACAAAATTTTGGAGAATAGGTATTACTCTGCTAACCAGATTATTCAGTAAAATATGGGAAGACGAAAAAAATCCAAAAGAATGGGAAATAGGAATAGTTTTAAATTTGTTTAAAAAAGGCGACTAAACTAAATGTAATAATTATAGAGGAATTACTTTATTAACAATTGTATTAAGAACATACGAAAGAATAGTGGAGAGAAGACTAGATGAACAGTTAGAAGATTTGCAAAGTGGTTTTAGAAAGGGAATGAGTACACAAGATCATGTATTTACCCTGAGACAAATTATAGAGATAAAGCACTCACAAAATTAGTGTTTATGTGGCATTCATAGACATACAAAAGGCATTCGACAGTGTGCCAAGGCAGTTAATTTAGTAAAGTTTGAGAAGAAGAGGAGTAGAAAGAAAGCTGAGAAATAATATTGAGTCTGTTTTCAAACTAACAAGAAATTATGTGAGAGGAATTTCAAACTAAAGACTGCTTAAGACAAGGTGGCGTTTTAAGTTCTGTTTTATTTATTATGATGTTGGATGAAAAGAAAATAAGTATAGTGTTAAGCAGTTGCATGTAGGATTCAGAAATATGGAAACATTGGGTATTGCAAAGTGTGCATTCGCAGATCATTTGGTACTTTTTGTGAAAAACGAGAGAAAATTAAGTCATAATATATCAGTATGGAACGAAGCACTAACGGTGAGAAATTTGGAAATAAATATGGAAAAAACAAAAACCATGGTAATAGGTAAAAAGGAAGAGATTTTAAAAATCGACAAATATTCTGAAGAAGTGAAATCCGTACCTGGAATGACATATTAACATACGGGCCCTGAATTGATGTCACTCGGAGTAGAAGGCTCATTATATATTTCGATTAGTTTGCACAGCCGAGGCGCAAACAAATAATGTTAGCCTACTACTCCTCGTAACATAATAATACTATCGTACACTGAAACGTCCTAGCATTGAAGCGGCGGCGCTAAAACGTCCTAGACCCGTTCGATTTCATTACCTGCAATTCAGAAACATGGTTTATTTAACATAAAATAACAGTTCTGCAGATAATTGGTTATGAAGATGTCCTACTAACTTATATCGAAGTTGCTATTTCAAGAAAAAATAGTAAAATAGAAAAATAGTTTCACGTTCTTGGATATGTAAATAAAGCAAATAAAAAAGCGCCTTCCTGGGCAATAACTGATGACACCAAATTGGACGTAATGCTTCAGTTTGAGGAAAACTCTCATACTTCGAGTCGACAAGCAAGAGGTCGCAACATTGGATGTTAACCATGCATCGATTCAGGATTTGATAGAAGAACGGATTTTAGATGTGATCCAATTAAAACATGTTTTGTTTTTGCACTTTTATATTTCAGGGTCACTCTAACCGTCCAAATTGCCGCTACTGGTTGTCAGTAAAATCCTGAATAGATGAAAGAAGAACATACGCATTCCTCTGAAAAGGTTAATGTTTGGACAGGGATAGTTGAAAACCGCACCATTAGTCCCTTTTCATTGATGGAGATAAGCATTTAGATCTGCCCCAAAATAATTTCGTACCTACTTTGACAAACATATATCCTCATCGAGCAAACCCACAAATTCCAGCTAATATTAGAGCTCTGATGGAGCACCGCCACATTACCGAATCCGTATCCGGCAGTGCCTCGACTTTCCAAGTTGATGGATAAGGAGGCCAAGATCGCTAGAACAGCCAGCATAATCACCTGCCCTTAGGCTATTAGACGTCTTTTTACGGAGATATATGAAAAGAATGGTATACAAAACTAAACTACTCGACATTAGAAGACATATCATTTAATTAGATTAATATGTTGGCAAAACGTTCGAGACTAGTATTTTGATCATCTTCTACATTAACATTCATGTTTGTTTTTGTATTTTACATTATCAAGAACTAAACGGTATTACTCATTAAGTTTTTAGTGTTCTGTAGCGAATTTCGTCAATCAGATGATTTTTATTATGTTCATTTTTGCAATAACATTTTTAAATAGAGAATGAAGAGACTTTTCAAATTATGTATCATAAATCCTTAGTTCCAATTTAAAAATTGGGGGTCTCAATTATCGCTCAAAGGGGGTTCAATGTATGAATGAATTTTTTTGTAGCAGGATGTCATTTCATAATCCAAATACACGTATTTCGAAATTTTTTATAAACATGCACAATAATTGAAATAATCGATTTATTCCATTTGGTGATTCCGCACTGTAGGTATCTCATGATATTTTTTTATATGTATGTAGATATACACGGTGCGGCACTGAAAACGAAACAGATTTAATATCTTGAAGACAACCTTTTCATGGGAAAAACGCAAACGGGCCGATTTTTATTCCAAGGGGGGCATTTTTCTAATATATCTTTAACTGTCATATGTCCCTCCTTTCTAAGAGAAAGTACTAAATACATCATTGAAAAGGTAATTTTATAGGGAACTTTTAGAGCCTTCTTGCGGGAAAAGAGACTGTTACCTATTCCAAATTATATTTCATTTAAAAGCTAATTTCAACAATTTAATGCACAATTACCTTTGGAATTAAAATTGAGTTGTTTGTGCATTTTTTCCATAAAATAACTCAAATTCAAGATTTTGATCAGTTTCGTTTTGGGTATATTTCTAAAAAAATTGTAACCTCTGTTTGTTTAGTTTTTTATTATTATTCAATATAATTAAGCTTTCAGATAATATATATCTCCTAGAAATAATCATTAATGTCGATATTTTCTTGCAGCAAACCGAAATATGTTTCAAATCTTTAATTTTTTTGATTGATCATTATTTTTATAAAATATAGTTAAATTATTCACAAATAATTTTTTCCACTAAATAAGATTTTGAATAAATATAAGGCCTAACACAGAACCTTGAGGTACACTAAATCGGATCATTCTTTTGGAACTTAAGTGATCATTTATATACACATATTTTTGCTGACGTAATAGATAACTACTTACTAAGTTTTTAATGTATTCTCGTATTTTGTGTGTGTAATAAAAGAATTTTGTAATTAACAGTATCAAAAGCCTCAACTGATAGGAGTGCACATTTATCTTTTTTATCAAAGTGCATTTATATGTTTATAACAACATCCATTAGGCCAGAGCTTGTATCATCAATGCCCTGGAACAATAAGGAATATACAAAAATCAAAGAAAAAAAATTGAAAGTTTAGTAACAGCAGCAAAAGAAAAATCGTGAATTTGGAAATACAATGAAAAACGACATCTTAAGCAAATAAAAATTATTTTTCTAAAATCTCACAGAAACGAAAATACGTCAAAAGAAAATGTATATTATGATAACAATTATTATGACTAAAAGTTTGAACGTTAGTACTGAAACTACTTTTGTCCGCACATATTTGGATCTTATCTTCAGTATTATTATTATTATTTATTTTATTGCGAGCATAGTGTAAAGAATCAAATTTAAAAACACCACCTGAAATAAAAAGGAAATAAATCCAAATACTACATATTGTACACAATTAGTAAAGAATTTTATGTCGCAACAACGTACTTTCTAGAAATTTCTTATTCATGAATGGTAACTCCCCTTTTCCCGGTTTTCCAAAGTTAACCGGTACAATTACTACCTACTCATCAACCTAATTATGGATTATAAGTTATTCAACGATTTTTTCGAGTATTTAATATCGAACGAAAATCTAAATGGGGGTTAGAGGTGCTGTTTTTTTACCTAAAAGTGTACAAAATTCCATTGTTTATGTAATCGTAAATATTTTTCTCTATGCCTACTATGTAGATGAATAATTTAAGTGTAAATGAGTAGGTATATATTGTGAAGTATTAATTGTTAGCACTATAGTTAGAGATATAAAAACACAAATCAAATAGTCAACAATGATTATTAGAGTCACAGTAGTATCTTGAAGGAGGGCTATTTCCTCTAGAAGCACCTAAAAATAAATATAAATTTCAGTTCATTATTAATTAAAAAGGGGAAAGCACAAATGTTAATGAGATATAGTTAGAGGGACGTTATTAGGGCATGGAGAACCAAAATACACAGAATATACTTCTTGAATGATCAAATACTAGTGTTTAAAAGTAAAAGATACTGTTACGTATTGGGTTGATTTTTTTGAATAATAAATGTATAAAAGAATATAAATGTTAACTTAAGGGGGTTCTTACCCATTACGTAACTTGGTTAATGGAAATTAAAGAGGTTGAGTAAAAACAATAACAATGTATTTATCTAATGAAAACAACTAAATTATAAGGGCAACTGACACATTAAATATCCAATACACTTAATAGCAGGGACAGGCACTATCAACTTCTCGATCATCCGAGAACCCAAACTTGACTCTCGATCTTCTTTTATTTTACTAACCAAGAAGACCCTAATGTTTATTAATTTTGATGACTCTACTAAAAATATTTATTTAACATTCGTTGACTGCTTGTCCTATAACTCTCGTTCACGTAATGTTAAATAAATAGTAAATATTATAATTTGGAAAGTAAAAAATAAGTTTTATGTACAGGGCGACATTTAACTCAATAACTGTATATAATATCGTAACAATATGATTGAACTTCTACAATAAATAATGAGGAAAATTATATGTATAAAGAAAAGTTAATGTACACAAATCGTGTAATGAAGGCTATAGAGAGTTGTCTGTTCTGATTTGAAAAAGATATCCCATAACATGTCTGACTATGCAGATAACAACACGATTCGGAAAATTTTCATCTTTAAATTCAAAGGTAAACCGTGAGAAAAAGTGTAAAAACTTTAAAGAAGATTCAAAGAACCTTATTGAATTTATATGTGATCATAAAATAAAAATTATTTTGACAGATGAAAACTTTCATGATCAAAATTAAGTGACTTAGAATTTATCTAGAGATTCCAAATTTACAGAGAATTAATAAATCTTGTTATACTTACGTTTTGTAAAGGAATATTTAACTTATCTCACAATTTTGGAATTGGATCCGGATAAATTTAAGACCCAGTAGAGGGCAAATTTGGCAATTATGACGTAAACCCGAGAGGGTGATTTCGAAAACTTTAATCTGCTATAAATAGCTATGCGGATCCACGTCCATCATTACAGTTTCGGCCATTGCAACAATAGTTTCGCTATTGCAACTTTAGAGTTTTTTTTTGAGATATAAAAAGAAAAAATCGTTACTGAAGTTAAATATCAACGAAATAAGTTGTTCGTACTTGTATTTAATACATACAAGTATGTATAAAGTTTTGTGTTAATGTTTTCGTAAAATTGAGCCCAGAAAATTAGCTCAAATACAGTGCTTCGAAAATAGTATTTATGCGAAAAGAAATCTACATACATACCTTTAGTAAAGGAAGAAGTTTATCCTGTGCTTTCTTCACGACATCATCGAACATTCGTCACGCTCCAGTTAAGGAGATTGAAATTTGTCTACAAGCCACGGATTTGAAAATTAATCTGGTGGCCTTCTGCGTCGATAACCAAAAGTTACAAACTTCAGTGTGTGTAAGAAAGAAAATGTTGTTCAATTCAATTACTTTGATAATTTGTATTAAGCATAAACCATTCATAAACATTTTCTTTGAAAATTTTGAAATTATTTACATGTTTTTGGCTGTGATTAAGAAAGCCACTCTATGAACAAGGACATAATTTGAATTCATTGCAAAAAGATTTTAATTTATTTGATATCAACATATTTCTTTGTATATAATTTTTATATGTCATGTTAGGTGTGTTAGGTTGATTTAAAGATTGCAACCATATATATATATGTATTTGAGGTTAGGAACAATTTTCTTTGACGATGATTATGGTATAACTTAAAATAATTTTTTTTAAAGAACTTTTCACTTACCTTTGTATGTTAACTTTGAACATTTTGCACTTTTCAAACGCATTGAGGTTTTTCTTTATTTACAATAAATTAATTTTCGTATTGATTCGTCTGTCGTTAATTTCTGTTGTCTCTAACCCTACTTTTCGAGAAATCAATACATGGATAAAATCTCGTGATCTACTAGCTATTCAAATACTAATTTATTATAGTACAGCCGGCGAAGCATAGATACCAATTCACGTATAAATTAAAAAATGTTAAATTTGGCGCTCAACAATAAAATGTGTTTCACTATAATAAATGATAACTATCATACATTTATATAATTAATGCATCGCAATTACTTTCTACATTCTGACTAACATAAAGTAGAACCGCCGCTTTACGCAATATGCAAATTATCGATATTTAATGAAAATACCTAGTACAATTTTGACATTACTAATATTTGGCATTTTATAGAAAAAAAATTAAACTTAAACAGAAACGATATTTAAATTTATTATTCTTTTGCAATTTAACCATAAAACTTAATGATGATGTGACACATTATCGTACAGGGTGTTTCATATTTAAACAGATAAACGCTAACTGTGGCTAAGGGTAGTTAAAAATATAGTTAATGACAGTATGTGGATTATGTCACCTTAAAAGGATTGGTCGTAAGAGGATGTCCACAGGGAGGGGTACTGTCACCACTACTGTGTAATATAGTGCTTGACACCCTCATCGGCCGCCTGAACGTTGACAATATCCACACAATAGCCTATGCCGATGACTTAGTAGACGGGTAGATTTGAGAGCAAACTCTGCGACAGAATGCAGGTAGTACTCAAAATCATAGAGCAATGGTGCAAATACCACTCGCTCTCTCTCAATCCGAAGAACTTTCCGACAGAATCTCCGGCGGGCCAGATAGTGTTGCCTAGTGACTAGTCATTAGTGAAATTTTCGTTTCTACGGGTTGACTCTTAGCTCACATCACTGAATGGGACGCGAAATTGTTTCAATTAAAACAGGGAGGCGCCAAGGATAAAAAATGGAGGACCACTGTCCTAAACCAAAAATATTGTTAAAAAACCTGAAACATGTTGATTTCTAATTTTATTTTTCTACATTATGTAAAATGTTTTTTTGATACAATTTTTTAAATGCAACACCCTATATATTATGACGTTTGTAGATTCTTTTTAAAGAGCAGATTCTGGCAAAGCATCACACTTGATGTATACTACCCCTCTTCTTCACACGATTTGAAAATAAAATAAGTTTTAAAAAAATAAAAATGTTTTTACATTATATTTATTAACCCGGCATTACTCTGGCGGGGTCTAACAGACCCCAGACGAATTAAAACTGCCTAAACTATTTCTTAAACTGCAAGTACGTATATCGGGTTGCCTATAGCTTCGTCAATAACATCGATCTGCAATTCTGTCGGTCGGTTTAGTCGTGCTGGGAAGTTTGGAGAATCTACATGTGTTTAAAGTGCTCTGGGGTCTGTGACACCCCACCTGGGTTATAAAGTTATAAAATTTATTAGACTGTAATAATTTTTCTGAGATCTAAAGTTATAAGTTTTAGTTTACAATTGTAAGTATGATGTAATTATTGAAATGTTTTGCGTTTAAAATAATTATATTTGTTTTAGAATCATGGGAGACTATGAAAGAAGTCAGCAGCGGCTATTGAATATATGGAATGAGATTGAAAGTGACGAAGATGAAGCTGTAGGCGGATCAGAAAGTGATGATGATAACTTGGATCATGTTAGTTCTCAAATAAGTGATCCGGAAGAAGACATTGACTTTGAAAATCTTATGGAAGAGGATGACCAGCAACACTTTATACACCAAAACTATTATTTAGGTAGAGATAAAGTTACGAAATGGTACAAACACTGTAGTACAAGCCGAGTAAGGACAAGAGCTGAGAATATAATTACGAAACTACCTGGACCTAAACAATGTGCTCGTAGTGCAAAAACACCTTTGGAATGCTGGCAACTCTTCTTTGATGAAAATATGCTTATTGACATTACACACTGCACAAACTTGATGATTCAACAAAAATCACAAAATTATAAAGATAAACAAAATTGCGGTGAAACAAACTCGATCGAAATAAAAGCATTATTTGGCCTTTTATATCTTGCTGGTGTGTTTAGAAGTTCACATCGTCATTTGCGCGATTTGTGGAAGTCAAATGGAACTGGAATGGATATATTTCGAGTTGTAATGTCTTATAATAGATTTTCATTTCTCTTATTATGTCTAAGATTTGACAATTTTGAGAACAGACCCTTGAGTCTGCAAATAGACAAACTTGCTCCCATAAGGTCTGTTTTTGAGAAATTCGTCTCAAATTGTCAAGAAGCTTACTCGCCTGGGCAATATATAACTTTGGATGAAAAACTGGAATCTTTTCGAGGGAGATGTTCTTTTCGGCAGTATATCCCCAACAAGCCAGCAAAATATGGGATCAAAATTCAAGCACTTGTGGATGCACGTTCATTTTATACTATAAATATGGAAATATATCCTGGCGAACAACCAGATGGTCCATATAAATATAGTAACAGTGCATATGATGTAATAGACAGGATGGTGGCGCCAATATCTAAAACTAACCGAAATGTTACATTCGACAATTGGTAAATAATAAGTAAATAATTTGCGTGATAAACACAATCTGACTGCTGTCGGAACTGTTAGAAAGGGTAAAACAGGTAAAAGGATGATTCCACTTGAATTTGAAAATATAAAAATCAGAAAAATCAAGTCATCCATGTTTGGTTTCCAAAAAAATAATACGTTGGTGTCCTACGTACCTACAAAAAATAAATACGTCATATTACTTTCATCTTTACATCATGATGATAACATAGATGAATCGACTGAAGAAAAAATGCTCCCAGAAATAATAAGCTTTTACAATATGACAAAAGGTGGCGTCGATACCGTCGACGAAATGTCAGGTTCATATTCCGTTGCCAGAAATTGTAGGAGATGGCCTTTGAGAATTTTTTGTTCCCTTCTGGATACTGGTGGTATTAATAGCCAAATTATATATAAATTTAACACAAATAATTATACTCTACAAAGACGTCTCTTTTTGTAAGAACTAGGATGTGCACTTATCAAACCTACAATTGAAGCTAGAAAAAATAATACACACTTGCCGAAGCTTTTACGAATTAAGATACGTGATATTCTTGGGAATCCTGCTGAACCAGAACCTCAACGACATATTGGAGGAAAAGGACGTTGTCAAATGTGTCCAAGAAGCCGAGACAGAAAGACAAAGTACCGTTGTGAGACGTGTGGACTATTCATATGTTTGGACCATATGAGAAGCTTTTGCCAAAATTGTGCTGACTTGAATGACGAGTAAAATTTTACTAACGACAAAAATAGAGTGAATTTTGATTTTTTTTTGTTGATTTGACATTATATAATTTATTTTTGCTAAAAAAATTAATAATTCTTTACTTGTTTTAATTTAATTTTTTTTTCAAAAATGTGATTTTTTACTTGAAGAATTTAATAATTTTTGTTTTTATTTGGTATTGCGTAATAAAACTTTATAAAAACTGGTTTTTTATTATTTTTCTAATCAAATATACTTCAGACAATGCTATTTTATTGAAAGTTTTGAAATTTATCATTTAGTTTTTTCTATAATATTTTTTTAAATTGGGGTCTGTCACACTCCACCTGGGTTGTTATGTAAAAAAAATTCACCAGGGTAATGCCGGGTTAAATGTACCTACTATTTTTAAAGTGGAAAAATAATCAATACTAAAATATCTAAATGAAAGTTTCACTCTCCTGAAAAGTAGCATGTTTTTGTCGAAGTTTCTTTTTCTCTACTTCTATAAGAAATTTTTTTTTTTGTTCATAGCAACACGGAGATCATATGGTGCGAAAAGGAAATTTCAAACTATAACCTAAATTAAGATTTAAACTAGATTTTGCAAACTATTACAAAATTATTTTAAATAAATATAAAGATTATCACCACTTCTTTAGATCCAAGATGATTAGATAAACGGTTTCAGATAAAAGGGAGCAAAAAAATTCACGATATTCAATGTAAAACAGCCCCTGCAATGACTTCCTTATTGTTATAGCCCAAATGTGATACTTTGCCAGAATTAGAGATCTTTAAAGAGAATCTAAAAATGTTAAAACATACAGGGAATTGCTTTTAAAAAATGGTCGATAAACTGGATGACCCTATATAGTAAAAAAAACTTACATAATGTAGAAGAAAAAAATTAGAAGTCGACCAGTTTCAGATTTTTTGACAATATTTTTGGTTTAGGAAATACTGATTTTATTCAACACTTTGTAGTTAAAATTAATTTGTGTAAAATTCCAAATCAAAATGACAAATCTTTAAACCTTCACCATCGCTCTCATCTTTAATAAACTTATCTCTCAGATTTTTGGCACAGGGATAAATCGTAAATTTTCTGTTATTCAATAAATTTCACATGACAAACAACTTCTCTGATATTCATCTCCCTTACTTTTCCTTTGACGTTGTTTCAAATTAATTCAATGGGCTTAGATAATACGGTGGCAAATGTAAAACAGTGTGACCATCTGTTTTATCCATCTCATCAACAACATAATTAGGCCTAAGATTTAAATTTTTCCATATGATCAGTAGGTTTTTTTTCAAGGTTGTAGGAGAATATACCAGATCTATGTTATCTAAATAAGTGGATATTACCTCATTTCGACCTTCATATTTTGGAATATGATTTCTTTGTCGAGAGTGTAAAGCATTATCTATGACTATAGCCGCATTTGGTGGCAAATTCGGTATTAGTTGTTTACCAAATCATTTTTCAATTCAAATAAGCTGGAATTCATATCTTCATGACAATCGTCATCATAAATTCGAAATATTCTTTGCCGATAAAAGTAAATACAGTTCGTCCAGTAAGTCATTGAACGTGCGTCATAAACACAGAAAGAAATTTTGTTCGTAATATTAATGAACAGCGATGGTCAATATTTTGAACATAAATATGATTTCTGATCATAGATTAATAACACACTACATTAAAACAATGACCGAACCAACATTAAAAAATACCATTTTTTTTCATTAATTTAATAAAAAACTTCATTGTTTCACGTTTATTAACTTATGCTCTTCATCGTTAAAATAACATTTTTTTGTAATGGATCGACGAACAGTAGATCAAAAACCAATCACCAGTGTTCGTTATTTCAATGGTCACAAAACCTTAATAATACAAACCCAATCATTAACTAATAAAAATACCCTAAAAATAATGTTTTCTAATCGTTAAAATATTGACTGCAAACATTAATATTATGTATATAGTCGTAGAGTCAGTCCGTTTGTTTTGTCGGTGCACTTCATCGATGTCATTTCATTTTACTTAGAATTTTGAAAGGGATGATGCTGTTACGTTTCGGCTTCATAGTGCAAAATTGTGAATAAGTATTATTAATACCAATACGAAATAGTAATCATTGGATTTAAATTTTAGAAACGTAAGTCATAGAAGCTTGCAGCAATCTAATAATTTTTTGAATATTTTGCCATAAATTTATTTTAATAATTAATTTTTAAATGTACTTACTTTAGGAAATGGTATACCTATGAATTTATGTAATATGATATGCTTTGTGTGTAAAAGTAGCTTTTCCGTTTTGTCTTTAATGATGAGATATTTTAAATTAAAGCAGGATTTGAAAACAAATTGAGTTTATCGTTGTTCTGAAACCGGTTGTAACTAAGCATTTCAATGTTTATCAAATTTAAAAAAGAATAGACCGAAAAAATTTATTAAATATGAAATATGATACAAACTTTAATAAGGCTGACTCTTTAATGGAATTGCTGCAAGAATGTGGTTTGGAAAAACTGGAAACATATTTTAATGGTAAGATATATTTAAAAATAACAATTTCATTAAAATATTGTATCCTTAAAGTAATGCTATTCTGGTAATGATCTACAGGCTCATCTATGTTGTACCTTTATATACGTTTTTATGATTTTCTTTATTTTTCTTTTAGGACAGAAAATAACCATAGAGGTATTTAAAATCATTAAAAAGCATCACATTGGCAACTTATTTATGGAAATTTCAATAGGAACCCAATTAATGTTTGAACATCACTTGTAAAAGTGGAGGGAGACTACTAGAAATCCATTTGCTAACACCCTCCAAAATGAACTCGATGTTTTAGATTTTGTCCGTGCACCATGTTATAATCGGGAGAAATATTGAAGAGGGCAATAAATCCACGTGAACATACTGCAATAAAATATGAATTATACAAGGTAACGACCAAATGAGTATTTCACCAACGTTAAACTATACAGGTCACTAATCGTAGCTTTAAGAGTTTGCCCCGGTATGCCAGAAGCTGGCAAATACAGCAAACCAACAATACTAGACTAAATTATTATACGTTATATTATGAATACTTTACTGGTCTACTGAAATGTCATCAAAGAACTAATATAGTCTGTTAGAAGAACAATAATCTAAACTGTATTTCGATTTAAACACTAAGTACCATTAGACCAGGAATGCGCTCAACGAATTAAACCCTATTAGAATCCAATAACAGCCGATGCTAGGGTAATGGTTCTAGAAAGATTAAGTAAGTATAATTGTTTTTTATAATTTTGGGTTATTCCTACATGTATGTAGGAATAACCCAAAATTATTTGTAGATGTAGATGAAATAGTTTTATAATTAAGCTTGTTTCATTACTTTAATCCTCTAATTGATTTATTATCAAGGAGTAACAATACTACTCCTTTTTTCTTTTCTCAGACAATTGAGTTTATGCAAATGCAAAAAACCTGTACAAACGTGGTTTCGATATGCGTAAGCTGATTTTCAATTGATTTTTAACTAAATGGCGATATTTAGAACAGTTTTTTTTTAAATACTTATTAATTCAAGTAACCTTCAAAAACAGTAATTGTTAAAATTAAAGAAAATTGGGACGTACAGACTTTATTACTGCAATAATAGAAATTTTCGTTAAAAAAATAAAATAAAATCAAACTACAATGTTATCGTATATACAAGTAAATAAAGTCGTTTCGGAAAAAACTTAATGAAAAGTTAAGGAACATTTTCTATATAAAAACAACTACTGTTTTTACTGAATTATTCAATGTCATCTTTGTACAATTAATTAGTTTTTAATTTTTCAAATTTTATTAATACTGTTATTTTAGTTTTTGTACATATAGAGTAAAATGTAAATACTAGAAATTAAATTCAATAAAATTGTTTCATTGGGACCCCGCTGCATACTCGACTTAATTTTATCACCCGCTAACAGTGTGATTCCGGATAGGTTTTGCAAAGACTTGCACGTGATCACCTTCTTGAATTTTTATTTCGACTATAACCAACCACATCAACATCTAGTTCGTCATCTCACCCATATTTATGGCGACCAGATTCTCTAAATGTTGGAGCAAAAATTAATTTGGCCAATATTTTAAATACTGTAAAGGGTGCAGTAATGTGCTCCTTTTATGAAACTAATGTCATTGGGGACAATGCATAAGATTTAAAGAGAAATACTTGCGAGCTTTAATAATGAAAAGTTGGTAGGTTAAAGTAAATATTTTAGTCTAGATTACCATTGTCAATCATAAAATTTATTAATTTAAAACAATAAATTTCAGGAATATTATCACACAAAGAAAAGAGGAAAGATATACAGTAAATGTGGTAATTACAAAAAGATCAATCTTGGTAAAGTATTTAATAAATATGAATGCACTGTTGTCATTTTGTTTTAGGCTTTAAAATTTGAAATTATTTTATAATAAACCATAAAATAATAATCAAAAATTACAAAAATTTACTAGATTTTCAATTTTTGTGTTTATGTTTGTAGTATTTAATTCATTTTTTGTAGATAGAAGATATGCTCCAATTTTGTGAGCGATCCATGGATACTTTATTCCCACAGCTAAATTTTGCGAAAAAAACAGCGAGATGGCAACATTCACCAAATGTACTATTAGAGTCCTTTTTATTTTGGGCAAAATTTCAACAGGAAATTGAAACAACATTTGCGTCTACGACATAATATACAATTTTTTTTTGTTTTATTGTGATGGATACACAGAACAGAATAGAAACTGAGTAATATCTAATCCTTGCTCTCCACTGCTATGAACTAGAACATAGTTTCTTTAGTTTGAGCACACCCAAATGGAAACAAACACTATGTATTTCACAATTGTGCGAGCTCTGAGAATTTTTTTAATGTATATTGCAAATTTACAATCTACTCAAAAATATACAGAGTAATTAAGTAAATGGTTTAGTTTCTTGTTAGGTGGCATGAGGCGGGCACCGTCGACTCTACTCTAAGAGGTCTTCTGGACACTGTAGACACTGACGTTTTAGTCTTCTGCGTTCCATAGGATCAGTGTATAGATTAGCTATCAATGGATTTGAATGATTTTCATTGCTAGCTATCTTTTGTTAGCTAAGATCTGGATTACTTCATTGATGGTTGGAATTCCAAAGTCGTTATGGATTGTGTGGTTGCTTACGAACTATGGAGCATTAGCTACCATTCGAAGTGTTTTAGACTGAAACATTTGTAATATTTTGGTGTTCGATGGTTTGCTACAACCCTATATTCCTATCAGATTGATTTCAGTATGGCTTTATAAAAAATTATCTTATTTTCAAGTGTTAACTGTGAGCGACGTCCCATTAACCAGTTCTGAGAGATAAAACTATTAATGGGATATTCACGGAACTTTTTATTTGGAACTCTAAATTGTAACAATTTATCGTCAGATACATTGTAACGACAAATCTGGAATGATAATAGGCTTCTTGTATATTCCGCGGAACACTTTATCGGCAGATTTCAACAATTTATCAAGAAATTGGCCAAATCGTAACGAGAAACGGCAAGTTCGTGGAGTCCCATTGATTATAGGACTGATAGTTTGTGTAAAAATAAATTCAAGCAGATTTCACAGATTGATAAATCAGTACAGTTAACATACAAGCCACGTTATCATCGTTATCATTTATTAATTAAATAGTTAAACGTACGTGCATCCAAGAGTAAATCATTTTTAACATAATCAGGATCATCTTCCTCAGAAGTGGCATGTGATTCAACTATTTTCCATTTCACTATCTTTTTATCAATTTCATATGGATACCATCATTAGTATCCATAAAACACTATTTTTATGGCGATCAAGCATAATAACTCTACCTTGTTCACTTGAAATTAAAAGTGAAAATTCTTTACTTGCTTAATTTTCATTAAAAATGGTTCACATTTTTAGAATTCGCCTAAAATTAACGATGGAGAATATATTTCTCAAATTTAACAGAAATATCCTCTCAGTTACACACATTCAGCAATTGTAACAACTTTTTTGTCGTCAATTAATCTAGTTCAATTTGTCTTACCCAATAATTCTTTTCATGTATGTCACTCCAAAGATTATACAGGGTATAAATAACCGACACAGAGCAAGGATATCTATGGGAACCTAAAATATGGTAATTTAATGCCACTACCTCTATATTAAGTTGCAACCCCGAGAAGTTAGAGGCCTTGATAGTGGGGTTGAATCAACACTAAGTAGAGTTCAATTGTAGCAATCTACGGGTTAATAAGACATGATGTACCATTAAAATGTATAGAATTTGTTAACCCGTTGGCGAACCTAAAAGGCTATTACTTTATATTATGGAGAATTTCATTCTTAAACATTTCTTACTCTTGTTATTTTTCAACAAACTTGTCGTTTTCAACAAAAACCTGAATAACTAAAAACACGTATTACAGCAGTGTTATTTAAAATGATCGAAAATTCAAAAGTTGGTTATGAAATTAAAGGTCAAACTTGACGATCAAGAAAAAATTAAAATAATAGCAATTTAATAGAAAAACCAACAACTTAAACAACAGTGTAATCCTACTGGATTCAAGAGTAAAATTTTTATCAAATGTAATGATTTTTGTATCCAAAAATTATGTCACCAGTGTAATGAATGGGAAATAGTTAAAGTATTTTTTTTTAAACTGTTTTCACCTGTGTAATAACCGCTGACAGGTCCCAAAAAAAAATATTTCTATAAAATCGGACCAATTGTAATGGTTTTTGTCCAAATTATTAAATTAATATTATGATAAGAACGATAATGAATGATAGATAAGTGTGGAGATAGGTATTTCCCTTATAAAATTAAGCTTAAACTCCAACGCAACAGTCACCAAAGCACAATAAAAACGCAATATTGAGATAATTATTTAAAGGTTAAACATATCAAAATAAAATGTACAGTATAAAAAACGTTAAATAAAATCGGTTAAAATGTTCGAAACAAAAAAAATGGTCTACAGCTCTACTACAAAATCAAGTACTAGTAAACTTCCTACCATAATATTTTTAATAAAAAAAAAACTGAATTATCCCCAAAATAATAAATGCAAATAAAAAAGTGGTCTACGAACTACAAAATCAAATGTTCGTAGACTTTCTATAACAGTGTTTTAGTCAATAAAATAGTATGGGAAAGCAAAGGCTACTTTAACTAAAATGTAATATATTATATGTATAAAAAAATCGAACTAGATTTAATTAATAACTTTATTGGTCGTCGGGCCTACTTTGATTAAGCCTCAAGACTCTAACCCTTTCTTTTAATATTACAACATACTTAACAATGTAACCGTGTGAGAAAACCATCTACTATTTAATTTTACTTTCTATTTTTGAACAAGGGAAGCTATATTACTTAGTTTGCTCAAGATTATTTCATTGACTGACACTGAGACAAATTAAGCTAGGGTTAGTTACTAAATGACATTTATCTCCTAAATACGGCCGGTGGAGTACAAAAATAGTTTCTTGTGGGAATCTATCTAGTTGACGTCTCTTCTTCTACTGGATGGAATCGAAGGGCGGTTGGAACGAAATCATCACTTTCCTTTCACTTAAATCAACCCAATTTTTTAAACACTTAACGAACGACTCTCGATGGGATAAAGATTTACAATAACGTTGCTAAATACTGTTTCAGCGCTTAGACTCAAAAAAATCTCAATTTGTAGATACAGGCCGTATATATGTATCTACCCTTTTGACTCTCAAATGACTTAAAAGAAAAACCAAGAAAATTCAACCAGGAAGAGCTGACTCTATCAGGCTAGCTCCAAGTACCCAGAGCGGACTCATTTAAAAAAAAAATTATTAGTTTCTGCCCGCAAAAATCCCTCACCTAGTGTTGGTGGGAAATTACTTTAATTGGGGATGACCAATAGTAATGTTTTCCGTTTGGATTTCATCATTCGTGTCAACCTCTTTCCATTATGGCCGCCGTGTTGATTTTGGCAAACTGTACTCTTTTGTAAGAATGTCGCGTGAGGACCATTGTCCGTTTTTTTAAACAATTTTTTTAAGTATTCAGCACAGTGGTGTATAATGTTCGCCTGGTTCTAATAAATGTTGAAACCCGCCCTTTTATACAAAGTATCATGTTTATATGAACTACGTCTAATTTTTATCACACCTGTGCCAAAATTATTTATTTAATATACTAGATTATGGTTACAAATTGCTTTAGAACTATACTTTTATATTCAGGGTTTCCCAAAAATCACGGGACGGAGCCATAAGTTTCTAACGAGTGAAGAAAAAAATCTGAAAATTTGGAGATCACTAAAAACTACATTTTTAGATGGTTTCAAAGTTTCATGAACTGGGGAGTTTTTTTAGGGGGTGATAACCCCAAAATTTTTAATTGCTACCCCTATCGAGTTTCACCTTATAGTAATGAAAAAAAGAAACACATCTCCAAAATCAAAACTCGATATTTTGACACGTTCGCCGCCATGTGTATCAAAACTAATATACACTTGTTGGTCCAGTACACCGCCCTGTATGATTTTGTGAAACAAATAATTTGGTTTTGGCCGTAGTATGCTATCAGTTTAGCTTAGCTTTTTTGCAATAAAAACAAAAATACAGATAAGTAGGTGTAAATTTAATAAACAGTTTGTGACAATGACAATTTATTGATTATTGAATTGTGTTAAATTTGAGCCTATTTATTTCCTTTTTTTAAATTAGTTAAAATAATCTGTTAAAAATGGCCCAAAAACTGACCGAAAAAGAAAGAATTATTCTTTTAATGATTCATGGCTTTGGAGATAGAACAACATCTTACGATGGAGTGCGGCGAGTCTTCAATGATTTTTTTCATGAACGACCACCGATTTCCAAATCAACAGTCGAAAGAACTGTTCGAAAATTTCAAGAAGAGCGAACTGTGAAAGATCTTCCTAAAACTGGAAGACCGAAATCTGCAACAACCTCAGAAAAAACCGAAGAAGTGTTACTGTCTTTTGTTGAAGAACCTTCAAGATCCTTATTAAAAGCGCGTCAGGTACATGAAATCAGTAAAAGTTCTGTTCACACAATTTTGCAAAAAAATAATTATTTCACCTATAAGTTTCACCTAGTTCAGAAAATGAACGAAAATGACTTATGGCAAAGTTAATAGGCACAATTGTCGTAATTGGGCTGACGAAAATCAACATTTAATAAAAGAAGATCATACTCAGACACTGCAGAAAATTAATGTGTGGGCTGACATTATGGGAGATAGAGTAATTGGTCCTTTTTTTATTAATGGAAATTTGGACTAAACCAGATATCTAGAACTGTTGTAAAATCAAATGATTCCAATTGTTCGTGCCGTATGCCCTAATGGTATTGACAATAAGTGGTTCCAACAAGATGGTGCTCCTCCACATTTTAGCCGAGCAGTCCGAGACTTCTTAAGTCGCACGTTTCCAATCGTTGGATTGGGAGAAGTGGTGATATCGAGTGGCCACCATGATCTCCGTATCTTACACCACTCGATTTTTTCTTTTGGGGGTTTTTACAAAGTAGAGTGTATGCAACAAAATCAATAAATGATTTGCAAAATCGCATACTTGAAGAAATCACCAATAACACTAGGGATATGCTCCAAAGGGTTCGAAATTCCATTTATGAGCGTTTGGGTCATTGTGAAATCGAGGAAGGTTGACAATTTGAAAATGTATTATAAAAATCGTAATAAACATGTTTCTTTCTCATATAGTAGTAGTGTTACTCTTAAAATAACTAAGATACCGGGTTTTGGTTTTGGGGATGTTTTTCTTATTTCATTACCTTTAAAATAAGGTGAAACTCGATAGGGGTAGCAATTTAAAAATTTTGGGGTTATCACCCCCTAAAAAAACTCCCCAGCGTATGAAAGTTTTAAACCATCTAAAAATGTAGCTTTTATGGACCTTTAGTAATCTCCAAATTTTCAGATTTTTTTCTTCGCTCGTTAGAAACATACGGCTCCGCCCCGGAAGTTTTGGGAAACCCTCTATATATCTTTAGGGTATTTCCCCTTTTTTTCTTTCTCAAATAGTCTCTATACTACAACAGAAATAACAAAAAATGTACACTGATAAATTATTGTAGAAATTGTTCGAAATGATTACCGATTTCTCCTCCTTTAAATTACCTTCCGGACTAAATATACAGTATTAACTAAATATTCTAGAAAATAAAAATTTTTATTAATTAAAATTTAATAAAAATAAAGTCTCTATGTCAAAGGCCTGTCAATTTCTTATAATCTTATCTGACTACGACAAAGGATAAAAGAATTGTCACAAGAATATTTAAAAAAATCGTAAAATTTTAAGATATGTATATTTTATCTCTTTATATTCGTATTTATAGTGCAAAAATATTTTAACTAACAGTAAAACACATCTTAAAAGAATTTCTGCATTTTTGATTGGGAAAAATCTGTCTATAACCATCAGCCGTTGAGAAATGTAAAATATATAATAAAAAAATTACTTTTATAAAAGTAAAAAAAGAACTAATTTCTTATTATGTAGTTTGAAAATAGTAAGCAGGTAAGCAAGCAAGTAGAATAGAAAATTCAACATAATCTCTCTTTGTTTTGATTATTTTTAGCTACTAGAGGATTTATTCAGGTTGTCGTTCAAACGAAATACAAATTATTTAAAGGAAAATTAATTTCTATAAATAAAATAAGAGAAATGTGGAAATCCCAACGTGGATCAATTGTGAAACAACTTGTTTTTCATATGCAGACTGCAATTTGCGCCCATAAGGAGGTTTCCCACCACCGTCAAAGAAATTGATATTGTTCGAGAAATATCAAATCACTTTTGTGTCATTATTACATTATTTAATTCGACATGCAACGGTGACCCATTTTTTGTAAAGTATCTTTTTGAATAGATACAAGGCCGACGACAAAATTATTATAAAGAAGAATTTTAGGGCTACATCTAAAAAGTACAACGTCAACTGGCTACTAAAAGATTACAGTATAGAGTAAAATTCAGAATAAAATCGAAAAAAGTAGTAAAAGTTGGCCAATTATTTTTTTTACTTGCTATTCCTATGCGACGTAGTAAATATTCACATTAAAAAAAATCACTGTGATTATAATCAGTAAAATGCGAGAAACATCTAGTCCTGCAAACCATAATTTTTCTCTAGAATACAAATATATTGAGATATTTAACTGATAGAATGCAAAGTGTGAATTTGAGCGATGCATTGTCGATATCCCGAGCCGTGTCGTCTGGTGTGCCACAGGGATTAGTTTTTAGTGTTCACAGTGTACACCAGTCAATTCACTAAGTTTATTAATCCTTGTAATACTCATATGTACGCTGTCGATACACTATATTATTCATTTCATGTTTCTAATGTCGATCATGCTGTCAAGAATATCGATGAGGATCTGAACAGCATTTCTAATATTTCTACCAAACATTAATTATTATTAAATCCATCTAAATCAGTTACTTTGGTCTTTGGAAATAAAAATAGCTGTTCTTTTGTTGGTGATAATACTGAGTTCAGTATTGATGGTAAGGTGGTTGAGTTTGCAAGTACTGCTAAAAGTTTGGGACTTATTGATCAAATACTGCGGTTTCGGGAGCACATAACGCGAAATGTTCAAAAAGCTTTTGCAGCTTTAAAACTTTTTTATCCTCATAGAACATTTTTAACTATATAAACTAAAAAAATGCTTTCAGACTGCTTAGTATTGTACACCCATTTATGGTCTTTGTCTCGATCTCGAGACTTCCAACAGAGTACAACGTATACAGAATTCCTGCATCCGATTCATTTATCGAATTAGAAAGTTATGTTTTGTGTGTATTTAGTCTTTCTTTATTTAATAAAATTATAATACTTAAATGACCTCTGTATTTACATAAAAAATTATCTTATAGAAGAGATGTTCATAACGTTAACGTCAGGAGTAAGGATCTATTGACAGTCCCTATACATAGGACGGCTTTCTATGAGAGAAGTTTCCAATTTAATAACGCTAATATGTATAATTCCCTTCCTCAGATTCTCATGACATATAGTAGTAGTGGAGCAAAGTATGTTCCAAATAAAAGTTCCAGAAACTGCCACTATATGGCGTTGGTGGCGCTGCTGTAGCGCTCACGGACCCGCCGTTATTATTGGTCCAATTGAATTGCGGAAAAGACAGGTGTCATCTATAAGTGATGTAGATGTCAAATTTAAAGAAAAGCATGCGCAATAAACGTTGCCGTAAGGGCATTAGCGTTCAACTTCGTTATTATTGGTCCAATTGAATTGCGAAAAAGACAGGTATTATCTAGAAGTGACGTAGATGTCAAATTTAAAGAATAGCATGCGCAATGAACGTTGCCGTAAGGGCATTAGCGTTTAACTTCGTTATTATCGGTCCAATTGAATTGCGGAAAAGACAGGTATGATCCAGATGTTGCGTAGATGAAAAATACATATTTTTTTATGTGCTGCAGCGCTCGCGGACCCGCCGGCGCTGTGATTTTTCATATTTGAATTTGAATAAATTTTAGATAATATTCATATGCAACATTGTAACTTAGTTTTATGAAGAATGCAAATTTATTATTTTGCGTTTCATTTAAACGACTAATTAAAATTCAATATATGTAATTTGCAAGTTAATTATTATAAAAAATGCAACAAAGTAATTTTATGCTTCATTTAAACGACTAATTAAAATTCAATATATGCAATTATTGCGTTCCACGTAAACAACCAATTAAAATTAAATATATACAATTTGCAAGTTAATTATAATAAAAAATGCATATCCTTGATAAAACAACATTTACATGAAACGAATTTAGCTATAAAAGTCGAAGCACATCAACCAACAATCGAGTCGTAAAAGTCGCTTCACCAGTGCCAGTTAGTATTCAGCGAGCAGTTTCCAGTTGTTTTTTATTGTGCTACCAGTTAGTGTTTAGTGGACAGTTTCCAATTGTTTTTATTGTAAGTACCTTTAATGATAATTTTTCAAAAATTTTTTTTTCAAATTTTTTTTGTTTTTCTCGAAAAATTAAACCAATTTACCTCATCTACAGATACTGAAATCAACCCGATAATTAAGTTAAAGGACCTGCAACCCTACGTTCCAAATTTGGGGGAATCCATTCTCATAGAATTAGAGGAGAACGTCACCTTTCTGCCCAAAAGGTCTACTACAATTTACAAGAATCACATTGACGATCTGAACAAAGGGGGTTCAGTTTAATTTTTATTGGCCTGCACGAGATATCCAAGAGTTGCGCTCCAAGGACCCTTTTTAAAATAGTGAAAAATTAGGTTAGAACAATCATGAATTTCGCACTCGCTTTTCAAAAAATTGAAGAAATTCTTAAAACTCAGCACAATATTTCTACATATTCAGATAAAAACAAATGGCTATCACTAATTAATAATCACCTTAGGAAATGTTCTTTAGCGATAAAAAAATGAAATTTCACGGTAGGGGAAAAAAGAAAAATTTACACCAAAATGGGGCAGTTAAAAAGGTTGCGGTGTATCATAAAATTAACACCTCCCCATGTAGTAGGGGGAGGTATTAGAGAGGGGCGTGGTACTAAAGGGGGCGTTAAATGGGAAGATGTAAACGCGATTTTTAACAATAGAATTAGAACTGGCGTAATTATAAATTTAAAGCATAAAGAAATAAAAGATTTTTTGAAGGCAGCTTTTAATTTATTTAAATCAAAAATTTGTAAAATTTTAAATGATACACCGTCGCTAAAAGTAAATGTTACATTTTGCGGTGATTTTTTGAAAAATGATAGCGATGGCGGGGAAGTAATTGACATTAAATACTTTGGATCCCCAAATTTCGTTGTTGATTTGGGGCTGGATTTAGCTCAAGAGTATAAAAGTGTTGTAGATTTTATTTTAAATAAACTTTCGGAATTTCAAGAAAAAGACAGTGGGTGGGCGTTGTCAAAAATAAATCTATTAGAAGTAGCTATTAATAAATTTGAAATTGGGAACGGTTCATCCTTCATTCAGCTACCAAAAGAAATATTAGTGAAAAATGCATGCATAAACGTTAAAAATGCAGACCTAGCGTGTTTTTACTGGGCCGTAACGAGTTTTTTGTTTCCTGCTAAAAGAAACCCTGCATTTACAATTAGTATATAGTACAGTTTTGAATACAGACGGTTTAGAATTACCTATAAAACTAACACAAATATCAAAATTTGAAAAGTTGAATGATATATCTGTAAACGTTTACGCTTTAGAACTAAATAAAACTAATGAAAGGTCATTTTACGTAGTGGTACCTGCACGTTTAACTAAAAATAAACTGCCGCGTCATGTAAATTTGCTTTTAATTCAAGATTAATATTTTCCAAAATTAAACGACTACGAGGCTCCTCCCGTCAACAATGAGGGCACTACTACCACCACCATTAAATACCATTATTGTTGGATTAAAAATATGTCTAGACTAGTTTCAAGTCAACTTAGCAAGAGTACACCAAAAAAGTTTATTTGTGATAGGTGTTTAAATTATTTTCAAAGCGAAAAAAAACTAACGGACCACGAAATTTTGTGTATAAATAGTAACGATTGTAAAATTTCTTTCCCCCCATATGATAACGTTGAATTTAAAAATCATGTATACAAACAGAAATGTCCTTTTGTCGTTTATGCCGATTTCGAGTCAATTTTAGAAAAGTGTGATAAAAAGTATCTCATACAACCACCAAGTATCAACATCACAAAACATTTAGTGCAGGCTTCTACTTAAAATGCAGCTACGATAATCAGATTTCCTACTACAATAGTTATAGAGGGGAAGATTGCATGGACTGGTTTGCGAATCAAATGTTAGATGTCGCGAAATTTATTGAATCAAAAATATTGAATATTGTTCCTATTCATATGAATCCACTTGCTAACGGTGTCTGCTGTCACATTTGTGAGAATAAGTTTAAAGAAAAAGACATCATTGTTAAAGATCACGACCATTTTACTGGACTATTTAGGGGGTTCGCACATCAATCATGCAATTTGAACTTTAAAAAACTCTTTGTAGTGCCAATAGTTTTCCATAATCTTAGTGGATACGACAGCCATTTTATTATTAGAGATCTTGCTAAACGTGGACCTTTGAGTGTACTACCTGTAAATATGGAAAAATATATTTCTTTTACGCAGTATGAACCAAAAACTAAAATTAAATTTCGATATATAGACTCCTTTAGATTTTTGGGTACCAGTCTCGATGAGTTGGTGTCTACATTAAAAATAGAGGAGTTGGTTACATTAAAAACGGAATTTGTTAACTTGAATAATGAAATGTTCAAACTGTTGATGAGGAAAGGTGTTTTTCCATACGATTACATTGATAGTATTGATAAGCTAAATGATACCACTAGTATTCCAGCAATTGAGAGTTTTTACAACAAATTAAATGATTGTCATATTTCTACAGATGATTACACTCATGCGCAAAACGTTTAGCAAGCTTTCCAAATTCAAAATTTAGGCGAATATGCAGATTTGTATATGCGAACTGACATTCTCCTTCTTTGTGACGTTATGGAAAACTTTCGATCAACTGCTCTGGAAACTTACCAGCTAGATCCGGCATGGTACTATACTATGCCCGGATATACTTGGGACTGTATGCTCAAGTACACTAAATGTAAATTTCAAATTTTAAAAGATGTCGACATGTTGCTGTTTGTTGAGTCATCAATACGCGGAGGAATATCTGTTTGTTCAAACCGATACTCTGAAGCTAACAATAAATACATGCCCGAATTTGATTCTTCTAAACCGTCCAAGTACCTTATGTACTTTGACGTAAACAATTTATATGGGTGGGCTATGTCACAGTTCCTCCCCTATGGGGGGTTTGAATGGGAGCCCAATACAAACATCGACATTACTCAGATTCCCGACGATTCACCCGTCGGATATATTTTACAAGTAGATTTGGAGTATCCGGAAAGTTTACATGACGAGCACAAGGATTTCCCATTTTGTCCCGAACACCGCAAACCTCCAGGTTCCAAATTGTCCAAATTAATGACCACCCTTTACCCAAAAAAAGAATATACTCTGCATTATCGCAATTTGAAGCAAGCTCTCGAACATGATTTCCTCAACACAATCATTAAGCGACACTGCAGAAGGTGAAGAAGGTGTTGGCGACGATGATTCACTTTCAAAAACAATTTCACAAGAACTATAACCACTATCTTGACTACTCATGTTGGTTGATTAAATTGTAGGTTCACACAGACACGACTGAATAAAATGTAGGTTCACACACTTGTATTTATATACCCCCACTATGAGGGGAAACGATAAGTTTGAAGGTTATTCAAAAAAAGGCCCCTTGAATTGCTAAATTTGTTCGTATTTTCCATATGATTCTATACAAAATCAGTGTTTTCAATCCAACTGTTATGCTTGTTATCAAGACCTAGCGATTTCACGTACACCTTCTTCCCCTTTCTTCTAAGCACCTTTTCTACGAGGTAGACATCGGGTGCTTTCGTCTTTTGCAATTCCTCCTCGTAGAAAGCCCCGTTGATTGGTGTACTCAACATGTTTTCAAGCAGATAAGTCACGGGATTGGTTATTTTGACTTTAGTAATTTTAAAGAGCTCGGTACTCCAATTAGGGGTGTATCCCTTTTGAAAAATATGCTTGGCTTTGCTTAAGCGCACAATGTCGCCAACGTTAAGTTTGCGTGGTCCAGCAATCTTCAAATGTGAGTAAAATTTTCGAGAAATTTCCTTCTCGTTTGACTTGTTGACCTCCGAAGGCTTACATCGTATTTTCGAATGTTTCGTGTTATTGTACTCTTCCACAATTTTCGGTAAAATGTCGATCCATCGGTAGGTTCCTTGCAAACTTAAGTACTTGTATAGTTTTGTCTTTAAAGTTCTAATACATCTCTCAGCTATGGCAGCCTTTTTAACGCTAAACGTATTGTAATGATTAATGTTGCATTGCGTCACTAATTTTTGGAAATTTGTATTGAAAAACTCTGTACCTTGATCGGTTTGAAGATTTTTAGGATGCCGTCGGCTGTGTTTTAATATGTTGGAGAAAGCTTTGGTAATTTAAACTCCAGTCTTTGTCTTTAGAGGCATCGTCCACACGTACTTTGAGAAACAATCAATAACAACCATAATCATTTTGTAACCTTGTGCATATGGTCGCATTTCAGCCAAGTCCATTTGCCATAAATTATCGAGGCCTTTAATGATTGTTCTACGTCGCGGATAATTCCTACGTGCTGGAGCATGGAGTTCATTAACAACTTGAATTTTTTCTTTAGACATCTTGAAGAGCTCTAAAGCGAGTGCAAGTGTGTTGAAGTATTTAAGGAGTATTTCGTTTCAATTTTTTATATCCAGCCCCAGTTCAAATATGTGATGATACTGTAGCAGTATTACGAAATTGGTTTAGTTCTCTTTCCAAATTCTTTGCTAACTTGGCGGTTTCGTGGTGAGCTTTAAATAAATCTCTCAAAACTTCTTCATTAGCAGTCATTTCTATTCTCAATATCTTTGTTAACTGGGCGGTTTCTTGGTGGGCTTTATCCAAATCTTTCACAATACCTTCATCAACAGTTATTTTTCGCTCGATTTCAGCAAACTGGGTGCCTATCACACTAGCAATTTCTTTGGGTATATCTATTTTTAAATTAGTTCCCTTTAGTTTTTTATCTAAAACTTTCACAGTATTCGCCAATTGATTTTCAACGCTAGTTTGAGCGTTTTTTATATCACCCCGTAGATGCTGTTTAGCAGTTACAATGCTGGTATCTACATATTTTTTTGTTGCAATATCCCCAGCATATACAGGAGGATCCTTAGTTACGAACGCATCAATTTCCCCAGTTTTAGCTTGTAAAGCTACAAGTGCGTTTTTATATTGGTTAAATAAATTATCGACTCTTATATTTAACTGGGAGTCAACGTATTCTTTACTGGCAGCATCAGAACTAGCTGAAGGTGGTAACACATTGCTTATCCTCACATTGCCAATATCGACGTTACCTTCAGCCGTTTGTGGAAACTTTAATAACGTATTACGGAGCAGAGATTGAGGAGGTCTATTTGACATCGTCGTCGTCCAAATTTGTCGAGACTCATCTTGCAAATAACATTAAAACGATGTGTTACATTAGTATATAACGTTGGCTTCTCTCAGCTCGTTGATGATTGCAACTATTTCGTTGTTGTGTGATGTATTTCCAGCGTGTTTGGAAGCTACTAGCAGTTTAAGCCGTTCCACAAGTTCATTGACATCGTCCCAGTACACGTAATCAATAGGGTTCTCATTGTAGACCATTGCAAGTCCAACTCCAGATCTCGATATACTACTAGTCGATTTCGATGGCTTTCTCGGTGGGGGAGGAAACATAGGTTTAATAATATCTAGATATTTTGATCTCGATGTACCTTTTAGACATCCAGCTGTGTTTCTGTGAGCGTTAGTTAAATTTAAAATCGTCTTGTATGCCAATTTATCATCATCGGTATAATCTTCAGGCTCATCATAAAATATCAGTTGGTAGAGACCAGGTGTCCCTTTAACATACCCCCTCTGTTATAATAGCTCCAGTATTCCGATCAAAATCGATATTTTTCCCTCCGAGAAGCCATTTAGAGTGAGTCCAATCGTAAACTGGACCGTAAACTAGGTCTATATTTGGACTCTTATTCCAGTAATCAAGCATATACTTATGTGATATTTCGGGATATTGCTCCAGATACTCTCTGAAGACCTCAGCCGAAATATGTTCTGGTGCTGACTCTGAAGCGTGGGAATATACATCATCACCCTCATCATCATCATCATCATCATCACCCCCAGTCTGAGCTACATCTTCCATCGGAATAAAATTAGTGGGATGGCTTGTATATTCTGTTTTTAATGGTTCTTCTACTTCGGGTTCTTCCTCTTTGGATTCTTCTTCTTTCTTTATATTTTTTAAAACTTGCGCAGATTCATGAGACGTTGTAACAATTTCTTTTAGAGGTTTTATCAAGGGTTTAAATAATGTATTTAATGAACGATCCTACTCAGATCTACCCAACTTGAGAGCCAGATATTTTCGACGTATATCACGTGAGAGTTGTAGAACTTTACGTTTACGAACATCCTGCTGGTTTAACATCTTGCTGCATATTAATCATACACCACATGGAATTACATTTTTAGATACAAGTCGAATCCTTTTCGATACCTTCCGTTGTTGAGAGCAAAATCTTTTACAACAACAATAGAACCATATTGATCACTCCAACATTCAGAACAGAGTTTTTTAAAACGATCAAAACTCATGTCAGGTGACACATGCTCATCGAATACGTGCCTCAGGTTTATTTCATCCTGCTTGAAGAGTACAATTAAATTACAATTGTCTCGAATCAGTTGTTTGAGTATTTTTGAGTACGTTTGGCATAGATAAGCAGCATCAATGTCCTTATGACGACCCATTGAGTAATATTCCCGAATTTTCTGTTGCCCGTCGCAAGCCACATCATCAAATATGAATATGGAATTTGATTTAGCTTCAGCGGGACTTATTATTTCCTCATTATCTTTGAACGGGAAATAGCCTACTCCTTTCGTCTTACTTAGCACCTCTTGAAGCAACTCGTATTTCGGTTGATACAAAGATTTGGAGTAAACGTAAACGTTTTTAAATTTCGCGCCATTCGGATGAAACAGTAATGACAGCATTACGTTTGTTTTACCACACCCACTCGGTCCACATATGATTGCACGAAACGAGTTTGGTAATAACTCGCCATGTTTACTTTTCTCTTGCTTGGAGTTTTGCTCCAAGTTTTCAATCGGAAGCGTTTGTTTCTGTTGAATGACCTTCATTGTATGACATTTTTAGTCAAGTCGTTGTGTATAAATATATAACGTGATGATATATCACCATCACCGTCGCCACCATGTTTGCGTGTGTGACGTAAAACGTGACGTGCGTGACGTGCGAGACGTTTTACGTGACGTGCGTGACGTGTGTGTGTGTGTTTTTTTTTTTTTTTTTGTCTTTAGATTAATGAGGTGCAGGGGGGAACCTTCAAAAGGTACTCGCCTGGGTAAACCTTTTACCTGCCAGACGAGTTATGTGGGATTCTTACCACACTAAACCTACCCTAACACCTCGAAACCTGCTCCTGGAACAGTGGTTCCCCGGCGGCACTCTTTGTAAATACTACTTCGCCGGGGCGTTCTTACTTGATGTTTGTCTATTCTTCGTACGTGGTGCGAAGATCCGTGATGATGGATTCCGCGTACTCTGCAACTTTGTTCCATGCTGGTTGGTTCATCTGCATGCATGTTTTCTGGACTGATGGTGTGGTCCAGATTCCTCTCTAGTTCCGCTCGTATACCTTCGTAGAAGGGACATTTGAAGAACACGTGCTCCGCATCTTCAGTCACATCGCGGCAATGATGAGACAGTTAGGGGAGTCGCTTCTTTTAAATCTGTGCAGGTATGCCCGAAAGCATCCATGCCCAGTCAAGAGTTGGGTGATGTAGTACCCGACCTCCCCGTGCACGCGAGTGACCCATTTGGTGACATCTGGGATCAGCCGATGTGTCCACCGACCTTTCGTTGAGCTATCCCATCTCTCTTGCCAGAGACGAAGACTCTCAGGCCTCTCCTCTTCACAGAGGACCTTTCGGTGCTCTTCTTTCTTCCTCCGGTGTTGACGTTGTCGTTCTCCTGCCAAGATGTCGATAGGCAGGCATGATGCAACGGCGTTGACCGCATCATGTGATACCGTACGGTATGCTGACGCTACTCTGATAGCTGAGAGCCGCTGGACTGATGACATTGTCTTGCGGTAGGTTGTTAATTCTAGCGATGTGGCCCACACTGGTGCTCCGTATAACAGGATGGAGGTGGTTACGGTTGCCAGTAGTCGTCTCCGGGTTTGCCTGGGGCCTCCGATGTTGGGCATTATTCGTGACAGCACCCCTTGAACTGCTGCTGCCTTCCTGCTCGCAGTGGTGATGTGCTCCTTGTAGTTGAGCCTCGCATCCAAGACTACTCCTAGGTACCGGATGTGGGGTTGCGACTGGATGTCGTGGTCACCTACCCTGATGGTGATGGTCTCCATCTTCTTCCGGCTACTCACTAGGAGTGCTTCGGTCTTATGCTCCGCTAAAGACAGGTCTGCCGATCGCATCCACTGTCTTATTCTCCTGATGGTGATGGAGAACGCGGCTTGTAGCTCCTCCAGTTGTTTCGCTACAAGGACAACCGCTACGTCGTCCGCGAATGCCACGAGTGTGGTGTTCGTTGGTACTTCCAGATGGAGTAGGCCGTCGTACATGACGTTCCACAGGAGTGGCCCCAGAACAGAACCCTGAGGTACCCCTCCCGTGACCCGATGTACTGCTGGTCCTTGGTCCGTCTCGTAGTGCAGGAGTCGATCGCTGAAGTATGATCTGACCATCCTTCTTAGATAGTAAGGCACTCCCATTTGCTCAAGTGCCTCCAAGACTCGATCCCAACGCGCTGAGTTGAACGCGTTCTTGATGTCCAGGGTGACGATGAGGCAATATTTCTTGGAACCGCCTCTCCATCTCTTTCCTGAGATGGCTTCATTTGCTATGTTCGTGACGAGTTCCAGTGCGTCGATGGTCGATCTCCCCTTCCTGAAACCGAATTGGTATTCAGAAAGTTGAGGATCAATGTATGGCTCCAATCTGTCGGCCATTATCCGCTCCAGGTTCATTCCCTCCGAGTCCAGCATGCAAAGTGGACGAAATGATGATGGGTCGTCCGGTGGTTTCTTTCCTTTTGGGAGAAGAACCAACCTTTGCTGCTTCCATCGAGTCGGGAACATGCCTTGTCGTAGGCAGGCGTCATACATGCTTATAAACATGTCGGGTCTGGCAGCAATTGCACTTTTGAGTGCAATGTTGGGTATGCCGCTTGGTCCAGGAGCCTTACCATTCTGCAATCTAGTGCAGGCCTTGGTGAGTTCTTCTGTGGTGACTCCGGGGATGTCTACGACTTCCTCCTGGTGGTAATCGTAGAGTTCTGGTTTCTCCGGAAATAAGTGTACAACTATTCTGAGCAGCATGTCGGGACAAGATGGTGTTGTTGCGGGTAGGCTTTTAATCCTATGCATGACCGTTTTATACGGTCTGCCCCACGGGTCTCGGTCAACTTCCGCGCAGAGTTCCTTCCAACATTCTCGTTTACTCGAGTTGATGGAGTTTCTGAGAAGACGCCTTTTTTCTTCGTAGTTTCGTCTCAGTACCTCTGTTGAGGCCCTGTCTCTCTTCCGAGCACGCTGGTGTTGCCTTCTTGCCTTGAGGCACTCTCGCCGGTGTTGTGCGATGGTCGAGTTCCACCAGTGGACTGGTGTTCGGCCGTTAGTGAGGCGACTCCTTGGCATCGACGCGTCGCTGTGTGTGTGTGTGTGTGTGTGTGTGTGTGTGTGTGTGTGTGTGTGACGATCGACATAAGCCAGATCAAATACTCGAAAACAAAGCTTGGACACGTGTCAAATCAAAGGACGCAACGCTTGGAGAAAGAGCAGCTGCTTTGGCGGTGACCGCTGGCATGAAGATCAAACGTAAACTTGGAATGGGGGTGGGGCAGCAGAAGAAGAGTTCCTTTAGAAATTACGTAATCAGCAAGGTTAAAAAGGCTATGAAAAATAGTCCTTCCACAACCCTACAGAAGGCCGCCTAACAAGCTTTGAGAGCCGCGAAAGTCGCCGTAAGGAAAGCTGGTGGTAAAAAGCGAATTCGACTACCCAGGACGATACCTTTTGAAGGAAAATCTGGAGGATTTCTACCATTGATTCCTCTGTTTGCGGGCCTTTCGGCACTTGGAGCCCTTAGTGGCGGGGCAGCAGGAATAGCTAAAACCGTAATCGATGCTAAGAATGCGCAAAAGAAATTGGAAGAAGATCAACGTCACAATAAAGCTATGGAAGTTATTGGGGCAAAAGGATCCGGTCTGTATATGAAAAAGAACGCTCGCGGAGGCTTTGGATTGTATATGAAGAAACAAAAAAACTACCAATAAAGCTACCCAATAGACCGTTATATGATGTGGACCTTTTGCGATATGTCAAACGTTTAAAAATTCCTCATTTTAGAGGGATTTTCATGCGCGACTCTCACATCAGCAGCCCCGGCAACGCGAATGCGCTATCATAAATTTGGATGACTCTAATAATCCGGGGACTCATTGGGTAGCATATAGAAAGATAAACAATGTTGTTGAATATTTTGATTCATTTGGTGACTAGAAGCCGCCGAAATAACTCGTGAACTATGTGGGGAAGAATGTTCGGATCTATTACAACAACGACCAATATCAAAACTATCAACAAATCAACTGCGGACACCTCTGTCTACAATTCCTATATGATGGAGCAACATCAGGAGTTTAATGAAATGAGAGACGTCATTAAACTCTTGATGAAGAACATTACCTACGAGGTTTGGCGAGAAATTCCCCAGAAATACCAACAAGAACTAACACAATTTTTACCATGTCAAAATTATGATTTTCATCGATGGAGTAATGTTTGCGGTAATGAGATACCAACATGTTTATTTTGTGGAATTACTTATAAATAAATTTATTTTTTTGAAGCAGTTTTTTTTATTTAAGTACTACCTCCCATTGATATGCATTAGTCATGTCTTTGCTTTTGACGCTAACGAGTCACACTCACGTGTTTTCGTTCACGCCTCCGACCCCAATTGTGCTCGATTCTGAAAAGAGATATTTCCTAGCAGTACTTGGCTTTCACTCATACAACTCGATACCCAATATTGACGGTGAGAAATTTTTCTACTACGAAAACAACGATAGAGGAAAGTTGAGAGAAGTCGCGATTCCTACCGGTTGCTACGAAATAACTGACATTGAGAAGCTAATTCAAAATTCTATTGCTCCAAATACGGGAGATACACTATTTTCGTTGAAGCCAAACAACAACACCCTCAAGTGTGAAATATACAGCAAACGTCACGCAACTACTTTTGAGAATCACCCCAATAGTCTTGGGCAGATTTTGGGATTTTCCAACAAGGTACTGGCCCCCGGTGTTGTACACTCTTCAGATCTCCCCGTCAACATTATAAAAGTATCAAACATTCGCTTTGAGTCCAACATTACCGAAGGTGCCTTCTACGGAAACAGGCCTGTCCACACCATCTTTGAATTTCCGATTACAGTTGACGCCGGCTACGCAATTGTGGAAAGACCTAATAACCCAATATATCTACCTGTTACGAATACCGGGGAAATTAGCAACATCACAGTGCTGGCTGTAGACCAAAACTTTAAGCCCATAAATTTTCGAGGAGAACAAAGTGTCCTTCATCTAGAGTTAGTAAGACGATAATAAATGGGTTTGGTGATAGATTATAAGAACAACGCGGCCAGTTCAACAACACCATTCACTGCTAGACCTCCTGGCCAACGAGAGCTAACGCCTGCAAATAAATTGTTTCTTCAATCGCTTGGATTAACCATAAAAAAATATGGTAAATCATCAAAACGTACAAATGGGGGACTACGGTAAACGCTTACGTACTGAAAGCATTGATCCGAGTTTTAACCTCTACCAACAACCTCGTTATGATGAGTCTATTAGAAGGATGGAATATCGAACATGCTCACCGTTCATCAAATCCTTCAACAACAATGATGTGGTGGAATTTGTTGTCAATCAAGTGGATTCATTTTTTGCCATGAACGAGTCATTGCTCGAAATCAAGGGTAAATTGGAGGTAACAGGAGGAGGAGATGTTTCCCTAGTACCCAACTTTTGTGCTTTTCTCTTTTACTCATGCACGTACAGCGAGAGTGCAAGAGAGATTGAAACGGTTCGTGATCCCGGAGTAGTGAGCGCTGTACGAGCTCTTCTCAACTACAGCGCATTAGATACAAATCACTTGTGGAAGGCAAACAATTCGATTGGTTCGCGCTCGCGATGATAGTGATTGTCTTATGATTAAAGAAAAAACTACTTCTACTGGTACAACAAACACTTCTGCAACAATTAAGATCAAACCATTGATTTGAAAATCAAACATATATATCCCAATGATGAAATTAAAATAAAATTGATGGAGGCCATTAGAAGCAATACACCTATACTGATACCGTTCCGAAAATGGGAACTTAATGAGTTGTCTGCAGTTACGAGCGGTTCGCGAAGGGAAATTTGGGCTGTTAAAACTACTATGGCCGTTGAACGCCCAAGATTTGTTATTGTATGCTTCCAAACCAATAAACGAAACAATACTGCACAAGATCCAATGGCTTTCGACAATGTCAATGTAACCAACATTAGACTGTCACTGAACGGAGAGTATTGGCCTAACGAAAGAAACATGTTGGACTTTGTCAAAAACGACTACGCCATGGCTTACCATAACTATGCTGAATTTTACCCCAGCTATATGCATGGCTCAGCCGAAAAACATCCTATACTGACCTACAAGGAGTTCAAGAACAGAGCCCTATTTATCATAGATTGCTCGAAACAGGAAGAAACCATGAAGTCCTCCACTGTGGACGTGAGACTCGAACTCGAAACGGATATTGGATTTCCAGCAGACAGCAAAGCCTACTGCATCATAATTCACGACTGTCTAATGGAGCACCGTCCACTAAGTGAAGTGGTTAAAAGTTTAAATTAAAAAATATAATTTGTTTATTTTTTTTTTGATGTTAATAAATGAAATGAAATGAAAATTTTTTGAGTTTTAATAAAACACCTTTTGTATATTTTTAGTTGTTTATTGCAACATGACACGAGGATTGAAATCTTCTTTGAATACATTTATAAAGAAATTTTAGTAATAAAATACATATAGCAGATAATGAGATGCACGATATTGTAAATGTCTTGTTAATTTGACCATTTAATTGTCCATCCTTGTCGTTGGAACTGATGTTGGTTGTATTCGTCTTAAGGGGTAACATGTTTTTTTCGGTATTCTTATATTGCTCAAATTTAAATTTCCCAACTGTTTTATAACGTTTTCTTTGTCTTCGTACAGTTTAATATCTTTATGAAGTTGCTTAAGTCTTTCTTCAAATTTAACGACTTTTTCCCAAATATGTTTGTCTTGACGCATGCCTTAAAGCACTAAACCTAAAGTGTTATATCTGAATATGTACAAATATTGTGCCGAGTTTTAAGAATTACTTCAATTTTTCTCTATTTTAAAAAGGGTCCTTGGAGCGCTACTCTTGGATATCTCGTGCAGGCCAATAAAAATTAAACTGAAGCCCCCTTTGTTTAGATCGTCAATGTGATTCTTGTATATTGTAGTAGACCTTTTGGGCAGAAAGGTGACGTTCTCCTCCAATTCCACTAGAATGGATTCCCCTCCAAATTTGGATTTGACAAGCTGAACACGATGAATTTTATTTGGAACGTTGGGTTGCAGGTCCTTTAGCTTAATTATCGGTTTGATTTCAGTATCTGTAGATGAGGTAAATTCGTTTAATTTTTCCAGAAAACTCATCTAAAATAATAATAAAAAAATAAATACTAACATGAAAAATTACAAAAAAAGTTTTTTAAAAAATTATCATTAAAGGTACTTACAATAAAAACAATTGGAAACTGTCCACTAAACACTAACTGGTAGCACAATAAAAAACAACTGGAAACTGCTCGCTGAATACTAACTGGCACTGGTGAAGCGACTTTTACGACTCGATTGTTGGTTGATGTGCTTCGACTTTTATAGCTAAATTCGTTTCATGTAAATGTTGTTTTATCAAGGATATGCATTTTTTATTATAATTAACTTGCAAATTGTATATATTTAATTTTAATTGGTTGTTTACGTGGAACGCAATAATTGCATATATTGAATTTTAATTAGTCGTTTAAATGAAGCATAAAATTACTTGCTTGCATTTTCTATAATAATTAACTTGCAAATTACATATATTGAATTTTAATTAGTCGTTTAAATGAAACGCAAAATAACAAATTTGCATTCTTCATAAAACTAAGTTACAATGTTGCATATGAATATTATCTAAAATTTATTCAAATTCAAATATGAAAAAATCACAGCGCCGGCGGGTCCGCGAGCGCTGCAGCACATAAAAAAATATGTCTTTTTCATCTACGCAACATCTGGATCATACCTGTCTTTTCCGCAATTCAATTGGACCGATAATAACGAAGTTAAACGCTAATTCCCTTAAGGCAACGTCCTTTGCGCATGTTTTTGTTTAAATTTGACATCTACGTCACTTCTAGATCATACCAGTCTTTTTCGCAATTAAATTGAACCAATAATAACGAAGTTAAACGCTAATGCCCTTACGGCAACGTTCATTGCGCATGCTATTCTTTAAATTTGACATCTACGTCACTTCTAGATAATACCTGTCTTTTTCGCAATTCAATTGGACCAATAATAACGAAGTTGAACGCTAATGCCCTTACGGCAACGTTTATTGCGCATGCTTTTCTTTAAATTTGACATCTACATCACTTATAGATGACACCTGTCTTTTCCGCAATTCAATTGGACCAATAATAACGGCGGGTCCGTGAGCGCTACAGCAGCGCCACCAACGCCATCTAGTGGCAGTTTCTGGAACTTTTATTTGGAACATACTTTGCTCCACTACTTATAGTCCCTTAAGGTTCAAAAAGGAGATTAAAAATTGAATTTTCAAAAAAATATATAAATACATAATTTTGTTTGTGGTTGACCCTTTGTACAGAGTGCAAATGGGCAGTGAATTGTAAGTTGCTTTTAAACTGTCCAGTGCAGAATGGTTTGTTAGTATAACGTAAGTTTAGTAAATAGTGTTAGTTAAGTCTGAATAAAATTTTCAAGTTCTGTTATTATTTAATATTACAAGGTTTTAGTGGAAGAGCACCGATATGGTGAACTACGCATTCAAGTTTCCTACATTTCATATTACCGTTATTTTCTTTTTAATATACTCGTTTTATTGAATGAAAATAAAGTAATTATTATTATTATAAAATGGTAACTATTGGTAAAATTAAAATCCATAATGAAATGAGAAGAGAATTTGTTTGATTGTTGCTAAGGATATGTTGAAAAAAAAAGGGGAGGTGATATTTTTGGGAATGTTTAAGGTTTTATTCCTATCCATTTGAACAGTGGAAAAGCAGTTCAAGAACTGACAAGGGATAGAAGTATAAGGAGTTTAAAAAGGAGTCATAAATTGGGGAAGCATTAGATTAGCCACCGACACAAAGGAGAAAAGAAGTAGAAGGAATGCAGCCGAGAACCTGCAGACTGGAGACTGACGCAAAGAAGCTTAGGTTCGATGAGCAGTAAGTGAGTTAGTGAAAAGACTACAAGTGGTGTTTCTAACTACATCGACATTACGAGAGGTAGACCTTAAGACATATTCAAATGCTTTGGAAGACTGTGGAAATTTAAGAAAAGTATTATTTATATTTCCATATTTAGTATGAATAATCTCGTATATACAAAATTTTGTTGGTTTAGTTAAAAAAACTCTTTTTAAAATGTATGCATTTGTCACAGCTATGTTCATTATAAATTTATAAATACATAATAAATACACTCCTGCTCAAAAAAATCCGGACACATTTTTTTTTTAATTTTGTTGGTGTTTAGAATAGAACATTTATGGGACATTTTAGGGCAAAAGATTAAAAAGAGGCAACCATTGCCAGAAACGATCCAAGAGCTGCGAATAGCGTTGAATGAAGAATGGGAACAGATACCGCAAGAACAGATTCAGCAACTTATTGCAAGCATGCCTAGGCGTATTGAAACCCTCCGCAGGTATAGGGGGGGGGGGCAATACCCGTTACTAAACCTAAAGACCAGCCAACTATGGGCAATTAAAATTTTGTTTTTCTTTTGTTTAATTTTTCGAACAATGTTAATTTTTTTTGCGTTACTTATTACTTTCTTTTGGGTTACTTATTTTTCCTATTATTACTTTTTTAGTGTTTTAAATAAACGATTTCTATTATTAATGTTTACTTCCTCCCCATTTAAACCACTTAACACCTACAAAATTAAAAAAAAAAATATACAAAATGCAAGTGTCCGGATTTTTTTGAGCAGGAGTGTATCCATAACATCACACAACAATATATTGGCTAGTTAATGAAAAATTAGTAGAAGTAGATTAAAAAGAATCAGTGGCAACAAAATAAATGAAATTGATTAACAAAAACAGCAATAATCAAAGTGAACCGTATTGAAATGTAATTTAATCAGTTCTCTTTTAAAAGTATATCAGTGAAGACCTACCACTATTTTCTAGTAAAATACATTGGATATGGTGATAGAAAACGTACCTATGAAGAAGTAAGTCACCTGTTCAACGATTTAAATCCTCAAAGACCTCCTATAAGTAGAGCTACGGTTT
Source organism: Hermaeophaga mercurialis (assembly GCA_951812935.1). Taxonomy (NCBI): domain Eukaryota; kingdom Metazoa; phylum Arthropoda; class Insecta; order Coleoptera; family Chrysomelidae; genus Hermaeophaga; species Hermaeophaga mercurialis. The sequence goes on from OX638363.1 coordinate 35,204,800, forward strand.
CGAGAATAATGAATAAATTTAATGAAATCGGTACCGTACAGGTTTGCCCAAGGTCTGGCAGACCAATAACTGCAAATACTGAAGATAAGGCTTTAAATGTCCTACTAGATATTCAAGAAAATCCTAAAACATCTACATATGAACTGTCAAGGAATCATGATATTAGTAGGAATACTATACAAGCCATTTTGCATAAAAATAAGATCCACCGTTATAAAATTCAAAACCACCAAAAATTAGCAGATAATTTTGAGATTAGAGTTTTGTGAAACAGTTTTAGAGAAAGCTGGAAGGCATTTAGTGATGAAGCTATATTCTGCTTGAACGGTACAGTTAACAGATATAATTGCCGGTACTGGACAGATTCTAATTCACATGGGATAGATGAGACTCACACACAATATATACAAAAAGTTAATGTGTGGGCTGGTTTGGTGAGAAACCATTTGATAGGTTCTTTTTTTATTTACGGCGCTCTTACCGGTGTAAAATATCTTGATCTTCTCCAGCATCAAATAATACCTGAACTAAACAATTTATTTCCAAATGTGAACATCTATTTTCAACAGGATGGCGTACCTGCACACTATCACAGAATCGTTAGATAATATTTGAATACCGTTTTCCCCCAGAGATGGACTGGCCTAAGAGGTGCAAGATCTCCCGACTTGATTCCACTTGATTTTTTTATGGGGCTTTCTAAAGGACACCGTCTATGTAAACAGACCAACTAATATAAATGAGTTAAAGGATCACATACGTCTTGAAATGCAGGCAATTTCTCCAGAAATGATTAAAAATTCTATTCGGAGCTTTCAAGATAGATTGTATTATTGCCAAGAAACAGATGGCCAATACTTTCAGCATGTATTGTAAAAGCACTGCATGTTTTTCTTTGTTTTAGTTATTACTTTTTTAAATAAATGTAACTATTCAACAATTACTTGCATTATGTCTACACTAAACGCTGACCTCATATAAATTTGACATGTCCTTTAAAAAATGCAGAATATAGTCCCCATTCATCAACCTACAATTTCAAAATTATACATTCATTCGATTCTTGTTGCCAGACTTTTTCGCTACTCTATATTATCGTACATGTATTCTTGTATCTGTAGCGTGGGGAGGGTGGAAGCACCACAGCACTTAGACCACTGATTTTATGTAGGTGACAACATCGCCTAGAAATGTTATGTGGAACAGTGTTATCCAGTACTCGTTGAACACAGAGTATCTTATCGGTGAGAGCGCTCAGCAATCGCAGAGGAAGTGTTCCATTGTCTCATCTTCATGTTCGCACCCTCTACATAGGAGCGTGTCGGATGTCCTCATTCTATGGAGGTGCTTCCGAAGATGGTAATAGCTAGTCAGAATGCCTACAGCTTGGCGAAGATTCTGTCTGATCATTGCTAGGTATTTCTTGACTGTATAAGTTCCCTAGCTTCTTTTTTCATCCCATCTTTCCTTAAACATGTCTGGGAAACGTTCTTTTATTAGGTTTGTCACGGCTGATGCTGTCACAACAATGAGGGAGCCAGAATCTAGAATCTCCTGGGAGGTCGCTCTCCTGGCCAGCGAGTCAACCATACGGTTACCTTTCGCTTTATCATGGCCCTTGATTCAGATAACTGTTACCACGTTTTTGTTGTTGCATGCTGTGGTAAAGGCTTAATTACATTCTAGCACTAAGCCTGAAGTGATATGTGGTCTATCCAGGATTAGTAGTAATTGTCTGCTATCCGTTAGGATGTGCACATTTTTCCCAGTGATATTCTTCCTGGTGGTTTCTTAAGCAGCTATGAGGATGCCAGTGAGCTGTCTGAATTACACTGGCTTTTTACCCATAGCCCACTTTATGTTCAGGTTTAGGGATTTAGAATATATTCCACATCCTGAGCCTCTCTCTGTTTTGGAAGCGTCAGTATAAATGCAAATGACATCCGTGGGGTGCGATTCTTGTTCGGTTCTTGTTACTACCTTGTAGAGTGTGTCAAAGACATATCTCGTCCCGATCGATTCTATGTTTGCTTGTAGTAGCGGAGTCGTACACGAGGCTTCCTGCCCCTTACGATTTCTCAATCTGCCGGCCCCTACATCAGGTTCTATGCCAACAGTGCGGAGCCGTGTCATAGTCATCAACCTCGATTGATATGGATATCAAGGGGGGTGAGACCCAGAATCACCTCCATTGCCCTTGTTGATGTGGTTCTTATGGCTCCTGTAATGTTGAGACATGCTATTCTTTGTATTTGTTCTAATTTACGCACAACTGTTGGTCTTAGGTCCCCAAGCAATTGCGCCGTATGTTAGCATAGATCTTATGATTGCCGTGTAGATCCATGACACGATCTTGGGACTCAAACCCCAATTGCCTCCTATGGTTCTACGACATTGTTCATAGGAGATACAAGCTTTTTTTACTCTATTTTTCAGGAGTGAGTTCCATGTTAACCTTTTGTCAAAGATGACTCCTAGGTATTTCACCTCTGAGGAAAAGTTTAAACCTGTTTTAATTAGCTGCGGAGCTTCAGTTCCTTTAATTTCGTTTTTCTGGTGAAAAGGACCATCTCGGTTTTTTTCGGATTGATAGAGAGCGAGTGGTCTTTGCAACATTGTTTTATGATTTTGAGTGCTACCTGCATTCTGTCGCAGAGTGTGCTCTGTATTGTGTAGAGATTGTCATCATTCAGGCGGCTGATGAGGGTGTCTAGCACCATATTCCTTCTATATCAATGAAAACTCCCAGGGCGGACTCTTTGTTGTCCAAAGATTTTTCGATTCGGCCAGCCACAAAGTGGAGTGCCATTTCGCTTGATCTGCCTGTATGCGTGTTGGTTGGGATGTAGCGAGTTTTGGGTGATCGCCATATCCCTTATGTATCTTTCGCACAGTCTCTCCAGGGTTTTAATAGAAAACGATGTGAGGCTGATTGGTCGATACGCTTTAGGAATAGAGTAATCCATCCTTCCAGGTTTAGGTATGAAGACAACTTTGACTTCCCTCCAACCTTTTGAAATGTATCTCAGGGCCAGCGACGACCTGAGCTCAAAATTGCCCACCTTATTTTATCCTCGTTCACAACACGTTTTCCCGTTGAGCTGGACCTGCCTGAGTAGACTGGATTTCTTAAACGCATTGTTTATGGAGCATTGGATACATTTAGTATTCTTATCCAAGTCTCTGTTGCTTTTTGGAGTTACAGCCTCCACTTCCCGCAGTGGTCCCTTCGAGGAGGTGAGCGTATTTCGTTCTGTCCGTCCTTCTGGGGTCGCGAGACAGATTGGAGGTAGACAGCGATAAATATATTTCATATTTTATCCAGCGGTGGTCTAACATAGAGATATCGTCAGACACATGCCAGCCGGATATTGATTTTGAAATGTGCATGGTAGATAAGGTTATATCTATTAGGGTTTGACTACGTGAGTACATAAAAGTAGGAGTGGTACCTAGATTTAGAATGCAAAGATTCTTGGTTTCGATATAATCATAGAGTGATTTACCTCTGGCGTTGATATCCTTACTATCTCAGCTTACTTGGTGAGGGTTCGAGACGCAACCTATAATCACCTGCTCCAGTTCTTTGCTTGGAGGTAGTGTGGTTGCATCAGAGGGGAGGTATACAGATGCTAGGATCAACGTTGATTTTTACCTTTATCCAGGTACTCCACTTTGACCGCAGTTAGATCTGACGTGGAGAGATCGGATAGAGGGTAGATCTTGATTTTCCTGGGAACGTATATCGCTATTCTAGGTTGTTGATTGTTTAGAAAGCAGAAAATTAGACCGTTTAAGATATTTAAGCCTAATATTTTGGTTTCTCTTATCCAGGGTTGGCAAAGTTCAGATTAAATTCAAACGAAAGTGCTTTATGGATGCATAGAATTGTTTAAGATGAGATCGTTTGCATCTGTTACAATAATATCGTTAAAACTTGAAAAAATTAAATCTAAGTACACCCCTCTACTATTTGGCACTGAATTTAACTGAAATAAGTTTAAAAAGCTAAACGAGTTGAGCAGAACCAGTGCACGTGAATTATTAGGACAGACTACGTCCAAACCCAGGTAATCATTGAACCCCTTTGCCTCAGGTAGCTTATAGTTACCGCAAATTAGTCATTAATGGTTATAATAGTTTTCTGCAAAATATTTTACTATATTAATATGCTCAAAGTATAAGTTTTCACATGAATTTGGCGGGATGTACACTGCACCTATTATTAAATTTAATTTGCAAAAAAATATGTTCTGCCCTTGATTGAGGAATTTTTATTTCCGATGCTGAGAGCTCAGTTTTAACAGCGATTAGGATACCATCACAGTGAGTTTTCTCAGAATTGACATAATCTCTGTCTAGTCTAAAAATATCATAAGCTACTAAACCTAACTCATTTTTACAAATATTGGGATAAAGCTAAAATTCAACATTAATTAAAATTCTATACAGGGTTGGGATAAAGTATGGAACCAAGTAAATATCTTTAAAACGAAACGGACGATATTTATGAAATTTTGTAGGTAAGTGCAATGGGCCAAAATGTATCTGATGTATATTTTTTTGTTAATAATATACTTGCGGTTTAACCGGAAATACCCTCAACTTTTTAATTTAAAGGGGAGCTTGTTATTTCTCGAATATGTAAATACTGGGTTGAGTGAAAATAATTTGTAAAAACGAGAAATAACTCAATTTTAGTTGTAGAATAAGTAAATTTATTTACTTTAGACTAATGAGAACAATAATTTAAACAAACTTAATTCAAATGTTCAAAATGCTCTCCGTTCACCTCCTGACAATATGCCAGCCTATTAACAAATTCTTGAGTCACTCTTTCCAAGACTTCTCCACGTATTAGTTCACATCCATCAATCATTGTTTGTCTCAATTCCTGGAAACACATTGGTCGTGGTAATTTTAGATAATCCCAAAGGAAAAATCTAATGGGCTTAAATCCGGAGAACGAGCAGACCACTCTATGAATCCTCTACGTTCAATCCATCGATTTGGAAAATTCGCATCCAGAAAATCCCTAATCCCTAATCAGAGTGGGGAGGTGCTCCATCTTGTTGAAACCAAACATTTTGTGGTAACTACCCATTCTGTTGCAGGAATAATTTGGTTATTCGGTAAATCTAAATACTTGTCACCATTGAAGTTTCCGTCTATAAAAAATGGGCCTATAATTTATTTTCGACAATTCCCATCCAAACATTCAACTTCTGTAGATGCTGGGTATGTGCTTCGTGAATCCAATGAGGATTCTCATTTGACCAATACCTTGAGTTATGACGGTTAACTGTTCCATTTAAACAAAAAGTTGCCTCATCGGAAAACACTACATTGATGCAAAATGTTTGTCGATATTATAGATGTCCATCAGTCGTTCGCAAAACTCCAGCCGTTGGTCAAAATCATCGTCAGACAATTCTTGAACCAACTATATCTTATACGGATGATACTTTTCACTTTTCAAAATCTTCCCTACAGAACGTCGATTTATACCATGGTTTAGTGCCAAAAATGTGGTAGAAATTTGAGGTGATTCCTCTAAATCAATTGCAATGTTTTGTCTAATAGTTTCGTTCGTTGCGATCCGCGGTCTTCCAGGTTTTGGAAAATGTTTGACCATCCCAATTGTATTAAAACGTTGTAATGTTTTAGTAACTGTTGAACGTGATATGGGATTTTTTTCAGCATGCATCATTAAAAATATGACACACTTCTTCATAAGTTCTAGCATGATCACCATAACTGATCATCATTAATGTTTCAATACGATTTTTTCACTTAAATGAACCATTCTTAATCGTACAATTTATTTCCGTAAATTACAATTTGACAATTTGGCAACGTTTACCTACTAGATAGTACTCGTTTATTTCTTACTATTAATACAAACAATATCAATTTGTTTATCTAAATGGTATTTTAGTCTAATATATAAAAACTATATACATCAGATACATTTTGGCTCATTACACTTACCTACAAAACTTCAAAAATATCGTCCGTTTCGTTTTAAAGATATTTACTTGGTTCCATACTTTATCCAAACCCCGTATACGGAACTAATAACATTTTGTTTAAAGTCAAACAGTTTTGTTCTAATTATGGAAATAAACATATAGAGGAACACTAGAATTTAGTTTTCTGAACTTTGGATTTGTGAAACCCCATTCTTTCTTCTAATTTAATCATGTTTTTTAATTGGAGCATCGTCATGTCTGCATCAATGAACAGTTTTCTGTCTGTATTTAAATTTTTCTTATTTTTTAAAATCATGATTGCATCATCAGGCGAGGGAACTTTCAAGTTTCAACGGACGATTGCAATTTTTACTCTTGTTTCCTACACGCAGCGGTTTTACGACTTTAAAATCATCCTTATCCGTACAAATATCTTTAATAATATTTTTGACAGATTCTAACTCGGCGCCAATTTAGAAACATCACTGTTAGTTTGAAACGGATACCTTTTGATCACCGGCTCTCGGCTCTACCACTGAGCCACCCACCCCCAATTTTTATATTTATTGACTACATTTTGGGTTCTGGATTGGACGTGTTTACAGTACAGCGAACGAGTCGTGGCCGCTCAGATGCGCCTGAAATAAAAATAGAACGAGATGAGAAATAATTATACAGTAAGAAGTGGGGTATCTTGTGAATACTAAACAACGAAACGATCAGCTTGACGGTCAGTTCAGACCATAGATATATATCCAGACTAAACTACTCCCCTCTACTTCTAATTTTGCTACCGCGCATCCAATTTTAGGGGAGAGCGCACTTCTCGGTGGCTCTACTGTAATAAGTTAATAAGCATTTTTATAACTATATTTTTTTATTACTAAAAATAAGCATGATGGAAGAGAACATGAATATTTGACCGGCAAATGTATTAAATAAAATTTATTCCATTACTCATAACTAAATTTTAAGTGTGGGAATGGATGTGTTTTAAGCATTTAAATTAGTCTCTTTAGTTTTATTTTAGGAAATAAGAATGATGAAAAAGAAAATTAATGTTTGTTGAAAAGGATTATGCGGATTATGGCGATGTAACAGGTAAACCTATTATTTTTATTTTATCAGTCTTTAACTATGGAAATATCTGTATGTTCCCCGCAAATAATAATGAACTCTAAAATCTCACAAATGTTTTGTTTTTCAGATAAAACTTAGTTTTATTTCGTTGAATAATTTGTTACTTTTTAAAAGTAATAATTAAAATAACGGAAAATGTTGAAAACGTTAATTGTTCATAATCGATAGTCGTAAGTGACGCAAAAGGCGAGAAATAATATTATACCTGTACCATGATTTTACAGTGGTGGCGTGGTACATTACTTATGATATTTCATCTTATATTTGAATACATGCTTATAATATCTGGTTACTTCAGCTCATGTAACTGACGTCTAAAATTGTTAATAACACTGAATACCAAATACACACTAAAATTATGAATTCTTTTCACTTTTCAAATACAAATGTATTAAAATAATCAATACTCATGAAAATTCATGAGTTTTCATAGTAATTACCAGTTTAATTCTCGTCAATGACTTGTTCCTGTTGCAAATACACACTTATATTTTCTCATCAATACTCATCTTTTTTATGAGTTATGACTTGGTATTTTCAATAAGTAGGGTGAAAACACTGTACATTAGTTATTCAGTATGACTTACACTTTGGCGTGTCGTAGATAAAATAACTTTAAATAGAATTTTATACAAAATCATAGGAACTGTCTTGTGTCTTTATATTGAACTTTACACATTTGATTTTAAATATAAGTATAAATACTTGTTAAAATATTTAGATTACTTGGTAAAATTTGTTAATTTTTCTTATGAACTCAAAAGTACCGTCGGGCTCTTGGTGTTGATTTTCAATTTAGATTCTCTCGTATTACTTCCTCATATTATTGTTTATTCGTTTTTAACATTTCTTCGGGTGCAAAAGAAATACAATTAAAAGAGAAAAAAACACTTATTGACTCAAACCTATTGAAAATAATAGAAAATTTTGTGTAGAATAATATTCCGGATGATACCAATTTTGAAACTGATGAGGAACCGGATGAAGAAACTATAGAAATTATTTTGAATAATTCAGATACTGCGCATGACTCAAATTTTCAAATTTTAAGTAATTTGACAGTGGAAAAGGAGTCTGAAAACAAAATTGTTCAGGCCAGTACCAGTCCAGAAAACCCTTGGAGGATACCACAATTTTGGATGAGAGTACCTAATCCTCTTTTTGATAAACAAAAAATATCTGCAAACATTCGGTTAGATAATTGGACATATTTCTATTAAATATTCAATTTAAAATTTGAATTATATTATGTCTGTCAACAAAGGGTGATTTTTTTGAATGAAATGAAAATATCTTTAGCTTTTAAAGCCTTGTTATTGAGACAGGAAGCATTGAAGAAACATTTATAAGATATACCAAAACTTTTGGACTTTACGAATTTGAAAAAAAGTTTGTAAGATATACCAAAACTTTTGGGCTCTACGAATTAACGCCGAAATTATATCTCGTCAAAACACTCAAAAGTATACTACAGCCTCATTATTCTTGACTATTTAAGAGGTGGCTTTAAAATTAGCTTTTTATTTGTTACTAAAAAGTAAAAAAGTTTTTTAAAGATAAATAACTCGAGTAAAAATCCACATAAAATATTTTAAATAAGATGGGAGGAAGCATAGAACTCCTTTCTAAAACATAACCTCTAACTTCGATACAAACATTATCCAATACCGATATAAGGTTTTATTTTGTTATTATAACAGGTATTATCTTTGATGAACTAATGACCTACATACACGTGTAACTCGGAATTTTCCTTCAAAAAAGGCAGCAACACTCTGAAATTTTTGAATAATTGAGTAAATTTGTGTATCTAGTCGATTAAATTTTTAACACGTATTGAATAAAAGGGCTAAATACAGAGTAGGCTTTGAGAATGTATTTGTGTATTATTTTTGCAATCGTTACAAACAGATTTTAATGTTCTACCCATAGATTTTAACTGATAATGGAAATGAATAATAAAGGAAATTTTTAAATGATAATTTAGTACTAAGTATACTAAAAAAAACTCTTAGTACATAGAGCGAATATGCTTACTATACTTATTTGAACATTAAAAGAGAGTAAATTTTCAGATATGTTTTGTGATAATACCTAATTTAATATGCAAATCATAGTACGGTACATGCGATGAATCTTCAATATTTGTTAACTCTGATTTTAAATTATATATTTTCAACGACCCTAGTATACATTTCTCAGACTATCTTATTATTATACTATCTTTCATTGTCATAGCAGAGTACCTAAGAGGAATAAGGCCGGTCATAGCCGTAACCATAATAGAAAGGGATAATTATATTTTAATGGCCACCGCGCCACAAGTAATTGCTATTTTATTTAAATAACATTCAAGTTTGTAGAAATTCAGTTATTTAGTTTTCGATAAACGTGAAAAATAGTAGTAATTGAAAATGGAAGTAACTTATTAGTATTCACGAGTTATGAAATTAAATTAAAACTAGACCATTTGTCACTCAATGAAAAGAGGGTTAATATTGTATATTTACCACTATTTTAGACAACATGATCCTTCAATTGCTGTTAACACCATAGTTGAAATGTCATCTAAAGCAATGGGATATGGAAAATATACGATATATAAAGTTTTAAAGGAAGAAAAATCAGGTGGAGTAATCTCACCAAAGTCAAAATCAGGCAGACCAAAATTATTTAAAATCGACATGGATAAAGTTTAAAAAAATACAATTCGTAAGCTTCTTCACTCATTTTTTCTGAAGAAGCGAATATTAACGTTAGATAAAGTTTTGCAAGCTATAACCGACGATGCAGTTTTACCCACAATAAGCCGAGCTAAACTGTAGAAAGTAAACTTTACATATAAAAAATTGGCCAGACAATTAATGCTTATTTGATTCTGAAGAAATTGTATGTTGGAGAGGACAGTATCTTAGAAGAATAAAACAAATTAAGACAGAAAATAAAAACATTTTCTATTTAAACGAAATATGGGTTAAGCAGGACAGTGTAGGAAAAATTTGACAAGACAAAACTATTAACTCATCTCAAGAAGCGTTTTGACAAGGGTTTACTACTAGTATTAAGAAACCTACAGGTAAAAGTGCAAGAATAATTGTTAGTCATTTAAGCAGTATTAACGGTGGGAATGGAACCTGTTTAGAGTAAACATAATTGATATCTTTACAGAACCTGTTATAATTTCTCTAGAATCAGATGACAAGTTAATAAATGTAGAATCGCAAAGTATTTTTTAAAAACTTTATTGAAAAATTAAAATACAAAATTGAGAAATTTATTCAAAACGATCTTAACTCTTTAAACGCTGAATAAAATCTGTTTTTCAAAAGCGTAAAAATACTGGGAATACAAAAGCAGAATAAGCAAAATAAGCAAATTGCAAAAAAAACAAAAACATTTAAAATATAAGCATATCAATTAACAAAGGCGACATTATATCGGGTTATATAACTGACAAATCTTCTGAAACGCAATGTGAAGAACTATAATTTTATTACTATTTCCGAAGATTATTTCTTATTTTCAATGTTTTTATATTTATTTATGTAAAATTGGCTCACATCGCCAAAAACAAATGATTGCGAGCTCAAAACATCGAATTGGTAGATCACCAGCCGTGCAGCTCTGATTTAGCCCACAATGACTTTTTATTCTCGCTTATCAAAAATAAATTGCGTGGTTAACGTTATTCGACACCTGAAGAAGTGATTGATGAATTCAAATCGCATGTTTTGGAACTGCCTCATTAGAAGTGAGAAAAGTGCTTCGAAAATTGGTTCAAACGCATGCAAAAGTGTGATGATCTTCATAGACAATATTTTGAAAAAAATAAAGCCGTTTTTGATAGCAGATATTTTATTTTTACTTGTTTATTTCAAAGCTTATCTAGCACGTTAAGTATACACCACAGCTCAACGGTGCAGATGAACTGAATCAGCTTTGCACACATCACACAACAAACTATGAATCTAAAACTACTCCAAATAAACGGTAAAGAATCTGTAAAAACTGATACAGGGCCCCAACAATCAATTATTACAGAATTGGCTCTCTAAAAGTAACATATAGTGCAAATACGCTCAAACCTGTTTTATTCGCCCTTGCCAAAATGACCTAATATTAATAGAAAATGTATAAAATTAAATTAATTGTTTACTCAGAGTGGTCTACAAGTATTAAGGCCGCTCCCATATCACCCCGATTTAAATCCTATTGAGAGTGTTTGGGCCACATTACAAGATTATGTAATCGAAATAAATACAGATTTCAACTTTTCTAAACTTAAGGAATACTCCTCGAATTTTTTAAGACATTGTCTGAAGACAATTGGAAAATTATATATGGGTAATAAATAGTATGTACTTATTTTGTAAAAAGTGTTTGTGTTTTATTAAATTCTACTCGTACCTAAAATACTCCATTGATTTTCTTGCTTAATTTTAATGATATATTGAAGTCTATTAACAATATTTTTTATTACCGACTATTCCACTATCTGAATCTTTACAGAAATAATTATATACTTTAAAGGAGTATCTATCCACAACTCCCTGCTTTAACTCCATATATTGAATTTAACTAAGTACCTAGTTGCCATATCAACACTCCTAGAATATACAGTATATTATTGTTTTTAAAATTATTGCAAAAATTAGCATAAAAAACAAATTGGGGGATGAACTAAAGAACGCACCAATAGAGTCCGGCGATTTTATTAGTCCAACTTTACTACGCATGCAATTTTTTCCAATCATTTTATGTATCTAAAATAAAAAATATTAACAAACAAGGATTTCTTGCCTTAATTCATATATTTTTGAACGGGCACGGCAGCATGTATTATTTTTTTAAATATTTTTCACGAAGTGAATATTCCTTTAGATTAATTATTACATCTGATTCTAATCACAGTGAATATGACAATTTTGATGATTGATTTCGGTATTATACAAAAAATAAGTACTTTTTATAAAACTTCCGATGGTAACTGTACCCAACCTGCCTATTATTTGAAAAAACAATAAATATGAGTATCTAGAGTCTATGAAAAAATATTTTGATTTCAATTCCAGTACATTAAGGAAATAAAACAAACGAAACATTAAAAAAAATGCTATCAATTTAACAAAACAAATGACTATGGACATTTTGAGATTCCGGTTCAGTTAGAATTAATTTTTAAATTTTATTTTTACTTAAAAAGAGTATTTTCCAATTAAACCACTTACATAATACAGTGTGGAACGGCCAAAGGGAATTAAATAATTATTTTAATTATCGTACAAATTATTAAAAAAAGTCCTGAAACAAATCAATTTTAGAGTGTAAAATGATATCCTGCAACTAAAAAATGTCATCCATACATTGAACCCCCTTTAACTGACAGTTATAATCCCTACATTTTTAAATGGAAAGTTCGGGCTTGTGATACTTCATTGGAATGATCTCTTCATTCTCTATTTAAAAATATTGTCTTCAATTTTATTGACGAAAGTCGCTACAACACTCTAAAAACTAAAAAGTAATACCGTTTAGTTCTTCATAATGATAAAGTAAGCAAATACAATTTCAGTGTTCTTTTTGGATGGTAACAAGTTACCGTGGCAATGTTAGCGTTGTTTAAAACGCCTCAGCAAATTATTATGTGATCATAACTGCATCACAGTAGTTGTCAGTGTTATAGACGGCAGCCCAACAAAACAGCTGATCAACTTCAATATGACCGCTGGAGGAAAGATTTCCCTTATACTTCTGTGTTATTTTATCGACGTTTAATTCAATTTGCTAGTGTTTACAGTGCATATTGTATATTTAAATTGACTAATATATCTTTGTTCTTTACCTGATATATATTTTTAAGTGTTTACATGGCATAGACCCTTTTGTTTTGGAAAGATATATTAGTCAATTCAAAATATACAAAAGGCACTGTAAACATCAAAAACAAGTTATTAAAATTTTAAAATGAGAATTGATACTATCTGCTTAACTTTTCCCACTGTCACATTTTAACAACCTTAAACAAAAAGTTCGATTTTAAATAAATTTAAAATTGGTTGATTGTATCTAAAACTGAAACAATTGGTTTTTAAAATAATTCAAGCTTTTTTAAAAATATAGTATATATTATTTGACATATTTCGTCGAGTTAAACTCGAAAAATATCGATCTCCCCCAAATATGATTATTATTTAGGTATTCTACTCGACGAGACGAGTCCAATGGTATATACCAGGTCTCTCTCTGTTTGGGAGACGTAAATAAAACTACAGCCAAAATGCACCTTTGCAATAACCAAATGTAATGCTTGAGAGAAAAAAAACTCCATATTTCGTGACGACCAGCAGCCCCAACATTGGATGTTAGCCATGTATCGATTCTTCGAATATTGAAAGAAAATAAAGTACCTCCCTGTAATATGGAAAACGCTACTGATAGAAGAACGTATTTTTGTGAATAAATTATGGAAATGTTGAAATCTTTCATATCAAGGAGATAGAAGCAGAGGATATAAAGGTCCTTGCATGTAAAGTTGTGTCACATTTTAAAAAGGTTAGGACGTTTCAAAAAGTGACAAGACGAGTATAAGTAAAAATGGAAATACAGTGAGTGAAATGGTAAAAAGAACTAAATAAACGTATTTGCTAATCGTCGACTTTCCGACCCATGTTACTAATGTTTTTTATTATTTAACATGCAAACGAAAAAAATTGAAAATTACTTGTGAAAAATTAAATAAAAGAATAAATAAATAGTAATTAAATATTTTATTAAATCAATTAATTCCTAGCATTTTGATAATTTTCTTTATACCAATTAATACTTTCTTTTATTGCAACTGGGAATGTAGTAAACTGAAAGTCCGGTAAATATTTCCTCAACTTTGCGTTACTGGCAGTTTTTTTAAATTGCCCATCGGCTTTAGTTGTATCAAAAACTATTTCGCCTTTAAAATTAAAAGCGTCGGCCACACATTCAGCTAACTGCTTAATAGACACTTCCGATTTTTCATCAACTACAAAAGAAACAGATTAATAACAATATTTTTATTAATTTTTCTTAGTTTTACTAAATTAATAGAGTTACTGCTAATTATAAAATACAAACCTGACAAAATTATTGGTTCAATTTCATCATATCCTCTCAGAACCCACATAATAAGTTGTGCTAAATCAATAGAATAAATAAATTGTCTTAAAGGCTTGCCTGTACCCATTACAGTGAAGGTTTTACCACCTAAAATTTTTTTACAATGAGAACAAAACTTACAATTTTTAATACCAATAACAATAGTTATATTTTTAAAAGTCTTTTGCATTTTTTCAATTGTTTTCTTTTTGCATTTTATATATTCCGTTTTATTGTTTTGTCTTATTATTTTTTAAATGAGATTATTACGGTTGACTAAACTTCATGACAAACAGAGCAAACAATAAATAACTATTTCATTATTAAAAAAAATAGATCATTTGAATTTAATTAATATACATATTTAAGTCTTTTTTAAACAAATGCAATTAAACCATTCTTGCTGTGAAAAAAATAAGATATCGGCATTTATAAAACAGTAGTATAATAAAATAAAACGATATGTCTATGAGTAATTTCGTTTTTTATAATCAAAAAAATACATATTTTCTGCATAATCCTCAACCTATGAATTAAAAATAAACAACAGAAAACTATTTATTTAAACCAATAAGTACACATATAATTATTTGGTCACTAAAAATTTGTTTAATTCGCAAACTTTAAACAAATTGTTTAGATATATAAACAATATTTGTTAGTAAATAAATTCTCAGTTTAAGCATAAAATATACTTGTGTATTTAATATCATTATGTAATATTATTAGATTTCGGTTAACAAAATAAATATCAATTAATTTTAATAACGTTTTTCTTATTCTTGAAACATTTTAAATGTTTTATTATTATTCTTACCGTTTTGCATTACATCATGTAATTTCCTAATAAGTCCAGGAATAACATGGCTGGAATCTAAATTGTAGTTGTCGTGAGGTCCAAAAACATTACAAGGAATCACAGAAGTAAACTTACAACCGTGCTGTTGGTGGTATGCCTTATTTTGAATGTCTATAAGTCGTTTTGCATAACTATATCCAAAATTCGATGGATGCGGTGGGCCATTGTGTACCTAAAAGGAATGTATTCCCTTAAATTTCGTAAATATCCTCAACATTTTTTAAAAACTAATTGGTAAAAAACATAACCTTTCTATAAAAATGTATTTATATGGCAAATCAACATTAATCAATAAACATCTTGCAAATTGCAAAAACCACTATCCCGATTATGAAAGTGCTAATAATCATCGAAATATGTGACAATAAAGTAAAAATATCGCACAACATCATTATAATATTTTAAGTTTTATAGTCTTTTCTTAATCTGTTATAGGATAAAAGGAAAGTATATTTTTTTACGAAGCCAACGTTCCAGATTTATTTAAAACTGCATCAGGGCTACCAAATAAATAAAAATATTATTTAAAAACTGCATCAGGGCTACCAAATAAATAAAAATATTATTTAGCAGAAGTACACACGGATGGATCATAAAAAACATTAAAACTTCGAGTTAAAATTAAGAAAAATTGTAAATTATGCATATTATGCGGATTTTAAATATTATTAAAAAAATATTTAAAATTTCAAATTAGATAAGTATACTGCAGTAGGTATGTATCTCATCCAATATGTATAATTAATTAATGGTAGAAAACTTTTCTTAATTGTAGTATTAAATCACTTTTTTTAATAATGTTTAAAACTGGCGTATATGCCATGTATACATTTTTCTTAAATTTTAATTTTGTTTTTGAAGATCCATTCTTGCTTAATGTACTTTGTGCAAAATTCTAATTCTAATTATTTCATAGCCATAATAAAGGTTCCAAATAAAATCGAAACATCAGTTTAGTGAAAAAAACCCTTTTCTTTTATCATATAATAGCCGTTAAGATAATTTAATTTTTTAAGGGGAGAAAAAAATAGATGTGCTATTTATCAACAAACTATTAATAATTAAAAAAATTAAAACAAAAATGAGCAATATGACCTTATCTCAAAGTACTCTTAATATTTCAAAAGTAATTACAATCTATATACTTAATTATTTACAATAATTTTATGTAAACTGTTTTTATAAAAATGGCATTACTTTCAACAAATGTTTTTAAAGGTCTGAAAGGTTGAGAAAAACGAATTTAGTAAAGTAACAAAAATACATGAAGTAAGGTCCAAATATCTAATATTCATACAAAGTTAGAAAATATATATCTAGTTTTTGGTTTACAATTATAGTTCTATATTTTTAGAGGTTATTTATTATATCATACAAAAATTCTGTATACATTTAATTCCAATGGTAAGAATATTTATTTTTCATACATTTGCAAGGTTTTATTAATACTAGAATACTAAAGAATTTAATATTTTTTTTCTATATACTGAACAAAATAGGACCCACTTCAATGAATTCCTTTCTTATCTAATATCGTATATCGCTGGAATGTAAATCCGGAATTTTATAGATATTTTTATTAATTAGATTTCTTTTCAAGATTCTTTGAAATGTCGCGAAAATTGAAATGTATGACACACACTTTTATTTAGAACAACTATGTAAATAATAGGAAAGTAAATGATTAAAACGACATAATAAAAAAGATATCCCTTAACAGTTCAAAATACATTTTTTTCTTTAACATATTAGTTTTCCCCCTCTTTGTTATTAAAGAAAGAAGAAAAATAATTAAGGAATAGTTTATACAAGATTTGGCAAAAAATTGTATTAGTCTAATTCCTCCTGAAATATAATTAAATTAATTGATATTATTTTCTATTATTTACCAGTATTTATTATAAAAATTAATTAAAAAAATAAATGCAACAAGCCGATAAACATTTTCAAAACTTTAGAAATAACAAAAAAACTAATACTATATCTAAAAGTATTTTTCAATTACAGTTCCAAACTGGGAAGATTTTCATGTAGTTCTTTGGAATAGCAGTATTAAAAGAAAATTGGTATTTGACATCAAATAGAATTTGAAACATATTCGCACAAAAATCGGGCTTCAACATAGCTGCTTCTGGCATACAATGTTGAAAAAGAATAGAAAATAACTTTTTAAAAAACATTTCTTAAAAATATTTTATTCTATAATTTATATTTACAGATATTACACTTATTATAATTTTGCTAAACATTATATATTTCCTAAAGCATACCTTTTGTGCATAGTTTATTAAATCTATTTATTTTTTATAAACATAAAACAATACCTAAATTATTTACTCACCATTGTTTCATCAATTGGGTAATCAGTTTTATCAGGAAAAATGCATGTAGAAAGACATGATACTATTTTCTCAACACCATTTTCAAAACTTATTTGAAGAACATTATCATTCATTTTAATATTATTTCTCTAAAAATAATTTGATTATGTATTACAAAAGTTCAATACCTTTTATATATAAATAATAATTTATCATATCATTTTAATAAATAATTCATATTCTAATACTATATGAATTTAGATGTTATTCTTACTAGGAAATCCAAGTTATGTGATATATTGTGAAAAAGGCCCCCAACCATTGCAGCCAAATGAATTACATGAGTAGGTTGATGTTTTTCAAAAATCTTTTTAGTACTTTCATAATCACTGAAATATAAAAGCTCATATATAATTGTTGGTAAGTATAAAGCATAATTATGATGGGAAAGAATATAATAATACTATATTTACCATAAATCTCCATCCTTACTGCTTAAAAATACCCACTTTTCGTCAATTTTTTTTTCAACGTCAACAACATGTTGTATTGCTCTCCCCACTAAGCCTGTGCCCCCTGTTACTAGAACAGTCTTGGTTTTGGACATTATAACAATCTAAAAAATGGTATTTTATTAAACATTTAATCAAATTGGCATAATTTTAATATTTCTATTTTCAAATTATATAATTTGTGAACATTTTTAATGTCTGTTGTATTACAATAATTTTTAACTGTAATTATAACATAACCCAGTTTTTAAGTTTTTTTAATTACTTACTTGAAAATAAAGGTTTATTCCAAAACTGATTAAGCAAACATTTAATAGTATTAGACACGTAGCAAATATGAAACAAAATTAAACTCAGCTATTTAATTTTCTAAATTAGCCAAATATCCCAAGAAATTCAAGACCATAAAAAAGAAAACTTATTTTTTTAGATCACCAACAAACAGCCAGGTTGAAACCTTGATAATTTATATTTAGATACTTAATATGAAAAAAAATCATATTGAATTAGAAGTATAGAAATTAAAGAAAACAAAATAGAAAATGCATTCTACATAAATTAAAAGAAAAATTTGGAGACTATATATAATATTCTTCTTTTTAATATAATACGAGAAGTTAGTTAGAGATATATATTCACTGTCAAACGGAACAACACTACCCAAACCCCAAACAATAACAAACAAATATGGATATGGATTTCTAATATTTCATTTTATCTTATTTTTTTTATTAATAATGAATGACATGTGTTGTAGCATTTGCCTTGACAGTAAAAATAGTACGACTCTTTTTAGTGAATTAGATGAAAATAATATTAATTGGGTAACAAAATTAAAATCTATTGTATCAGATTTGGTAAGAATTCAATAAGTCGTTCAATTAATTTTTATTAATAAATGCCATAGGTAACTTAGATATACATTTACTTTTAGGAAGGAGAACTTGAGGATAATTTAATTTGTACTGTCTGCACAAAACAATTAGATGAATGTTTAAGATTTAAAGAAAGGGTACAAAAACTTGTTGAAAGACAAAAATATTTACCTAAAGAAGAAGACAATTCTACATTTTTAGAAAGCAATAATTCTAAAATTCTAGTAGACTGTAATGAAAATAGTAATGATACAAATAGAACAAACATAAGTGAAAAATGTAGCGATTCTAATAAAGATATATTTTTATTAGATGACCCAGAAGTAAAGGAAGAATCCGATGTAGATGATTCAGAAGAAGAAAATATTTTTAGTTGTATGAGATGTGATAAAAAATTTGAAGAAAAAAAAGATTTAAATTCACACAAAAAGTTGTGCAGCAAGCAAACCTATACATGTTACACTTGCAATAAAACATACAATACAAAGACTGCATTAAAATCACACCAAAAAAAGTGTGAAACAAAATCACAAAATGAAGAGAGAAAGTCAAAAAAGAGAGGCAGGAAATCGACTAGAAGTTATACTTGTGAGATTTGTGATGAGCTGTTTAATTTAGTCAAAGATTTAATGGCACATTCTAAGACAATTCATGGCATAGAGGAAAGATTAGTCAAACCATATTCTTGTAATCAGTGTACTCAGAGATTCAGGACATATGCTGGTAAGTAATATAAATCAGAAATAATTGATGATTCTAAAGTATGCCACTGTTGCTTTAAGAATGCCTGCCTCTATCCACCAATTTACTAAAAGTGATAAAAGGTTACTGTTTCTTATTAAATATCTGGTGCTTTTCAGGAAATATTACTTGAAATTCAGAAAAAAAACTGGTTTATAAGTTGTCTGAAGCGCTTTTTGCAACAGAGTGATATTTTTCCGATCATCAATTCTTGAATTTTTTACTAAGAATGCAAAACCAAAATCATTATTTTATCTATAATTGCGGAGGATATTCAATAAAATGCTTTTTGGTATTTTTCAAAACTATTTAATGTACTCTATTTGTAATCGCACACCGCACGTAGCTTTCCATAATGATCATCAGTAAACATGTTTGTTAGGTATGATTGGAATGAGTCGTTTCTAGACTCCTGTAAGGTTCTAAGATCATATGTATGATTGTTAAGATGTGTTTTATCAACTGGGTTTTGACTGTTGTGCCACTTCCTATGAGCTGTACGTTTTTCCGTAATCACTTTTTTAATGCGTAATATCTAATATTTTGTGGGTAGTTTGTGTAGATATCCAGGCTGCATTTTGAATCAATGTAGAGGATTACATTTTCAATTTCATATCTACTCTGTAATTGCCAGTCAAGTATGATGTTTTCAGTAATAAATTTCTGAAATTGATTCCAATTAGTTTTATTAGTGGTGGTTTCTTCTAGATTGACTTGGTACACAAACTTATCACATATGAGCTGTTATCAAAACTTAGATCGTAGTTTGATTCAGTATTGCAATAAATATATATATATATATATATATATATTAGATATACCTTTAGTTAGGCCAAAGTCTAGCAAGTCTGGGATCTCCATAATATCACTTAGCCAGTATGTTGGTTCACCAGTTGATAAAATGTTTATTATATGCTTTTGTTGCGCACTTTTTAATAGATGTCTGCCTTTTGGTGTGATCAGCCTAGATCCCCATTTTATGTGCTTTCCGTTCCAGTTGGCTGCTATGACCAAAAACGTAACAACTTCGGGGGTGCCCATATCTGCTATGTTAAAAAAATTGGCAGGTGGTATTATCACAATAGGTATGATATTAAAAAACATATAGAGATTTTGTAATTTTATTACGAAAATGTTTATTTTCAGACAACAAATTTTAGCGAACTGCCTTATAGCAGCTCGATTCAGTTTGTTTTTATCCATATGTCATACTTAGTATTTACCCTATTTAAATTGTATTGGTGATAGTGGCGGAGAGGTGGGGAGGGACATATGATAGTTGAGGATATGTTAGAAAATGTTCTCCTTGGAATAAAAATCGACCTGTTCTGAATTTTGTTTTTGGCTTCATTTTTTATTTTTCCAAAAGGTTTCCTGTGTATGCGTGACATTATTAGTGTCTGAATAACGTGTTTTCGGTATCTTACATCTGTCATTCAACTACATTCCAAAAATCAGATTTATTACTATGATACAGATTAAATTTTTTTCCATATTTTTGAAAATATTGTCAGATTCGACGTGACGCGGAAAATATCTCAAAATATTTTTTTGTGTAGGGTAATCAAATCTATCGATTTTATACGATTTTAGTCGTATTGCTATGAGTGAAAAATTTTGGTCGTCTGTTCTTGTGTTATTATAGTTTAGTTAATTTGAACCATTATACACTAAATTTTGTTGTTTATGTATGGCTGTAGAACATGATGCGTTAATGAAGAATTAATGTTGAGTGCAATATATACTTCCATGTGTAGTTCCATTAGGATGATTGGTGAAATAATTATTGTAGTTTGGTACTTTGAAGTTTCTGTGGAATGACTTTCTGATACTAGCATTATGTGAATTTTATTTATTTTTAAAAATTATGACTTGTTCGACTTGGTTCCTAATACCATTTAGGTATGCTGCAATTCGTATTGAATTATTGAATTTTATTTAATTAATTTATTAATGACAGTTGTCAGCAGGTGAGTATCAGGCTATTTTGATTAATGAGCTGGGTGAACATATTTTTAAACTCATTTAGAAAGTTTGTGAATTTTTCGCCTATATCAGAGTTGATATTTGTAGTATAATGAGACAAGCCATTATTGTTCATGACATGTGCCTAGGTGTTTGTGTTTTGAGGTTCTTGGTGATTAGGTTAGTTTAGGTGATTAGGATCAGTAAAATTATATTGTCTTTGATTTTGTTCAGGAGGGTTTGAATTATTTACTTTATTCTTTGTTTTCATCAAATCTTGTTACACTGAACAGCCTTTATAATTTTTTGGGTGATTACTTTGACACATATCATTTTTGTTGTTGTTTTTGTTAGAAATAGATTAAATATTTTAATTTGAATGGAGCATCAATTAATTTTTGTCGATATATTCCTTTCATTTATTTTTGCGAGATTCCATGAATGTTTTGCAGTATTTACTTCATTTTCACTAAGCATATTATCTTCATCACATGAAGAACTAAGGAGAGTAATCTTGACTTGAATTCAAATTGATCCTTGATGTGGTTTAGCTGGCATTTATGTTGGGCTGGGATGATGTGATCTGCTTTGAATTCTAATAATACATTGAGAAAGGAGGGTGCATTTGCTGTTCTTTTCTACTAAACTCATAAAAGGGAATTTGATTCAACCCCTGGTTGGAGAAATTCAGTGATGGATCTTATGGCATTTGAACAGGCTGACTCATGAGCATTAGTGGCATTTGTACAGGCTGATTCATGTGCATTAGTGGCATTTGTGATTCAAGTCATTTTAACGTCACATTTGGCGGCTGGGATAAATTATGGCTGAATGTACTAGGATTCATTCCTGGGCTGTTCTCTGTCTTAGACATTTTATTTCCTTTGCCATTTTAATAGTTCTGAGTAAAAGCTATCACTGATTACTTTTATTTATTGAAAACGGAATAAAAATGATTACACAATAAGTTTTAGAAACATCGCAGCTGGATTTTTATGCATCTTATCAGTCAAAAAATATTTGAAAATATAGGATTTTGTATAATAGTTTCTCTACAATACAATGTGCATCATGTCTATTCATCTCGTTTATGATAAATATTTAAAAAATTCTTTATCAGGTCGATTTTTATTTATGAAGACATATTTTTTATTAAATATCAACAAAAATTTCAACCTATTGCTATTAAAATTAACTAAATTAGTAATTAAACTGAAATGATCTGAAATTATAGATTTAGTAAAAAATTGGTGTTGCTATCCTTTTTTCACATAAAAAATTCAATATTATTTCCAATAGTCCGTGCGTTTATTATTTAAAAAATACCCTTTAAAAGCACCGAATTGACTAGATTGCAAGTTTTCATTTTTCAAAAAAGAACATTTAAATTGGCATTTTGTTAATTCTCATATTTTCTAACAAAAATCTTGCTCTACATGCTATATATTTTCTAAAACCAATGACAAACTTTATTTATGTATAATAAATGGATAAATTTGGATCAATCTTTAAGATATTGAGTATCATTTGTGTTTTTCTTCGGTAGAAAATCTGAAAATTTTAATATTTTATATGATTATATGATTGCCTGAAGGTTGTACAGTGATCACGATATTGTGGTGTTTTCTCTTGATATCAGTACATTTAGTAATATATTAGGAAAATCCAATCTTACGACAAAGTGCAATAACTGTCTTGTTATTCTTGATATCAAAAACTTTCCATTTAAAAAAAACATAACTTTGGTCTGGTACTACGTTACGAAATGTATAACTCAAAATAATTTTAAATTCTGTATCTTACATCTCTTAATCATTTCCATTTGCAAAATTTTTATATCAATAATAACAAGAGAGTTATTGCACTTTGTCGTAAGATTGGTACACCATGTATATAAATAGTAAAGGGACACCGTCATCAACTATATGGCTAGTACATTTATTTTTTTCTAATCAATTTGTAAGTGTATTCCCTTTCTATATTATTTTATGTAAATTTAAATGTTTCTCTTTATTTACGCATTTGAGCCCGATGATGGGTTTAATCCGAAACTAGTAGCCTTTATTTTTAATATTCGTTAACATTAAAAATATTTTAAGGTGGTAAGATTTTGATTTACTCTCCCCCAGATATATATATATATGTTTATATATATGTATATACTCTTCGTCCTATCTATTAAAAGGTGGTATTAACCTTACTGACACTGACAGATTATAGTTTGTATAGGTTGATCTAATATTAATTTAACAAAAAAAATTATGTCCATGATAAGCTCACCACTCTAACTTTACTATGCGCAAAAATCTAAATTTGATTTCCTCTTTATCTCCCGATTTCACGAGTTAAATATAGGAGTAAATCGAAATACTTTTTACCCACGTTGCTACTGATATATTCTAACTTTAACGTTTTATTGAGTTATTATACTTTCAGGATACGACCAGCACTTAAAATATCACAGTAGAAGTCGAGATAACGTTTGCAGCTTGTGTGGAAAACGCTTCATAACTAAAAGCGAGCTAATAGTGCATGAATATACCCATTTCAATAGGAGAAATTACAAATGCACAACTTGCGGGAAAGCCTTTAATACCAACAAAAACCTCAAGACCCATATTCTAGTGGTACATACAGATAGATTAACATGGAAATTTGCCTGTACTATATGCGAGAAACGCTTTCCTCAAAAAGGAAACTATGACCAGCACATGAAAAGGCATGCTGGAGATAAACAACACATCTGCCACATATGTCAAAAACCGTTTATTACCAGCAGTGAGTTAAAACGACATGTCAATCTACATTCAAACGTCAAAGCGTTCACATGCGAATATTGCCAAAGAGAGTACAAAACTCAACGTACTTTAAAAACTCATTTGCGTAGGTCGCATTCAATTGGTGATAAACTACCCGAAAAAGAAAAAAAATTCGTGTGTCATATTTGCCCAAGTCAATTTTATGACAAGCAAAAGTTATCTAGGCATTTGTACTGCCATTCTGGATTTAAACCTTTTCAATGTACAGCTTGTGACAAAAAATTTGCTGATAAGTCTTATTTAAAACATCATATGAAAGTTTCACATAATTTGTTGTATACGATGGAAGAAGTTAAGTATGAAAATACCAGTGAATTAAAATATGAACTTCCCGAACAACTTAAATTTGAGTTTGAAAGTGTCAAGTAATAATTCGTTCTCTAAAAACAAGTAATTTCACAGATGTAACTTATTTCTGACTTACTAAAAAACTGTGAAAAAAAACAATTTATATATATATATATATATTTCAGTCAGAAATAAAAGACATTCAATAGGGAATTATATACTTTTTCTGTGTGTATGTGTGTGTGTGTATATATATACATGTATATATATACATTTATAGAGTAAGGCATCAAAAATGAAACAGATTGAATATGTTGAAAACTAATCAATTTTTATTCCATGTGCAAATGTGCATTAAATTGTTGAAATTAGCTTTCTAATGAAATATTATAATATTATAATTTGGAATCCGTAACAGTTTTTGTTCCCACAAGAGGGGGCCAAAATCAAAAGTTACGCAACGAACAGCCAAATTTAGTATTTTTCCTTTTTACATTGTATTGGTGATAATGATGGAGAGGTGGGGAGGGACGCGTGATAGTTGAGAATGTTAGAAAAATATTCCCCTTGAAAAAAAAATCGACCTGTTTTTACGTTTTACCATAAAAAATGTGTCTTCTAGATATTCTATCGATTTTGTTTATACTGCCACAGCTTGTATACATATTCAGAGAGAATTTAAAATCCAATAGGCGAAACCTTAAGGAGTAAAAGAATATGAATAATAATATATGACCATATAACCGAGAGAAAACGCTATAATGTGGCCCCTCCCATTAATCCTCTCGTTCTTGTTGCAACAACACCGACCTAACTTTGAAGTGCTAGATTCGATGCGATGCAATATCATAACATGTTCTTATTGAATTGGCCGAGGTGTTACAGCGAATACAAAAGAAATAATAAAAGTACAGATCCTGAAGTGGTAGACGAGACTATAAATTTATTTATAGTGACTTTTGCAAATAGACCTCATCAATATTCACTATCTCTACAAATTTGAGAGATTTGAATGTGTAAGAGCACATTGTAAAAAAATGTCCCGAAAATCGACCATGTCTGAGGCAAATGACCTAAGAATAGGAAATGAGAAACACACAAGTGAAGCTGAAGCTACACAATGTTTGAGTAGGCAAATCGTCAACAAACTTAACATGAACAAAAGAACTGTTCATGATATTTTGAAAAGAAACGTAAAGTCCAGACCACAGAAGAAATATTACCTGAAGACCTTTTCAAACTCATGAAGTTTTGAGAAACTATAATCGATACTAGCAATACAAACGCTGATTTGTAAATAAATGAGATATTTACCGATGAATCGACGTTCTCAATTGATCGAAAACGCAACCCATAAATATAACATTTAAGTATTCTTGTGAGGAGACAGTATCAGAAAATTGAATTTGTGGACTTGACTTTTAGGAGATCATCTCATAGGCCTATTTTTTATTGATGGAAACCTTATACTGCAAAATATTTGCACAGTGAATAGATATTTGCGGGAAATATTTTCCGATCATTTAATTTGTATTAGGGGTACGATAAACCTGGTCACATCGATCACCACATTTAGTACCTCACGATTTTTATTTGTGGGGCAAGTTAAAATCGGAGTTGTATCGGCATGAGTTTGAACGTGCTACCAATTTAGATGAAGTGAGGAAGAAAATTGTTCATTTTTGTGCCAAAATAAATAAAATGAACTTAATATTACGAGATTAGAATAATACAATAAATTTGGGTACTCTTTGGTATAATGGTGGTAATTAAAAATCATCCCAAAAAAATATCTACTTTTGTTTTTTTTTATATTATAAATAGTTTTCTCGTTTTTATTGTTTTGTTAAAGAATTATTGTTTTAAAGTTGTTCAAGAATTATTCTTTTACAAATTCCCCTAGGATGAAGTTCCATTTTTTCCTCTGCTTGACACGATACTAATTGGAAATTTTCTGGAATTAAGACAGCACAAAAAGTAGTTTTTATTTGATATATATATAATGTTATGATTTTCCACAGTGGAAAATAACATAACTACCCCAATTTCTTTATCAATCAATCAATAAAAACGTTTTAATCTTTCAACCGCTTCACATTCTAATACAATAGTTACTAATGAAGAAAGGAAATTTTTTAAATTACCTTTTGTTCTTGGTTTATAACGCAAGCTAAAAAAATCTTTTCCTGGGGGACTATGTTTCATTCGCCTTTTACAATATAAAAACTGTCTACATTGTTGTTTAGACTCAAAGACAAAATACCATTTTTCGACCAGTCTATAATGTCATATACTCGATACCTTGTACCTGTGGCAAACAAAACGAAAATTGACTAACAGGCTAAAACAGCTCCAACACGATTACCAGGAACAAACAAAAATAAAGTTGAAAAAACTTATTTTTTCAATTCAAACATACCTTTAATTTCAATGACACGAAAATTCTTGATAAAGAGACAGGTTATGTGAAAGGATTTAGATTATATATAAAAGTTTAGAAAGTATCTAAAAGGACATAGGCGAAATTTTAAGTAGCGGACAGCGGTGTGCCCTCTCTCAACCGAATTAGAGATACGACCAGGACTGCCGGTACATTACTATCGAATTGAATGGAATGGAACGATGTTCCCACCTCGATGTATCCCTACTTCAAGATATTAATAATACGTTCTCTCTCTTTCATAACGGGTTCTTTATCACTCGCAATCGACCTAAATATTTACTTCCTGAGATAGATACTAATTGAAACTGCTTTTTATACCCTAACAAACTAGAATTCCTAAATTTGACTGTGACCATATAAACTAATCTATTTGTTCTGTGTAAAAAGATTAACGGTAGTTTTCTATGTATCATATCATACTCGTATATGTGTTTTCAAATTATTTTGAGCGCTGACATTATATTTGGAAGGTATGTTGTCTCCTAGAAAAATATAAAAAATAAAATAAAAAGTTTTAATTTTTTAGGTTTTAAAAAAGAAACATTTTTTTAACTTCGAGTTTTCAATTTTAAATTAATTTTTAATTTGTGTTTTCCATTTAAATAAATTATTTATTTTATTATTAATTAGTACTTATGTTTTGGGAAAAAAATATATCGGTAATCAATCTCATGTTTATATTATATCCTTTTAGCCTGAAAAAGATCAAATAAATGATCGAAACGTCGCTAATCAAATAAAAATATTTTTATACTGTCCTAATACCCGAAAATTTCCAATTACTATTATTGTTTTTCGTTCAAGAATATTTCTTTTGTTTTCGCAGCCACTACGGCAAAAAAGAATTGAAGTACCTGTCGTCTTAAAAATATATTTTTTGAACAGATTAAACCGAATAATATGATTCAGTTTCATTGGATTATTCCACTTTACTACATAGGAGCAACATGGAGAACCTTTTTTGTTCAAATAGTATCTTAAGGTTATATGAAGTTATCATAAATATTCCTTGGAATTGTTGCAGGCAAAGTACACCCTACAATTGCTGGCATCTAATTAACTCAAGCGACGGAAGTCGATTTTTCCACTTCAATATCCCTATTTTAATGTATTAGTAATGCGTTCTCGCTTTTTATAACGCGTTCTCTTACACTCGCACAGATTGGTGTATACGAACAAATATTTTCTCCGAATCTGTATACAGTACATTCATTTCAAAACCACAGACGAAATAATTTTTGATTTTAAGTAAATTTAATAACAAAAAACAAATTTTATATCAAGAGGAACATTTTTCTACTATATCATATATATATATATATATATATATATAATCAATACAATTTAAAAAGGGAAAATACAAAGTATGATACACTAAAAGATAATTTTATGGGTAATTCAGCACTATGATCATTTTCTGGTTTACTTTTGAGTTTAGCGCCCTCTTACTGTTACATATTCCAAAGTGTGACAGTTCATTCGAGAGTTTTTTTTTACAAATAATTCACTACGTTGCATAAATTTAATATGGCTGGTTTTGAAATGAAATATATATATATATATATATACATATGTGTGTGTGTGTATACATATGTTAAAATTTTATTTATTAATTTATGTATTTCTGTAGATATAATAATATACGGTTTTTAGGATTATTTTGTTATCATTTTTAAGATCATTAACCCACTTACGGCGTGCGTATGCAGGTAGCGGATAGACGGCCAATCATAGGGTGAAATAATTAACTGGCAATTATCTTACCAGTAAGATGAACTGAACAAACCTTAAATAAGATGTTGCAATAATGCTCCCACCCTGTGCAAGGAATGTGGCATAATAGAGGGATATTAGTTTAATCGTCCAGACTGCCACAAAGACGATCACTATAAGGCTGGGTGCTAACGACCGTCGTTTTCAAAATGCGTTAACGTAACCGCAATTTTCAATTCACACTCAGCATTGTGTACTATCTGGCCTGAAATAAGGCAGTATCAATTAGACCTGATATTAGAAAAGATAGTTCTTTAGAGCAAACAAATCATATGCCTCTCGGATTCCTCATGCTTTATTTCTTTGCGAAGAATTCAGTGTCCCATTGGTATTGACACATCACAAAAACGCTGGTTGACGACGTTCTGTGTGCATTGCGTAATAAGAACTAATGTATCTTAGCAACATCATACTACCGTTGGGACGTCAAGGAGATACCAAGCCAGCGTCTGGCGTCGACGTTTTATCATGTGAATGCGTTTATTGTAATACATATATTTTTGTACATTAACGCGATTGCAACAGACGCTCGTGAGCGCAGATTTTAAAAACTCCCCAATTCCAGGCTATAGTAAGTACCAAAAGGTGAATGATGGGAAAGTTTCCAATCGCTGACTAAACCGAGAGGCACCAGGGGAACCTCGTTGTAGAAATGCTTTACCCTGCCATAAAGAACTATGACTGACTAAACATCCACTCATTACCTACTCCTGGGAATACCTGTGGACCAGACCAGCAACACCAAGGAGCAGGAACACTTCTCTAAATAATAGAAAAATGAGAACTACAGGTAGCTGGGGCTATCAACCATTCTTAAACACCAATGTATTTGGGATGAGTAGCTTAGGCTACAGACTTTCTTGCCAATAATGTATCTGAGGACCAGCAAAATGTATGTTTAGAGATCAGCAAACGTTCGGGTATAAAGGGAATAAATGTTCATGCCATAGAAAATGATAGCTAAGACAAAGGTGGACGAACAATAATCCATACAAGATCGGAGGCCAGATTGGCTCCAGAAAGGGTTTGGGAAGACTTAGGAAAGATCAGGTGAAACTGAGAACAGGTCAGTACAAAGCTAGCGGGATAGTGAGAGAGTAGAGGCGAAAAAAGAATCTGCTCAGACTCTTTAACTCTATCAAACACACAGGCATTTAAAAGGGGCAGCTAGACGTATCACGTCAATATTCTGAAACAACATTGAGTGGAAAAATACCTAGTTCGAAGAAAATTGGAAGATGCAGTCTTCAACGCCCATGATGGTAGTCAACTCATCATATACTAGAAACAAGTACCACAGAAACAACTGCACAGTAAAACTGAAGTACTATTGACAATAAGTAGGTATCAGGTATCAACAATAAAGCAGGTACAGGTTCCGTTACTGAAAAATTGCATACCATGGCAGAATACAACAAAGATCATATCACAGTTATAGGCACTAAGACAAAAATTGAGTGTGTCCCATATATTTTTGACTGTGTAGCTTTGAATCACAGACAATAAAGATCCTTGAAAACTGCCGCACCCACCCATAAGATTTATACTGCATACTACTGTGAATCTTTATGTGCGAAAAATAGTAAAATAATCCATCAAGCTGTATTGCTACTGGTTCCCAAAAGGCTCCAAAAGAAAAAATACTAAAACTTACTACTCACTAAATTTAAATACTTGCTAATTTATTTATTCATTATTTACATATATAACGGATCACTATTTATTCTGAAAATAAGGTTTGTCAGTACAAGGTTGTGGACATCGAAACTTTAACATCTCAACTTCCGCCTCAAAATAACTAAATGTGTGGTAACAGAAATATTCAGGATTTTTATAATCTGTGTTTTTTGCTGCACCTGGTCCTACAGGTTGACTAGAAACCTAAAAATATTAAAAATTTTTAGTTATAGCATATTAAGTATGAAATATCTTACCTTTAAACAAGCTTGTGATAGTCCTGGTGGATTTGATTCAGCGCCACTAGATGACTCAGTAGGTATTTTACTAGACGTAAAACTACGTTTAACGGCAGAAAATTTATGGATTTTATATAAATTGCCTAATATTTGCTTAGACATGGCTTCACTTACTAATTTCAAAAATAGGACGTTTTGGTATTACGTAATTTTCTCTGATTTAAATTTATAAAACTATTGACCAAATATTCATATATTAAGTGTATATGTTGATAAGTCGGTATTTTAATAGGCTAAGTCGAATAATTCTCTTACAAATATATTTAGAATTAAATAGGAACATATGATTACCTATAAACATAGCTAAAGTTCTGAAATATAAAAGACAAAAGTAGTAGAATTCTTCTTTTAACTTGCCAGTTTTACTGTAGGTACGTACGTAGTAATATTTCTATTTTTCAAAATCTTTCGAAATTAGAAATATCCTGTTTAATAATAATTACAATAATTACAATTAAAATCATCTACATTTCCAATAAATAGATATTACATTAAACTGGTTATTTTATGTATAACCAGACCGAAATCGATTAGCTGCTTATTAGATTCGCTTTTGTTAATTTTCATAAAAAAGAAGAAAAAACGTCTGAACTTAGGTCTGTCATTACAAATTTTGCGAAATGTCAAAATATTTTAATTAATTCATTTTGTGATTGTAACTGATTTTTAGCAATGAACACTGCAGAGGATAATTGTTGTGTCTGTTTAAATACTTTTTTAAGCTTAAATAATCTGTCTCAGAAAGATGAAAATGAGATGACTTTATTAAGTAAATTAACCATTAGCGTCCCAGAAATAGTAAGGTTTTTTATTTTACATTCAGTATATTTAAACAAATCGTTTTAGGTTTGGTTTATAAAATATCAGATATGCGAACCATGTACTAACATACTCAGTATCGCTTATCATTTTCGTGAAACTTGCCTTAAATCTGATCTAGTAAGAAAACAACAATTCCAAGAACTAGAAAAATCAGTCAAAGATTTTAAAAAGGAAGATTTAAAGGTTACTAAAGGTTCTAAGATAGAAATCATTAAAAATAATATAAGTAATAAAGATATTGACTATGATCAAGACGATACCAATTATTTTGAAAATGAAAATGATGCAGATTGCAACGACAATAACACAGAAATAAACAACATTGATATCAAAACAGTCGAAGGTAAGCAAACAATTTTAATAATGTTGGATGGATTTATAAAATTTTTGTGAGAGTATCAAGAAAAAGGATGTTTTATATAAAAAATACTTTTTGGTTCTAGTACATTTATTTATCAGAACTAGTATTCAACACTAATTGGGTTAATCCCCTTGGCCCAAAAGTATGCTTAACAACATCAATATTTTGAATATCAAAAACAGTAAAATTATGCGATTTGTGATCTCCACCAGCTGCAACAACAAAAGGCAAATCAGGGCACACGTCTAAGCTGTGTACACTACCCATACTAAATTCCTTTTCACTCACAATTTTGGGTTCATTTTCTAAATTGAAATCCCATATTTTAACCATTTCATCTGTTGAAGATGTTACCAAAAGTCCTGGACATAATTTACTAACGCTTAGACCTGTAATTTCTTTACTATGTGCAGAAATTGACCACAATAACCCTTTTCTACAATCAAAACATTGCAGTGAACCTTTATTAGTGCCAGCTAAGAATGTAAATGGAGCTAAAGGATTCCAGCATACTTTTTCAGCTTCTCCATCTAAAATCCAAGTTTGGTGAGCTTCTGGAGTTCTACAATCAAATACTCTAGCAGATTTCTCACAACTGCCTGCTAATAATGTTTGAGGTTCAAGAGGATGCCAATCTAAGCACTGGACTTTGTCTGTAAATGATTTTATAGTTGTGCTGGGTTTTTTTATTTCCATATCCCAAAGTAAAACAGTCTGATCAACAGATCCGCTTGCAAGGATATGTTCATAAGTTTTGTTCCATGCCAAAGCTAGAACAGCATCTGTATGACCTACAAGTATTCAAAATTAAAGTATAAACCATTATTAAATACAAAAAGTTAATATCTTTTAATATTGATTTTCTTTATTATATATAGAAGAATACCAAAGCTAGAACAGCATCTGTATGACCTACAAGTATTCTAAATTAAAGTATAAACCATTATTAAATCCAAAAAGTTAATATCTTTTGATATTGATTTTCTTTATTTTATATAGAATAGTATTGTCAAGTTTGTTTTATAAGGAAAAGAATGCCATACAAAATCAAAGAAAACCCACAAGAATTAATTTCAAGGGTCAAATGACTAAATATGCAACAAAAAGTTTATTTTTCTATTGAATCAAAATAGTCAATTTTGTCCTGATGGGTTATTGTTTGGTTTTTTTTTGTTTTTTTTACAGCATCTCGTTATTTTCATAAAGTGATGAACTTTAGTATTTACCTATAGCCTCCTTCTTTTTTTTCTTACTACCAATTGTGCCCAAAGTGAAGCTTGGTTCAATGACGTTCATTATATCTATATCCCAAATTTCTATAATGGGTGACATAGACCCTATAGCACAATAATTCCCGTTGGGCATCTTAGGTTCATAATTCAAATGTTCCAAACAAAGTGGAAAAGATGGTAAAAGTATGTCATGATGTACATACAAAGATTCTTCTTCTTCATTGTAAATGTAAACTTCTAGAAGACTTGCATCACCTTCTATGTGGGCTACTAGAACTAAATTGTCATTTGCTTTAATTGCGTCGTCTTCTTTATCAGAATCATCAGACTCTGAAAAGTTTTCTTCAGCTTCATTATCTAATTCAGCTAAAGAACTTATCCCTAAAGCATTAGCTGTGATTTCGCCATCGTCCTCGTCATATTTTTCTAAATTAAATTCATCCATACTCGATGATTGGGCTTCCATGGGTTCGTCTGCATTATTTTCAGACTCTTGTATTTTTTGCTTAGTGTCATTAATTATCTGGACCAATTCGTTTTTGGAAAGTTGTAGTTTTATTGGATTTGCACTGGCAACGCCTTTTTTCACCCAACGAACACATGGTATAAAATTTACGTTTTGTTGGGATTGTGTCTCATCTTCCATAATGAAATTAAAATATTGTTTAAATCACATGTAACACCCACCAATAATTTTAAGGTTATGATCTTCTTTAACTTATGGAGTAGTCTTTTACTAGTAGAGTACTGTAGTCGTTTATTTATTTGGTTTATAGTAAGTATGCAACACTTATTACATTAAAGTATAAACAGACTATTCTTCAGATCCTCTTCTTGTGTGAAAGAATTAACGTCTATTTTTACTAAAATATTCTTCAAAATGAGCCAGAATCTTAGTAAATAAAAAAATATAAGATCCTAATTAATAATTTATTAAACATTGTGATTTGATAGTAGATTTTATACATTTCATTAATTAATACAATTTTAGTAACAAAAAAAACTAAGCGAAAAAGAAGACTGGAATTCTTATGTGAAAAATGTCCAAAAATATACAATTCGAGCAAAGAGTTAGTAAAACACTGTGTTTCCGAACACGCTATGACTCCCAAAGAAGTGCGGCCATTCGTTTGTACCCGTTGTACCAGCCGTTTTGCAAATTCTTCAAATTTACTTCAACACATTAAATATCATGATGCTGTTCGGTCCAACGTTTGCTCCTACTGTGGAAAGGGTTTTATTACAAATACTGATTTGAAAATTCATGAAAAACAACATCTCAATATGAGGGAGTACTCCTGTACTATTTGTTTGAAGGGTTTCAATACTCATAAGGACTTAAGGTAGGTATTTTAATTTATTGGAGATAAAATGTACAGTAATATAAAAGATTATATCAATATTTGCACACGGTACAAAGAATTTACCATATATAGTACTTTTTACACATTATACTGCACCTTCTAAAAGTATTTTTCTTTAAGCGTACAATAAATTATTCATTTTGTTACTAGTACAAAAAAGTAACCATAGCAACGGATTAAACAAAAGAGATCTTGTAACCTTGATTTATTAGAACTGTCATTTTGATATTTTAGTGTTAAGTATTTTTCCACTTTACAAAATAGTTCATCTAATAAATACATATATAATGTATTAATATTTTTATTTATTTAATACTTATTTTATTTTCAAATCTTAATGCAACTCTCAAATCAAAGATTTCATAGACCACAAAACATTACTTGTCATTTCTCATCGATTAAATTAACATCCTACTTACTTCATTTATTTATTTTTATTTCACTGGATAGGAAATATTTCTATAACAGTTAAAATAATCTTTTTTATACTTATTTTGTTATTTTAAGGCTTGAAGAAAATATAGTGTTTGTCACTCAAAGTAGAAGGCTTATTCTATGCTACACTCAGTTTGCACAGCCGAGGCTGTTTAATATACTGGTCTTAGCAAATAATGTTAGCCTTCTACTCCTAATATACGTTTTGACCTCATGTTTAACTTTTTTTGTGCAGTTTCCATGTAAGGTTTTTATGGAGATTACACTCGGATATTTAACTTGTGCTAGCAAATGAAATTTCCACTGATTAAATTGTGACGTGTTTGGGTAGATTTCTTTGAAAAACAACCTCTGTGATTTGTAATTACTCACAGAAACTTTTTAGTGCTTAGATTAGTTTACGATTTTAAGTGTCCTTACTATTAATAGTATGCTTAGAAGACGTGCATAATGCATATATTCCTAAGCATTGAATGTATTCATCAGACAGTACTCAACTTCTTAAAGCTAATATTTAATCTGCATTATTGAGGGCGTGGAGTCTAAAATGATTATAACCTATTGATGATCTCAAATATGTTTTTATAAATATTTAGTTATTTAAATTTACGAAATATTTAGGATGTTCCAGTAAGAAAACGGAATTATATCATTCTCTAAAAATTGTTGCAAGCACCAAAATTAATCTGTGTATTGATTACAAATTTCGTGCAAATTAAACTACTCTATAAGTTTATTGTCGCACACTGAATTTATATATTTTCTAGATCTCATAAGCTTGTCGTCCATACAGACCCAGAATTGTGGAAATACGTTTGTGAATACTGCAACAAGAAATTTCCTATAAAATCGAACTATGATTGTCATATGAGAAGACACACTGGTGAGAAAAACTTTGAGTGTCACTTGTGTTACAAAAAATTTACAGATAAATGCGTGTTACAAAGACACATGAGAACGCATTCTAACGTGCGAGAATTCAGATGTGCCCATTGCGACAAAGAGTATAAAGAAAAAAGAGTCATGCAGATTCACATGGCAAAAGTACATGGTAAGAAGACCGCATTGATGAATTATTTAAAAGACTATATTTTTCTTTTCTTTTCTGATAGGAATCGGGATTGGTGAAATAAAGCTGCCTTCAAAGGAACGAAAATATTTTTGTCACATGTGTCCAAAAGCTTATTATGCTAAAAACAAATTAACAAGACATTTGTATACTCATACAGGAGAGAAACCATTTTTCTGTACAATATGCAACAAAAAATTCAACGACAAGTCATATGTTAAACAACATATGAGAAAAACTCATAGTATTAAATTAGAAAATTCGTTATAGATTTATTTCTTTATGATATTTTAATTTATTGTTAAATGTATTGTTAATATTATTTTTTTCTTTATTTTTATTAATAATAATAATAATAATTGATTGCTTATAATAATGAAGGGCTGGTTTTAATAATGATATTGACAGTAATTGTAAGATAATACAATTTACTGAATGTAGAAAAAATGCAGAGCACAAGTATTTCAGCCTAGAAATTTAAATTACAAAATATTTTGGAAACATTAACACAATGAAATCGAGAAGTAATTCTGGAAAAAATACCATTCATATTAATTATTAAAATGATAGTATGTACAGGGATTTAGTTAAATGTCGCCCTGTATATAGAACTTATTTATTTAATATTTTCTAAATTATAACATACACTGTTTATTTAATATTACGTGAACGAAAGTTTTGGGGCAAAGTCTGATAACAAATAAAGATTTTCGTCATGAAAATTAATAAACATTGAGGTCTTCTTGGTTGGGAAAATAAAAAGAGATTGAGATTCATGTTTGGGTTCTCGGATGATCAAGAGTTTATAGTGCCTACCCTTGCGATTAAGTGTATTAGTTAATTAAAAAATCTAAGTTGCCCTAATATTTTGTAAAACTTGTTTTTAGTCATAGATAAATAAAGATATTGTTATTGTTTCACTAGACCTCTTTAATTTCCATTAAGCAAGTTATGTAGTGGGTTAAAACCCCCTTAACGAAAATATTAAAATCTTTCCATATATTTATTAGAAAGAAATAATACAGATCATGGTGGATGTGAAGTAGTTTCGATCCTAAGCGTTATTCTCCATAACACCCTTATAGTTTATTTAGTACATTCGATTTTTTTATTTACATTTGGTTATGTATTTACAATTTGATGTCATATTGTGCTGTATAAAATTAAGTGTAATTTTCGGATTCATATTTTTATACTGTCAAGTTGCCGTAGAATTTTTTTATATTAAAATAAAATCAATCATATTTGTTTTTGAGCTGTGATATTTTAAAATCTTGTTGCAGAGAAAAACTTTTACAAATTTGAAAACTTGACACAAAGCTGAGGGGGTATTCAGCGTTTTGGGCACTATCTGGAGCTGATGGAACGATTTGGAGACTATTGATATGAGACAGGACATTTTGGACTAGCAATATTTATGGCATTTTGACAAGGATACCGGCCCGCACAATTTTTTTTTAGATGCTATAGTGCGAGAGTAATTCAGGGTTACAAAAACCCTACCGAGGTTGAACAGGATATTGATATATGAATGTTTTTTTCCTCTAGCAACACTGGTGGCATTTTGATGGCTTTGGTGTGCCACAGAGGATTTTTTATGAGATGTTGCAGTGTCAGAATAATTCAGGTTTGCGAGTACCCTATGGAGGTTGAAGATAATATTAATATATGAAGTTTTTTTTTCGCTAGCGATACTAGTGGCATTTTGGTAGCTTTGCTGTGCCATAGCTATAGAGAATTTTTTTGTTGGATGTTGAAGTGTCGGAATAATTAAGGGTTGCGAAAACCCTTTTGGGGTTGAAGATGATATTAATATATGGTTTTTTTCGCAACGACATTTTGATGCTTTGTTGTGCCATAGAGGAATTTTTTGTGAGATGTTGCAATGACAGAGTAATTCAAGGTTGCGAGAACTCTACTGACGTCGAGACTTGTTGGATTTGTGAACTTTTTAGATGAAAAAGAAATGTGAACTATAATATTTTAAGAGATAATATTGGATCTCAGAAAAAGTTATGTGGCAAATGTTTATTCTTAGAGATGGAGACCTATGGTGTAGATAATTTTTTTTAATTAGTAGTAGGTGTATAAAAATAAGTAGTTATGTATGAAAGTAGAAGTAAATTCAAAATACTAATAGGAGTAATTTCATAATTATTTTTTTTTCTATAATTTCTATTTAATTAAGAAGTACTATCAATATATTTTTTCTTTTTTAATACCAGGAAGCCACTATAAGCCTAGTATCCAGATTAACAGGAATATTTTACCTTGCGTAGATATCGAGATAGAGGTACCTGTTTTACATAATGAGCAAAATGCAAAGGTTCATTTTTAAAATCGTCATGACAAATATTTCAACCATTGAAGGTCCTTCTTCCCGTGACAATCATAATTCCATTTTTTTAAATGAGAAAGTACATCAAGTCGCGCGCCTCGTTTGAAAGATCTTAAAATACTGATTTCAAAAATGTATAAAGTTTTCTCCTAAATTTAAACATTTCCATAAAAAAAGTAAAAGTTATTTAAGTACCTATTAAAATTTCATAAACTTTGGAACATAAGGATGAAACATTTTTAAAATCATTATTTTATTACCTTGCAAAGTCTGTCTCATGTGTTGTGCTTTACTCATTTAAAAAAAAATT
The DNA here is from genome assembly GCA_951812935.1 of Hermaeophaga mercurialis. Lineage (NCBI taxonomy): Eukaryota > Metazoa > Arthropoda > Insecta > Coleoptera > Chrysomelidae > Hermaeophaga > Hermaeophaga mercurialis. The sequence goes on from OX638363.1 coordinate 35,243,543, forward strand.
AAATTATCATTGTCACGTAAATAGGGGGGGGGGGGGAAGGGGGTCGTATAAGAGTCGAAATTTTATTACATAGCATGTTGTGGTGATTTTAGAAATGAACCTGTTGAAACGTTTTACTCATTTTTTTAAAATACACTAATTTATAAGGAGACGGTTTATTCCAGCGCACTGCAGTGTGTAGTTATTAAAGATAACTACCCTAAACAAAGGAATATGTTCGTTATATTATAGTAATTTTGGTGTGTAAGTTTTTGTCCATAGTTATATGGCACTGGTATAGAACCAAAGCTTTGTTAATATTTAAACATTAAGGATTGTACTTATATAGCCGTAAATATTTTAAATCTGGAGTTAAGTTTCGTGACGATATTCAAATTGACCTCTCCTATGTAACCTGTTTTACTTTTAGGTGTGTTTTTACACAGGACACAAGATGGGAAAGATTTTATGCCTAGAGGACCGTTTGGGCAGGTTTTGACTTACACAGGTGTTAATCCTTAGGTGGTTGAACAGAAGAGAGGGAAAGAATTTATTTTATTTATATCAGCTTTGATGATGTATTAAAATAATAGTAGTTAAAATCTAGAATTGCTCAGTAGACAAAACAAATTTACTCGAAATAATGTATATTTCTTAATACTTAAGTATAGAATATTTATTTCTTAGTTGGGAAATTTGGAGGATGATATGTTCCAGCCTTCCTTGTTCTCCACAGGAGCAATTTGGATTGTCTGTTAGTCCAAACCCGTGAAGATATTCAGGGTTTAGTGCGTGATTATTTCCGAATCTGCATAATATTCGACTAAAATTCTTTAAATGGTAGTTTTTGAACCATATATGCTTTGGAATTTTTGGTTGCAATATTTTATAGTTTTGATTAGTGGAAGCGTCTTAAGGCAGATTTTCACTACAGTATATAATATACAGGGTGGCCAAATGAAAACGAAACAGAGCCATTATCAGAAACTGCGTCAACATTTTAGAAAAACACAGGGACCCGTCGATTTTTGATCAGAGGGATACTTTTTTCCGGTATTTTCGACTTCGTTGCTTACACCTCCAAGCGAGGGTAATAATCGCCCCAAAATACTCAAATGGCATTAGGGGTCGAGTAAGGTATCATTTTAAAGCCCTTTCAATTCTCTTTACAACAATCTTTAAATTTTAAAATTAGGCCTAATACTTTTTAATAAATTACATTTTAAAATTTAAATTATGTTTAGTTGTTTACTTACTTCTTAATTAAATTAAATGTTCAAATTGATGGGCTCCCGCGTCGATACAATAATAAAGATTTTATTCGAAACGATCTCGTACATTCCGAAGAATTTCCGGAGTGATTCGATGGCACTCCTCGACAATTCTTCAACGCAAATCTCCTAAAGAGGATGGTTTTGTTTTGCAGATTTTACTTTTGAGGTATCCCCACAAAAAAAATCAAGGGGCGACAAAACCCTATAAAACTCAAAATAATTTTAAATTGGGTATCGTAAATCTCTTTACCACTTTCGTTTACAAAATTTTTTGTATTATGATGTATTTATTGATACCCAAAAATAAATTTGGTAAAGGCCGTCACTGACAATGAAAATATGTCTAAACCACTTTTTACCTTTTTTTTAAAAAACTAGTTACCTTATCAAAATTGCTTTATTGCTATTCAACATAATTGTTGTTGTGGCTAATGAAATCAAAAACTTTTTGACTCTTTTATCAACATGAAGCTGACGGAAACGGAAAGAATTGAAATTCTAATATTAATTGGTTGTGGAGATAAAACGTACGCACAAAGAAGTATTTACATTATTCAATAATAAATATCCCAACCGAAAACCAATTACATAGTCCACAGTAAGCAAAATTGAGAAAAAATTTAGAGAAACGGATCATGTAAAAGACCTCCCTAAAGGTAGTAGACAACAAATATCTGAAAACAAGAAACTAGATGTTCTGCTACCCTTTGAAGATAATCCCCATACCAGTTTACGGCAAGTAGTGTTAGACAATGAGGTTGGCCATCAAACAGTTCTTCGAACACTAAAAAGGAGAAGTGGCATCCCTATAAAGTAAATTTTGTGCAGGAGCTTATGGAAGAAGATTTTGATAGACGAGTTCAATTTTGTGAAATTCTAAAGGAAAAAAATAACAGAGACACGATGTTTTTAAAAAAAATTCTTTTTTCTGATGAAGCTACATTTCTACTAATGTGAATCGTCAGACTTTCCTGTATTGGGCTATAGAAAATCCACTCTGAATGCAGGAGTACCGTACTCAATACCCAGAGAATGAAAATGTTTGGGCGGGAATAATAGATTATAGGACCATATTTTTTTTAAGAAACCTTAACAATTTACAATTTCTGCAGAATTTGCTCCCAGAATTAAATCGGTCGCTCCCACACAGAAATGATTTGCTACTGCAGCAAGATGGTGCGCCACCGCACTATGCTCTCTTGGTGAGAAACTACTTGGACAAAGTCTTCCCAAATCGGTAGATAGGTCGGAGAGAAGCAATTGAGTGGCCACAGAGGTCACCTGATTTAACTCCTCTCGATTTCTTTTTATGGGGGTACTTGAAAAGTAAAATTTACATAAATAGACCACAAACTATTAATGAACTCATAGAATGCTTTAAATTTGGTTGTACTTAATTATAATATTTATTGTATTGTAATTTTTTTGACAACATACAACAATTAATTACTTAGACATATTGATATGGGTGAATAGATATTTAAAAGACCTTTCAATTGATGTATTGCAAGACCCACTTTTCTATTTAAAATTTTTATTGATGATGTCATGACGCTCACAGAGATGACGTCAAAAATAAAAAGGTGATCTGAGGAAGCGCCCATTTAAAAATAAAAATCGACGGGTTTCAGGATTTTCCCCTAAAATCGCCGATTTACGAAATTATGAATGTATTCCTTTCATTTGGACCATACTGTATATTATATCCCGTAGTGAAAAGCTGCCTTTAATATTATGATTGCCACTCTTCTATAATTTTTGTTTTATTTGGATGAAATAAATCAGAAATTGATATTTTGAAGTTTTCTATGTTGTCTCTATGATCTATTATATCCTTTTTTACGAGGTCATCGGCTTTTTCGTTTGGTTTTATCCTCACATGATTTTTTATGCAAACTAGAGACAAATCTATGTTTAAGATTACATTTGTTGATTTAATGAGAGAATGCCTGCTAAAAGGTAGTTATTTATTCAATTGCTTGTAATGGATTTTATCTTTTCTAATGAACTCCGGCTATCGGAGAAGTTTACGAACGTAGTTTTATCTCTAGTTAAAAAAATGTGACGACCTTTCTTATCGCGATTACATTTGTAGAATAGACAGGGGTATAAGTTCCATTGAGAATTAGTCTACAGATTTCCTGCCGGTAAAATTCTTGATACTATTTACGGGACCATTATCTACCTTAGCGTCCGAAATGAACTGCCGTCTCTTTAATAATTGTTTTAAAGGGCCAAATAAATGAAAATCGCATGGGACCACATCGGGACTGTAAGCTGGATGTTGTAAAATTTCTCATTTTATATGGTCCAGTAGATTTTGAATCGTCTGAACTACATGGGACCGAGCATTTTCATGCACAAGAAGGATACCATTTGTGAGTATCAGGAACGTTTATTCTTGATATATAAGTCTTTTAAAGTGGCTGCATTGCGCTCAGCTTTAATGTTGACACCAGTTTTTTAAAATCCAAGAACAGCACAACTTAGTAAATAAAAAATACCGTTAACATTAGATTCTGTAACACGTGCAGGTTCGGGACATCTCTCTTCCCTGCCAAAGTTCATTCCACGATTCAACTACCTCCGTATGAGTAACTATAGTCACCACACCCTGCTTTCATCCTCTTATAAATTTCTATTGATTGTCACCCTTTAGCGGACAAATAATGAATGATGACAAGCAGATTATATTTGAACGAATTTTTTGTCACAATACCTAGAAAACTGCAAATAATTTTGAGGGATGCATCAATATTGATGTACGCGAGCTTTGTTGCAAAAGTTTTAGATCTGGTTCTTATTGTAACACTACAAGCACTACACTTCAAAACACATTCTTCATATTTTAAGTTATTATTATCTTTGATCTAAGAATAGATCAGCGTACGACTAGATTTTGGTGGTGGTATTATAATACCTCTATTTGCTATCACTATACTACATTTATACTACTATATACAGATTTGGCCTGGATATTTGAGGTCATACACGAAACCATGCGAGTGATAAAGAACGCGTTATGAAAAAGAGAGAACATATTTTTAATATCTCGAAGTAGGGATACATCGAGATGGGAACATCGTTCCAGTCAATTCTTTAGTAACGTACCGGCAGTCGTGGACGTACCTCTAGTTCGGTCGAGAGGGGATACATCGCTGCTCCTTAAAATTTCGTCTATGTCCTTTTAAGTACTTTCTAAATCTGTATATACTACTATATTATGCAGAGTCGGTCACTCAAACCAGTCCACTCTGATATGGCAGCATTCATTAGATTTTTAGAAAATGCTGAAACATGTCGATTTTTATTCCAAAGGGGACACATTTTCACGTTACGGATATCTATCATATGTTAACTTCCTCCCTTCCATCTCTCCAACCCCTTAATTTTAAATAGGAAATATACCATGTGTGGCACATCATTAAAAAGGTATTGCGATGGACTAATCAACCATATGATCATCCATGACTTTCCTTTCGATATTAACTATGCTTGTAAAAAAAGTCTCAATTTAATTAAAGTCTAATACCTCTTAAAAGTTAAACGCAACACCTATGTTTGGCTAATGTGAAAATAATTTCAACTAGTTCTGCAATAGCTAGCACCACTGATAAACGCTACCAAATGTCTTAATAACTACTTAACAAATCCTTGTAAAGTTTATTATTTTTGACGTGATAAAAAAATGTGACACATTAGCCAACATGTTCGCCCAATGTGTGTACCGGTAAAATGGCACTGGGGCCAACATTGTACCGTATCCGAAGTGACTCAGTTTTTTTGCCAAAGATCAAAGGTATTGGCGCCAACGTTGGCGATCGCGCCATACATAGGCAGTCGATGTTTAGCAATGAACGGGTCTTTTAGTAGTATTAGCACTGACTGCAATTAAAAATTATAAAAATTGTGACTTTTATGTTTCATTATTATTAATAATTTAAATTTGTTCTTAAAGTTTCGCCTTTTTTGCTAAAATAGTTTACACTTTGGAAGAGATAACTGCAGTTGTCATTTTATATGGGATTGCAAACAAAAATTATGCCCTGACGGGGACGTTATTTAATGAAAACCATCCAAATAGAAACATATATGTTTATGTAAGAGCGTTAATAGAAACATTTTTACAAACTGAATCTGTAAATATTAAAGAACTGAATCTAGTAATTATTGGGCAAATTTATTTGTCCAGAGTATCGGGAGTACCAAAATAAAGCTACGATAAATGCATCCTTATAAAATTCAACTTCACCAAGAGTTGGGTGATGGTGATTTCGACAGAAAAGTCGAATTTTGTGAAATAATGACAGATATGATTCGGCAAAATAGAAATGTTTTGCGAAGTATTTGCTTCAGTGATGACAGTTGCTTTTACTTAAATAATATTGTGAATAGACACACCTATCGATATTGGAACGAAATAAATCCCCACATTTTTCGAGAAGGCCACACACATCCCCAAAAAATTAATGTATGTGCTGTAACCAATAATTGACCCAATATTCTTTCAGGAAAATTGCCTATACAATTTTTGGAAGAGCTAATACATCTCTTATCATACAGTTTTGGAAGAAAACTTCAATGAAATAGAGGAGCAGTAATTATACTTCCAACAAAATGGAGCTGTGCCAAATTAACTGTTTAGAAGTTAGAAATTATTTTAATAATGTTTTTTCAGAACATTGGATAGGATGTAGGGGCTCTATTGAATGAGTAGCTCGCTCTCCCGGTTTAATTGTCCTAGATTTCTTTTTGTGGAGACATTTGAAGTCTGTTATTTATAAGACATCGTCACAATAAATAGCTGATTTAAGTACTAGAATAACAGAGGAATGTCGAAATTTAACTTCACAGGTGTTTGAAAACGCTAGAAATTATTTGAAAATAGACTTTATTTTTGTTTAAACGTAAACACTGAACATTTAATTTAACTAAAATGTTGTACATAAATCTTGTTTTAAGTATTTTCATGACTAACTTATGATTTTTCGGAGTTAATCATTCTAAAACCTTTAACTTTGAATGTCATAAATTTCACAATCTAATAATAATAATAACTATGGTGCTTCCATTATTGATGCAAGATAAATTTTATCCATATACGTGCATTTATAGTATTTCCAAGTCAATTAAATAAAACATTAAATTTACCAATTATTAGGAGTATAACATTAATACGAGGGTTGCTATTTATATATTGAGAATAGAAAGAACAAACAAATGAATTTTATCAAAAATATATTTATTGCTTTTCAAAATATTCGCATTTAAGCTTTATACACTTTTGCATGCGATTGAACCACCCTTCAAAGCACTTTGTTCAGTCAAAAGATGATAGCTCTACAACATAGTTTTCGAAGGCCTCAACGGCTTCTTCGGGCGATGAAAATCGTCTTCCACGCAGTTTATCTTTAATTTGTAGGAACAAGAAGAAATCATTAGGTGCCAAGTCGGGGCTGTAAGGCGGATGACCCATCAATTCGATCTTTTATGTGTCCAAATACTCGCTTGTATCACTTGATCTGTGTGAGCTCGCATTGTCGTGATGCAAAATGATTCATCGTTTCGGATTGGTTTCTTTCAATTTACCGAAAACTTCTGCAAGCAAATGGTCGTATACCACGCTGAATTAACGGTCTTTTGATTTTTGAGAGCTACAGTTACCATATGACCAGTTTTCGTGAAGAAACACGCCACCATTTGCTTCTTATCACTTCGAGAACGAGTAACTTTTGTTGGCTTTCCTTCACATTGAAACATCCAAACTGCCGACTGGCCTTTTCTTTCTGGCCTATATGCATAAATCCACTACTCGTCACCTGTTACAATGCTGTATACGGCTTTGAATACACCACAGTTGTAGTTTTTAATCATTTTACGGCACCAATCGACACAAGCCTTTTTTTTGAGCATCTGTCAACAAATGCGGAATCCAACGCGCAGACAGCTTCGGAACACCGAAATGTTCGTGCAAAATCTTATCTATGCTGGTCATACTAATGCTTAAACATGCCTCGATTTCACGATATGTCTTATGACGATCTTCTTCAATTAGTTTTCTCATATCATCGATGTTTTCCGGCACAACGACCGATTTTGGACGACCTTCTTTAACTTCGTCCGTGAGCGAACTACGGCCACGTTTGAATTCAGTGTACCAGCGATATACACTGGCTTCGGATGGTGCCTCATCGCCAAAAGTTGAATTAAGTTGATTGATGTACTGTTCTTGAGTTACACCACGTCGAAAGTCATAATAAATCATACCTCGAAAATGTTCGCGAGTTAATTCCATTTTTTGGCCGAGATGAGATTTTCAACTTACTGTAAACAACACAAATAGTACTCGCACGTCAAAACATTTTGTAATGTAATTATTATTTCTGTTAAGTACAAATAATTTCCTATAAAAATGTACTCACACCTATACTATGAGTTTAAAAAATTGTTAACGGCAGAAAAACATTAATTTTTTTGTTAAGTTTTTTAATGACTTTGGACTACCTACCAGTGTGATAGCTGTTCACATATCTAGTCACTTTCGAAAGCTGAAATAATTTACTCTATTAATATTAGTAGTAAAATAAGTGCAATAATTTTAATATATTCTTGTTTCATTTTATTGTGTACCATTAAAAATTTTTTAAATGTAAAAGGCAGTTCCGAGTTGTTCGAATAAAGAAATGAAAAAAGTAAGAACTAAAAGTCGAATTTGAAATACCAAGAGAAAAAAATGATCCTGAATGTTTAAAAAAAGACCATCCGTGTAGAAAAAGGCGATTTCATTAGTATTGGTTCACGGTATACTGGTGTAAGTAAATCGTCAATATACACAATTTTAAGAGAAAAACGAACAAGTGGCAACGTTCAGATGCCGAAAACATCGCCTGAAACAAATAACCGTGGATGATAGTATAAAAAATACAATTCACCGAACAGTTCATAGGTCATCATTAAAAATGAAATCCCGACTTTACACAAAATTGTAAAGTGCATTAATGAGGATGATTTTATACCTCGGATGGGCAAATCTACATTAGCAAAAATTTTGAAACCGACATATAAAAAATACATTGTGGATGAAATGGCCAAGAACAAAGGTATTGAAGTTGTACTGCCAATACAGTAAAACTGCTTAGAATAGTATTTTGTTTGCTTATTACATCATTTTATATTCAGATTACTATTGTTCTTTCTTTTTGTTTAATATTAACACTATTCTATCGTCAACTTTGAGTAGTCACTTGTATTTAGTTTTAAATAAAATTTGTTTTTTTACAGGCGTCTTACTGATTGACGAACGAAATTCCCTAGTTTTTTTTTTATTTGTACCTAAGTTATTTATATAATTCTGAACTATGAAGCTGTCGATATACGTACAAATCGTGAAATTATTAATACCTCCTTGTAGAGTATTTTCAGTACACAACACGCCAAACGAATGGTTAGTTATTTTGCATCAATAATGGAAGTTTTTTCACATAAGGTTAACAAGAAAATTGTGTTCTTTCAAAATCAACCAAAAAAATAAACTAAACTCAGTATGTACGAATTGTCCCATTTAAAACCAAAAAATTGAAGGTATTTCTGGTTAAACTGCAAGTACATTAATAATAAAAAAATCGCATTAGATACATTATGCGTCATTGCACTTACTTGCAAAGTTTCGTGGATATCGTCGTTTTCGTTTTAAAGCGATTTCATTGGTTCCATATTTTATCCCAACCCAGTATACTAATACTAAAATTTAATTGGGAAACGTTACAAATAAATTCTAATCAGAACTGTAAAATAATCGTAAATCAGACATGTTGCGACCTCTGTTCCGTAAAAGAGTTGTTAAATATGGCTTCCACCAAATTTAGTTAATTATAAAAACAGGTTTCTGCTACGGCGGCCTTAAACAGAGTGCACTAACTTTGAACGCAGTAGAAAAGTAGAACTTTTAATATCTAATTTTGTTGCTATAGAAATCTGTAAAATGGGTATGAGTGAGACAATCATCTCTTCTTTTACATGTATTTGTTTGTCTTCATTTAAGTTAGATTATTTTTTTGAGGTTAAGTGTCGCCCACTTTTGGTTTTGTTTTTAGTACTACGTTAGCAATATTTTATAAGTTTTCTAAAATTTAAATGTCTGAAAAAGATTATGCTCCTCTTAGTTCTGCATGTGTCCGTGCTTTACACGATAAACTGTATGATAGAAGAAAAACGGCTGCTTTGGAAATAGAAAAAATGGTTAAAGAGTTTGCAGCTGTGAACAATACAGGACAGATTAAAAAAATACTAAAAGTTTTAGGGCAAGATTTTGCTCTATCGCAGAATCCACATGCCAGGAAAGGTGGTTTAATTGGGTTAGCAGCTATAGCAATTGCTTTAGGAAAAGATACAGAAATGTATACTGATGAACTAATCAAACCCATTCTGGGCTGTATGGCTGATCAAGATTTGAGAGTTCGATATTACGCGTGTGAATCGCTATACAATGTCGTCAAAGTGTCCCGAGCTTCTGTATTACGTCATTTCTCAGCAATATTTAAATCCTTAAGTAAAATTGCAACAGACCCAGATTTAAATGTTAAAAGTGCCTCTGAACTTTTAGACAGACTATTAAAAGAAATTATCTTGGAAAATACTGAATTTGATTTAGATGCATTCATTCCTTTACTCAGAGAACAACTGTTTACAAAGAATCCATTTTCTAGACAGTTTATCATTTCTTGGATATCTGTTTTAAATTCTGAACCAGACATTGACCTAATTAAGTACTTACCTGAAATTCTTGATGGATTATTTAGAATTCTAGACGATCCCAATTTTGAAGTTAAAAAAATGTGTGAAACTATTTTAGGGGAATTTTTGAGGAAAATTAAAACTGAACCTGCTAAAGTTGATTTTGGTGCCACAATAAATATTCTCATCAATCATGCACAAGAAAGAGGAGACGATTTGGTACAATTTTCAGCAATAACTTGGATAAAAGAATTTGTACAATTATCGGGGCTTGCTATGTTGCCTTATATGTCTGGAATTTTTACTGCAGTTTTGCCTTGCTTGTCTTATGATACAGATGCCCAAAGGAATATTAAAGAAACTGCTACAGCTGTTAATTTCAGTTTAATGAAATTAATTGCAATTAAAAATGATTGTGATCTAAATGCTTCTGGTGAAAATGTTCCTACTGAACTAGATTTAAAATCTGTACTTAATGTTTTAAGTGTATATATTTTACACGATTCCATACAAACCAAAGTTGCTGTTCTTAAATGGATATATGATTTGTACACTAAGTTACCTGATAAAATGGGAGAATACATTGATGTTCTTTTTCCAGCTTTGCAAACCATTCTGACAGATGAATCTGATCAAGTAGTTCAACAGTGTTTGGTTGTTATAGCAGAAGTAATTTCATCACCAATTAACGTTAGTAATACAGATGGAGTTACATATTATCAAAAATTTATGGTCAGTCTATTAAACAACTTTAAAGAAGACAGCAAGCTTTTAGATGAACGTGGTTCTTTTATTATAAGACAAATGTGTGTATTAATTCATTCTGAAAAAATATATAGAACTTTAGCTGAAATTCTTAAAAACGAAACTGATCTGAAGTTTACTAATATTGTAGTTGAACATTTAAACATGATCTTGTTAACATCTTCAGAGTTATATGATATGAGAAACAAACTAAAAGATTTAATCACAGATGAAAGTAAATCATTGTTTATTTGTTTATATGAAACATGGTGCCACAACCCAGTCGCTACAGTTTCATTGTGTTTGTTAACTCAAAGTTATAGTCATGTATGTGAATTGATACAGTTGTTTGGGCATATAGAAGTGACAGTTGATTTTTTGATAGAAATTGACAAACTAGTACAACTCATTGAATCTCCAATATTTGCATATCTTAGATTGGAATTGTTGGAAATACCCACCAACAAACATTTGATGAGAGCTTTGTATGGGTTATTAATGTTATTGCCCCAAACAGAAGCATTTACTACCCTTAAAACAAGGCTGAATTGTGTCCCAAATCTCCAGTTACTGTATGATGATAAGAAAACTAAAAGCAAAATGTCTTTAGTGACCACTGAAGATTTTCAGCAACTTTTGAAACATTTCATTGAAGTACAAGAAAAACATAAAGAATACAAAGGGATCCAACGTGCCAAAGAGATTTCTAATAAAAATATGACTAATGTAGATGTGTAAAAATGTAATTTTATCTGTGACGCTGTATACCTAATTTATGCATTCCAATTATTTATTAATTAAAATAAGTCTACAAGTGATTTCTAAACTGAAGAAACTACTGTAAATGTATGAAATTAATAACTGTATAGAATTAAAATATTCTTTTTTAAAAATAAATACATAATGTATTAAATTATAAAAATTGTAATTTTTACTATTAAAAAATGTTAATATATTATTTGTAAGTTTTCTGCTCTTTCCTTTATAGACTGGTAACGATGGCGTGTAAAAGAACAGATTGATCATTTTTCTTGGAAACCGAACCATTTGAACCAGCGATTCTACGAATTTTTAGGAGAATTTTCCTAGACTTTAATTGTATTATCGATTACTTCATTTTCTGCATATATAAAATATCTACAAACTAGACTATTTTGACCTCTCATAGGAGTTTTAGTTTTGAATCACATACCTATTTAAAAGCAATCCATTTAACTAATTTTTTATGAAAGTTTATGAGATCCTAATGACAACAACTTAAAGACTTCAGTGTAATTCAAAAAAATTTTGATTCAACTTTTCAAATAAGTGAAATATTGTCTCTAAATTAAAACTAAATGACACCCTTGGAAAAAATGACTTGTATGACAACTGCAGTAAGCAGTATTGAAAGTCGATCAGTACAGTAATTTGTGTAATCATAGTTCTAAATCATGTCACTGTTGTCAGTTTATGTTTTAATTATCAAGTTTGAGGTATATTCTATGTTTTAAAATCGCATTTATTTTACAAACCAAAGCAAAAATACTGATAGAATATCTGTATAGTGCAGCAGAGTCTTTGTCAGACTCATGGCAGTAGAGGCGATAGAACCAAAGGGAGACCCTAGCAAACTATGTATATTCATTAGCCAGGCTCAGAACTGAATGTGACTCCTGTGAACCTGAACCCAAAATAGGGTTAGGTAAAGCACAAGTCTCTGCAATGCTTATCGAGTGGGCGTAAACGGCGTTGAATAAGGCATGGCAAACATGCAAGGTATGCAGACAGAACAAGTCAAGGTGGTTGCTGGACAAATCCATACAGTTATTGCGGCTAGTAGTTGGAATCTGTACAAGTCACTGTAGATTCCAAAGACACTTGTCTCTATTCGAAGGACCTCAACCGTCAAAGGTATGAAATGAATGAAGAAACCTTTAACCACAAGTTGGCAGCTGCCAGGCTTATCGTCATATAAAAACATAAATTTTTGTTGAGAAGATGGAAATTAAGGACATACATGTTTGTTTATGTAACAATATCTGTCTTTATAAGATAATGAAATTTCAGGGAGAAGTAGAACAAGTAAGGGTAATGAAAAGGGAGGGGACTGAGGTTAGCAAAAATGCCTGAATAAGTCTAACCTCATATCTTGGATTCTGATATTTCAATAATGTAAACAGCAGATGAGTAGAATTTCCTACTGTTCCGCACAATTGGAATATTTGTATTTATCAGCAATTAGAATCGACATTTTTTTACTTATCTCGTATGTATGTTAGTTATCATGCACGGGTAAATATCCGCTGGAAGAACTGCAAGTTCCATTTGTTATATTAATTTAAAAATGGATTTATAAAAAAATAAATCATCACTTGCAGTATATATTTCAGGAAATATAGTACATATATATCATTTTATTACAAATACTAAATATCATTACCATATAAACTTTGCCACATCGTCTTATTCACAAAATTACACAGGACAGAACATCGTAAAATCCTAAAAAATACAACAGAGTTTAAACTAGAAGAAATATAAAATGAATAACAATAAGATGTATCTACTTTATTCAGAACCATAAGGAAACTTTTTTATTATTAGGTTTAGGAAAAAACACTCTGTTAAAACCTAAAATCTTACCATCAAACTGTTCCAGTGCTATACTATGTTTATTTATTTATTATTCTTTTTTATTTTTATACATTTTTTATTTATAACAGTTTTCGATATTTCAAAAATAAAGGTATTTACTGTTACAATTCATATTTATAATAAAAGTCAAAAATTGATATCTGATGGTTGCATTTTATGTTTTTCGATATACTATTTATTTTTATTAACTTCGATATATTTAAACGCATATTAAATAAAGTATTTTTTAACAGTTCCTGTTCTCTTATGTCAACGTTCTGCTCAATTACAATATCTTCCACGCTTCTTAAGGTTTCAAAACAAATGCATGAATTAGCTTAAATTATTTATATCTGTGTGACATTTTTAAGAAATAGTTTTCAAATTCAAGAAATATTTCTTTTTGTGTAGATATTCAAACATGCATATTAAAATTAATGAACTTACCGTTATCAAACATATCAGTCTGAATCAGAGCCACTCTCAGACAGGCACAAATCGTCATTGAGCAAGATTTTCATAGAATTAGCATTACCATTACTGTAGCCATTTATGTTTCCCACAGGTGGTACATTTTTGTTATCTTGATCTGAATCTGAATCACTATCACTACTTGATGAAGAAGAATCAGTTATCTCTCCCACACCGTTGTCCACCTAAATAAAAAAAGCCATTTGGGGATTTAAAAACTATATTAAAATTATTCACCTTATTTACTGCTGGCAAGGGAGTAGGTGTAGCTCGTTTTTCAGTAGGAACTCGCTGACTGTTTGAATTCTGTAGATTCCTTGAATTAGTGGGGACATGAGAATTTCTAGAAGGAGGTCGGAGATCTGAAAAATCATCCACACCTATCATGGGAAGGCTGGCAAGAGTGCTATGATTGTGAGGCCTACAAAATAGATAACATTATAATTTATAAATAATCCAAACAAAAGTTACTTACTCATTAACGCTACTATGTAAGTCTCTCTTGGGGCTTTTCACAGGATGACCAGGGGATGGGTAACTAGGACTGGCATGTAGAGGTGAATGTTTTGGCACCAAATGCGTTATCTGACGGTCAGCACCTCTGCGACTGCCGCTCGCTACTTTTGTCTTACTGGATATTCTGTGTCCCACACCGCCTCCTCCAGCAACTCCAGGAGGCGTTTGAGATCGTATTGGTAAGTTGTTCTTGGAATTGGAGTGTGATGAGGTGCTAGTACCAGATCTGTCATTGTTTTGATTTAGCCTATCAGCTAGAAGGGAAACAGTTGCTTATAGGAGATCTACTATTATAATCATAATATAAAACACATTATAGACACATATTTTTTTATATGCATCTTTTTGTCAGGCTACTTAAAAGAATATTTTTAGTATAAGAGAAATAATTGAAAAATTTAGTTGTTGTTCAGATCAAATAAAAACATTTTAAAAACAAAAATAACTATTTTAAATGTGCTCAAAAAGGAAAGATAATAAAACCTTAACTATTTATAATCACGTGAAAAATACAAACGAGTAATTCATTTTTTGGCGAGACTAGATTATCGATAATCAAATAGAAATTACATATCTTAAACATGATATTGGACAGGTGACATTCCAGGAGTAAGGAATGTTTCTGTCAAAGGTTACGTCATATTTACAAGATACAAGGTAGCAACATCAAAAGAATTAATTAATACTAGTAATCAAGTAGTAAATTGTAAAAAAAACAAATAAATCTAACAAGAGCGTTAATATTTCAGACCAACAAATCTCCTCAACAGCAAATCAGCCGCACCAAGCTGGAACACAGCACCAAAAGATCTAGTACAAACTAAAAAAAGTTCTAGATATTGACAAGATTAATGTATGTTTGATATCAGAGACTCATTTCAGCAATCAATTATATGTTCAACCTTAAAGGATAAAAAATTTACCATACTACCCATGTTAACAATATTGCTATGAAAGGATCAGCTTTAATAATCAAAGAAAATATTAAGCACCATTAAGAGGCAAAAAACAATCGACTACTGAAAATATCATTGGGACTTTAAATAAATCTTGATTTCAAGAGAACATTAGGGAAATGGTTTGTAATAGGAGGGAAAACACTGGGGGGTTTAGATTAAAAACCACAAAAGGGACGAATTTGAAAGCAATAAAAGAAAATAGATTGTAATTCATATCTACACTAAAGCCAACATTTGGACCAACAACTACCAAAATGAAGCTACCTGACTTATTGATTTCTTCCGTATTACAAATATTAATTAACACATTATGCAAATAGATGAAAGATGGGATCTGGATTCGGATCATTCCTCACTAATATTGACATTTAGCGAGAACATTATTAAAAACAGAAAATAATCCTTCATTAACAAAATTCAAACACATACTCGATGGGCTTCAAGAGAAGAGAAAATTAATGTCTCACTACCAATCAAAATAACAACTAGGCAAAGAAGTTGCGTCATTATTCTTAAGAGATTACAAACATAATTAAAGAAAAAATACAATTGACACGAAAATGAAAGCAAACCAGAGCACCCGAAGATAAAATTAGATGAAACATAATTTAAGTAATATTGCATATAAAAACGAATCGCTTAATGCTTACCTGAAAGAACTAACACTGATTAGTCTCCACCAGAAAGCTAAAAAAATCAATAACACAAATTCCGCCCATCAAATTAAAAGATGGTAAGTGGATGAGCAACAATAAATAGAAAGCCAGAAACCAGCAAACAGAGGAAGATACTGTAGAACCAGCCTGGGCCGTTATTGGAAATAGATAATGTAACACCTAGGTTACCTAAAGAAGTAATGAAGATCATAGAAAATATAGACTTAAAAAAGGACCAGAGATTGACCTTATTACTGGAGAACTACCGCAAATCTTCTAAAAAGTCATAAATAATAAAACTAACCTAATAAATGCCTCTTTTAGATTAAAATACGTACCAAGTTTATGGGAAATAGCAAAAGTTATCATGCTTTTGAAACCAGGAAAACCCAAATAAAAAATTCAGCAATAGAGGCAAAACAACTAATTCCACATCAATTCGTATTTGGAGACCAACATTAAACTATCCATCAGGTTTAGAAGATAACAAAAAAGAAGGCCTGCGCTGCAATACACAAACTAAGATTGTATTTATCCAAAGAATACCCAAATATTCGAATCGTATATAAAGAACTTTGGAAATGCAACGATACCACAGAATAGTGTTTTGGGTCCGGTCTTGCACCTGCTATACAATAGCGATATCCCAAAAAACTATAAAACATTAAGATTGCCATTTTTGCGGATTAGATTGTTATTCCAGCAGTAGCAGAAACCAGAGAAAAAGCCACAGAGAAACTAAAAAAAGCAGCTGTCCAGATCTGAATGTACAAGAATCTAAGGAATAAAATGAAAGGCAATACATGGCAACTTCAAAAATAAAGTTACCCAATACATACCACTCTACAAAAACCACAATCACGTGTCTTATTTAAATACAGCAAAATACCTTGGTGTTAACTGGATGCAAAGCTGCGATGGAAAGATTACATGAAAAAGAAAAAAGGAGAACTCAAGATCAAATATAGGCAAAAGTATTGGCTAATGGTAAAAACTTTGCTTTTTCTATACATAAGCTTTTCTTATACACGCAAATACTTAGGCCGATATAGACTTAGACTGTTCAACATTGGTTGGAAACCAGGGGTTCCAACCATCTAACTTAGATTGTCTAAACCCCGTTAGTTACTGGACAGACAGCCTGGTATGATAGCAAATCAGTCAATAGATGAAAAATATTTGGATTGTGAGGAAACTTTTAAGATAGTATCTCATAGATCAATGATTGAATGTTGCACCAATCTGATACCCAGTTCTGGATAGAAATTTTTAACTGACAGACAACTTAACCCTTGAATATAAGTATACATTAAAACTACATCTTAGAAGCATTTTAAAAAATAAAATGTATTGTAACAAGAAGTGTAAAAACAAAATTTTCAAATTTTTTAGAAATAATATTTCTTCAACCTTCATTAGAAAACACAAGTTCTAACTGCCTGACATAGATTGTCTAAGCACAATTAATTACTGGACAGACATCCTGGTACAATAACAATCAGTCAAGAGATATAAAATGTTTGGATTATGAGGAAATTTTTGACATTAAAAATTGGTCGAATCTGAAATACAGTTCTGGATAAACGGGATTTTTAACTGAAAAACTGCTTAACCCTGAATAAAAGTACACCTGAACTCCATCTTAGAATAATTTTAAAAAATAGAATGTGTTGTTATATAAGTGTAAAAACAAAATTAATATGATTTTTAAAAATATAAAGTTAAAATATTTAACCACCAATATGGAGGTGCAAAAATTAGACAAACTTTTTCTCATTTAACCTTTCTTTTATATGTGTTACAACAAACAAACTGTTATCCAAGGTAGATATATTATATATTAAATATCAAGAAAAGTAAGATTATGTTTAACATACAATGTCCATCTATACAATGTCTCAATGTCTACACTTACATTTTGAAATATGTGGCTTATTATATTCACTCCTAGTTTTTTTCACTTGAATATTGCAGCTTAATTTTTCTAAAGTTATTTCCCCAGTAACTCTATCTATTATAAGGACACATTCTTTTGCATAGGGTTTTTGTGAGCCTTTAAATACGGTTTGTGGTATCCCAGCCCCATCTGAAAGTAACATGATAATTTTAAAATCAGGAATTAATCTCAATTTTTGTTCCATAAAAATTAAAGTATAGTAATTACTACCTAAATGAGGCACTGTAACAGTGACCTGATTCATTCCTGGTACTTCTACTGTAGCCTTTTTATTAGTATCCACAGATGCTGGTTTGAAATCATCTAAAAACATGGTGGTCTGAAGTGTTTGATATGCCACATATTTTGCAAATACTTACATTTTATAGTGTGAAATGCTTTAGATTTCGGACTAATAAAACTCTGTCCAATTTTTAATTCTCTTATTTCAGTTCCTAGGCCTAATTTTTCAGCCATATTTTAATTTTAATCCATTCTACAGGGTATATCTTTTAAAAGGAGTTTTTTTATTTTTTCACAACCTATTATTTGATATCGTCGTAAAATTCTAGAGCTTCACTGTAGGACTTTACTTACTGATTTAATCCGTAATTGGTAATAAACAGTATTTAAAAAAATCTGAACATATGAACACACGTATTGAAGGTAAAATGTAATGTATTGACCTACTTTTTGACGTTTGACCGACCACTTTCTGAACGGATTTAATCCAAACTAAACGTCAATTTCCGATGACAGATGTAAGATCATAGACAGTCGTAAGAATCCGTGTCATATAGAATTCTACATATTTTAGGTAGCGAAGCGTACTCGAAAAAGATGCCTTTGTAGAATAGGAACAATAACATAAAAACATCTTCAGAAAATAATTAGCGGATGGATATACCTATAGTACAATTTTGGAAGTCAAAATCATTCTGGTTAAATAAAACTATTAGTGGTTAGATTACATTACGGAGGTCATTTAGTTATTAAATAATTCCAATCATAAAACTTTTGCAGTCAATAAAAAAAATTATTAACCCGAGTAAGTTGCTATTTTGAATAACCGAATAGTGTTGGGTGATTCTCAATACACATAATCCCTTGTTACACGCTTTGATACTCATGCGCGAATTCTACCCCCTCTTAAAATCACCAAAATTTGTTATCCTTCGCAGAAGTTTTTTGAACTTCAAAATGTCCAAGTACACGTGTACACAGTGTAATAAGCAATTCACTGAAAATTACAATCTCTTGAGACATGTGCGGAATTCGCACGATAGGGCAAAAAATTTGTTAAAATGTGATTTGTGCGAGAATTACACGACGGCAAGGCCTGATCATTTAAGACGGCACAAAGAAAGTTGTTTGAAGCCTGTTAAAAACAGTGTTTTTTGTTGTATGTGCAGTGAATTTAGTTGTGCTTTGAAGAAAGACATGGTCAAACATTACATCGAGAAACATGATATTCAAATGAACCAAGTGACCATGTCTTTTGAGAATGAAGACCTTTTCTATGAGTGGAAAAAGCAAATGGAAATAGAGGATAAAAATCAATTCATTCAGGTGAGGGGAAAATATACCACGCCTGAAAATGGACTAAAAGTGTGGTTCCGGTGTTTTCGCGATGGAAATACCGTTTCCGAGGCCAATTCCAGGCATCCAAAATTACTCGGCAGCAACAAAATTGGGGGACATTGTCCAGCTTCCGTGGAACTCGTGATTTCTCCAGAGGGTCGGGTAGAAATTACATTTCAGAAAACACACGTCGGCCACCGGAACGAACTTGGACGGTTCCGATTAACCCAAGAAGAAAGGAGTCAACAAAATTCCGCGTTTCACCCGGAACTTGCGCAGGATGCTGAAAAAATGCGCGAAATACTATTAAAAGAAGCAATGGACCTCATAAACAAAGTCAAAAGTCGTGAGGATTTTTTGCATTTGGGGCGCGGTCTAAAAACATTGGGAACGACTTTGGAGGCTGGGCAAACTTCTTTAGAAAGTCCCATGGTTTTGGATCCAATCTCACGCAAGAGGAAAATAGAACCCCAGCGAAAATTTGTTTCCACGAAAAAAGCTCGTAATAAACCCACAAGTTCGTCTCTAGCAGCTCCGTCCACAATGGAGAAAGAAAGGATCGCAATAAATTTGATCATGGATGAAATGCAGAACTAAGTGATCGGCAATAAAAAATCATCAAAAAATCTACATCGCTAGATTCTACGTTTTCTGTAACACAGAAAAAAAAAACAAAAAAAAAACATATTTTTAAACATACCAACATAATTGTAGATGTTGGCAGTCCTAAGTCTGCGAGCCAAATGTGAAGGGAAATATATGTTTTTGATGTATCAAATGCCAAAAGTAACAAAAGAACCATGCAATTTGTTCTTGCCATTTGAACAGAGCCGCGCCATCAAACTGCGCGCCCGGGTGCAGTTGAATGCACTTACGGGGGTGTACCCCTTGTGCGAAATCCCATCGCAGTTTCGGATAATCGCTCTGTTTTTTGGCCCAGGAGAGAACATCTTGCTCGTTTCATGGCAGGATATAATTTTTTCCTGTCTCTTAGACGTTCAGAAAGTTGCACCAGCCATAAAATATCAATAAAACCTTGCCAATTTATTTATTTCGCCAATTAGGGGAAGATTTTTTGATGAAAATCGTGCGCGAAAAAGGCGAAGATCATTTCAACTTTTCGGCCAATGAGAATGAAATTTTTTACTAAAATTTTGATCGTCATAATTTAAAACCCCTAAAGTTGTGGAAAAAATAAAAAAAAATCCTACAATTGCATCCCAAATGGTAAAAAATTTAAAATAAAGTTCATGCATTTATTCATCTCGTTTCTCAAGAGAGAGTACGCGGGGAGTTCACAAGGGGACGGGCCGTCCCCTCGTGCTATGAAGAGATGCGACTAATTCCGATGACCGATGACATAAAACAAATTATTTGATAATGCGAGGGTGGGTCTGCCAAGTCAAAATAAATCTGCAGTGAGTTTAACAATAGCAACTAGATAGTTGGGGCTTGAAAATTTCTGGAAATTGCATAATGACCCAGGAGGTAGTGACCACTAAGCAACAATTTGTGAAATTTTTTATAATAAAGAAATTGTCAATTCACTTAGGAAAAGAAATTATAATAAAGCTGATGAGTTAATTAAGAAGACAAGACATTCATAGATATAAAATTGAAATGAATATAGAATTATATTGATTTTAAAAGGGTTCAAGCAGTTTTTAAATTTAAGTTAAAAATTAAATACAAAACAGAGAGTTTTGTGGTAAATTGAATAGAATAAAATAAGTGTGGAGGTTTGTAAAGAGGTTGAAATCATATTGTTCTAATACTAACAATATTAATTTTTCAAATAACCCATTCTCATATAATGAATTCTGTAACGTACTAGAGTGGAAGAAGGATAAAGCCACTGGTAAACAAGAGGTATCATTTTCTATCATAGGCAATTCTCCACATGTAACGCAATTTAAATTATTAGTTTTATAATAATAGCAGTGTTCCAATATAGTATCAGAAAATTACAGACCAATTGCATTAACTTCATGCGTGTGTAAAATGTTAGAGAATATGATAAAAAATCGCCTGGAATGGTTCTTAGAACACTAATTCATTACCAAAATTACAAATGGGTTTCAGAAAGGAAAGGGGATGTAGCGGCGCAATTTCTATATTAACACATTCTGTATTACAAGCCTTTAGTATAAAGAAACATTTAATTGCATTATATATTGACCTCAAAGCAGCCTATGTTAAAGTTTATAGGAAACTTTGAAATTAAACATCTTATCTAAATATACTAACTTGATTTTTAATCTGTTAAATAGTAGGACGATATATATCACAGATATAAATTATGAACTAACTGACCGCATTAAGTAGTAAAGATCTGGCCAAAGGATCACCATTGAGTCCTTTACTATTTAATATATTCCTACATGAAATATTACCAGAACAGGTAAAATTGTAATTTTAAACTTATAGGAAGAAAAGTGTCAAGAAAAAATATTGGAGAGTCAGAGATTTCCCTTAACTAATTGGGGCTAAAAGAAGAGCAGATCTAGTTATCACTAATATGAATAAATATAATGTTAATCAGAATTAATACTATCTTTTAAATATCAAGTAAAAATGATATACATAGCAATCGATATTTTCAAATGAATTTGCAGTTAAAATAAGGGTATATAAACTAGGGTGTTTATGGATAGATAATTGAATCCGGTAAATCTAGGTTGCAGCGTATATATACCTGAAATTGATTTTAAATTTTCTACTAGGTTGTATGCACTGCAAAGTGGTGGAACGCAAATTGGTGGAATTTTTTTCTATTTGTCGCTATCAGAAATAGATAAATAAATTTTGAAGATGATCACAAGAAATATTTTGTGTTAGGAGCGTCCTAAAGAAAATAATTTTGTAGATTAATATTATAAAAAGTAAATTATAAATAAAACAATGTTGTATAAAACAATTTTATTTCGAATAATTCAGACTTAAAACTAGTTTCATGTTCAGAATATTTCAAAAAATGCATAATTAATTTCGGCAAATTATAAATAAGGTTGCCAGCCTACAAAGAGTTTGCACAAATTTTCTGGATCTATAGCCTGTTGTATCAATGTCCCAACTTGGTGTTCAATACTTCTAGGATAGCCTAACTCTATACCCTGCAATTTTTCTCGAAGCCGCAACAAAGCTCGTTCGGCAGAAACATTAGTTGGTTCTGAAAAATATACCGTTTGTCTTATAAATAGCTGGTAAGAAAAGTAATCAATTATTAATGACAATAAAATTTGACAACTAACCTTCTGAAGAATCGGTTCTATCTTCAGTTACCTTGTCGGAATCAGTTTGACGTTTGTTTGCTTCAGCCGAAGTTACAGTCCATACATACAAAGGATCGTACAAAAGCACTTCCAAAATTGTTATTATAGTTTGCGAATTTTGGCGTAGGACTTCCATTGTTTTTTCACAAGATCTACAAAATTTACGATAATCAGCAATGAAGCTTATAGTAAAAACCGGTAATCCGAAGGTCTAATTGAAAAATTATCCTAGTATCTTAAAATAATTGAAAACAGCGGAGTAATTTAAGAGGTTGAATATTTTCTTCAAGCAAGGCTGTATATAAAGTGTCAATTTATCTCCTAATAAAGGAAAGACATACCAAAAGTTAATGTGGTTGTCGATACCTAAAGTAATTTGAATGAATTCTCATTCTAAACAATGTTATGTACAACGTACTATACATTAATAAACATCTTTTGTTTATTGCATTTTTTACATCGAAGGTTAATTTAAACTACACTTAGTGAATAACATTCAATTATTATGATGTTATGGTCCTGGGTATCTAGAGACAAAAAGTAAAAATCGTCTCCAGACAATTAAAACAATTACATAAGCTATACATTGTTGTCAAACTTATTATTTTGACGCGATAGCTGAATATGTAACGATTAGCGCAACAAAAGGGAACATATCTGAACTAATATACAAGTTTCTTATTCTTCTAGCGTTTTGATTCACACAAAAACTGTAAAAAATAGAGAGGGAGAGGAGAAGGCAGATAGCTCGATTTCATGACCTCAATCTACTCTATAAGTCGAACTTTCTGGCCCCGTTTCCGAGGTCTCCATCTGCCTATGCCTCGGAGTCGAGTGGCGTCTAGTGGGCCGTCTCTGTATTTATATTTTATAGATTCGGTTTCTGAATTTTTGGGAGACTATTAATTCTTGTAATTCTAGAATATTTTTCTCATGAGATGAGTTATTTCGTAATGTCGGAAGGAAGTTGAAACCTGTTAATATGGAATTTTGTAGTTTTCTCTACGTAAGTAGTGGACTTGTAATCAGACAAGTTAAGGAGGTCGTACATTTTGTCGCGTTAGGAGTTAGTGTTAAGCATGACGGTAACGCTGCTTTTATCAGTTGAAAGGATGACATGTTTGTTGGAAGTTGTTTGAGGGCCTTTACATTCGAAAAAAATCACGTTGTAGGAAGGGGGTTGGATGTGCAAATGATCCTCGCAATATCTTGATTGTCAGTTTCGACCTGATTTGGGGGTAGGTGAGATATAGTTTTTTCCGTTTGATAAATATTGGTTTCTACACGAATGGATTTTGGAGCAATGGTGTAAATGAAACCTTTGGCTAGGGCTTTTATGGCAGAATCAGCAAGTGCGTTTCTTAGTAGTTGTAGAAGACCACAGTGTTTGCAGTTTGGATTTCTAAAAGGAAATAGAATATAATTTGTCTTTCTGTGTCAGGGTACTTTCTTACTTATCAAACTGTTAAAATTAAAATTCATTTAATTCTAACACGAAATAACTTTTTACAATTAAGTTAGAATTTCTACTACTTAGGCAATTACATTACATCAAAGTTGTCTCCCTCTTCTGTTTTACAACACATATCAGACACAATTTAAACAATAAATTTAACAGTAAGAAAAGCAAATTGTCAAACAAACTATAATTCATCTTTTACCTTGTGCAACAAAAATTAATTCCTTTCAAAAGATCAGTTATAAAGCACACATTTCAAACAAATGAATTCTTTACTCTAAATAAGAGTGATAAAGTGATATCTTGTAAATCATGACACTCACTCTCTATTCAATCTCAAAAAATCCTCGTTCATGTAATCAACTAGATTATCTTAGCAACAGTTTCAATTTCTTACCACTTTCACGGCACCATTCTAACGTAAATACTAGCGTCATAAACTGATCCAAACAATAAATTGGTCTTTATTAATAATAAGGAGGATGATGATAATAATAATAATGATCATGATGATAATAATCATAATAATGATAATGATAATTCCTGGGGGGACACCTCAAACCCTTACCCGGCGCGTCCCCAGGTGGCGGATCGGGAATATCCTAACTGGCTGGAGGGAAATAAAATACCTGTGTCGGGGACCGCTCAAGTATAATAGAGCCAGAACTTTTTTACTTAACCCAAGGAGTAGTCTAAAAAAATTGGCAGACACAACTTCGGGGAATACAGATTTATGGAACAGGGTCCTAGGATCCCCAGAACCGGTCGGTGAAAATGAAAATGAAAATAAACTGAAAGAGGTAAAAAACATGATGGAGAGGCTGGTTTAAATATCTTCGGAACTAATGCAAATAATTGAATATAACGCAAACACTAAAATGGATATAAAAACAAGGGTAAGAATCGAACTAGAGAGCATGAGATATAGGATTGAAGAATGGGAGGAGGCTCCAGTAGAATCAAGACCATCAAGGATGGAAGTGAGAACAACAATGAGCAGAGAAATGGAAACGGAATGGGAGCAGAAGGGAAAATTGAAAGAAAATATTGCAAATGTACAACTTCAAAATAATGTCACTAAGGCCAATAAATACCGGAAACCAAACTGCAACAGTAAATATTAAGAGGGAGATGGCTGAAGAAGTGGTTAAACAAAAAAGAATAAAAATAGGATGGTCAATGTGCGGGGTTAGAAAAAGAGTACATGTGACCAGATGCTTTAGATGTCTAGGATTCGGACCCAAGAAAACAGAATGTACTGGAGAAGACAGATCTAGCCTCTACATAAGATGCGGAAAAACAGGCCATGTAGCAAAATAGTGTCAAAACGCTGCATACTGCACATCCTGTAAACAGGAAGGGCATAGGGCAGATCAGACAAAATGTCCAACATTTAGAAAAGTATTCAAGGAATGAAAATTCTTAGAGAGCGATCTTCAGAAGCCGGACAGATTCCCATAATGAAGTGTTTACAAACTAACTTAGGCGCATACTTTAGCTTACGCACTAGCTCTTGAAATAGACGCAGATTTTATTATCATTTCAGAACCAAATTTAAAACTATCGGAGGGACCTGGGTTTATTCGTGATACAAACAAGCAGGTTGCAGTGCAGATAATAATTAAAACATGGGTGCAAAGGAACATAAAATTGGGGAATGATATATTAATCTAATCTTTGAGGATTGGAAATCCTACTGTTGCTACATTTCACCCAATATCACGATGCAAGTGATATTAATGCCAAATCTCATCTTTGGGGTGCACCAATGCCAGACAGTAGACGAAAATATTTAGCAGACTGGGCAGTTGAGCTAAACTTAACATTCTTTAATAAAGTAGAACCAACATTTGAGTCAGGAGACAGACGGTCTCATATAGACATAACCTGCGCGACAACAAATATAGCTAGAAGAATAGAAGGGTGACAAGTGCTTTCAGGAGAATTTCAAATATATCACAATCATATTCTTTTTGAAATTATAGATAAGGGGAAAAATCAAAAAACATAAGAGAAAAATAATTTTCGATAGGCGGTCTTTTGAAAAAGAAATTGAAAACAAATTAAAAAATAAACTATAATGATGTAAGAGAATTTGTAAAATAAATAAAAGAAGTCTTAAATAAGAGTACCAGAGTCATCAATTCAGAAAGAAAAACATCCCTTATTAGTGGAATGTAACGATAGATAATAGAAGACAATGCAATCGAACCAGAAGAAACATTATTATATTAAATGGAAGTGAGTACATGCTTGCTGCAAAAGTAAAAGTGGAATAAGATATAAACAAAAGAGAGTTACAAAATGCAATAAACAGATCAAAACGGGAACTGTGGAGAAAACTACGTGAAGAAATGGAGGAGAATATATGGGGAACTGGATAGAACATAACAGTTAAACGGTTAGGTTCGATATGCCCTACAATGCAAGAAATGAACAAAAAATCGAGTGTGTAGACAGCTCTTCCGGTAAACCAAAGTGACATCAGGGCATTTACACCCGAAGAATTGCAACAGGCAACAGAAGTAATTAAGACAAACAGGGCCCTAGGAATAGACAAAATACCTCCGGAAGCGGTAAAGCTGTTGGTACACAAAACTCTGCCAACGGTGCTAAACGTATTTAACAGATTGCTGTATGATCAAAGCTTCCCAGAAATTTGGAAAGAGGCCTCGATGGTTCTAATTTTAAAGGGGAAGGAGAAGCCTCTACTACAAGCATCGTCCTTCAGGACAAGATTTCTGCTGAGTGCACTCGGAAAACTATTTGAAACAATGATAAAGAACAGACTTGAAAATGAGATGGAAGAAAAGGGAGGTTTTTCTATCAATAAATTCGGATTTAGGAAAGTAAGCATTGCATTCAAGCAATAGAGAAAGTAGTGACAAAGGCAAAGCATTAAAAAAAGTGGGTCATGGTTGTTATGGTGGGTATCAAAAATGCATTTAATATGGCTTCATGGGATAAAATAATGGACAAACTAGAAGGAAAAAAAATATCGCGGTACATAAGAAATATAATAGATAACTACTTAAACCACAGAAGGATAAAAGCTGGTTAAGAAAACCTAAGAATAAACACAATGTACCACAGGGATCCGTATTAAGATCCACGTTGTGGAACTTATTGTATAACAATATACTTAAACTACAGGTGGCAGAAGAAATGACCACAGTAGCGTTTGCCGACGACCTGACAGTAGTTATTGATGGTATAGATAAAAAAGAGTTAGTCTATAGAGCTAACGAATCACTCCAATAGAATAGAAAAATGGATAGAAATGCACGACCTACAATTAGCACCACACAAATAATAATAATGATAATGATAATAATAATAATAATAATAATAATAATAATAATAATAATAATAATAGTAATACAACACAACAACGTGATGTCTGTAAAACTGTTTTTTATGTGGGTCTTCTCCGTTAATAAAACTTGTGAGTGTTTATACATTCCCATTATGTTCTATCCGACTTTCTCAGATACCTGTAAGTATATTGTATATTTAAAAATTGTTTCAAGTAATTCATACAGGTTATTTTAATGCGAAATTAAAGCAAAAAATAAACACTAGCAATAAATAGGAGAAAAGGATATTTCCATAATCCAAGAAAACACTTCAATCATATGCTCTCCACTTTACTTTTTAACATCTACATAGATGACGTTTTATCATTATTAAATGAAGAAGGTATAGTATTTTGTTTTGCTGACGACTAAGGCATTGTAATTTGGGCAGATGATTGGAACAACATGAAAGAAATTTCAGAGAAAGCGTTACAAAAAATTAAAACATGGCTTGATGATAGTTTGCTTTCACTAAACGTTGAAAAAACCAAATTTGTGACCTTTGCTATTTCTTCTCGTTCCCTGCCTGAGTATGAATTCCTAAAATTATATAACTATAATTATGCCTTAAATCAGAATTGTATGTGTGATAAATATATTGATAGAACGCCATTAATAAACTACTTAGGAATTTACTTGGACAAAAATTTTACGTGGAAGGAGCATGTCATTTATGTCACAGGAAAAATTAATTTTTAAATTTTATAAATTAAGAAATATTTTAAGTATGAGCACATTAAAAGCGGTGTATTATGCACTTGTAGAATCAATTTTAAATTATGGTCTTGTAATAAATTACAGGTAGCTCAAAAAATCATGTTATTTAAATCAAAAAGAGGCCCCACGGAACTGGTTTTTACAGAAAGTCAATTACTAGATATTAGACAGCTACATCTAAAAGCAATCATAAGATTTATGGTAAAAATACCTTACTATAAAGAAACTATTAACCATGGGTGCAACACAAGGAATGATGCACAAAATAATTTTGCACGGCAGAATCCCAAGCATATCATTTATCAGCAACATATTTATTGTTTGGGTCCAAAAGTATTCAATTCCCTTCCTAACAGTATTAAAACAAAACCATGTCCCAAATGTAAAAAAAATTAAACAATGGATAATTCAGAGTAATTATGTAATTAATTATATTATTTAAAATTATATAAATCCTATGAGTCTTATAGTACATTCATATAATAGGGTGCACACACAGTACTATAAGTACCATTCTGCACTAAAGTTGTAGTTACATACTAGGTTTTTAAATCAAGTTGTTATTACTTATTAATTTTAAAGTGCTAATTTATTAGAATTTTTAATTTTTGTTTAGTTTAAATAAAGTTGTTATTACTTATTAGTTAGGTGTTAATTTATTAGAATTTTCAATTTTTGTTTTGTTTGGGTATTTAAGTTTATAATATTGTAACTGCTGCTGCTGAATAAATAAATAAATATAAGGAAATTTTAGATTTTTTATTGTGTGACTGCGTCGGCTACTAATGCAATTTTCTAACTTATAGTCAAATTAGAAAAAAATATATTTATATGAACTTTACCTCCTGAAAATGCCCTCTACGCCACTGGCACCCATGCCATCCACAATATCTCTAGTTAATCTAAACGGCACAGTTTCTGGAGTTGGAAGAACTCTTCCTTGTTCAAAAGCAATACCTGTTTAAAAATTATTTAAAGTATTACATAAAGTTAAAAATATAATATTTTGGGCAATTGTCAATTATTTTATTAATTTTTGAAACTCATTAATTAACTTTCTACGTATCAAAATTGCTAATAGAATGCAAATTCTAACTACCGATTTATAAATAAAGAACAATAATGAGAGAAAAAATATTGATAAACTTAATCTTTATCTATAAACAGCTTACCAAAATCAATGTGAATAACTTCAGCTGTTTTTTTGTCTATTAATATATTGCTGGTATGTCTATCCCCGATTCCAAGCATGTAACCGCACATACTGGTTGTAGCAACGCTATGTATATAGGCTCTTCTTCTTTCGTACCATAAAGCTGGTTGAGGAAAATAGTGCTCGAAGAAATGATGGAATACTGGTTTAAAATCTCGGCAAATTGAAGTGTAAATGTTTAGTTTGATGTCTGCAGTCCGATTTGCACCTTTCTAAAAATTTAATTTCAGTTAGAAAATTCGAAAATTGGAAACGCAACAAATCCATAAAAAGTAGTTATTAAAACAAAATAGAAAATTATAACTTAGTGGGTTATTTAAGTAGAAAAAAGCCTTAATATGGTTATAAGATCAAAAAAAAAAAGAAAATGAAATTGAAAAATGGGAAAAAAATTATGCTTAAAAGTCGTATCGCAGTAGGAAACTATAATGAGTGAGAGTAACCTATACAAAATCCAAATAAATTGTGAAGCTCCTCAGACAAATAAGAAAAATATTATTGATCACATCAAGTGGAAGAGGAGATTACAATGTTACCATTAAAGCAATTACAATACTTTAGAATGCCATTTACAATAAAAAAAATATATGACTACTAAAGTAAGACGACAGATTAAACAATAATAAAATATATTAATAACGAGAATAAAAAAGAAAGGGATAATATAAGTTTGTAATAATGTAGAAACTTGTACAAGATATTCAATACATTTACTACATACAGAGTAGTTTATTAAAATGCCCACTCCTTGTTAAATCAAGTTTGTTTCTTCGCTTGAAGGATATACAGTGTGGAAAAGCCAAATGGAATAAATTCATTATTTCATGTAATGAAAACATTTCATCGCTACATTTAATACCTTTCAAGTGGTAATTATATCCTCCAAATTTTTAATTGGGGAGTATGGGCTTGTGATACATCAGTTGAAAGGTTTTCTTCATCCTCTATTCAAAAATGTTTTCAAATTTATTGCAATAATTAAAATTTTTAAGTCAGCTAAATCGAATGGATTATTTAAAAAGTATGCTATACACTTTTCACATATTCCCATAAGAAGAAGTTTAACAGTGTAAGATCAGGTAATCCTCGCCTCCCTATCCACCGATTTGGAAATATTAAATAGAGGTACTGCCAGACATTGAATCAGTAATGTGGCGGTGCTCCATCTTGCTGGAACCATATTATACTCGCTGGATCAGGATATAAGTTTGCCAACGTTGGCACTGCATTATTTTGGAGCAGTACTAAATAATAAGCTCTTGAATAGGTATCATTTTATACGGATGCATTTTATTTTATTTTATTTTAGTATTCGAAGAATCGATGCATGGTTAACGTCAAATGTTGGGGCGACTGGAAGTATGGGAGGTTTTCTCGAACTGAATCATTACATCCAATTAGATATCATTAGTTACGCATAGCAAAGTGCTTTTTTTATCTGCCTTACATATCCAAGCTCGCGAAATTGCTTTGTGCAATTATTATTTTGTGCACTTCTATTAAGTGAACCATTTTTATGAATTGCAGTCAACGAAATTCAAACGACAAGTATAACAGTGACTACTAGTGTTATGGAGTTATATTCAAACAACAATTTGCTAAGGCGTTTTAAACAAATCTAATGTAGTCACGCTAACTTTTTATGCTTTTTTTTAAATTAATACCGCCCCAAAAGAACGCTGAAATAGTTTTCGCTGTCTTTCTCATTATGAAGAATTAACTGGTATTACTTTTTAGCTCTTAATGTGTTGTAGGGAATTTTGTCAATAAATTTGAAAACAATGTCGTTTTTGAACAGAAAATGAAGAAACCTTTCAAATGATGTATCACAAACTCTTATTCCCCATTTAAAAATTTAGCGGTTTAATGTAGGGATGAAATTTTTTTGTCGCAGAATGTAATTTCATAATGTAAAATTGAGGTGTTTTAGGATTTTTTATATATATATATATATATATACGAGGGCAACCTAAAAAGTTTCCGGAATCGGCAAGAGATGGCGCATGAAACATGAAGTTGATTTATTTTCCGGCAAGGCCAACCTTTTTTTATGACAGCTATCAAATGTTCATACGCCTGGTGTCAATAGTTGTTGTTTACTAGGGTGTTTTGTGTAGCAAGTCAGGCGGTTTCGCAAAAATCGATGAAATCCAATATCGTGCAGTGATAAAACACTTCTGGATGGCTGGGAAAACGGCCACGGAAATTCAAAATATTTTGCTGGAGGTTCATGGCGCATCTACTCCATCATTTTCGACCATCAGTTTCTGGATAAACGAGTTCAAACGTTGCCACACTAGCACAAGTGACGAACCACGCAGTTGACGCCCAAAAACCACTACCAATGATGAAATGGTCGACAAAGTTCATGATGTCGTGTTAGCCGATCGCCGATTAAAGTTCAAAGAGATAGCAGAGACCACAGGCATCTCAGAAGAATGCATTAGCCATATCCTACACGAAATTTTGACCATGAAGAAGCTTTCGGCGCGATGGGTACCGCGTTTGCTCACACCGAAGCAAAAACGAAATCGTGTGACCGTTTCGGAGGAGTGTCTGGCCAGGCTTCAAAGCAATCCAAGGGATTTCTTCATGCGTTTCGTAACCGTGGATTAAACTTTTATCCACCAGTACATACCGGAGGCCAAGGTACAGTGGAAACAGTGGACTTTTCCGGACGAATCGGCTTCGAAGAAGGCAAAGACGGTTCAATCGGCCGGAAAGGTCATAGCGACCATTTTTTGGGATTCCCAAGGTGTGATCCTCATCGTCTATCTGGAGAAGGGAAAGACACGATTATGGGGCAATACTATAGCGGGAAAAAGTGTTCTTCTACAACGACAATGCACCGGCTCATTCATCCCGCTTCGTCGCGTCCTAATTGAATGAATTGCTCTACGAATTAGTCTCTCATTCTCCATATTCACCGGATATAGACCGCAGCGACTCTGGAAAGAGATTTGCCTCAAATGAGGAGGTCATCGCCGCTACAGATGCCTATTTTGCGGATCTCGAGACATCCTACTTTTCCGACGGCTTGAAGAGATTGTAGCACCGTTTGAAAAAGTGTATTAATCTTCGAGGAGACTACATCGAAAAATAAAAATAAAAATCAACACCAATACCGTGTTTTTCTTGCCGATTCCGGAAACTATTCAGGTTGCCCTCGTATGTATATGTACAATAATTAAAATAATGAATTTATTCCATTTGGCCATTCTACAACGGTGAATAATATTATATTATATTAAATATTTTCAAGTAAAAAAAATCAAAATTGGTTCCAAACAAATATCTACCACCACCTTTTTTGTTTACTTAAACGGACATCTAAATTTTTAGGAATACCTATTTGGAATGAAATATTTAAAAAAAACGTGCTGTTGTGCAATATAGTAATAATTAAGATAAGAAAATCCTTATTTAATAATATTTATTTTATTTTTAGATACTTGAAATTGCTGAAACAAATTATATGTGTAGCAAAATTGGGTTTTTGAGACAAATAAAATCGCTATACTGGCTTTTGTTCATCCCAAGAAAAGTGTTATTTTTTTACTAGTGAAACAAATAATTATTTACTTTTACGACACAGTCAGATGATGTTAGAATACTGCAGAATGACAAAAAAACGTACACATATATGAGGAAAAACTTAATAATAAAAATGTATGATAGTTCTACATAAAATTTAAATAATGAGCACAAATATGTGCCTATATATAATAATCAATTTCGCAATAAAATAATTTTACTCACCACATACATAAAACGTAAACTTAACATATTATAGTTTTACAAATGAACAAATGAGGTTTCTGCAAAGCAAGTTCCTGTAGTTATGTTTGGGGAGGCAGTCGCAAATTTTAATCATATGTAAAAAATTCTGTTTGGTGAAAAAATAAATGAGAATTGTACACCTACAGAACTCATAATGAAGCTAGGACAGAGAGTAAATTATGTAACTTTTAGAATTGTACAAAACGCAATTCAATAGATATACCAAACAGTGTAAAATGAAATTAAATCAATTTTATCGATTAAAATTAACGGAATAAAAGTACTACATGAAAACGAGGCAACTGCCTTCGGGAGAATCTAGATGCGAAATTATATCTAGGGATGAAACTAGATGCAAAGCTGAAATTTAGAGAACAAAAAAACAGCTCGATGCAAAATATAAAAAGTGTACTGGTTAATTGGTGGAAAATAATCGCACCAACTAATATAAATTAAATTCATTAATTTGATACTACAGTACTCTGAACCTCATTAAAGATCGTTAAAGAACAAATTCAGAAATTTAGATTTGACCTAATAATTTTTGTAATTTTTTACTTCTAATTAGCAACACACTTATGATTTATATTCAAAACTTAAGATTGTTTCATCAACATCAGTTAGGTTAAGTTCTTTCTAGATTTTTTGCTTAAAATGTTAAATTAATTTTTATAAAAAAAGGTTACATCTCCAACCTTAAACGCCTCCCTACAAGCATTTGGTGACTTGTCTTTGGGCCTGTAAGTCTGATGCGCCCCAGAAGTGTCTCTGCCTCCGGTCAGATATTCCCCTATAGGCATGCTATTATCCGCCCATTTTAGAATGCCGCTTCTCATCGACAACGGTACAATCTTGTAGGTCCTGATCCGCAAGTGCTTTGTCGATTTGTTGTATGACAAGAGGTCGTTCATAATAGTAAAAACCTGCTGCATGACGGCGTCCTGACGCAGATCGTCTTGACCTTTCACCAACTGTGAATAGTATTTACCGTCAGTACCTCTGCAATGGATTTTTTTCGGTTTGTTAACACCACCCACAATTTCATAAGTGGATTTGAACGATGATATTCCTGTAAAGTAATTCGATCTTGAAGTACAATTTCATGAAGTATAAATATGATCTCAAAATATGTAAATTATTTGAACTAATTTCCATTGCTATGTATGAAAATGACAAAGGTCAATTTATAGATTTTGAATTGTGCTCTATGTAATATATTAGTACGAAACAAATTTGATCAATAAAACATTCAGTTGGTCCTGAATTTCCGACTCACCAATAATATTCAAATAATTGCCTCCGACTCTAACTGGTAGAATGCAAGTCGGAACTAACACCTCCCCAAAATTTTTGATGGCCATAATTTTTTGACTCCTCGGTATATCAATATCCCTTTTTCCGTCGTTACTTTCAGTTGGACTGAAATAAGCCAAGTCGATCAAAGCGCATGAAACTTGATCCAACTTGCTGATATGATTTTCCAAACCGTCTTTCTTTAATTTTGCTATAAAATTTTTGGCCGTCGTCACTCTGGTGTCGTTTACGGATATTATTGTTTTGGACTCAGTGAATTTTTTATCTTGATAAGCGTTAACTAAAATTTATATAATTATTGTAATCTTGTATAAAACAGAATAGTTTCAATGACGTGGGACACTTAGTATCTTAAATGAATAGTTTAGGGAAAAACCATTTACATTTCCCAATCTTTAAGTTTAAAATATGTTACTTTGACCAATACTGGGTGATTAAAAAGTCAAAATTTTGGATGACCCTATATATACATTATTTCTATACAATCGCCAATTCAATAATCTATTGTTATAGAGACAAGTAAATGACTTTTCCCCTAGTTTTACTGCTTTTCACAAAATATGCGCTTAAAATCCAATTCAGTGGTAAGTGATGGCAAATAATTCATGTTAGATAAATCATTGAAATTAACTCAATAAATAAATTTTAAAAATTAAATTAAATTAAATCTGGGATAATTCATTTAAAAAAATATTTAACCTAAAGAGAGGAGGAGCGGCAACGTGTGATGAGGATGTTCCTTTGCACACTTTAAAATTATTTTTTTAACTTTAGTGCTAAAAAGATCGGCATCGTTTTCAGTGAGATGAGGTACAAGTTGCGGCAACGTTACTATAAATTTGTGGCTTGGCAATTTTAATAAACCCTCCTCAATTGTAACAGCTATTTCGTCGTTTTTTCGGTTTTCTAGGAAGAGAGCGATTATCTGGAATATTCGTATATTTTTCGTGTCGCTATACACTAAAGAGAGCAAGTAAAATCTGAAAAAAACATAAAATAGGTTTTTTGGATTTTTCTAATAAAAAAAAACATTAACTCACTTTAAAGCAAGCTTCAGAAACTGATTACTCTCTTGTCTGGCCGTTCTGATTTCTGTGTCATCAATGTCGCTATTTTTGTCATGTATGGCTGCTGCCTTTCTCTCTTCGTTCGTTTTGGACCTTTGTTTCTGTAAACTGGCCACAGTTTTTTTCGCTTGTTGCATGGTTGATATCTTCTTTTGGAATAAATCTGACTTCATGTATGTCATTATCTAATAAAAGTCATTGAAGAAAAAAGCGGAAAATATTTAAGTCATATTTTTCAATAAAATACTACAACCTTATTTCCAAAAATTGTAAATACCTGTTGATACTCCTTATGTGCGAAGAGAGCCAGTTTATCATAGGTGTCGATAACATTTTGAATATCCTCCTCATTTCTGTTTACCGAACCCATCATTGTAACAGAAGTGAGAAAATAGTCCGAAATAATGGTAGTCCGGTTTTCTGAGTGGGTTTCACTCATATACTGACCCGTCAGCTTAAGAGCTATGGATTTTAATCTGAAATCAAAATCAAGTTTTAAGTTATATATTTATTAGATGCTCAGGACTCATGCCTTAGTGTCAAATTAATGTATAAAAGTTATTTTAAATAAAAGTATCTTCGTATGTAATTTAATAAAGGAGTATCTTTAATGTATAATGGAACTGAAGAAGAAAATAGGTATACAATTTGGAATTAGATCTTTAATATAAAATATAATAATAGAAAGAGTATCAAACTCAAACTATATAAATGTTTATAGAGTGCTTTTGTAAAATACTGAATAAATTCGTAATATAGATCTGTCTTAGTAGCGGATGTACCCTCTTCTTCATTTGTTAAATCTGTATTTTCTTCTGTAAATAAATAACATTGAATATTTTCACAAATCGGTTATTAAAAAAATAAACCAGTAAGAATATTCCAGATCCCATGTAACAAAACAGGGAGAAATATAAAAATCTAGTAATAAATCTAACAGCACTATTACACAAAATCCTAGCAAAGACTCTGGTACAGTCAAATAGAACAGAATGGTATAATATAATATTATATATCGTAATAGTTTATTTTCTTGCACTGAGTAGTAACATTTCGGTTTTAGTGAATCATTCTTAGCTTTTTTAAATACGGCAAAAGAATTTAGGTTCTTAATCTTTATTGGCAATGTATTATATTTTATGCCCGTGTATCTCACACTGTTCTGAATTTTGGAGGTTTTATGTAGGGGAATTCTAATATTATTAATTTATAGATTTTGAATCTAACGAGTTTGTATGTTGTTTCACATAAAGAAGACAGTGATAAATATAGAGGGTGTTCCCGAAAACAATGCGTTTCTTTATAGATAAAGTATAATAATGTGTATAAAGTAAAACATTATTATAACATTTTTTATTGAGTTAGTCATTATTAAAAAATATTTAGTTAGTACTTATATCTATATTATATTTATTATCTACAAAAAAGCATCTAAAGTCGACAACGTCGCACCGTAGTTACAACGGATAGCACTTGTCTATCATAATTCCGTATACAAACATTGGGGCCAATGTTCGCTCTCACCAGTCTCAGCGATTAAGTCAACCTTTTGAGGTGTTACTGGTGGAAAAAAGGTTTTGTTAAAAATGTGTACACGAATTTGGTTTTAAACTGCCATAAAATTTAAATTAATGTTAGTAATACTAGGAAACTATTTGGCAAATATATTTGCTATATTGGTTGGACAAGCGATATTTTCTTCTTTTGAGTACGAAATCTCCTCTGCTTTTCTTAGAAGTCTCTTTAATAACTTGGTTCCAGACGGTCTTATTTAAGTTATTGGATTTACTGATAAGTTGTTCATTATAATCTGTTTTAGCTTTATTGACTACCTTATTAAATTGCCCTGTCTGTATAGTTCTGAGTAGAGATTTTTAAGCTCTAAACTAGATTTTTTTTAGTTCTGGGATTATTCGTTTACTTTCGTTATTCATACAATTAAGTATGTGTCTTTTAAGAGCACAGCTGATATCTAGATTAGATCAAGAAATTTAGAGTATCTTCACAATTATATTGGGTCTATATTATTCTAAATTGTGTTAATCAAATCAATTTTAAATTTACCTAAATTTTCTTCGGGTATATCTCGGTAGCAATAGATATGAACAATACCATAAAATCTAAACTTGAGAAGGGGATCTCTGCCCCTTCTAATATAAAAAAAAAGCCCAGACAACCAATTGTCCAAGAGTGAGGAGTAACCATGGAAACAGATTCCATGGACAATCTTTGAGGACTTCCAAAAATAGAAAACGTTCTTTGATTAAAAGAAGAAATAAAATATTTTAAAAAAGATATGAAAGTAACACTTGCATCTAAAAGTGGCGCAGGGCATGCGCATTAGATATTTTAATGTTGCCAGTTGCTTGCAAAATATTTTCTTATTTATTACTTACTTGGGGTTTTCGTTGGTTTTACTTTTGCATAATCTATTAAGTATTTGCATGGAAACTAAAGTGTTGTTAACAGACCAAGAAAGTTGTGCATCCAGTAGATCGATTCGAGTCAATGTGTCATTGTCTAATAGAGGAATCCTCTTTAAATTTTCTAAAACTGTTAGACCTTCTTTGCAAAACCCTTCGTCCTTGGACCATCCTAAAAATTATTACACAAATTTTTCAGTTCAGCATTTTGTGGAATGTTACTATTATTGAGATAGAAGATATGAAATGTGTTCTGAAAAGACGAAGAAACGAAACACATTAATGTTGAAAAACTGACAGAATCTTGTAAAGACAATCAATTAAAAATAAAAAACACATATTTTAAGAAAAACGACATTCTTAAAATGATACTGAACCAAAATAAAACAGAGAGACAAGAAACAATAAGGAAAGTTATAAATGAAAAAATTTAAATATTACAAATTAAGAGTAAGAGACAGGAAAATAATAAAAAAAACGAAAAACAATAATAGGAAGGTGGACAGGTAAAATATGAAATGCTGCAAAAAAAAATAATATACAGAAGAACTCATATACTGCAATAAATATTACAGATAAGGAATATACAGTCTTATCTGAGGAGTATTGGGCGGTGAAAGGATTGTACAAAAAACTAGGAATACTAGAAAGGAGTATTATACAAATATAAATTGAGGATTAAGTAACGATAAAAGAACTAAAAGTAGCAATATACAGTGCTTTCATTTCAAAACCAGCCAGTCGAAATAACTTTGATTTTACGTAAATTTAAGAAAACAAACAACGTCAAATTTTATATCAAGGACGTTTTTCTAACATATTCTCAACTGTCATGCGTTATTCTCCTCCCCTCAATCACGTTAACCAATACAATTTAAATGTGGAAAGTACTAAGCATGATACATCATTGAAAAGGTAATTGTATGGGTAATTCAGTGATATAATTGTTCTGCTTTATTTTTATTTCTAGCGCCCTCTGCGGAAACAAAAACGTATTCTAACTTACTAATAATTAAATTGATAATTCAATGCATAATATAACAAAAACATAATTAAAGAAAATAAAAATAGGCTTATCATAAAATTCCTAGAATTTAAATTAAGATTCAATCAATTTAATTTTAATCGCAATCAACTAAAATATCAAATTTATGCTAAATAGTGAATTATTTGAAAAACTAAAAGAGGGGACATATGAACAGAGAGGAATTTCCAAATTACTAGTAATTGAAATACAAACACCATAGAAAAACAAACAACTAAATAAAAACAATCCAAGAGACAATAAATAACTTCGAAACATTTATGAGAGTTAAACAGAGATGTACCTAGAACCCGATTCAATTTAATGTAACTTAAGATGAAGCAATAAATGAAACAAAAAAAAATCAAACAGTATGAGATTTGTTACTGCTAGACAGATGACAAAAGAACTTCAAATAGAAATCTCAAAATGTACAAAAATGTGTTGAGAAAAACAAATATGAGCGTAAGTATACAATAGTCAAAAACCTTGAAACTCGGAACAAAATAACAACACAGGATACATGCACACATATATATAAGATTTAGGTTCAACTATATAAGAGGATGGAAAAATGGAAGGGAAAATAATTAAACAAATAACAAAAGGAACGAGATTAATAAAATCAATTAAAAATAACTTTTTAGGTAATAAAGAAATAGTAAACAAAGTGAGAATACAAGATTTTAAAAAAATCGTTAAATCAAATATTACATATAGATCATTGGAGATTGAAAAAAAGACAGACAGAAAAAATGTTTACAGGAAATAAAGTTTCTCTGAAAGATCGATAATAAAACAATGAGTTACAGAATTAGAAACACAAAAATTAAAAATAAAGTCTAATAAAGAATTTCAGTATTCTTTTAGATGTTTATAAAACAAACTCGATTTCTAAACATTACATGTACCCCCAGACATCATAACCATAAAACGCATAAAAATTAATTTTAGTTTCATACAAAATTCTATTCCAGCCATAACAATCATAACTATAAAAATGACACGAATTTATTAGTAGATAATTAATGAGTCTGGCGACACTGGGAATATGCATCGTCGGTAATTAAAATCAGTATAAAAGACTGAGCTCAAAAAGAGCTCAAGATAGTTCAATTTTAAACTTCAGATCATCAGTACTATATATTGTCAACAACGTTCCAGCCGTCCCGACGCTCTGACAACGCTTGAAAATCCGTACGAGACCGACGCCCATCGCATCGTTCTGACGAACATATTTTCTGCCAAATTTCGACGCCCCTTTATTTGCCGGTACTCTGACCGGCACCTCTTTTTCTTTCAAACTCAAACGACGTCTCAATTACATTGCGATGCCGTTCACATGTCGGAACCACTAACTGAAGACATACTCCCTATGGTCTGTGTATCTGATGGTGGGCTAATAATTCACGGTGAGTGAATTATCCAAAGTAACCTAGCAATTAGTAGTAATGTAACAATAAATGTACATATAGACAAACATTGGGATTTTCACTTGTGTCCTGCCCATTGAATGGGACACAGGAAACATTTGCCTTTAAATTGTACTAACATAAAGACACTACGAA
The DNA here is from genome assembly GCA_951812935.1 of Hermaeophaga mercurialis. NCBI lineage: Eukaryota > Metazoa > Arthropoda > Insecta > Coleoptera > Chrysomelidae > Hermaeophaga > Hermaeophaga mercurialis. Next base: position 35,284,201 of record OX638363.1, read on the forward strand.
TTTGGTGCGACCTGTTAGTTTACCCTCGACCTATAGTAAATTACCAGCTGATTAGGGGTGAACGACACGGCGGTTGGCTAAGTTCTGTTTGCACTGATTCACATAAATATGGTCGATGTTACTACAGGGTTGGACTCTCTTAACTCTCTCAAAATCTGCAACATTAGGTAACTCTGAACATGAGGGGTAGTACGCTGGTACTGATCCGGCCCTACCTCAGTAGGATTACCTAGAATAATTTCCCTGCCTAGGTGGGCCTGAACATAAGGGTTACTCGTCGGTATTGATCCGGCCGTAACTCAGTAGGGGCACCTAGAAACCATCTCTAGTACTTTAAAAGAGAATTCAAACTTGAGTATAGGATTTTTAGTACAAATACCGTTGCACGTCAGGAGTGACGTACCTCTTTCGTCATAGTACTGCCAACTAATTAAAATTTCCCTAACTAAGATAAATCATACGAAACATCACGAAAATTCACGAGGACTCATGAACGTAGTCACAGTACTAAAAAACCGAAAAAGTAATCGTAATTATTTTGATAATTTTAGAATTATTTCAATTATATTGGCTTATATACGTCTTATTCTTTATAATATAAAGTTTATAAATCATTATTATATGTTTAGTACTCAAAAAACCATAATTTACATTAAATAATTTTGAAATTTTCTACGCCCATGAGACTCGTATTTATGATGAAGAAATGACATTGTAGCGATTGGCATGCCTTGATGCGACGTTGTCGAGTATTTAGATTGAAATATTTCAACGATTTCTGACGTCCGGCCGTCAACCAGTTGTGTGTTTTCACCAAGTTTTCGGTAATTTTATAATATTGTCTTTATTTTTTTGCTTAGCTAGATAGTTAACTTATAAAAAAAACTGTTTTTTTCAAAACAAACATAGTGTGAATAAGCTGATTATTGACGTTTATTTCTACAAAATGCCAAAAAAACTAAATAGTCGTTGTAAAGAGCTTGTATATTCATTAATACAGTACTTTGAACGGGAGCGTGATAATAATGGGCCACTATTACCCTTAACTGCCGTCAGAGAGGTAAGTTAAAGATTATACAAATGTCTAGAAATATGAAATTGTTTTCTTGTCTATTTTAGCGTGTTGCAGCAGCCCTAAACTTAAATATTTCTACTGTTAGTACTATTTCGCAAACAGTCAAGAAGAATGATTTATTAAAATCGCCACCAAAAAAGCGTTCATACAAAAAAACAATTACTAATACAATAACATTGGATACGAGTGGAATCCGAAATGTTATTTATAACATGTATGAAAGAAGTAAGTTCATTATCAAATCATATTTATCCAATAAAAGTTTATATTTGTATATATACTAATAGAGATACATATTTATTTACAGGGCATCATATAACTTTGGCATATTTAAGAGAAACTTTGATTGAGAAGCAAATGTTTAATGGTTGTATTACATCATTGTGGACCTTATTAAAAGAATTAGGTTTCAAATGGAAGAAAGATGAACCAAGACGTGGACTTATGGAACTTCCTGATATTGCTATAAAAAGAGTTCAATTTTTAAGACGTTATAGAGAGGAACAAGAAGCATGTTTATATCAGTTCGTTTTCATTGATGAAACATGGATCTTTCAAAATGGAACTATAAACCGTTCCTGGCAAAACGAAGATAAAAGAAGTGTTAGAACTACAAAAATTGATGGCAAGAGGTGAGTCATTAAATTGAAGTAAATAAAGGTTTCAGCATTCTGGTTGTGTATTTAAATTTTATTACACTTTTGAAATTTCAGTGGAAGTAAAAATTTATTTACATTAAAACTACATGTAACATTCTATAATGTAAAACTTTAATTATTACATAAATAAACATTATTATTATGTAAATAAACATTATTATTATTCAATTGTTATAGATATATTATACTTAATGCTGGTAATGAAAATGGATTTATTGAAGGTGCCCAAACAATATATTCCTCGAAAACTAAATTAAATTATTACCATGGAGAAATGAATAAAGACAATTTTTTACATTGGTTTGAAAACCAATTACTGAAGAACCTTAACGAACCTTCTCTAATTGTTATGGATAATGCTTCATACCATAGCATGTTATTGCACAAAACACCCAATACAGGCTCAACCAAAGCTGAAATACAAGAGTGGCTAGCAAATAGAAATATTGAATTTTCTGTTAATATGTTTAAATATGAACTTCTGCAAAAAGTTGAACAGTAAGTATAAAAATCTATCGATGTTACAGTTTTGAATTTAGCGATGTTGGCATATTATAAAAAACCGCAAGTAAAATATATTTTATTTTTCAGATACAAGCCACCAAAAGTATATCTGGTGGACAATTTAGCAGAACAATATGGACATAAAGTGTTACGTCTTCCTCCCTATCATTGTGTTTTCAACCCCATCGAACTTATTTGGGGCCTTTCTAAGCAATATTATAATAAACATATTGGCAGAGACGGTAATAAAGAACAAGTTTCTTTAAATATGTGGTCTGAAGCTCTTAGAACAATTACTCCTGAAGTATGGAAAAATTCTATTAAACATACAGAAAAAGAAATACAAAAATGGTATGAAAAAGAGAGTTTTTGATAAACTAGAAATTAATCCCATTATTATTCTAACCCTAACAGCGATGACAGTGATTGAAGTGATTCAGATTTGAATTAGGAGAAAGGATTTACCTTTTGTAGGAATTCGAATATTGTAGTTGAATTGTTTCTTATAAGAAAAATATATATTTTTTTAAACAAAACATTGTCTTATTTTAATAACAATAAATAGTTTGCTATCTTTTTTACATGTCTCTATTTTATTTATTTAATAAAAATATAGTACAAATAAACAACATAATATAACGATTTTTATAACAGATTATTGAATATTAAAAGTAGATAATACAGCAAGAAGAAGAAGAAGAATATCACAGTTGTAGATTGCTAATGAATCAACTGAGAAAAACATTTTTCAAATGTACTTTAAAACTGGCAGGATGAAGTGTCTTGAGTGTTTAATTATTAAAGTTTCTTTGTTTTTTTCAAATTAACTAGTACCCAGGGGTAGGTAGGTTACAAACGTGTGAAAAGGATATCAGAGAACAAGATCATCAAACAAGCCTTTCAAGCCAAATCTGAAAAATATTAAACAAGGGTTAAGATCCACAACAACGTGGACAGAATTCCGAGTAGCAGCGCTAAAAAATGTAAAATCATACGTGAATGAACTTACGCATTTACACAAGGTCGAAAGAGATGGAGAGATTAACTAAATAAAAAAAAGGCTTACCTGCAAAATCCAAACCCAAATCAACGAGATATTGCCTGATTTCATTTCTCTCTGCACAATTATTCAAATAATTCATCAACATGACCAACCTCTGAGCAACAATCGGCTCGACGTACTGGAAATCATTTTTTCTAATCAACTTATCCTGTAGCTTCCATTTCTCCAACAATGCTACAAGATTTCTCGAATTTACGCTAACGGAAAAATCTTCCATTTCGACTTGACATTGTAACTTGGTCAAAATCGGATACAAATTATTTGTGCTTTCTAAACTGATGTTTTTAACGTGGTTGGTAACTCTTAAATACTGTGATTCGCAGAATTCTCTGAACAAACATAAATTTGAATTGTTCAACGATTTTAAGCATTCAAATCTGTACTTTTCAAAATCTTCATAATTTACAATAAAGTTTCTTTTGAACGTTTTCTTTTCTTCAAAGGACCAAGAGCTAAGTCTCCACATACTTTCATAATCAGGTTCTAAAAGTTGAGAACAAAAAGCTGGTATCTTGTATAAACCATAATTTTTTAAGCTGACTAAGAGATTCTTTGATAAAGAAACGGACGTTGAAGGTTCGTTGGCGTAGAATTGTATGACCTGATCCATTTTGCCTTGTTCTTTGTAGTGTTCCACCCTGTATTTAGGTTGAAGCAGGAAGGCCGTGCCGCATCCTGGAAGGGCGTCTAGATCTCCAATGGATTTATAAGCCTGAAATTTATTAAAGAAAAACACATGAATAGCTGCTAGTCACGAAACCAATGAAAATTTCTAGATAAAAGAATGGAATTTAATTACTAAATATTGAGGAAAATAGGATTCTGTAAAAAAATGTTGACTTAATGAAAAAGAAAAACAGTTGAAAAGCTACGAAAAACTATATTCTGCTACAGCAGTTCATCCGGGTAAGTGATATCTATTGGTAAAAATTTCATTAGCTTGCCACGTCTGAAACAATAGTCAGAATAAGCGCATATGAAGCTTTTCTATAAATAATCATAAATAAATTGTGCCAAAGTTCCAGGATTAGAGTAAATAAGTTCAAATTTTATGATTTATCATGTACTGTTCACCCTATATATTTTTTCTTGAATTCTGTTAATGAATATGAATTATACAAATTCTTTATAAAATTTATGTATTTACCATCTTTGGTAAAGCTAATAACCATTTTATTTCACGAAATTTGCAAAAATGGGTTTTTATTTTCAAGATCAATTAAAATGCTTAGAGTTCTTATTTTTATAACTTTTTAATTTAAAATTTTGATCAAAGTTTGGAAAATACAGAGCTGTCGGTATCATTTGTATACTTTTTTTTATATTCTGCATTATATTTAATATTTTCGATTAAAAAAAATTCAATATTTGCGCATACAAATTGAACAAAACTTTAGTTAATATTTAGAAAGTATAAATTATTAGTAAAATCAAAATTACAAAAACTACATTTACAAAAGAGAATACATTACAAATTGCAAGTTATCAAAAATGCACAGCGTATTTTGTAGAATTTTTTTTAAAAATACATTGTTTCTAGTTCGGCTCTGTAATTTCTCAAGTTTTTAAATTAATTTGTTTGGATGGCTGATATTTTATATAGTACCAATTATATCCCACGACAAATAAAATTGTTTTGTAGGCAGACGATATTACTCTACTAAGTGTTGGGAACACTAACATTGGCGGGAAACTTAAGTGCTCTTCACGATACCACACTTTGGTGTTATTAAGTAGTTAAAAATAAAATCACAATGACTTAAACAAATTACATTCTTATTCATAAAGTGAAACCGTTAAATTACTCGTTTATTGATTCGTTAACTGGAAAGACAATGATAATGATTTGGTAGGTAAAATAACAAAATAGTTTTTCAAATGAGAAAAAGCGCACAATTAATAACATTAATTACAGCGACTGATTTCTAGTCTATAACTTTTCATATGGATTTATTACTTTGGGAAAACGTAACTGTAAGGGAATTTTTAAAATAAAAAAGGCCATACTTAAACTACTACTAAAACAAATAATACCATTTATAAAATTGAATATTATGACACTACGATCAGTTTTCATTTAGCAATTTTTAATATAGTTTTCAGAGTTCAATAGAATAAGATTTGAATGGTTTAGTAAGTTTTGCAGCAAATTGCCATATTTGTCAGTTTTATTTCTACCCCAATTTTTATAGTATTTGTTCAGGTCCCCTAAAATAATTTTTAGTGATAGAATTTGATTAAACAAATTTAATAGCTTCATTACATCATTGTTATATTTACGTGGGATGTATATGTTAACAAATGTTTATTTTTTGTTTGTGAATAATCGACCTAGCAACAGCTTCTAAATTTGTCTGCATTGGGATTTCTTGGGATTCTATGTAACTATTTACGAAAACTACCACCCCTTCACTATAGTGTTGAGCATCTCTCTTTTTAAGATAGGTTTGGCAGTTTTTTGAACATAGAACCATTCAAATTCCACTATAGACTGAGTCTTAAGACATTATAATAATGGAGAAATAAAAACAGAAGACTTCGCTTTAATATTCTTGTTGCAATGAGGATTTATGATTTGTTTCGTCAAATAATAAACCAGATAAGATTTTTTTAAATGGGTAATTTTATTTTTTAAATTACAATTTTGGATTCGTGAATAAACAAAATTTAGGATTCTTTTAATTTTCGATTTTATTATAAAGAAAATCCCATATTTCAGTAAAGTTTAAGGTAAAAGGTGGGGAACGTTTTTCAATTTTTTTGTTTAATAGTTTTTAACCAAGGAGATATATCTTCTGAGGATTTGGATTTATTTTTTGGTTTAGTTGATTTTGGTATAACAAAAACATTTTGAGAGAGTGCAGCCTCTGGTGATGTGAAAATCTCTTTTTTGTTGTTCTTGTATCGATATTTGGCGTTAAATTGGCTGTGAGACCTTTTTTAACTTGTGAAGAGGGAAGTAACTTGCATTTGTGAGACTAAAAGCAATATAGCGAGTTTTGTTTATATTTAATGATAGCTGATACAAGTTTAACCAATTTATAATTTTTTCCAATCCTATCTCATCTGACAATTTGGTCTCTGCCCATGTTTTTTCATAAAATAAGACAACTGTGTCATCTGCGTATCATACAATGGTTGAACTCGTCCTTAAAGAGAGCAACGAGTTAATATAAACTAAAAATAAAACTGGACCTTGGGGAACTCCTATTTTAACAGTATCAGCTTCACTTATATCATCATTTAACTTCACACGCTGCTCTCGATTTGTTAAGTAACTTTCAAAGACGTCCAACACTGCACCTCGAACTCCATAATGTTCAAGAACTTTAAGAAGTTTTTCGTGATTTACAGTGTCGAACGCCTTTGCAAGATCTAAGAATACTGCTATACACTTTTTATTATCGTCTAAATTATTTTTTATATCTCTAATTAGAGTACACATTGCATCAGATGTTGCTTTACCAGCACGAAATCCAAATTGGTGTTTATGCAATATATTATTGTGATCCAAAAATGTTACTAAACGATATTTTAAACATTTTTCAAAATTTTTACCAAAATTATTAATTACACTAATTGGCCTGTAATTGCAGATTTTCGTTTTGTCACCTGCTTTGTAAATAGGTGTAACAAGTGAGGATTTAAATTGCACAGGGACAATACTTTTTTCAAAAATTAAATTTATGATGTTTTAGTGGTTGTAAAATAAACAAATTATTTTTTTTTATTACATCCGATGTTATCCCATCACTGCCAGGTGCACTATTATTTTTTAAATTTGAGATGTGGTTAATTAATTCAGTATCTGATACAGGAGTGAGAAATAATGAATTAACATTTCTATATAGTTATATTTTCAGTGAAATTATTAGGGGCTTTAATGTCTTTAAGCATATTTAGACCAATATTAATGAAATAATTGTTACAATAATTTGCCATTTGTTTGTTATCGGTAAAAGAGACTCCTTCATTATTAACAAATTGATAATTATTGACTGTAAATGTGTTTTCATTGGTGGCATCACTAATTAACTTATATACTTTTTTTAAGTTATTTTTATTCATTTCAATTTGTCTTAAATAGTAATCATTTTTTGTCTTTTTCAATAGTTTATTTAGTGTGTTTCTATATGTTTTATATTCGTGATCCAACTCACGAGAGAAATGTTGGTTTAGGCGTTTTTTTAATTTATCCCTGTTCTTTATTGATACTATTAGGCCATCTGTTATCCAAGGTTTGATTTTGTTAGCTTTTTTTAGATTTTTTTTAATACTGGTGGATAGTTTAAGGTAATTGTTAAATTTATCATTGAATAGATCAAAAGCGATTTGAGGATCATTTGATTGTAAACAATCATCCCAGGCTTCATTTTTTAAGTATGTTTGTAGTTTATTAAAATTAATTTTAGATATGATTTTTTCAGAGGAGTTTATTATTTTTTTTATATCTGGTTTATTAATATTTAAACTAATTGGGTAATGGTCAGTAATGTGACAGTTAAGTATATAGGAATTATAATTAAAGTTTTCTTTGTTGTTGTATGCTTTTTTCAGGAATATATGATCCAGGCAGGAAACAGTTTCAGGGGTAACACGGGTGGGGTTTAATATGTACGGTACAAAACCGTATTTCCCAAGCATAGAAAGATATTTGTTTACATTTAAATCATTCTCTTCTAAAATGTTAATATTGATATCACCAATGAAAATTTCATATATGTTATTCTGAGTATTTTGGTCTAGGTATGCATCAATTTCTTCAATGAAAGAGATCAAATTACTTGGGATTGGTCTATACAAAGCGATTATTCTAAAAGATACATTATCCAATATCAGGTTTATGACACACAAAGTTACCCACATATATTTAATTTGTTAACATAAATATTATAATTTAAATCAGATTTAATCATAACCAAGACCCCATCATTCCTGTTAAAATCACCACCATTATGGACAGTTGTGAATCCAGGTATATTGAAATTATTTGAGGATGCCGTTTGAAAACATTCGCTTAGGACAAAAATATCACAAGTTTGTAAATTATATGTATCAATGGGTGCTAAGAACTCATCAAAGTTTTTATTTGCACTCCTAATATTAAAATGCATGATATTTAGGAATTTATTTGGTCACCAAGATGATCTTGTTCGAGTTGTCCTAGTTCCTCTAAAACTATATCTTGATCAATTATTACCATAATTTAGAAAAAGAAAAAACTACTTAGAGTGGTAATCTATAGTATTTTTGAATCGTTGTAAGAAAAATTTATATGTTGGACATTCCAGACTATAAGCTTCATGGTTCACATCGTAATTTAATTTAAATTTTTCAACAGAGATTAGACAAATTTTTTTGTTTGTTTTGAGCAATCAGTTACCTTATGTTCATCACCACAATAGGTACAAGTTAATTTATTATTACACTGGTTTTCCTTATGATTATAAGCATAACATCTTCGACATCTAGGAATGGATAAGTCTTCATACACTGGGCATCTGTCATATTGTATGTAGACTTTTTTAGCGAACATAAATCTCTTAAAAAGGTCTCCAGAACATTCAGCAAAAATTTATTTTCTTTCCATTGTTTAACGTTTTCATGAATGTTATCTTCAGGTAGTCGTCAACTTTTATAAAATCGTTTTGGTTTCTCAAGTAGTCTTCAATCTCCTCTAGATTCAAAGCATCGATGCTAGAAGCTAGTATTTTAATTCTGGGTTTTTTCAGTTGGGATAGTTGCATGTTATATTTATTTGCTGAATCTTTCTTTTTTGCTTCTTCAATAAATGTATTAGCTTCTTCTTCAGAGTTACACTTAATTAACAAGTTGCCATTGTTAGCAGTTTTAACAGAGTTTATAGATACATTTATTGATTTAGGATTAACACTTTTCTGTATTTCTTGTTTTGTAATCTCTGGATTTTGTGGTAAATTAGGTTTAATAATTTTAAAGAAAGGCTGAATAAGTTGTATTTTAAAGTGTGTAAGATTCTTTAAAATACAACTTACACACTTTAAAATACAACTTATTCAGCCTTTCTTTCATTACATAGTGTGTACGCACCAAACACGTAACCTTTTGTTACTCTTCAAAAAAAAAAAAAAAAAAAAAAAAAAATTAATAATTTTAGTTGGAATATTTTTTAATATATGCTGTGCAGCGGAAGGCTCCTGCCTGGACATTAGAATATCAGAATATGTTTTAGTTAAACCACCATTTTCCAAGTGTTCGTATTTTTTTAGTTTTTCTTCAAGCATTGTTATAATTTGGTTTTTATCATTTATTAACGTTTCTTTGTCTTTAATTATTGTTTCTTTGTCTTTGAGTATTGTTTCTTTGTCCTTTATTATTTGTTCTTTATCTTGTATGACAGCTTTTAAACTTTCAACATAAACATTTTTTCTGCAATTCTTGCACTCAAATTTCATTGTTCTTTTTTGTAAAGGTAAACATTTTAATTCTGATGCTGTTAGATCTGAACAATCTGTGCATATTACATTTCTACATGTGTCACAAGGATAACAAGGAGTTTTTACCTGTGGTGTTGGTTGTTTTATTATCCTACACATAAAACACTCCATAATTAAATTTCATTGTTTTCATATATCCCATAGATAAAATAAATACACTACTTCACTGGTAAGCAGGTATAGCGTTGATTTATTTCCAAGTAGGTTTTTTTTTTTTATATTGTTGGAGATAAGCAAAACTTGTTTTTACAATCTTATCACAAATACACATTTTTTTTGGTTGATCAAATTTGCAAATATCTCTGCAATTACGCAAAACTCGGGGTTTATTTTTAACTCCACTTATAGTCCACCACTTGTTACATATATGTTCCAAAAATGAGTTTTTTTACACTACTATTTCCCTCAAAAAAGGCATATTTTACGAGAGCAACTGTACACGCACGCCAAAATATATATACAGGGTGTCCGAAAAAGTTCTTGCGATTTATCGGTTATATTTCTGCGAAACCATTAAGAGTGGGGAGATGGGACCAGTTGCATTCGACAGCGCCCCTCTTGGAATTTCAGTAGCAATGGAGCGATACACGGGACCACAACGCGCTTTTTGTGTAAAAACGTATTATGAGAACAATCATTCCTACACCCAAGTTCGTCGGCTTTACCGTGCACATTTTAATTTACACGACATTAACCAAGCTCCGTCATGTGCTTTAATCAGATACTGGGTAAGAAAGTTTGAAGCAGAAGGCACAACTGTGTGTACGAGCCATATTGGCTGGCCCAGAACCGGTAGGAGTGTAGAAAATATCGAGCGTGTTCGAGTATCCGTGATGCGAACGCCACGCCGTTCAGTAAGAAAACAAGCTGCCGCCTTGAATTTGTCGAAATCAACCGTTCACACGATCTTAAAGAAGGATCTAAAATTCCATGCGTATAAAATTCAACTGGTTCAAGCATTAAAAGAAGAAGATTATCAAATTCGTGTTGAATTTGCCCAGCACATGTTGCAAAACTTTAACAATTTCAATAACATCCTGTTCAGTGATGAAGCGCATTTTCATATGAATGGAGCTGTAAATAAGCAGAATTGCCGGTATTGGGATGACGTTAACCCACGCATGAAACATCAACAACCCCTACACAGTCCCAAGGTTACAGTTTGGGCGGCAATGTCTGCATATGGAATCATTGGCCCCTTCTTTTTTGAAGATGGAAATCACCGCACAGTCATCGTTAACACTGAACGTTATAGGGGTATGCTGGAAAATTTCCTTGAACCAGAATTGGAAAACTTTGGTGGATTCAACCGAAACACTTGGTTTCAACAAGATGGGGCAACTGCTCACACCGCAAATCTTTCGATGCAGGTCGTTCAAAGAATGTTTCCAGGAAAGGTCATATCAAAGAATGGAAACGTGAATTATCCCCCAAGAAGCCCCGACTTAACTCCCATGGACTTTTTTTTGTGGGGTTTCCTTAAATCAAAGGTCTATATTCAAATCCCTGCAAATTTGAATCAATTAAAGCAAAATATACGCAATGAACTTAGAGCAATTTCACAAGAGCTATGTCGCCGCGTGTTCACAAATTTCAGGGATCGTTTGGAGGAGACGGTGCGCATGGGAGGACAGCAACTCGACGGAATACTCTTTCACAAATAAATTTCCATAGTTTGTAGTTAATGTAAAAAATATAAAATTGTTAATAAACATAAAACTTAATGCGCTATGATTTTTTTAAATCGCAAAAACCTTTTCGGACACCCTGTATTATTATACGTCTTTAATTTCCATGTGTTGGGAAGTTGAGGGATTCATGTTGCAATTTAAGTCTTGGTGCCCTGCCTTCTTACAAATTGAGCAATTCAGGCCTTCTGTGGAAAGATATAAACAGTAAGATATATTTTCGTGAGAAATTAGTCAAGAACGGATGCATTTTCTATTGAAGATATAAAGATTTCCCTGTGAAAGTTTAAGACATGGCTCTATGCATATTCCATCATTTCAATTTTAAGAAAAGTCATTTTATATATTGCAATTTATACCCAAAATCTTTAGTAATCTTATATTATAATATTTGGGATTGGAGCGCACACATATGATGTTATTAATTTTTGAGCAAAAGTTATCAATCTTCTTATTTCTAATTGTTACCCAGTATTATTGACAGACAAAAAATGATAAACTATCAATTTTGATGAAAGGTAAATGTATATGGGGTTGTTAACGATTTTAGAGGCCCAAATAACATTTTTCAGTTGAACAGTTGTTCCAACAGTTCTTAGATATTCTGAAATTGTTATTCCATTTAGAATACATATAATAATTTCTTGATCTTTCCATGGATATTTGAAAATATTTACAACATCTGAATAGGAATTTTCTAGTGACAATTGGGCTGAGGGAGTTCCCCTAACTTTATCTACTGCACTTGGGTTCATTTTTTAGATATCATTCTTTTAAAAGGCGAGGTCGAATTCATCAGTGTCGGCTCTGTGGTCAAACACGATCGCTGATATGACTGGAAAAACGGTGTTTATCAGTAATAGTTATTTGCGTAATAAGTGTGGAAAGCTTTTGTTTTTGTCGAATGCGATTATATGCCTGCGCATCATGCGACAATTACATGGGACAACGTTTTGATACAAATGCACTTTGTATGATTAGATGAACTAAAATATTTTGTTTTTTAAACTGTTTAACTGCATTTAAATACGAATAACGCAGGAACGACGTTAAACGTGGTAAACGCTTTATAGGTCAGGACTGGTTTTTTCTATAGATACTTTGGAAGACCGAATATTTTATAATGACAAACTTCCATGTTATAGTTGTGACTTAAAATATGAAATCTTCAGGAACCACACCACTTTCTCAAAATAGAAGTAGGTAATAATATTGCAATAAGTCTCCTTGTCGAAGATGCACTGTTTAATAGATGGCCTATTTCAGAGTACATTTATACGGACGCATCAAAAATATAAGATAATACCGGTTGTCCCTTCTTTTATTCAAACAATAAATTTTCTAGAGTGTTTAAACTTCCAGATCATATATTCTGCAGAACTCGTGGTCATTTTAGAAGCACTATTTTACATACAAGAGCACAACAAGTATAATTTTGTTATTCTGGCCGATAGTAAGAGCTCTGTAGAAGCAATTACCAAAAATATAACAAGTGGCGTACCAATCACATTAGTAAAAATTTTAGAGATGATCGAAGACATAAACAACAGCGGGAAGCTAATTACAATAGTTTGGATTAAAGCACATCGGGGTAATAGTGGTAACGAAAAAGTAGATCAGTTAGCAAAAGCGGTTACAATAGAGGGGGAAATAATAGAAGAACCAGTAATACCTGTCTCAGATTTACGATCGATTTTTAAAGAACAACAAATTGAAAAATGGCAATATCAATATTCAGTTAGTGTAAAAGGAATTCAGTTTCACGACCTTCAGCTGAAAATCTATAGATAACCTTGGTATTCCGACATATCAAATCGTCACCTCATAACAGTCATAAACAGATTAAGAAACAAACATGGCTTATATCCAAAATACAAATTTAAACTAGGAATGGCAGACTCTCCGAACTGTAGTTGTGGTGAAATGGGAACATTACAACATGTAATTTTTATATGTGCCCAACGGTCAGTCAGCTAAACTTAAGAGTTCTACCGAAATCTTCAAAAGGAGGGAGCAGCCCTCCCCACCAACTTAGATGCACTTCTGTGTACACAGAATGTACGTTTGTATGTAGCTAGTTATAAATATTTAAAAAAATTAAAAATACAATTTAATAATAAAGAAAAGAAAAAAAATACAGTACAAAAAATGCTATACCAAAAAAACTATATATATATATATAAGCATAACATAAAATTAAATAAAAAAAAAAAACTAAAAAAATAAAACTTGAAAAAACAATTTCTCAAAAAAAAATTCTATACCATTACTAACAAGACTAATTCTGTCATACTAACTTAGATATACTTAGTACAAAGAAAATTGTAATTTCTATCATTATGAATGTAACTGCTGACTCCAGAATAATATAAACAAATAAGGGCCACTATACCAAAAACAACATTATTCATTATTCATATTATTGAGCACTTTATATATACATAATTTTTAAGACCAGCTATTACTGATTTATGGATGTTTATTTAATATTAGAGAAATATTTTGTTAGGATATTGAATTTGTTGTAGATGTTGAATTTTGTTATAAACTGATTAAATTTTCTGAATATTTAATGAAAATTGTTAATATTATCAATGATTTCTATAAAAACAACAAATGACCTGAACTAGTTTATATTAATCTCAGGGAGAGTTATAACATGATTACATTTAATTTAAATATATTATTATATATAACTAACTAGAACTTAACTAATAACCAACAACAATATAATCAATCTTTTATTAACACGATTTCCTACATAAAGCTCTTAAGTCCTGTTCTCTGTTCTATAATTCACTCATCAAAAACTCCATTTTTTTCTGGTGATTGTTCCATTTCCCTAATTTTACTATACCCAATCAACATTCTACAAGTGTCTTTTTTTATTTATGGATCTTCTTGTAAATATTTGAATTTTCAATTCTAGTATCTGAACTTAATATTTATCACTAGAATTCTCCTCAACTTTTACACGAAAATGTTATTGATTTGAGACTTTTTCACTTCTTCTCTTTTCCTCGTCTTTATTCTATTTTTATATTTCAATATTGTTACCATTTTTATCCATTATTCTCAATATTTTAAATTTCGATTTTATAACTAGTTGCAATTATTGACATTTGTTATATTTTCAAAAATATGTTTTTTTATTAATTAAATAATTCTCCTCTCAAATCACTTAAAAATAATTTGACATCTATAATCATTCTACTTTTCATCAACAATTTTTCCCTAGTTACCACAAATAATTTTTCTATCAAAAAAAAAAAAACATGTATTAAAGAAATAACTGTTAACGTTTTGCAGTCTACCCGGCCAGGGTTTTAGTAAAATGTAAAATAATAATATAAAAAAAAATATCAATCTTGTAAAAATTTTAATCACATTCTATTCAAAGTTTTAACCACGCAAATGTCTACAAATAATTTTTGTCATGAGGTCAATATGTTATAGTTTTAAGTACTTACCTGTTTATCTTGAACAATTTTTATATTGTATTATAATTTTTTTATTTAGCATTGTAGATTGCAAATGATTTAAAATGGCTAATAGCCAAAAAGTAATAACAATTGCAAGTTAAAACTTTTGTTTATTTTTAAACTGAAATCCAGAAGCAAGCAAGACATAAAAATATATAAAAATTAAAAATGTGAAAATGATACTTGAATTTTAACTGGTACACTATTTGCAGTAGTTAATCCTATAAAAGTATACCAATATTAAAAAGCTAAACATACAAAAAAAATAATTTGAGATATGTTGAACTTATGATTTTCATGTTAAATTGGACATAACATAAAATAGCCTAAATCAGGAAGCAAAATGTAAGAAAATGTATATATAAGATATTATGAAAAAGGTTCCATTTTCTATAATAAGAGATAAATCGAAAAACACAGCACATAAAGTTACATTTTTATTAATTTATAATCTACATCAAATAAAAATAATAAAAAATCACTATTTATCATTTACTTTATACATCTTTAGATATAGAGTCCAACATTATCAGAATTAAAAGTATTATTAGAATATTGCATGTATTCTGCTGATGTCTTAAAAGCAAACTGGGCCGATTCAGAGAGCACTCCATATTTCCCATCTTCAGTCTTCAATACTCTAATTTGCTCAAAAATCACAATATCTGCATATTTGAATTGTTCCGAAATATCGAATACATAAATTGGTTTGTTCAAAAGTGTTTTAATACGTACTGCCAAGTCGTATTGGATTTCCAACGATTTTCTAACAAATGAATTCGCAACATCGTCAGCATAAGAAGAACTCATTAATAAAAACACAAACAGAACAAATTTCATTTCAAATTATCTCTCAGAACTAAAATAACTAAGATGTTTGAGCACTTAATATTTTAGTTTGCGACTAACTAGTAGAAAGTTTAGATTGAAATGATTCAAGAACAATAATCCCATCCGTTTAAATACATTGCTGCTCTGTGAATCCCATAGAGCAAATTGCGTCTTTTTCCCATTTTATCTAACATTTTTTTTTGTTATCACATGTATTTGAAGAAATCAGTTTTGAATTTTCTCCATAAATTTTTTAAATATTTTGATTTTTTATTGAATATTAACGGCGATTTTTTTCTCCTGTTTTATTTCATTGAAACTTTTCCGCATTTTCAATTACCTATGATAAGTTATTTGTCATAAAACGAAATAAGTAATAGTGATTCGCTTATACATTTTCTTCTATTTAATAATATTTAAAGAATGCCACCAATTAAATGCTGCAATGAAGCTGAAGTAGTACATAACGATTAATACAAAATATTATCCCACGGTGCCTCCAAGGAAGTCAAAAAAAAATGTTGCAATTATTTCAAGAGATTGGTACTTATGTTTGCATAGCAGGCTAAGGTCGTAAAAGGTCTATAACACCAAGGAACGACCGGTTTTGGTTCTTAATTCCACACTAAATCGCATATTAACAATTACGCTTCTCAGAAAAGAGCTGCTAAATGTAAGAAAACTTACTGATACGAAATCAGTTAGACGAAGATTGAAGGAAGCACATGTATAGACAAAAAGCTCTGTTAAAATTCCACGCCTATCCAACAATCACAAAATTCAACTATTAGAATTTGTTAGAATACATGAGACCAGATTTCAATTATGGAAGCTAGATGAACAAAACCACGTCTACATAAAAGTTAGGAAACTGCCAACTACAATCTTAGTGTTAGTTTTGTAGGCAGCCTAATGCTTTGGAGAGGTATATGGAGCATTAGTTGTTACGTCACAAGTCGTGACAGCCGTATTTGTTAGTATATACCCTTAGGCCGAATTGGATGACTCTGACGTCATTGATGTATAATACGCCCAGTTCATGTCATTTAGTCAAATAAGAAATCAGTTACACAAATTAGTACGATATCACCAGTTAAATTAATGACGTCAAGAATTATCCAATTGAGCTTCTTAGTATAGAATTGAAAAATAAATATAACTTGTGACGTCACACTAATGCGCCGTATTAGTTGAGAAGGTCGCACTGAACTTCTGAAAGTAATTAGACGTATGACTATTTCGAAATTATCCTGCAATAGCATGTTGTGTCATATATTGGTCATAATGGATATAGAAGATTTTTACTAATGCACGATAACGGTCGACGACAATATGCGACTGGCCCAATGACTAATTTCCTTCATGAAGTTCAAATTGACTTAATGGACTGACCAGACTTGAATTTGATTCAGTACATGTGGAATTATCTAAAACGCTGCTTACGTCGAAGAAATCCCGATCCAAATACAAAAGATATTTTCTTTGTTTTTCTGATTTGCTACTTGATTTATCAGGGTTTATTTAAAAAAACAATTTTTAAATATTTGATCATTTTGTCCCTGAGTGTAGTTACATATACGGAAATTGAGCAAAACTTTTGGCACATGTGTTACAAATGATGTAGTAAAGCAACTTTTATGTTTAATTAGGGAATACCAAGTAAGAATTATTTTTAAAAATTAAATGCAGTAGTGTTCCCTGTAAAAATGGATATCTTTCACAAAATAATTTCTTTGTTAAATTTACATACAGTGTGTTTTTACCGTGTACTATATATTGGGATATCATTAAGAATAAAAGATACAGTAAGACAGAATAACATTTGCGAATTTTACGAATTAATTAATGATTTATAAAAATTTACCATATAATTATTGATTTTTGAATTGACATTGAACTGACAAAGATATAATGGTACGTTGCTATCGAATCTGACGACTATATACGATAAAGTAAGTTCCGTTTGGTTATATGAAAAAAACGTGTACAGATACAGAAAAAATATTTATTGTGCAAAAATCTACAACTGTTAAACTAATTTTCTACATAGCTTCCGAAATTTGGCACTTGTCATAGCGTGGTACAAGTTTTTGTATGCCTTCTTCATAGAAGGTTGCCGCCTGTGTTTTCAACCATATGGTAACATGTTCTTTCAGCTCGTTGAAGTGTTGACCACCAAGGAAAGATTTTAGGTGTAAGAAGAGATGAAAGTCGCTAGGAGCGAGGTCCGGGCTGTACGGAGGATGATCCCAGTCAAATTTCTGTAGCAGTGTTTTTATCACGTTCGCAGTGTGAGGTCGGGCATTATCGTGGAAAAAAACAACACCTTTTGACAGTAATCCTCGGCGCTTGTTCTGTATTGCGCGGTGCAATTTCTTAATGGTCTCGCAGTAAACATGTGCATTGATTGTTTGGCCTCGTGGTAAGAAATCAATCAGCAAAATGCCTTTTCTGTCCCAAAAAACGGTGCACATGAGTTTTCGAGGTGTCAAGATTTGCTTAGGCTTAACTTTCGTTGGGGACGAAGTGTGCCTCCATTCCATTGATTGCCGTTTAGTTTCTGGGGTGTCGTAAGATACCCAAGTTTCATCCCCCGTGACTATTCGAGAAAGAAAATCATCACCGTCTCTTCATTGTAGCGTGTCAAAAACTGAAGTGCACATCCGTTGTTTTTTGTGTTGTTCAGTAAGAATTTTGGGTATCCAACGTGAGCAAAGTTTTCGAAATTTCACTTTTTCAGTAACAATTTTATGAATTAGTGATCGTGAGATTTGCGGAAAATTCATAGCAAGAGCACTAATTGTAAACTTGCGGTTTTGCTTAAGCTTCTCTTCAATTGCGTGAACCAGTTCATCAGTAACCAAAGACGGGCGACCACATCGTTCTTCATCGTGCACTTGATCACGTCCTTCATTGAACTGTCTGACCCATCTTCTAACCATTGAATCACTCATAGCATCTTGTCCGTAAACCTCGCAGATTTGCCGATAAATTTCACTTGGTTTAACTTTCTTTGCATTTGGAAAACGAACCACAGATCTGATTTCATAAGCGGCGGCAATTTCAATTAAGGCTGACATCATAAAAAAGCACTACAAAGAACACGTCGGCAGCAGCGATCTGAAAATGGCGTACATTTTTTCCGCCTGATTCAGAGTAACTGCCGTGCATGCTCGGAACTACGATCGCAGCGCTGCAGCGGATAGAAATAGAAACGGAACTTACTTTGTGGATATACCTCGTATTTATTCCCAGTAAAATAATACATGAAAAAGAATATAATAACGATAATATGTTATTTATAATATAATACCCCAAGACTATATTCCGAAATTTAAACTTTAAAGTACACTCTTTTTTATGATGAATATAAACCTAAAATTTGGTACGTTCCGAATTCTTCAAATGTAGGTTTTATTAGAAAATACTCGTTTATAAAAATATAAAAAAAACTCACATTTCTCAAAATATTATGTAGAGTTTCGCCGAGTTCCATATCGACGATTTCATAAATATTGTCAATCATAGAAGAACGTTTTTCCCGGTGCTTCGGATCTAGGATTTGAATATCCTCAATCCTCTCCTGACACCACAGCTCGCAATAATACAGGGCGGAAAAATGGTTCTCGCAAAATTCGGCTGCTTTTGCCACTTTTAGGTAATCCACATTTAGTTCGTTCTTTAATCTACAAAAAGGGTTACAGATTTAAGGAAATGTTAAAAAACTTTAACACAGTGCAATTTCTTTACCTGGATCCGTAAATATTACATTTCTTCATAAGCCTCGTATAATTAACAACATTAAGCATAGATTTAACGGATTTTTTATTTAAAGCAATAGATTGTTTTGTAGACATTTGCTTTGTTAATTTCCAATGCTGAGTGAAGAAATGATCCATTTTTTTCGTAATTAAATGAAGGACGGATTGATTACCCACAGAAACCAACAAATATAAAATAAGCGATAATAGTGATTCCGAAAAGTCCACCTGGAAGTGATTTTAAAATTAAAAAATTCAATATACAAAAAAGTACTAATTTTTTTTTACTTTGATATATGAAATTTCAGCAAACTTCCGTAAGAAGCTTTTGTCTGTAAATGTTTCCAGAAGTGTAGTCACCAACTTCCTAATCCAAGAACTATGATTAACATTTGAACCATCTGAACACCACAAATTGTCATCGTTAAGTTTAGTTAGGAATAATTTAGAATCTACTACGACATTTTGTGATGATGACGAATTGCAAGTAATGTATGGGATAATGTAATTTTTATGTATAGGGTCAAAATCGAAATCAATACCAGAATCTACAAAAAAACATAATATAAATGCACAGCTGAAATAAGCTTAGCTGCTTTATTAATCCACCAATATTTTTATGACTGGCTATGCTTGTTGGAATTTGCAGAAAATATTTTTAATACAAAGTATATGAATATCTATCACATAGATTATAGTAGAGCTTAGCGTTCTGATCACAGCTTGGCTAGCCG
This sequence comes from Hermaeophaga mercurialis, assembly GCA_951812935.1. Classification (NCBI taxonomy): domain Eukaryota; kingdom Metazoa; phylum Arthropoda; class Insecta; order Coleoptera; family Chrysomelidae; genus Hermaeophaga; species Hermaeophaga mercurialis. The sequence goes on from OX638363.1 coordinate 35,304,474, forward strand.
ACATGTTAATAACTCCTTAAACGTAATATTTCTCTTTATGGAGAACTGGATACATTTCCAGTTTTTGCTTGGACATTTTCCAACAAATTTGGAATACTTAATCCCAGGCCCTAAAAAGTCCTCTTCCTTTTACGTCTTATGATAATCACCATACATGTAAGTATAAGGTCGCTTTTTCTATCCTATATCAAAGAATTCATAGTTCTATCCTTTCTTACAGTTTAGAATTAAGGTAAATTTCATTACAAACAGAAACGTCGAATTTCTTGATTTTTTTTAAAGTTAACTGTAAGGTTCAGAGTTACTGTTGCGGCTGTGGGATACGTTCTCACTGTGAAAGTAAGACATACGTACATGTACGACAGTAAAACGAAAAGTCGAAGAAATACATCAAGAGATAAATTGATCTTTGCATAACTAATATACAGACGAAAAACAAGAAATTGCTAAAAATTTAAATCTTAATTTCAATCAATAAAACTATTCATTTTATTGTTAACTAACCTAACTTAAAATTATTTCGTCATCCCACAAATAAGAATAGATTTTAGTGAACTTTTGTATCTTGGTGTATTTTTATGAAATTATATAAACTGCTTGAAGCACAAAGCGATCAAATATATTTGGGAATTTTGTGCGGATGTTCCTAGAGTAAAGTTCCCTTTAAAAATCAGTCTCTATAGCAAAAAATTAGAATATCTGCAAACAGCTTTCACGCTTTATCCAACATCATCTCCAGAGTGGTTTTGGATTCCCCTATCCTATTGAACACTACAGGACATAGATATAAGGGAAATAAGCCTTAATAAAAGTATTGCTGGATTTACTGTAAAGTAACAGGTTTAGTGACGTTTCGCCCACACCGTTTAGTTTCCACTGTTTGTCCCCCGCCGTTTCACCGCCGGATGTTTCGCATTCGTACCGTTTCACCCCCGAAACAATAGATAATTTTGAAAATAATATTTACTAAATAATGTATGATTTATATTACAAAAATATTTTAAAACTTAAAATTACAACAATTAACTAATAATCCATACTATCTATCCTACCATAACTTTCTACAATATTTTTAATTCTTGTAAAAATAACACTATTTTTTATTAGTTTTTGGTTTAACGCCTAATAGTAATTGAGAAATTTGATATTTGTGTAAGACTGTGGTTTTTATAATATTTATAAATTGAAATATGTTTGGAAACAAAGTCCTTTGAAAAGCGCAATGCCGGCCTTCTATATTATTATTTATCCTGTGGCGATAATTTAAGGCTCTGTTATACACATTCCGCATATCGATAAAATAATTGAGGAGATCGCCTTTGTCTTCTATTTCTTCCTATATAAAAATCCTCAAACTAATCCGCAATGGGCTGTGCATCTTGTGGAAACTTTTAGTTTTCTATGAGCGCGTCAAATTGATTCGCTACTGATTCCACTGGAATGAAAGCAAGTGCAGCAATTTTACGAATGAATAGGGCAAACTGATGTGATTCATTATAATGTACCTGAGAATGGAAAGATAAATTAATATTAGAGTTACATATTTCTTCGTGAAATATATTGGATTATACACCATTTTAGTCCCTGAAGTTAGAAACAAAGCTATATAAAAGATAGACTAACCTATAGACCCTCTCCTTGAACACGACGGTAAATACTTTGACACAAATGAAAAAATCATCCTTCCACTTGTATTCTAGGAAGCTCTTCTCGAAATGCTGATATTGCTGCCTGCTCTAATTTATCAAAACTGTCGCTGGCTCAAAAAGATGTAGTGAATGTGCCATTAACGTACCAGTTTTAGCTAGCACCTAGCAATCGTAAATGTTCTCGAGCTAAAAATATTAGAATTCTCTGGGGAAGCAATTCGTTTTGTGAATCGTACGAGAAGAAATTGTTCTACGTGTCCATTCGTTTCAATATGTCAATAGGCCTGAGACATAATTAAGATTCCCAATTCTCTAGGAATTAGGAGCATGCCTTCATCTTTTCTTATTCTCTGAATCATTTTTCCAAGTGAATCCTTTTTTGCAAAAAAACAAACGTAGTTTTCTGCGTCAACAATTTTTTTCCTCCTCGTTTTAAAAAGACGAAACTCATCTTATCACTGTTATTTAATGCACTACACTCGAAAAAGAACATTAAAGGATTGATAATTTTGATGTAATGAAATATGGCAGAAGCGAAATGGTGGAGGCGAAACGTCCCCATCCCAAAGTAACAACGCTGTTAAACGATGAGATTTATTTTAACTTACCTATATTTTTTCTACCTTCGTTAGAACCCAACACTGTGTAAAGAATTTCGCTAGTTTTTTGTATCACAACAATATCACAGTCAGTTAAATATTTGGACAATAAAGAAATGGCGGTCCCTAAGATAATCTCAAAAGGAGTACATTTTTCGTGTATTAACATTTTTTCGGGTCGAAGCACCAGGGTTTGCAAATTCGCTGGTCCTAATTCTCCAAGGCATCTTGCCGCCGCAAAACTCACCTTAAATATAAAATTTCCATTTTCATTGGCACAAACAAAAAGAACGGCGAGTGTTTCAAGATATCTTATCAGAGAAAAGTAAAATTATTGGGGAATTTTAAGGAAATTTGAGTGAATTTAATCTATTATTTATATTTGAAGCATCTCGTTTCCGGATTGAGACCGTGCTATTTTTGAATGTAAACTCGACGTTTCGTCAATTTTTATAAGCGACTTCTTCAGAATACGGAGGAAAAGATAAACACAGCAACTCAAATTGTTAACCAACCTTTAGGTGAAACTTGTTTGCCTGGAGCTTATGAAAGGCAACCAACAGTTGTGTTCATGTAGCCTGACGTGGGAGTGAGTTCTGATTGATGCTGACCGAAGGAGTGGTGTGGTTGGCAAAATAGTTGAGTTCTAAATCGGGTAAAGATGATATTCGCCTTCTCTATTAAAGTTCTGAGAATGTCTAAGTATCTCTATAGACTCCCTAATCTCTGGTGATAGTGAGGAGCTTTTGTACAAAACTTTGGATTCTTCAAATAGGATATGAAGTCCAGTTTAATGCTAGTGTTTGATGATGGTAGAGTGGGAGCTGAGAACTGAGCAATCCCACCATTATTCTGCACAAAAGAGGCCAATCATTAATTATTCGGTTATTATATATAAATCCTTAAATATGTCCACCCACATATCATTTCTTCCTTATGTTCATCCGGTAACAAGTCGAATTTCGAAAATACTTCGCAAAGAAGGTATTAAAACTTTTTTAAACTTTTAAATAAAATAGCAATATCTACTTTCTGTAAATAATTCTCTCCTCCCCTCTGTCATCTAACGGTGTCCTCTGTTCCTTCAGTAAAAGCTTCGTTAGAGAAACATGACCCACAGCCGAATTAAGAATTAAAGAGCATCAGACATATGAGGTAGGACCTCAGTCCCCACTCTGCCCTCACAGAACACCCTCCAATTGGATATTGTATTCTATTTCAATAATCCAATGTCCTACCAAAAGCTCCTCACTACCACCTGAGGAACTTTATTGGCATACTGAGACACACTCACAACTACAATAAAGAAGACAAATATCATCTTATCTTAATATGGAACCTAGCTATCCTGATAACTACCACTCCTTCTGAAGAAGCCCATTTAAAACACTAGGCGAAACGTCGAGTTTACACCAAAAAATGAGATTGTCCAAAGTCGGAAACACTATTCTCACAGACTCCAGATGTTGAAGTCTTCATTTTCACTTTATATATTTTCATTACCTTCTGGTTTTCAGAGTAACTTAATTGAGCCAAAACGCAAACCAATCTGTGTAGCCAACTATTTTGACAGTCTTCCGAAAACCCTCTGATGTCTTGAAGGCTTTCATACATTCTTAGTAACCTATCTTTCTGAATCGCTAAAACTTTTCTCAGACGAACCAAGCTGTTTTCTTTTATCATTACAGTTTCTTGTTTTAAAAATCGAACAATCTCTTCTTTCAGATCAACATTTCCTTGAACAGATTCTATTTCTTCAAAATAATTTTCATCTTTAAATTCGGCCAGACTTTTTAAATATTCGAGGATATCTTTACAATCAGAAGAAATATTTTTTATACTAACGTGGAATTTTCTTAAAGCATTGACGCTGTCGTGTAAAAAATATCTGAATGTTTCAGAAAGATTCGGCAAAATTTTTTTCAAAAAAGTGGTTAGAAATTTGCATGTAGTTGAAGTTATTCTTTCATTATTTTTATTATTTTCAATCATGTTTAATAGAGTATAAACAACCTCTCGGAGGAAAAAATATTTCCAATTTTGGGACGGGTGCAAAAATTTCACAATTAGGTTTACAATGAACTCGTATCTATGAAAATATCTAAGTTTGTCTTTTGTTGATACGGTTTTATAAAAATTTGATTTAAGTTGTAAAAAAATGCTTTCAAGCTTCGATAAATGAAATTCTGTTAATAATAATCCCAGTGGTTGATCATCATAAAACAATTTCTAAAAAATACAATAATTTCGTTTACTAAAATTAATTGGGATATATGTTATATTACCTCAATAATTTGTAAACAGCGTTGAACTTCGACGGCGCTTAAATATTTTTTCCTAAAAAATATCACAGATCCGACGTTGCTTTTTATTTGTTTCTCGTCGATTAAAAAATCTAAAATTCCAATTACGATCAGATCCAAATTTTCTTTTAAAATCGTCTTTAATTCCTGGTAACCAACTGCTTCATAGTAGCGAGACAGAACATGATTTTTTGTTAAAATGTCTAAACTGGTGTCGTCCTCCTGATTACATATGATTCTCGCAAATATTTTTGCTGCTGTTTTCTAAAAAAATAATGAAACATTTTAAGTCCAAAGAAGATAGGAATCCAGTAATTATAATGAAAAAAAAAGAAGAAGTTCATGATGTAGAAATCCCTTTTTTGTATCGGTCTTTAATGCTTATTTGAACTTTATCTCAAGAATTGATTTCATTTTACCTATATATCCAATAATTTAGACGTATTCATTTTAAAAGACAGATGAAGCAAAAATGTAAAATTAACATTATTTCGGTGATATTATAAATGAATCAAACAATAGTAGACAGAGTGGGTCACTCAAAACAGTCCACCCTAATATTTGGCAGTATTCTGTAAATTTTTAGAAAATGCTGAAACACGTCGATTTTTTTTCCAAAGGGGACACATTTTCAGAATACAGACATCTGTCATATGTCAACCCCCTCCTTTCCACGTCTCCAACCCCTTAATTTTAAATAGGGAATATACCATGTGTGGTACATCATTAGAAAGGTATTGCGATGGACTAATCAGCCATATGATAATCCATGACTTTTCTTTCGATATTAACTCTATGTTTGTAAAAAAGTCTTAATTTAATTAAAGTCTAATACCTCTTAAAAGCTAACCGCAACGCCTTCTGTTGAGGATAATTAAAGTTGAAAAAACTCTTCAGGAGGTAAAATAATTTCTATCTTAGAAAATTTATTATAAGCTTCTTCAATATTTAGGGAGTTTTTTGATAACAATACCACCAAACATATTTAAAATATATTCGTAATATTTGATGGGTTTTTATTATGCTTAATTGATAAGTTTATTTTATAGGGCAAAAACACTATATAGTTTTTAATTATTATTACTTCAAAGTTTTCTAACAAGATCTTTTTTATTTAAATAAAGTACTATTTTATTGGTAAATTGTACCGCAATTATATATGTCTATGGAAAACATATGCAATATCCCCACTTCTACAACATTCCGATTTTCAGTAGAGTATACTATATTAAGAATATTTCATGATATAAAAATACCTTAATAATTTCTCTTTCAGACATTTCAAGTTCCTGCGTTAATTTACCTATATCATCTTGACCGTGTATAATTAAAAAATGAGCACACTGCTCAAAATATTTCTCATAAAATTGATATTTAGTGGCACACTTGAACAAATTGTATGGAAAATTATTGAAATCGTATCCATCACTAATCCATTTTTCAACAATAGTGAGAACATAATTTTCTAACACATTAAAATCTGCATTTCCTAGCTTCCATTTATTTATAATTTTAAATGCGTCATCCACTTGCTCTGGAATTAAAATGTGGAATAATTTTGTAAATAGTACAAAGGATTACGATTTATTTAAATATACTTACCAATATTTTTGATGTGCGCTATTTTTATCAAATAATACAAACTTTCTTCCACCCAGTTGTCACAATTAGCAATGCTTATATAAGTAAGTAGCACACTCGCCGTTCTGCACAAAACTTCGTCTTTCTTTTCATTTTTAACATTTTCCGATATTTCTAGCACTAGTTTGCTCTAAAAATACAGACTCTATTAAAATAATTTTATCTTTAAGAATGTATTGTTTAAATTCACAATTATACAAAACCGGTCCCTATTACCATAATAATTTGTGAAACATGGTCCCTTTCACACTGATCAATTAATTTAATATATAGTAATAGATAGTAACTACACAATCGCTTAGGTAGACCATTCTGCAATTATATATATTTACGAATATATGTTGTAAAAAAATGCAAGTCGCTCTCATAACAGAAAAGTCGTACAGCACTCACCAAGCAATCTCTCCATCAACTTTATAAATTAGAAATGGTCCTCTTTATAAAAGTAAGCAAAGGAAGTAAACCCTTCTAAACTCCCGATATCCAAATTAAACCTGTCTAGAGAGATAAAAAACTTAGCAGAAATCTTTGATGGTAAGTTAACATGAAACTCTCATTTGGAGAAAAGAGTAGAAAAACATACACCTCTTATTTATGAGCAATGTTTGCTGCATGAATCTATATGGATAACATAATATAAAAATTTCTTTATCTTAGATTAAAAATAACGCTTTACCAACAAATCTATATACAAACTAACTATTTTACACCAAACTATTTATCATTTTTATTTTTAATTACAAAAAATTTGTATTTTGAACCTGAAGATGTGGCCCATTTAGCCACGAAACCAGTAATTCCATCCTTTTTTTCTTTGAAAAAACAAAAGCTTAGACTGTGAGAAGTAAAGGACTTATTTCTCCCAATTTTCCTTTCATAATATCCATGCTAACTTATGAAGCGGTTGTCTGAATCAAAGAATCTCCAAATGAAGGTCATCCAAAAATTGGAGCAAAATTACTAAATTAGAACAGAACATTTCCTAACAGACTGATTAATAAAAAGTATTCAATTTAGCGGTTATCTCACTCTCTACATCTAGACCTATTATTATTATGGGAGAATTTGAAAGATATGTTTCGTTGTACTTAACCTGCTGGTTTAGGGGATTTGAAAAATAAAATAATTAGATGCACCTACAAGTTGCAAACTTGCCATGAAATTACTAAAGTACTTTGACGATGAAACAGCTAGGAACTACTTGAAAATGCCAAGGAAAAATCTGAGCATTACCACAAACGTATACGTTTAAACATACACTAGTCTACATAGGGGAGACATCTCTCAGCGACGCCATCAACTCATTTTAAAACATGATAGCCGACAGATTAAGGTGATGTCCTTCCTCCAGAAGGTTGTATTATATTATTATTATTATATATTATAATTAGATATATATATATATATATATATATATATATACAATATAAATACCGTTTCATAAATTTCATTAAACATTTCTTCTTGAACAACTTTATTTTCCGAATTAGTATCGTAAAACGTAACCAACACATCCACAGCTTTAAATCTGACTTCTTGAAACTCGCTTTTTAAAAATTTCGGAATCAATTTTACAACTTCGGTATCAGCCCATCGGGAAAAAACAATTTCTGGATCCAACTAAAAATATATACATAATGGGTGTCATATAAAAATAAAGAGATATATATATATATATACACGGTGGTCCAAAATTGTCGAATAATACTTCTAAGGATGATAGTTCACCTAAAAATAAAGGTACCGTTTTATATATACTTTTTTCAAAAGCTCAATAATAAGGGAGATACAGGCCTCTAAAATTGTATTAAAAAAATGTAATTTTTTTAATCTTGAAAATTTCAAATTCTAGACATAGAAGTTTTGCATAAAAATACTTAATTTTATGTTTTTGTTCATTTAATCCCTTCTGGTTAGTAATTAGTAATGAGTGGTTTTTGGTGGTAAGTACCACTGATTACGTCATATTTTTTTATATACGTAAGTATTCAAAAAAATATGGTAATTAAGATTATCTGGGCTTTTTTACAAAAAAAAAACTCTGGAACGTTTCCATAAATAGCGCCGTTTTCGAGTAATTTAAGCTTAAAAGTAGACGTGAAATTTGCAATTAACAAAAAATGTCTATTAAACTTTGAAACAGATAATAGCAAATGTAAGTGGCGGCGCCGTAATAACAAATTTTAATTCAAATAAAATAATGAGTGAAAAATCGAGTAAATTTCTGGTCGTGGAGAAAAACTCGGTTAGAAAAACAAAATTTCATTCTAACCTTGTTATACTATACTATATACCTTGTATACTATCCCGAAAGCTCGGTGTAGGATATAAGACTTTTTCTTTCTCGCTCAAATTAATTTGATGACTACCCCAATATAAGTTTTAAGTTATACGGAAATATTGCGTTCCTTAAAAATACGGGTAGAATGAACCATTAACAACAAAACATTCTTATAACTTATTTTCCGTAAGCCACCGATTTTCTCAAAAATAGAATTCATATTAAACTTTGGAATCAAAATTATATTATTATTAGTAACCTGCCGCTGTGTACCCTGTGTTTATGGTAGACAAGCGTTTCTTGTTGAAAACGCCTGAAATTATGCGCGGCGTTTTCGGGTAACTTAAGAAAAAAATTATTAATTATAAAGAGCTCTAAGTTTTTTATTGTTAATGTTGTATTTTACATGTACCTTTTAGGAACACACTATTTTGGACAGACTCTGTATATACATATATTATAATTACCTCACAAAGCGTTTGAAGACATTGCAAAAACGAGATGGACACTTCTGGACCATACATCTCAATACGTTCATAAAATGGTTTTAAAAAACACACAGAGATTATTTTGTTGTCAAAGTTTTCAGCTGCGGCAATATGAGGATATATACCTAAAAACATGAAAATACTTGTATTTGCTAGCATCTACTAATATCAACATTATAACTGTATTACTGTAGTAACATAAGGATGTTCATTGAAGTCCAATTTCCAGTATGGTTCTTAATATGGTTAATATGGTTGGTAATATGGTTCTTAATACTTAATTGGTACCATAATGAATGTTTAATATTGTACTAACACCCTAATGTTTGATTTTGACACATAATATAGTTTATAATATTTGAAGTTGACAGCGGAAGATATATTTAAATTTTACATAGTAAACTGAAATTATTCAATAATAAAACATACCACATAAGATACCCAATATGTCTTCTGCTTTATCGTGATATCTGGCTCCAGCTAATTCTTGGAAGCAAGACAAAATATTATCCAAAAACGAGTCTGGGATTACTCCAGGTTTTGCTAATTTAATTGTTTTTAAAAAAGTTGTTACCTAAAAAAACTAGTTTTATTATTCTGTAAAAGTGAGGAAATTATTTTTTTTTTACCAAAATATAGTCTTCTTCAACTATGAAATTGTAATTTGATGTAGACAAAATTTCTAAAGTAAAGTTTTGATTTTGGTTTAATCTGCTTCCATAAATGCAAGCATAATTTGATAATACTTTCGTTAAAGATATTTTTATGCTGGAATATTGTGATTTATTTTTTTGGTCAGCCTCTAAAAAGTTATAATTTTATTTATAAAATGTATTTATTTATCTACTTACCTTTTTGTAAACTATTTAAAAACATAAAAAGGCTCCTAATGAACTCCATAGGTATGGATTCCTTGATTTTCACCATTACACAATCTGACACTACCAAAGAAAACAAAATATTTACAATATCCAAGCATTTTATCAATCGATTTCTATCTCTTTCATTATTTAACTGACATAATGAAAAATTTTTAAATTGCTCTTTGTTTAAAATATTTTCTAGGGATTTTATGAAAGGAGATGAATCAATATCTGTTTCAGATAAAATCCTATAATCTATTAGACAACTCAATACGTTTGCTAACAGAATCGTTTTAGATAATAGCAATTCTTCAGTATCACTTTCATTTTCTAGAAATTCTATTAAAATTCTTTCCAATAATACTCTAGAATCAATATCTACATCGTAAGTGCTCGCTTCCACTTCTAATTTTTTGCAATCCCTCTTTGACAATATATTTTCATCTAATAAAGTTTTCAAATAAATCAATTTCAATTTTTTGTATTTACACATTTTTTTAACAACAATTTTCTCTATATTGTCCATTGGGTATTGTTTAAAGGTCAGTTTTACTAATACTTTAGCTGTATCTATGTCGTACAAAAAGGTGTAATCTTTATTATTTCGCAATATGCATCGCATAATAGTATTTTTCTTTTGTAAATCGTTTAAGACCATGAAACGTAAACCTGAATCAAAAGTTGTGATTGTTTGTGATGTGAACGATATTAAACCTGATTGATAAGTCTGTATTAAGTCCTCAAAATCTAATATTTCTCTCAACAGAAGTTGTTGTAATAGTTTTTCTGTGACACATTTGTGTTGATTTAGTCCAAAAGCTCTGAAAATAAATAGAATTATATGTGAAAACTTTCAAATATGTTTAATTTCCTCAAAACAAAAAACGACTTTTATTTAAAAAAATTTAATAAACATACACCCAAAATATTCTCGACAGGTCTCTAGATTTGAGAGGTGGAGGTCGGTCAACAATGCTAAAAAGAACGACTATCGGAAATTATTAGATAAAAAAATCCCAACAAAAACGAAATGTTATTTGTAAATCAGTAAATTCCATTATGAGGAAAAACAAATCCATAAAACTTTCATTTCATTCTTATGCGAACTACCTACTTGCAGTATTTTATGTAATTATTCTCTTTTAAAGTATAATAAATTTTCTATGATGGGACAAATCTATATATATAGCAGAAACTTCATCAAAAAACACTAACGCACAACTAAAATAATTCAATGCGGTTGTCTTTATTTAATTGAGCTCACTGCACATCTAAATAACCCGTCGGTACCTACATTCTCTGTAAAATTTTTGAAAGTAGTAATAGTTTATATCCTTAAATCTGTCAGTCACAAGTATAATACACATAACGATTATTACATGTCCCTATCCTAACTTTTCAAGTTGTATGTTATGGCATTAAAAAATATTTAATACAGAGTGATCAAAAATTTGAAATCTCATCTGATATAGTAGATTTATTCTCACATTTACCAAACATTTGGATGATCAAATTCTAGTTTCCCGATCTTTGGAAAAGTATTTAATTATATTCTTTGCAATATTTATGCTTTTTAAAATTTGTCATTGGTTTTTTTTCAACATTAAAATACAAAATTTTATAGAGAAAGATGATCAAAACAAATATTTAGCAACTTAATTTGAAAAACGAAAAATGCACTTACTGACTTTTTGCAATAAGCCAACGATATATTATATTTATGTTTACCTTTTTATTTGTCTGCTTTGACTTATATGCCATACATGATCTAAAATGATTTCTTATATGTCATTATTCTGATATGAATATTAGATAGATATAAAATATATGGTTTGTGTATCTTTGTATGTTTACACAAAGTACTAAAAAAGTGTGAATTGTTAAAAAAAATGTTTTTTAGCTATTAGATCTAATTGTTACTAAATATTATAAATACTTCTTGAAGTTTTGAAGATATTGTGACGACTTTTAGAGGTGAGCCTACTTCTATTGATAAATATAGAAAAAATTATTACCTAGATGTAGCAGCTCCAATACGTATCCACAATTTTTTAATTTCTTCCTGATGCGAATTTGTATCTAATGATTTTTCCATAAACAACATCGTTGAGAGACAGACGTAAATATGTTCTATTAAATTGTGTTCGTTACTTTTTATTTGAAGAGAACATAAAGTTTGTAACAGAAAAATGTAATCTTTAATTCCAATTAAATCAGGATAAACTTCGATTATAGAATTGAGTAGATGCACCCTGAAATATGTTAGAGGATAAAAGTAATAAAAATTTAATTAATATTTTAAGGCTAAATTTTTTTGTAAAAATAAAATCAAAATTACCACAGCCAACATTTTGTATTCTGTATATTTTCAATATAAACTGTAAGAGAGAATTCCCTCTTTTGTCGTTTCGAAGGAGGGGATATAATATCGGCAGTTAAATTGAACTCCATGTCTGAATACAAAAATATCTGAAATATATTTAAAGTTATAAGGACAGCCTCACAGAAAACTAGGATTAATTTATTTGAATATGCCCAAGCTTATATTTTTGTCATAAAAATCTCTTATTCCTATGAGACTTACCTGTCTACTTAACTCTACAAATAACCTTGATAGATTATTACACATCTTTAAAGTCCCTCCGTCATCCTTAAAAAATGAACTGTTCCTCTGACTACTCTTAAAATATAAATTTATTTCCTTAATTAAGAGACTGTACATAGCTTGAAGTAGCTTTTTCCATGCATTCCAGTTGTGAGCATAAACGGCATTATTTCCCTCAGATACACCATTTGGATGGTGTATTATCATTTGCAACAGAAAAAATTCAACCAATAGTTCCTATAAGAAATTTAAAAAAATGTTTTAGGTTAAAAATTCCTAGGAATCGCTCATTTATTACATGCATTTAAATAAGTATAGCTTGTTTAAATTATCATTTGGTCTTACTTTCAATCTTTCAGGTTTCCCATTTACTTCATACAAATCAAAAAATGTAAGTATCAATTCTTCCCCAAATTTGCAGCATGCTATACGTTTATCTTTGGCCATCTTAAATAAAAAAGTTTCAATTCAACTTATCAATAATTAAGTGATTAATTTTTTTTATATTTTAAATAAATTATATTGAATTAACAAAGACTTACGTGTTCACAGAAATTTAGAGCTATTTCTAAAGCGTCTTCCTTAATTATTCGTGGTGATTGTCGGTTAATTTTTTTACAAAATTTTGTCATATAATCGAATTCTTCTCTCAGAATTGTCGAGGACAATCCACATATAGGACCATATTTTATTAACAACATGAAACAGTTCCACACTACATCGCTGAACATTTCTTCAATTAGGTTTTTTAAAAAGTTATATATCACTAAAAAACAAATAAATTTCATACTACGAATAAAAATCCATAAATTGAGTTTACAAAGTTACAAAATTGCAGCTCATCTTTGGTAGGTCAAGTTTCTAAGAAATACATTTCAACCCCATGTTATTGGAGAAAGTCACTTTAAATATGAATAAAAGACACCTTTGACAAGTTTTATTTTTTCCAGTTTGTAGTGGAAATTAAAAAAAAAATGTTTCTTACACACATTTTTAGATACTAATGTTGAGCTTATAAAAAACACAAATTTAAATATGTAGAAAAGTATTGAATCATCCGATATTTCTTCTAGTTTTATGTTTGTCTCGTAATGACATCGGTAAAATGAAGGAATCGTTGCGTTAGCGAAAATGGTAAAACGTTACTATACTGAATGACATGGAAAATGCAACACATATTAATACTTAAAAAAAATTGTTCTCACTCTGTATACATCGTTCTCACCTCTAAAAAGGGCAACCTATAAAAAACAAGCCCATTTCGACCAGCAGTTTTTTTGCTGTATATTTTTCTTTTCTTGAAACAGGTCTTAAATTTAAAACAATATTTAGTACGTTCTGTCATTTCATCTAGGCAGTTAATGTTTATTCCGAAAGATAAACATCGAGTACAATGCCTGTTGTGCGTAGAAGGCAAAATTTCTCTCAGCTTAGTTTGATAGTAGTCGAATTATCAGTCAGTTTGAAGCAGGCGTGTCATATAGAGAAATAGCTCGTCGTATGGATTCTAGCCCAAGTACAGTGATGAGATATGTTCGACCCTGGCTTACTGAATGTAAGGACAAGAGGTACAGGACCTCGAATAAGAACCACAGCCGCACAAGATAGAAGACTAACACTAATGGCAATTAGGAACCGTTTCACTTCCACAAGGTCGATTGGAGATGAATTGTTTGGTGTACTTGGTAGGTCAATCTCTATGAAAACTGTATATCGTCGAATATGTTCATTTGGACTGTTGTCATATCGTCCTCATTTTGTACTCCCTTTGACTTTAAACTATCGTCAACAACGTCTTCAATAGTGTAGGGAAAGAGCAAATTGGGATGTCGTATGGAACACCGTCGTATTCAGTGATGAATCTCGATTCAATCTGAGCGTACACGACGGCCGAGGAAGGGTAAGAAGAACCACGGGGAAAGACGAGATCTGAAATATACTGTGAAGAGGCACGTGCACCAAACTATGGGCGATATGGTATGGGGCGCTATTGCACATGGTAGTAAGTCCCCTCTAGTCTTCGTTAGAGGCAATATGACAGCGCGCCGTTATATCCAAGAAATTGTACAGCCATATGTTTTACCTTACTTAAGAACTTTACCTAACGCACTTTTTCAGCAAGATAATGCCCGCCCACATGTAGCACATTTTTTATTAGATTACTTTGAACGCGCCGGTGTAAATCTTCTTCCTTGGCCAGCTTGATCTCCTGACCTATCGCCTATTGAACATGTGTGGGATATCATAGGAAGACGGTTGAATAATTTAGCCAATCTTTTGCAGACCCTACGAGGCCTTCAGAACGAAATTCAACTTGCTTAGGAAGAGATACCTCAAGATGAAATTAATCATTTAATTAGATATATGCCTAGACGGATAGATGAGTGCATTAGAGCTAGAGGAGGTCCTACACATTATTAACTTTTTTTGCCTTATTTTTTGTTATCCGGTCATGAAATTTTAATCACATAACATTTAATTATAGACAAATCCTATGTAAAAAAATTTGCCCAATATATCAACTATTACAAGGTGTTGCATTGTCCATGTCATTCAGTATAGTTATTAAAGGATATAGTATCCTTTTTGTCAAATGAAAAATACATTAAAAAAGGTAGCAGTATTTCATTAAAAAAGGTATCAGTATTTCAAGCCTTAGGACAGTGGAAGTTGTGCTGAATCGCAGTAACATGAAATTAGAAAACAGTCAGACAGAATTTGCGAAAAATCGTTAAAATTGGAATATTTACTTTAATTGTGAAAATAAAAGTAAAAAATACACATTTCTCTAAATTAAAGAACTGTTCAGATTCCATTATTTTTCTAACGAAAAATGGTAAAATATTTGAAATACACTGGTGCAAATCGCTGGCTTCTAACTCCATTTGCTTTCAAACTGGATCAAAATCAACTAAGACTCTTTATAAATATTTTCGAATTCAATAGGAGAATCCCACAAAATTTTTGGCATGGCTCCTGATGCTAAACTGACGTAAAAATGGTTAATTTCAATTAGTACTTAAACCTGTGGAAGCTATATAATATCGAGCTCTGAGACACCACCAAAGAGAGTAATATTAAAATGAGTCAGACGTTCCAATACAATGTTGTATATGTTGTAAATGTTAACAAAGACGTACAAAGAGATTGTACAATTCCAATTGAAAGAAGAGATTGATACGTTTGCCAAAAATCATGAAACATAACATTTTAGCGGACTTGAAGATTGAAGAGGATAGAACCATATGAGTTTATGAAATGTTTTATGCTCTTAACCAGAGCATAATGCCTAAATGAATGTCTATATCCAATAATCCTAAATACTCTAAAATGTGGTTGCCTGATTGTCAATTAACAAACTGTAGTATTAAGTTTCAAGAATATTCAGAAAAAAATTGATGATTGGTCTCAAATTAGTTTTAATTATAAAATATACTTTGATATGTTTCTTGTAAAAAAATAGCACTTTCAATACAAAAGCCAAATTTTGATAGGTTTTCAAATGTAATTGCGTAGTTTATTAATTGCTCTAAAGAGATGTTGGCTTCACTAATTGATTTAGTTTACCCAAAAGCTTTTTAGCATTTATTCACATTTAATATCATTGTCAATATAGGGTTTTTTACAACTGTAATTCCTAGCAATCTTAGAAGAAATTTTAAAAAATGAATGCAGTTATTTCTTTTTACTTACACGGCCAATCATCTTTGAGAAGTTTAGATCTGGACTTGGGATCAGACAATATATTTTTTTGTAAAACAAGTAACAACTTTTTTCCACAAATATTTTTCATTGAATTATCTTGCATGCATCCTATTATATATCCAAGTAATTCACTGATATTTAATTCAATACCTAAAATTCATTATCATTAAGTATTATGTCTTATACCATTATTAATGTTTACCTTCTTTAAGAGCTATATTAATGATTTGAATTAACAAGTCTGGTGCTAAGGAATTTGTAGCGAGTATCGCCGTATTGGCAGTCTTTTTCTTAGCATCTTCTTTCAATTTTTCTGCATCCTAAAATTATATAGAAAATATAATAAAAAAATGTTAAATGATAATGAACCTATATTTTAAAATATGTAAAATAAAGGGGCCTTTTACTTTTACTACACAAGAAAGAAGTGAATATATGAGTTTAGTCCAGATTTCCACACCGCCAACAGTTTTACTAAAAGACTTTTTATCTAAATTAGTAGAAAGTTTTGAACAAGATTTTGTTCTTACAGAATATTTATTGCTAGTCAAGTTAGCGATAATATCTTTTACATTCATTTTTATTTTTTAATTAAACAATAATTAATAACGTATATCTGCTTTTTATTAAAATGTTTTTAAAAACAAATGAAAACAGCTATGTCGGCGATATCAAATTAAACCGCCAAATAAAGCCTCTTACTTATTACAGTATTAAGTCACTTTTTCTAAAACTATCTAAATAGTGAGGTTAAAAACTTTTCATTTATATTACAAAATACAATTATAGGATTCAATTAGTTCTTAAATTCTTTCATGAATAATGATAATATCGAGTATTATTATCTTTGAGCCTAACTTTAAAAAATATTTGGTTGAAGATATAACCCCTACAAGAATAATAACACTTACCTTTCTCATACATATTTGAAGAGAATAAATAAGATTTCTCCAGCTTTCATGGCCCCTAATTGTCTCAATTAATCTTTCATCAGCCAAAAGAGTACTAATTTGTTTGCAACCTTTTCGTCTGTCAGTAATTTTGTCACTTTGTACATTATTTACATATTCTGCATCACGTAGATTCATGTTTAATATTAAGTAATTAACGTATTTGATTGTTTACTGCACTAACAGAATCAGTTTAATAATATAATCACTACTTTAAACATAAAGGGTTATTTATTTAATAAAAGTTATTATTAATATTATTATTATTATTATTATTATTATTATTATTATTATTTTATTATTATTATTATTATTATTATTGTTATTATTCACTATAACGTTAATGTTACTGCCTAATGAGTTATTTATAATAATTATTTTGGATTAGAGATAAGTATCGAAACTATTTATATATATATATATATATATGTACTTATTATAAAAATGGTAAATACCCGGGAAAAGTCACAAACTGAAACATAACCTATTCTTCCGTCATAAATGGAGAAAAAAACTGCAACTACTACAATCAAGAGAATTAGACCTACTGTAATTTATACCTACCATAAATCGCTTCTCTGCCTAATTGGCCGGAATATAATTCGAATACGACCTCTAATGAAAAAAAAACCCTTCAAAGGAGTAAAATAAATCATAGTTTTGCTATCATGCTAAAGTTGGTTTCGAATTTTCATTGTGTAAATTTGTCTGTATTTACTTACTTTATATTTATTATTTTGTAATGAAAAGCACAAGAATCATATTTACGGATATTTGTTTTACTACTTTCAAGATTTATTACAGCGCCCTCTAACTAATTATACTTGTCCCAATAAAGTTCTGTTCATGATCGAAAGATGAATCAAAAAGTATGATTTACCTTTGAATACAGAGATCTTTATTTACATCAGAGGTTCTGTCTCTGTTTACATTTACAAATTTGTTTTCGTTGCTTTCTGTTTATTACAGATACCTATAAATCTTATAATCTAATAAATGCAATTATTTTTAAATAATTGTAATAATTTCTTATTTTTGTCGAGGAAATAATGTATTGCGTTAATTAATATGTATATAAAAGTTTTCATGCGAAAAATAAATTTGTTCATTGAACTTTAGGGGTTTAAGGAAGGGGTTCAGAAAAGTTGGGTAGGGATAATAATTATGTCCGCCATGTTAAGTGCAAGTGTTTTGCTGCTGTCAAACTAAAACATTTTTGTGGAAATTAGTGCATAAAAATGGAAGAAACTAAAGTTATATATCATATAGACGACGAAGAAACCCCATATTTAGTGAAAATACCAATATCGCCGGATAAAGTAACTCTAGTAGATTTTAAAAATGTTCTCAACAGGCCTAACTACAAATTTTTCTTTAAATCGATGGACGATGATTTCGGGTAAAATAATAGTTTCTGATTAAAACTGTTTCCATTTTACAAACTTGGAAATTGTTGTTAAGCTTATTTAAATTAAAGGGTTTTACGATTTTACTCTTGCAAAATATAAATAGAAAGTAGCTACTTATCTATGTATAGTAGCCATTATACTCTAGAAGTAAACATTTCATTCATTCTAAAACAACAAATCATTATATTCGTATACCAGTTTATATGTATATATGATAATTAGCATATGTTTCATTTAAAAATGTTTTGACATTTGTATTTTACATTTAATATTTAATTTTTTATTAAATTAAAAATGCATATTGTATATAATAATGTTTATTATACATTTTACTTACAGGGTGGTTAAAGAAGAAATAATAGATGATTCTGCTCATTTGCCATGTTTCAATGGGAGAGTAGTTAGTTGGGTAAGTGTTTTGTTCATATTTATGCATCATGGATATTTAAATTATTATTATATTGACTTATTCATTAAAAGTAGCTCCTAACATTTTTTCTGATTTTAAAAGTATGCATAAAAGAACATTTTTGAACGTTATGCAAAAACATTTATTAAATATGAAGTTTAAGCAGTGTCATGTCAACTTTGTGAGCTGTCTAATGAAATTTGGGGTAAAAGACTAGTATTGAAGGATTTTCAGATTGAAGGCGGTCCCCTCAATATTGCAAATAAATGTATTGAGTGTTTTAACAATATAGTACCAGAAATGTTAAACAATTAGAAGATATAAAATTTAATATAATTCAATTAAGGATAAACAACAGTTCAATGTTTTTGTGAACTACGGAAACATCAGAAAAATCAAGTTGGCAAGATCTATAAAAAAATAAGTAGCAGAGAAGACGAAATACCAGTAAATATAGTCAAAATTTCTATCCTATAAAAAAAGAAATTTGTTCTTACATTATAAATAATTCTTTTAGGGAGGGTACATGGTCAAAATAGTTAAAACAAGCTTTTAATTATCCATTCAAAAATGGTGATCCTAAACTTCTTGAAAATTAAGGTCCAATCAGTTTGTTACCAAGCTTCTCTAAATTTTTTAAGCTGGCCATGTGTTCAAGAGTAGTATATTTTCTCTATAAATCCAACTTTTTATACAGAAACGCAATATGGTTTCCTAAAAATTAGATCAATACAAACTGCAATTTTCCAATTTACAAAAAATATAATTAATATAATTGAAAACAATAATATAGCGTTATACATCACACTGAACACTTAATACTGTTAAGTTCTTGATAAAAAACACGAATGTTATCCTAATCTTAAATAAAAATGCCTTCTAACGTTATTCAATATTTGAGGTGTGGCCAAACTTTTCAAGCGTTATTCTTCTTAAGTCAGGTAAATCAAGTGGCTTAGTTTTATATGCAATACTTTCCACACAGCTCCATAAGAAGAAACCTAATAGGTACTGCTGGACGTTCATTGCTGGAACTTGTGGGTTTGCTGGATCAGGATATAAGGTTGTCACGACAGTATTGTGGAGCAGTGCTAAATAATTATCTCCATTCATATTGTCATCAATGAAAGAGATCAAACATTTGTTCACAAAATACGTTCTTATATCAAAATGGTACCCTCTGAACTCCTGAGTTGTATCATTTTATTTAGGGATATATCATTTTTACAAGTAAATAACTTACAAAGAGTACACTGTGTTCAGAAGTTTAACTGATGTTGTAGATATTTCAAATAACTCTAAACTATTACCATGTTCATAGCCCTTTTTTAAATTCTAGTAATGGATTCATTTTCACCATAATTTGTAGTATAAAATGGAATGTTGAATATTTCACTATTGTGAAGGCATGTATTTTATTTTCTTCTAAAATTCGAAGTATGAGGAGTTTCTTCAAACTACATCCAATTTGGTATCATTAGTTATTGCATAGGAATGTGATTTTTTTTTCAACGTCCAAGCTCCCGAATCTACTTTTCTATTTTACTAATTGTCCCTTAGGATATAGGCGCTAAATCCGGAAATTTTTCAAGAAATAGGCGGGTAACTTTGATTTGTGTTTTTCAATGTTATCTCCTTAACCAATCATCTCCAGAGCTGTTATTTTGTGTATTTTTGTTGTTTCTGAATTGCAGTTAACTAGATTCAAACAACAAGTATATTGCCATGGTAACTTTTGGCCTTTTTTTTTAATTAAGCACAATGAATTGGTTTTTGGTTACTTTCTCATGAACAAGAACTAAACGATATTACTTTTTAGTGTGTTCTAGCGAATTTCGTTAATAAATTTCAAAACAATAACATTTTTGAATAGAGATCAATCAAATGATGAGTCACAAGCCCGTACTTCCCATTAAAAAAATTGGGGATTATAACTGTCACTGCAAGGGGGCTCAATGTAGATATGACATTTTTTCCTTGCAGGCGTCATTTCGTTATCTAAAATTGACCTGTTTAGACATTTTTTTATAAATATACACAATAATAAGAGAAAGAACATTGACTTTATTGAAATTAAATTTCCAGAGGTCATCCAACAAAATCTTTCAGACTATTATAACAGAAAGTTACATTATACAATGCTTTGTTAAATTTTTCACAACAGAGAATTTAAAAAAAAGTAGTCACTAAAGTGTTTTTAATCCAGCGATACTTTTGTAGAATATTTTTTTCGGCTATTTCTTCTTTCTGGGGTGGTCTTGTGGGATCTGAATAATATGTAGAGGTACAATATTTTGGTTGAGTTCTTTAAAGACAAATGGAGATTAGGAATGTTATGGATAGGGTAATTAGGATGACGCATGTTTGTTATTTTCCACAGAGCATATGTTTTAACAATTTTTAAGTTGAGTCCAGATGTTCGACATGTGTTGAAGATTATGGATCCATATTTAATCATAGGTCTCCATTACATTCTGTATATATGAGATGATGTTTTTTAATGAACTCTTTGTTTTTGTAAGTCAAGCTTCTAAAGTTTTGATCCCGAATTATCATCTTTTACTTTACTTGTGCTATGTGAGTGTTAAAATTAAGTTTATTGTCCATAGTAATTCCAAGGTATTTCATTGTTGAAGTCAGATTTATTGTTTATGCCATGTATGTATCTTTAATTTTATGATTGGAAATTATAAATTGAGTTTTAGCGGGATTTGGTGATAGCCCCCATCTGTTAAATCAAACAGCTGTTTCATCAATTCGTCATTGTAGTGAATGGACAGATTGCTTTAGATTTTTATTATAACACGCTGCTGCACTGAGTCGAAAAGCTTTTTGATGTCCAGAAAAACTCTCACCGGTTTTCTTTCCATCAACGTGCAAGCTTTAAATAAGGAATTTATTACATTTGGCTGTTCAGGGTTAGTCATGAGGAACTTTACATACTTCTACAATTTCTACAGTATATACAGGGTGATTCATAACTATTGGGACATAGGCTAAGGATCGAAATATGGCGATAGGACCAAATATACCTTGATAAAATATTGCCGTGAAATAAGATATGGGGCGTTAAAGTTGACATTTTTTTCTCGTTTTTTCTGATAATGGCACAGTATATTTATTAATTGTTATCGAAATTGGCACAGAGGCATAGCTTTGGACAAGGAATATTATTTTATGAATTATTTCACATTTTGTTACAGGGGGCGCCACGTGATTGATTCCTGATGATGAAATTAAGTGGTAGTTTTTTTTGACAAAATTTTTTAGTAATTTTGATTAAAAAATATGATGTAAACAACATTTCTACCTAATATTGGTACTTTTGTTTAAACACGATAGTTTCACACGTTTTCGAGAAAAATGAAATTCAACACTTCGAGTCACAGACGGGGATTTCAAATAACAGATAATAAAAAAACTTGTAACGTAAAACTTCTATTTCAACGGTAAAGCCGATTTAAAAATAACGTAAAAAGAGCAAATTTAAATGAAATGTTCTACGTGGCCTCCTCCGACTTGTATGCCTTTTCTAATTCTTGTAATAAAGGACTTTCGTATGTCAAAGAAAACATTATAAACATTATAAAATTAGCCGCATTTTGTATTTTCGTCCAGAGTTCGTCTCGTGAATTAATTTCAGGGGCATAAACAAAGGACTTAATATGTCCCCAAACATAAAAATTAAGAGGGCTATAATCAGGACTCCTTGGTGGCCATTCAAAATCACTTCCTCTGCCAATCCATCGTTGAGAAAATATACCACTTAGATGATTTCTAACAACTAATGGGAAATGAGGTGGAGCTCCATCCTGCATAAACCACAATTTCTTTCTTACATCTAGTGACATATCATCCTAAATATCACTAAAAGTATTTTGCAAAAAGAATAAATAAGAATCTCCATTTCAATTTGGAGGAAGAACATATGGTTCTAGTAGTTGGTCGCCTATAATGCCACACCAAATATTCAATTTAAACTCATACTGAAAGTGTCTTTCTTTAACAGCATGCGGGTTTTCTTCTTCCCAGAAATGACTGTTTCGTCAATTAAAAATCCCTCGTCTGGAAAAGGTCGCTTCATCGGTGAACATAATATTCTTAATAAAATTTCGGTCATCATTATGCTTGTTGATAATACGTTGGCAGAACTGTAACCGTCGTGGGAGATCTCTTGGAAGCAAATTCTGAACAGGAGTGAACTGATAAGGGTGGAACCCAGATTTTTACTATGAAATGACTCGGTTTCAGCCAAACGACGAAATAGATTTGCAAAAGTTTTGTGATTTGGTTGCCTTCTGTCTGGATATAATAATTCATACCTTCTGGCTGCAATGCGACCGCAAAAATTTTCTTGTGCGTATACACAAACCATATCTCGCATTTCTTCATTCGTAAAATGATTACGACGAAGCATTTCAACCGAAAAAGCTTTAACAAATGTAACAATAGACTATAATCTCACAGCAAAAATAATTCACTGACAAGAAATGACCGTTACCAGAAACATTTATCTGACAGTCCAAAGTACACTGTTCATAAAATAAATAAAATTATAAACCCTCTTCTGTGAATCTGAACTGTTCAATTGCGTTTTTCTCAAAAACGGGTGAAATTATCGTTAATGACGTTAAACTGTCGGGCCCGAGTCCATGGGTGTTGGGCTCGTTAAAGATCTCTACCTTGGGTTGGAAATAAAATTCATTTGACTGTAATAACTCGACGGAATATTTGATGTGTCTAATTTTTTGGTAAAACTATTGGCTAGCATTTGATTGGGGTTCTCAAAAATTAGAAATTCAAGGACCCGCTTTAGAAAAATTAATTGGGACGTATCCTATCAAAAAGTCCACCCTATATGAGAATTTTTTAAATTAAATCATAAATTATTTTCAAGGTGCATAAAAACAATGAAAACTGTGTATGTGACATATCACACAATACTGTATGAATTTAAAACAAACATTCTTATTTGCAGATATTTTGGATAAAATAAGTACAAGATAAGTGTTTATTGTTATAAATACACCGTTACTGTAATATCCTGGACAATATTAGATATTTTTCCAATTTTTATTTTTTTTTCAGAGGTCGCTCAGTATATTTTTTTAAACTAAGTGAATAATCAAACTACTCTAGATAATTAATAATAAATCCATGTATCTTAGAAATGTGTTTATTACATAAACAATTATTTATAAACGAATAATAAGGAACAACTATTTTAAAATAAAGAAAGAACAACACATTGGGCTATATATTCTATATCGAAAACCATCACACAAAGACCCTTATCTCAACGCACAGTCCTACCATAACCCATCTAAATTACATTTAGTCGTCAAAACTTTAATATCTAGATCGCAACGCTTGACAAATATAATAAAGAAAATTCAAACAGCGCTACACCTGAATGGCTTCCCTAGAAACGACGTAAGAAGAGCGTTAAGACCATGTCGACAGAGGGAAGCGACTACAGAAGAAAAACCAGTAGCTAAAGTCTACCTACCATATATCAGTGGAACAACAGAGAAAGTCAGCAAGGTGCTCAAAAAACAAAATAACTCAATACTTCCAAAAAAGAAGATGAAGGTAGAACTGGAAGCGCAAGGAGTCCCATGCAGACTGCAAAACAACTACGTGGGTCAAACGTACAGAAGAATTAACATAGGACTTGAAGAAAATGAAAAATGAAATCAACATCAACTTTATAAAAACACGTGAGAAAAACCTTAATTGAGATTGATTTCAATAATGCCAACGTCATAGCCCAGCATCGAATGCAAGACCAAACGTATTGTCAGAGAAGCCCTGTAACGCGAATCAGAGCAGCAGCAGAAGTACAGAAGACCTGAAGTTGGTACGTGAGACCGGGCCGAAACGTCGTCATTTAAAGGCGGGCACAGACACGCGGCATTTGGCAAGTTCCGAGCACGGTGAATATTCATTTGCTTTGATATAGTACAAAAGATTGACAAGAGATGGAAACATGGCGAGCACTGTGCAAGTAGTAAATTTGGTCATCGCAAAGTAGCAAGCAACCCCTCCACACTAATATGCAAGTACTGAGCAGTTGCTGGGTTCTTGTCGAATGCCGCATGTCTGTGTCCGGCTTTAACTGATTCAACCGAGAACCAACGTGTGATAACGCGGAGCAAATCCCATAAACCTAACTCTATATACGTCGCCCGCGGAAACTTGAAGTAGGACATTATATATATAACGATATAAGAAAAATAGGTGGATATTCGATATTGATTTAATACATTGGGCGATATGTTTACTACCATCGTCTTATGGAACTAAAGATGCAGAAATTTTATAAAAGAAATATTTTTTTCATTGGTCCACATTTTGAAGTAATTTCTGTAGACATCGAGTATAAAAAAATTATGCACGCAGAATACAGAGGGTTCCACAGAGCACATGCTTATTCTTTATAAGAAATCATGGTTACTTTCTATGTATCACTTTTTGATTTAAGCCCGGATAAGTAAAATACAGGGTGTTAAAAAACTACATTTTCTCTAGGAACTGCAGATGCTTTTGGAAATGGCTTTAATAAGTAAACTAAACTTATTATTGAATCCCCTCTCTGAATTGAGACATATTGAGTGACAATTTTGTTGTATATGCAACTCAAAAATGATCAGCAGGCCATCAAATTTAAAAAAGAAATTAAAAATTTTTAAGTTAGCCACATTTATGTTATTTTTTACAGTTGGTATCAGCTGACGGTTCAAATCAATCGGATGGTGGTTCCCAATGTACTGACAGCGTTACACACCAGTCTGAATCTAGGTTACCTCCACCAGCACCAGATTCAGTTTGTACAGATACAGAAAGTATTATAAGTTCAAGACAGGGTAGAAGGCATCACAAATACTCATCTCGCATTAATGGACATCTTCCAAGGTAAGATACCCAGTAATGAGGTTGTTCTGGTTTGTTTTTATACTAATTTGTATTTTGTAGAGTTTATGAGACTGCATCTATAGTAAGCTCAGATCTAGAGACCACTAGCTTTCAATCTGAGACTACAGGAAGGCACACAGCCTTATCAGAATGTTCCAGTATCAGCCGCCTTCACGTTGCTGGGAGAAAAAGGCCACAAAGGCGACGAAAACAACGATTACAGGTAATGCTTTTTTATAAATTTATTATGAATCAAAATGCTGTACATAATCTATTGTTATAAAAAAATATAATACAAATAAACTTAAAAATATATAAGAGATTACAAAAGAAACAGAATAATATAATTTATAAAACAGATAATTAAAAAATAAAACCACCCAATTAATAAAATAAACATCAAACAAACAGACTTCATTATATTAAACTTTGGAACATTTTATACAACTCCTACCTACTGGGTCCGCCTATATCTGGTTAGATGCGCTTTAAATCTATGTAGAGTTTTAATAGTTTTAACGTCTTGTGGCAGCTTATTAAACCCATTTAGGCCTTCATAAAAAAATATTTTCATTGAGCTGGACAAATTGCACCTCAGCAGATGGAAATTATTCCTTTGCCTGGTGCTATAATGATATCATTATGTACATCACATAGGAATATTATGAACTGGAAGAAATAACTTGGAAGCAAGTTGTTAATAATTTTAAAAATAAATGTCATTGCTGCTCTGTACAACCTGTCGTTTACTGAGAACCACTGCAATGCATCAAGCATGAATCAAATGTTGGTATATCAGTTGCATTTCAACATCACGGTTTTGCTACTTTTGTGTGGCCATCATTTTGTTTCTATCAAATCCATATACAAAGGCACTGCAATAATTAAAATGCGGTTATATATTTGTATTGTAAATGGTGACTTTTGCAGTAATGGAGAGGTGAGTTGAAATTCGAGTCAAAAAATATAGTTTCTTACTAATTTTTCTAATTATGTGCCCCAAATGATAGATTGTTATTCAGCATGAAACCTAGGTATTTGAATTCAGCCAGAATCTCAATTTTCTCATTATTAATATTTAAATGGCATTTACTAATGTCGATTTGTCTATACTTGTATGTGGTCATTACTATCATAGATTTAGTTTTTGTAACATTTAATTTTAGTATATTAGTACTGAAATAGTTATGCATTTGTTGTAAAAAAGACTATTTAAGACTACATCCAAGTTTTTATGTGCTATAGAAGACTATTTATTATCAAAAAATAAATTAATAAAATAAAGTTATAACCATAGTTTATTTATATCACTAATATAGGTTAAGAACAATATTGGTCCTAGCACGCTTCCCTAATGGACACCCAATTTTGTGTTTATTAGTTTTCAAAGGGCATCTACTTTTGTAACTGGCTGCCTTTCCTTCAAGTAATTTTTGAATCAAACCAATACAGTTTCTTTTATATCAATGGCTTCTAATTTTTTTATCAGTATTTTATGATTATTAGTTTCAAATGCTCTTCTCATATCCAGGAACACGGTGGCAATATACTTGCCACTATCTATGGATTGTGTCCATTTACTAATGGTAAGTTGCAATGCCGATTCACAAGAGTGATTCTGCCCGAACCCATACTGGCTAGTGATAAGAATTTTATTATTTGTAGGTATTTTACAAGTTGATCTTATACTTACTGTATAATACTTTTTCCATTCCGGGCAATGTCTTGATATGGTGAAATTCGTTAGTTTTATTTGTTTTTTTACTTGGACACTGGTATATTTATGCTGGTTTTGAGTTGATAAGGAAATTGATCATATTCTAGGGATATGTTTATGAAGTGCAGCAATTTGTAGCCTATGACACACCAAAAGTATTTTTTTTAAATTAATATCCACAATTTCATTACCTGATTTGGATTCTAAGCTATTAATGATTTTAGACCGGTCATTCATGTTAAACTGCTGAAATTCAGATGTTGGCTAATCAACCATATTTTCACTTTGCAAATCTGCTGTAACATTATAGATTTTACAATATTTTCAAGATAAATATTAAGATTTCCTTCAAATTCTAATGCAACATTATTTTTTATGGACCAACAGTTTTGTTTACTCTCAATTAATGTTATTATAGTTTCCATATTAGTTTGGGATTTTTTGAGCTTAAGTCTATTTTATTATAATAAAATTCTCGTTTGTATTTTCAAGTTAACCATGTCATTTTTTTAATCTTTTATAATTTAACCAATTATATTCACATCTATTATTTTTGAAAGTGCTATAAGCTGCATTTACTCAAATTGTTGACCTCAAGATCATACCATGGCAGAGGATTTTTGTATGGCAGTTGTAATTTTGCATTATGGCAATGAGGTTTACGATTACTTCGGTTTTATTTACAAAATCAGTGTAAAATTTATTAAATATCAACACAGTCAAGTAGGCTACTGGTACATATTAATTTTTGTATGTTTGTTACCCCCTGTATACAAAATAATGTTTTGAATATATGTAAGTGCATGAGAAAATCGCGGACACCCAGATAATATGAATTGTTAGATTTGCTGGTTTTCATTTATAAATTGCACTTTAGATGACCCTGAATAACATTCAAGATATTGGATGGTATAGAAAAATGTAATTTCTATTCACCTGCATAGTCGGATAGAATTTGTATATTGAAACTGCATAAAAGGTACTATATTTTGTGTTCAATAAGTATTTTGAAGTTGTGTTTTTCAGGATTTCATTTAAACCGACCACGCGCTATTTGTGAAATTAAAGGTTTCCTTCGATTTATTTTCTGAGTTAATTTTTGCGTCCACCATCTTTTAAAGTTATTCAGACAATTTTTTATATGAATGAAAATAAATGATATTTTGTTGTCTTAAATTGTATTTTTTCTGTTTCTTTTGTAAAATAAAGGGATCAAAGTAGGAGCTATAGAACATTAAAAAAATATATTTTTTATTTTATAAATAATATGTAATTAACAGTTAAAACGTAGTAAGCGCAACAAGGCAAAGACATTAAAGGGTATTAACATTAGTGAACTCTACCTCTGCGAGAAGGAAAAAAAGGTCTCATATTATATGCTTATAAATAAAGAGTTGCTAAAGAAATTTCCTTGATCTGAGCTAGTTAAATACAGAATATAAATTTTGCCTAATATTTATTTATTAAAATAATCAAGAAAATAGTCTGCAACAATATATATACATTACTTTTTTCTGTTCTAGGTGTTTTAATCTTCGTTTTTTACGTTTCTTGTTTTATGTATTTTTATAACTTTCGAAACTAGGATATGTTTTAAATATTTTATAAGATTTAGATTAGGTAGTCGGCATATTAACTGCAACTATGACTTAGATGTGTTTTATTAGAAACATTATAATTTTAACTTTGAACCATTATTTTTTTTTTTAGGCTATGTCAAGAACAAGTTCATATTCGAGCATAACTGACTCTACCATGTCTTTGAATATTATCACAGTTACGTTGAACATGGACACTGTAAATTTTTTGGGTATATCAATTGTAGGGCAGAGCAATAAGGGTGGAGATGGGGGTATATATGTAGGCTCAATAATGAAAGGGTAAGTTGTGTTTTCATACTTGTGTTTATTCCTGTTAAGAATATTAATTTAAAAATAGAATATATTTAAATTTTGATTTGTAATATATGTATAATAGTTGGTAGCAGGCAGCAAATAAAGTGCAACTCAGATAGTAAAACATTCATTATAGTATACGCCGTATTTAAAGCTACTACCATAATGATTCTTATGATCCTTATAACGTAAAGAACTATTAAGGTAGCATCTTCTTCTTTTCATGCCGTCTTCTCATAGAAGGTTGGCGACCACTTTTCTAAATTCTTCTCTGTCTTTTGCAACATGGAACAGTTCTCCAACGCTGAGATTTGTCCACTCTCTAATGTTTCGGAGCCAGGATTTTTTCTTTCTGCCGATACCCTTCTTCCCCTCAATTCTGCCCTGCATAATATTTTGTAACAGTAGATATTTGTCATTGCGTAATATGTGTCCTATGTAAGATATTTTTCTTATCTTAATGATTGTGAGCAGCTTTCGTTTTCGGCCGATGCGTCTCAACACTTCGTCGTTGGTTATTCTGTCGGTCCAAGGTATCTTCAGAATGCGCCTATAGAGCCACATCTCAAATGCTTCAAGCTTTTTAATCATTTGAATCTTTAGCGTCCAAGTTTCTACTCCGTACATTAACACTGACCACACATAACACTCCACGAATCTCAATCTGATGCCAAGGTTTAGATTTCTGTTTGTAAGCATTGTGGAATATTTCATAAATGCCTTTCGAGCCATTTCAATTCTGATCTTAATTTCCTGGTCAGGGTCCATTTCAGAATTTATGACAGAGCCGAGATATTTGTATTTTTGGACCTGCTCTATTCGGTTTCCATTTACTGTGAGAATAGGGTTAATATTTGGGTTTTTGCTTATGACCATCATTTTAGTTTTCTGCGTGTTTATAGTGAGTCCCACTTCTTCACACTCTCGACTGACTCTTTCCACAAGGGTTTGAAGATCTTCTGCCCTCTCCGCCATTATGGCAGTATCATCGGCGAATCTTAGGTTGTTAATCAATGTCCCTCCAATGTTTACTCCCTCAGGTCTCTCGTAAAGTGCTTTTTGAAATACAGACTGAGAGTAGAGATTGAACAGTTGTGGGGATAAAACGCAGCCTTGATGAACTCCTTTTTGAATTTCGACTTCATCAGTTTCGATGTCCCCAACTCGAACTACTGCCGTTTGATTGTAGTAGATATTTTTTATTAATTGTATATCACTTGGGTCCAATTTGATGCTCTTTAAGTTCTCTATGAGTTTGTCGTGTTGGACTTTATCGAAGGCCTTTTGGAAGTCAATGAAACAGACGTACACATCTTTATTGTATTCTCTACATTTCTGTAGCAGTACTGTGATGGCAAATAAAGCTTCTCTAGTTCCTAAACCTTCTCTAAAGCCAAACTGCGTCTCATCCAGTTGTTCTTCGCATTTTCGATATATTCTCTGTTGGATTATTTTTAAGAGTACTTTCAAGGTATGACTCATCAAACTGATTAGCCGATACTCATCACAGGACTTGGGGTTGTTCTTTTTAGGCAGAGGAATGAAGACTGATTTAAGCCAATCTTTTGGGATTTCCCCTGTTTCGTATATTTTATTGAACATTTTTGTGAGTTGGGTTAAGTTTCTATCGTCTAAGGCCTTCAAGAATTCAATTGGTATATTATCAGGTCCGGTCGCTTTTCTGCTCTTTGATGTTTTTATAGCATACTCCACTTCTGATTTTAGAATACATAGCTGTTCCGTCTGATTGTTTTCCTCTCTAACGTCATCTCGTCTTGCTGCAAATAGATGTTTAATGTATTCCTCCCAAGTTTGTTTTTTACCTTCTTCTGTTAGTTGAATATCTCCTTGTATGTTTCTTGTGATTATCGGTATTCTTTTTTTTGTATTTCCAGTTAATTCCTTTAATTTTTTATGTAAATTTAAAGAATCCTGTTTACTGTTCAGTTGTTCCATTTCCCGGCAATTCTCTTCCATCCATGTCTCCTTGGCTTTTCTTATGCGGTGTTCTATTTGCCTTTTTGATTGCTTATATTTTTGCGGGTCAGTGTTTTTGTAATTACGTTTTTCCTCTATAAGGTTTATGATTTCCTGTGTCATCCAAGGGTTTTTCGTATTATGTTCTCTTCTGCCTACAACTTGGTCCACGGCAGTCAATATTGTAGATTTAATTTGATTCCAGGCCATGTCGATATTTGTCGTTGATGCTTCTAAAAAATCACTTGCTATTGAGTCATTAAACTCCTTCTGATACTGCAGTTCTTTGAGCTTTTCTGTGTTTATTATTTTCGGTTTTATTATCCTTTGCAGCTTTCTTAGTTTCACTTTTATATTGGCTACGAGCAATTCGTGGTCAGTGTCCGCGTCTGCACCTGGGTAGGTTTTAGCACTCCCAATGCTATTCCTAAACCGCCTGTTGATACAAATGAAATCAATTTGATTCTTTATGATCTTCTCTTTGCTACTTCGTGGTGATGTCCAAGTATAGAGTCGTCGAGGGGGTAGCTCATAAAAAGTATTCGTGATAACTAGATCTTTTTCCAGACAAAACTCTATGAGTCGTTCACCTCTCTCATTCCTATCCCCCAGTCCAAAGCCACCAACAGCATTCCCGACCTTGCCTTTGCCAACTTTAGCATTGAAATCTCCCATTATCACGTTAAGTTCGTGTTTCCTTAACTTTTTAGTTAGCTCATTTAGGTCTGAGTAGAACTTCTCTATAGTTTCTTCATCGCTGTCGGCTGTGGGAGCATATACCTGTATCAGGTTGGTATTTATATGCTTTGTACGTAACTGAATCAGCATCATTCTTTCATTGTAGGGCACGAAATTAGCGACATATTGTTTCAGTTCTTTTTTTATCATAATACCCACACCATGTTGATGTTCGCCGTCCTGACATCCAGAATAGTACAGTACCACATTATCCTGAATACACTCTCCTGCATTTGGCCATCTAACTTCGCTGAGACCAAGGACTTCTATGCCCATTCTACGCATCTCCATAGCAACGGTTATTAGCTTTCCAGCTTTATATAGGGTTTTAATGTTCCACGTTGCAATGCGAGTTAAAGTCGTATTATTTTTGTTTTTATTGTTACTTTTGCCAGTCTTTAGGGTAGCTGCGCTCTTATTCGTTCTCCCTTCACAGGGATTTCGTTGGTTGACGACCTGGGAGGCCCCGTGGTCTAATCGTGATATTCCTCCCCTGCCGGATCTTGGCTTCCGTGTTCCATGATCAGTAACATTACAATCTCTCATACTCATACTTGTCACAGTGGTTATACTAGGGATACTTAATGGAGTAGTTTCCCGTTGCTTTCTCCATCGCTGTGCAAACGCCTTTCCGTGGCTACCACTCTGCCGTCTGTTGTCTGATTCACAGCCATTTACTGTTAATCAGCGATGCCTGTGGTCAGTCCTGAGCCAACCAGCTGCCGTTGATCAGTGCTAGTTTTGGTCCGCCCCGGGTATTTCATTTCCCCGGTACCACCCATATCTGGGAGGCATTCCCCTATCCGCCACCTGGGGAGGCGCCCGATGGAGGACTAGCAACCCCCCACGGGTAGCATAGATGTGTTTAATAAATTGTTCGGTATAATTACTACTATTCAGTCAGTCAATTCTTTTAATTCCGGGTTAGAGATAAAGTTGTATAGGATTCGGATTTTGTATTAGTGAAGATTTTGAGGTGTTCAAATCTGAATTTTGCCACTTCAAATTTTTATCTGAAAAGCAACTGGCTCGGACAAGCGGCGCTAAAAAGTTTTTTACATCGTTTTCTACCGCTAATTACAAAAATGTACAAGGTGATCAACTTATACTCCTCGGTTCAATATCTTCATTGTTTTGATTCTAAAAGAACTTCTCTATGAAAGTTATAGAGATTGTCAAGCTCTTCTTCTAAAATGTCTATTATTTTAAATATTAATTCTGCTCACTCTGAGAATATAGCTTTGTATATGGTTATATTTTCAAAAATATTGGTTTTATGTTATAAATTTAATGTAATTGACACCCTCTATAATTTAAAAGCAGCTAGGGTAAATATTTGAAATATTTTTAATATAGTCTTGTATTCTTGCAATTGATTAATTTTTTAGGATGTTTCAATTTTGTATGCAGAGTGGCCCCAAATTCACGAATAGTTTTTTTTTTGAATACACAATATTTTATGGTATTTCAAAATATTTCTAGTTTTATCCAAAATTTTGGTAAATATTGTAGTTTTAGGGTTGGCCATGAATTCTGTATATCCTTTCGCAGTTCACCTATCAGCTATACTTGGTATTTACTCTTAATAAAAATCAGTTTTTATGTTTTTCTCGACAAATACCCAAAACTAACTTGAAATACCAATAATTAATTTCCATTACATACATTTAATATAATTAACATTACTAACTATTCATAACAAACCATAAAAACACGTTAATTACCAACGTTTTGATTTTATTCTTAAAAGTTTTATATAACTAAATATAAAAATTAAAAGTATTTTGAAAGTACTGGTATGATTTCATAAATTATAAGGCGCACCATATAAAAAGAGAAAGAAAATTATGGACGTGAGTTTTGGTTTACGCTGTATTCAAATAGTAGTAATCAAAAAGTTGAGATCATTTTCAACAAAACAATGGAAATTAAACCCTGAGTGCTTGGTTTTAAGTAATCCAGAATGTCGACTTCATTAAGGTTTTCACATAAAAGGGACAATATCTTTGAATGAACTCCCTATAACTTACTAAAACATTATAGTGGTCAAAATGGAACGAATAGGGGGAACCTAAATTAAAAATACTTTAGTATTTCATTTTAAAAACAACTTTGATATGGTCTGACCTTATAAAACACCCCGTATATTTTAAAATAATTCAAAATAGTGTTTATAGCTTTCATATTAAACATATATTACAATTTGTAATGACAACGGAAGCATGGAACTCCTTCAATATCTATACATTACTATTTTGACGAAAGAATACTTATTTTCACTGTCATAAAACAATAATTTAAGGCATAATAGATGGAATTGCAGGATATATTTTTTTAGTTTTGTAAATGGAAACGGGTTATTCCAAGTTCTATTATTCGTTTATTCATCTCCGCTTTGATTTTGAAGTTTTGTTACATAGTTGCCAAGTTATAACCTTTGTTTACTAAGAAAAACAGATAGTGGCTTTAAACAAATACTAATTGAATCGGAGAAACTAGAAGTTTCGTATAAGAGATGGCGCTGCCAGCATTGATACCTTAATTTTAAGAGAAAAATAAAAAGTAATGAAAAACAATTAAGCATTGAATAAAACCCTAAAATATAATATCAGTATTGTCATATTAAAATTAAAAACGAAAGTGTCTTCTGTTATAATTCAAACTATTCATTTAAGTCAGAAAACACTATATAGTATTCGATAATCTAGTCTTTATCTAGAATGGCCCTTTTCATTTACAAGTTAGCAACTATTGTCACACGTAACACAAATTCAAAATCAAAACAGCACTCAATATAGTCTTAAAGTAGAGTTCAAACGATGTATTTAGATGACCACTTGGGTTTAAAAAAATTAGCGTGACATCACCGACAGCGTCATCTGGTGTACTTCAAAGTAGTCCTTTATATCAGAGAGTACTACAAATTATACCATTTAACATAATTTCTATCGTAATCAGATAATTTTACGCAATGGGGAAAGACGTTTTTTTTTAAATCTGTGTAGACCTAATCAGCAGTATCCACGTATATTAGTGTCTTTTCTTATTCCTTAATATCTTGAGATAGTCCTTAAATTATGTCACAGGGGGCAATTACATTTCATGTACATAATTGAGCAATTCAACCCACACTTTTAACACAGTTTCTCGACATTGCTTCTTTAACATGCAAGTAAATCTAAAAAAAAATGTTTTTCCTAACTTCACTCTTAATTTTTCTCAACATCGTACAATTGTTTGACCTGGAAACATGTACAGTTGGAACTGTTGTACAAAAAAATAAATATGAATTGAAGGAACTTTTTGTAATTTACGATTGAAAAACGATAAGATATTCTTAAGGAACTTCTTTTTCTGGCACCGCTTTTCAAAACAGCTGCTTATCCGAGAAAATATTTTGGTGGTAAAGTTTAAAAAGAACATCTTGAAATCCATAAGTATACCAAACTTTCCACCCAAATGACTATATAGATTGGCACACTTCCATACTGGCATCTTCCGACAAGTACGGAAACAACAAATTTGCACAAATATGAAAATATTAGATTTATAACTTTTTTTGCACGGAACATTTTCTCTGCATACATGTTAACATTCAAAAATGATTTATTTTCCAAAATGAAGCCGTCTTTATTAAGTTATTTACTTCATCCTAATGGATCCTTGTCTTAATTATACTTTCATGAATTTTGGAATTAAAAATTGTTCTGAAAATTGCTATTGAAACATTGTGTATTGTGTGTACTTGAAATCTAAATATGTTTTTTGTTTTTATTGTTAAAACTAATAATTCATTATAACTTTTTAGGGGTGCAGTAGCTTTAGATGGCAGGATAGAGCCGGGTGATATGATATTACAAGTAAATGATGTAAATTTTGAAAATATGTCAAACGATGAGGCTGTTAAAGTATTACGAGAAGTTGTACAAAAACCGGGGTAAGTTGTTCTTGAAATATATTTTTTTGTCTTCACATGGCTCTCTTCAATAATCTATTTAGACAGGGGCCACTTTTACAAGTACTGTTTAATAAAAAGACCATTGCTATCTACTCCAACAGCCAAGCAACGCTAAAAGCATTAAGCTCTATGCAGTTCGAATCAAGACTTTTGTGGCACTGCCTTAATGCCGTGCATAACCTGGGTAGTCAAAATAAAGTGACATTAGCTTGGGTTCCAGGGCATAAGGGACATGAGGGCAACGAAGAAGCGGACAGGCTGGCCCGGGAGGGAGCCGCCAGGGCTATGACCGGGCCAGAACCTTTCTCTGGCATTGCTAAATCAACCATAAGGGCATACCTAAAACAATGGGTGCACAACAAATCACAAGAATGGTGGGCAAATTGACCAGGACAAAGACAGGCGAAAGAGTTCATTAAAGGACCTTCATCGAAAACAAGGGATCTGCTAGAGCGCGACAGGAGGACGGTTAGAATAGTGACCTGTCTCCTGACGGGGCACTGTAGACTAAATAAACACATGCACACAATAGGGCTGGCAGAAGAAGCTATATGCAGGTTCTGCCAGGAGGAAGAAGAAACGGCAGTACACATACTGTGTTACTGCGAAGGCCTTGCAAGGCTAAGGTTTCTGACACTAGGCGAAGAAAAGCCCTGGGCAGGCAGCTACACAGAGGAGAATCTCAGTCTAGATTGTGGAGTCTAATCAAAAAGACCCACCTGGACTTAAGAGGATAGCCACAATAGATCTACCTAGGTCGACGTGGAAGAGGCAACATAACCCAGTATCCCAGTACATAGTCTAATCTACAAGTACTGTATATTAGTAAGGTCAGCTATACTCGGAATAATTGCATATTTTTGTTTATTCCTAGAACAAATAGGATTGTAGTTTACAATGTATTTTTCATTGGAAATAACTGTAACCTAATTTGACTAAGAACATTTGTTCTGCATGATATTTCACGAATAACGGAGCGATCTCTTGTCTAAACGATACGCTTTTTTAAGTTTTTTTTAAAGCAACATTGTGCCTGTGAAAAGTAGCTACAGTTTATAAATATTTTATAGTACATAAGGTGTTTTAAAAAAGTTATATTTTTTTAAGGGACCGTATTTCATTATGTCGGGCCCTCGTTTTCTTTGTAGTCACACGATGTGATAGCGTCATTTTCAATATCAATATGTTTTAATTTATTCAGTGATAGTTGGTGGACTTGATCTGTTCCAAATCTAAAGTGTAATTATACAAATAGCTGGATTCTCTGCGTACTGTTTTCAAAATGACCTCCACTTTATACTAAACTAGTGAAATAAGCGTTGAAAATGTTATCGCACACGTTGGCAACGTTGCTCTACGACCAAACCAGGCCAGTAGTTTTGGCGTCCAAGCTCCGTGCTCATAGCCTGTACACACATGTCTCTTATAAACTTTATGAACAAATTATTGTCAATTTGCTATTATTTAATCCAAACTTTACTTTAAATATGTATGCCCCTGAAACCCATATTAAACCAAAGTTGAACAGTTAGTCAAACTGATTATAATTTTGCCACCGTCTCGTCAAAATATATATTGCCATTAATTTAGTTAGGTCAGAACATCTGTCGTGTTGTTAACTGTAATATAGTTTACTGTTATTATATATTTTATATTTTAACTGCTTGCTTAAGTATCACAAATCTGTTGTTCTGACAACAAACTTAATGTACATATATATCAAAAGAGGAGAAAATGTTTTGTTAATTTAAACTATCAATATTTGTGTGTAGATATTCGAAATTCAAATAAAAATTTAAACTATGACATTAAAACAATCTTACATTTTTCTACTATTCTCTCGATTTTCTCAATTTTTCTGTCGATTAGACAACACTTTAATTTGTTGCCTGTACTAAATTTGTTTGACATCGATTTTTCTACATTTGAGCAACTTATTTTATCATCGGTAAAATGGTAAAAATTTTCAACATTTTCAATACTACCTCAAAATATAAGTTGCTCAGATTTTCTTCTAAAAGATTATTTTGTCGCATTAATTGACCCAAATGTACTTATCAACCAGATTTTTAGATGGTTTGGTATGATTTTTTTTGTCTTATTTTTTATTTTTTCAAATGGTTACCTGTGTACTTGCTATACTGCAAGCGTCTAAAAACCATTTTTTTGATACCTCACACGTGTTATTCAACTACATCCAAAAATTAGATGTATTGCTATGATAAAGTTCGGTAAAATGTGTTGACATTTTTGCAAATGTTAAACGTGACGCGGAAAATTTCTGATTTTTTTTTTGTTTAGGTAATCGAATATTGCTTTAAGTCAAAAATTTTAGTTATGGGCCCTTGAAATATTATCAAAGTGAAATATTCTAATAAAAATATTATTGGTACACTTTCCCAAGCGAAAAAACTGAAGCTGCTCCCCTGCTTCATCAGGAAATTTTAGAAATGAAATTATGACTGTATTAAAATATTGCAATTTTAATCAATTAATCTTGTAGAAAATATAGGGATATATGATTTTATCATAAATTATGCTGAACATGATGGACCTAATTATCCAGACTCATTTATTTCTTAAGAACGACAATAGTTATTTGTGTATTAAGAGTGGAGAGTGGTATTTTGTCGCTTTGAGACAGAAAGTTGCCGCACGTCGCGTATCACACAAGATTTTTTTCTACGATCACGTTTTTTGAAGAAACAGAGAATTTCAGTAAATCATGAATAATCGGTTTATATTATATGTCAATTTTCGCCATTTTTACAATGTAACTAAACTTTTATCCTATTAAATGTTAACATTTTATGTCAATTACATAAAAGATTACTTCTTATTAATTAATATACATATAAAATGGTTGATGATATGATGGTTAATTATATACTTACATTGTGAAAGCATGAAAGAAATTGAGTTAATTCACTAAATACCATTCATTTGCCTGTAGATATGTTTAATTTCGTTATTAATAAGGCAAATTCATATCATACGACTGTGTCCCAGTTTGTGATAAAATACGTATTTTCGGCTGATAAAATGAAAGTGAGTACATTTTAAGTTAGGTTACATAGGTTACATTAAAATTTTCATCAAGTTGGTGATATATATATATACTATTGTCTACATACGTTGAACAGCTGTATGTGCAATTAAAATTAAGCGAACGTTTTTAAAACCTGTCGGAAAACGTGAACTTTGCGGTGACTTATCGAAGCGCAAAAGCCTACTTTCCATAGTGATCGTAGAAAAAAGTTTTGAATTCATTAATACCTACATGTGACGGTTTAGGAGGGTTGTTAGAGAAAAATCTTATTGGGAAGCTCCAAATTCAACTGTTGGACAGTGTGGCAATAAAAAGTTTGACTTTTAGAGTCTTTCATCATTGAAGTTGTTTCAAAAGAAATAAGAATAAAAATTGAAAAATCCGGCATCTTGGTTAATCCAGAAATACCGATGTTTGCTTCTTCACCAGTGGGTATAACAAAAAAACATGCCGTTAAAGTAAAATGTCCAACTAAGGTAGAAACTCTAGAAAAATCTATTTCAAATGAAAATATTTTCCAATAGTGGTATGCTCAACTCGTATTACAATTGAAGTTAACAAAAAGTCATATGTGCTTATTTATTGTAACTGATCTAAATTATGAATTAAATAAAAAATATACTATAATTGTGCAAATTTTATGGTATGGGAATAAGAAAAATTAATATTCAAGCTGTACCCTAAGGGTACTAAGGTACGTTATTTACATATTACATATAAGTACTGAGATATTATTTTTTAAACCTATTTTTTTTTATCAACTTTTTTGGAAGATACATAATTTTCTGATTTTTTTTAAATAGGTGCTGTATAATCTTAAAAATAGTTGTTTTTTTGAGTAATTTCATTTCGGCTTCTGAGAATGCAAGGAACAAATCAACAATCAAGCCTACTATTTGGTAACAAGCAGCAAAAACACGATTTCATTAATTTTTTTAGAAATGAAGTACAACATAAAAATTATTTATTTATTGAGTTTGAGATCATGTGCTTAGTGAACGAAGTCTCGGGGCGAGTTCTATAAAGACACTTTACTGACGTGGTACATACAGACTTCTGTCGCCAAAGGTAAAAATATATAATAATTTTCTGTTAATAATTCAGGACAAAACTTTTACTGCTAGAAACTCATCCTACTACACTAAAGACTGTTTACAGTACTTTATTTTACAGTCACATGAAGTGTTTGCTTACTGCCGCAAATCAGTATTGTAATGCATCGTTTTATTGACGGTTGGCGATAGATAACTTCATGATACTATATTTGAATATAAACAACCATATTAT
The DNA here is from genome assembly GCA_951812935.1 of Hermaeophaga mercurialis. Classification (NCBI taxonomy): domain Eukaryota; kingdom Metazoa; phylum Arthropoda; class Insecta; order Coleoptera; family Chrysomelidae; genus Hermaeophaga; species Hermaeophaga mercurialis. The sequence continues at coordinate 35,344,912 of OX638363.1, forward strand.
GTACAAAATGTGAAGCTTTAAAAATGTATACCATTTAGACAACAGACCGTCCCATTACATAAATATTTTAGACGATTTTTTCAATAACAGTCGTGTATACGAAAGATCGATATTAAATTGAATAAACATGCGAGTAGCGAATTCAAGATTGAAGATAATACCTCTATAAATGATTATTTCGCAAATATTTGACAATTCTAGAATTTTAGTTTATTTTTTTATTTATCTTTATATTCATTATATTTGCTGCTTTACATTATCCCTGAATTAAGCTCGTTCCGGCTACGGGTCCAAGTATTATAAAAAAATATCTGATGATGGAATAGTAGATTCTGTAACAAACAAATTCTAACCGAGTAACAGACTATATTTTCCCCACGACCACAAATTTACTCGATTTTTCACTCATTATTTTATTTGAATTAAAATTTGTTATTACGGCACTGCCATGTACATCTTTCATTGACAGTTTTGACATCCATGGCTGTCGATATTGTTTAGAACAATTACGGAATATCATTCCGTCACTTATTATGGAATGAAAATACATGCAAAACACATGAGAAGCAAGTGTTTCGGAATAAATATTCTCTCTCAAGAGTGAGAATGTTTACGTTCTATTATTAAAAATGATTTTGGAATTAGCACATTTCACTACTGGTCGTGGAGATACAATAGTTATTGTTAATTTTTAAGCAAACATTTATAAACCTTTAATCAACTAATATTTTATACTGAAATATTTTTTTAGGCCTATAAAACTAGTAGTTGCCAAATGTTGGGACCCGAATCCCAAGGGATATTTTACAATACCAAGAACTGAACCAGTTAGGCCCATTGATCCAGGTAAGAATGTTTTTTAGCAGAATACTTATATTTATTTACTTAATTATTTACAAAATGTTAATATTTGATTAACGATTAGAAAAAATATCTTTGCTTGGGACGCCATATTTATTTCTTAAAATATATACGGAATGTTTCAGGATGTAGAACACAAAGTCACTCGGTAATTATACCGTAAAATGACTAATAACTAAGTTAACGATTCAGTACATAAAGGCATAAAGTTTGAGCGTGCGCAAATAAAGTATACGTTAATATAGTTTCACGTTATTATGACTCCTGTGCATTGGCAATTTAAGAAAAATAAGGGAATCGAACTAACGCGCTAGCGCGATACACTAGTTTATCCGGTACCTACATGTTGTATAAAACGAATGCAGTCCGAATATTTTCTTCTTTGGATATATCCGAACTTGGTTAACAATGACCGATATTTTAGGCAAATTGTCTCGCAAAAAATCCTTAATTAGCGTATTTTTCTCCAATTACACATGATATACTAAATATATATTGTTATGATTAATATAAATGTATTAACTTTTTCTGATATTTTTTATTTTTTACATTTCAAACTGATACTGCTTGACCATCAAATCAACAACTTTCTATCTCAAAAATTCCTCAACTACTTGATACAAAAATTTACGTAACTATAAATTATTACATTACAATATCCCCAAATTTAATTTTCTAAATAATATGACACACAACATTATTAAAAAATTAAATTTTACATAAATTTATAAAATTATAAACATGTAAATAATAAACAGAAATTATAAATTATAGTAATTCATGAAGTATAAAGAATACAAAAATTTTGTTTAGGAAACAAACAAACCAAAACAAATTAAGAAACTAATAATATAAAACATAAGATTTCTCTCTTTTTTTATACAGTAAAATTTTCTCCCCCAAAATTACCTAAAAATATTATTTTAAATTGTTCGTAATATTTAGTTTCTAACATATTAATACTGTACCATAATAAAGCTTGTCCACTTAAGTTAACACGATCAATTCTCTCAGTTCATTCATAACCTGAATGGATTCAGCTTTATTATTTAGTCTTTGTAAAAATATTTTAAGTTGTAATTTACTAATGTTACCTTCAATTTTTCTACCTCCATATGCATATTAGTATGTTGCTAACGGGTGAGAAGCTAACTCCTAGCTTCAAGCGCTTGTTAGTGGATGTGGCAACGTAACACGTAAATAACAAAAAAATTATATATTTCCCTTTAAAAATGTTTTTCACCCCCTGGCCCCGTTTGTCCATAAAATTTTTTAGATTATATGTGTTAGTAGAAATGTAAAAATATGGGTCCAATCAACGCACAACATACTTTTTGAATAGAGTAAAAATAAAGAAATGATGTATTTCCGTTTAAATATTTTTTCCTTACCTCTTACCATTTGTCAATAAATTTATTTGATATTTTTAATTAAATTTAAAATAAATATAACGCGCTGTTGCCACATGTACATATGGTAGTTTGGAGCTAGGAGCCACCTTCTCACCGATATGTTGCTACCATTATTTTGAATTTGCCTTTTAATAACTTGCATTTCTTCTTGTACCTTATCTTTATTCTCTTTCATAACATTTTTTATCTTCTCTATTTCACTTCTGTTGTTGGCTACATCATTAGTGCTCATTTCCAATTCCTGTAAGATTCTATTACTATTTCGTATCACTGTTTATTTAATTTCTTCTATGTCTTTTACATTTTGTTCTATTGTCTGATTATTTTCTATTATTTTTTTTTCAGTTTGGTATCATTTTCGTCCAACTTCTTTTCTATCCTTTTAAACCTTGACTCTATTGTTGTAAAATTGATTTTAACCTATTTTCGACTTGACTATACTTTTCCACTACTTTTTTATCCTTATTCTTTATTGTTTCTTCCAATTTTGATTTTATTTTCTTTTCCATGTCTCATGTTATTAATTCTTTCCTCAATTTTTTTTATGTTTTCATTGTTTTCTTTTAAAGTTTTCTCCACTTTTTCAGTTTTATTATTATAGTCTTGGAGTTTATTATTCAAATTTTCTTCCATTTTAATATCATATTTTTGGTATTTATTATTGAAATTTTCTTCCATTTTATTATTGTTTCCTAATATGCTTCTCAACATAGCTGCTATATTCTCATTATTATTTTCTTGTTGATATATCTTTCCTGTTTATGTTGTTGTCTATTTTCTTGATATGCCCTGCTACTGCCTTGTGAATTCATCTCATTTTGGTCTTCCATATTCAGCATTGTTACATTCTCTTCTTCATCACTTCCATACATCACCTCTATCTTGTTGTTCTGGTGCGCTTTGATCATCCAATCACCAGCCTCTTGTCTTCTATGAGACTTTCTCAGATTCATATGATCCGACATTATTAATTGTAAGTGTTGTTTCAGGGTTCTATAATATTTTTTATTTTTTTCATTTCAAAATGACAATGAGCAAAATGCATCTGATGTACATTTTTTTGTTAATAATATACTTCCGGTTTAACCGGAAATACCCTCAACTTTTTTAATTTAAATGGGATACCCTGTATATTTTTTGCCAATTTTGAAAGAGCTTGTTATTTCTCGAATTTGCACATGCTGGGTTTAGTGGAAATAATTCAAATGTTCAAAATGCTCTCCGTTCATCTCTTGACAATATGCCAGCCTATTAACAAATTCTTGAGTCACCTTTTCCAAGACTTCACGTTTTAGTTCACATTCATCAATAATCCTTTGTCTCAATTTCTGCAAGCATGTTGGTCGTTTAACGTAAACACGTAATATAGGATAACCCCAAAGAAAAAAATCTAATGGCTTAGATCCGGAGAACGAGCAGGCAACTCTCTGAGTCGATCACCATAACCGATCATCACTAATATTTCAATACGATTTTTTTCACTTAAATGAACCATTCTTAATCGTACAATTTATTTCCGTAAATCACAATTTGACAGTTTGGCAACAGTTACCTACTAAATAGTACTCGTTCATTTCTTACTATTAATACAAACAGTATCAATTTGTTTATCTAAAGGGTATTTTACTCTAATGTATAAAAACTTAAACGTGGTTTATTAAAGTGCTGTATTCCTCGTTTTTACAGATTTTTTATACTAAACTCAGTATGTAGGAATTCGAAATAACAAGATCTTTCAAAATCTGCACAAATATACAGGATGTCCAATTTAAATTAAAAAAGTTGAAGGTATTTCCGGTTAAACCGGAAGTATATTATTAACAAAAAGATGTACATCAGATGCATTTTGCCCCATTGCACTTACCTACAAAATTTCATAAATATCGTCCGTTTCGTTTTAAAGATATTTAACTTGGTTCCATACTTTATTCCAACCAAGTATATATGCTACTTATGCAAGCTAGATATATCTATTTATTGGTCTTAAATACAGTACGTCAGTCATTATACCCGTTAATACATAAATAACAAGAGGTATACTAGGTTCATAAATATATTTTGATTTTACAATCTCCAATAAAGATGAATGCCGCTAATGAAATTAAAATTATATTGAGGTTTAAAATCTTAAAACAGACAGGTTTTTAATAATTTATGTTTGCAGTTCCAGCTAAAAATAACTGATCACTCATACTGGACGAGTTTAAATTTCTGTAATGATTTTAGTATTAAATCCAAAGTGAGCGTGAAAGATAATACATTGTTATAAAAATATAGCAACCATGTTAATTACGTGGAAGCAGTTGACAATAACGGGGTGTTAAATGACCTGTTGATGATGCTGTAGGGTTAAACGCAGAACAAATTATTAAAAACGATTTTTTACAATAACCGAAAAAGTGGGATGAAGAAAAGAAGTGCTATGAAGGTTACAGCTATTTTGACTAAAACAACACTGTCGGTTAACAAAAAACGAGTGCTTATGGAATCCCGACGTCACCAAATATTAGAATAATAAATGAAAATTAAAGAATATAGAAGTTAAAAGATTTATTGTATATTTGGATGAAACTTGGTTGGACACTCATGATTCTCCGCCAAGGGGTTGGGAGGATTCTAGTAGTCAACACATAGCAAAAGCTCTTGCAAATAAACGTAAAAGAATTACTGTACACGCCGGAACTGAAAATGGGTGGATTCAAAATGCACTCTCTTTATTTGCAAAGAGTATTAAGGATTACCACTTTTATTACCACAAAGACACTACAGCTGAAGTTTTTGAGGATTGGTTTAGATGTAAGCTTCTACCGAATATTTTCCCTGATAATAGATAACGCAGGATCTAGTAGACAAATCAAACTCTTTGTTCAATCGGTTTAAAAAGTAAGATACAAGAATACATGTACGATAATAATTATAATACCAAAAAGTTTTAATATTCAAAATAGTATATTATGTTATTAGGAGTAGAAGGTTATCATTATTTATTTAGCCCAATGTAAACTGGGCGACACATTATGAGGTTTCTAGTCTGAGTGACATATACTATTTTTTCTTCATGCGTTGAAATAAAAAATGACTATAAAAAAGATTATTTCAACTGTTACAGAAAGATGTCCTGTCTAGCCAAATAAAAATAAATAACATAATAAATAGTAACTTTCAATTTTTTATAATTCCAGTAAGTATCTCTTAAGTTTATTAGACAGAATATTATATTTGTGAACGTAGTATACATTTAGTTGTGTCATACCAGAGGGCGCGAAACAACAAAACAATAAATAGTTGTTTCAAATGTTCGTGACTCAAATTTCACCGTTTTTCCGTGAAAATCAATTTAGGTATATTATAGTCTTCCAAAACTCGTTTTACATTTTCATAGTTTTACCCGAACTGGCTGTCTGGCTGTTCATCCAAACTAACTCAGATGTATTCGTTTTAATATTTTGAAGCAGTAGTGTATTTCACTATAAGATGTACTTTGAATAGGTGAGATGTTCTGAAATCAGTTTCTGAAGGTACACTCACTTCACCGTAGTTACCTATCATGTATTTATGCACAAAGTTAAAATAACCATATATGATAAACAATTGAAAATAGAGAACGAATATGCTTGGTAACGGAGTTAAAATTACACCTTGCCAGTATCCAATTAAAGCATAAGAAAGAACATAAATTAGCATGAATTATATCAGGCACAACAAGTAATCAAATTGATCACTTGTTAATAATAAAAAGAGACAGAATGATAAAAAACGTGAGATCATGCTGAGAACTAATGCCGACATTGGCCATTATTTAGTAAATTCAAAGATGAACTTGAAAATAGGCGTTAGAGAACAAGAAATGAAACAGAAATACACTAGAGCAAAAAAACGTCGAGTTAAAGTGGAGTAGCCTAAAAGCAAGTATTGTGAAAACTGCAGATAAGGTGATGTCAGTAAAATATATAAAAACAAGAAAGAAATGGTTTAATTAAGAATGTGAAAAGGAGCTAAAGGAAAGAACGAGAAAAGACTAATTTGGCTAAGAACAAGAAAAAAGGAACATTACGAAAAATATAAAGCAATAAGAAAAGAAAACACAAAGTTGATAAAGCAGACACAACCTGGATAGAAAAATAAACAGCACCAGAAAACGATAGTAAAAATTATGCGAAATTTTACCATATAAGAAACCAGATTAAAACTAAAACAGTAAGTCAAGAAACACTTTGAAAACAACGATGATATACATTCGCAAGAAGAGAGGAAAAGTAATGACCCTGAGGAAGCTCCCACCCACAGACCTATTATTCGTACTTATACAGTGCGTTCATAAAGTGTGGAAACCGTCCATTATCTCACGAGTTAAAATATTTTTTACCCCCACTACCTTATCAGATGTGACGTCATCGAGAATATTTTTAAATGGAAACGGTATATTTTTATATCAAAAATTTAAAGCCCATATTTTTCTACGTTCAGCCATACCAAATTCATCAAATAAACTACTTCAAGCTACAGCATATACTGAGTGTAATGGAAATCAGCGCTTGTATTTCTTAATGTTTAATTCACTATTTATTTTACAAGGAAAATTAGTAAACTAGTCATTTCTGAATAAAGATAAACAAATAACTTAATTACAACAAATGCTCGAATGGAGTGGCCTATTGTTGAAAGAAAGAGCTGGTAACTGTTTCTCTATTAAAGATAACCAATTTGATTCAAATAAAAATTACTATAGTACGATTATTATTGCCAAAAATCAAGTAGGCTTAGCAGCCAGAAAATAAGTTCATTGTTACCATTGCATATGTCAATATTAAATTGTTTTGTTGTGTCACATCGATGATTTATAAGTCTGTAACAGTAGTACTACCCTAACAGAAATTATTTGAAATTATGATGGTGCTCTCAGAAAAACAGCGAATAGAAGTTTTAATGATCTTAGGTTGCGAACATCGTAAAAGAAGTATGGCTGGCAACTAACAATGACATTTGTCGTGGTGCTGTTCAAAAAATTAAAAAAAAAAGGCAAATTACATCCTTACAAAATTAAACTTTTACATGAACTTAATGAAGCCGATTTCGATAACGTATGGAGTTTTGCGAAAATATGTAAAAATTGTGTAATCGAAATAATTGATTTGAATATATCTTGTTTTCGGACGAAACCACTTTTTGTTTAAACAGTACCGTGAACAGACAATATTGTCGTTATTGGGCTACAGAAAATCGCAATTGGAAAATTTAAGCTTGTACCCAATATCCCCAAAAAGTAACTATGTGGGCTGGGATTGTTAGGAATACCATTATATGACCATATTTTTTTGACGGGACTGTGACGGGTGAAGGTATTTAGAGATGTTGGAAACCTATGTAGTTCCATTTTTAACTGCAACTTTTCCAGATATTAATAATCCTGGTCAAATAGATTCCATCAGGATGGAGCAAGTCCACATTATGCTGTAGCGGTTAGAAATTTTTTGAATCAAACTTTTCCCAATCGCTGGATTGGACGATGTAGTCACATTGAATGGCCTACTAGGTCGACAGATTTGAATCCCATGGACTTTTTTTATCTGGGGTTATTTGAAAAGTAAAGTATATGTAAACCGACCTACCAATTTGGAAGACCTCAAAGAGAGAATTTGTACTGAAATGCAACAAATTACACCAGTGATGTTGTCAAACATAACCCAAGGAGCTCAATTCGAGCATTTGTTATAATTAAGTTATTTGTTTATCTTTGTAAGAAATGACTAGTTTACTCATTTTCCTTGTAAACTAAATGGTGAATTAATTATTAAGAAATACAAGCGCTGATTTCCATGACACTCAGTATACTGTGGCTCGACGTATTTTATTTGACGAATTTGGTATGATTCAACTCGGAAAATAATGGGTTTTTAATTGTTGATATAAAAATATACTGTTTCCATTTAAAAATATTCTCGATGACGTCACAGCTGATAAGGTAGTGGAGATAAAAATTATTATTTTTTTGTAAAAATAAAATAAAAATCGACCTGTCCGACCTTTACCTCTGAAAATAATTAACTCGTGAGAGATAATTGACTGTTCCCATACTTTATGAACGCACTGTAAAGATAATAATCTTATTGATAAAATTACGGTGCTGCGCGGGAAATTTGGAAGAAGCGTATTCGAAAATATTGAATCGCTATGTTTTAATGTGAATAAATCTACGAGTCATTAAAGTTTCAATTTCATAATAAAACTGAAATTATGTTGGCTCGTAGAGTTAACCACTAATACTGGATTTGGTGATTAGTGTTAATTAAATAAAACCATAAGTGTATTATTATTATTATTATGATTATGATTATGATAATAAAATATTGACTTGATTAATAGTTGATAACAGATTCGGTCACATTTAGTAAATACATTATTGAAGTTTCTTCATTGCTCTCAATTTTAACTGTTTTTTGTTATGCTTCTTATATGTTTCATAAGCAAGAAGTCTAATTTTATTGTATTCTGTAAAAAAGTCTTTCTTCCTTCAAACCTTTGTTTTCACTCTTGAAACTCATTTTTCTGAGATTTTAGCAGCTCTATATAGTTTAGTCAGTAATAATTTGCGGAATAAGTTCACCATTTTTAGTAAATAGTTTTTAAGTGAAAACATTTTACATATTTTTGCGATTGTATTACAAGTAAAGAACCCAATAGCCTCAAAAATAAATGTTTGGGCTGATATTCTAGAAAATAAAACATGCTATAAGTGTTTTATCACAAATATTGTTTGTTACACAGTGTACAAACACCTTTAAATCGAGGTATCACATGATTGAGGTTGCAATTTAAAATTGAAGTTGGGGTAGCTACCCCGCTTTGGAGAAAATTCCCTCCTCCCCTCCATTCTGCCGAAACAGATTTTTTGTGTTTTTTAAAACAAAATTCAATCTTTAGATTTGTAGCCAATCCAAAGTTTTGAAAGTATAATAGGTCTGTGGCTTTTATAAAAAATCTGGAAATGAAAAATTAGATTTTGTCAAAATTACTTAATATAAGCATATAAAATCCTAACAACGTTGATAAATAACAAAATAAAGAAATATGTAGAATAAAAATAGGCGAATATTAATAATGGTTTCGGACGAAATAAATTGGTGATAGATGTTATTCACATCATAAACCAAATAATAGAAAAATGCCACTAATAAAGCAAAATAACTACACATCCTGTTTGTCGACTTTCAAAAAGCATTCAATCGCATAAAACGAACAAAGATACTAAAGGATGTGGAGGATTTAGAAATACCAAAGAAACTCGTAGCACTGACAAAGATAACGATGGACAAATCGAAAATAGCGGTACTCGCAAACGTAGTGTTTACTATAGAATTAAAGAAGTTACAAAGAAAATCAAAAGGAGAGCAGAAAAAAGAGACTTAGAAATAAATCAAGGGAAATCGAAATATATGAAAATGAATAGGTAGGAGTGACATAAACGGACTGAATATAGAAATGGAAAATGTTAAGTTCAAAGCTGTGAAGTGATTGCCATAATATGAATGAAAGAAGTACAGAAATTTCACAGAGAATACAGGCAGGCAATAGCTCATACTATAAGTACGATTATGCAAAATAGGACATTGGAAAGAACTACAAAGATGGCAATTTATAAACAGTAATAAGACCGATGGCTATGTATGCGGCGGAAACTATGAATCTTACATAACTAGATGAAGAACGAATAAGGATGTTTGGGAGAAAAATTAGAGAACATATGGAGCTAATAAAACAGAGGAAAACGCTAAAGGGAGAAAATATAGTAAAATGCATAAAATCGCAAAGGCTACTATGGTTCAGACATGTAAAAAGTATGGAAGAAAATAAGAAGAATGTCATTATGACTATATCGGAATTGTCTAGCAGTCATGTACGTAATTCTCGTTATATGTTATGCCACTTGTGCGCATTTGTTAGTGATATGCTGGACGAAAACACTTTTCACTGCACTCATCTACAGAGAAATCAACAAACAACTATGTGGACCTGTGAGTTGTCACTATGCACTTCTCTTACCCCAGAGATGTCCGTATCGATAATTACCAACTTTTTCGAGGAATGTGTTATGGAGTGTGTTCGGTTTTCATTTGACTGCCCCTAATATTATTATTTTGCCACTCTTATTTCGCAAATGGTACTTTTAAGAAATTTATCAAAATAATAACTAGATTAGTACAAGTGTAGATAGTATGTGCAAAATTATGTTTCTTTTTATAATAAAAGATTCAATAGTAAATTTTCGAATCACTGAACATGTACTTACTTAACATCAAATATAAAAGGTTTATAATTTATGTTATCAAACCTTATGCCTTTTTTGAACCAAAAATATTTTATTTTTAACATCCCCCTAATTTTTTAATACGGTGTGTAATAGCCAAATGGAATAAATTCAGTAGCTCCTTATTTTGATACGTGTCACTAATATATTGAAACACGTCAATCGATTTTTGATTGTAGTGGATATTTATGCCCTATTTGTTGCACTAATGGTTCACGTGACTTCTGTCTTTTTTTAAACGAGACGGAATGCTAAGTGGCATCTCATTCGAAAAGGAATTCAGCATTATATTTGGATTTTGAATCCCATTCGAAATTAAGAGGATTAAAAAATAATTTCGAAAATATAAATTTTAATACAAATAAATTAACAGTTAATCTAAGAGATGCTCGACAAGGGATAAAACATGGGAATATCGAATTTATTCCATTTGGCTGTTACACACTGTATACATTTACAAACTTCATTAGAGCTTTAAGGCATAAAATTAAGTTAATATTTTATCCGCGTAATTTGCACGTTTTATTCTGGAACAGCTCTGTATGTTATATTTAAACGCATATTATAAGTGCTAGATTTTGTATATTTTATAATTTAAAAAATATTTGTTTAATATAAAAGGAGCTTGGGTGGCACACACAGCAGCTGTAAGAGGAGATCCAGTGGCACGGCCTCCAAGCAGTTCAACGGTTTCGAGCTCATCCATAGCGAGCACGATACCAGCCAATGAACGTGAGTGTCTTCTAGGTCCTGGTATGTATATGAACTCAACATTGAGACTTTTTCTATTAGAATAATTTGTATTTGTTTCATAAACCATAAGTACCAATGTATTCTTTGATGATAAAAATTAATATTTTCTTTGTAATCATTACAATTAAATGTACAAAAGTGACTTCAGTTCAATGGTAAGCAGTTTTTATAGGAGATTTATACCTGTGCTCAATACTAAGATGCATATGAAATAATTCAAGGAATATGTAGTCAAAACAATGTTTGAAGATAAAAATGACATAGGTAGTGGTCCAAGGAATGCATAAATACCAACCGGTAAAAACTACAACTGTGTCTGACCCGCTCACTTATATCTTCATTCACTGATCTATGAAAAATTTAAGAAATCTATATTGACCATCCCTTAGATATCTGACTTATAGAAATATATTAAAACCCTCCTTGTTTAATTTTTATAACGAAAGTGTCCGCGCCACCATTATTACTATACAAAAATAATTCATGAAAATATTATTCCTGTACAAAACGTAATAAAAAATAATGAGAAATCAATATTTTAATATAACTATACCAAACCCCATTCATCTTGGTCACCTAATTACTTTTCGCTCTTACTGAAGTACATATCTGACTCTTTAATTTAATAAAATTAAAATAAGTATGCCATTGGCAGGAGAGTTACCGAAAGCGTTGTAATAAGGAAAATAGAGCCCATGTATTTGTTTAAAATTCGTGACTTCAAAAAATATATATAATATGTTTTATAGAACCATAATAAAATATGAAGAATAATATTTACAAGATAAATCAGGACTAAGGGTGAAGGCGTAAAATTATTTATATATGTTATAAAACAACTACTAGAAACGTAAAGTAAAAATTCATACATTTTTACTCATTTAGAAAATACAGCATGAACTCGATTAACTAAGAAGGGATCCAAATTTACTGAATACCAAAATTATAATATAATTAAACTGGTCGTATTAAGATATGAATATAGGAACGATTATACTCGTAATACAAACAATTTAATTGCGTTGCAAATACGTTACAATAGGACAATAATATTACAGGCACACCGCAATAAATTTTTACTTGTCTTCAAAACAATCATAAAGTGATCAGTAATAGTGAGCTAAACGAGTATTACACATACATATGGTGTTAGAATTGTTCTTTTACATTTATAAATAAGTATATAATGAGTATAATAAATTAAACAGTTATTTTTTAAACCTTTTTACATAGGATATACAAACTAATAGCTGAACTGAACTTAAATAGTAACAATCATAATTATAGAACTATATTTACATAGAGAGTACTACATTGGTAAAATTGAAAGTTTAAATTTGAAAGTACACATAGATCAAACATTGTTTTTGTCTAGCTGGTGATCCTTTTCAGGATACCCGAGTATAAGTCGGTCATGAGAACAACGTACTTCCCTGCTTAAATGACAGTAATTCATTCTGTGTCGCTTTTTAACAATTTGTAGTAATGTAATGGCATTTCTAATGTGTATCTCACAGAAGTTTCGCTGATTTTACTAGATTTGATCAGAAAAATTGATAATCCAGCATGTATCAAATTAAATATAAAGCAGGAGGAACTTTATACCTTTGTGCGCAAATGTCTTGAAAACCACTGACTTTATCGCACTGAGATTAAAGTACAATATTTTCTTAAAAAAATAATGGGATTCTAAAAAATGTTATTATGACGATTACAACAGTAACGTAGAATATTGAGGGGAGAAACAACGCCTCTACCTCTACTGTACTCCTCTGATAATAGCGAGAAAATATCTTCTACGATTATTTAAAGTATCCTAACAAACATAAACTTTTTGCCAAGTATGAATAAAAAATACCAGAAAGTATACTAACAATTTTCAAAAATCACTTTTAAATTATGAGATAAAACACCCTGTGTTTCGGTTAAAAGACTTATTATTTTATATTAAATCATATTTTGGGTCAAGGATTTCCCAATTACAATATGAACAATTTATTAGGAAACACCCTATATATATATATATATATATATATATATTATTTAAGGTAGAATCAAAATTTTGTGCTAAAAGAAAATAGTAGCTCTATGAAAAACTTTTGTTGTAAATTACTGACTCGTTCATGTCTGGGTTACTTAACTGGGCCACCGCTATTCCACTTCCACCTCCAATTTGGAGGGTATAAATTTAAATGAAATCTGTAAAGTGGTTTACATTTTTTTAGCAAAATATTTCTTTATCATAGAAGCACTGACTGAAGTCCATTCTTATTAAATATTTTTCTCAATATGTTTTTTTGGAAAACAAACAAGAGCACTTTTTTTCATTAAAATCAATGAAGAATCAAAATTTGTTGTGGAATGAAAAAAATAATCTCTTATGTAAGTTTTGCTGTAAGTTACTGTGCTCTACAGAAAAATTTAACTCATTTGAAATAGAGCCATCTTAACTGTATACTCTGCAAATTTGAATGAATTTATCTGATGGCGGAAATTTAAATTAGCAAATAATCTTTCTCGAAGTTGACCCCTGAAAGACGAATAACACCAAAATGAGGCATCCTAGAAAAGAAGTTTATAGTGTTTTTTTGACTTTGACTTCCTTAAGTAACTCCCAATACTTCTGGGGCATCCTGCATATCGATATGACATTCTTAACGCCAGATTCGTATTTATTGATTTAATAGTTGACTAGCATTCTAGATACATACTATTTATTTTTGATACCCTTAGGTCCCAAGTCTGATATATCAAACACATTCAAAAAATAAGCATTGCTTTTTACTATTTGCTACGGTAACTATTTTCGTAAAATAATAAAAAAGTAATAGTCAGATTAAAAGGAAATGGTTATTTCTTCTCACTAATTTTTTGACTAATATGATAAAGTAACAACTTTCTATACCAATACCAACTTTTTATTATAAATACATACAGGGTCCGGCATACCTCTATCGTTGTACTACAACTTCTACTATGCAAAACTTAATGATTTATTTGAAGGCTATCTGTGAATGAGGGTCAAAAACAAATATTCTAAAATTATTTTCATTTACACAGGATGGTCCAATAGTAAAATAGTCAAATCACTGTTTTTTTTAACGTAATTACCCAAATTTTTTTACATTTGTAGATACTCTATAGTCACTAGTACATACCTACAAAATATTATTTTTAATATTCCACCCCTTTCAGAGAAAAAGAATTTACCAAAAAGTATTACATTTTTATACTCTTATTTAAAAATGCTTTGCACTCTCAGATTTAACGTTGGAATTAAAAAAAAACTACAAATGTAGAAGGCCAATAGACCAAATATTTTTTAGACCAAGTTTTATTTTTTTATTTTGTACAGGGTGGTCAAAAATTTATTTCATTTTTCAAAAATTTTCAGGAAAGTTTTCTCAGATTTTTCAAATGGAACTATTAATATTCATCAAAGTATGGCGAATTTTATACACTTCGGCTTCCGCATTTACTTTCCTATATCTATTGTCGTCGTTAAAAAGTAAAATGTCTTAATTTTCCAAAAAACGAATTAATTTGAATGGTTTTTGTTTTGGGATAATCCAACAGAAATTGTTTATTGGCAAAAAGAATTGTAAAGTCAAAAAAGTGTTTACGAAGTGGTGGGTATAAGTAATACAATTGCATCAAGAGCTGAAAGACACTGTTAAACGAATGCGGTGTTTTGTAACTAGGCACAATCTAAAATACTGCAAAATCCTACTTTTTGATAGAGTGCTGCATGTTTTCTGATGTATCTACATTCCACAAGAATGGATTCGTTAATAAGCATAATTTCTACTATTATTCCACCAAAAAGCATACAATCATCAGAACACATAACCAAGAAAGATGGAGTGTAAATGTTTGGGGAGATATAATTGAGGATCATGTTATTAGACCGCATTTTTTGAAGGCAACTTAAAATGGCTGATGTATTTAGATTTTTTAGCTAATCATCTTTCTGTTCTATTTGAAAACGTTTCCCTTGCTCTAAGACAAACAATGTGATACCAGCATGATGGAATAGGAGCGAAATGGCAGATGAAATAGATGAATAGTTTTCTAATAGATGGATTGGTAGAAATGGTTCAAAAAATTGTCAGCTCAATCACCTGACTTAACAAAACCCGATTTTTTTTAAGTGGGGTTATATTAAGAATCCAGTCTATCTAAATTCACCTACAACATCCGAAGATATGAAAGAAAGGATAGTGCAAAATTTTCATTCCATTACATCTGATATGCTTAGAAAAGTTTCTCGATCATTCGCCGAACGAATAAGTGTGTGCATTAGAGAAAATTGCCGACATTTTGAGCATCTTTTATAAAATGTAAATTTATGTTTTCATATAATTTTCAAATAAATTTTATTATTGTAACTTTTTTGAAATTGGTCGTTTCTCGAATGCCGGTAAAAAAATGTCTTTTGAATTTATTTTTTAACGACGATAGACAGGTATAGGTGTTCGTTCCATGATGCACACATTCGTGATAATTGGAATATAGCCGCCATTGTATTTATGATACTGTAGGTATTTCGATGTTAAACAAGCTACAGAAGAAACATTGCAATATTTAAATCTGAAACTAAAATTATTTGAGCCGCGCACAGTTCAAATTTTTCTAGATTTTGGGAATCTTGTGAGTTTGGTTAAAATAAATAGATATTAAAAATTTATTTTTGCGATGGACTGAGACAAAAATAGTCATAATCATATCTATGGAATAACTTGCTTTGTATAATATAGAAAAGAAACTTAAAAAAATATTATCGTTTTGTCTTTGTGAAATGCTTAATTTTGCTTCTAACTCCACCCTTCACTAGGAGGTACTATATTTGAATTCACATTGAGATGTCAGCGTAAGAGAGACATGCCAATGCTTTCTATAGGGGAGATTTACTTGGAACGTTGCCTACAGCTTTAATAGCACGTTCAGATTCGACTCAAAGTATTATTGCACTTTTGTGTAAATATTTTTTGAATTATATAATTTTTAGTTTTGGTATTTTAAAAGTAGGTATCTACATAACAAAAGGTTAATATAAAGTAATCATTTTTTTAACCTCTTTTTGAATTAAAAGTTCTTTTATTGATCTATCTTCTTTTCTTGTAGATTTTTCAAAAATAATATTAAAATATGTAAGTGGATTTTTTGATGATTTCTCATAATAAAACGTGTTCTTTTTATGCAGTTCGATATTGAGTTAATCTGAGCGCAATGCGAGTACCTTCATTCAAAACTATTTACAATTATGGATATTTTGCAAAAACCAATTGGTTTGAAAATAAGAAGATAATTTCTGTTATGTATGCTTCTGTCAGTTGATTGGTACTTTTTGTATCATATCGATGTGAAAATGACCGAAACTATAGTTAAATTTAAACAGGGTGCAAGCAAAGAGTGTTAAATGTTTTTAAATATTTATCCAATTGTAATGATAGTAAAAGTGTATCAGAAATAGTGCGAGAATTTTTTGCTATGACTGGAATCTGTGACCAAATGTTATTCCGATATCGATATAAAAATAAAAATCTTCCAAAAAAATAAAAAAGATGCAATTGTAATGAACATTGCACTTTATTATTCTAGAAAAATTCAGGAGTAGCTGTAAGAAGCGAACTTCTGGAATCTTGCTAATGCCTTTAAAAGCATTTGTGACAAATGCAAAGTTTAGTGTATTGCTGAAAAATACAGGGATCACAGAAGCGAAGAATACCGCTTCGATTTTCACCTCATAACAATGTGAACTAAACCCAATCGAGATGCTGTGGAATGAAGGGAACGGTATGTGTCCTCTAACAATTCAAGTTTCAAAGGAAACCATGTTAAGAAATTAATTTCTAAAGTGCAGACCAATAGACATTGGGAAAGTTATATCAAACATGTTATAAAAATCGAGAGAACAATTTTTGAAAAATAGACAATAAGCAAGATGACATTGAACCTATCATAATATCATTAAACAACGACTCACAAGATTAATTAGATTATGAAACAGAGGAATTTAACATTTAAGGTCAGTCTTAAAATTATTTGTTTATTATAGTTCTGGTATTCTTGTATCAATTAAATATTAATAATTTAACTAATAAATTGTCTTCACTATAAAAGTATCGTAATTTTCTAACTAAAGTATGTTTCGTAAAATTGTAGACGGCCCTGCTGTTTACACAAAATAAACAGAACTTACAATAGCAATATGACCGACAACACTGTTTTCCTATATTCGTGCACCGACAACTCAACGTGAAATTCACTATAGTTCTACGCAATTCTAAAATAATCCAACAACCTTCCAAATTGCTTAACTAAAAAAACCTTAAGGTATTCATAAGTTTTATCACATCTTGCTGCATCATGGAACTCGTTTTTTTTTTATTTGAAATTTACTCTTTCATTCCACTAGTAAAAATACGAATTACAATTATTTGCAGATATGGAGGAACCGTTGTCAGTGAACTCGTCGTTATCTCAGGTAGTTCAAGCGATGCAGAGGCCGGACAGTGGGTTGGAAATCAGAGATAGAATGTGGTTAAAAATCACCATTCCCAATGCTTTTATTGGTACCGACATGATAGATTGGTTACTGACACACGTCGAGGGATTTCAAGAAAGAAGAGATGCTAGAAAATATGCGTCGCACTTGCTCAAAGCGGGATTCATTCGGCACACTGTAAATAAAATTACCTTTTCTGAACAGGTAAGTTGTAATAGTAATAATATATTTTCTTTTTTTCTTTTAAAGACCATTTACCTAATAAATGTACTACATTATTGAAATAAAAAAAGTACCACTAATAATTATAATATTTAAAAAAATAATCCAAATAGATCATGGTGTGCTTCCTTCTCTTTTATTTCTGCGTCAAGCTTTCATAACGTTTTTTTGTAATCTCTCAGTTGGATGGATTGTGGTGTGCAAACCAATCTAATTGTTATATTATATTATCTTGCATATATACAGTGTGTCCATGGATGGGGTCCCCAAGGGGGAAAAAATCTTTATTATTCATTTTACGACCAAAAGTCATTCTTTATAAAAAGTTCTGCTTGTTGAGAAAATGGAGTTGCCTTATAAAAATTTTAGATTAAATGTACAGTGTGTTAATAAATTAGGAAAATATGAAAATGCTTCAAGAGGGAAGTACCATTATTTATTATTTTTAACAAAAATTTTATGAAACAAAGTTATTTATAAACTAGCATAGAGACTAAATACAAATTTTTAAATAAAAATTCCAATATTTTAAAATTATTCTACATAACTGCCTCCCACCTCGACACATTTTTCCGCTAACTTAATAAATTTACCGTACACTTTACGAATGATTTGCGGCACATTCAGTTCATGGATTGCTTCTTCTATGCGCTATAAACCTTTTGTTTTAATGCACCCCACAAAAAGAAATTAGTAATGAAAGATCAGGCGACCTAGCTGGATAATTAATTGGGCCGAACCTCCCTATCCACCTTGTGCCAAAATGATCATTTAACCATTGTCTGACCAAGGCTGTGCAATGAGCAGGACAGCCGTCTTGTTGCCAAAACATATTACTACGAACTTCTGGATCTAAAGTATTAAGAAATGGTAAGACAAAATTTCCCAAAATGTTCAAATACACGTGTTGGTTTAAATTTTCCTCTATAAAATATGGATCAATGATCCGATCCAAAAAAATTCCACACCATACATTAACTTTTTTGTAACGTTGACTTCGTTTGTTTATCACATAATTAGGATTCTCGTAAGCCCAATTACGACTATTTAGTGAAGATACGTGCCCATTTGTGCAAAATGTAGATTCATCGGTAAAAAAAATAAATCTATGAAATCTTCGGTTTTCAAGGAACTTTTCACCTATCCATAAACAAAACTCTAAACGTCTCTCTTCATCTCCAGGTTCAAGTGTATGCCGAATCTTTGGCTTAAACGGTATAATTTTGTTTTCCTTAATTTCCGTGTAATTGACTTTTGCTTAAATCCAATGTTTGTGCACGCTTCCTTAAAGATAATTTCGGGTTATCTAAAACTGACCCTATTGCTAATAATGTAGCTGCGTCATTTTCGTCGTATTTTTTCTTTGATTTCTTTACATTCATCACCGATCAGTTTCATTAAATTTTTTAAATAATTTTCGCAATGCTTTTTTTGACACGGGCGTATTAGGAAATTTTCCATGAAAAACATCTATAGCGTATTGATAAGACACATTTCCAATACCGTAACATTGTATTAAATAAATACGCTCTTCTTTGGTTAACATTTTCAAAAATACTGACAGATGTAAATAAAATGCTGACATAACATTAACGTATACAAAATCGGCTATCTTGATTTTTTTTGTAAAATGCAAATTATTACATGAAAGTAATAATTATTAATATTCTATTTTAAAATATTGGAATTTTTATTTAAAAATTTGTATTTAGTCTCTATGCTAGTTTATAAACAACTTTGTTTTATAAAATTTTTGTTAAAAATAATAAATAATGGTACTTCCCTCTTGAAGCATTTTCATATTTTCCTAATTTATTAACACCCTGTACATTTAATCTAAAATTTTTATAAGACAACTCCATTTTCTCAACAAGCAGAACTTTTTATAAAGAATGACTTTTGGTCGTAAAATGAATAATAAAGATTTTTCCCCCTTGGGGACCCCATCCATGGACACACTGTATATATATATATATATATATATCTGTTGTTTATAGCATTGATCTGATACTTTAGTTCATCAAAAGGACTATTATGTTGTATATTGTCATTTGGTTTTTACTTCTTTTTTATTGAAAACTGTTGTATTTAAGTCTTTAGTCGTCTTGTTAGCTATTTCCAGATCAAATTTGCCGTCATTTCTGAATGTGTTGCGTAGGTAATCTATCGTTGATATTTCAAAATATATTGGTTCATATGTAGAAGTTTTGTTAAATATTACTCCAATATATACATTTAAGTATTTTTGAAATTTTTTCTTATTGTCTGCAATTTTCGATTTTAAAAAATGACTTTGATTTAATCGTCAAATATAAAATACACCTAAAATAATTTACTTGGGCCATAAAGTAAAGACCTTTAGAAAACTTTAAATCATGGGAATTTTTCGCGAATTATTTGACAGGAATATGGGTATCCCATTTGTGTGTGTATTTTTGGAAAGCATGCAAAACACGCAAGGCTAATCAAATGAACAAACAAATTCACCCTTTGCTTTTCAATGTATGTGTGACGAATTAGTTCCCAAAGTGTTTTTAGCAGAGTTGTACAGAACCAAAGTAAGCCTAGTACGTATTTAAAAACAGAAATTCCATTAAATTGCAAATTTTATACATAATATGAATATAATAATTCATTATTGTGTTAATGATTTAACAACACTAGTAAATTAAATTCGTTTAATAAAAAAATCAATATTTAAGGCTTAAATAAATATATTTTATATATCTCAATCTCCAGTAGGATTGTTGCCTTGTAAGAAAGTTTGGTGTTTAATTTTACTGTTTTTGTGGCCTATATACAAAGTCTTGACAAACAAAACGAAAGAGATAATACATCTACAAACCATCAAAACGAAACATTGGGTTTTGAAGTTCTGACAAAAAAACTTCACTGGACCCACTATTTGCAATATAAATAAAATATATTTATTTATTAAAATATTACATTAATAATAAGTTATAATTAAATTAATATTAAATTGATAATACAATAATGAATTATACTCATATTATTGTATAAAACTTAAAGCTAAAAATATTCGAAGTTCCATAAAGACAAAACAATTGAAGAGGCTACAACAGCGTTTGTGCTTTTACTTTTTATTTACTGGTTCTTAAGGATCTGGAAGTGATCAAGACAACCAGTCTCTTGCACAATGATTTATAAAAGAGATTCCACGATTTAATTAACGGCGCTCTCACTTTTTGGTACACATAAATTATTTTTTAGGTATATACTATTATTTTATATTTAAGTCGGAGTTATTTAAAAAATTGAAAACTCCCGTTAGTGTAACGTGGTAAGTATATAAGAGGGTATCAGTTTGTAAGAGCACCATGTTCTTGTATCCATTCTTTAGTTTTAATGACAATTTATCTAGCTTATATTTCAGAATGTTGTACATAACTATTATAATTAATACCAGACTAGTGCTATATTCCATTTTTAACTATATGTTATTTTGTCTACCACCTTATATTTTTGATTTGGTGTTGATCTCTTTGCATTATCAAAAGTAACTTGTAGGTTGATGAAAGATAAGGTAATTTCTTCTCCTGCTTTCCATCTTTTTCTTTATACAGGTTTGAAAGTATCTAAAAGAACATAGGTGAAATTGTAAGGAGCGGGCAGCGATGTGTCCACACTCAACCGAACTAGAGGTACGACCACGATTGCCGGTAGGTTACTATCAAATTGACTGGAACGATGTTCCCACCTCGATATGTCCCTACTTCAAGATATTAGTAATATGTTCTTTCTCTTTCATAGCGCGTTTTTTATCACACGCATGGATTCGTGTATGACCTCAAATATTCAGGCCATATCTGAATATTTATTAATATACTTACCACATATTTTTTCTTAAATAATGTACTCTAGACAAGTTCACAAACAGAGTAGTTCCAAACTCTGTTTATATTTATTTATGAAGTACTTTAGGCCTAACATCAATAATAAAAAAGCACCTATAACTTATTTGTCACTGGTTTTACACTTGAAATTCAGTTTTAACCAAAGCATCGATCACCTCCGAGCGTTGCAAAATTATTTTAGCGGGTTTAAATGTCTTTAATGCTGCCACGTCTTTAACTGTATTAGTAGTTGTATATGTTTGGTCTTCTTTTTGCCCATTTTGGTCATCTTTTTGTCCGTTTTGGTAGTCGTTTTCCGCATTTTCGTCATCTTTTTGTACGTTTTTGGTAACCATTAGTTACATCTGTAACATTACTTACTTTATCGCTTTCAAAATTGTCAAAATGTACAACATCAGATTCGTTTAGAGGATCATTTTCTTTTGCGATAGCTTCCGTAGGTGGATCATCTCGTATGGTGATGCATTCCGATGGTACACTTTGAAGAGCGGAGAAAGATTTCACCCTCAAGAAACCTTTAGGTCTACTGCTGTCATCTACAGCACTGTACTTTTCTTGGTAACGGTACTGGATCCGGTGTACTTAATAGTTATAATCGTATTGCTTGGAGATATCTTTGTTGCAACGGGGCAGTGTTTGGAGATTTCTTTACTGACGATATGGCCTAAAGATTAATCTTATTATTAATTGTAGGCGATTTACAGAGGAACCAAATGGGGTTCAAGTGGATTAGGTTCGGGATCCGACGAGATGAATATAACGTCGTCGTCATTTTTAGAAGTAGAAGGGGCACACGGGGGTTGATATTTCGTAGGGGAACGAATGTTTTTGATACCTTCAAGGAATTCCGTCCTTAAATTTTTCCTAATCTTTATTAAATAGTTAATGGAGTTACTCAAAATTTTCTGTAGTTCATTATGAACTACAGCCAGAACTTCGACGCTTGGAGTATTAGCCTGCCTATTTAGCTGAGTTACAAGTTTAGGAAAGATTAGAATTAACACGTGCGGCTGCTCGTACAGTTTTTTCAAACCATTCATGTTTTATATATATATATATATATATATATAACAATGAAATATACAGGGTAAACCATTTGTGAGTAACGATTTCATCGACAATTTTTTTTAATGGCACACCCTGTATATTTTATTTTTTTAGATTGAAAATTTCAATGATTTCAATGCGATTCCAAAAATATATCAGACTCGGTAATTAATAGTTTTGAAGACACAATCATTTTAATATCTCTATATTTGAAGACCTTTAATTAAATTAAAATAACAAAATACTGCAACAGTAACAATAAATTGCAGTAAGTATTCGAATTGTCTTCCTTCTTGCGCTTGACGCTGTCCTAAGCGATTAATAAATTCCTGCTGAACTTTATTAATGGTTTCATGCCTTATTCTATCTTTAAATCATTTATGTCGTCGGGTTTACTTTTATACACAACATTTTTTAAATGCTCCCACAAAAAGAAATCTAATGGCGTGAGATCCGATGACCTTGGCACTCAATGGGGCAACGTCTACCGATCGACTTATTGGGGAAAACTTCGTCAAGATATGTTCGAACGGCAGCTGCATAATGTGACGGCGCCCCATCTTTTTGATACCACAGACTTTCATCGATATTTACGAAAATGTTTGCACTAGAGAATAAATTCATTAAAGTTGGTATCAAAAAGTTCATTAAAAATTGCAGATAAGTTGGCCCGTTTACAGTTCCATCAAAAAAAAAGAGGGTCCAGTGATTTTATTTCGAACAATTTGAACATTAATTTTTTGTTGATATTGAGTGTGATGTTCTCTCATCCATTTAGGATTTTCCTTTGCCCAATGTCTACAATTCTGTCTGTTGACTTCACCGTTTAATGTAAATGTGCATTCATCAGAAAAAATAACGTTTTTTGCAAAAAGTGGATCATTACTACACTTATCCATCAAAGTTTCGCTAAATTCCATTCTACGATCCGGGTCGTCATCTGATAGTTCTTGTACAAGGTGCACCTTAAAGGTATGCCACTTTTCATGTTTTAATACTTTATAAATAGAAGTAAATGGAACATCGTGTTCTCGACTAACTTGTCTAACGCTATGTGGATTTTCTTCCATAGCTAATCAAACGTTTAATTTAGTATCCTCGGCAAGTGCTGGACGACCTGGCCTGAGTTAGGTAGATCTTCTACGGTACCAAACTCCCTAATTTTTTTTCAATTTTGCTCACTGTTGACTGACTTATAGGTTGTTCTGAATATTTATTATTAAACATAGCACATACCTATTGTTTAGTTCGCATCTTATCGCCATAACCAATTAACATAAGAACTTCAATGCTTTGTTTTATAGATAAACGCATTTTTAAAGTGTTAACAAGCAAATTTAGAATAACTAAACTGGTACTACACTTCACAAGTGTCACTGGCATTAGCGAGTATTAAAGAGTAGCCTATTAAGTTATTATCACAACTTTTTACTTCTAACAAGTTTTTACAATAATGATAACCAAAGATATGCAGGTATTAATTTTAAAATTATCGTATCTTCAAAACTATTAATTACCGAGCATAAGTATGATATATTTTTGGAATCGTCTTGAAATTTGCTATCTAAAAAAATAAAATATACAGGGTGTGCCATTTAATTTTTTTTTCGATGACGTCGTTACTCACAAATGATTTACCCTGTATTCATTGTTATGTAAAAATACATTAAATTACAATCAAAAACCGACCTGTCTCAGGATTTTTCCTCAAAATTGTTTGTTTAGCTTAAAATGAATTTATTCCATACTTTATGTACACAGTGTATATATTGTCAATCAGATTATTATTTTTAATGTTAACTTTTGTTATAAATTTGAAAATAATAATAAACAAGAGAATTTCTTATTTAAAAATTGGGGCTTATAAATGTCACTCAAATAATGAGTATATTAAAACCCGAAACGAATCAATTTTAGTTTATGAAATGACATCCTGCAACGAAAAAAAAATTATTCCTACATTATTTGAAAGGTCTCCTTCATTCTCTTGTTATTTATTATATTATTATTGTTTTTAAATTTACAACAAAAATTAACATTAAAAAAAATAATCTGATTGACAACATTTGCTACAACACACTGAAAACTTAATAAGTAATACCACCCTTCAGTTCTTGATAATGTAAAAAACATTTTTAATTTTTTTCTATGCTTTAGATAAATAGAAACCACTAATCCCTTTTAATTACATTAGATAAAAATTTCTATAAGCAGGACAAAATAAAAAAAGATTATTTCTTTACAAATATTTATTACATTTATGACATATGCACAAACTTTCCAAACTCAACCCAAAACTGCCTTCTCCAACATTCTGTAACCAAAAGATTTTTTTATAGAATGACCAACTTGTATATTCACGGATCATTCATTGTAAGATTTAGCTCATGTTACACAATGTTATTTTCTTATTTTTGTCCAAAAAAATGAAAACTTGGCTATCGTCAGTTTCATGTTCTGAAATTGAAAATATTAGAAATATTACAATAGCAAGTAAATAAAAATTTTTTTTTGATATACTTGAGATACTTTTTTTAGTATCATAAGCAAGTTTATTATAGTCCAAGTACCACCATGAAACTTGATTATAACACTGGTATCGTAATCAAAGAGTAATATAATATAAAACGTGAACAATGACAATGTCGTCGATTCGGAAATATTTAAATTTGTAAAGCTATAATAATGGCATAATGATCTTGAAACGATAATTATGATACACATCACCGTCTTACCAAGCACAGCTAAACTTCTTACCTGATAATATTCAGTGTTAGTACCATAATGATTTTCTGGACGGAACGTAAAGTAGGCTTATAGGCGAGGGGACCGATACTTGTGGGGCGGGGGCTCCGCCATATTGTCTGATGACTTTTTGGCTCGATTTAAAATGTAACTTATGTATATACGACAAATTTTAATTATAGTGTTTTAAATAGTTAATTAAAAAACAAACTATAAGTAAATCGTTTTAAATAAATTTGGAAAAAATATTTATCAAATTGTATATATCTTAATAATACTGATAGTATAATTATAATTACACTTTAAAAAAATTATGTAGTGCTTTTACTTTGTAATGTGTATATTTATCTAAGATATAAAAATAATCTAGTTCTTGTTACAAAGAATGTTACAAATACCATTATTTTTTTGGTAATGATTTATATATATAACAATTAAATAAATTATACAAAAAGTACTTACCTTTTATTAAAAAAATGTGTTATCTACCTTTTCTTTTTTACTCTTATTTAAAAAAAAAGATAGGAAATAAACTAGGTTTAATAATAAAAGTTTAAGAACAATGTTTTGTATTATTACAATAATTTTTACAATATTTATTTTTTATATTTTTACAACCATATATTAATTTGTATAGCTCTTAAAAATACACAATGATAATTAGTAATAAGTTATTGGCCTTGATATAATGTTAATTTATTTATTTATATGTCCATGGATTAACCCCTTTTACTGTTTTTGTACATCTCCATGTAATAATCCTATTCCGTATTATGACGACTCTGCTTAATTTACCTACAAACTAAGCATAAATATCAGCATGTACATCCCAAAATAGGCGTTTCTTTTGATAGCTGAAATTTAAACGTTTCCTGAAACTCTAATGCACTTTATAACCAAGTCAATTTGTGGTTATTCAAAATATTTTTTGTAGCTTTTAAATCTCAAAATTATTGGTTCTGTTACTTATAACAAAAAGTACAGATAACAACGGTAAACTTATATATTAATTCGTTAAGTATTGTGTCGTATAAAAACCATAGACCTACATTATAATAGACATCCTAAGCTAAGAAGTGTGGGGCGAGTAAGTTTTTTTAATAAAAAAAAAATAATCTACAGTGCAACCATTTTTTTCCAAGAGAATTTTTGAACAATTCTAAAGGAGTGACACAGTGAAACGGCTTACATGGGATTTCAAATTTTTGATCACTCTGTATCAAATATTTTTTTATGCCTTAGCATAGAACTTGAAAAGTTAGGATAGGGACATGTAAGCCGTTTTTATTGTTTTTCAATTTGACTGCTACAGATGTTTAAATTTAAAAAAATATGATTTTCATAGATCCTTTATTATACATAATAGACATGAAGTGTGATACGTAGTTGAAATTAGCTCGGCAAGAGGTTTATAAAAATGTAAAAATATACGGGGTATTCCATTAAAGAAACATATCTTTGATATGCTGTGACCTTATGAGACACGAAATAATTTTAAAATGTGAAGCTTGACTCTAACTATAACTTTTATTTAAAACATTCTTTTCTATTTCTCAAGATAACGGAGATATCAAACTTCGGAGTATACGTTGATCACCCTGTATATGTTTAAACTTTTTTAATGATTTTTTAGTCTCCGATCTTGTTCAAATAATGATGATCGTATCCCCCAATAAATTTGCTTTCGTGAATATCAAAACTACTTTAGAAATGTATACTTAAAAGAATAAATACAGATATCGATACAAGTATGTATTATACAGATTTGGCCCGAATATTTGAATCTATGCGAGTGGTAATGAACGTATTATGAAAGAGAGAGAACGGTTTACTAATATCTTGAAGTTGTGATATATCGAGGTGGGAACATCGTTCCAGTCAATTCGATAGTAACCTACCGGCAATCGTGGTCGTACCTCTAGTTGGGTTGAGTGAGGACACATCGTTGCCGGCTCCTTAAAATTTCGCCTATGTCCTTTTAGAAACTTTCCAAACCTGTATACGGATATACCAGCTTTAATAAATATTATCACTGGTATTTGTTGACAACAGAACCATAATATCAATACATGAAAATCTTAATACAGCAACGCAAAATCTTTATTAACACCTAAGAATATTAGAAAAATAACTGAAGAAATGGAAGATAAAAGTTAATGCATCGAAGTCTTCTCAAATAATATTTACTCTTAGAAAAGAACGCAGTCTTTCAAAAGACCTTAATCAAGAAGTTATACTACAGGTAGAAATAGTCAAAGATCTTGGTCTCCACCTATAGATAGCAAACTCAACTGGTAAGAGCATATAATCAAAAAAAAGAAAAAGAAAAACCTTATTTAGAAATGAAAGAAATATATTGGCTAATTGGACGAAAATCAAAGTTGTCAACTGAAAACTAATTACTCATTTATAAAACCAATCTGTGATAGAACTATGGGGATGTGCAGCCAAATGTTATTTCCTGATTGATTTTCTTGCTTTGCATTGTTTTTGTAATTTGTAAAAGACAAATGGATACGAAACGGTCACACAAAGAACGTGAAATTAGTGGATTCGTATATCGAAGCGAAGGTTTGTTTAATTGTGTTTTTGAAAATTAAATACCATGGTTTATTCCATTGCGGAAAGGGTAGATATCATTTCGCTTTATTTTATGAACAATAAGTGTGCAAATGTAACGGCTCAGTTATTTAATGTAAAATATCACGATAAACAGGTCAGTAGGAAGTATGTTCTAGAGTTAATGAAAAAATTTCAAGAGACTGGAAATGTAGCTAATAAAAAACGAGAAAATAGACCGCCTGTAGTAAATACAGCTAGTGAAGTTGCAGTTTTGGGACATGTTCATCTAGATCCTACGTTAAGTACAAGGCAATTAGCATCTGTGTCTGGGATCAATCGAACTAGCATTCAAACCATTTTGAAGAAGAACAAATACATTTAGTGCAGGAACTTAATAAGGATGATTATGACCGCCGCTTGCAATTTTGGAAATAATGAGCGAACGAGTAGCTAACGATCCACAGTTTCTTTTTAATATCTTTCTCCGATGAATGCAGCTATTTTATGAACGGTACCATAAATCGTCATAATTGCCGCTACTGATCTGATTCAAACCCAAGAATTTTCCAGGCGGTACATACACAGCAACCGCAAAAATTAAATGTATGGGCTGGCATTTTCGGTGACTGGCTGGTGGGTCCATATTTTTTACATGATAATTTGACTGGCGAAATGTATTTGCAATTACTGGAAGATGCTATTGACCCTAGCTTGACCGATATTATTGAAAATAACCAACAGTATAGTGAAGATCATTTATTAATTCAACAGGACGGTGCTCCTACGCAGTATTTAGACCAACATTTTCCACGGCACTGGATTGGGAGAAGAGGTAGCATTGAATGGCCTCCACGTTCACCAAATTTGTCGCCCCTTTATTTTTTTTTGTGGGGGTACCTCAGAAGTAAAATCTACAAAACACAACTAGTCTCTTTAGAAGATTTGCGTCAAAGAATTGTCGAGTAGTGCTATCGAATCACTCCGGAAATTATTCGGAATGTCCTAGAACGTTTCGAACAAAATCTTTATTATTGTATGGACGCGGGTGGTTATCAGTTTGAACATTTAATTGAATTAAGAAGTAAGTAAACAACTAAACATAATTTAAACTTTAAAATGTAATTTATTAAAAAGTATTAGGGCGAATTTTAAAATTTAAAGACTGTTGTAAAGAAAATTGAAAGTCTTTAAAATGATACCTTACTTGACCCCTAATGCCATTTGAGTATTTTGGGGCGATTATTACCCTCGCTTGGAGGTGTAAGCAGCGAAGTCGAAAATACCGTAAAAAAAGTGTCCCCCTTTGATCAAAAATCGACAGGTCCCTGTGTCCCTGTGTTTTTCTAAAATGTTGAAGCTGTTCCTGATAATGGCTCTGTTTCGTTTTCGTTTGGCCACCCTGTATATCAAATCACAATATTCATATGTAACAGAAGTTATCAAGGACAAGAGTAGAAAACACTATGAAAAATTAGAAGTTAATCTAAATTCTTATTGGAAGCATTATTGCATAACAACAGACTGAAGAAGTTTTGGTCAACAGACTTAAATTGTAATTGAGATTGTTTCATTGGATACTCATCTCTCTGAGTCACCTGAGTGGGATCCTGCAACCACAGTGGGCAAGTCAACACATTAATTAGTTCAACGATTATATTTTATCTGGTTACTATAAATGATAAAAAAAATTAGTTCACTATTTTATATTGACTTTTGATTGCCATACACGTGTTCTATTTTCTGTTCATGTTGCTTTCAATAGTAAACATAAGTACATCTTTTAGGTTACTTTTAAACAAATATTGATTTTGTCTTTTTTATAATCTTCATTGTTGGTCTATTTGGATAGCTGCAAGGCCTCTCGGCATTTAAGAGCAGATGGAAGTTGTGTATTTACATGCTCTACAATGACGTCCCGACCTTTATGAGGAGGTCAGGGCGTTTCGGAGAGGGAAAAAAGGAACGTGAGTAAGAGGAAGGACATACTGGGGAATGGCAAATCGGCCGAAATAGGCCTATCTACCAGCCATCGGCCTCCCCGTTCATTATCATACCACAACAACGGTTTCTTCATAAAATCGGCTCTATGGGTAGATTTCAGAAATACATCGAGTTTCCTTTAAATAAATAAATTTATACGGACCACATTTTTTGTGTTCAAACTGTCTTTTTAATATGTAGTTTTGACTGAATTACAATTAAAATACAGAAAAACGTATTTTCACCAAATTCCATGTGATCGACCCATATGTCAAAGACAGAACTAGATTTTAATCAGTACAATAAATTTTATAAAATCTCTCAATAACCAAAAGACAAAAAATTATTATTACAATTTCTTTTTTTTTTTCAGTGTTATTACATCTTTGGTGATATTTGTTCGGCGATGACCAACCTAAAAATACAGGGTGATACTGATAGTGTTGGACCTTTACCAAACGTACCCAACTATATGCCATATAGTGGAACCTACAACCCACTGGAGTACATGCCCATGCCATTTTACAGTGAAAACACAGTATATGGTTACAATAAAGAAGAGTCGGTGTTAAGCGGAAGCGGTAAGTGTTTATACAAACTTTTTAAATTTTACAAATACATTTCAAATCGTAATTATCTCATCGCCCATTTATGAGTTAGTGCATAAAGAGTACTCGTATTTTGTGTACCTTTTTGATGATTACACTTAACACTGATTTTTGCCAAAGTGTTTTCAGTGGTTTATTGGTGGTATATAAAAAGTAAAAGACTAGTAGTAGTTTAGGACATATTGAACCTCTAGCATAGGTATGTAGTATGTTCGTTAAACAAAATATCAGAATATAAAACCCTTCTTTTTCAGATGTACTCTTGATTCAATCATCTTGAAAGTTTGCACGTCATGGGGACACCTCAGAGGGAAATGTCAAGTTAGAAATTTTCTATATCAACATTGCGATTAAAACATTTTTTAGATTAAGTAAATAATACTTTTCGCGTGTATCGGGATCTCTAGGTTTTTATAAGTTTTGGTTACTTTGTAATACATTAGAATAAAATGAAGTAACCCTAGTCTTTAAAATCAGAATTGCAGGCTAAAATTGTATTGCCATGTCTTTTCATTTGCATTTTAACTTTACTTTACTTTACTTTTCATTTATTAATTTAAACCATATATTTAAAAAAAATTAACGCTATTATTATTTTTTATTAAACTTAATATTTCACAATCATTACAGTTCTATGATGAGTTTCTTATTTTATTCTGGGAAGTAGTTAATAAAGTAGAAATAATTAACGTACCAAGTTATTTGAAAGAAGCATTAAAAATATTAAGTTGGAATGATTAAAATGAATCCCGTTTTTTGCTGAGTACTCACTATAACTTAAACTTACTGAGTGGAAACTTTAGTGGTACACAAGCAAACAGTCAGTTCCTATTATTTTATTTTTTTTTGTATAAAAATAATATTTTATTTGTATTTAATAATTTAAGAATTTTAATGATAAATGTCAAATTAATTAAACTGTTGCCATTATTTTTAAAGTTTTTGTTTATTTTTTTTTACATTAATTTTGTACTTATTACGTTTATTTTGTAATTTTTATTTATTCTGTTTTTTTTTATTCTGTGAGAATATCTGGTGGAATTTGTGCAATTTTACTTAGCACTAATTACATTTTACGCACATTGACACACCAGATATTTATTAATTTATTTTTTAATTCCTTTTATTTTAGGAGTTGAATTAGTTATTTTTGTAAATAAAATATTTGTGATTGATTTTATTTTTTCCTTTTTTGATTTTCCTTTTTTTATATTGCTATATGGTAACAATTTTTTTTTTATATTTTTGGTAATATAAAATAATTTCGACTTAACTCTTCTTCTTTTTGTCATTAGGTGTGATTTCTTATTTATTGCTTTTATTAGACTTTTCACTCTCTTCCTCTTCTATTTTTCCAATTTTTTGCCTGTCAAATCTCGTTTGTTTGTTTTGTATTATCAATTATATTATCGTGTCACAGCAAATTTAATTTCTTTTGTTTTATAGTTTCTTTTGGAGTGCTTCATTTTTAATTTTGTTTTTTCTACTTATATATTTCTCTCATTTAACAATGTGCTAAAGTGACGTCTGTGGCGTAAAAATATTCTACACCTATTACACCCCAGCGGTTAATTCCATGGTGACGTTATATAAAACCAAACTAGTTCTAATACAAGAGATTAGTTTTGATTCTGCACTGTTTTTTTTTGCCGTTTCCCACTGCAACCTTGTACGTCTCCATTTACTTAAAGCTCTTTTAAGCAGCTATCTTCTCTGGATTGGTGAAAACGCAAAGTATCTGTGTTTCCTTATCCTGCCATTAACCTCGTAATTTTCCGACTTAGTAGGTCTGCTGCCAGTTTAGTAAATAGGTTCTCCATAGGAACAGTTTGGCATCACTCTTTTAGGATTTCTTGCCGCCTGATTGTTTACTTACTGCTGGTTTCGGCTTCGATATGGTCCAGGTACCAAATCTGGTTCGCGCTTATTAAATTTTCGCTATATTATATACTATGAATTTAATTTGGAGGTGTATTCGTATCATTAATTTCGAATAGAATTTGCTACGGATGTCTTCTTTGTAGTATTACTTGGTTTTGTCTGGTGCGTGTATTTTGTATAATTTTTAGATGTTTTAGGAATAACTGCGAAGCAATTTAGACTTCTGTTGATTGAAGTTGGTTTTCTTTTTTCTTATAAAGTTGGGTTATTAGAATGGTTCGCTATGTATAAGATTCCTGGAGTGCCTCTAAGTTACATTTTAAATTTTTTTCGGAAATTTTCCATATTGATAACTGGATGTTTCTTTTTTCGTGCCGACATGATTTATTTGGTGATCAGATATTCTGTGTTCATCTTGTATTTAAGTATTCAGGCGAATCTTTACAACATAGATTCGAATGACTAGCGATTTTTATGGAATGTTTGATTTATTTTTATAAACAAAAATAATGAAGCATTTTCTATGACAAAGCTTACATTTGCATGGATGGCAATAGTTATTGTTTCAGTAGATATTTTATTGAATGTGTCTACAGACATATGTGCTCTTGACTTGGTCTAAAAAACATTTATTTCCATCCTCTCCTGTACATGTCGAGTTATGTTTTTAATTTTCTGCTGGGAAATGAGCTATTTCGGTATGAGAGCCGGTAAACAAGATTTTCACGGGATATTATTAAGAACCAAGCATAAACGGAAAAATTGTTATTATAATGACATATTGAAATAAAACTAATAACACTTTAATTTACTTTCAAAGCAAAAATAAGTTACATTATTATTAATGACTAAATCACAGGCAACAAATTCCAAGCAGATTTTTGTGCTTTTCTGACTTTGAAATCTTTCTATGGAGTACTGAAACAAAATTTTGAAGTCATTTTGTTTCTGCTTCAGCACATTTTCTTTTAATTTCACTATATATATTATTTTTTAACAAAGAGGACCTACATCACTTTTGATTTGACACAAGGGTATAGAACACAACTTGTTCTAATAATGTAAATTCCCTGATATGATTAATTAAACGTGAACAAGGAGTGTTTCAGAAATATTGTGAAAATATCTAAAATTCTAAATAAAATATTGAAGGCACTTTCATTAGGTGTTGTTGCAGTGAAGTTGAATATTTCGATAATTCCAACTCTACTGTAACAAGCCAGTTGTCTAAATTGCAAGGTAAATTACCATTGCGGAGGCTTTAACAATTAGATAGGGATAGTGTCTATCTACTTCTTACACATCAGCACTTATGAATGTCGTCACATCAACCCCCTGCTTGTTATCTCAAAAGATTCCTCATTCTGTATATATGTAAGCCAGTATCTTTTGTTACTAACTCAATAATTTTAATACTTTTTTATATAAAAAATTAAATTTTCGTAAACTAATTAACTACATTTTTTTACCGATTCAAAATAAAACTGACTTTTTAAAAATATATTGTCCTTCAAATAAAAGTTCTAGTAAACCAAACAGCCTACCTTTTAATGTTTGTTTTAAAAATGCAGAATAATTTAGAATGGTTATTTTAAAGAGATCATAGATATTGTCGATTATCTTACTTGAGATCCAAAATCTCCCGTTTTCAAATGTCTGCCACCTTAGACCTTTAATATGCTCAATGAGTCACAAATATAATATGTAGGTTTTTTAACAACCATGTATTTTTGAGATAAACTCGATGTTTTAGGCTGTTTGGTTTTAATACTTTTTAACAGGTTTAATAATGGGGATTTTGGCTGTATTATGAAATCTGGTACACCCACTATTTATATTGTATATTTTCTTTCCATTTAAATTATAAAATAGAAATTTTGGTGACATATCCTAAAAATATATAAAATTGTGGTGCATCAAATTTTGATTTTCTTTTCAAATGTTTATGCAGATTCGCTTCAAATAAAAAAAAGTTCTGATAAAACCTTTTTTCGTAAAAATGAATTTTAAATGAGGTTATAATTTTCTTGGAAATCCCATTTCATCTTTCCACTCTACAAACTTCGGAAAGATGCGAATTTTTCTATGGGTTAAATTAGATTCTACAGATACTAGAAACATTTTCACGCTACAAACTGCAGTTTCTTATATATTTACTAAATCTATATTTTACACTTTCTTTAGAGGCGTTGTTAAAATTTCCTTTAATTTTATTGATTCTTATAATTTCCTTTAATTTTATTGATTCTTATAATTTCCTTTAATTTCATTGATGAAAATTAAAGACAAAGTAGCTAAAAAGTATCATTGTGTATTAATCTTAATTACTTTCTAAATTATTAATTTTTGTTATTAAAGGTGGCTCATCGGGAGGATCGGACCGACTCAAAGACACCGCAGCGGGTCACAGCAGCGCCTCGGATAGCGACATTACTTCATTGGGTCCCCGATCTTCGGCAATGCCAAAAACCAGTGGTAACGGGAATGGTAGTTCAAATGGTTCTGAACAAAGTAGCGGTACTCAAGTGGCAAATACCCAGTCGAAGGATATTGCCGGTAGTAGACAATCTTTTAAGATTGCCATGGGAAATCCATGCGAGATGTTTGTAGATGTTATGTAGATTGTAATTTATTACATTTTTTATTTTATTTTAAACAGATCTTGGGTTTTCCGATTCATGAATTTTTAAATAGAAAGTATTTTTGTTTTAATTTTTTTATGCTGAGTGTCCCAAAGTACGAATTCGAATTTTTTTCAGTGCTTTTACTTAGAAGCCAGTAAAGTAATATTATTTTCCCAGTGTTATCTGTAGACATATGTTCCTTGTATCACTAAAAGATAAATGCTTCATATTTTATTTATTTGCTTTACAAGTTAAGAAATAACGTTAAAATAGTTGCTGATATAGTTTATAGATGTTCAATAATGCAAGTTGAATATATTTTTTGGGTGTGGAAAACCAAGATAAATTTTTTCAAATTCGTCACTAGTTAATATAAGCACAAAATTGCATTTTAGCAGCTTTTATGTAAAATATTTTTTTTGTTACTTCATGTATGTATATTTTTAAATATATTTATAAATTTTATTCCGTAATATTTAAAGAATTATGTATAAAAGTAATTATATATTTTTCTAAAATTTTAGATATATCGTATTGAACAAACTTTTTATATTTTTAATGAACATGAATATAATATTTATATATATAGTTCATGTAGTTAGCATAGTTTTCTACAATCTTCAAAAATTCTGGATATAATATTGTAAGGAGTGGCTGGAGTTGAAAGCAGGCCTCAGAGGCCAAATCGCTCTTGCCTCAAAAAGACGTGCTAAAAAATTCATATTACAATTTAAAGAACTATCAATAGTTCTCTGATCATTGGGGCCCCTTTATATTTCCATAATGAAAGCAGAATTTTATCATCAATAAACCGTTTAGGACTTAGCCGATTGTTTTGAGTTGAGATAAATCATTCCTTTTGGATTTTTGATTACTGTTTTCTTCTTTGGATTAATATTTCTTGCTGTTATTTTCTATTGTTGATTTTTTTCCTTACTTTTGAACTTTCTATTTCTTTCAAATGTTCTAACCACTTTAACCTATGTTCTCTCATTGTATACACAAAATCAGTACTCCTTTATCAGCAGTTGCTGGTGTTGAGTTGAATTAACTACCGTTATTCATCCTATAGTATTAACAATACAGTTTCCCACAATAATATTTTTTTAATTTTTATTCGCCACCTTTCTATCCTGCGCCAGTACTTCTCCCTAATCCAGTCAATTATCTTTCGGATATGCCACCACTTCTTCATTCCATTTTCATCGTGGCCTCCCTTTTATCATCTTTGTATACATTAGGAGCTGTAAAAAGAGTAATATTCTTTACGTACTAAGAATTTTTGAACGCTGATTTGAAAATATGTTTCTAATACTTATGTATTGTTGTTGCATGACGCATGTACATCGAGTAATAAATTGATTTATATTTTTTATTATTTGTTTCATTTAGTTGTTTTTAGAAGCAGTATAGTATATAACCATGCTTGTCGATCTTCTTTTATTGCATGAACAGGCTTATTTAGTAAGACTTTGTAACAAAAATTATATACAGGGTGATATTCCGACATGCAAACAGGGTATTCTGTTATCGATCAAATTATCTACAGATTAGTTTGAGTTTAAACATCTACTTTTGCGAAAAAAATCTAGCTTCAAAATAGAGAATTTCGCAATGTTTATAATACAAATTATAAATTTTTATTAGATTTTAGGCTAATTAAACATTTTTTATTTTTGAAAATACCTTTCTAAATGGAATTTCATAAACTGCCGGAAACTGGTTAAATTATATTCTTATTTTTGCTGATTTTTTTACTACAAATACTGTTTATCATTTTCACAACGAATCCATGCGATTATTAATAAATGTGCAAAACTTCCAAAACTGCATGAAAAGATGCATTTTCAAATAATTAGAAAAATCAAAATTCAGAATATGTCTGCATGATATATCCCGAATCGTTGTTGCTTTTAGACTTAAACAACAACTTAAAACGATTTTTAGCAACATTAGATTTTTGTAATTAGTAATAATTTGAATTTTTTACTTCCTCGCAAAAATCATGGTTTTATAAGTAATTAAATTGCAAATTCTTTCAATTTTCTTGTGCATTTTACTTTAACCCTTAATTATTGCCTATGATAAATCGTTTTCGATTTTGCGGGGAAGCAGTCATGCTGTAGTGTCAAA
This sequence comes from Hermaeophaga mercurialis, assembly GCA_951812935.1. NCBI lineage: Eukaryota > Metazoa > Arthropoda > Insecta > Coleoptera > Chrysomelidae > Hermaeophaga > Hermaeophaga mercurialis. The sequence continues at coordinate 35,382,428 of OX638363.1, forward strand.
ACCACACTTCATTTCTGTTTTTATTTTTAGATGAAACGGGTTGGAAGTGGTTTTTTCTAATTCAGAAAAACGTTTGAGCCAGGTCATCATCTTCCACAATACTCATAGATAATAACCTGTTCCCTTATTATTTATATTTTATTAAATCAAAATCGTTGGATGATTCTGCTTTAAAGTTAAAGAGAGTAGATTTTTAAATTATATATTGTTTCCAAAGTGGAGTCAAGTATATTTTATCTAAATGTATTTTAGAGATTTTTGTATTAAATAGTACGTTATACTAAAATGTTTCATTCCAAACCTCACCTTTAAAATGGTAAACAGTATTTGATGCATATTTTGATTTTTTTTTGTTTATATTGGAGTATAGTTTTCTCCTCATCTATTTAATGATATATTTTTTTTTCTTGCAAGCTTTTCTTTAGAGAACTTTATCTGAGCGTCATTAACAATAATAAACTTACACGTATCTTGTTCTCATGACTAACTACAAACTCATAACACTAAAAAGAGATGTATATACAAAGGAGAGTGTTTGAAATTCAACTGAATTTCTATGTAGTCATATTTATATATTGAGTTGACAGTTTAGTTTCTCATTATTGATTCTTCTGTCAGTTTATAGCTTTCTTTCAGTCAGCGAGTTGTTCTTTCTACATTCCGTCCCACCCGAATATTTGCTATATTAGAGGTTAAATATCCCAATTAATTTTATGGGCCCAGCAATTCCATAATTCCTTGGAGCTACGTCATTTTTAAATTCAAACTATATTATTTCATATGCATCATAATTATGACGCAAAGATAAAGACTTCTGAAAAGCTTTATATTTGTTCCACTCTTCTACAATATTTAAAAAAATACTTTTAGGTACTGTAAATATTCAGAGATTGCCTCAGTTTTCTTATTATATATTTTACTATAACATACTCGTTAAGTTCTAATAAATAATTCAGAAATTTGCTTTTTACACAATATATAAAAAATTCACTAGCATGTCTGTTTCAAATAATGTAATTATTTTGTATTGAAATTTAAATAGGTTTATATGATGTATACAGATTCAGAGCAAATATTAGATCCTATACACTAATCCATGCGAGCGTAAATAACGCATTATTTTGAAGTGGGCATATCGAAGGGGGGTCATCGTTCCAATCAATTCTATAGTAACGTACCTCTAGCTCAGCGGAATTCAAGAGGGTGGGGTTAATGGAGGGGACACGTTATTGCGCTCTCTCGTGATTATCTGGTCGTATATTATTATTCGCATTCTTTTACTCCTTAAGATTTCAGCCTAAAGAATTTTAAGTTCGCTTTGAATCTGTATAAATATATATATATACGTCGAGAGCTATGTACAGAGGAACACAATTGAATCCGCATTTAAAATTTTCAGCCCCTCACCCTCTAGAATTAATTCTTTTAATTATTTTAATGAAATGCACTGTAGATTTTCCCACTCCTAGAATTTATTGGTAAAAGCCCACCGATATATACGTGGTCATACACCTTTGCTGATTTTTTGTACATAGGCCGAGTTTTTGGTGATGCTCTTCAGAAATTTTAAGTTTATAGTTACGCAGGTAATTAAAGTTGCGTCGCCATAATTTTTTCGACGCAAATCTTTGTATTCATATAATAATACTTTCTCAATGTGTGGTTATTTGTATTAATACTGCAGGGTTATCTACAGATGAATGATTCACTCATCATCGTTTGCACGGTGGGCTACTGGGATTGTAGTATGAATAACCTATCCACAAATAGCCAATGAATCATTGTTCACTGTAGGATTTGAACTAAAGTCGCTTGCACCACTACATTGCTAGATAAATGGCTAGGATGGCCATCCTATATCGTTTTGTTGGCAGATTCGTGATCAGTGGGGTCCGATTTAGGAAATATATTTTTTTGTATGTTTTTAGCACATTCAAATATTTCGAGTTTTGGACGCCTTACTAAAAATCTTAAAAAGTTAAAAACATTTCTAATAGTTTATCTATTTTAATGTATATATGTGATTAATAAAATATGTCTTTATTATTGGTAACTGTTGTAGTACTGGTTGTAAAAAAGGCAAATAGTTTTAATAAAATAAGCAATGTAATGTACTGATATATTATGTATTTAACATATCCCCTTTGTTAATACTTCAGAAATCATATAGTTGGTATTCGTTAAAACAAAAACAATTTACTTCTGGTAAATACAATACGCGGGACAAATTAAAAAAATATGTAAGTTGTCAAAGTATATTATTCTCTGTATATAATTATTTGAACGCAAAGTTGCTTTATATATACCATACTGCTATTATTTGTTTTTTATGTTTTCATTTAAATTTTATTGGTTTTATTTTTTCTATACACATAAATAGGTACCATTTTTTCACTAATTCATCATTTAGTTTCAGTTTTAAGTTACATCTAAAGCAATTTTATGCAGCATTTTCTAATTGCTTATCCATTTGCAAGAAAGGTAAGTTTTTTATTTTTGCCAGAGAATCACGATTTAAAGTATCTACACATTAGTATGTAATGAAATTATTTAACTTGCACGAAAATGTATTCTAATGGAAATAAAAATGAATGTGTATTGTACAGATAATAAATTGAAAATGTTTTAATCAAAAATTTATTTTTCAGAAAACGGACTGATTTCATATCAGTTTTCCCAAACATAAGAAGACTTATTTACTAAAGGACTTAGATGTATACCACATTTATACTTTTTTATAATAGCTTTGTATAATTGCATCTTTAGATTTAACATGGAAATTTACCTCTTTCAGAATGTTATTCAATATATTTTTTACGTATTAAATTATCAATATATTGATAAGAATGAACTTTATTTGAATGTAAACCATTCTGGAAAAAGGAATTAAGAAAAATCTCTTAATTGCTTTACAAATAGTATTTCATTTTATAAAATGTCATTTAATATATTCTTCCAGTTTTTCTAAAAAATATAATAGTAACTATACCTTACATTCAGAGAGTTGCCAAAAACTTCTACCAAAGACGTAATAATATTTTCCAACGAATATACATTTATTCATTGACACAACCAAAAATTTTCAATTTTTTCATAAGTAATTAATTTAAAGAAAAATGTACAAATATCAACATTTTTTCTGTTGTCAGTTTTTATAAATACGCCGTTGTATCTCAATTATTAATAGAAGTCGGAGTGATTTTTTTCCATTAATATACAATTGAGATTCTTTTAATATCATCTAGTGTTAATTAAAAGTGATTTCTCCTCTTTCAGGTTAAATCCAATAAAACAATTTGTTTTAAACATTCAAAAAGTACACACTTCGTGCAAAAGAGCAATATTTTGTTACCTTAAAATGAATAAAATATCATTAAATGTCTCTGTAGATATTAGATATTTCATTAAAATTTGGTACAACAGTATTTTTTGTGGTTTCAATAAAATGTAATTTTATTTAAAAGGGAAAGTTTTGTGAAAAATTAAACGCACAATGAATGATAAATAAAAAACATCCATTTATATTGGGATTAAAAATATTGACTCATTAATGTAATCTTTTTTGGTTGAGTAAATTTTTAAATTCATAAATTAATAAATTAAACAAGATGTAATTGTATAAAAAATTGTCGCTAATTTACAAAACCAGAGCCGTAAGTGGTAGTAATTATTTTGATATTTCTTAATTCGTTAGACAATCTGATGGGCAAATAAAAACTAGTATCATCAAAGACGTAAATTACAAAATATTTTTTGTTAGGTGCTCATTATTGTAATAAATTACAGTGCAATAATTTTAGTATTTAAATTTTTTTTATTTTATATTTTTGCAAATTATATTTATACTTAGGTGCAAATTTATCTACTTATTTCTCAAGTATACATTAAACATGATTGCACAAAGACACCATGACGTGACAAAATAATATTTAGTATGTATAGTGATTACTTTAGTTCATTGCATTTTTAATTAGGGAGTGAATTTGAACAAAAAAAATTAAGGTTTTGGCACGTTGCGAAACCCAGAAGCTAGATACTATAAAATTAATGTAAATACGGGTTATTCATAATGAAATGTGGTATTAATAAACGCCTTGGATATAAATTATAACTTGAAAAAAACATACAATATTTTACATTTTCAAAATTCTAGGATAGGTTTTTCATTAACTCTTATCTATATTTTGTTTGAATTCACTTTATTAACAGAGATCTAATCTTTTAATATCTTTATACTTTATCCCGTATGGTGTACTACAAAATTTATTCTTTCTAATTTGAAACATTTATATAATATAGCATATAGTTTTTTTAAAATGTAATATTTCTACAAAACAGCATAGTATAAATAACAAATGATACTAACAGGGTATATAATTGTATTGATGCATTTTATTATACCTCTCTTTATTTTTTTTTTAATAAAGTTAAGTTTATTAAAACTGCAATTAGTTGAACTAAATTCATTGTATATGAATTGTAGTGGGGTATTTAGTAAAAATATGTGTATCTACAAAAATGGCCATTAAAATAGTTATTTATTTTATATTTTTTATGTATTTATAAACGTATTTGTTCATTTTTTACCAAATTTTCGTGCTATTTTATGTGGAATATACAGGGATAATTTAAAAAATTGTAAAACATAATCGTCAACATAAATATAAATATGAACTTAAGATGGTTTTTTCTTACTAACGCATCTGCCTAGCCCATATACAATATGTTTATACTATGAAGCATAAAAAACAATCAGTCTAATTATCAATAAAACTATAAATAGGAATTTATAAGCAACAAAAGAACATATGTTATTTGTTACATTTTTTCATTAATTACATTTAAATTTAAAAAAATAGTTATATAATTGGATGACTTTCAACATATGCAGGGTGTTAGGATACTCTACTAACAACGTTTGATAAGTGACAGCTCTCGTAAACTAATAAAAAATGAACATAAACATTTTGAGCGCTTTATTTTCGAGGTACAGCATATTCAAAAATAACCGTTTTGATGGAAAAAATATTTTGATAATTTTCTTCAGTGGTGTGCTACAGTGAGTGTTGATAACTTTAACCTCCACATTTTTAATTGGATGAATGTCAATAAATTTACCACAATTTAATTTCTGATTCAATGTTCAAATAATTGATAACCTAATCAGGGAACAAAAAATCGGTCAAGAATTGCTTCTCAAACTTAAAAAGCGATTCATCAATATGTACAGTATAAATACTCCATAATACAAGATAGAGGATTTCTCTATACATGGTGAGTCATAATTATTAGGACATAGGCTAAGAGCAGGTTATTTGGACCAAAATATGGCTCTGAACTGTTCAATTGCGTTTTTCTCGAAAACTGGTAAAATGATCGTGTTTAAACAAAAGTACCAATATTACGTAGAAATGATGTTTACATAATATTTTCTAATGAAAATCACAAAAAAGTTTCCTCAAAAGAAGATACCAATTAATTTCATCATCAGGAATCATTCACGTGGCGCCCCATGTAACAAAATGTGAAATACTACATAAAATAATATTCCTTGTCCAAAGCTATACCTCTGCGCCGATTTTGATGACAATTGATAAATATACTGTGTCATTTTCAGAAAAAAACAAAAACAATATCCAATTGTTACACCCCCTATCTTATTCCAAAGCAATATTTTATTAAGGTATATTTGGTCCTATCGCCATCTTTTGGTCCAAATATCCTGCCCTTAGCCTATGTCCCAATAGTTATGAATCACCCCGTAAAGTTGTCCTTTGCGGTTATTAGTGCTAATATAATTGGAGAGAGAAAAGAGAACGTAAGTAGTAGTCTAGATAATGTTTATTCTAATTCAAGATAGTGGCCATCGAGAGGGTCGTAGAACGAGTTTCGAGCTATGAAATACAAGAAGTAGGAAGAAGAATAAAAATGAAAAAACCATTACCAGATGGTATCCTCATGCCGGCGTCTATGACCATTGAGTTATTTATCTCCGTACATTTATTTACTAAATTTACAATAGTATATAAAAAGAAATAGAATGTTGTACAAAGTTAAAAATAATTATGTAAACTAGATAAAGTAGAAAAATAGGACAATTAAAGAACAAAGAATAAAATATAGAAAAATTACATCACTAGTTGTGAAACAGTTGAATACACTACATGGCATTATGAATTTAAAATGAACAATTATTAAGTTGTTTTAAGAAATTGCTTCTTGCATCAAAAAAATCCAAGATGGTGTTATCATTCGCTAATTTACATGCTCTCGTTACAAAATTGTTGGTATACATCTTTAGTTGTTTACTTGTATGTGGCGTAACAAACACAAGTAGGGTGCATTTTCTTAAGAAGTCCAACACCTGGTGTGCTTTTGTAATAGCAGATGACAAATCTGGGATGAAAGTTAATGATTCGTCAAACGTAACATCAAGGTCTGTTATACGATCAGTGATGTCCAAGGGATTGCACCGTATTTTGTAAGTGTAGGCAGTTGTATTTCTACCACGAGAGAACAACACTGTGTGGCATTTGGTTGCCATGCCATTGCATTCATACCAGATACTGTCTAATTAAAAATAATATACAGTGGTTTCGATGAGATACCACTACATGATTTCAAAATAGGAGGATACCATCTGGTCCAGGACCTTTATAGATATTGTTAGGTATTGAGTTGTTTTTCTGAATAATAAATATACGAAAAATGTATTAATATTATCTCAATGGGGTTTTAACCCATTATGTAATTTGATTAATGAAAATTAAAGAGGCTGAGTAAAAACCATCTAAAGAAAACAACTAATATAAATATAAATAACTAATACATTTAGTAATAGTAAATATTATACTAAAAATATTAAATAAAAAAATAAGTGTTAAGTACAGGGCGATATTTAACTAAATTCCTTTACATATTATCGTAACATTGCAAAGTTTGTATACATTTCAGAAATAGAGATGGTATATGTATTTAAATTAAGAGTATCACTAGATACTACATTATTAGGTATATCGCTAGAAGTATCGCTGTAAACCATTAAAAAAATTGAACAAATATTCGGCTATTTCAATGCCTATGGAACGTTGCATTTCATTGTATTCAACTTCATTAGGTATTTCAACATTTTTACGTTTAGAATTGACAAAATTCCAGAACCCTCTTAAATTATAGGAAATTGAGTATTCAGATCTTAAAACAAAATTATTATAACATTCCGTTTTTAGAGATTTACAACGAGATCTTAACTTACTAAACTCTTGTAATATAATTAAGATCTGGAGCGTTTATAGTTTAAATGTGCTTTTTCTTAGCAACGATCAGACTCTTTAGAACAGGAGAAAACCACCTTGGAAATTTTTTTTTAAAAGTGCGTATAATTCAATAGATAAATTTAAAATCTAATAAAAATATCAAACATATTTCCTAGGGTTTGATTACATAGCATTAAATCTCAGCCAAACTGTGATAAAAAAATCAAATATTCCTAATATATTTGGACACTTAAATCCCAATAGTAACCTAATTTTCAAGTTCTAATACGAACGTCAGTCAATAAATATCTCGCAGATCAATGATATTTACATCAGAACGTTCAACCAAAATCGAAGAATCTAGTCAGCCTCACTTAGTATGCTATTGACTTGATAAAGATTGTACAAACCTAAATGGTTGCTAACAATTTCGACAACATCAAATTCATACTAAGGTACTGTAGTCACTGATCTTCCAAAAGCCATGAAGATTGAAATCACCCAATAAATATGTGCATGTACTAATTGACAATACAGGGTGCGCCAATGAAAATTAAACAACTATTTTTTCGATTCGTCAAGAAGTTATGCGAAAATACTCGGACACGTCAACTTTAGTATGGAAGGGGAAGGTTTTGTGTTATAAATTTACGGCAATTTTAGATATTCATGATTTTGACGTTTACCAAACGTTTAAGGTAAACGTCTTATTTTTGTGACATTCTCACGTTTGACAAACATTATGTTAACGTTCTACACAACGTTCAGAAAACGTCCAGGTTTACTTCTTTTAAACGTTTCGAAAGCGTTACTTGCTAGCCAACCAATAATTCGTGTACACCCTCTTCATTATATCTGACCAATACTACAAGTATCTGAAAGAAGTAGTCTAAGGATCATTACAAAAATGAGATCCAAAAAATTCACTTCTCAAATAATGTAAACATAATAAAACGACAGACAGTTTCAAACACTAAAAGACGTCATCAGGTCACTATTATTGAAACCAACTAAAGAATAATTCAAAAAATTAATATTTTTATTGTGTGTTATTACACAGTGTGTCCATGGATGGGGTCCCCAAGGGGGAAAAAAATCTTTATTATTCATTTTACGACCAAAAGTCATTCTTTATAAAACGTTCTGCTTGAAAATTTCCTAATACGCCCGTGTCAAAAAAAGCATTGCGAAAATTATTTAAAAAATTTAATGAAACTGGATCGGTGATGAATGTAAAGAAATCAAAGAAAAAATACGACGAAAATGACGCAGCTACATTATTAGCAATAGGGTCAGTTTTAGATAACCCGAAATTATCTTTAAGGAAGCGTGCACAAACATTGGATTTAAGCAAAAGTCAATTACACGTAATGTTTAAGGAAAACAAAATTATACCGTTTAAGCCAAAGATTCGGCATACACTTGAACCTGGAGATGAAGAGAGACGTTTAGAGTTTTGTTTATGGATAGGTGAAAAGTTCCTTGAAAACCGAATATTTCATAGATTTATTTTTTTTACCGATGAATCTACATTTTGCACAAATGGGCACGTATCTTCACAAAATAGTCGTCATTGGGCTTACGAGAATCCTAATTGTGTGATAAACAAACGAAGTCAACGTTACAAAAAAGTTAATGTATGGTGTGGAATTTTTTTGGATCGAATCATTGGTCCATATTTTATAGAGGAAAATTTAAACCAACACGTGTATTTGAACATTTTGGAAAATTTTGTCTTACCATTTCTTAATACTTTAGATCCAGAAGTTCGTAGTAATATGTTTTGGCAACAAGACGGCTGTCCTGCTCATTGCACAGCCTTGGTCAGACAATGGTTAAATGATCATTTTGGCACAAGGTGGATAGGGAGGTTCGGCCCAATTAATTATCCAGCTAGGTCGCCTGATCTTTCATTACTAGATTTCTTTTTGTGGGATGCATTAAAACAAAAGGTTTACTCAAATAATCTTCCACATGATAGAGGAATATTAAAAGAGCGCATAGAAGAAGCAATCCATGAACTGAATGTGCCGCAAATCATTCGTACCTAAAGTGTACGGTAAATTTATTAAGTTAGCGGAAAAATGTGTCGAGGTGGGAGGTAGTTATGTAGAATAATTTTAAAATATTGGAATTTTTATTTAAAAATTTGTATTTAGTCTCTATGCTAGTTTATAAACAACTTTGTTTTATAAAATTTTTGTTAAAAATAATAAATAATGGTACTTCCCTCTTGAAGCATTTTCATATTTTCCTAATTTATTAACACCCTGTACATTTAATCTAAAATTTTTATAAGGCAACTCCATTTTCTCAACAAGCAGAACTTTTTATAAAGAATGACTTTTGGTCGTAAAATGAATAATAAAGATTTTTTCCCCCTTGGGGACCCCATCCATGGACACACTGTATAAAAATAATATTTTTGTTTAATTGTATTAGGTATAATCATTTTAATTTTCTTTGGCAGTAAGGACCCAATGAATATATTTTTTTATTCTCCTGGATAACTTTCAGCTATTTAAATAATGAACCGCTTGCAAGTTATGCTAATGACATTTGTAATTATTTTGATAGTTATTATAAAAACAGTTCATATAAAATTACGGTTTCGTAAAGAATATTGACATAAAATATTTATATAAAAAAGTGTGTTTATTTTTTTATGATGAATCAATGAATACATACATAAAATGAAATTCTTTGCTTTTTATTCCTATTAATATAATGAAAAATGGCATATGCAAGCCTTTACTTTTTGTGAATTTACTTGAAAATAGTTTCTTAAATTAAAATTATTGACATTCAGCCTACGACGTCAAAAATATAGGATCTAAAGTTACCCTTATCTCCTGTAGCACGCTTTTGGAAAAAGTTGTCAATGTACTATCAGACCGAAATAAATATAGACGCGAGATATGAAGAAACAGGAGGTAATAGTATTGCACATATTAAATCCGACAGCGTTACCGTCTGCAGTCAGATTTCCGTTGTTCCATTTATACCTGTACTAATTAGTTCGCTATGCCTTGATTTCACTTCAAGTTATTCGACAAATTAAATTGTTATCAGTTAAGTATTAGATAAATCATAATAATAAAAAGTTATTAAAGCAAATTTTATTAATTTTACTAATATTACTAACACAGCTTTAGATTATTTAAATATTTCCCGAACAATATAATGTAGTTACTAAGCAATTAAGATAAGTATACTTTATTACTTAGTTCTAGGGTCCAATAAAAATAAATTTAACGATAATAATAAATTACGGTAACTTATAAACAGTGGCTCTGCAAGTCTGAAATGTGAGGTGAGCAAGATACAATTTGCCTAGCCTCTAGTGGCTCAAAAAGACTGATCTAAATAGAGAAAATGATATTTTTGAAACTGTATTTGGACAATGCACTGCCATCTTTCAGAATTTTTTTTTGAAAATATAGATATGGGGTTGTTTGGGGGTGACGCCAGAGTCGTAATTTTTTGTGCTTAGGAGTAATTATGGAAAACAGCTGTAAGATAGCTGTGCAATGATCCAAAATTTTGTTTAAAAAAATACGGTTTCTTTTAAAAATATAGATATTATTGCAAGTTAGAGTTATTGTGCGTAACAACTCTGTGATAAATGTCAGCGAAAGTAGGTAAATTCCAGACAATTAAAACTCTAATTCTATATATCTTGTTTTTATAAATGCACGTGTATCTTGGAAAGCGACATTGTTAGGTATCTTATTTTGATAATTATACTTTAGTTGTGTGAACTTGCTTTGATGGTGGGAAATGGCACTGGCTTTAGGCACTAGTGTCGGGCGCTAACCTCACATGTCTGATGCAGATTTAAACGGAAAATTATTTTCAATAATTTTAAGAAATATGTTCCAATCAGTGTATTTATTATACAACGATGGGCGGTTACTTGGTACAGTTTATACAACAACCTTCTTTCAGTGCGTCACTGTTTATCTATTTCTTTTTAACATATTAAGTTGAAAGCGACAAAAAAAACGGTAGGTCCGTGATTCTTTTTCAAGAGAAAATTAAAATAATGAAGCTTTGACGAATAGTTATGTAAAAAAACGATTTTTACTTACAAAGATTTAATTTTAGTTCAGGCCAGTATTTCTGATTGTTTCACGTTAATTTTTGTGCTGAATACGTTAATAAAGTGAAACATTTAATTTTCTATTTATTTTTTTTAATTAAAATATGCCATGATACATAGAAAAAGAGCAAGTGTTCATATTAAAATTGCTGTATTAGTCGCCTGAAAGGTGGATTAACCCCTTGATAAATGATCGAGTTAGTTTTTAGCCACAGACGCGTAGAGTTGTCTTCCTTTTGGTGTTATCAGCCTTGATCCCCAGAAAGTATGTTTGAAGTCGTAATCTCCTCCTGCTGGAAACCAATTTCCAAGTGTATTAAATAATTCAGAATTTCGCTCGTTTTTGATATAATGCTTAGGCCGACTATAAATAGCTACTATATATAGTCAGTGGAGCCATCCAATCCTCTATTGTTATACGAGTAGCTTGTAAATATTCTTTGACCTATTTGTTTGACTGTTGGTGTTTTATTGCATTATAGGCAGCTTCAATAATTGAAGATCGTAGGCTTTAACGGCCAGAATAAATCTGAGGATTGTTATTTCCGGAGAACATCGTCATTTTTTGAAATATTTCTCAACGTTTCGCCGTTTGTTGTAAGCGGCTACTTCAAGAGGGGAGGTGTGCACTGTAACTCAACTACTTAACGTAGCCAGGGGCTGAGATCAGAATGAGAAAGTGATTAGGGACGAAATTTATAGGGTAATGTCGTAACTGGGCTGTGACAGGTTGGGATTGAGGATTTGGCGTGAAGTAGGAATGGCCAGTGGAATGACTCGATTCCAAATTTGTTAGTATCACTGTGTTATCGAAGAGAATCTCGTGACTTATTTGGTGCTGGTGTTCGGCAATTGCAAAATGTATCTACGGTGTTCTTTGATACGTGTTTGTACTAATCGTCCTGTTTCACCAACGTAGACTTGTCCACATAAGCAAGGAACCTTGTATATGCCTTTGGAAGGTATGGGAAGCAATTGATCCTTTGCGAAGGGTAGATATTCACCAATTTTTCTTAGACGTTTGTATGCCGTACGGTATCGACAATGTCGGAGCTTGTATGAGTTTCTAAAGAGGAATCTCTGGGTCTACGTTGGAGTTTTTATAGCCGTTAGGGAGGGGTGCCAATTTGATATGATTCAGTTCATATGAGAGATAACACAGTAGTACTAGCAAAAGCTCCACACTTCTACCATAGGAAGATTCGGGAAGCAATAGAAATACAAAAACACCCTAATAATATAAACAGAGAAGACGGGAACTACATTTCTCCTATTTGCAATATAGTTATTCCACTGGCCACTCCAACTTCACGCCAAATCGCCACTCCTGTCAAGGTCCAGTTACGACATCGCCCTATAAATTTATACAGATATGGCCTGAATATTTGAGGTTATACATGATTCCATGCGAGTGATAATGAACGCGTTATGAAAGAGAGAGAGAACGTATTACTAATATCTTGAAGTAGGGATACATCGAGGTGGGAACATCGTTCCAGTCAATTTGATAGTAACGTACCGGCAGTCGTGGTAGTACCTCTAATTCGTTTGAGATGGGACACATCGGTGCCCGTTCCTTAAAATTTCGCCTGTCCTTTCAAGTACTTTCTGAACCTGTATATGTATTTCACGATTGACCGGAGTATGATTCGAATACGCCCTCTGGTGAAAAAACAAAGCACCCTTCAAAGCAGTAAAATAAATTAAAATAGATCATAGGTGTGCTATCTTCCTGGAGTTGTTTTCGAATTTTCATTGTGTAAATTTGTTTGTATTTATTTTACTATTTTGTAATGAAAAGTACAAGAATTGCATTTACGGATATTTGTTTCATTATTTTGAAGGTCGATGATAGCGCCCTCTAACCAATGCTACTGTTCCCATTTTTTTTTGGTTTTTAAATACTTAATGTTATAGGTGGTCGTAGATAAAGGGATTTTTTCTTCAAGCGTATAATACGGTACATGTAACACGTTTTGTAGTAATAAACTATATTGTACTAATACAAAAAAGTATTAATTTTATTACTAGTACAAAAAGTAACCATAGCAACGGATTAAACAAAAGAGAACTATGTAGCTTTGATTTATTAGAACTATCATTTTGATTTTTTAGTGTCCAGTATTTTTCCACTTTACAAAATAGTAGGTACATTTAATAAATATAATGCAATAATAATTTTATTTATTTAAAACTTATTTTATTTTCAAATCGTTAATGCAACTCTTCAAATCAGAGATTTCATAGAACACAAAAAATTACTTACCATTTCTCATCTGACAAATAAATTAACAGCCTCCTGCATTCATTACTCATTATTTTTATTTTTGGTTAGATAGGAAATAGTTCTATTACAGTTGAAATATTTTATTTTTTATACTTATTTTTTTATTTTAACGGTTGAAGTATATGTCACTTGGAATAGAAGGATCATTATATGTTTTTCTCAACAAATAATGTTAGCATTCCACTCCTATAGTCCAGTAAATGAAGGACTGAAAAGATCGAAAGCTGTAAAAAAATCGCGGATGAGTTCCCACATAGCGCAATTTGTAGGTCATCGCAGGTGTTTTAAAATGAGAAAATCCTTAACGCGTTCTTGGTAGCGGAAGGGGCTGAAAATGGACCCCTAAACCTTGAAAAACAGGTTTCCCGCTAATATCTGGCTAAATATGCCAATTAGAGAATTTTCAGACAAAAAATGAAGATCAGCTCATTCTCTACAAAAATGATCCCTACCAATTTTTTCGCAATGCCAATATTTTTTGCACAATCAGACTTCGAAAAATCCATCATTTTCATATTGAATAGATATGGTAGTTTCTTGCCGAATTTCCGCTCCATGGGGTTGGAAATGCATTGATCTTCATCTTTTGGACTTTAGAGACCAATTGCAGATTGAAAGATGTTAATTGAAAGAGCAAAGTTTACTCTATCGATTCAAAAAAAAAGTAGGGGGGTCAACACGCTGGATCCTCCTTAACATGGCAAATAGTTCGCGAATAAAACCCAGCGACTCATGAAAATCGTGTCGATACCGCCTTATTGTTTCTGTCCTCTTCTTGCAAATATATGTAAACACAAGGAAATCAGCTGGATAGCTGCAAGAGATTTGGCATTTTTGGATCAGAAAATATAACTAAATTGTTTTTTCGACAATAAATGCATTCTTTGCATTAAGATGCAAAAAGATTGTTCTTTTTCCAAAAATGCTGAGTTTTAATGTTTTATGAATTTCAGAATTTTAGGAAGAAAGTGTTGGGATTATGTAAGGTTTGAAAAGTGAAATGAAAGTGAAATGACAATGGTTCATGTGGTTTAAAGAGTGATCAATTGAAATATTGTTCAATTTTTTGTACTTCTTCTGGCTCAAGGAATGAAGCTTACGATAGCCCTTGGTATGAGGATTTTCACCGTCAAAAGGAAGGTTTCAGCATTGAGATGAATCTGGCATAAATGTAAGCGACATTTTTCACAGTCCCTCAGGTGCAGCTGCAAGTTTTATAGTACACATTGCTGTCAGACTTTGTGAGTCTTAGGTGGCGACGGCAAAGGATCTTGTAAGGTTGGGAACAATACTTGAGTCGACGTTCTTTTTTGGAGTCGACGTCTAAAGGTCTAACAGTAATATGTACTCCAAAACTTGCAACTACACCTTGGGAACAGTGAAAATAGCAGCTCCAATGGAAGCTGAATTCATTTCAAAGCTGAAACCGGCTTACACCTTCCTTTTGGCGGTGAAAGAGCTCACCACAAGAGCTATTGTGAGGTTTTTTTCAGTAATTCGCCTATGGTGTGCTGTTCTTGAGACGGTTAAAGTACCAAAAACTGAACAATACTCTACTTGATCATTCGGTAATCCATATGAACCATTGTCACTTCACTTCCCTTTACTTTTTAAACACTACCAATAACCGAATAATATTTTTGTTACTTTCAGATCATGTAACTGGTTAATAATGATAAATACCTCCAATTTTCGTCAACTCTGCCATGGTGTACATTTCTTCCCCAACAACTGTGAGGTCCATCCCAGAAATTATTTCTAGCGTTTCTTTATACTTTTCTATATCAATATGAGCTGTGATCAGATTCAGAAGTGTGGTCTTGAATTCTGTATAAGTATGATTTTACGCTTCTTTGCCAAACTGCTCTTTCTTTTCTCTATTTCTATCGAAGCAGGTAACTGACAGAACAAACAATTGTTTTGGAAGTCAAAGCCACTATGGGAGCGCTTCTTTTGTCTTTTCGGGCTCTTTAAATGGTCCAACCGTCTTGAAGAGTGCTTGTCAAACTCGTTGTACGCGAACTTGCCTCGAGATTTAATAATATAGCGGTCCCTACACTTGTTGTGCATTCGTACAAAGGATTGTTTCTGGAGAAATAGGTGTAAATTATCGCATCTCTCCTTGCTCACTCGAATCAAATTTTCTAAACCACGAGAAACATTTACACCGTCATCCACAACACCCTCCTTACAAAGAAAGCATTCTGGAACGGTATCCGGTTCCATTTCAACAACACCAAGAGTACCAAAAAATAGATGATCCAACCGTTAGAACAATTACGCCAAGTTTTTAAAGTTGAGGCAAAATAAAACAAACCTTATTTTCTGCTTCCAACAAAAAAATCCTTGAATATTCCATCTTGTAGACAAGAATAACGTGGAAATTTCTCACTTTAAACACTTCTTCTTTTTTTTTATAACTGAATTAATTTAATGAAAAATATTTATTTTATTTTAAATAAATAATTCAAAATAAATACTGAAAAAATATCATCAGTACATCAATAATCCGGTCAAGCCGACGACTCCAAAACAGAGATTGTATACAAACACGTGCAGACAACTATCGCCGCGTGGGTACACGAGGTTAGGTTATATACAATATCATGGATCTCAGAGAGAGAGCGTAAAAATGAAGTATATAATTGTAACAACCCTTTTAGAATACAAAACGGATATGGGGATTGACTTATATCAATGGAAGGGTCAGAATATAAGCTTTACTTTGATCTAATTATTAATCCTCAAGAAATAAAGAGCGGGGAACAAGAAATGGTTAAACAAAAAAAGGCCGGTTTTGACTCGTGTGATCAATTTTCCTCATTTCTTGAAAATTATTAGACTCTATTAAAAATAAAAAAATATATTCGAAAAGTAGACCATCTAAGCTTTAAAATGATATGCATTGGAAATCAATATAACGGATCATAAGATTATAATTCGCGCGTGTTCCGAAGATTCTCTGGAACTCCGAAATCGGCTAAAACATGTAAATAAACAAATCAATTGTGTATTAGAACGCAAGAAAAGTATTAGAAAAAAATAATTCAAGACCCCCCAAGGTCCCAATCAAGGCAAAATTAGAATAAATGACTATTTTTAAAGAAAAAATGAATAAATTAATGAAGCAGTCTCTAAATATTGTTGAAAAAAACTTTGACCGCTTTTTTAAATATTTTTGGCAAATACGAAGTGACTACAAGTCACATGGAATTGTAGCTACGGGTTTTCCCATTCCGATGAACTTTGAATCATCGAAAAATATTAATTTTTTCCCGAGATATGGAACAATTCGTCCGCCCGCTACACGTTAATTCATAGAAAGCGGAATTCCTGCAGGTAGAGCAGCAGCTGAAATGAGGGGACTTTTGAGTGCCATTATCTCGAAAACTATTGAATTTTCGAGGAAAATGATAAGGGCCATTTTTGTAGAGAATGAGCTGATCTTCATTTTTTGTCTGAACAAAAATTCTCTAATTGGCATATTTAGCCAGATATTAGCGGAAAACCTGTTTTTCAAGCTTTAAAGGTCCATTTTCAGCCCCTTCCGCTACCAAGAACGCGTTAAGGATTTTCTCATTTTAAAACACCTGCGATGACCTACAAATCCCTATGCGCTATGTGGGAACTAATCCGCGATTTTTCTACAGGTTTGACCCTTCAGTTACTGAACTACTAGTAACATAATAATTATTATTATTGAGCCACTCTTGTTTACCTTTTTCTTTTTATTAATTGGCAAAACTGCTGGACTTAAACTATGTTTCAAAACAATCAGAAAGTGTACAAAACAGAAGGAGAAAAAGAATGGTTATATTTATTTGTCATCAATGCCATCATTTAAACAACGTCAACGTGATATTTTAGGTACTGTATTTTCTTAAAATATCTTGATAGGAAAATTCTCCACTTTTAAAGATGGTCTGCAATAGTTGTTAATGACTTGTATATAATTAAGTACCGAATAACTATTCCTTATAGTTATTCTATGTTGATTTGAAAATCCGCCAAGTATAAAGTTAAAAATAATTTTGCATAGGTAAGCAGCAACCTTTTCATTATTATAATCTATTAACTACCCAAGTCACTTTTAAGTTTTAATACATAATTTGTGTTGACAATAAATCGTCATATTCTAAGCACAATTTAACTAGATATTCATTTACTATTTTTTGTTAAATTTGACATAACCGCACTTTTTTCATCAATACTCTGGAATTGTTAATTCTGATAGTAAATAAAGTTACATTTTAAAGACTTGAATTAAATTGGCCTGCGCACATTTTTATACACAAATTATCAAGAGTTCAAATACATTTAGTGTATCAATAAATATCTTTATATAAAACAGATTTCTTAATTAGGATTCTACTGATAAAAGGCTTATAATAACAACATAATAAAATTAGTTATTAAGGTTACACTCCATTGTTAAATAACTGTCTGAAAATTAATCTCCCAGTGTTGCTTCATAATGTCCACTTTATTTTAAACAAGTGTTATATTGTTTAACGAATAAAATTAATGTTTTATACATCCATACAGAAAAATTTTATTATTAATTGGTGACATTTATATATAATATAACACATTGTCTTAGACTATCAAAATGAGGTAAGAAACATGAATTATTATTCAATATAAATTGTTATTAAGTGACTAGGCACAGAGTATTAAATTCTGAATAATTACTGTGAGTCATATTCAATACAAATTAAAATATAAATTCATAATAATTTAACAATATACAGAAAAATATTTATTACTAATCCTCTTGTAGTCATTCAAATGTTAAAACGCGTTTATTTTTACAAAATTAACCTGCAATAAAATATTCTATTCTAGCGGTACTACCTATTAGATGAGCTGGCGACAAATATAACTTCATAATTCAAAAAAGTGACATAGACACTATTTTGCTAAATTTCAATTTTATTCTATAACTTTAAAATCCTAATTATCTGTTTGTAAAAGTAAATAAAGGTGAGAAGTCCCTTCATTTTCAAAACACCTTAACCTGTTTTAGGATGAATTTGTTTTAATTATATACCTTGTACGTTTGTAAAATAGCTTGTCCTTACAGAAGCTCGATAATTTGATCTTTTGAGTCTTTGTTTCTGTTAATTGAAAAGGAATGTAAGTGACTGAACATATTTGTTCTAAGAGAGCGACAAAACCAAGACCTAGACGCGACAAAGACTTAGAACTAATCTGTTTAGCAGCTTGCATTAGTTTTCAATTATGTCACACGTACTAGTGCTATATGACATGCTCAAATATGTGTGTCACATCTGTGTCTTGTTCTTGTCTGATAGATGGGGCACTGCCTAATGGTAGGGATTAGTAAGGTGTTGTGTGATGTTAATGATATGCATAGTTTAAGGTGGACATATAAATGCAAGAAAACGGTTATTTATTATTTTTATACATAAATCACGAAAAACGCAAATCTGCTATCTAATGTACAATTAAAATATTAACTGTTATTAATTATTAAAACGGCGTTTGGTTTACCAAATATTGATTTTGTTTCATCAAACAAATGTTTACAATTGTCGAAAAAAAACAATGGATTTCATGGAAATCGCTAATAAAAATATTCCACTAGTTCAATGTCAAGTGTTAGTATGTGTCTGACAGAGTAGTTTACAGGAATATGATTTAGTTAGATATTTCCCAACAATTACTGCAATAATAAGATAAGTATATTATTTGTAGATTTTAAATACATTCTGCTTAGTATCAAGTAGAAAAATAGCTTGAAAAAATGTTATTTTTAGAAAGTGAATAAACTGTTAAGCCAAGTTTTTGTGTGTTCTACCAATATATACATACACAGGTAATTAATTATATGTCCACAGAGTAAATGATTTTATAGGAAGATAAGAGAGTCTGTGCGTAAAAATAACAGAAGGTCATTAGCTCATAAATTTGAACAATTAAATTTTTTAAATTTTAAATTTTTGGTTAGTACTGAATAAAATACTTAATATGTAAGAGATGACTAACCCGTTGATAATATAAATTAAATATTATCAGAACCTCGACCTTCACTTTTGCTGAATTCATTTCAAGTTACGATGCTGGGAGATTTTATCAAACTTATTTTAATTTACTAGGGAACACTTACCAGTTGCTGTTAGTTGCAAATCTTTGTTTTTTAGGCCTGTAACAGACAATTAAATTGTAAATCATATCATTTCCTTAAAGAACGGATCAGCTGTGGGTAACGATAAAATTAGTGTTAGTATTGTTAAGGAAAATAGTATCAATTTGAGTAAACCTCTTACACACTTGGTAAACTGTGTTCTCAATACTGGCGTATTTCCCACTATTTTTAAAAACTCTGTCATAATTCCGGTGTATAAATCAAATGAAAAGAACCTAATGAATAATTACAGACCAATTGCCTTAACCAGTGCAATTGCAAAAATTCTTGAAAAGTGTATTAAAGTTAGGCTCATGCATTTTCTGGAATCTAATAATATATTATCAAAAAATCAATTTGGCTTTAGGGAAAACCGCAGTACTGAGGACGCTGTTGCAGTATTGACAGATTTTATTATAGGTAATTTTAATAAAGGTTACAAACCCTTAGCGATATTTTTAGATCTGTCAAAGGCATTTGATACTGTGGAACATCACACTTTACTACAAAAGATGGAAAATTTGGGAATAAGAGGTAGTGCGTTAAACATTTTTAGAATATACCTAAATGAGAGAACACAAATAGTGAAAGTAAACGACATTAATAGTGAAATAAAAAAAGTTGAGTGTGGTGTTCCACAGGGTACTGTCCTCGGTCCGATTCTCTTTTCTATATATGTAAATTCACTAGCAGAATTAAACACAGAGGGACAGATAGTATGTTTCGCTGATGACACAGTATTGTTGGTCAATGATCGGACATGGCAGGAAACCTTTGACAGAGGTGAAAGCGCTATGATGAAAGTAAAGCATTGGCTGGATTCTAATCTCTTAACGTTGAATAATAACAAAACATTCTTTGTTGGTTTCGCCATGAATGCACGAGGATTGCCAAGTAAGGAAACCATGAAGCTCCACAAATATAACTGTAATTTAAATGACACTTGCAACTGCACTCAGGAAATAAAAAGAAAGGAGAGTATTAAATACTTAGGTGTAATCTTTGATCAATGCATGACATGGCGAAGTCACATTGAGTATATTAATAATAAGGTACGTAATTCACTATATAAATTCTATGAATTGAGACAACTGGTCAATGCAAACATCTTGAGACGTTTCTATAAAGCCCTGGTCGAGTCTGTGCTGTCATATGGCATCACAGCCTGGGGAGCAGCTTGTGATAGTGTATTGTCCCCACTATATGTCACCCAGAAATATGTAATAAAGGTAGTGCTATTTAAAAATAGGTATTATCCCACGGCCCTGTTGTTTGGGGAATCTAGACTATTAAATTTGAGACAACTTTATATTAAAAGTATTGTAAGTTTTAATTTTAGAAATGATATATTTATGATTCCTGTAAATCAGCTTGGGATGGAAACAAGATCAATAACAAAAGGAAACTTAAGTATCCCGAACACTCTATTCACAGCTACTCAAAGGCATATATCATATACACTCCCAAAAGTATTGAACATCCTTCCTGGTGATCTTAAGCCACGGAATGGTGTCTCATTTAAAAAGTTAAAAAGTAAAATTGAACATTGGATTATCACAAGTTGGATTAACGTATGCAATGAGATACCTTTTTGTGGTGTAGTGTAGTATGCTGCTACTGTGAATTGGGTACCATATATGTTTTCTGTTTTTTTTTCTTCTCTTTTTTGGTCAAAACTCTAGTGCACACACAGAATCAACCTTCTATTGTGCCCTAAAACTCTGCATTTATATAATATTTATTTATATGTATATTTTTGTATGAATTAAATTTTATTATTATTATTTATTATGTTATACTTGATATTATTTTACTTTTATTTATTTATCTTTGAAGTATTTTATTAATTTATACGTTTTATATAATTATTTTTTTAATATTTTTATTTTTTTGAAATATTGATTTAATTCAATTTTGATTAAATACCATTTTTCAAAATAAAATGTAAAAAAATTGCTCTGTAAATGGGTTACTGTTGGGAAATAAATGCTATTATTATTATTATTATTATTTAACAATTAAAAAAATAATATGCAGTCTTGTCAATTTTTAATAAACTCTTAAGTTTTAATAAATATTGTGTTCCCTTTGACATATGGCAAAACATGCTATCTGCATTTTTTTATAAAATATACTTTTTCACTATTCTTTAATTTGTAAACTGGATTTTGGTTGTCAAAAATGATTTTCGAAAAACACTATACTTTTTACAAAATGACTGTCAAGATTCATATGGCAAAATAAAACTGTTTTTACTTCTCCTGTGAAATCTCTAAAATGGCAAATAGCACGTTTTGCCATAACACTACTGAGTTCTTGAAATATATGTTCTATAAACGAAAAATTATATCAAATTTAAAATAAGATATTATCAAGTTTAATTTACCACAGGTTTTAAATATTAAGTTTTATTTAGTCAATTACTGTAAATATAAATTAGTATAAAAAAGATATCATTTATTCATACAAAAGGTGGAAATTAATTAAAAATGTTTTCTTTCAGAATGGAAAACGAAAGAAGCATCAACATTAACTCCTCCTCATCATTAGGCAGAGGAGAAGGCGGTACCCATGGAGAATCTAGCAAACGTTCATCATCTAATCAGAAAAATTCTTACAGAGTCAACGAAACGACTCACTTATCTTCAAACCAAACTTATTTTGCCGATCGAATAAGAATACCAGAAACAAACACAGTAAGCTCTTTGTAAAATATTTTAGTTTTTAAACATAGATTTATTCTTTTATCACTTAGCTATCTTATTTCCTTATTCCCATTTTCCTTTATGTATTTTTTTTATATGTAGAACGACATTCAAATCTCTTTGGTACATCCTGTACATGTTCTAGAAGGTTCTATGATTTCATATACAAGATTTTTATCACGCAATTTTTATTTCAACCAATAAGCAATAGTCCAAACTATGGAATTAAAACTGACCAATGAATCGCCCTTTCTGACCTTGCATCTAAACACAATCCGCGAAACTAGTTATTAATACTCAACACAAGATAACACACGCTGCTCCAGAAATTTCTTTCGACTTCATCTCTGATTGAAAATAGTAAATGATCAACCCAAGTTTTTAAAATAAATAATTATTAACTCTTCAGGAAACACAATATCTAGGAATAGGTTTCTTGTTAAGTAATGAATTGTTAAGTGCCAATTTTATGAAAACGATGTAAAAAAGTTCTTTTGAAGCTTTTATATGAAAAACATTTATTTTCATTAAAGTTACTCAAAAATGAAGAAGCTTTTGTTCTTTTAATGAGTGTATTCTTTGGATGAAGAATAGTCACATAGAATTTATGTGTACATGACACTATTTACATCTTTAACCACAAAAGGTCATATAATTTCTACAAATATCTAATAAATACTATTAAACTCTTATGGACCTCAGGTATCGTCTCCTTCAAAGAATAATGTCGTCTCTCTCAGTCTACAATTATTTTCTATTTTGTTTCTCCCACCTTAAATTTATTTCCAAAATTTCTTTATATTTATTTGGAAAATATATTTTTTAAATAATATTTAATCCATATTTATTTACAGAAATAAACATAAAGAATTGTAATTTATCATCCATGATTAAGACATTTCAGTATATGCTGGCAGGATTTCACTAGCGATTTTTTTGTTCACTTAAAAGTTGGTAGATTGTCAATTTCACATTTTAATAATCTTTTACACCCTCCTTCTAATGTTCTGGTGCTTAAGCGTGTCATGTTTCTTCAGAATAATGATCTTTTTGTTTTCAGATAAAGCCCCTTATTTACTCGTTTTACCGACATAAAAATTGAAGTAGGTAGTTTTGTAAGAACAGAATCTTCATTAATCTTACATTCTTGTATTAGTTAAGAAGCTAATTTTCATGGACTTAATTCATGATTTAAATATTCTGCCTCGGAAAATCCATTAACCTTGTCATTGCCATTGTAAATAACATAAATGAAATTATTATTTTTTAATACAAAGAATTACTTTTTAGACTGGTTTTAGCTTCAAAAAATTATGGGCTTTCACTGGCCCAGGTTTTTTGATGTCCATAGCATATTTAGACCCAGGGAATATAGAAAGTGATTTACAAAGCGGTACAATTGCTGAATACAGGTTTGTTTTAAAAATTCTTATTAAAGCTCACCTAAATCTCTAGTAATGATAATAAGATTAAAAAGAAATAATGGCTTATTTTTGGAAATTTTTTTAAACCCTTACCTCCCTTGACATTGCACAATATTGTTTATTTTGTTTTATTTTTTTATGTTTTTGTAGATTACTATGGGTCCTTCTAAGTGCTACCCTTTTAGGTCTTCTTATGCAGAGGTTATCCGCAAGATTAGGAGTTGTTACAGGTCTCCATTTAGCAGAAATGTGTTATAGGCAATATAGAAAAGTTCCAAGATTAATATTGTGGTTAATGATAGAAATTGCCATTATTGGTAGTGATATGCAGGAAGTTATTGGAACCGCCGTAGCCATATATCTTCTTTCAAACAGAGCGTAAGCAATTTTTAACTATGTTGTTTTGGCTCATAGAAATATCGAATTAAAAATTATTCAGATCCAAAACAGATTTAGTCATTATTTAGAAGCAAATAAAAATTTGACCTCGTTATACTTATTGCGTTCTCTTTTTTATTTTATTTCTGTTATTGAAACTAATATGACGAAACAAAAATAAAAAAACAATATATTGTATATTTAAACATTGACGATCTCTGTAGCCGTGTGTACTAAGTGTCCAAAGACTCAGATGTTGGGATCTTAGATTCGAATTCTGACTTGGAAAAGGATTTTTGTGCAGATAATCAATTGGAAATGCATTAAGGCTTAACTGATAGTGCTATAAATCTTAAGGCCTGCACTCTTGTCAGATCAAATATTATAATGGGGTCAAATTTTAAATTTAGTGATTTTATTCTAGTGCTACCCAGGAATCATTGCAGCATAACTATGTCCTAATACATTAATCCACCCGCTTCAATACCATAGTGCCCTACTTGTATAAGGCCATATAGGTACTGAGTGTTGCCTCAAAATATGTTATCTTCTGTACATGTGAGAAGGTAGAAAGTCATAATCCCTCTACTATATAAACTGCACCTGGGGTTTCCGTTTTATTGTCCTATGGTCTGCAAGAGACTTTTAACTGTAGCACGTCTATCTAGTAAGAAAATATGTAATTGTCTATAGCTGACATCTACTTAATCTCAGTAGAACTAGAGCTTTCTGGGCATTAGTATTCCCTAAGTGGTTTCTGTGGAGTCATATTCCTTGTGTTGGCTCCAAACCTGTATCATTGAACTATTGTCTTTGTAACACCAAGCACTGGTTCTGAGTCAACATATGTTTAACTTCAAGTTGCTATGGTTTGTCATAAGATGATTTTTTAACTAACAGGAAATTTGTATTTGTGTAAAATATATTTAAAATAATTTTTTAGGATACCTATTTGGGGAGGCGTTCTGATAACAGTGATAGATACATTTACATTTCTATTTCTCGATAAGTATGGTCTAAGGAAATTAGAATCGTTTTTTGGGTTGCTAATCACAATCATGGGCTTCACTTTTGGTTTTGAATACGTTACTTCAAAACCAGATGCGCTAGGTGTCTTAGAAGGCATGTTCACACCTTGGTGTTCTGGTTGTGACAGCAGAGCACTTTTACAGGGAGTTGGAATCATTGGTAAGTTATTTACGGAGTCTTAATTATTTTATCTAATCAAAATGGAAACCAGTTATTTATCACTTTATAAAAAATCATAGATGATATATTTATTGAAAAATATTCGTT
Organism: Hermaeophaga mercurialis; assembly: GCA_951812935.1. Taxonomy (NCBI): domain Eukaryota; kingdom Metazoa; phylum Arthropoda; class Insecta; order Coleoptera; family Chrysomelidae; genus Hermaeophaga; species Hermaeophaga mercurialis. The sequence goes on from OX638363.1 coordinate 35,408,024, forward strand.
ATTCAAAATATAGTTATAAAATTAAGGTTCATATTTTCAGTGGCTATTTATAACAATAGGAACAATAATAAGTAAATATTGCATATCCATAGTGGAAAAATCAATATCATTCTTTATCGATTGACAATGCATTACTAAAGATTATTAGGTCAATAAATCAAATATTTTTTTGTTTAGGTGCTGTAATAATGCCACATAATTTATATCTCCATTCGGCACTGGTTAAATCAAGAGACATTGACAGAACCAAGCCAGAAAAAGTTAGAGATGCCAACAAGTACTATTTTATTGAAGCTTGTATTGCATTACTTATCAGTTTTATCATTAATGTATTTGTAGTGGCAGTGTTCGCTCATGGATTATATCAAACAACCAATCAGCATGTTGTAAGTAGTACCTGTATTTATACCTGAAATTATTAAACCACAAAATCAATTTAACAATTGTGATTTCTGTTCATTTAATTCTTTTTTATTTTTTTTTTCAGCATAATTTATGTGCTCAACATCCAACTCTCAATGCTTCAATATTTCCGGTGAGTGTTTTCACATTTCAGTTAATTTTTAGTAAGCGAGAACAACGATTATATTGTAAAAAAATAAATATATTCGAACCGCTTTTTAAATTTTAACTAATATCGACTAGTTCAGGTGTGAATTAAAATTGAATCTCAATGTCGCTGTTTTATTTTTTAGAATAATACTGATCCTGTCGACGCTGATCTTTATAAAGGTGGGATTTTCTTGGGGTGTAGATATGGTGTTCTAGCCATGTACATTTGGGCCATAGGTATCCTCGCAGCTGGTCAAAGTTCAACAATGACAGGTACTATTTCAATTTTGCTTTATTTTATGATTCTACAAAATTACCCAATCCTAATTCCAAAACCTTCAATGGTTAAAATATTTTCTAATGAATGCTTTAGCTTATTTTCAGGCTCTCCGCTTTGAAAACTTTAGCTTGATAGTTTTGTAGAAAGGTTTAATGAAAGAGGATTTATAACCCCTACACCAGTCAGAGCTCTTAATAATATTAAGAATTGAATAAATTCATTACTTCATAAAAAAAGGACGTTTAAAATATCTTGAAACACGACAATTTTAATTTTTGAGGGCATCTCAGGATGCATATGTAAAACGTCAACACCGGTGACGTAATATACCTTTTTTTTTTAAATTCAAACCGGTTCACGTGACAGCTCATTTGAAAGGTTTACTAATCGTCTGTCCAACAGTACAATTATTCGAATATTTATTTCTACAGCATCAACCAAAATTATGTATTTAGTTAAATAGAATGGAATTACAATAAAAGCCTCATTCATTGAATTAATTTATGCTAAAGACCGCCACAGGGAATAAAACATCTAATATCGTCTACTGTTTTTATTGGTTCAGGAAATAGAAAAACATTAACTGATAAAAGTGATACTCTTTAATTTGAAATTGATTTAGTATTAGTGAAGTGTTTGATGTTATTTTCATAAAAATATTGAAATCAGCGTAATCTAGCAGTGAGACTTACAGAAACTGAACAAATCGAAATTTTAATTATGATTGGCTGTGGGTATAAAATGTGGGTTCAGACAGAAGATCCCGATTTATTTAATGTTAAATTGCTGAAGGTCATTAGGTTCAAGATTTATTATAAGTCCATTGTGTTTTACTAAATAAACGTATGCATCGTGAGAAGGCCTGTTTGAAATAATGAATTCGTTCCATACATCTGCATTTATACTGTATCTGTTACATTTATTCCGTCTAAAGCCAAACTGGAAAAAGATAAGATTTTCGAGCTCAGTTACATATCTCCTACACCATCAATTTGGCAAGCAATAAAAATATAAAGATAAGTTGAGACTCCTAGAGAATCAAGCTGTGAGACCAGTCCGTTAATAATTAAATGAACATCTCTGAAAAGATTTCGCTAATCAGAAATATGTAATGGTATATACAGTCTCACAGGTTTGCATTTAGACTACCAAATTTAACTCAGACGCTACTAGAAAAGTTCTATGGTATTTTGATTCCATATCTACTGCGTAAAAGAAAACGGTAGTATTGTGGAAGATGAGGAAGCCAATACACTTTCTATACAAGTGTGACTGGAATCATTTCCAGTGCATCATTACAGGAATATTCGGTTAATCTAAGTTTCAGACAGGTTATATTTCTTATAAAGGGTAGTCTCGCACTGCGGCAATATCATCATTGAGCAAAAACATTTTTAACATCCCTTCAGTACTAATGTGCAATTAAACAAGCTTAGTGGAATAAGATGCAGACTAATGTGTAGAGAATTCAATCCACGTGCTGTGTCACTGTTATTCTCATTGTATTTTAAGGAGACACAAATACGATTGAGCCATTTTACTTCCCTGGGATATTACAGCGGTTTCACTGATATAAGTATTTGCTTTTGTTTATAGTACGATTGCACTCGTGAGTCTCAATGACGAGCACAATAGATCGTAAAACCAGAGTCCTCCACAAATTTAGAATTACAACTTTGTTGACCGTATTTGTATTATTTAATTGGTCTTTAAGATCAGTAAAATTTGTGTTTAAATTAATTTCTTATACAGATGTGGAAAACGTTATGTTCAAAACTACATATATGCAATAAATAATTCCTTCCGTCATATCTCTTCCCTTTACATTGTTTCAGCCTAGTGATGAGGTAGGGATGCCAAATAGAGGTACTGCTTGAAGCGGGGTCACAAACGTAAACCATTTAGCACATTGCAAATAATTTGTGGCTTTACGTAAAACTTTTACTTTATTTGTATCGTAGAAATAAAGAAAGATCTAAATGAAACTTCATTGAGATTAACTTACTATCATATTTAGGCACTTATGCGGGTCAATTTGCGATGGAAGGATTCCTGAATTTACAATGGGCCCGATGGAAGAGGGTTCTTTTTACTCGAACCATCGCCATAATTCCCACTTTCTGTTTGGCGTTCTTCAGCAACCTTGATGACCTCACGAATATGAACGACATACTAAACGCAATAATGAGCCTACAACTTCCGTTCGCTACAATTCCCACTATCGCGTTTACCAGCAATCCTCAGATTATGGGAGAATTTGTTAATGGAATGTAAGTTTTTTTGTTTTATATACTAGATGTTTCACATAATAATTTCACAGGCAATGTCTCGGAAAATATTTGTGATATTTTGATTCCATAAATTGTGAATTTATTCCACAAGTATCTAATAGTATAAGATACAAACTGGTTTATGTGCTTTACAAACCGAGATAGCTATAAATATTTTTTGATGACTATAAATTCTTAAATACTTGTTATAATTGGTTAGTGCTTTGGAACTATTTTAGTTACTTTAAAACTAATAATATTTGTTTTCTTTGTAAAGTTTAGAAATTCTATTTCGCACACCAAATTATAGATAAAGATAGTTAAAGCGGGTAGAGCAGATAATATGGATCCAGAAATGATCAAATATCTAAGGAAAGAAGGAATATTCTGGCTTTGGAGGCGTGGAAAAGACCAAAAATTCCGAAAGACTGGCAAAATAATCTAATTGTCCCATTTACAATAAGTAAGAGCATGTAAATTGTGATAATTATAGAACAATAAGCTATTCATCAATATGCTTCAAAACTTATACAAAAATAATAACAAAAGACTCAGGAAATTCGTAGAAATGGAAGAGGAACAAATGGTATTCAGACCAGAAAGACAGACAAATAATAACATATACATTCTAAGAAATTCACTAGACAGAAAAATTGATAACGGGGAGAAACTTCTCTTAGTATTTAACGACTTAAAAGCAGCATTTTACTCGATAGAAAGCAAAATAGTATATAATTGTTTGAAGAAAATAAATATTCTGAAAGTACTAATTTATGTAATTAAAAGCGTTTACAAAACAATAAAAGAAAGAGTTCAAATAGCAGCAGGAAGTTCAGATGAATTTGAATGGAAAAAGCAGATCAAGAACTCCACAACTAAAGATGAATGCTATACAAATTCAGCTTAAGTTTTTCTTGGGGATAGTGCAAAACTATAAGGAGTAACAGAAAGAAGAATATTCATTTGAAGCGAGAGTAAGAGAGAGAAAGTAGATTACACAATGAAAGAAGGCGTTGGCAATCAAATGATTCTTGGCGACGCCGATCGATCTCATCCGATTCCAACACGCAAAACGAAACAAATTCGGATTAGATCAGACTGAGTCCATAGGTAAAGGGTGAAGGTAAAACAATAGATTATAGTTTTAAAATAACTCTATTAATATGTCGACCGTTTATATTACTCGTGAAAAAATACAGATAATTAAATGGTAATTCAGTTGAAGAAATTATAAATTTATTTGTTGTTGCCTTTGAAAATAGGCCAATTCCTAGAGAAAACACAGTTCGTGCAATTATAACAAAATTTGATAAATTTGGCTGTGTTAATTATTGCAAAATGTGTTGTCCTTCTAAACAACCACGTCGAAATCAATTAACGGAAGAACAGGAAATTAGGGAAACGCAAATATGTGCTCTAGTTGAAGCTACACCGTCTTCAAGTAGACAAATTGCCGAATAAGTTGGCTTGAAGGAGACCGAAATATTTTATAAAGAAACGGATATTCCTGTTATAAAGTACAGATCACTCAAGACATTTTTACTGACGACCATTTTAAACGAATGGAGTTTTGCTAGATAATGATGGAAAGAATCAAATAAATAAGTTTGGAGATAAGATATTATTTTAAAAGATAAAATAATAACTTTCATTTGAAATAAATTATAGTAAAATATTCCTGTAACTGCGACACTTAAGTGTACACCCCTACCTGTATTGTATATTACTGAACTAAATGACTAAAATCAAATTCAGACTGGGAGGCGTGACTCCCAACTTAGCAATCGGGTTTTAACGCTCGCTCCCTTTTTATAATGCTGACGCATTTTCTCCTGTTAATCGGCAATCCATAAGAAAAACTTAAGCTGAATCTGTATATTGGTTGTCGGCTTTCTCTCTCCTATAATTACATTGTCACTCTTGAAGGTTAAGTGTTTAAGAGTATCTCTCTAGCTAATCTTCGCCTTCTCGAGGCAAGTCTGTTGTACACGTTTGTAAAATAAATATATTTTATTATTATTACACCACAAATTTAAACTTGTAAAAATCGAAGTATGTATGTATGTATGCAAATGGTATAATGCTAACAGCAGATTCAGAAAGAAAAATGCAAAAATTCCTTGACATATGGGTGAAATCAATAGGAAATAAAAAATGCAAATTAACACAGACAAAGTTAAAATAATGATAATTAATGGAAGAGGAGATAATAACACAAAAACAACACATAAAGAGGAAGAACTTGAAGTTGTGGGCACATATGCATATCTAGAAAGTATTATACCGGATGACGGAAAAATCGAATCAGAGCTAGCAAATAGAACAAAAAAGTCAAACATGTTATACTCTGTATTAAATACATTTCTGGCCAAAAGGAAACAAACCAGGGAAAAGAAGCTAAGGAAAAGATAAGATGATGACAGGAGATACACAAGGATATTTGTATAAGACAAATACAAGAACACAAATTCCTAATCCAAGTTCGACACCCGATAGGGTATAAAGAAAAGAGAGAAAGAAATTCATTAATTTGTCAGTTTTTTCTTGTATAAAATAAAATAAAAAATGTTACTCAAAAAAAATAAAAATATAGGTAAAATTAAAAATAAAATACAATAAAATAATATATGGTCAATGCAAGAAGTCTATACAGTTTGGTTCAAAATGGAGACGTTTTTGAGAATTTTTTATTTTGTATTTTGCATTTGGAAAAAAATAATTTTCTTGGAAAAATATTTAGTTTTATACAAAAAATAATAAATACAAAATTAACCAAATTTAAAATAGCATTTATATTTTCATAAATAAAATATTACTAACTTGAAAACTGGTCGCAGCCCATAGGCAAAGCATGGTACTCGTTGTTTTTGTTAGGAAACCGTAATAATTGTTTTTTCCATTGAACAGTAACTTAAACGTGCCACTCAGTACATCATTATTTGAAAGATATATAGATGTAGAATATATAGAATACCATTGATCGGCAATACTGACTAATTACTGACTTTAAATTGCAATTGAAAAAGTAATTTTTAACAAATTTTCTAGTATATATCTTATATATTTATATTATTACTATTTTTTTAGGGGAAACCGAGTTGCATCTATCCTACTTAGTATTATAGTTATAGCAATAAACACTTATTTTGTTGTGAACACAGTAAACTCTATGGATCTTCATTGGTTTCCATTGCTTGTAGTAATATTGATTGGCATTCTTTATCTTCTGTTTTGTATATACCTTGTTACTCATATGGCAATATCAATGGGTAACACAGATCTCTTAAGATACAATGTAGTCAATAAGTACATCATTGGTCCTGTGGATGCTACCTTGGACATAAGTCCTATTACTTATACCAGGTAAGTTTTAATTATTTACTTGTATTAAGCATGCAGCTTTTTTGTGTTGGTCTAGATAAGTTTCTAAACTGTTTATTTTAATTTTGTAAGCCGTTACAAATATGGCGTAGTCAAAGTATTTCTTTGACATTTCAATAAAATAAAAGAATGATTTTTTTCTGAGAAATAATAGAATAATTATTAAATTTTAATATATAGACCAAATGTTATTAAATTATTTTCTCAAATACAAGCCTTTGGATAATTTAGTCATAAAGATTTAACTATCCATTGTGTTTATAAATCGATAAACGTTACAACGTTCAACAAACATTTTTAAATAAAAATCATTCTTTTATCTCATCGACCTATTTTTACTGAAATGTCATCTTTGTCAAGTTTTTGACTATGTTTGCAAAATTGAAAAAATAGGATAAATGGTATTGAAGAGGAAAATTTACTTTGGCAACAGCTTCAGTCTAACTAACTCAACATTTTTGTCATATAATTCCAGGTGTGGTTTACTTGTTATTGTTATTTGTAGCTTGAAAATTTCTTTTTAATTTAAAGTATATTCAACTTACCTCATCAGGAATTATTTATATATATATGAATAATTTACATTTTTATATTTTAAATCATTTCATATTAGCGATGTACATAAAGTCTGTGACTATCTAGTTCTGGTGTTTGTTAGTTTATAGTTTTAATAGAGATCAGCTCCTAGATAATTTCGAAAATATTTTACGTTTCTTATTCGCCACTAAAACATATCCATTTGATTCTCATACTTTTTTCCAAGAATTATAGAGGTAATTTTATGTTCTTACTTGTATTCTAACAATGGTCATATTTAATTCAGTTAAGTTGCGATATCTTAAATCAATATTATTTCTTATTTCGTGCGTTGAGGATTTCCCTTCAGCTAGTACTAAAGTATCCTCCTTCCTTATTTTGGCAATTTACCGCTCCAGATAAATTATTCACCTACATAAAAAAAACGATTTAGTCACCAACGGTTACTTCAACGTAACAAATTTTGTTATCACCATAAAGCCTTTCCAAAAACCTTTAGTTTGGATGTATCAGTCACCCCCCACCCCCTACCCCCCTTGTCATTTGAAATTTTGGGTGTGGTTCTTGCCCTGCCCAGGGTGTCGATGTAATCACCTTACATTTATAACACAAAATCTTCCCGTTTCATACTAAAGTTGACGTGTCCGAACATTTTCGCATAACTTCTTTACGTACCGAAAAAGTAACTCTGTTTCGATTTCGTTGGCGCACCATGTAATAGAATAAAATGCAAACTAGATTTTATGACTTACAGTAAAAAAATATACTGTTGACAAAACTAAAGTGATAAAAAGTAGAAACTGTATACTGTATTTTTAATTAACTTAATTTTTTCCTTGTTTTCACAATGTAAGTATATCCATCATATCATCAACCGTCTTATATGTATCCTAATTAATAAAAAAGCTATTTGTTTATTAAGAGCGGAAAGTGATACTTTGTCGCTTTGAGACAGAGAGTTGCTGCGCGACAATCTGTCGAAAGCGACAGAATACTTTCCGCTCAAATTACACAATATATTTTTTCTACGATCACATTATTTTAAGAAACAGAGATATTTCTTTCTACAAAGAATAAATATTTCCTTAAAAATATATAATTCACTAATTCATAAATATAAACATAAACAAATCTTTATTTTGGTTTCACTAATAATTTACAATACTTAAATACAAAAATCTATTACAATCAATATTAAAATATTAATTAAAAAGTAATATTTACTGCATAATTTTTTTTAATTAATATATTTTTCCATACTTTTACAGAAAATGTACATCACCCTTATTTGAGCAAAAGAGCAAATTACTTTTCTGCGCTCTTATATTTCATAGTAATAGTTTGGAAGTATATAACATTTCCAAATAGATCTAATGAAAGCATATTTTTTGTATATTTTATTTTTGTTAATAAAACTAAAAACTTGTTTTGAACTTATTAAAGAATTTGATTCATTTTTATCGACAGAACTTCTTGAAATCCTTGGTTTATTCTTATCATTTCTTCAACATTTGCCTTCATCTTCCCCAGAGTTTAATAACCAACTTGCTGAAGTTTTCCTAAAAATATGCCCGCTATAATTTGTGATATTTGAAAATTTCTCATATATTCAGCTATTTTTTTGGTACTCTAGTTTTGTCAATAACCTGATTCATATTTTTGCTTGCTTTAAATTTAGTTTTAAAAAATGGCCTGTTGGGTAGCAACTCAATAAAGAACAATTTACTATCATCATTATTATTATTATTGGAAAAGTCACTTTAAATGTCAACATTAGAAAAAATATATTTTTACTTAAAATTGTTATCTAGCGTTATGGTTTTATTTAAATGGTTAGAATAGAAACTACATACCATGGATTAAACGTGACGACTAAAGATCTTTTCTAGTAATAAAATTAAATGTTGAGAACGTGGAACAGGGATAGCTTCTTTAACAACACGTACGCATTTTTTTAATTAACAATAGATACAGTTTAACCGGCTGTTACCTATAGATTTGTAAATATTTATAGTCGAATAAATGATCTCTAAAGATATTTTACGAGATATAAATTATCTAAAAGAAATTTGGTTTAAGAATAGAATAATTTACGAATCTGTAAAAGATGTAAAGGATCACTATAACAAATATTTATTAGACGTTGATAATAGCTAAAGTAAATATTCTTCTTAAAAAACATTGAATCGAATGAAATCAAGTGTACATATATTTTAGTTATATTTTTAAGGAGTGTGAATTATAAAAATAGCTCTATTGAATTTAGGAATTGATCGAAAATAAAAATGTGGCAGTGTCACACACCCTATTATTTTTATTATTTTACAGCTTATGGTAATGACTTTTTAGCAAGATTATATTGAAGAAATATTAAAAATTAATAAGTGACACAATTGTTTTTTTTTTTAATTTGAATGGCGTTATTTGGTGCACAAGTTGTCATTTTCCACATAAATAACTACAAGTAGTTTTTTTATTCATATATTATAATAGATTAAATTTAAAATAATTTGTTTAATATATGGCACTTCAATTACCAATTATTAAGGGGGCTGTTAACCCATGAGCTCGATTGGCTCCTAACGATCGTTTTGGATTATATGGATTATAAATGATTAAAAACTAAAAATATTAGCAACTAAGCAATCCATATAGAATTGTACAAAAAGACCATGTTTAGCTAAAATATACACCATGGGGAGGAGTTGATATTTTTAAGAAAATATAACAACCACAATCACGAAAATTGCAGTGATACTTTACTGAATAGGCAGATGATAATAATGCAGTGAAAACACAACCAACAGAACCATAGCTTCAACCACCATTAAAACTTGTTCATTCTGAAATTAAAAAAAAAATAATTTTGTCGGTGGCACTCTAAAGGTTATTCGCTGTATTAAACAAAAACATGAATCGATCCAAATCGAAAGTTCACATATCTTTATCATTGATGGACATAACGTCGAATACAAAAAAAATTCTATTCACGAATAAGACCACCTTAAATATGATACTATTTAAACAAAAAACAAGATCGAATATTTATATAGATCAGACATAACATTTTTGGATTGAACTTTTGATTAATGCTGCAAATGTTTTTGCAACTTTATACCATACATATCTACTATAGAGACATATACGTGACAGTTGCTATATTTACTAAAATAAAAAAAGACTTACATTAATATGTTTGAGGACATCAAGTCGAAATCTGTCGGGCTTAGTATTTTGTTTAATCAAAATAAAGTTGTGGTTCATTTTGAAAAAATATTGTGGAATCATTCATCTACATATTTTTTATTTCTTAGAATATTTAAGAAAATGCAAATTGATGTATATATTAGTTTTAATAGTATTTAATAGTATACAAGACAATTATATTTTCAGAGATGTTAGAAATATTACTATTGATAAATTAGCTGGATTAGAGAATAAAATAGCAATATAAAAATAAAGAAATATCCTCGATTATAGTTTTGTGAAGTATATATCTTATAAATATTGTTTAACTCTGTAGATATTAAAGCTGCCTATGTTTTGAGAAATAAACGAGTTTATTAATATTTTTTTTGTAATTATATATTCAATCAATAAGTTCAGTCATTGTTAATATAGAAAATAATCTGGTATAATTTAAATTGAGATGTTAAACTTCTTAAATGCTTGGGAGCCAATCCGGTAAAGGGATTAAGGCTGTGTGTAATCGCGAGGATCAGGTAGCTTAGAGGCTAATTGAGCGGTCCTGTATTAAGGAAGTGTCCCATAAAAAATTATACTTAGGATTTCAAATTTCTAATTTACGTTGATACGAGTTAAGTTTAGACTTTTTGAAATACGGCATCATTTAAGGTGGAATAAATGCTTGCTTGTGATTTGGTCAATATTTTTGTAAACTACTGTGCCTTTTGCATGCCATAGAATAAAATCATTTTCGTCGAGTTACAGTGGTGCCGCAGTCATTAAATTATTGATTTTGAAGAACTGATTGTCATTAAATATATGACTGCTATTATTAAAAATAACATTATTTACTAAGCATTCGTCATACGAAATATATTTAATCCAATATTTTGAATTTTTCAATTTAGCTCTGGTGGTTGCCTGACTTATTTCTTGTTAAGTATAAAAAGCACCTTTCTTTTAATGCCTCTGCGGCTTCTATTCTGAATGAAATACCTTAATGTTCTTACCCAAAACAAGGTAATGTCTTGGGTCATTAAACTTCTAATCCCCTTTTAGGTACCCAGAGGTCGCATATTGACTTGATCACTCTCCCATTTTTTTCTTGGTGGGATGGTGAGTTTGTGAATACCTACTATTCTTACTTAGATTAATGATTAAGAATGGATATTCCTTTTCTCACACACACACATTCATACATGAGCCCATGAACCACCCGGGATACGCATCAAGTAAACTGATACGCATCCTAGAAGTTCCCACCACCTCCGACCTTTGCAGGTGGGTCCTCACCAATCACTCTCTCTCAATTACTCTGTGTCGTTCTTTCATTCCTAGACATCACCCCAATTTCGAGCCAAAAATCGGGGTGACGAAACCTGTCTTTGTCCCAGAGGTAATGCCAGGCATTTTTCTCTCTGGATCGTCTTTGTTGCTTTCGCGTGTTGTGTTGTGTGTTTGTTTTACCTGTCTGCACCGCTGTCCCTTTGTTTCCTCCAGAGTTGTAGCTTGCTTACTTCCTTCCTTACTGACTCAAGTACTACTTCGCGGCTAGGGTTCGTCTCGCTTTCGGCTCAGTTTCGGCTAGTCAATGGCTCACGTCACCCCGAGTTTTCATCGCGGGCCAAAAATGGGGTGGTTGGCAGGAAAGACTAGCTTACTACCTTGCTTTACTTACTCAAGTACTACTTCGCAACTAGGGTTCGTCTCGCTTTCGGTTCGGTTTCGGCTCACTATTTCCTCCTTTGCAAACATTGGGATGTATTTGTTTCGTCTTTTTGCTTGTTTGTGTCATCGTCGCTGCTGCTTTTTGTGTCTTTCGTTAAGCTCGTGTCGTTCACTTGAGCTTTTTGTCCCCTTTCTCATTCACAACGTCTTCGCTGTGAAAACGACGTATACACTGAATTCGTTGTGCTCGACCGTCGTTTTCACGTTAAGGATGAAAAATTCAATTGTCTCGACAGAGCCTCGTTAGCAGAAACGGTGGCACCACCGGTAGGTGAGGCTGTCTTGGACCGCAGAGGCTATGTGTTGCGCGTGACGGTCCCTTGGCCACTTTCTTTTTCTGATTAAATGTAGTAGGTTGACCCCCCACTTCCCCTTCCTGTACTTATTATTCCGTAACTGGTGGCATTGCACTCATTATAATCCAAACTGGTAGGGGTGACGATCATTCGCTTTGTTTATTCATCATTTAGCTGCTCTTTGGACATGTGCCAAATACCGGGTCACCCAACTCAGCTCACTTGGGTCTCTAATACACGGCCCTATACCGAGCTAGACCAGATTTCCGGATGTAAAGCTAAGTATTATATAGACGGCACCACTATAAAATACTTCAACTAAAAATTTACTTTTGTTTTACAAAAACCAATAACTTTGGTAATGCTTAAGATGCTTATTTAGCGTTGTCGTTTGTTATATTTAAAGATAAAAATCTTTTATTACCGTGTATGGGAGAAAATGAATGCAAACATGAAATGACTACTACAGAAACAAAATATCAATTATTTTCTCTTTAATTAATAAATTCTTTGGTTCCATTATTGCTCATTGTATGCATATCTTCTTTCAGGGAGAACTCTGATGCATTTGCATGATGACAACAAATAGGTGATTTATATCGTTAAGCTTAAATGTTTTATTGTGCTCTTCAGTTTGTTCATAAAGTGAGAAATTGACAATAAGTATTGTGTTCACTCGCTATTCTGTTTTTTATGGCTATCAGAAGTATCAAACGTCACGAAGGAAAATAGCGGATATTATATGAACTTTTGATAAAACAAAAAACATTCATTTCTCACTTCATGTGAATGAATTCATCTTGTGTTTAATAATTTAAGCTCTCTGTTTTGGTTTATCTTACTGACTAACACACTAAATTTCCGTTTTCTCTCTTCTAACAGAGTGACTGGTAGTAACATTTTGGCTCGGTAACAACTTTCCCAGTATTTAAATATTTCATTTATTTTGACAGATCACAGTGGGCAATAGCAAATGAATCTGTTACACAAGATGCGAAGTGTTGATATCGAGTTTTTAGGATTGTAAATATATAAAAGGTGGGTCACCTGTTTAGGCAAATTGGATTTTTTATTTTATTAGTATTGATATTACCTTTTTTTATTTAATATTTTGTTTCCTATGTATTTTTGAAATAATTTCTCAAATATTTTTCACGAATTTAAATATTTTATTGTGTATAAAAAGTTATCTGTATTTTATTGAAGTAATACTTTGTGCATTATTTATAATTTTTATTATCGTAGCTTTAAAGAAATTTATTTAAATTTTTTATATTTACAAATAGGGAGTTTACGTGCCACATTTATTGTTATTATTAAAACCAACATTAATGGGAGTGTTCCATTTTAAAAATGACCCCAATTTTACTATATAAAAACAAATAATTTGTATAAGCGGTAAAGTAATAGGGCATTCATCCCCTTTAGAAAGGCTTTACATGTCTATGGACGAATTCTTCTCCAAAGCAAGGGGTAACGTGCTATTGTCGGTTCAACAGTTTTGTTTTTATCATTTTAAACACTTTAGTTGCACATAATATATTTCTTTGTGTAAAAAATGTTCAACTTAAAAAAAGAGCAAAAAATATAATGTAATTAAATAGCCACAACGCATCCCTGTTTATTATCGTGGGTTGATCGGACACACATACGTATAGTTACAAAAGAAATTCTAATCTTTATAAAAGGAATTCGCTGTTACTGTCGCAAATTATTTATAGCTATATTTTAAAATTTTACAACAAATTCGACTTTATATTTAAATTGAAATACTTCCATTATGACAATACCAAGTAACAAGTGATCAAAACTACATATTAATATAATGTGATAATCTTATAGGTCTGTACATATCAAAATCACATTTTATTATCAATAAAATATATATATTTATAATATTAATAGCCAATATACGAATATTAGCAAAACATTTTTATTGTAAGCAATATATCTAATCTATAAAATGATATTAAGTGTTTTTTTATTTTACATCCCTACCTTCCTCCCTGAATCAAAAATGAAATTGCCTACCACAGCAGAGTAGAAACATTAATATGGTACGTCCATTTCTTTCTTGTTTTTGAGGTAGATGGTACAAAAAACCACTATCTGGGAGCAGTATTATTCAATATTAAAGGGATCTATAACTAAGTAGACATATTTTTAAGGGAACAGCTAGAAACTATTACGATACCGCCAAGGATTCATAAAATTTTATGTAATTTGTTCATTGGTAGGAAAGTGTCCTAGATCTATAACCAATTCACTTACAGCCTCACGTTTCTCATCTATAAGGGTACCCTAGGAGCCGTACTTTCATTATAATTTAATATATTTACTTTTAACATGCATATGATTTGGTCGTTTACAATACGGATAAAATCTAATAATATCGATTACTTCAATTAGAGAAAATCGGAATTGACTAGAACTTCAGATAATTCCAGAAAAATCCAATATAACTTTTAAGGCGTAAACTCCAGATAGACAGTATTACAAAAATAACATTATTTAGCCTTCATCATCAGCTACTTACCTTGCTATTAGTCTAAATAAGAAAGTTTCTGGGAAACCTCACAAAGATAATATTGTCACAAAATGCAAAGTTTAAATTTCTTATGATATGAAAAATATGGTGGGGAGCTCATTCTCACATTTACTTGTTACTTGACTTTACAGACTGCATTGGAGCAATTATGGATGTACTGTTTGTGGAAACGCAACATCAACTGTATGTTGATAAATTATACAAAATAATGCGTTTAGATTTTGTTCGAGGCCAAAGAGCTCTACTCAGGTAGAACCTTTTCGCAATGAAACTTTAGAGCGTCAAATAGAACTACATAGAAAATATCTTTCAAAAAATTCATTATTAAGTTGCAATATAAATAGTCTTCAACAATTAAAAATATATCTGAGCTAAATACGTATTTCTCTGTTAGTTCTAAATCTGTACGCATTATTGTCTATCTTTATAGATCCCAGTTCCGATCTCATTATTTTTCTCTCTTGAATTCTCATGTCTTCCTCTTATTTTTTGGTCATTGTTATAGTTTCCGCTGCGTACATCATTGTTGGTTCTATTCTCATTATCTTCGTCTTTTTGATGTTGCTGTTTTTAGCATCTCCTACTTTGTCAATTCTCATCATTTTTGTTTTTTTTATTTATTTTCAATTCCATTTTTTCACTGTCTATTATAATTTCTTCTAATATTTTTTCAGTTACAGAAATAGTTACAATATCATCGGCATATGCTATTATTTGTTCTTCCCTTGTCCTTAAGGTTCCTTTATTTATTTTTCTGACTAAATAGTCCAATGCTATATTAAATAAGGTTGTCGATAATGCGTCTCCTTGTCTTATTCCTTGTTTATTTCAAACTCTTAGTTGTGTCCTTTTTGTGTTTACACTTATTTTCGTATTCGTCATCATCTAGTCTACTTAGCTTGCTTTGTATTCCCATTTCCTGTGATGATTCTATAAGTTTATTTCCTTTTAGCAAGTCAAAGGCTTGTTTGAATCCTACAATGATAAATGCTATTTCTATTTTATACTCATGTGTCTTATCTATTATTTGTTGTATGTATTGCGTCTGTTGTTGATCATTCCTTCACGAACTCACATTGGTACTGTCCAATTAAGTTTCTTGTTCTGTTAACTAGTCTTTTCTGTATTATTGTGGACAATATTTTGTGTGTGGTGTTCAACAAAGTTAATTCCCTATAATTACTGCATATTTGTTGATCACCTGTTTTATGTATTGTCACCACTTGTCCTGTCTCCCAGTCCCTTAGCATTTTTTCTTCTATCTATATCTGCTTT
The DNA here is from genome assembly GCA_951812935.1 of Hermaeophaga mercurialis. Lineage (NCBI taxonomy): Eukaryota > Metazoa > Arthropoda > Insecta > Coleoptera > Chrysomelidae > Hermaeophaga > Hermaeophaga mercurialis. The sequence continues at coordinate 35,424,077 of OX638363.1, forward strand.
ATTAGCTAAAATGGTTTTTCTTGCAGTAGTTAATAATAACTTCTCTTGTTGGAACCTCCTCTGCGTCTTCTGTTTCTGTTCTGTCATACAGTAGTTCTCTAATGTACTCTTTTCGAACTTCCTCATAGTTTTCTTCATTTTCTGCCATTTTTCCGCATTTGTTTTTATACCTATTGTTTTTCCTTTATAGCTTTTATTTTGTTCACTAACTTTATAGAATTTTGTGTTTCGTTTGCAACTCTCTTTTTCTATTTCTTTTATTGTATTTTCCATCCATAATCTCTTTTCGTTGTTCTTATTGTTTTTTTGGCTTCTTTTTTAATCTTTTCACATATTTCTTTGTCTTTTTCTATATAATTATTTATCAATTTTAGTCTAGCTTCTACCTTCCTTTTTGTTAGTTCTTGACAGTCTTTATTATACAATTGTTTATGTTATTTCTAATAATTTTTTCACACTTATTTGTGGTTCTATGTATATATATATATATATATATAAGAATAAAATATTATCTATTGAAAACAAGATTGATAATAATGCGGTAGAAATGCTGATATTAAGAGGATATAACAAGTACATAAAAGGACAGCTAAAGACACAAGAGATGAGATTATAAAAGATGAAACGAGAAATAATGAAAAACAATATAATAATATAGGGAATTAAAGACCGAAAGAAATGAAAACGAAAATAGCAATCAAAAGGAATTGAATAACAAAAATTGGGGGAAAAAGAAAAATAGACGTGAAAATGATTTTAAAAATATCTTGCAGAAGTAAAAATAAAGAAGAAATTGACTTGCTACGTGGAACATAAGAACGGTGTTGGGAGCTGGAAATATAAAAGAAACAACACCAGCATTGGAAAAATACAGGTACAGTACAGGAAGTTCGCTACAAAGGAAATGGGGTAGTAATAAATATAACAAAATACACAGTATGTTACTCAGGAAATGAAAATCAGGGAAAACTTAACGATTTATTTGAAGGATATCTCTCAATGGAGGCCAAAACCAAATATTCTAAAATTATTTTCATGTATACAGGGTAGTCTGACAGTAAAATAGGCAAATCACTTAATTTTTTTTAATGGAATGACCCAACCTTGTATTATTTTTTCCTTTAAATTGTTCATAACAATAAATTACACCCCATGTTGTTTCTTTTATATTTCAGAATTTGCTCCAGACTTCCTATGCTTGCAAGAAACTAACTTCAAAGAGTCACATAATCCTAATCTTAAAAATTATATTGGCCATCACTATATCAGACCAACACATTTAAGAGCTAGCGGTGGAACCTCAATCTTTGTTTCCAGAGATGTATTCCATAAAGAAATCATTTTAAACTCCACCCTGGAAGCAGTTGCAATTACTGCCTGGTGCCCCTTTAAAATTCATATTTGTAGCATTTATATTCCTCCAAATTACAACCTTGCCCAAACAGAACTATCAGACCTTATAAGCCAGCTTCCTGCTCCGTTTATATTGGTAGGCGATTTTAATGCCCACAATACAATGTGGGGTTCAAAGCATACATTCGGGAAAGGCAAAATAGTTGAAAACTTAATAACTAACCGCAACATTAATGTCTTAAACAATGGTAGTAACACTCACTTCAACATATAATCAGGAACTTTCTCAGCAATCGATCTCAGTATTTGTGATCCAAAGTCCTTCCCACTTCTCACCTGGAACACTCTAGATTGTCTTTTTGATAGCAATCACTTTCCTATTCTCATTACAGACTCTAAATCAAAACCTGCAAATGCTATCACTAAATGGAAAACCGCCAATGCTAATTGGCCATTATTTAGCTTAAGCGTCAAAGAAAAAACAGACCAATTAATATTTTCAAATAATATCGATGATGCCGTCAGTGAATTTAACAATTGTATCATTTCCTTAGCTGAGGAATGTCTAGGTACTTTCACCATCTACCCCTCTAGAAAAACCGTTCCCTGGTGGAACGAAGACTGCAAAGTAGCTGTAAAAGAGTCCAAGAAAGCTCTAAACAAATATCGTAGAACTCGAACACAATCTGATTTAATTAATTTTAAAAAACTAAAAGCAAAAACTAAACGGATACTAAAAGAATGCAAAAAGTCATTTTGGAACCAATTTGTCAGTTCAATTACGTCTGAGACCCCTCCAGCCCAGGTCTGGTCTAAAATTAAGCAGATGAAAGGGTACTCTAACTCCCATAAAATCCCAGCCCTCAATCATGACGGAAAAATTGTTACAGATGACCAAACAATTGCAAATATCTTCGCCCAACACTTTCGTAACAAAACTAAAAATATTAACATCCCTGATAACCTGCCTAATATTTCCCCCACATTTAGACCTACACCCCCTGCTTCTATAAATTTTCCGTTTACGTTCTCAGAGCTAAACGCCGCTATTTCTATGTCAAAAAACTCAGCTGCAGGACCAGATAATATCCCTTTTTGTTTTCTCAAAAACCTGCACGCATCCTCACTAGTCAAACTTCTGGAACTGTATAACAAAATATGGACCAGTAAAAATTTTCCTTCTTTATGGCAAAAGTCAATTATCCTCTCTATTAATAATAATAATATTAAACCGGATTGTGAATCCTCTCTTCCAGACTCTTTCAGACCAATTTCTCTCACATGCACCCTATGCAAACTCTTAGAAAAAATGGTCAACAAACGTATTATTTGGTACCTAGAAAAATTCAATATCCTAAATAAGGCGCAGTCAGGTTTCAGACCAAATCGGTCTACGTTAGACAACCTTGTTCTTCTTCAATCAGAGATTGCTCAAGCCATATCAAATAAAAGCGACCTAATAGCAGTTTCTCTAGATATAAAAAGTGCCTTTGACACTACCTGGAAAAGCACTATCCTATGCAAACTTAAAGAAATAAACCTGACAGGTAATATTCTAACATTTATCGAAAATTTTTTAACCAATAGATCTTTTAAGGTTAGCGCAAATTGTAAAGAATCCGAAATCCATACTACTGAGAATGGAGTTCCACAGGGTTCGGTCCTAAGTACTACTCTATTTTTACTTGCCATCAACGATATTTATTCCTCTGTCCTACCTCCAGTTAAATTCGTTATCTATGCCGATGACCTCATAATATTCTGTCAGGGAAAAGTGACTTCTAGTATCTGTAGTTTGCTCCAAACATGCCTCGATAATATTCATATGTGGTCCTTAAAAACAGGTTTTATCTTTTCACCTAGCAAATCTAAAGTAATTAGCTTCAGTAGGAGATATAAATGCCAGCAACCTAACCTAAACTTGAACGGCGAGCCGTTGCAATTGGTCGACAATCTTAAAGTATTGGGAGTCATCTTCGACAAGAGACTCACTTGGACTTCCCAAATAGCTGAAACTAAGAGTAACTGTCTAAAAAGATTTAACATCTTAAAATCTTTAGCTCATTATCAATGGGGAGCCGACGAAGAATCTCTGCTTAAAGTCTACAGATCTTTAATCCGCTCGCGTCTAGACTATGGCAGCATACTATATATATCTGCTAGTAAATCAAACTTAAAATCCCTCAACGTAATCCAAAACTCGGCCCTAAGAATTTGTCTTGGCGCCTTCAGGTCCAGCCCTACCGAAAGTCTTTATGTCGAAGCAGGTGAACCCCCCCCCCCCCTTTTATCCGCAGAGAACGTCTGCTACTATCTTATTCCGCTCGTGCATCTGCTAATCCAAACAATCCTATATTCCAACTAATAAATGCTACACCTCCTCCTACTAGAAACAACTCCGGAACCTTACCCTTAATTCCCCAGACCCTATCAACCCTATTGGGCAACATTGACCTAACCAAAACAACCCCATTTTACGCCTCAAACATTCCTCCATGGACCAAAACACTACCTCTCTTTAACACAAGTTTGGAAGAATACAACAAGAAAGAAGCTTCCGGCATACTCATTAAGCATACATTCACAAACCTAATTCGTTCGTCCCACTACGACAAGATACTTTATACCGATGCATCCAAAGATGATCGTGGGGTAGGCTGTGCAGTTACTACCACAAATTCAGTTGTAGATACGAAGCGACTTTCCACTAACTGCACTGTTTACACGGGAGAACTATTCAGTATTCTTTTAGCCCTAAAATCTATCACGCCAGATACCAAGTCAGCAGCAATTTGCACGGACTCCCTCTCATCTATGCATGCCATTAAAGACATATACTCCTTAAACCCAATTGTCCAAAATATTCAAGAAATCTGCCACACTCTTATTATCGAAGGCACTGTCATAAACTTCTTCTGGGTTCCTTCACACATCGGTATCGAAGGTAACGAAAAAGCAGACCAAGCAGCAAAACAAGCCATTAGCTCGGACGAAAATGTAGAGAACACCCAACTCCACACGGACCTAAAATGTACCATCAAACAAGCATCATTAAACTCCTGGCAAATACATTGGGATAGAGTTAATGCTAAGCTACATGATATCCAGCCCAGTATGGTACCTTCAAAAAACCTCCAATGAAGAGAAGAGACAAAATTATCATTAGAAGATTAAGAATAGGACATGCTCGCATTACCCACGATTACCTTATGGCTTCAAAAAATCCTCCGACCTGTGAACACTGTAACAACACCCGCCTTACTGTTCAGCACATACTGCTTGACTGCAACCGTCTGAGATCGAAGCGACTGCAACATAAACTTAGTGGAAACTTAAAAGACGTTCTTAACTCTCCTGATAGTTTGTGTAATGTTGTTAATTTCCTGAAAGACTGCAATTTGTACCACCTTATTTAATTTAACAGTGCCTGTGTCAATGACCAAGTTGTCGAGACACGTTAATAAAAAATAAAAAATAAAAAATTCCTTTTGATTGCTATTTTCGTTTTCATTTCTTTCGGTCTTTAATTCCCTGTATTATTATATTGTTTTTCATTATTTCTCGTTTCATCTTTTATAATCTCATCTCTTGTGTCTTTAGCTTTAATATCAGCATTTCTACCGCATTATTATCAATCTTATTTTCAATACATACTATCTTATCATATTCTTTAAGAATGCGAATATTTCCTTTATTTCTTCCACATCATATCCCGTGTTGTAGTGTTATAAAATACCGCAAATATTCTGAAAGTAAGACCTACTTTCTATGGTTCCAACTGTTGTCGGTGTTCTACTTGTCGTTTAAACACAGTTTATATAACAGAAATGCACAAAATAACAGTTCTGCAGATAATTAATTACGGAGATAACACACGAAACACAGAGCGAAGTTGCTACCTTATTTAAAAAAATTATTACAGATTTGCCGCCTATATCCCAACAGACTATAGTAAAACAGAAAAGCAGTTTCGCGAGCTTGAACATGTAAGACAGATAAAAAAAGCACCTTCCTGAGCTATAAATAATGATACCAAATTGGATATGATGCTTCAGTTTGAGGAAAAGTCCCATACTTCGAGTCGATAAGCAGCCGCAACATTGGATATTAGCCATGTATCGATTCTTCAAATATTAAAATAAAATAAAATACATCCCTATAAAACGATACAAACTCAGTAGCTCATCGAAAACGATTTTGATAGAAAAACGTATTTTTGGGGACAAATGATGGAAATGTTAGATAATGTGATGCAATTAAAACGTGTTTTGTTTTCTAAAGAGTGGACTTTTACAAAAGTATTACAAAAATAAACATTTAAAATTTAGAATGTAAAATTTAACAATTATAACTGACATAAAAATTTTTTAAACGAAAAAACAGTCATTTAAATAATCTCACAAAAATTATGAGAGCTGCTGTGCTTCGGTTTGAGGAATTACATCTGATCAGATTATAACCATACATTTTAATTTTAGATTCTCCAATCTCTTTGAAACTCTTGCTTCACTTATAAAAATTATTTTAGGGCAGTAACACAATAAGCATATTTGAATTTCATTTAATTTGTTAAGTAAACTTTGTGCATTTAAGTAGAGTATATGAATATTAAACGATATATTAGTCCTTCTTTAGTTTTCTTGTCTTGAGTTACATCTTGATTTACAATAGTGGGTGTGTTATTGTTATTAGTAAACTTTATTGGTCTCGAATTATCACCCCCACTAATAAGATCAATCAGTGTAGATTTAATTTTAGAAGACATTTTTATTTAAGATTAAGACGTTGCCAAGAAGTTTCCGGTAAGCATTTTGAATACTCCTACAATAACATCAACGTTTTTTTTGTTTTTTACATTATTAAGAAATGAACGGTACTACTTATTAAGTTTTGGGTATGTTGTAGCGAATTTCGTCAATCAGATGATTTTTTTTAATATTAATTTTTTGCAATAAACATTTTTTAATAGAGAATGAAGAGACCTTTCAAATGATATATCACAAGCTCCAACTTCTAATTTAAAAATATGGGGGTTATAACTGTCACTCAAAGAGGGTACTCGTAGGGATCATTTTTTGGTTACAGGATGTCATTTCACAATCTAAAATGGACGCGTTTCGGGGATTTTTTTATAAATATGCACAATAATTGAAATAATGAATTTATTAAATTTGACTATTCCAGATTATATAATTTCTATTCATATACCATGGTCTATCTCTCATGTGAGTTAAGTCACCCTGAATGACCCTTGGGAGTAAAGAATTTCTATCCTTCATCTACTTGAGACTCTTACGATCACATAGTTTTAGTATGAAAAATAGTAGTGTCGATATAGATAATGTCGGATGGTCAAAAGAAAGTAGAATGTGTTATTTATTCTTTTATTAAAAATTTTAACAAACAAATAAAATAAAAAGGCAATTATAATAAACTAAAAGTTCAGTCAAATATGAGAAATACAAGACCTAGTATAAAAATAGTAAGCGGGAATTTTCCTCAGGTAAATATTAAATAAAGAAAGGCTGAATAAGTTGTATTTTAAAGTGTGTAAGATTCTTTATTTAAAGATATGTGTAAAAGAAATATATATATTTCTCAAAGTCAAAAGAGTGTCAAGCGCTTTCGGCAAAACAATGCCATCATCAGGACAAAAAACGTGCAAAAAAGTAGAGAAGGTTGGTTATAAAACAAAAGTAGAGAACATCAACGCAGTAACAATACATCTTAAATTAACTTTTTAAAAAACGACATTAATATAGTAGAAAACAGTAACATTTTTAAAAATTTGGTTTTTAAAGGCCCAGGCCTGAAAGTTGTCCCAATAAAAGACAACAAGTGTTTTTTAAAAAACATGTAAAATAAATAAAAAATTAAGATGTTTTACGTGAGAAAATTATGAACATGCGGTTTTTGACAAAGTTAGAACTTCTAACTTTGTCAAAAACCGCATGTTCATAATTTTCTCACGTAAAACATCTTAATTTTTTATTTATTTTACATGTTTTTTAAAAAACACTTGTTGTCTTTTATTGGGACAACTTTCAGGCCTGGGCCTTTAAAAACCAAATTTTTAAAAATGTTACTGTTTTCTACTATATTAATGTCGTTTTTTAAAAAGTTAAAAAGTTAATTTAAGATGTATTGTTACTGCGTTGATGTTCTCTACTTTTGTTTTATAACCAACCTTCTCTACTTTTTTGCACGTTTTTTGTCCTGATGATGGCATTGTTTTGCCGAAAGCGCTTGACACTCTTTTGACTTTGAGAAATATATATATTTCTTTTACACATATCTTTAAATAAAGAATCTTACACACTTTAAAATACAACTTATTCAGCCTTTCTTTCATTACATAGTGTGTACGCACCAAACACGTAACCTTTTGTTACTCTTCAAAATCAAATATTAAATAGATTAAATCTCATAGTTACGATTTGTCATATAAAAAGGTACTTAAATCTTACATATGATTAATCAGTCTATACCATTATAGTTGAATTACTTTTTTTTTTGGGTCACTAGCATAGTCACTTAAAATAATAGAATTGACAGACGACATTGGGTTAAAAATAATACTTTTAATTTTTGTTTTATAATTCTCTTCTTAATCTATCGAACGCTTTTTCCATATCATCAAAACAAAAGCGTACGTGTCTTCCATTTTTTTTTAGCTTGTTCTGTTTTATCTAAGGATATATATTTGATATATATTCTTTTTCTTGTTTTGATTTTCCTACAAGGTATTATTTCGTTTGCCTCTTAGTCCATAAAAGAAGTTCTGATCATTTCTGTCGTAATTTCATAACAGATTATAATAATAAACTGTCTATATTAAACAAATGTGTACAATATATCACATTTGCCCCAAGAAGACGAAGATTAGCTAGCGAGCTACTCTTAATCTTCAAGGGTTACAATGAAAACTACAAAAAAAAAGAAAATAATATATATATGAAATCACCATCAACACAACCAAGCAACAGTAGAATAAGTAGGTAAAAATGAGTTATTGTTTTTCTAACAGATTATTTTTATAGTTTGCTTAAATTTGTATATTGAAAATATTTGCATACTTGAAGGATACAAATTGTATAATTTTACTAAATTAAATGAAAAGGAACGTTCAAACATAGCGGTGGAATCAGCTTGCATTGTTAAAGTGTTACTCCTGATGTTGCGATCATGAATAGCTTTACGAAATATAATTTTTTTATACCAATATAAAGGAATTTTAGTTTTTGTCAAGCGATATATTAAAACAAGACAATGTAATTGAAATAGATTATTAGTCTTTAACCAATTTAATTGCTTAAAATAAAATGAAATATGATCATATTTCCTTAAATTAAATATATATCTGCAACAGATATTTTGCAGACGTTGCAACTTATTTTTTGAATCATTATCTAAACATGGGTAGTATACAATAAAAAAATAATTTAAAATGGAAAGAACTAATGTTTCATAAAGCTTTTTACGCATTTTAAAGTTTAAAATATTTTTATTCACATACAGAACACGCATTCTTGCATAATACTTTTGTAGTAATGATTTTAGGTGACTTTTAAATCTAAGTGACTGATCAATTAGCAAGCCTAAGTTTTTAGCCGTATTTGACAATTCAATTCTAACTCCATCCAATTCTAGATTAACTGAACTTTCAATATATTCTCGATTACTTCTAGGACTAAATAAAACTGCAGTCGTTTTTGATGGGTTGATAGCTAAAATATTGTTGCTTTGAGTACTGAAAAATTATATCTAAATCATGGTTAAGAACCTCATTAGCCTGTTGTTTTTCAGAAGGATTAAAACAATGCAATAATTGCGTGTCGTCTGCATACAACTGTATTGTGTTAGTACTTACTGCTTTAGGCAAATCAGAAGTATATATAAGATATAATAAAGGGCCAAGAATGGATCCTTGTGGCACTCCTAAGACTATAACCTTAGAGGATGAGCAGTTTTCATATATGCGCACACGTTGACTATGCCTCCACAGTTATGATTTAAAAAATGATAGTGCATTTTCCTCTACACGGTATTATTTAAGCTTGGAGCACAATAAGTCATAATCAATAAGATCAAATGCTTTGAAATAGTCTAGTTTCACCAAATAAATGCTCTTTCTTTTCAATGGCTTAGATAATATTATCAGTCAAATTTAATAGAGCAAGCAGTAGTAGTACTTTGGTTTTTACGAAAACCAGATTGTTCAGGGGGAAAAATACTATTAATTAACAGAAATTCACTTAATTGACAAAAGACAACACGTTCAATAATTTTGGAAATTACAGGAAGTAGGCTACTAGGTCGCAAATCTTGAATTTTTTCGGGATTGGTTACTTTTGGAAATGGACAGACAATATTTTGGATTGGTGATTTACTTAGTTTATTTTTTTGTATTGCGTCTATTTGTGTTATTTTTTTTGTGCCTTCATAATCAACTTGCGTGGTCATGTGACAAAATTCCAATCTGTAAGAAAATATCACTTTACACATTTGTTTCATAAATAGCTATTTTGTCTAATATTAAAAAATTGTGACATTTTTGTGTGAAAAACATTATTTTTGTTGCCGACACAATTTGCTACAAAATGGTTCTAAGTTTATTCATAGTAGTAATCATACACATAGACCAGGGTCGATAATTTTTGAAACGAAAAAAAATAATAGTAGGATGAAACCCATTGGAAAAGGAAGAGAATATAACAAAAATGAAAGGAAAAATAATTTACGGTCGATCTGAGGTCGGGAAGTGGAAGGGGGTGAGTTTTTAAGGGTAGAAAACTGTTTGAAACAGAATCTTGGATTATTTCGGTTGCTAGTGACATGTATCCAAAGAAAAAGTTATCTTAACTATAGCTACTTTTTAATTGACATAGTTGTCGCGCTTGTTTTGTCTAATATTAACCTGATTTATTTATTGAAATAGACTGTTGAGGTGCAAAGAGATTATTTATTAGTTTAAATATAGATCAATAATAGTTATTTATAGTAAAAATGTGATATGTTGTATACCTAACTGTAACGTTTTTTTATATGGAATGCTTTATACAGTGGTACTTTCTCATTACATCAAATTCAGAATATTACATATAAAAAATAAAAGAAACTCGTGGACGGCTTTTAGGTTACTCTGTATACAAAATAGAAGCAACGAAACAGTATTTCAATTACAGCAAAATTGGTCTATATCGAAAACTCGTCAATGATAAATCAACAGTCTGTACTTTATTTTAAAATATACGAAGTGTCCCAATTAATTAAGATTTTCACATAGAACTGCAGCGAGATTCATAACATTTGATACGACATAATGACGCTTCAATACCAAACTCAAAATATGATTTTAAACATTTATAGTGCAGAGTTTATTCAATCGTCAGTTTAGTCTTAAATGGAATTCAAATTTATAATAATTTTCAAGATACTTCCGATTCTTGTAATTCTAAGATAAAACTGGGAATCCATGACACCATGCGCAAGATGGTAACTTTTCCTCTCAAACTAGAACAAGAACGAAATTTTGAATATATAAATTTCAAGCCACTGAAATTAAATATTTAAAAAATATACATATACCTACATAAATATTTTATTTATTAAGAATCAATAATTTTACTTAAGAAAATGACGAAGAAATTACTTTTGTTTTTGTTTTTAATGAAATTTATTTAAAATATTCTATAATAAATCTTTACAAAGAGGGCAAAATAGTTGTACTTTTTTAAGGTTCTTACCTACAATTTATCTGATAAGTAGATGTCAATCAAACATTAGCAGTTTGGCTGTATTGTTTAAATTTACATGTATTTCCAAATACAGTTTGCATCATATTGTAATATAAATAATGTCTCAAGCAAAATCCCTAGTTGATATTTAGATTTGCATCTGACTATATCTGCAGAAAATTTTTGATATTTGGAAGTTTGAAATATGTGTTAAATTATTATCTTTCTTAACAATGCAGCATCTTTGCGATAACACAGAAAGTGAATTTTACCTAAAGGAATGCCACAGCACTGCAGAGCTTTTGGGAGTGAATTATATTAGTATTATGATGATAAATTGCTAACCAATGTTAGAAGAAAGGCTTAATCTCAAAAGTTAATAGGATCATATAAATAAGTCATTTCAAATATTGTTGGCCAAAATATGCATCTACTTGATTGGAAAAATTAGAATATAAAATTAGAAAATATTGGAACATATTTGTCCCAAATCTGTTAACAACACGCAATAGTCACCAGATTTTTGGAAAACCTGTTAAATTATTTTCAATTTATTTTTACCCTCTTGTTTTACTACTGATTATCAAATAAGCAATAACTCTCTGTATCCATAAAATTTGCGGCTTTACATTGAATAGGAAATTTTCTGAAAAGGACTGTACTTACATTTTGACAAACAAGCATTAAATTTGCTCTAGCTCCTGCACCTCAACACTCTATTTGATAGGAATAAATTTTAGAATCAAATTAAAATACCTACTTTATACATCACTATCAATGTTATGTTTTTTCTTCAAATGTAATTTTCTATAATAATTTTCAATAAAGCCCTTCTGACACACTTGACACTTAAATGGTTTATTGCCTGTATGTGTACACATATGTTTTTGCAATTTATTGTTAAAAGGAAAAACCCGGGGACACATTGTACAAGCAAACTTTTTTTCAGGTTTAATAATATTTATAGTACCAACATCATGGATAATTTTCATGTGTTTTTTTAACCCGTAATTATTTTTGTACTCTTTTCCTTGACAGAGATTACATTTGAACAATCTTTCGCTGGAGTGGCTCTTCAGGTGCTTTGCTAACTCAGATTTTTCAAAAAATTTCTTTTGACAAATATGACATGTAAATTCTTTTACTCCAGTGTGTCTTTTTCGATGAGTTGCCAAGCTTGAATTTATTGGAAACCTTCTATCACAGAAACTACAAATATATTTCCAATTTTTTGGGTCCACATGCATACATATTTTATGGGTTCTTAATATGCTAGCTGTATTGAAACTTTTTTCACATAAATTGCATTTATATTCTCTTTTATTCAAATGAATTTTACCATGATGATATAGGTCACCTGAGCATACAAAACTCTTACCGCAGTATGAACAGACAAAAGGTTTCTCATTGTTATGATTTCTCTTGTGTACCAACAAACTGTGAGATGTTGCGTACTTTGCGTCACACAAATCACACTTATATGGTTTTTCAAAAGTATGTTTAGATCTAATATGTGCAGAATAATGTTGTCTTCTATTAAATATTTTGCCACAATATTCACATGTTAGAGGAATTTTACACCTGATGTATGCTTTTTTTACAGGTTCAGAGTCTTCGTTACTAGAATGATTATCAAAATTTTCATTTTCACTAACGTCATCATTTTCATCCTCAGCATAAGGAGTTTCAGTATTATCTTTTATTTTTATACCTTCAGAAGACTCTCGTCTTTTTGAAGGATTGTGAACTTTTTTTAAATGAATTGACAAAGATCTCTTCTGTTTGAAAATTTTACTACACTTATCACAAGAAAATTCAGGTTGGACTTTGTTTTTCTGTTTAGTTAATATTTTCAATTGTTCGTCCCTTAATTCTATGCTCTGTAAACAGGCTTGAATAAAATTAAAAGCAAAGTCTAATGCTTCTATACAGTTTTTGCAAATGTTATAAGTTTCACACCATACCTAAAAACCAACATTGTGAATATTTAAATGGGAAATATGTTATAACGGTACCTACTTGTTGCCCTGCACATGTTATAAGTTTTGTTTTATATGATACGTTGTTTACATCAGATTCACAAATATTTTCTAGTAAGGGGTATTTTTTAACACATATACAACAAAATTCTTCTAATTCCAACATTATTTGTTTGTAAATCAACAATTAACATAACCTAGATCCCGTTTAAAGTGACTTAACCTTAAACAGCCACGGTAACAATTTCATAGAACGCGCAAAATGTTGGCGCGGTTGCCAAATTGACAGAAAGACAGAGTACTACTTTATTTTCCCCTTCGTAGTTTAAAAAATTAAAGTTTCTTCCACACTGGCAATTAAAATTTTTTTTTTCCAAAATGATTGGTTCTGTATTGTTCTGCGCACCGAGCTCCGCTACGCTACGCTCGGTACGCAGTGTTTTATTAAAACAAAACCTTAACCTAGAGTGACCTAACCTGACCGAAGTTGATTTTTCCAAAAATCGTTAGCCATAATTTTCAGATAATTTTGATATAAGTATATATCATGTGTATTTTCGGAGCATTTTCTTACGAGAGAGCTCTTGAATCTTCCGCGCGCGTGGCACCAGATCCGAGCTGGGTGGAAAGCGTAAATGGCAACATTGTTTTCCCTGTCAAAATATTTTGTAACGGTGGCTGTTTAAGGAGTAACCGTGGCTGTTTAAGGATAACTTTTAAAGTGATGTTGCTGACAGAATGCATTTTTGCAGCAAAGTTCTTCTTCTTTTTCTTAAGTTGCAGTAAGCGCAAGTTAGTAGATATGACAACTTTGCACATAGATTTCTCCGTCGTCCATCAATACGAGGGGTACATAATAATTGTGCTAATATTGAGAAACAAATTATGGTAACATTAATAATTTATATTAAAATAATGAGTTTATTATAGTGTTACAAAGATAATCACTTTATTATAGCTTTTCAACAATAAATGAATAAAAAAGTTGTTGGCTTTCAACTGCTAAAATAAAATTTCAAATTTCAAAGCATCTTTAAATGTATATACTAATTTGTTTTCAGTAAATACCAGAAAAATTATGGACAAACATTACGAGGCTATAAAAAAATTATTGAAACGGAAATACGTTTATTGATACGTATCCTAAGGGTTTCCACCGCCCACAGCCTTGGCAGGCGGGTCCTCACCATTCTCTTTCTATCATGCATCTTAGTGTCATTCTTCCTTCTACGACTTTGTCCCTTACGGCTAGTAGGGACAAAGAAGAACCTGCTTTGTCTCCCAGAGCTAATGCCAGGCATTTTGCTCTCTGGGTCGTCTGTTCGCTGTCGGTTGAGTGTGCTTTGTGTGATTGATTAGTCTGAACTTTTGACCCCTTACTCTTGGGAAATCGAGCTAGGGGGTTGTCTGTGTGCACAGGTACCCGCAAGTCCACAGTCGTGCCTATGCAGGATCGTCTATGTAAAGGATTGACAAGCTTCTCAACCGCGAGTCCAAGGGCGTGAAAAATTGTTGCTTTGTATGTTTTGAGTAGTAGCCGGCACTGGACGACTGCAGACTGTCTTCTGAAATAAAGATTAGTTTTTGCTTCGGTAGTCGCCAGGTCACCGGATTTCTCCGGCTTATTGGCCTCTATCTTAGGCGGGTTTTTTGCTTTTCATATTTTTTTTGGGTCCAGACTGGAAGTGGCAGGTCCCCAGCCACCTCCAGCATGGGTCTTTTTTTTGTGCAAAGGCGTTTCCACTGGTCTTACCCTTGAGCAATTCCGCAGGTGGTTCAGCACCCGGTAGTGTTCAATAACACATTCCGTCCGCCTTTCTTTGCTGGTCGCAATCGGTAGTCTTTATCCGTTAGAACGTCGTCTATCTTTTGGGACGAGAATGTAATCCGTGGTTATCGGCTGGATAGTTGATCAACTCCCTTAGATGCTGACAAGGGTGTCCTCTGAGGTCTGCGAAGGCGCGTGCGGCTTTTTCCCTCATGTTGTCTAATACATAATGAATTGAGAGCCTTGATTCTTGAAAAGAAGATAGTCCATATATGTTATACAAATAATTGGGGAATGTTGATGACTATGTTCAGTTTTCAAGACTTAGGGAGGCATGTAAAGCATGTAGGAGAAATTGTTATACTGCTTATGCAAATGACTGCTAAATACATTGACAGTAATCCTAAAAGATTCTGGACTTACATTAATTCTTGCGCCTCCTTCTTTTCCTAGTTTTTGGGCAGCTGATTACAACGGCTATGAGATATCTAATTCGCTAATTTTTTTTCTCGGTTTATAAGGACAATAATCGCCACCTATTTCCTAATTATAGTGAGTCAGTTGTTTATCTTAATAGTTCAGACTTTTCAATTTTAGCATTGCGGAGGCCTATGAGGGGTATTTCGAAATTGCCTCCAAAACTTTCTTTTGATCCAGATGGCATTCCTCCAATGTTGTTGGTTAGTTGCATACACACTCTTACACCAACAAATCTTTAAGCTCGGGAATAATATCCCATTTATTGAAAGAATAGCCTCATTTCGTCCATTCACAAATCTGGGAAAAGAACCGATATAAAGAATCATCTTTCTCCCCATATTAAGAACCACATTCAAACTCGATATCCTCTGAAAGTAAGTTGCTGGATGCCTTTGAGAATCGAATGTAAATTCATAGTATTTATACCGATTTTTTTGGCATTCGATGCTGTGAATCACCGCTTACTGATTGAAAAACTTAGGTTTATAGGCTTTTCTGGAATAGCTTACTAGCTACTTGTGTAGAAAACATCAGTGTATTAGAATTAATGGCTATTTATCCAAGGAAATTGATGTTCTTCCTGGTGTTCCCCAAGGAACCCATATCGGACTAGTCTTATTTAATCTGTCTATCAATGACATAACGTCTTTTATTGACAATTCTAAAATCTTAATTTACGCGGATAATGTAAAGATTTACAGAGCCATTTCCAGTATTGAGGACATTTTCAACCTTTTCAACATAAAGTCTAAGTCTTCGTCTTCATGCTGGTTTAATCAGCATTCCCTAGCTAACGCTGTTCTAAAAGCTTCTGCCTTGTCTTTTGGGTGTTCCGTTCTCTCCGTGGTATTGGTCAGATATTTCTGCAGTTTTCATATTAGGGGTTGTAAGGATCCAAATCATTTATGAATCGATTATATTGGCTACTCCTCTATTGTTAAAATTCTTCTTTAGCTTAGTAATTAAGTTGATTTATTATTCTCCTGTTTTCCACACTAATTGACCAAGTTCGAAGAGGGTCGAGAAGATGGCGAGAGGACACCCAGGACATGTATCATGGCAACTAAGGACCTCAAAATCATGCATTTGCAAGAGCTGGGGTCCAGGGATGCAACGGTAGCAGTCCTGAAGTATAAGGTAAACAACAAAAGTTTTAAAGTAGTGATAAGTAGCATTTATCTGCCCTGGTTTTAGTAACTGGCAAGTTCGTGAACGCGGTTTGTGGGCGCATGCAAGTGGCTTGCAAGATTATTGAAAGATGGTGCAAGGAGACACATCTATCTGTCAATCCAAAAAAGATAGAAATGTTGCTCTTTACCAAAAGGAGGAAACTAGAGGACTTCAAGTATCTTCTGAAAGTCTATAGAGCGTACTAGGGTAGTGAAGTATCTGGGAGTCATATTAGAGGAGAGACTTAATTGGAAGTTGCACATCGATAGAATAGTTGGCAAGTCGACTACCATAATATGGCAAATGCGTCGGATTATCGGGAAGACCTGGGGCCCCAAGCCACTGGTTCTGTCACGGTTGTGATGATTGTCTATTGATCCGTGGTCTGGAGCCCCTCGGCAGAACTGAGATGGGTTTCCTGCAAACTTGCGCACGTCCAGAGGATAGCCAACTTAGGTATAACAGGAGCTTTGAGGACAACCCCCTCGATAGCGCTTGATGTTCTGCTTGGAATGCCGCCCGTGCGTCTCTCGATTATAATGGGAGCGACGGCGGCGTTCATAAGAATGAGAGACAACGGGTGCTGGAGAGCAAATGGAGAAGGACACACGGCAATCGCCAAGAAGGTGGACAGGGAATTCCCCCTTCTAACGCTCAAGGCGGTGCAACTGAAGACCTATATAGGGTCAGAAAGAACATATTAGCTTACAATTCCTTAAAGGAAGGAGTGGGAGAGCGGCAAGGCTGAGATCTCCACGAGGGTATGGTGTACTACACAAATGGCTCTCGGACAAGGGGGAAGTCGGGTGCAGGAATACTGATAGAAGACCTAGGAATGCAGGAGAGCTACGCTCTAGGAAAGTATTCCACCGTATTTCAATCTGAAGTATTCGCTTTATCAAAGGCGGCAGAGGAATTGGAAGCAAAGGCTGACCCGCAGCAATGCATATGCATTTGCTGCGACAGTCAGGCATCTCTAAGGGAAGTCTATCATCCCAGAAGCAGAATGTATCTGGTTCAGGAGTGTGTAGAGGCCCTAAACAAGTTAAGCCATAACAGGGAGATAACAATGGGCGGATGAGCTAGCAAGGCTCGGAGCCCTGTGGAACGGAACCAATAATAGTAATAACTAAAGTGCAAACCTCTTCATTACATGAAGAGTGGACGCAAAATGAATTAAGAAGGGCCTGGGAAGGTAGTCGAGGATGTAGACAAGCCAAGCAGGCAATTGCCGGACCGGATCCAACAAGGACCAGGTGGCTGCTGGAAAGAACCAGACAGCAACTATGGTTGATCGTTGAAGTCCTCACTGGGCATTGCAGGCTTCAAAGACACCTGTCCTTGTTGACACCTGTCCTTGTTTGAGGCAGTGGAGGACCTAGACTGCTAGAAATGTGGAGGGGAGAAGGAAACCGCCCTTCACTATCTCTGCAACTGTGAGGTCTACCGGCTTCCAAGGAAATAAATCTTTGGTGTCGAACAGATGGAAGCGGAAGATCTACACGCCCACTCATGGAACGATATCCTAATCTTCATTAGAAGGTCAAGGCGTTTCGAGTAGAGACAAACGTGAGGAAGAAAGGAGGGGGAAATTTGGGGATGGTAAAAAGGGCCCGAACAGGCCTACTTATCAGGCATCAGCCTCCCCGCCCTTATACCAATACCAAAAAAAGTTCGAAGAGCTTCTTTTGTGCTGGTTGGTAGGACCCATGCGCGACATTAATTGACGATGTTGGTTTTCCATTCTTCCCATTATAGGGGTACATGTCGGTTGTATTCGTACATCTGGCTGACTATTAGCGTCAACGATAAGCAGAATTTCTTAATATCATCAGTAAAAAAATTGTAAAACATTATTGTTTTTTGCTACATTATGTTGAGTTAGTACATCAATTTTTTATGACATGCTGTGGTCAAGCTACATCCTGCGTAACTATAGAACAAACAATATTAAATCAATATTGATTCTTTAACCAAAACGCGTCAGGATACAAATTTGACTGCTGTAGGAACCAGGTTTTTCAATTACTTTTAGATGTAAAAAAAACATTTTTTATAAATTTAGAACATATTTTTATTAAAATATATAAATTTAAATATATACAATATAAGGGCATAATTACAAAAAGGAGGCATAATATCGTTACAAAATAGCACAGTATGTATTTGAGAGACAGTAATTTATTTAAAAAATTTCAGAAATGTTATCTTTTGTTAATAGCAGCCTAGCTAGTTGTGCTTCACTTCCCAAAAACAAATTTTGTTTTTCTGAATCTTTTTCCTCATGATATTTAATTTTCAAACTCATTTCAGTGGCTCGCATAAAATGAATTTTGTCGTGATATTTTACAAACATATGAAATATGTTTCCAATTGTTTTATATTGATATTTACAAATATTCGAAATATCATTATCAACTCGTATTAGGGGTAAAATATGCTGATGCTTTTTCCTAGCTGAAAAAATAAATTATTACATTATAGGCCAGTATCAAGATTTAAATGAGTATAAAAATTATGGCCATTTTCATAAAGTTTGATAATATTTAACGACCTTGTTAATTATAATCAACTATATTAAAATAGATAAGAGCTTAAATGAACAAGTTAACTTTAGTGAATACGGACGTAAAGAAAGAAAACATAAAAGAAAAAAGAAAACTATAATCGGTACTTACCGAAGACGTAGTCTTTACCATAGAAAGATATATATTTATACTCTTCTCTGTCAAAATGACCATTCATTTTATTTATATCTAATGTATTTATTTGAGTAATTTTGGGATTGTATTGACGAAATGGTATTGGATTAAATATTTGAAATCCCTGTATAGTGTTCATGCGAACCTGAAATATAATTATACAGTGTAGTTTATGACTTGGTAATAGTCGTCTAATCCGAACATATAACAAATAAAAATTGTGGATATAGAGACTAGGCTGTTGATCAAGTAAAATAACATTTTTTAAAATGATATTTTCTCTATCGATAGTTTAATAAACAATCATCATTCATTCCTTTTTCAGACAGCATACTTAACCGATTCCTTTAAACCCACCTTTTTTTTTTACTTATATACGTAAAAACAATGGCAAAGATAATAAATTAATAGAAAGAAATAGAAGAATCTAGCGAGGTTGTTAGATTATCCACTAAAATCAATATATGAAATTCGTTAGTGTAAATGGATTTTGTCATGAGCGGCGAAATCACAACAATGTGTGCCAATTGAAGCCGGCATCAGCTGAATAATAAAGCCTAGAGTAGGTAGTTAGGTTACTTCATTTCTGTGATTGTAAACTACAGCTAGGGTAGCGCGTTACTATATTTTACAATCTAACGATAATGTACAAAAGTTGCGTAGCAATGTTTGTAAAAAATATACCTAAAACTCTTATAAATTACAACTAAATAAGTAGAAAATAACTACAACACTAATTAATATCAAAAACGTTGAGAAACAAATTCTGTAACTAAAAAAAATTAGGCTCGACAGGAGAGATGAAATTCAAATGGCGATGTTGTTAACTTCGGTGGTACACCGTTCGTGTACGTATTTTTGTGGTTAGTGTATTTGTGACGCGAAGCTCATAAGAAAATACAATAGTCCTACCTATAGCATTTTTAAGAAAAAGACGATGACGCCGTAAGATAAAGAGTTGCGGAGTTGTGATGTCGCAGTTATTTTCCTTCACTTAATGGAAATATTGTGGCAGATGTGCTTGCTTTTAATGAATACTGTTTTGTGCTTTGTGTTAGTTTATTTTATACTTACTGTTTTTTATAAAGAAAACTCAATACAAAACCACCAAAGTAAACTAAAAAGAATTAACGAAATGAATATTGATGAATGATAAGGGTTTGGGGCAATATCGTGAAGTGCGTTTAAAATTTAATTTCCCCTGGGCCTTAAGTGTATATCGCATTTACTAAAAATGACATTATCGTAAAAGAGCTATACTCATTATTCTTTAAACAAATATTTCTTTTTGTTATTATTTTTTTTCCATAGTAACAAATCGAAGCAACTATTCGTTTTTTATGATTTACAAAACTAAAATAATAAAATTGCATATTTAATAAATATTTCTGGTACACTTGGCAATGTTGGAAACGACACTTATGATACATGGTGATTTAAAATTTGGGTGCCAAACTGGCTGTTCTTATGACAGTCCTATATCTCGGAAACTGTTCACATGACAAGCATGAAATTTGGCAGCTATCAACAGTCACTGACGCTTATATTTATTATTAACAGACTTCCGTTTTTCCTCTTATTTCCGGTCCCGTGACCCAATAATTTTTTTTTAAATGGGACAACCGTTATAATATTACATTTTTGGTTGTATCTTTCAAAAACAAATTCAACCACACTTGTCGTGCTTCTATTGTGCAGTAACGATAATATGGGCCACTTATTTTTTAATTTAATTTATTAAAACAAGATTTTGCACTCCACTATGGTCTTCCAGTAAATGTAATTTTACTGATAACCGGTTGAAATTAAAAAAAAGTTTAATTAAAACTTTAAACTTAAAAAAGATTGCATTAAGGGGGAAGGTATTTATTATTTTGTTTTGATATGTTTTTGTCATTATCTCCGACATTTAAAAGTATTTTACATCTTATTTCAAACCATTTTCGAAATATTTGCAATTTACAATTTCATACGGTATCGTTAGCTCTTAATCGGAATTTTAATGTATAAAGAGTGGAACTAGTCGATTGGAGCAAGTTATCTACCAGTGTTTGGTCACTTTTATTCTCACAAATTATAAATTATAAAATAATGAAGAACGCATATCCTGAAAAAGATTTTAAGCCAACCTATTTTCCAACAAAGTCAATTGTATGTAGGTTATGCAACCGATTATCAGAACAGTTATTCATCCATCCAATGTTTAATGTATTCAAAATTATTCAAACAATTTTCTTGCAGATGGAGTCAAGTCCAGACCCCTCTTTCCCAGTGGGCACTTTGGACAAGTGCCCAGGGCCCCGCGATCGATAGGGGCCCCCCTCAGATCAAATACAAAGTCCCTAGTGTGCTGTCAAAGTCATAGGGGCCCCATTATCCTAATATGCCCAGGGCCTCCAATAGGTTAAAGACGGCCCTGGTCAAGTCGCTTAATAAACCATAACGATTTTTTTTCTTATTTCTAGGATTACCCTAAATAGCGCCTTATTAGACATTAAGTAACATCAGATGGATTAGAGAGGTTAGTAAAATATAAATCATTCAAGATCGCCTTAAAGGAGGACTTCCTCGGCCAATTAGGAAGACTGGACTCCCATGCTATATTCTCAATAGAAGGGAAAATAAATGTTAAATGGATTCCCTGAAGTTGTTCTAAGGAAAACAGAAAATATAAATAAGACAAGAGCTATGGTTACAGAAGAATCTTTTAGTGGGTCAATGAAGGGAGATATTTTTATTAAGTATTTAAACAAGGTGCTCACAACCAAATCAATTAAAAAAATCTATAATTATTTTAATTGATGCCCATAATTTTCATTTAACAATTCCACTGAATCAATTTTACGATGATAATAGTAATCTTTTATATGCGTTGCCACCAAGTACAATACTTTACTTTAACTAATAGATGTTAGCGTGTTTCGTGCACTTAATCAAGAATGGAAAATACCGTCAGAAATTGGCAAACTCTACTAGAGAAATTTAATTTCTCTGTAAAATCAAACAGCAATAGCTATAGATAAAGCTAATCTTTTAATCTTTATTTCTGAACACCCTTTAGAAATACACAGTATGTGAAAATCAATTATAGGAACAATGAGCAATTTCTCATTAGCTTCAGGAAAAACAAAGTATTCATGCGCATATCCAAAATGAATAGACTCCTTCGAGATTCGATTTATTAGTATTCTAGTATTCATTTGAAGTAAATCGTAGAAATAAAACTCACGATAAGAGAATTTGAAACTCATAAGTGAAAGGTGCTTATTGATGTATTATAAAAATAAATAACAGCTACTTACCCTGTTTAAAAAATCAACGGAAATGTTGCAATAAACATCTAAAACCAATGTTAAGCTTTCTAATCCGATTTTCTTTAAAGCCAAATCGACCATTGCGAAATGTAAAGCTTTAGTGTTCTCCATGTATAGGGGTTTAGATAAATTTGGTAATCTAATGGATAACCATGCTATTTTAACATCGTCATTTCTATGTTTTCTGGTAGCAATTGTAACAAAATTTTTCAAATCTATAAATGGGTCTGTACCACCCTTGCTATCACTGTTGTATTGATAGAATAAAACCAGCATTAGAAATGATTTTTCTTTTCTATCCATTATGACTGAAGCATAGTTGTTTAAAAATTCTATTGCCAAGTGTATTTCTGTTATTTGAACTGGAAGTAATATATTTACTCGTGTATTTTCGGTCACGTAAGGTACTTGTATAAATTCTATATTACCCAAGGGCTTGCACACTTCAAATCTGTGAAAATGCATAATTACCTTAAAGTACCGGTAGACAAAAAATTTATTAATTTTGTTTTTTAAATAATTTCATTCCTTTGGTTTGATTGATTGATAAAGCAATAATTTTTTTTAAATCAAATTCAAAATTGGCCCCTAATCTTGATATAAATATTGTTTCTTACCTTTTTATAACTTCTTTGCCACTATGTAAATCTTCAAATTTAATATCAAGCATGTAATCCACCCCTCTGCTTAGATCAAAAATTTTGTAGCCATTTATTAGTTCGATGTATTTTAAAAATCTTAAATTGCTATTTTTTATTTTTAATTTAACTTCTTCGATAACATTCTAGAAAAAAATTAATAAATAAACATCGTTCACAAAAAATAATTTTTATTTACAATAAAAACTTTTCTACCCAAAATGATTTTTTATTAAATTTCCCAATTAATACAGAGTATCTCATTTAAGTTGCCAACATTAGGACACTTTTTATTATTAGTTTTGCGAAAAAACTTATTTCTTTATAAAAGGTTCAACTTTTACATGCTGATTAAATCTATCTTACAATATATATATATATATATATATATATATATTGAATTATATATCAGCGAAGTTCATGTGATATGTCCAGAATTGATTATGTATTCTGCTAAGGCACAAAAACCTTCTTTTTCATTTTGCAATCACTCTTGTGAGATATTAATCGTCCAGATGGACATCTGGACGATTGACCTTTATAAACTTCTTCATTTTGAAACCAAACGTCAACCATTTGGAATTTATCTAATATATGTACCAATATCAAACTTTATTCAAATCGCTTAATACATACATATAAGTATGGGCGTAAACTAGAGGGGTCTGGCACTTTTTACCGTTAACTCTGTTTAAACAAAATTTCAATAAAGAAATATTTTATTTTTTTATTTATAGCGCACCCCCCTTATTAGGTTAAGGCGTCACCCAGGAGGGAGTGCTCCAGTTTGACAACTTATGACCAAGGATAATACTTTGAAGTAGGTAGAAAACTTATATCACATAGTCTCATCTCGCGCATATAATTGTAAAATCAAAAATCCTTCAATTGTCAATGGTCTAATGGTATATTTGAAGGTTTAATAAATACATCAACTTAATTTTGCATCATTACAATGTTCACAGCAAAATTTTATTTTATCTATTCGTTTAATTAGCTGGTTTGCAACAGCAAGATAGAATGTTAATTTGAATATTGTAATGATGAAAAAATAACATTTTTGCTGTTATTGTTAAGTTTTAGATTAAAGTTTTTTTTCAGAAGGCTAGGGTGCGGGTTTTACCGGAATATTGTCAGAGACAATTAATCAATATTTGCTTGTAATAACAACAACAATTATAATTGAAAACGGAAATACAAATAATACGCGGGGTCAATGAACAAACCGAAACGTTTTTGTGGAATGCCGATTAATCTCTGGTACTACAAAGTATTACCATGGGCGATTAGCCGTCTCGACAGGTGTGATATGTCAATGTTACTCTCTTGGTCGTCCAATATTAAAAGTATAGATTTCAGAATTAAGGTTCTTTTCTATCACACGTAAAATATAATTCACTTTTGTCACAAATCTTTAAATATCTACTCTTTGCTTCACGAGAAGAGTTCTGCACGTTTATTTAGTGCTATTTATATTTAAAGGAATGCTGCGAACAAATTTTTAGGTACGAGCCCAGACCCACTACAGAGGTCTGGTACTTTTTTACTGTCAAGTTTGGTAGGCCTTCCTTCTTTTTCGCACGGGTTTCATTTTGCGATTAAACGCCAAATTTTTAATTTTTGAATTTGTTACCGGTATCTGTAAAGTTTCAGCCGCTACCACAGCTCTTATACAAATCCATACTTTTAAAAGCTACATTAAGAAAATCCAAGCTTCAGATTGCGATTAATTTTTAATCACTTACTTCTTGTAAACTATTTGATAAAATTAAAAAAATACACAATTAAATACAGAATTCAAAGACCCTGTAATTGGAATATTTTGAGGGTGTGGTTGTGTAGAATAGAAGGACGAATTTACGTATATGAGCATTATGTTAAAATGCGCCCCGTTGGAAATAAGATCGACGTATTTCTTGGAACACCCTGTATAAAAACGAATCTTGCAAAATTTGCAATTTTTTTATAGTTCCCTGTAGAAAGAGACTTAATTTTTGATATATTAAAGACTATTAAAGAAATAGTATCTATACATTTATAGATGACTATAGTAAATAATAAATGTCATCTCTACTCAGTATATGCTGTTTCCGAATTCCTGGAAGTGAATTATAAAGGGAGTATTATTATTTTTCGTTTTGTAGAATTAAATGTTTAGCTGTAAGGTACCAAATTTAATATTATTATATAGCAGTATATGATTTTTATTATTTTGCCAATAATTTTACTACTTAAATTGTTTTTAAAACGTTATTACCAATTTTTAAGTAAGTATCTCGGTTTCAAGTTTTGATATTGTTACTGATCGTAAATAATGATTAATGGTATAATAAAAAAGAATCACTTTTTAGGATTAAATATTAACCTTCAATAATTGAACTATATTTCTACATTTTCTATGCATGATTGCAACTCATCTATTGGAACATGCACTCTCTGATATGCACTACAATTGCGTTATCATCAGAGTATTAAAGAATGTAACATTTTTCCCTAACACTGCTTGTAATGTTATGACAGAATATGTCTAACATATTATTTATTTTAACTTTTTTCCACCACCTACAACATTCTTGAGTAACCACATGAGGCGACATGGGCAATTTGCCTGGTGCAACTTGTAGATCAAGCCTCTGAGCCAAACAGAATCAAATGTTTTGTTTATATCTAAACATAGTAGTGCTGTATTATAACCTTGTATATGTATGTATGTATGTATCTATGTATGTATTTAAAATAAACATTGTTAATGGATGAATTAGATTGTTAGTTTGTTAATTTTTATGAACAAATTTAGTGAAATCGACGATGTTTACTTACTTAGAAAATAATGGGGTATCAAACAAATATATCATTATGACGATTACGACAGTAGCGTAGAATGTAGAGGGGAAAAACTAAAACTCTACCCCCTACCGTAGCCTCTGGTAATAGTGAGAAACTACCTTCTACAATATTTTGAAGTGTTCTAACATGTATAAACTTTTTGCCAAGTATGAACAAAAAATAGAACGTATCTTAACAGTGAGCAAAAATCACTTTTAATTTTAAAATAAAACATCCTGTATCTCAGTTAGAAGGAAGATTTTAAAGTGTTTTAGGTTGTTTGGATCAAAGATTCTCCAGGTATAGTATGACAATTAGTTATGGAACACCCTTTATTGAAGCAAAATCTAGAAATATATATATATTATTTCCCAAAATTTCAAAGAGACTACATCCCTTTAGAGTTTATTTCTGCTCTTTGTATTGAAAGGAAAAATATAGTATCACAATTCAATTATCAGGAAAAATCGTTATATCAATTGATATTATAAAGCCCATAATGTTATTGTAATTTAAATTTCTAAGCTGAAAGACTTCCTTTCACGGCCTTTGTATTTACTATAGTCAGAAGAAATTTTTATCTGGGTGCACATTTAACAGAGAAGTTAAAATCTATGTATATGGAAAATTTTGGAACCCAAAGTGATTATCCATAAAAAACAGCAAAATGTTTTCTTAAAATAACATACCTCAAGATCTTCGGTTTCTGTTTTTCTTAGTTTCCTAATGTTTGTAAAGTCATCTGGAAAAAACATATGGGACATATTAAAATAATACTGTTTAGGTAAATCAAATCTGGTAGCGGGCCTGGCACCTGGTCTTTGACCTGGTGGCCATGTTTCTGTGAGAGACTCAGACATTATTTTTAGTTCTTGATGAAGGATTTCTAGTTGTTGCTACAAATAAGCTTCTTAAGTCTGTAAAAATTAGTGAAAACAATGTCTACTTACTCTTAAAAAATAAGCATTTAACATATAAAAATCCTCTTTTTGTAACACAGGATAGATTGTAACCGCTTTATTAAAATTTTTGTTTAGTGATATTTCTTGCAAACGAGATTTAAGATCAAAATGTTTAATTTTGTAAGATGGCAAACTTTTCATTAGTACAGATTCTTGACATGAAATACCCAGACTGTGGAAAGCACATCTACCAATATTCTCACTTAGATCTTCAGACACAGCATTCATAATACACCAATCCAAATGGTTTCTCATTGCTTTCAAAACCGAATTACTAATGACTATACCACTGTCTAAAAAATATAAATGAGTAATGTTTATTTTTCTCAAGAAAAAATGAGTCAATTTTTGAGTTTTTATATATACTATTCTATGCATGTTATAAATAAAATGTATACATTATAAATTTTCAATGAGTATGCCTTTATACCTAAATTGCAGTAGCTACCATCTTTAACTGTTAATCCTAAATAAACATCCATGCTAACACTTAGTTTTTTAACAATCTCCTTCAATTTATAGGCATTAATGAAAGTGTAATCATTTGTAAAAAAGTAGTAATCATAGTCTTGTCCAAAAGTATCTAGTACATACTTAATAACTTGGAAAGGTCTATATTTATGTCTAGCATCGGTAAACCCGACCAAACCTGTCAAATTATATTTAGTTTTAAGTTTATACTGAGCAGTAATAAAAAATTTTATCTTATCCACCAAATGGCCAATGGTCTTGTTTATGTGAAGCGCTTGTGTATTAATTTTTTCTTCTGAAGTAAATATCCCAACAAACAATTTTTCTCTAATGCCTAACTCTGTAGAATAATACCTAGGTCTTACTAATTTTGGTTTATTTGAATTTGAAATTATTTTTTTAACCATAGGTTTCACTGCTAATTTGTTCTCAGATGAATTCATTATTTCTTGAACTGTTTCGTTTCTTATTAAAGGACGTTTAGAACTGCATACATTGGTAGTCTCTGTATATGAAAATATCGTCGAAAAATACAGTCCAATGACGATTCCTAGAAATAAGTAAACATTCTCTGAAAATAATTTTTTGATTCCTTTATACATTTTTATATCTTATTATATTGTTCACATATTTTTAAAATATTGTTTTGTATAAAATATCTACAATGGCTTATTTAAAATTCTTTACTACAACTAAAAATAAAAACAAAGTCCAAAACGTCAAAACTATCGTGTTTTGAATACATTTGAACTATTTTTCTTTTTTTGTTGGTTTAATATGACTCTTCCTTATTACAATCGAAAGCTCAAAAAACACAACTCTAGGTACGTTCTCGAATTCACAAACTACTGACAGTTTATTGTTATATATTGATGAAAAAATGAAACGTTCTATGAGTATACTTCCGGGGGCAATTTTCTTAAAATCTATATTATCGGTGAATTTCTTGGAATGTTATATTATTCAAGAAATTAATACTTAAGTTGGCCTCTTGTCGGTTATTTGTCAGTTTTAAGAACGAGCCCCAAACCCCAATTTATCAACATAAATAAATGTCAGGTTTGACATTGACAAGTTACAATTTATATAGAGGAAAATGTAAACAAATATTGTAAAATTTTTGTTTTTTTAGGTGATCTAGATACAAGAACGTTCGTTTTCGAATTATACATATTTAAAGACAATTTTTCAAGGATCAATATGGTTGTAGAAGGAGAATATTATGATGGCCCATGTAAACTTTTAGAACTACCCCACTATGTTATGAGAATACTGTTTTCATATTTGGATGCGACTGCACTTTATAATTTGAGCAGGTAAACCTAAATTATATTACTTTCTGTATATAGTTTCTTTATTATTCGAATAACCCGTAAAAATTAAATATATGGAGTGAATAATTAAGTTTTTACTTATTTATTCATCTTAAACTAAATTTTAGGACTTGTAATTATCTAAAAGAATTTATTCTTGACCCTTTGTTCTGGAGGCGCATTGATGCTAGAGATGATCCAAATATTTGTGATAAAATAGAGTACTGTACAGGTAGAATACATTCAAGGACTACACATTTGTATTTACGAGGCAACTTGAGTTTAATAGACCTTCCTGTTAATTTTTTTAATACTATTCAACCATTTGCGAATCTTCGAGTTTTGGTATTAGAAAATTTGAAACTTAAAGGATCAAAGGTATTGATAAATTTACTAAGATAAAATGTTTCATTGTATGTCTATTATTTTTATAGGTTACTTTGAGAGATTTTCCAATAGGATTAGAAGAGTTAAGTCTAAAAAGAACTTATGTGAAAAATTCGGAATATTTCTTTCAGCATTCTGTTAAAAGCATGCCAAAGTTGAGGGTATTGAGTTATTTACATTTCAAAGTAACTTATTATTTAAACAAATCGTTTCAGGTTCTAATATTAGATGAATGTTCCTGGGTAACTTGCAGTTTCCTTTTGTCAGTTTCTAAATATGAACATTTAGAAATAATTTCAATAGTAAAATGCTTAAGGGTTCATTTGAATATGATACCTTATTTAAATGTTGCCAAACTTGGTTGCAGAAAGTTGAAAATATTTGATTGCAGATTTACAGGTAGAATATAAAATGATGTATAAATTTAAACTGTGAGAATTAAAAAAAATCATATTTCAGGAATAGGTGGAGAATTACTTAGAACATTCTATTCAAAAGACAACCTCCAAAGGCTCTATTTTCAGAGCTTTAAAGCCGCTGAAGTTGACTACCATGAAAAAATTCTAAATTACACAGATAGTAGTCGGAAGAAACAACCGCCTGATCCTTCTTTTACTGACATGGATATTTCTGATATTCATCTGTGTGATTATTTTACTACAATTGCTAAACCAAGAAATGAGGTAGAACAAATTGTTGATAGTATTCTGTATCATGATCCTTACCCAGAATGTACTTGTGGTGGCGAAGGAGGAGCAAAAGGAAATGAAATAGGTATTATTTTAGTTACCTTTATTTTTAATATTCAATTGTTTTTGTATGAATTATCCACGACCAATGTTTTTTTTAAGTTTCAAATATTACATTTTCTGAAGAAGATATAATACATATACCATCAGGAAGAGGGGAACCAAAATTTGTATGTGGTAAACATATGAAAGATATAGTAAATCTACCAAAAAATTTTAAAGACTTTTTTCTTTCACAACAACAGCAGTTTAATTCAGGTAATTAAATAAATTTATTGATCCTCTCCTTTTGAATGCATTGTAATTCTTTAATTTTTAATAAGGGCAACTTTTTTGAATTTAAAAGTTGTGTATAAGTAAAGGTAACAAATCAGTATTATCTTAAAATGCGTTTTTGGACTATCAAAATCCTATAGTGAAGTTTAATTGACTGTGCAGTCAGCTCTTATAAACATTAAGTAAAACCTTAACAAAAAAAGTCTGTTTAATTTTTGGAAATTGAAGTATTTTTTTACAGACCTCAACATGTTCACACTAATTGAGGTCTGAATCCATAATCCATATAAATGCCTAAAGAATTTGTTTAAAAAGTAAGAAAAAATGATTGTATTACCAACTGTTAAATAAATGAAGCATTTACTAATGTAGTAAGATAGTAATATTCTGAAGTTTTCCCATTGACTTTCAAAATTACTGATCCATTCTAAGAAGAAAACAACCCTTAAAAGATGGATCATATTTTTTTTGTATTCTTTTCTATTTAATATTAGGCTAATATTTTGGATGCACACTTTTTAGTGTGCGGATAATAAGTAATAACTTGTTCATGAACTGATTGGATTTTTAGACTTAAATAAAAAATAAATTATTCAATAAATTTAAGTATCATTCAATAATTATTAATTTCTAGTTTATTTTTTAATTTTTCTAGTACTGTTTTGAATTTTTTTGTATGATAAAAAACTTTAATACATATAAAATTAGAGATATATTTGAACAAAACTAAAATCATGAAATGTAGTTGGCGCTATCTAAGTTTCTAGTTGAAGAACTCATATATATTAAAAATTCATGTTATTATTTATAATATATTTAAAGGGTTCTATAAGTACTTGATAATTTGGTAATTTTATGAGTGTTACTGCTAGTAGTGAATTATTGAATATTTTTTAATACTAGTGAAAGTACTGTTAAGTATTTATTAAAGGTCTATTTTTATTTACTGGCTACTGTTAGTACAACTTTCAGTGATTTGGCATTATCACGTTTTGTTAGCTTTAGATATTAATTTAGACTCGGATTCAAATTCTGATGAGGAAGAAGAAGATGGTGGTTGTTGTTATTTTGGTATGGGCACAAGCTTAATAGTACCAAGTACACACGATCGCACACCGTCTGTGGGAGAAGAAATGAGTCTGCCTGGAGAAGGAGCTAGTGCAAGAAATCAGTCATTTCCAAGGGTCTATGTATTAAATGCAAATAGAGATAATAATCGAGGCGATAGTAGACGAATTAATAGGTAAGTATCGTTATTATTATTATAATTATTAATCCTTTATTTACCAACTGCTAATTTATACAGTTTAAAATAACTAATAGATGTATAGATAAAAAAAATTAGTACAAGCTAAACGCAGAAATAACTTAAACAGTACAATAGTCGTTTTAAATGGCTTCTGAAAACATATATTGATACTTTATTCTTAATTTCTATAAGCAACTTAATAAATTCTTGCAAACCTTTAATAAAACTTGTACTTTGGGAGCTTCTGCTGATGGCTTGTCTTACATGAAATTCAAATCGATTTCTTGTATTGTTGTCATGATATTGTATTTTTTCTAATAGATATGATGGTACCGTGTCATTTTTAATTTTATAAACAAATATTAACGTCAAGTGGAGGACATAATTCTGAACTAATAGCCATTTATCACTTTCAACATCGTTGCGATACTTGTTCTTTTGTCCCTTCTCAATATTATCCGCATTGCTCTGTTTTGAAGTTTTTGTTTTCTCCCAATTTCATTTTCATTCAATAAATATAAAATGATACCATAATAAATAAAATGCGGTAATATTAGACAATTAAGTGTTATTGACCAAGTAATATATTTTGTACACCCATATAAAAAATTAATCTTAAAAGATATTAATTTAATAATGTAATTAGAGTGTTTCTTAAAATACAACATATTATCTACAATGACTCCTAAATATTTAATTTTTATTACTATTTCAATATTATTACTTCCAATACCGATTTTCATATTTTTTTCATTTAGGTTCCTGTGTGCCTATTAACATAAATTTAGTCTTTTTTAAACTTATTTTCAATGCATTAATACAACACCATTCATTAATATTTTCCAATACGGAATTTATTGTTGTAATTATTTCATCTACGTTATCTGCTGAGTAATAGATTAGGGTATAATCTGCAAACAAATGCATTGATTCGATACCTGAGAAATATCGTCAATATATAATGAAAACAATAGTGGCCCCAATACGCTTCCCTGTGGTATACTGATATAATTTTGCGCTGTATTAGAAAGAATATTGTTTAATTTTATTTTTTTTCTTCTATTTTCTAAGTAATTTCGCAACCAACATATAGCATTTCCTAGTATTCCAAAATATTCTAACTTTCCAATAAGCAACGAACGAGTTACCGTTTCAAAAGCTCATTGTAAATCTAAAAATAGAGCTAATGTTATTAACTTATTATTGCTGTTTTGTTTTCATTCATCTAGTAGCTACTGTAGTGCTGTTTCACAACTATGTTTCCCTCTAAAACCTGCCTACACTATTAAACAATTAATTTTTTCTAAATAATCAATGAGTTGGTTGTAAACTATATTTTCCAATATTTTTTCTATTGTAGCTAGCATATTAATTTGTGTTAAATCTACTGCTTTATGTGAGTTTGAAATTTTCGCAATTGGTATTATTGTTATCTGGGATAGTGTTACTTTCTAGGGAGGTATTTATAATATTTAATAACGGGAATCCAATACTTTCAAAACACTTTTCTAGAAGTAAAGCTATAATTTTATCAGGACTAGCTTGAGTCGGCATATTAGAAATAATTTCTTTTAAAGTATTAAGCCATTTCAAATTTATCAAACTTAATGTTTTCAATTTTTACTGTAATATGGAAATTACTACATGCGTGTCCAATGTTATCTACTATTTCACTAATGCTTTCTATAAAATAATTGTTCATTGCATTTGGAATCTCTTATATCTCTTTTACTGTTTGTCCCTCAACTAATTCTATTTCAATCAGTTTATTAGTTTTATTACTTTAAGGCAACAATTATTTTATGACATTCCATAATTTAGTAGAGTTTGTTTTATTTTCAACAATTTGGAACTCCCAACATTTCTTTCTTTCTTTCTTTCGTTTCTAATTACACTAACAGCTACGTTACGTTTGTTTCTATATTTTCTTCAATTTTGTTGAAAATATAATGTTTATAACTGTCATTTCTTTCTTTAGTAACTTTTTGTACAACTTCATTCCACCAACTTTTATACTTTGTAAATATTTTAATATTTTTTTTTGGTGCTACCTTATTTATAGCTTCTATCATACGTTTATAAAATTCTTTAAATGTCATTAATATTTAGTGTATAATTCCAGGTAATTTGGTTTAGTTTTGCGTGTATTCTAAAAGAATCTATATTTTTACCTCTACCGCTAAATACTTGCGCCCTTTTATGATACCTTTATAATTAAAACTTTACACGAATAATTAACACACGCAATTATCTGAAATCTAATTTGCTCACAATTGATTGAAAACAATATTACTAATGTAATTTTTTTTTGAGCAGTTCTCCACCAAATACATCAAGATCTCATTTAGAAAGACGTAACTCGTTAGATAGCTTTGCCGGGTCCAGTTCAACCAAACGCCGTCACGAAAACAGCGACGGCGATAGTGATACTGAAGCAGAACATAGCAAAAGGTCAAAAAAAGCTCAGACTTCTAGCTTGGATGGACTGTCCAGTGAAGCTCATGAAGCAATGGTTAATCAATTAGTTGAGAGTGTTGACGATGTGAGTGCCCGGATTCAGAAAATTATGGAAGCAAATGGATTGACTTCTAGAGATTTGCATAGAAGGGGTAGAACATCGTAGGTTATTTTTATTACTTTATTTTTATTTTTTTATATAATTAATTTTTATTCAATATCCCATTTTACAGAACAGAGGAACCGTCATCTTCAAGCGGTAAAAACGGGACCCACATTTCTCCCTCATGTTCCAACACCAATGATAATCAAACTACAACATCTGCCGACTCATTTTTAGACAATGAAAGAATAAATATGCCTTCATGTTCTAGATCTGAAGACATACAATCACCAAATTGTAGTCACAGTAGCAGTAGTAGTAATAACAGCAATATGGAAACTGATAGAAAGGTTCAAATTTCATCTAATAATAATCGCAATATAAGAGATGATATACGGTTTCAAATTTCGTCTAATAATAGTAATATAAGATTATTGATGAACGATTCAGAACTCAGTGACGAAGCACGTGATAGAAGGTAGGTACATTGTTATTTTACTCATTTTGAAAATGAGCAGATTGGGGCGAAATTACGGCCTTTTATAGCTCCCCTGTATTCCATCCACTCTGCTTGGGGGCAGTAATATATATAACATTAAGGCTATTTTATTCATACTGTATTTCTGTACTACTTTACAAGTCCTGATTTCTGTTCGCCTATATAATCCTAGCAAGTTTTTAAATTATTTTTACTCAACGTTAAAACAGGATTAAAGGGTACTTCTGTTCACTTTCTCTAATTAGTGTCAAAGTTTCAAATGTAAAAGGCACACCATGAAGATATCTTCGTCGCTTAGTATAAACCGCGTCACGCCAATTGGCGTCGCACGCAGATGATGCCGAAAGCCATTTTGAAATCATTTATTTGTTGAATATTTTAAGACATTACATTATTTATAAGTGACTATTGTGTTTTATATCTTCTTAAAAACATATTAGTCTAAAAGGAAAATTTGAAATCATTACGATACTGATTTGAAGTCAAAGATCAAATTGACAATATGGGGCTGGTTATTACAACACATTCGCGTATACCCTGTAAATTCATGGTGTGCCCTTTACTAATGAAATGTATCCTACAAATTCACGCAAGCATAGCATACAGATCAGGGTGTGAAGGTAGCTATAGATATGGAAAGTTGTATGTAGTACCTAAAGACTTAAACGGTGAACTATATACTTAAAGATATAGATCTTTTTGTTTAATTGTAAATATTTAGTCATACATTTTACTTTATTTAAAAGTAGAACCCCTTAACCACATCAGGACAGGAAGAGCTATTGATAGCACACAATTTTATTGTGAAATATATCGATCTGATACTTACGAAACTTAATGCTTGATGGCTTTTAGGGTCGCGAATATAATGTAAGATTTTTAAAATTCAAGATGGCGGACGAAAAATAGAAAAAATGTTTGAAGATCAGTACCAAGTATTAAAGTAAAAATTATTAGCAATAAGATGGCGTCAATTCTTCCTGCATTTTTGTTGTTTTGTATTAAAATATCCATTGCCTCATTAATTCTGGAGAGAATCCAGCCATGAGATTAAAAAAAATATACCCCCTTGAAATCAATTTTGAATTTGATAGTTGTTTAGGTTGGATTTAGGTCAATGAAAACAGCGTTGGAGATAAACATTTATATTTACCTACGTTTCGACCTGAATTATGCCATCCTTAAAGCACTCAAAATTGGAAAATTATAAACAATAGGCATTTACAAATTTCGTTAGTTTGTTTTTAAAAAGGTATATAAATTATCCATTCTTTTAAATTGAAAAAAAAAATATTTAAGAAAAATAATATACAAAAAATATGTTCATATAAATATTTTCCCAATAGAATTACATTAAAATATAAAATAAATAAATACATAATAAATAGAAAATGACGTAAAACACAAAGAATAGTTACATAAAACATTTTTAATGTAGTATTTTTTTTGTAAAACAGATAATACTTACATCCAAGTTATCACTTTAGTGTTATGGTTGTTTTTTTTAAGTCTGGAACCTGCTGATATCGAGAGAGGTGGACATTTATACATTCAGACAAAAAATACATGAAATTAGTCTTTATGGTAGAGAAACAATTAAAACCTATAGATAGACCAATAATACAGTAAAAAATATATTTTATGTAACTGTTCTTTGTGTTTTAGTATATCATTTTTTATTTATTTATTATATATTTTAATATAATTCTATCGGGAAATGATTTATATGAACATTTTTTTCAGTTAATTTAAAAGAATCGATAATTTATATACTCTTATTATTTATAATTTTCTTATTTTTATTGCTCTGAGGATGGTTTAATTCGGGTTGAAACATTGGCAAATACAAACTTCTCATCTTCAACAATGTTTTCATTGACTTAAATTCAACACAAACATCAAACAATTACTTAGGTCACAAGCCAAAAAGCAAATCAATTATAAATATTTGTTGAATTAATTTTTAATAATTCTTTTAGAAAGTGTAGCTTATTTGTTTTAAGGGTCATGTAATTAGTTCGCCATAATTAAATTGTCGATTAATCACGCAAACTTTTGAACAATAACAGAACAACGCAATTATTTTAATGAATAATTTTGTTGCTTTGTAGTAATTTTCAAGTTAAAGCTTAGTCATTTTTTTTAGGTTAGAGTTGATGGTTCAGTACCAAGTTCAAGACCACAACTATTTCAAAGTAAAAAAGAAAATACCC
This sequence comes from Hermaeophaga mercurialis, assembly GCA_951812935.1. Lineage (NCBI taxonomy): Eukaryota > Metazoa > Arthropoda > Insecta > Coleoptera > Chrysomelidae > Hermaeophaga > Hermaeophaga mercurialis. The sequence continues at coordinate 35,460,723 of OX638363.1, forward strand.
TTGAGACGACTTTCTTTGCGTGGTTACAAAAAAATCAGCGATTTTACACTTAACTATATTAAAAACCTAGACATAGAGTTGATAGATTTGACATATACCAATGTTACCCAAAGTGGAATTGAGAATTTTCTTGTTCACAATCCAAATTGTAGGGTAATTCATCCATTATATTGTATTTGCAAGCCCAAAAATCCTCTTTTTTAGAAAGTTTTTCTTTTAAGGAATAATTATTTATACTTGCCAGTTTTAAGAAAATAAACTGTTTTGATATATAAGCTTTATTTTTTAACATATATACATATTTTTTTATTATTTATGTTTTATAAAATTGCATTTAAATTATTGAAAAAATTCAAAATTAAAATAAATAAAATTCTTATAGTACTTAAAAAAACGTATTTTTATGTTATTTTATGTAACTTTAAACTCAGTCTGTTTTCATATTTTTAAATGCATTTATAAATTTACATGAAAATGGTAATCATGTATCATTTTTTTTCTTGAAATTTAAACCCCAATTGAGAGAGTTCTTCTTTAGCTTCATGGATTTCCTGGAAAAAGTACGTATTTTTAATAAAAAAGTATTGTACTGTGTGAAATAAAGAAATAATAACTTTTGATACTTTTTATATTCTGAATATATTGGTTGAAATATGCCACAATAATATGAAAAGCAACGTTTTCCACATATCAGTAAAATAAATATTAGGATCACTTCAAAAATATTTTTTTAAATAACTATTTTCTTTTGATTTTGATGAACATTCAAGATGGACCAATGCACGAAATAAAAAAAGCTTTTTCACTGTTTTCTTAAGTTCACAAATAAAGAAGCTAAATCTCCTGTAAATACCAATTTTGAATTTTTAAATTATGCCAAGCATTTTAATTTCTGAATTTACGAAAAAAAGTCGAGAAAACTTTTTGAGAGGAGGCATTTTATTCCTTCTCTAAATAATCATGGTTTATCCCATTTTACATAATCTGTATATTTACGGGAAAGCCAGAACTTGTCAAAACAATCAACATATGAGGTGGTAATTCATAACTTTAATAAAAAATACTCATTTGAATTAGAATGTTAAGTTCTTTAAAATGACCTAATACATTTTGTTAAATTTATTATTTGTTGCCCAAAATAAGAATTGTATGTATGTCTTGTAAAATAAAGAAAATAAATTTATCGTTACAAGCTGTCAAATGTATTATATTTCTTATTTATAATGAAGCTTTTGAAAAAATATAATGTCTAAATTGTGGCAACACTCAATGTACCGTTCTCAAGCATTGCATTACGTTTTGGAAAAAAATATATATAAATTATTATAAAGATCAATAGTTAGTTTTGAAATACCAAACAAATTCGAATATTAATATTTCTATTTTTGATAAACAATATCCATTTTCATATCTATTTTTATTTACATTTTATACCACTGACATAGTACAATTCAAACCATTATTATAACGCCAAAAAGATGTAATTTCATCTGTAATTGGCTCTTTCTTTTTTTAATTGGTTCAAAGTGGCCGCTTCCTTAACTATTGACAGGATACTCTATTGTATTCCATTTTCAATTTTAGAATAGAAAGAATGACTCTCGAATATAATTCGACATTTGCAGGCCTGCGTTTGCCCTTCATATATGTATTTTTAACCTGAATTTTAATTTCGAAAATTGTCGACGTAGCTGCGAATATCTCTGGCACCATATGGATTATGCTTTTTTATACAAACTTTTTTTATTTATATCGTGTACTTTTATAACAGATTTTTCGTATTTTATTAATTGAAATAAGTGAATATGAAACACGAAACAAAAGATATGTTCAATGTTGTAAAAATTTAAGTTTGTAAGTCTCGACTAAATGTATTTGATTTTAAATGAGAGTAAAAAGACTAGCGTCACTGAATTTTAAGCATAATTGTGGTGTGACAATAATGTTAATGTTAACTTAACGTTAAGAAGTTTTTAATTTTCCAACTTTCACTTGTTAAATTTAAGGTAAAATGTTTAATACACTGAAGGGAATCGGAAAGTAATGTTGTTTTTGCGTATGCAACTATTTATTGTTGCGTACTCTAGGGTTGTCCAAATAATATTTTATGATAAAAATAACTGTTTACTTGTGAATAAGTAAAAATCTTTTTTGTTAGCAATTTTGTGTGAAATGGCAAGCCAAATTTTTAAATTTTGGAAGGATAGTAACGCAACAGTTGCTACCAAAAATATTTGCGACGTTTATCCATTCATAAATGCTAAAGGTGGTTTTTCCAAGTACAGATCCGGTAATTTCGATCTTTCTGATACGTGCAGATTCGGAAGACCAGCAACAAGTCAGATCATCGAAGAATTATCTAACAGTCTGGCCAACCTTGGTCGACCATCAAGATCCGCATATTCTGTCTGAAGGAAACAAAGCCCTTTGATCTACTACGTGCAATTTATTACTTCAACAATATGGAAACGTTTTTCGATCACTTGATCATTGAAGATGAAATTGCCCAAAAGCACTGCTAAGTCGGATTTAAAGTGCTGTAACCTGGACAAACTGGGAATATAGATCTTTACTGTGGACAACTAGATCGAGTAAATCAATCTATAATTGAAATGCGTCCAGAGATTGTCAACACGAAATGCGTTATTCTACAACACGATACTGCAAAACCATACTAAGCAAGACAGACATTGGCTGAATTTAATGAATTGGGGTCGAATGTACTGCCTCACCCACCATATTCGACTAACAATGTACCATGGGAATTCCATTTATTCTATTCGCTACTTTTTCTAAAAGAAAATATTACAAATCTGAATCATGTCAAAAATGTCATTTCCGGTTATTTTGCTCAAAAATAATATTTTCTATTGATCCGGCATTGAAAATTTGCAAACAAGATGGCAAAAAGTTGTTGATATTTGATATATATATATATATATATATATATATATATATATATTTGTTTCAGTTTAAATTAAATCACGGTCCAAATAAAATATGTTTGATTTTTTTATACTTGATTTCAAATGAAGAACGCTTTAATAAAATAAAATTCAGAACAGTTATTAGGTAAATAGTTTGTTTACTTTGTTTACTGTAATTCATTTTTTTCTAAAAACTGTTAGTGGTTATATACAGCATGTTTTTTCCCGACCATTAAAAGTTAAATTTATTTACTTAACGACTTAATTCAAATTTGGTAAATTCAGAACACTTGACACATGTGTCAAATTAATATTATGAACGCCTTTGACTATTTTAACATTTTTATGTTGGGGTAAAATATCTGCAGAAGGAATTTTGAAAATTTGTGAACATATTTGGATATATAACTTGGATATTTAGAAAAAATTACAAAGAGAACTAATGTAGTACCGATTAGCATAATTACAATTTAATAAAAAAAATTTTCTGAAAAATGCTAAATGTTTTTATTAGTACAACATCCGGTAATTTCGAATTTTTTTTCAAATGTGCATTACATACATAATTTACATAACTAATAGAAATTCAACCTATTAACAAAATTAGAGCAGAACTATTTCACTATTACTTGTTTGCTGCAAAATATTATCCTGCACACGGAAGTTTGAAAACTTATTGGAAACTATCATAATTCTGATTAGCAACAGAATGCTTTCTAAAAATGCCAACGACTCAAAAAGTGTCGTAGATAAATTCCTGATATTTTGTTAACTCTATATCTAATAAATTCGGACTAATTACCTACAAATTTAAAATACAATCTATTGAAGAAATAACACTTTATTATGAAGCTCTAAAAACAAAAGTTTTTGTATTGTCAATTTTTTCATTTTAGACTGCAAATGCGGTATATCTTAGAAATCAACTTATTAAGGAAATGTGAAAAATGCAATAAAATATGGAATATCTCTATTAAAAACCAATTATGACGTTACTTACTATTTTGAAATACTATGTACAATACAAAATATTTTTAAACTTAAGACATTATTCACCTATACAATGTTTCTTTTAAGAAAACTCTGAAAAAGTGTGCCAGTTGGATTTAAAATACTATCCCGTTACGCGTGGAATTTGGGGTAAAACATCCGATGTCACTCAACACTTTATATTACATATTAAATATACAAATACGGGGTGGCCCACTGAAAACGAGCTGAAGGGCATAACTGCCAGGAAAAGATTTTATCGAAAAAAACCTGAAACACGTCAAGTTTGTTTCTGAGGAGGACAACTTTTGACGCAAAAATTATACCTCAAACTTTACCCTCCTCAGCGGGGGTGTCATCCCCCAAATTTTTTGAAATGGGAAGGGGGGTCAAGCGATACAACATTTGAAAGGTCTTGTTTTTCTAGATACAACACAAATAAAATTGGTGAGTTAGAACGATTTATTTTCGAAATATTCGGCTTTAGAGATACACTATCACTCAATTCTCACAAAACATATAAAATATATAAGAAAGATTTAAAAAAAACATTCATTGAGAAAAGAACAAATTAAACTTTAATCCAATAAATGTTTAAATTGAGCACCACCTTTCATACAAATGTATAAATTTTGTTCAAATTTTTGCCTATCATTTCCAGCATTTCAGGAGTTATTCTCCTGCATTCATCAATAATGCTCTGGCGTAACTCTTCTAACGAATTGCACACGGTAGCATAAACTTTTGATTTTAAATGCCCCCATAAAATATCTAAAGAGGAGAGGTCTGGAGATCTGGCTGGCCATTCTACAGCACCTCTTTGACCGGGAAACTTTCTATCTATCTATTTATTCTTGTTAGATTTTGAGTTCACTGATTTTATAAATGCATGGTTATACAATTTGCTTTATAAATTCTCTTGCAGATAAATGTTTCTAATTTTATTGTAAATTGTAAGACCATACCAATTCTGTAAAATACCAGCGAATTGTACACGTCCATTTTTTCTAGTTTAAACATTGAAAATAAACCCTCATTTTTAAACACCGAGTATCTGTCATCGTTCCCAATAATGTCAATTAAGGTAGGGTAAACCAAGCCTTCTAATATTTCAAGATACCGTACCTGCCAAACTGACTTCTATACAAATTGGTCCAATGATGCGATCACCAAGTTTGAGTTTGAGCTTTATGAAAAACATGAGGGTTTTTTCATCTGATCAATATCGACAATTATGACGATTCTCAGTACCATTTAGAAAGAAAAAACTTTCGTTAGTAAAACAAATATTAAAAAGCAATTGCCTGCTGTCAATTATTTTTTAAGAAATATCGCAAAATTCCAAGCACCGGTCATAATCGTCTTCATACAATTCCCGAATTAATTTTATTTTATAAGGATGGAACTTGAAGGTTTTCAGAATTCCTTTTTAATAGTTGTTCTAGGAACATTACTAATTGCAGCTAATTTTCTTGTACCTAAAGTTGAATATGCACTAACTTGCCCTATTACTTCCAGGCTTGTGACTTTATTGACCACAGGAAATTCACGTTCAGGGTTTCGTTTTTTATTAGCCGTCGATCCAGTTTCTCGGAACTTACGTACCAACTGTGGAACGTACTTATGACGAACACACATACCAGGATGCAGGTTATTGAATAAACGAGCCGTTTCATTAGCGTTTTCGTGATTTAAAAAAAAAGGCTCACAATTTCAACAACAAAACAAGACCTTTAAAATGATGTATCGCTTGATCCACTTTCCCATTTCAAAAAATTTGGGGGATGACACCCCGGCTTACGAGGGTAAACTTTGGGGTATAATTTTTGCGTCAGAAACAACCTAGACGTGTTTCAGGTATTTTTTCGATAAAATCTTTTCCTGACAGTTATACCCTTCAGCTCGTTTTCAATGAGCCATCCTGTAGATCAAAATACTTACTTAATATTCAGTATAATAACCAACAGAGATTATTACAGCTTCCAATCTATTCTGCATGGAATGAAATAAATTTATGCAAGAGTTACTAGGTTCCACCCTTCAAATATAGTTTATCTGAGCAACTATTTGGTTCTAATTTGCTTTGTCCAATGCTTAAGAGCGTTCTTTACTTGCAAAATTTCAAGAATTGCATCGCCTGTAGGCTGTTCTTCTAAAAAGCGCACATATATTCAAACGAGATAAGTTTCAACTGCCTACTTACGTCTTTATGTGACTGGTTTTAGCAGGTGTTTATTTACTAAAGAACATAAGTCATGCATGAATCTGTAGCACTCAGCCAGTATTCATTAGCAGGGAGATTTTAGAAAATGGTAAAATAAATCTATAAACTTGCTTGATTAAGTAAGATTTATGTTAATTCAGAAGCTTATGCATATTCCATGAAGAATACTTTTTTTTTTCATTTTATGACTACCACAATTGAGCCCATTTGCCTAATTACCTGTTATAATTTTAAGGATAATGCAGACGTGCTCAATTAAGTAATTACTAACATATTACCATATTGTGATATTTTTTTATTATATATATATATATATATATATTACATTTTTTTATTTATTTCATTTTTTTCTTTTTATTTTATTTATTTAGGAATCACTGGGACACAATATACGCCTATGGGTTTGTATAGACGATTGAGACAAACAGATGTGATGTAGACAAAGATAACAACTTAATTTTACACCTAATCTTTCAATCTTAATTTAATATCTGTAATATGTTTGTACAATATTTCATAAGTATTAATATTTTTTTGATTCTAATAGACTTGTTAAATTATAAGGTTTTTTAATACCTAAATTTTATGAATACAGTTATTTAAATTATTTATTTTTGCTTCATTTAATTGACAACTCAGTATTAAATGTTTTGTTGTTCCCATTTCGCAGAAGTTGCACAACGGAGTTTATCTAAGATTAATCTTGAATAAATCTGAAACAGCTAAAGTGTGATTAAATCTCAGCCTACTTAATGCGGCTATCATGTGTTTGCTTATTGCGAATTCTTTAAACCAAAGTTTATCTGGTATATTTGGTGTAGCTATTTATAAAATAGGCCTTTCTGTGATTAGTTGTAATCCAATTGCCATTTCTGTTTTATTATAATTTTAGAAGATGTCGCCATATCTTCTGATGTACATTTGTATGATGAAACATCTTCTTTTAGAGCAACTTGTTTAGCTAGTTTATCCACAATTTCATTGGTAACTATGTCACAATGAGATTAATGTTTTTTTGAAAATACGAAAACTCGACTTTTTTGTTTTGAAATAGACAGTCCTTTATTAAAACACCATGTCTTAATTAGCGCGTAACCTTTATTAAGACTTTGTACTCTAACAGGTATTTCGCATCTATCTTTGTATATGCAGATATCAATATACTATAATACTTTAACTCTTTGTTGCTTATTATTTAGACATTCTTCAAGGTCGGCTGTATAAACTAAAAACAATAGTTATGATAATATACTCCCTTGTGATAATCCTTTGAAGGTTGTTCATGGCCTAATTTTTAACTCATCTTTGATTCTTACATAAACTATCCTATTTGTATATAATTCAACGATTCTCTGAGAAAACTAGTCTGGTAAACCAAAGTGTAACATTTGACGGGAGAAAATAGCTAAATTTATGTTGACATATGCCGCTTCTGCATTTAGAAACAGTGCTGTTGTTGATTGCTTGTTTGAAAATGAAATGTTTATGTCATTTATTAAATAAGCTAAATTTTCTGTTGTTGAATGACCTTTTCTGGATCCAAATTGCCTTTTGGGAAGTATATTATTAGATTCTAACCATATTTCTGGTCTGCACTTTATCATTCTCTCGAATGTTTTTAAGACACCTAAAGATACACCCCTGTATGACTCCGACTTTGACGGGTCTTAGTGCGGTTTTAGAAACGGCACAATTATGTATTCTTTCAAATTATCTAGATATTTATTTTGAATCATAAGCGATTCCTTATTTCTATTTTCTTGTTCACATGGGAGAACAATTTTATAAAGAAACATTTCTATCCACCTATCATTATAAATATTGTTTGTTGGTATCTGAAATGTGTATTTTTGAGTTTTTTAATTTCTTTCCAAATATTGGATATCGCTGTTGAACTATTTAAATTTTTACAGAATGCACGCCAAGAGGTCCTTTTACTCTGCAATATAACTTTGTTAGTGTTTGCAACTGCTCTGTTAAAATTAATGGAGTTGATTAAATTAGAATTACGTATGTAAAGTAAAAGTACCTCTTTTGGTTGTCATATTACTACGTTACAAATGTCGTTCCACCAAGATTTACAGAATCTTGGATTAACAGTTTTTTTCTTTTTAGGAATGGACATTTCACTTATTTCGATTAATGTTTGAATAGATTGTGTGTAAGTAATTTGTTGGCTGGTATTGCCAATTATGACTTGTTCCTTCAAATTAGAAAAAAGCTGCCAATCCGCTTTGTTTAAATCCCATTTTCTGTTATTCTTGGCCATTTGAATGCCTACATTATCCTCATTAATGTTTAGTTCAATATAATTGGGTAGCGATTAGAACTTAAAGAAACATTGTCTGTTTTCCACTCACATATATTTGCAGAACAACAGATATATCTATGGTAGATTTATTTTTTGTATTGTAATTAAGTGTTTCTGAGTTATATTTAAAAAAATTAAGATTGCAATCTTCAATTGCCTTGAAGAGTTCAGTTCCTGAAGTATCTGTAATATCACAATCTCAAGCTGTGTGATGACAATTGAAGTCATCCCCTACAATAAATGGTTTTTGTAAGCTATTAAAAAAACGATTCCATTCCCTTGATGTAATTCTTAGATTAGGTTTTGCGTACAACGAATAAATATTTCATTTATTTTTGCCTATTTTAATTGTAACTGATTTACGCATTACATTATTTAAATTGTAAAATTGTTTGTGTTCATAAAAGGTTGATATTTTTTTCCACTAAGATAGCTACGCCCCCGTAACTGTCATCCCGATCAAGTCTAAAATATTTATATCCTGAAAAATTAATATTGTTTTGTTGTTTAACCATGTTACACTTAGCAACACTATTTTTATGTAATTATCAAAATATCTTTGTAATACCCCTTTATTATGCATAACTGATTTACTATTCCATTGCAATATTTTACAATTGAATGTTACTAATAGTGTTATATTGTGGCACGTTTCTAAAAATTTCATATACTAATCTAGGTTAACCTGTTGGCAGAGATAAAATATCTCTATGCTCTTGGCTCATGGTGTTTAACGATAGTGGGCTTATAGCGGGCCTTTTGCGTTTCACGTGGACGCTATATTTGATCCCTGAACAGGAGTTTTGGTGACTGACGCATAAATACTTTTATAAATGCTTCTACATAACTTATATTTTATGTTGCCATTAACTGTTTACAGACTTTTGTTCCGAAAACAGTGGACATTTTTGTTTATCAGTAGCAGGATGGCTACCTGAACATAAAATACAGTTGGGCTCTTTTGTTTTGTGCATGTATCGCTAGTATGCTCCTTGCCACAAAACTTAGATCTTTCTTAACCACGACAATGTTTGGCTACATGTCCATAACGTAAACACTTTAGGCACATCTTTTTCAACGCCACATAACATTTTTTCAATAATTATGTGATTAGGAACAGATTTACTTTCCGGACTTAAGTTTTTCCATTTGAATATTGGCAGAAGAAATACGAACCTTTTGTAACTCAGCTGCGGCTTCTTCACAATCGTTAAAAGTAAATACCCGGTAGAGTACAACGCTGGCAGCATACAGCTACAAGTTACCAGGTTAAAAATAAAACATTTTAAGTAAACAAAGATACTTACGCCAAATAATAGTACAAAAATAATTGGAGAAATTAATATTAAATTGTAGTTTTCCTTGGCAAAGTTGTTGTGATCTTTACTGGTCATTAAATAAAACCAAACCGCAAATAAAATTCCGAGTCCCGCAATCCATTCCTGAAGTTTCGTCATATTTTGCAAAATGTCTCGTTTTTGTAAAAAGCAGAATTTGAGGTTAGGAATGACAAGATTGATGATTAAGGAATGAGTAGAGGGGGCGAGAAGATAGCTGACCTGAAATAATGTAAACTAGTTTAAAACTGTATTTGTTAATACATATTTTAGATCTAAAGCCTAATTCAGGAATCGATGAGCTTTAAAAATTTCGTCCATGAAAAAAAGGTGTATCAATTTCATGTCTGTTGGAGGCCTCTTTATATCTGTTCGAACTACGGCTCTGCTTCTTTTTATCTTAAATAATATTTTATCTATGCGTTTATACAGATACCAAAATGTGTATTAAAATTTAAAAAAATCCATTTTTACTAATAAGATCTAATAATTTAGGGGTTACACTTTGCTCGGAGATCACTCACGGTAATTTTTTTTGTTGTTTAGCAACTACAGTGATAGAAAGCGGTTTGTGATGTTTTGGCATATAATGGTACATTCCCCACTTAACAAATATAACCTAAAAGATATAAAAGGAGTCATTGACAGATACGAGGCATGACACTTTTAGTTTGTTTTGTTTTGATAACACATTGAATGACAGTAATTCAAAAATGTATTAGTATAATTATGAAAATCGGTAGTTTTTTGTGTTAATTAGCTCTGCAGTCTTAATTAAATTATCCGCATAAAAGCAATTTTACCAAAATATTCAGTAATTTGATTCTTAAATATTTCCATACTTAATTGTAGATATATCCTAAATTAAAGACAAAAGGATTACAAAGTACACTGTTTGATTAAAATCAAATTATTTAAATCACTTATAGCTAACTGAAAATATGGATAACACTGTGAGATTCATACAGAAAGGTATGCGTTTTTATTATTATTTTCTCTTTTAATATAAAATGTAACATATCTTTTTAGTTGGTTTTAAAGCAACTCCAGAAGATGTTGAGAACTTAAAGGTTCGAATTCAAAATATAGACGGATCAGTTGTAAAATCAGCAAAAGATTTATCATATATTGATGTCACTATTCCAGAAGGCAACTTTAGTGTAGTTCAGTAAGTAAACATTTATTAAATTTATTTATTAAGTTTTGAACGAAAATACACATTTGAATTCAATAGTTATATAAAAAAGAAATATCACAAGATTTTCAAAAGAAAATTGTTTAATTAGATAATAAAATAATTCATTATTTAATTTGGGTGTGTTCACATGAAATGGAAATGCTAGGTGGAAAATAAATGTAATCATTTTTTATGGTAATATGAATAAATTAGCCAATAATATTTTCAAAATTAATACAAATTAATTATCCTTGAGTATCCACTCAATGTGTTTTAGTTATTTACTTTTTTTACTAATTTAAATATCACAATGAAAATTTGCAAAGCAAATATTTGTAGATATCTAGAATCAATAATTCTTTGGTATCTAGTGTAGATGGAGCTGTTTGTTCTATTTAATTTGTTTATGTAACATTTATTTACATATAATCCTTTTCTATTTTTGTGTTGATATAAATTTTTTATGTAAAATCAGGTTATAGTCACTTATTATGTTACCTTGTTTTGAATCCTTTCTTAAATAAAATAACTTCAAAATTTCAATTATTTGTTAAAAACGCTATGATTTTACTAAACATATTTTTTTACATTTCTCTTCATTTAATAATGACAAACAAAATATTTTAAAAACATTTTTTACTTTTTCGTCATTCAGACAATTCTTTATTTTATAGTAGTGCATTTCAGTGACATATCTGTGTCTACATTTATAAAATCAACATTTTTTATTAAATATTTTTGTTTCAAAAATGTTTTAAAATTGCCTTGAGATCATATTTTAAGCAATATTTTTTAATATTGTAGTAAATTTACTTGAATTAAGTGAATTAAGTTTGGAAAATTGAAGTGCCAAGAATGTGTACTCTTTTTTCTTCATTTTTAGAATTGTATCCCTTTTGGTAAGAACATTCGGCAAATACCTAATTACTTTCTTTTAAAAACAACCATAAATCTCTTCATTGAGCAATTATACTTCATAGGAGATACATAAGTAGTTTTCCCAAGAAAATTTCCATTGTGTATTTCTTAATGAAACAATTTATGGCAAGGCTATAGAAATTTTCAATGACACACATTCTCAGTAATAAAAACCAATGATAAATTTATGGACTTCAATAAAGAAAAAATAAAGAAAAATAGGAAAGTTGTAATCGATTTATGTTTTAGTTTAATTATTTTGAATTGTCTAAATAGTATTTTTTGGAATATTTTTTAACTTAAGTGGGTTGTTGTTACCATATGTGAGTGTACATTTACAATTGGGTGAAATAAGTCCTTTAGTCTCACAGTCTATAAGATTTTATTTTTTCATAGAAAAAAGAGGAGAACTACCGGTTTGTAATTAGGCCAAATAGTTTGGTTTAAGACATTAGTCAATTTTACAACATCGAATTTTTGTGATTTTGAATCTGAAGATGTGGCCCATTTTGCTATGAAACCGGTAGTTCTCTTCTTTTCTTTTCTTTATGAAAAAGGACTTATTTCACCCATTTCCTTTTTATTTTTTGACTTATTCTTCATATTCTTAGCTTCAACTTTTGTCTCGACCAGTGAGTTTTTTCGTCAGATTACTTAGGTATCTTTAGTTGACTTTTATTATTTGGCTTCAGTATTTACCCTCAAGTTTTTTTAATATGACCTTACCTTTGGATTTTTTTCTAGTTTATAAAACAACCTTTTTTTCTAATGTTTGTTATATTTTTCCTGGGTTTCTGGTAATCACGGTTGTTTGTGTAGTAAACTTTCTAATTTCTTGAGTTGTTCTTCATTTTATTATTATTATATACAGTGTGTCCATGGATGGGGTCCCCAAGGGGGAAAAAATCTTTATTATTCATTTTACGACCAAAAGTCATTCTTTATAAAAAGTTCTGCTTGTTGAGAAAATGGAGTTGCCTTATAAAAATTTTAGATTAAATGTACAGGGTGTTAATAAATTAGGAAAATATGAAAATGCTTCAAGAGGGAAGTACCATTATTTATTATTTTTAACAAAAATTTTATAAAACAAAGTTGTTTATAAACTAGCATAGAGACTAAATACAAATTTTTAAATAAAAATTCCAATATTTTAAAATTATTCTACATAACTACCTCCCACCTCGACACATTTTTCCGCTAACTTAATAAATTTACCGTACACTTTACGAATGATTTGCGGCACATTCAGTTCATGGATTGCTTCTTCTATGCGCTCTTTTAATATTCCTCTATCATGTGGAAGATTATTTGAGTAAACCTTTTGTTTTAATGCACCCCACAAAAAGAAATCTAGTAATGAAAGATCAGGCGACCTAGCTGGATAATTAATTGGGCCGAACCTCCCTATCCACCTTGTGCCAAAATGATCATTTAACCATTGTCTGACCAAGGCTGTGCAATGAGCAGGACAGCCGTCTTGTTGCCAAAACATATTACTACGAACTTCTGGATCTAAAGTATTAAGAAACGGTAAGACAAAATTTTCCAAAATGTTCAAATACACGTGTTGGTTTAAATTTTCCTCTATAAAATATGGACCAATGATTCGATCCAAAAAAATTCCACACCATACATTAACTTTTTTGTAACGTTGACTTCGTTTGTTTATCACACAATTAGGATTCTCGTAAGCCCAATGACGGCTATTTTGTGAAGATACGTGCCCATTTGTGCAAAATGTAGATTCATCGGTAAAAAAAATAAATCTATGAAATCTTCGGTTTTCAAGGAACTTTTCACCTATCCATAAACAAAACTCTAAACGTCTCTCTTCATCTCCAGGTTCAAGTGTATGCCGAATCTTTGGCTTAAACGGTATAATTTTGTTTTCCTTAAACATTACGTGTAATTGACTTTTGCTTAAATCCAATGTTTGTGCACGCTTCCTTAAAGATAATTTCGGGTTATCTAAAACTGACCCTATTGCTAATAATGTAGCTGCGTCATTTTCGTCGTATTTTTTCTTTGATTTCTTTACATTCATCACCGATCCAGTTTCATTAAATTTTTTAAATAATTTTCGCAATGCTTTTTTTGACACGGGCGTATTAGGAAATTTTCCATGAAAAACATCTATAGCGTATTGATAAGACACATTTCCAATACCGTAACATTGTATTAAATAAATACGCTCTTCTTTGGTTAACATTTTCAAAAATACTGACAGATGTAAATAAAATGCTGACATAACATTAACGTATACAAAATCGGCAATCTTGATTTTTTTTGTAAAATGCAAATTATTACATGAAAGTAATAATTATTAATATTCTATTTTAAAATATTGGAATTTTTATTTAAAAAATTGTATTTAATCTCTATGCTAGTTTATAAACAACTTTGTTTTATAAAATTTTTGTTAAAAATAATAAATAATGGTACTTCCCTCTTGAAGCATTTTCATATTTTCCTAATTTATTAATACCCTGTACATTTAATCTAAAATTTTTATAAGGCAACTCCATTTTCTCAACAAGCAGAACTTTTTATAAAGAATGACTTTTGGTCGTAAAATGAATAATAAAGATTTTTTTCCCCCTTGGGGACCCCACCCATGGACACACTGTATATAGCAAATCCATAGTAAATAACCATCAACACAACCAAGTAATAGTAGAATAAGTAGGTAAAAAAAAGAGTTATTGTTTTTCTAACAGATTATTTTTTATAGTTTGCATAAATTTGTATATTGAAGATATTTGCATACTTGAAGGATACGAATTGTATAATTTTACTAAATTAAATGAAAAGGAACGTTCAAACATAGCGGTGGAATGAGGTTGCATTGTTAAAGTATTACTCCTGATGTTGCGATCATGAATAGTTTTACGAAATATAATTTTTTTTATAAAAATATAAAGGAATTTTAGCTTTTGTCAAGCGATATATTAAAACAAGACAATGTAATTGAAATAGATTATTAATCTTTAACCAATTTAATTGCTTAAAATAAAATGAAATATGATCATATTTCCTTAAATTAAATATATATCTGCAACAGATATTTTGAATTTTTTGAATCATTATCTAAACATGGGTAGTATACAATAAAACAATAATTTAAAATGGAAAGGACTAATGTTTCACAAAGCTTTTTACGCATTTTAAAGTTTAAAATATTTTTATTCACATACAGAACACGCATTCTTGCATAACATTTTTGTAGTAATGATTTTAGGTGACTTTTAAATTTAAGTGACTGATCAATTAGCAAGCCTAAGTTTTTAGCCTCATTTGACAATTCAATTTTAAATCCATCCAATTCTAGATTCACTGAACTTTCAGTATATTCTCGATTACTTCTAGGACTAAATAAAACTGCAGTCGTTTCTGATGGGTTGATAGTTAAACTATGTTGCTTTGAGTACTGAAAAATTATATCTAAATCATGGTTAACAGCCTCATTATCCTGTTGTTTTTCAGAAGGATTAAAACAATGCAATAATTGCGTTTCGTCTGCATACAACTGTATTGTGCTAGTACTTATTGCTTTAGGCAAGTCAGAAGTATATATAAGATATAATAAAGGGCCAATAATGGATCCGTGTGGCACTCCTGAGACTATAACCTTAGAGGATGAGCAGTTTTCATATATGCGCACACGTTGACTATGCCTCCACAGTTATGATTTAAAAAATGATAGTGCATTTTCCTCTACACGGTATTATTTAAGCTTGGAGCACAATAAGTCATAATCAATAAGATCAAATGCTTTGAAATAGTCTAGTTTCACCAAATAAATGCTCTTTCTTTTCAATGGCTTAGATAATATTATCAGTCAAATTTAATAGAGCAAGCAGTAGTAGTACTTTGGTTTTTACGAAAACCAGATTGTTCAGGGGGAAAAATACTATTAATTAACAGAAATTCACTTAATTGACAAAAGACAACACGTTCAATAATTTTGGAAATTACAGGAAGTAGGCTACTAGGTCGCAAATCTTGAATTTTTTCGGGATTGGTTACTTTTGGAAATGGACAGACAATATTTTGGATTGGTGATTTACTTAGTTTATTTTTTTGTATTGCGTCTATTTGTGTTATTTTTTTTGTGCCTTCATAATCAACTTGCGTGGTCATGTGACAAAATTCCAATCTGTAAGAAAATATCACTTTACACATTTGTTTCATAAATAGCTATTTTGTCTAATATTAAAAAATTGTGACATTTTTGTGTGAAAAACATTATTTTTGTTGCCGACACAATTTGCTACAAAATGGTTCTAAGTTTATTCATAGTAGTAATCATACACATAGACCAGGGTCGATAATTTGCGTAATTTGCAGTTCTCATGTATGCGCACACGTTGACTATGCCTCCATAGTTATGATTTAAAAAGTGATAGTGCATTTTCCTCTACACCGTAATATTTAAGCTTGGAGCACAATAAATGATAATCAATAAGATCAAATGCTTTGGAATAGTCTAGTGTCACCAAGTAAATGCTCCCTTTCTTATGAACGGCTTTGATAGTAATATCAGTCAAATTTAATAGAATAGTGGTAGTACTGTGGTTTTTACGAAAACCAGATTGTTCAGGGGGCAAAATACTATTAATTAACAGAAATTCACTTAATTGACAAAAGACTTGGACTGGAATTGGGCATATAATAGATCCCCTCCAAGCTTTAGGAAAGTATTCACATTCCAAACAACAATTAATAATATGGGTAATGTGATTAAGAAGACCTAATTTTATCATATGCAATGAAATGCCATCATTTACAGCGGCATTTGACTTGATGGCATTAATAATATCAAGAATAATATTCTGAGTAACCGCACTAAATGAAAACAAATTATCATTAAATTTATTAGAAGAGTAAAAGTCTGATTTGCCTCGACAACTATTAGATTTTTTAAAAACGCTAATAAAATAATCATTGATAACATTTGGATTGAACAAATTACTTGGTAATTCATTGCGAGTACGTGAAAATCGAATATTCATAATACTTAAACCATTCCATAAATTTTTTGAATTTCATTCTTCACTTAGTTTATTTAAATATGCAGCCTTTTCTCTTCTAATTGACGCTAAGGCGTAATTGCGATATCTAGTATAGTAATTCCAGTTTTCTTGATTTTTTAATAGTTGAAACTTTGTTAAAGCTTTATCCCATTCATTAAGAATTAATTTTAAATTCATAGTTAGCCAAGGTGCTGGTGTTTTACTAACCTGACAGGTGAATGTATATTAAAAATGATATTTATATTTTCAGTCAAAAACCTAACTTTATCATTAATATCATCCAAATAATACTTATTAGGCGAGAAACTTTTGAAAAAATACGCGAGGAATTTCAGCACCCTCTGGTGAATTTTACTTATTTTTTACTTGCTAAAATAACAAAGGCTTATTAGCTAGTTATTCCTATTAATGTTTATTTATTGTTCTTGTTAATAGTTTTGTAAAATTTCAACCAATTTCCAAAAATGATGCACTGAAGTATTCACCGTGAAAAGGGCTTTCAAATGATGTATAACAAGTGGGGTAGTTCTATTTAAGATTTTAAAATAGAGGTTGCTGGGGGTTAGGGGGGTGAACAGATGAAGACCACTTGACTGTCAAAAATGTTCACCCCTAAAATAAAAATCGACGTTACCCGTGAATTTTGAAATATTTTGCGGGTTTTAAATTACAGGGGGTGGTAAGTTTTAATATGAACACACTGTATATTTAGGTAAAGTAGACTTGTTCAAATAGTTCCGATAACCACTTTAATTGATACTTAATTGTTTCTACTTGATTAAATGATATTACATTCAGCATGGGACAAAAAGGATCTAAAATATGAAAACAAATATAGGTTGAAATAAAGTTTTTTTTGTTATTAACGTGAATGTTAATATTTTCTAGTTGATAAGAGATTTCGTTTATATTTAGGTCACCTATTAATCAAACTAAACTTATCCCAAATTCTTCGTTACACAAAATTTTCTCAGAATAATTACATAAACGTGCTCATTACTAAACCGTTTTCAATTCGTGACCCAATTTTAAAATAATCCAGCATTGAGATAAGTTTATTCTTACTCAAATATAAATTCTTGCAATGATTCTGTAATCTATCCATCCAATATCGACATGCTTTTATTCAAAATAGGGTGATTCAGAATTCTAAGAACTTCATAAAAGATGAGGTAGTAGTATCTAGTAATACAAAAAACATTATAATAGAATTCTGAAAATTAGTTCTATTTCATCACACAAATTCAAATTATCACCTTACAATTTTAAGTCTTAAATTGTATGGTTGGTTGTATTATTTAACTTAATTCAATTAAATCAGGCTTGCTTTAATTAATAATTAATTTGGTTTGACATTAAGTAAAATACTTCATTATTATGATGATAAATAATAACAAATCACAACAAATGTCTCGAGGAGTACATTTATATTCAAGTCTTTAAGAAACCATATTTTTTATATTACATCGACAAAGCATTTTTTATAGACATGTCAAAAATTTATAACTGATATAAATTTATTACATTTAATTATTTAATCAACAATTGATAAGGATACACATACGCATTATGACCTTTATTTTTCAGTAATACCATATTTTCCAAACTTATTGCCATTAATAACTCAGTTTTTTCATATTACTTTTAATATTCAATTTAAAATGGAATTTAATTTTACAAAATTCTGAAGATTCAATATTGACAAACTCAACTATTCCATGTTATAATATTTTAATAATAATTACGCCTAAACATTTGATGTAAGAAAAAATTATTCGTTTAATAACATATTTAACGTGTTTTCAAGACAAATAATAAAATACCATTTTCTAATCAAATTTAACATCTTAAAATTTAGTGTGGGTTCAGGATCGCCCTATATAAAACCTGTCAGTTTTCTCCGCGGTGGGATTTGCGGCGTTAAAGACTTGATTTGTTTTATTTATTATATTTCCTTTCGTTGTTACCAAAAAGTCTTAGTGTTCACAATGACTTTTGAGATGGTTTTGTGTATTTTTATTGGCTTTGACTTATAATGTGGGCAACGATGTTCAGTTATAAGGTATTATTGGAATTGGCGAATCTTAAACCGTAAGTGAAATCGAATTATTTGAGGGAATTGCATCAAAGTGAATTTTAATTTTCAAACAAAAATAGTTATAATTTAAGAGTTACATTTTTTAACCTTCTTCCATGGACTTTTATTGGATTTTATTATCCGTTTAGTTACCAATTTGAATAAAATTCAAAAAGGTATTTAATTGTTTTTTGACTACTGTGGACGTAATTCGTAGTAACTCATTCATTCCTAGAGTCTCCAAGTTAACTAATAGTTCTCAAAACGTTTTCTCTATCTCATCGGATTTTTTTTACGATTGAGATAACCATGTGTACCTAGTCACATACTTTGCGATCCCTGTGTGTAAAATATATATTTTTAATGTTGTAATAGTGTTAAGTCTTTTTATAGTTTATCATATATCAATATATAAATAAATATCAATAAATAAATGCAGGTTATTAAACAAACCAAAGACACGCGAAAAGAACTTTTCGTCCGCGTTTTATGATAAAATAAACATATTTTAAAATAATTAGAAATAAAGACGGCAGCATTTTATTTCTTTTTTCAAATATTGCTTTTATTTATACAGGGTATTTCAGAGTGAAATATACATACGTAATTGTGGGACATTTGGATATTCAGAATCACCCATTATTTTTTGACTCTCATGTGTGGTTAACGAGATACAGTATCAATTTTGTTTCATTTTGATTCGACTAAAAATAAATATTTCAAATTTGGCAGATCTCTTTCATTTCTTCAAAAACAAATTCGATAATGAATCTAATTAAAATCAAGGGGTGGCTGACAAATTTTGCTATTTGTTTCCATATTAAAAACAACATCCCATATAACAACATTTTGCAAACTTCATAGTGAGATAGGCGATCTTAGGTTGATTTTTTTTCGTAATAGACAAAAAATTTTAATAGGACCTTACTACTAATAATATTAACAACCAATTTCTGGAAAACGGTTATATTTACGTTTTTTAAAGAGTTACATTTACATTATTTAAAGAAGCATACCTTTTTTGTAAGGAATTACTTTCTTATATGAACCATTATTTAGTTAATTGGAAAAAAAATACATGAAAATATACTCGTAATCAAATAAAAAAAAAAGAAACTGTATTAAGAAAAACATATACATTTCAATACATAATTAAAACCTTTTTATAATAAAAAAACTTTTGTTCTCTTTTAAAAGAATTAATAGTTAATGGAATTATTCAATTTATTATAATTAATAATGGAATATTGATTTTTCTGTTATTTTTGTTTTGTTTTAGTTGTAACTCTTATGTCTGTTCTAGTACGTATGTTGTAATTGTGTGCCTGTTAAATATTAGTTTTAACGTATAATATGAAGGAATCAAGAATAACTTGATTTTATGAATATTAGAGTTTGATATTACTGAAAGCTAGTTCAATTGACGTAACATTGTTCTAGTAGGAGTCTCTCTTGGAATTTGCAAAATAATCCTCATTGCTCTGCTCTGCAACTTCTGCATTCTGTCAATTTCGTTTTTATTAGACGTGTACGAAGTAGAACCAGCAAATGTAAAGTGAGGAAGTATTAAGGTGTTATAGACAGTAATTTATTACCATTCTAGATAAGAAATTAAAGTTTTTTGTAATTTTATTTATGATATAGACAGCATCTTTAAAAGTCAGATTTTTATCAACTACAATAGCCAACTACTTAAATATATCAATTCCTTCAATATGAACTCCTTTTATTGTTATTTTGTAGTTATTATTAAAATCTTCATAATTACGCTTACTACTTATAATCATGTACTTAGTTTTTAACACATTTAGTTTGAATGAGTTACCGATACATTACTTAACTATATTGGATACTAGCTGTAAGGTCCCTTAGACCTTCAGAACACAAATATAATAATGCGTCATCAGCAACTGATATTTTTTAATGACTTATTATATCATTAATGTAAATTAAAAAAAGAAGTAGTTCTTTGTTTAATTTTTCTTTATTCAAGTTAACAGAAATAATATAATGGACAGTTATTTTAGGCGTTTGGTGAACCTTATATTTTAAGTCAACAATATCTGAAAAAATTAAGTCTATTATACTTCCACCATCATTTAGACGAGTAATACTATCTACCCACTGCTGAAGCCCTAAATTCCATATAATGTTGTTTCTCCACGACCATTAGTGGAATGTATTAATTCCAAAATCATTTTTAATAACAGAATGTAAATATTCTCACTGTTAAGATGATAGAATATTTATTCTAAAACACTTGCTTCTTATTTGTTTTGCATGTATTTTCATTCCATAGCAAGTGATGGAATGAATATTCCGTAATTGTTCTAAACAATATCTACAGCCAAGGATGTCAAAACTGTCAATGTCAGATATAAATGGCGGCGTCGTAAAAATACATTTTAATTTAAATAAAATAATGAGCGAAAAATTGAGTAAATTTCTGGTCAATAAGAAAATATAATCTGTTACTCGGTTAGAATAACAAAATATAAAAATGTAAAAACATACGGGGTATTCCATTTAAAAAACAACTATGGTCTGGCACTGCGTTCCTGAACACACTGTATATTTGGGACTAATTTTAAAACGTGAACCTCAAGACTGCCTTCACTTTTTGTAAATACTTTTTTTTCGTAACTTCAATAATAGCAGACTAATCGGGCTTTGCCACACATTAGCGTCACCCTATATATATTTTTTTATTACTTATGTCTGCTGTGAGCCTAGTTTCAATTACACAAACTATTAAGGACGATTTTAAGTTCATTTATAAATTTCATCGATTTTTAATATAATACTTTGAGAATTTATTACTAATAAAGAATTCATACAGTATTGTCTAATCAAGCATTGTGGCGCCCCCTTTATATGATCTTGAAATTGGTAAAACTTATGATTTTTTACCCAGAAACTTATGATTTTTTACCCAGAAACTTATCGTAGTAACTTTTAAGTGCATTCCTAAATTAATAAGCAAGATATTGCCAAAAAAATAACTGCATTTTATTTGGATACAATATCAGTTAGTCCCTATATTATTTAACATAATATTAATATTTTAAGTCTCTGCACTTTACCATTCTACTATTTATGAAAATGGTTGTACTAAATTAAAAACTAATGAAATAAATATGGGGTTGGAGAAGGACACTCATATAGCCCCGTTGATGACATAGAATAATTCAATAAAATGCAGATATTTTTATATACAAAATGTTCTTAAAAGTTTAATCACGTTTTTTTCGAAACAATTTTTTTCAAACTTGTACCTACATGCTATAATTCAAGTAATTATAGTTCGATTTTTTTTTGACATACATTTCTATAATTCTATAATTGCAGTAGTTAAGTCGGTACTTTGCTTCAATTTCTAAAATTACTATTTTTTAAGGTTACTTAAACTAATAAAAATTATAAAAACTAAAATTGTCAAAAAATAATTGAATAAAAACTATATAATTTTTCAATAAACATTTTCATAAATATAATTCAATATACAATTAGTAGAATATCCTTTCCTCAATCCAAAAATAATTAATTAATATATAATAAAAATATTGCCAAAATTTTAGTCCTTTACAGTGTTTAAATTAATTTTGTTTGGTTATGTGAACATTAAAAAGAACAAAACATGTGGCGTTTATGAAAATAACTATTTTTTCCAAATTGACTGTAGGACCTACATATATCTAGTATTGAAATTTCACTAGAAAGGTTTTGTCGACGCGGTTTTAATTGTTTATTATTTATATGGTATTGAGATAAATATACTAATTACTAATACTGGATGTGATTCATTTTATCATTACAACTCGATTAATTATTACAATCAGTTTTTATTATTCGAGAGAATATGAAAGTTGATATTGTTTTGTCCTTTGTGAACGTTTAATCAAATAATGCCAACTTGCTCAGAAATAGTAGAATTAAATTATTATAAATCGTAAGTATTATTATTAAAATTATTTATTTCATTTAATCAGCAAATTTCGACATTGAAAACAGTGCATATTTTTTTGTAAACATACAAAAACTACTGGTTATCATTGTGAGCTCTTACTTATCTATATTGTATCAATCCAAATATCTAGACGATATTATAATTAACAAAAAACGAACGTCCTTCACAATTCCCGTTAGAAGTTGAAAAACCCGAAATCACGGGAGTTCCCCAGCATTACACGTAAACACGATCATGTAGATCTGCGGATCAATGGTATTTTCAAATAGGATTTTTTTTACGCTAGAATATAAATATGAAACGTAATATTTCTAATTCAACTAAATCTAAAAAGCTACGTCTTGATACGTTTGTTTTTTGTTTTATTTTCTATTTTTATAGAATATATCGTTGGTCGTACTCTTAGCAAAGCCAAAGAATGATTCCGACTTATTCCGAGCTCTGATCCCTGATAACCGTCACTTTGTTGAAAACATTAAAGGTTGAATGCCGTACCAAACCAGTTTAAAAAAAATTGTGTTTGTTAGCTAAAAGATAAGCTGACAGTTGACAGTTTGACTTCCCTCTGAATATTCTGGCAAGGGAGCCAATGTTTACTAATATTTCAATTCGAGTCTTATTGCTAAACACCTCGGTTCCTCCACCGGGAGAAATTTTTACACGCGTGGAATTATTGTGGAGCAGTTGTTAGAGGATATAATTAAGGATTATTTCACTGCCCAGAGCCTTTAAATTTAACAGCTCTGCCAGTATTGATCGATGCTCCTAGTAAAGCCCATATTAAGTTATGTTTTATTCCAATAGCTGACTTTTCCTTATCCTATATTTATTATCATATTATGATTGAAAGTACTTCCTTAGCACTTCTCATTTTCTTTCCAAATTTAGCATTACCTTGGTAATGTTTCTGTTCTCTCACTACTTTTGTCATGCCTCTATGATCTGTGATCTATGTACCTAGTAATTTTTCTCAATTTGTTACCCTTATAGTTCTTACCCAGATTGGTATACGGAACAGGAAATTCTGTTTTTAGCAGCTTGTTGCAAATCTCATGAGACTTCGAAAAATGACCAGTGAATAATATAACTCTAACCTAATTTAACAATATATAGCTTGATCTACAATTTTATTCTACAATCTATCATAGTAGTATAGTAAATACAACGTGTCGCATATTGCGCTTTAAACTTTGCTTTTAAATGTATGTGTATGTGTTACTTGAGTCTATTGATCTTATTGATGAATGCTTATAAAAATCATGATTACTTCTACCCTTACTTTATGGAATTTATCCATTATAAATGTAAAATATTATACTTAAAAATTCCACGATTCTCCAAAAACGTTTTAAATATTCTTGTGACAATTGTTTCACCTTTCGGCATCGTCAGATAAGATTAAAGAAATTGACAGGTATTACATATAGAAACTTGATTTTGTATTATAGATATTCTAAAACATTTTGTTATTATTTATTTATTACAGTAAGCAGTCTAATAAAAGTGAACTCCCTAGATTTATTTGTCCGTTTAGTATTCTACACTGAGGATATCATAGACGTCTCTTTATTGGAATTTTTTCCAAGTTCCTGCTTCTTATCGAATATATGAAGAATTTCCAGTGTTGTCTCCATTGTTCGATTAAGTTCGCAAGTGTTCACTATACCTGATTTCAAAATTTCTAAGGGTCTGGCCAATATACACTGTGGATCAGAGAAAACGGGTCACCTCAAAATATACGTAATTATCCACCTCTTTAAAAAGTTCTTACTTTTAAATTGCAAAAGCAGATCGGTCCTGTAAAAAGCATTAAAAAATTTTGGAAACTCTGGAAATCATAAAATTCTAAGAACACATTGTTTACTCTTCAAACACGTTTCACAGAAGTGAGAGTTTTGATAACTCTGTGAACTTGTATGATGTTCTAAAGAGTTTTAGGTATATTTTTGTACTAAAGTTGCCTTCGTAGAGTAAGGTTTAATTGTTAGGTTAAAAAATATCGAAGAGCTGTTCAGATTGTTACATTGCTGAATAATGGAGCAAGTAAACGGGAAGTTTTGAGACAATTAAATGTTAGTCGTTCGAACATACCAACGGTTTCTTTTAACAGGATCTTATCACCGGCGGCCCAGTATAGATGTTATAAGAAAACAAAAAACAACAAAGGGAATATCACTTTGTCACCATTGCTGTATTGTGAGACCAAATGCAAACCGCTGAAATGCTACAGAGTGGTCTTCAGCAAGTCCATGGAACAGCAGTCAGCGTTTCTACTGTTCGACGAAGGTTAAGGGAAAGAGCTTGTACTTCAGCTACGAGACCGTTGCTTACTGGGTCTCACAAAAGACATAGGCTTGCTTTTGCCCGCAAACACATCAATTGGACATTAGACGACTGGAAAAACGTATTTTTCGGGGATGAGTGTATAATGTGCATTTTTGGAAAATATGGCCGAAATCAGGTCCATAGAAGAGCTGGAGAACGTTATGCTGCCTGCACTCTGTCATCTCGCGTTATTTTTGGGGGCTGGCTCAGTAATATTTAATATATCGAATGAGGAGTATCATCCAGAATTGAGGTTGCAACACGTCTTATTGAAAAGTGATCTTCGTCATTTTTTGTAGCTTTATTTTATAAATTGTGAAATTTTTACTTGTTTCTTGTTTGTAACTCACGATAACGTCGAAATACATGCTAAAAGAATTACTGAATCACTGTACAATAGATTTAAAATTAAGAAATTTTTTTAAGAGATTACATACATTTTTAGGTAGCCGTTATAAATACCTCATTTTTTTAATTTGTGACTTAGTTTTGTTAAAAATGAACCTACATTATTCTTTGCTTTAAAAAATCTTACTGAAGCTGTTCCTCGATATATTATTTTTGAGATTTTATTTGAAATATCTCCAAAATACTCGTATGTAATAGCTTTGTATGATTTGATTTCTTTATATTGTTTTGGAAATATAAGATTAATGGCAACCTTTTCCTCTTTTTTTCTATTGATCAATTATTTATTAGGTATAGTTATTAGAGGTATCTATTTCTTTTATTATACTAATCTCCTTTTCAAAATCATCTCCATTCATTAGTACTGAAAAAGCTCTAGGTACCTATTATTGAATTATAAGCTGACAGTTTATGTAATACGGGGTGATTTTATATAAAAGGGGTATATACGTTCATTTAACGGCTATAATTTTTTTATAATAAAATCCGTATTCCAACGACGACAAATTTTTTAATTATTTTTATCTATATTTTTATACAGATTACTACTGGACCCGCCACTGATACCAACCTTAACCTCGCTCTTGGACCAATTCTTAAATGAAATTCCTTTCTTTTCATTTTGCAAACCGCAATGTAATTTCATTCTAGTTCTATTTCGTTCCTTATTCAGTTTTAATCCTACGTTCTCTTCCGATTGAATGAAATTGAAGTTTCTGCTCTTGGTCAGTAAAATGAGGTCGTTATTATATTACTAGTTACAAAGTGTCGCTCCGCGATATTTGAAACTTTCGCTTAAAAAATATAACATTAAATGTGTATAAAATAATGTGGGAAAGTGTTTATGATGAAGAAATTGGGTTTTCTGTGAATCAGTTCAATAAATAAAATGTTTATGTTCGCATGGAATAATTATAAGTAAGTTTCTTTTAAAATAATATCCCCATACTTGTTATAACCAACAGTTTACGAGTAGAACTTTATTTATTCATAGTTTTAAAGTTATTTATATTTATTTACCGTACACGAATATAATCATAATACATTTTAATGTTTTCTTATATATATCCAGTCCACCGGAATAGAATTGTCCATTTTAGCATGAATAAGATAAAAACATTTGGAATTTCCTTTCACTAAGAAAGTGCAACAACTAGTTTTAATTAGACACATAAAACATTTCAATTATTGTTTATTAAGAAAAATTAAAATAATGTACATAATTTTAACATAATAAAATGGTCGCAATTTAATATTGAAATTTACAGTAGATTTTAAAAACCCGCTTCTTGCATTTAAATAATATGTCAATACAATTGAATCAGTTATTGGTCTTTGTAAATGGAAAAACTAGTGGGAGTGACGCATTAGTGTAGCAAAGCTTAATACAGGATGTCCCAATAGTGTGTAAAATTTTGCATTAAGAGCATTAAGCTGTACAACCTAAAATTATATTCATTTATACAGAGTGTTCCGTAGCTGCAGGTGAATCTAAACATACATTTTTTAAAATGTAATGGTACTTTTTTTATTACTTATTTGAATTCTACTGACTTTTTTAAGTCTTCGAATATAGAGTTTGTCAGATACATACTTTTCAAAAATTATGACCACTTTTATATCAAAATCGTTGTATCTGCCAGCCTGTATCTAAATAGTAACAATTGTTTTTGCATTTTTTGTATAGTTAGTAGTTTAGGTATGTACCTTTTAAGGGACTCTGGCTTAATCACTCACCGTTAATTACAAGCCCACCATCGGATACACAGACTATAGGGAGTCTTCAGTTAGGCGTTAATCTAATGTAGACGTCGTATGAGTTTGTTAAAAAACAGGTGCCTGTCCGGGCACCGACAAATAAAGGGCGTCGAAATTTAAAAGAAAAAGCTATTCTTCAGAATGATGGGCGTCGGTATTGTAGAAGGGGGTTTTTAAACGTTGTCTGAGCGTCGAGACAGCTGGAACGTTTTTGATTAAATATATTACTAGTGATAAGGCTTTTTGGAAGTTTAAAACTAAAATGTCTTGAGCTGTTTTCAGCTCTGCCTTTTAT
Organism: Hermaeophaga mercurialis; assembly: GCA_951812935.1. Classification (NCBI taxonomy): domain Eukaryota; kingdom Metazoa; phylum Arthropoda; class Insecta; order Coleoptera; family Chrysomelidae; genus Hermaeophaga; species Hermaeophaga mercurialis. Next base: position 35,488,473 of record OX638363.1, read on the forward strand.
ACTGATTTTAATTACGGACGATTGTTCTCACAGTGTCCTGAACTTATTAATTATCTAATGATAAAATTTGTGTCAATCTTATAGTTATGATTATTATGTCTGGAATGAATTTTGTATGAAACTAAAATTAATTTTTTACGGAATACTGAATTGCGTGGGAATAATTCTTCCTAAGAAAAATGAATTTGAATATAAAATGAATTAATTTTTCTTTATAAAATGGAATTTACCGAAAAATATGAATCTACCTGGGTCAGGAAGGTCTCAATACCAAGAACTTAATAGTACTAATTTGCGGTATTTAAATTTTTTTCAAATAGCTCGCTTTCCACAACTAGCTATACGTAACTTTTGTAAATAAGTATTTTCTCTGCAAGAAATATCAAAGACGTGTATACAAAAAGTGTAGGCAGTCTAAAGTCACACTTTAAAATTAGTCTCAATTATATAGGGTGTTCAGGAACGCAATGCATAAATTGGAACCCATATTTTTTTATACTATTTAAATAGAACACCTTATATTTTATGTCATTTGTATAGACTTTTCATAACTTTTTCATTTTCGCAAACCATTCCTTATACCTATCTGTAAGCGTTTATAAGATATTTCAAACCAAATAATACAATTGTTGTCGGTTACGTGTTTTGACTCACCGTTGTATATAATTTATGATTTTTTCGAGAACTTTTTAAATAGAAGGAAGTAGCATACCTACCCAAGTTAGTAGCGGAGAAAAAAAAATTCATTATCACTGTTCAGATAAGGGACGCTACATATACATCGATTTTGACATAAAAGTGGTCATAACTTTTAAAACTCCCGGAATGGATCTAGCAAATCGTATATTGGACGAGTTAAAAAAGTCGGCAGAATTCGTACATGGAATACAAAATATATTCCATTTAAAAAAAATAACTTTGGTGTGGTACTTATTCCTGAACATCCTGTAAATTTGTGACTAATTTAGAATGTGAATATTTAAAATGCCTACATTTTTTGTAAATACGTTTTTTTTGTTACTTCAATAACAGCGGATATATCAAGCTTTGTCACACTAATGCGTCATCTTGTATATGAGTAAAATGGTACACAAAACTCACTTGATGAGTTTATTAGTCGATTCTCCAGCCTTAAAAAACAAATTGAATATTTCTTATTAAAAATACTTGCACGCTCGTGTTCCTATTATTATCCAGGATGGTCCACACTGAATTGTACAGTGTTATTCATTATAAATTAAAGAGCCTTTATCATAGTTATTATTACATCTATAAAAAGGATTTCAAATTAAAGTTACTTGGTGTGACTAATTTTTTTTAAATGTGATCAAAAACACGGACTTGTACATAAGGTACAAAAAAATAATATATTTTGTATATTTAAAGATTTTTATTTATTTAAAAAATATATGATACCACTACCTTAAACTGTTTTTGAGTTATTGGACCTCAAATATCAAGCCGAGCTAGATAGTGTATTTACGAGGATGTATCAGAAAATAAAGAGACTGGTGCTATAGTATAACAATGAAAAATTTATTTAAAAAGCTTCAACAACTATCCTTCAAAGTACTCTCCATTCTGTTCAATAAATTTATCCCATCGCTTGATCCACTTGTCATAAACTTCTGAGAAACCATTTTTTGATAGTTTATTTAGTACACCCATCACTGCGTTGTTGAGCTCTAAATCCGACTCAAATCTTCGACCCCTCAATTCTTTTTTGACTTCAGGAAACAAATGGAAGTTACATGGAGCAAGGTCGGGAGAGTAGGGGGGTGAACCATAATTTCTACCTCTAATTCTTCAATTATTAGTTAACAAATCGCTGATCTGTGAGCCCCGGAACATTGTCGTGATGCAGCGTCCAATCAAAGTCTTGATAAAGCGATCGTTTTTTCTTTAATTTTGCCTTTAAGGGTCCTCGAACTACATTAGAATAGTTTTCCTCTAGGTACAATGTGATGGTAAATAACGCCACATTTATCAAAAAAAAATCAAGTGCGTCACTTTATCAGCGGTTTTAACAGTTTTGGCCTTCTGCGGTCTTGGGCTGCCTTTATGCTTCCATTGCATACTTTCGTCACATGTAACCACATTATTTAAAACTGTGGATTACGTTGCAGTTGCCTTTTCCACTGCTGACAAATTGTCGCTCGATTAGCTTTTTGTTCATCGGTCATCACTTTTGGAATCCATCTTGCTGCGACTTTCCGGTACCCTAAATCTTCATGAATAATTTTTTGAGTGGAACCATAAGACAAATTAACAATATCAGAAATTCGTTTTATGCCAATCTGGCGGTCATTTTGTATCAAGTCGTTAATTTTTGTAATTTTTGTGTCAGTTCGCGCAGTCTGTGGTCGACCAGGACGAGATTCATCTTCAACTGATTCAAAACTGTCTTTAAACTTCTGATGCCACTCAAACACTCTATCTCGTGATAAAGTATTATCTGGATATGCACTTTTAATTATTTCAAAAGTTTCAGTTGGTCTTTTACCCAACCGAACACAAAATTTTATCGCATATCTTTGCTCCACTTTCATGTCACATTTTTTTGTCATAAAATTCTACCTCTGAAGAAGTTACAGCACCAGTCTCGTTATTTTCTGCTACGTCCTCGTATAGAAAGTTTATAATTCAATTTTTTGAACAGTGTTGTTTTGATGACATAATTTAATCGCTTTTTATTAATCAGAACTAGGATTTTTCTTCTAGATAGAAGGTTATTTGTTTGGGCAGTATACCAAATATCAAAAAATATATTGTTGATGGCTCGTTATTCCGATTCTAGAAAGGAATAAACAAAATAGACAAATCAACTTGTATACGCGTTATAAAAGCACAACTACCATGACACCAACAAAGTTTAGTTGAAAAGAAAAATACTATAGTTTACTAAAATAAAATACGAGATGCCTTTCAAATAAACAAATCCACACATTGTGCACGTGTCTTTCAAATATCGACGCACTAATCAGAATCGAACTAAGCATTTGCGCTATAATTTGATTTACTGTAAACACAATTTTACAAATGTAATTAAAAGAACAACCCTAAGCTACATTTAAATATAAACTTCACTCAGATTATATTAAAAAAAGGGTGTTGATCGATTGCGCCCCCAGGTAAATTATTTACTACCAAAATAAAACTCAAAATCATTACCACAAATTACATTTTAATTAAACTTACAGTTTAGTTCGTAAATTCTGGATAACGACTCATTTGATATTTTTGGGGTTTTACGGAGTTAAAGATTGTCGAGTACCCAAGATCAGTGGCGTAGAAAAATAATTTAAATTTTTGAATCAACTAAGCACTCAAAGTCGAAAATTCTAGTATCAAATAAATTGAACTAATTGACCAAAATAATTTCATTCTTATACAGGGTGTTTCATTAATAATTGGAAATATTTTAACTGGAGAGCCACATTTTACCTAAATGACTTGGGTTAAATATTAATATTTTAAACTCAGGATTCTCCAGTTAAAATATTTCTACTTATTAATGAAATACCATGTTTATCTATAAACAAACTACACACACCTCCAAAATTCTTGGCCCCTCCGGGTATTTAAGAATCTAATTTAATTAAAGTTTAAAAATGTATCAGATATAATTTATGGCTTTATTATTAATAATTTGTTGTCTTAAATTTTCTTATTTTGTTGCTTAAATTCTGTAAAAAAAATAAAACTAAAAAATATGCAAAAACATAAAAGAATTTATTTAATTTTGTTAATAAAAAAATGTGAGGATACAACATAACAAAACTTTAATAATCAGTATGATCACCCCTTCTCTCAATAAGTTGACCAACACGTCTTGGCATACCGCGAATAAGGTTGTCAATATAATCTTGATTCATGTTGGTCCATTCCTCTTGAGCGGCTATAACAAGTCCCTGACGGGTTACAGGAGGATTTTCCCTTTCTTGTATTGCCCTAGCAATATGGTCCCAAACATGTTCGATCGGATTCATATCTGGCGAGTTCGCAGGCCAGTCCAATCGTTCAATATTTCCTTCTCGAAGCATGTTTTGTATCCTTTGGGTACGATGGGGCCTGGCATTGTCATCTTGAAAAATAAAATTTTCACCAAATTCATTGCGCAAGGGTTGAATGATAGGTTCGATTGTGTTTTCGGCGTATATAGCACCTGTCATAGTCCGCTCGATAAGAATAAGTGGAGTTCGCCGCCCGTACATTATACCCCCCCAAAACATGACTGTTCCTCCTTGATACGGAACAATTTCTCTGGCAAAAATAAGTCGCTCTAGTCTGCCTGGACCCCTCCATACCGTTTCCCGGCGGCTGTCACTTTCCAGGCCAAATCTTGTTTCATCGGAGAAAAGGACATTTCTCCATTGTGGCAAAAGCCAATTTCTACGCTCCTGGCCCCATTGCAATCGTGCAACTTTATGTTGAAATGAAAGCTTAGGCACTCTCAAAGGTCTTCTGGCTCTTAAATTGTCAGAATGTAATCGCCTTCGTATTGTGCTTATCGAAATTCGTCTGCGGTACGTACGTAAAAAATGGCTTCGAAGAGCTGGTACCGATATTCTCCTATTCCTCCGGACATAACCAGTCACATAACGGTCTTCTCTATGTGTCGTTACTCTAGGACGACCAGTTCCTCGCCTTCGGTCAATATCACCAGTTTCTTGAAACAAAGTTATTATGCGTCTCACTGAGGTCCTGGGGATGTTAAGACGGTCCGAAATTTGGTGGTTTGACAAACCTTCTTGGTGTAAAGCCACTATTCTTCCTCTATTAAACCGAGAAATCGGATTTCCCGGCATTCTGTCCAAAATTTGTTTAAATGTATTCTTTCGATATGAATTAAAAACTGCTTTCTTTCAAAGATAGCCGTTTATTTTCTGAACAAAAGAATTTTTTCTATCGAGATTTTTTTTAATTTTTCGATAAGATAATAAAGATTTTATATACAATTTTTTGTCGTTCTACAGTAAACGGTTTAAGAATATACCAGGGGGGCCAAGAATTTTGGAGGTATGTGTATATCAACAGAGTTTAAATTCTAGTGATTAAAGGAGATAACAAAAAGCAATAGAAATAAAAGCTATAAATATAAATCAAACACCTAATTGTTTTTAATATATTTGGGCCAACAAAAAATTGTTCAAAAATACAATTGTTACTTACATGTTTAATCACAACCATTTTTGGATATCTTTTAATTTAAAAGTTGTGTTTGTTATCGCCACTTCGTTTTTAATTTGTGCCCAAATTACCTCTATATTGTTTATCGCAATGGTATGGTGGCAATCGAATCAATATCACCTCGTTCTTGGGCCATTTCGTCAACTACATACCTGACATACTTTTCTTTATGAAGTCGGGCTAACTTTAGCAATTCAACTTTTAACATTTTTGTATTAAATTCAATATTTTTTTCTTCAACAATTTCTAAGTTTTTGCATGCTGTTGTTGGTAAATTCTCTACTCGTCTACTATGATAAAATGCGTTATCCATCACAATAACAGACCCGGGTTCTATTTTTAAAAGAATTTTTGAAAAGTGTTTAGCATCCATGTCCTCGTGGTAATCTCCAGACCTTTTAGATTCAAAGACACTTAAACCTCCATCAAGAAAACCATTTTCACAGCCGATATGCGTAATTATTAGTAGCTTTCCCTTGCCGGAAGCAGCTTTCAATCCAGTTGACAAACCTTCCACAAATGCCTGGCTTTTGCTTTTAATATTTAAATCTTGCCAAACTTTTGAAACGGTGTACCCCTCATTCAACCAAGTTTCATCTGTATAATAAATTTTTCTTCCTTCCCTTCGATATTTGTTGATTCCCTTAAATATTTTCTGCGCCATAAAATTGTTTCGTCTTTTTCAGCAAGATCACTATTTCTACGTCTTTTTATGTATTTGAAATTCATTAACTGAAATGTGTGTAACAAAACACATCTAGAAATCTTGGGTAATGTTTCATCCTCTTGAAGCTTGGAAGTAATTTTTTTTATATTCCGAATCTGATTCCTAAAATAAAATTCATGTATTGTTCGGCGAATTACGCCTTTTGTTATTTCATCTAATTTAATAGTTTTTCTTCCTCTAGTTTCAGTTAAAAGAGCACTTTTTTCTATCTCATAGTCTGTTTTAATTGCCCTATACACACTTGTTTCACTAACTTTAGTCAATAAACAACACAAAGTGACAACCTCACTTACATTCATATCTTTCTCACGAGCGGAAGAGGAAATAAAGAGTCAAAGACTATAATATAAAAGCTTAGGTAGGTGGAGTAAAGATACCTACAACAGGGTAGAAAACAAAAACAAAAGCAAGTGGATTGCCACACAAATCTGACAACCAATAAAAAAGGATGACACTTGTATAAGCATAACAAATTCCCACAAGGAAAGTGAAAAGAATCGGCAAAAATGAAAAGGAAACTCAGAGTGGCAAATGGCAGCCAGTCAGTTGACAAACACGTCTGGCATCCAATACCAAAGGAAGAGACGTGTCCCGGCACAATGATCAAGCCCTTACATAGGACCAACGCCCAATGGTATGAGAAATTGGGGAAACGCTCCCCTAAAAGGAGCGAACCAAGGAAGCCCACTATAAGTGGGAAGGTTAGAGTCAACATAACCTCACGAAGATTAAGACCAAGCCAAATAAGCAAATTAAAAATATTAGATGTAGCACTAACGGTTAAACCACAGTTCAGTTCAGAGAGTGTTTAAAAGCAAAAACATTCATTCATCGAATATAATTAATATATTGAAATATATGAACAATGTAAATATACAGGGTCCGGCAGAGAGGTATGATGTTTTTGAAATGACTGATACGAGCGCTTGGGTGGTCACATCTTTTCGGAATGGTTGATATCTTCTTGTCAACTGATGCCATTTGAGCCAATTGAGCCTTGGTCTGTAGCACATCGTGTATTTATTTACAACACCTTCACTGAAACGGGTCTGTGTTACTCACACAGCGACGATTTCGAAACCATTTACATGTTGGTCGTCGTGGTCGTGTTCAAAAAGAGAATACCATTATGAAGTGGATGAAGAGTTTTCACGAACAGTGATTGTTAACACAGATCGCTACGTTACCGTGTCGCGTGATTATTTTCTACCATAATTAAGAAGATGACGCATTAACCTCAACCTCAACAGAGCTTGGTTTCGACAAGATCAGGCAACGTGCCATACATAAAGAGAAACAATGGCTTTTTTAAAACATTTTCCAGGGCGCCTGATTTCATTGCGTGGGTATATCGAGTGGCCACTTCGGTCACCGGACCTGTCACCTTATGACTACTTTTTATGGGGCTACCTAAAAGCTCAAATTTACATAACAAACCACATACTCTTGAAGAGTTTTCCGAAATATAACGCAAGAAATTGAAAGGATTCGACGTGCCATGCTTGAAAGGACTATGGACAATTTCGCCACCAGTCTAAGTGAGGTGATTTTTCGACGTTGATTATTTTTTCAAAAATAAATGTGTATTTTTTGCAAATCGCAATGTACCAATTATGTACAGAAATAATAAATTTTAAAATTGGTTCAAAATTAAATGTGTGACGGTCATTTCAAAAACGTCATATCTCTCTGCCGGACCCTGTATATCTAATATTTTAAATACATTTTAATTCAATAAAGGTTTATGATTATGCTAATGAAGAACGCAATCAACCCATACCCCCACGAGCAACCTGGGGCGTAATTGAACCATAGAATTAAGAGTAACCTTAAATTTGTTTTACCTTGGTGCGCAATTGGTATTTGCCCTAAAAAAAATTCTTGGGTCCTTTTATATCATAAAAAATGATCCTACTGACGTGGCCCGTAATTTAAGCTTTATACTTATTTACAAATACGATACATATTTTTCAAAATTGTTTTTCTGTGGTTTTTATATCTCTGTCGATAAATGTCAACCAGTTAAATTTATCGTAAGTTATAAACCATTTTTACTTGTTCTGTGATTGCTAGTGTTTCAATATTAATTTAACCTTTTATTTATTTTGTAAGTTATTTTTTGAATATTTATTTATATATTTTAGTTTTGCTAAACTGTTAGCAGTAAAAATAATATTAATTATCGTGGAAGCAATTATTAAAATTTATAAGATATACGAAATAAGGGATCTTTAAACTTCTCTTGTCAAACAACAATATAATTTAGGGACCCATATTGAAAAATATTTTAAGAAATTATACGATACATATTTTATTAAAAGAATATAATAAATGTGTCTGTATTATTTTAAATTTTAAACAAAAAATGACCATTTTTTGGTATGTACCAAGTTTTCTATAGAAGATTTTCTACTAAATAGAAAGTTATAGCCATCTTCTTTTCTATTATTACTAATATATGTAATATACCTATATTTTTTTGTATATTTCATGTTTCCATTTTTTCTATAGTTAGTAGTTTAGGTACGCGCTCTACTTTCATCTGTTTTATAATTTTTTGATAGAACCTTTAAATTGCATACAGGGTAAGTCAAAACTCGAAACATAAATTTAAATGGAACACCCTATATTTTATAAAGTATTTAGAATATTTTGATGATCTTAAATATCTCATTCATTTTTGTGAACCATTCCTTATACCTATCTGACAGTTCTTTGTTAATATTCTTGAATTTTAATTAAGAGTATTATTCAGTAATTTTAATGTTTCATTATTACGAGACACAAATTTATAAATGTGTCTTTACAAAATTGATTATTATTGTAAAGCTTACTTGATCTGATTACAAAAAAAAAGAAAATTGAAAATGTTCTTATAAAATTGGAAATATCTCCATAACAGTCACAAATAGGCATGGCGAATGGTTTACAAAAATGAAAGAGCTATTTAAGATATATCTAAATACTGTAAAAAATATAAGGTGTTCCATTTAAATAATTTGAGAAAATTTATGTTCCGAGTTTTGACCTGTATGGAATTTATAGGTTCTATCAAAAAATTATAAAACAGATGAAAGTAGAGCGCATACCTAAACTACTAACTATACCAAAAATGGAAAAATAATTGTTCCTATTTAGATACAGACTGGCCAATATACAACGATTTTGATATAAAAGTAGTCATAACTTTTGAAATGTATCGTATATATTTGACAAACCCTATATTCGGAGATTTAAAAAAGTCAGCAGAATTCAAATAATTCATAAAAAATGTACCATTGTATGTATTTAAAAAAATGTATGTTTAGGTTGGCCTGCAGATACGGAAGACTCTATATAAGTTAAAATAATTTCGAATTGTACAATGCCGCCGACAATGCAACATTTTTTGGTTCTAAACTAATAAAGGAACTGTAGGACTTTTACACACTATTGGAACACCTTGTATATCGGTTTTCATTCCTTATCAGAATGGTAGCACCTTTCGGTGTATTGAAATTAATTTTTTTTTGTGATAAATAACTCCGCTGGTTTCTTATTTCTATTACTATAATTAATAAAGATTGTCAATCCAATAATTGTCCCTCCCACCTTATTTTTGGCCTACATTGGTTTTCATGTTCTACTGTTAAACCAATTCAATGTGTATTTTCCAGGTTCGAACTGTAATTTTTGAACATTTTCTTAGACGCACATATTTATAAAAAATTATATTGTGTTAATGTTTTTTTTAATATTCTACTCAAAAGAATTGAGAAAAATTAAATCCGTTTATTATTTTAAATAGACACAATATGCTGCTGCCACTTACTATATGATGAAAATGTAAATGTTGCTGGTATGTACTCTCATTATCGTGGTGTGCCGTAACTTATCTGGAGTTATCTAAAATTAAAAGTGTATTTTTCTAAAATAAATATTGGGGACGAGCTTATTAGAAGAATATAAGAAGTGTGTAGGGAGATAAAGAACAATTCAAAATTTAATTCGAAAATCAGTTCGAAATATATTAACTGGGCCACGAATTACATAAACTAAATTGGAGGGCACTAAATCAATTGTTGCAGCTTGTATTTTTTAATTTATTTTGAAGACAAAAAGATTGTTTTAACTGGGATAAACCGATGTAATTTTTCTCAATTCTTTTTACTAAACCTTAATAAACACACCATAGCAATTTTTAAATATGTGCTTACAAGGCGTTTCAAAAAATGTTTAAAAATTATATGTACGGACCTGGAAAACACAAATTGGATTGATTTACAGATATAATTCTAGCTAGAATTAATTTATAATGTTCCACTTTTTCGGGTTGATCAAAGATCACGTGCCAGATCGAGTCGAATTTGAAATAGATAACGATGTACTGATTTTATTTTATTTTTAAATTATGATCATAGAAAATAATATAAACATGGGATGTATTATTCTGGCTTTAAGAAATCTTAGGATCAAATATACAGATTTGGCCTGTATATTTGAGGTCATACACGAATCCAAGCGAGTGATAAAGAACGCGTTATGAAAGAAAAAGAACGTATTACTAATATATTGAAGTAGGGATACATCAATGTGCGTACATCGTTCCAGTCAATTCGATAGTAACGTACCGGCAGTCGTGGTCGTACCTCTAATTCGGTCGAGAGGGGACACATCGCTGCCCGCTCCTTAAGATCTCGCCTATGTCCTTTTAGATACTTTCTAAACCTGTATAACCTGGACTGAGTGTGTGCGAGAGAACATGGTCTTGAACATAACTAGTGCTCTCACTAGTTGTTATACAGGTTTAGAAGTATCTAAAAGGACATAGGCGAGACCTTAAGGAGCGGGCAGCGATGTGTCCCCTCTCGACCGAATTAGAGGTACGACCATGACTGCCGGTACGTTACTATCGAATTGACTGGAACGATGTTTCCACCTCGATATATCCCTACTTCAAGATATCTCTCTCTCTAGAGAGGGCAATAAAGGGGGAAACAATCAGTATCATCTCACTCTGTGAATGTTCATTGCAACGATAGCAATTTAAGAGTGACGTCACACTTGGTCCTGATTATATATGGTCTAAACTCTACATGCACAAAAATTTGAATAGGACAATTTCTTGTTCAAAAATTTAATGCGCACATTTTGATTTAGTTTTTGTTGCTCTTTTCAAAAAGAAATTAGCAAAATCCATAAACACCTTTTATCTGTATTTGTCGGTTAGAAAAACCATTAAATCCAAATATATCATATATTTGGATCTGCCTCGATGACATCTATTCGCCATTTAAGTATTTTCCTTTCCCAATTAAGCACTCTATATAAGCCATCTTCGATTATAATCAAGCCTCTGTAGCCTTTATTCGGAGTTGGTATCTTTTGTCATACAGAAGTTACCGTAACTTTACGATATAATAAGACCTCAAGATCAAAACAAGTTTTAATAAAAAATTTAAATCTTCAAAGTATCACCTGACACATCCATCTTTTTAAACACGTTATAAGCTAACATTATTACATGACTTTTTCCGACTAAAAACATATGCTTCCTTATAGATCATATAGTCCATGTAGACTTACAAACTATAAACACGTCTCCTTTCTTCCGATTTGGTTACACGAAACAAAAAGAGAAACGAATACAATTTCAACAAAACTGCTTTAGCAACATAGCTTTTCCATTAAAATACTGCACAGGCCCGGTTTTAATATAAAAAATAAATAAATATGTGTTTGCGGAAGGTTAAATTTATGGAGAAGTGATACCCTGAAAACGAAAAAAATATCAATAATATACTGCAACCTTAAAAAAGTATTTACAAAAAGTGAAGGTAGTCTTGAGGTTCACGTTTTAAAATTAGTCCCAAATATACAGGGTGTTCAAGAGCGCAGTGCCAGACCAAAGTTATGTTTTTTTAAATGAAATATCCCGTATGTTTTTACATTTTTATATTTTGTTATTCTAACCGAGTAACAGACTATATTTTCTTATTGACCAGAAATTTACTCAATTTTTCGCTCATTATTTTATTTAAATTAAAATGTATTTTTACGACGCCGCCATTTACATCTGACATTGACAGTTTTGACATCCATGGCTGTAGACATTGTTTAGAACAATTACGGAAAGTTATTCCATCACTTATTATGGAATGAAAATACATGCATAACACATAAGAACTAAGTGTTACGGAATGAATATTCTATCTCAAGAGTAAGAATGTTTGCATTATTAAAAATGATTTTGGAATTAGCACATTCTACTAATGGTCGTGGAGAAAAAGTATTTACCTATTATTGAAGGTATTTCGCACTATTTTCCAAGATGTCACTCATTTATGTGATAACCGTTTTTTGTGACTTTTATCATTCATGCAAGTATACTCCGTGATTTCTTAAGTTTGACTCAAGTCGTTTACAATTTCAGCAAACGGTACTATGTAAATAGTAATTCAAATTCTTCCGAAAACCTCTACTTAACCGCAGTCAACGTCAGACGTGAAAGCATAATCTGTCAGAATGTATCAAAAGTGTTGCCAAATCATATATTTGTATATTTCTAATGTATATGCGTAATTTACTATTTTTTTTCCAGTATTTGAAATTTTGGTTTACTCCTAAGCGGTTTGAATTAAAAAAAAAGTTGTATTAAAACTTTAAATTTAAAAAATCTACATTATAGGGGGGGGGACGTATTTTTTTTTTGTTTTGATTGTTTTTTTGTCATTTTTTCCGGTTTTAAAAAATATTTTTAAAAACGAAAATTTTGGTGTAAAAATCTGCATTTCTCAGTTGTTCATTCATCTCATTATCTCAATCTGTTTTCAAAATATTTGGAAATTATTTCATGCGGTATCGTTGCCTCTTAAGGAAACATCGCTTGGCATCATCCTGTATTGTACTTCAACTACTACTGTATTATATAGTAGTACAACATACCTAATTTTACCTTAAGCTTTTGTTTTTTATTCAGAAGCACACAAGAGCGGCTAGGAGTATTTTTAGACGCCCACTGTATAATAATAAATAAATGTTTTTATATTTATGTATATTGTTTCGATTATCTACAAGACTTAATGTATGGAGACGATGCTCATTATTTTTAATTATACTGATAAAAATAAGTATCGTCTAAATTATAAAGTGACAAAAAAATACCCATTTAATTTGCAGAATTTACTTTTTGATGGCAGTTATATTAAAAGCCCTTGCTTTTGTTGATCAATAATTTCAACTTACTTCGCATAAGTGAGATTTCAAACATCAATTCTTATTTATATTAGTTGTCTATCATATTAAAATAATAAAAATGAGTTAGTTATTTGTATAAAGGAAACTATTATTTTTTACGGAAACAGTGATTATAGAATTGTAGCTTATAAAACTAACTATCAAAATTAGTATTTGCTTTTACTAGCAAAAGCAATTATTTGTAGTCAATGCTTTCACTTTTTCACTTTTAGTTTTTGCAAATACCACAAACAACATCTAAACAGCTACAAGCACTTGCTTTTTCATGTGCATAGACGAATAAGATTGATTTTTTTAACCAACTTATTATTTTCGGACCTCCAAAAATACAGGCCTTTTTGACATATACATGACATAATATAGTGACTTAAGAACTTTAAAATGCATAAAAAAGTAATGAAACAATTTCTGTTTTTAGGTAAAAAGTACCTTTGTGTCAAACACTTTCTGTATCACTATTTGGTAAATATATTTTTTTAAATATTTATTAATATATTCTTTTGTAATAAAAGATGAGTGGTCGATATATTTCGTGCTCAATATGTCGCTTATTAAAATTTATTGGTTTACCATGTATCTCAGGTACTTAACTATATTATTTTAATAAAAGCACTTGAAAAGTACTGGTACCTAAATTTACTTGGTTGTTTAGTCAGTTAACCATTAGATTAGATTGTGAAATGCCGAAATTTGATTATTTTCTAGTTTTCAATAAATTTCGGTAAGTTAGTTACTATAAATATTAACATATATATTAGATCTAATATTTTTTCGTTAATTATTCAATACCATATATATTTTAAAATAAAAATTACTTTTAATGATGAAGTTTTTTGTCAATCAGCTACTCCAGTTATAGTGGAAAAATATCAATTATTGAATTCCGTTTAAGCAAATATTTTAAATGAAATTAAATAATACTTAATAAAAAATATCGAAATGCTACTAATTAGCACAAAATCACTTGAATTAAGATGTAGTGTGATAAGAAAATCGAAACCAAACCTCACATTTTCGTAAATATATTTATAAACTATAGTTAACTAATTATTTGTATGTGGTCATAGTACATACAGGGAATACTGAGTATGCTATTATAAATTTGTTATACGGATTTGTTATCATTTTTATCAGTTATGTTATACTAACGTACTATATCTACTCTTTTATATTTGGCTAAATTTGAAAAATGATAAGTATTTCTTTAATATAAAGCTTATATACTGGGTATCACTTATTTGCCAAGATAAAATAATGAAAAAGCTTAGAAAATATCTCTCTCAAAACCACCCTATATTTGAATATCTCAAATAGTACTTTTAGTTTTCTACTTTACTTTCTATTATAAAAAAAAAACATTTACAAATAATTTAAAGTTATTCCTATTAAAACATTGAAAGACAACTTAAAAACCGAAACATCGGACTTTATATATTGTTCAAATAACATAGACAAAATAATGAATCGATTTATTGAAATTATAAATTTAAAAATCAAAATAAGAACCCGTGGATTATAAAAATATTATTAAATTCTATTAAAATAAATTATATATATAATTAATTACAAAAATATACAGAGGATATTATATTCAAACAAGAATATAAAAAATATAATAACTTAAATTCCTTAATACAAAAAACTAAAAGACAATATGCCAACAAACTTATCGAAGACAATAAACCAACTTCAAAAAATCTATGGATTTGCTTTAGTCAAACCACTGTACAAATCTGGTAACAATTTGGAAAAAATCATAAAAACCCACCTTTCAAAATTCTTGAATAAACAGCAAACCGTGTTTACATGAGTTTGGCTTTAGAGAAGGAATGGCAAAAAATGCTATTTGTTCTCTGACTAATTTAATTTACGATACTTTTGATAAAAATACATCGGTACATAGTCTCTTCATTGACCTCTCTAAAACATTTCACACTGTTTAATTAAAAAAAGTATGGTGTGCTTCAAGGTACAGTCCTTGGACCCATGCTTTTCACCAAATATATAAATAGTTTAAAGAAGATTATTCATAAAACTCAAAGGTGGTATGTATGATAAAACCAAAGAAACTCTTAATCGTTACCACATACACTTTAATAACATTAACAACTAGTTTCGACATTATTAGTCATCATCAGGTCTAATATAGAAGTCATAAAATAACAAATAAAAGCGCAATCATAAGACTTACCACAATTGTTTAAAAACAGCAACATTTCAAATTCCAAATTAACATATGAAATTAGAGTATATTTTAGATTACACGTGAAATTAAATTAAATAATAAGAACAAATTATTAGTAAACTTAACAAACGGTAATTTAATATTTAAAGTAAAAGCAAAACTTGTTAAAAAGAATAAAAGTGAGTCCACTCTATGAATGCTGGTTTTAGACTAAGCCAACAAACTAGTGGGTTTGCCTAATAACGTTCGATAATCAACCCAAAATCATCATGATAGGGAAATGGAAGCAAAGATAAATAAAATGAAAATAAATTGAGGATACTGAACTGGAATCAAAATGGGCTGAAAATACAGTTAGGGTAGGTGGTTACACAAGTCATACAACCAATATTAGAGGTAGAGACCTGTGTGAAAATCACCCCTATCAAAAAGGGGGATGTAACAAGGGCCAAAGGAACATAACAAAAAAGGATGAAACGTCAGCCAACCAATAACCCTCCCCTTGTCTTAAAATAATTAATTATTTTTAAAAATAATAAAACTATGATTGCAGTCGACAACTAGGTTTGTTTTTAATTCAAGATATACTCTACAACAAAATATAAAAAAAAAACAACAACAAAACATTGATATTCTCACTCTATAATATCCAAAAATCGTCTGTAATATTAGTAAGTTCGTAAATTAATTTTTGTCAACTCTGTTACAATTCCTGGACTTATTTAAAATTATTACTTTTCTAATAATAAGATAATGAATAACCTGTATTGATAAATATGTGTATTAACTTAACGGTTTCTACCTTTACTTTGTGGAATCTATCCATAATAGATTTGATAGATAATTTATACTTATCTTGAACTTCCACAATATTCATAAGCTTTTCTAAACATGTTTTATCTGTAACTTAAGTCTCGCTAATCGCATTTTCTTCTGTCAGTTTTTACCCCGTACAAGATGGCATGTTCAACTACTGTGGTTTTGTATTTTTGTGTGTAGGAAAAAAGCCAAAAATTGTATAATTAATAAAAATAAAGAAGGTATAAAAACATTTAAATTATGAAAAATTCTGTTAACATTCATAATGTACAGGGTGGGGCATAGAAACCAAGTGCTTTTAGATTGGGTATTGCGCTGCAATTAGAAAAGGGAAGGACGTGCGATATGTTGCAATTCGTTTCTTGGCTCAAAGCATTTCTCTTTCAGCTGTGGCAATGGAACCATGGACATTAGAGCAACGCATAATTATGTATGATGACTTTGTTAGGAGTGGCGAGTCGATGATTACAGAACAGCGTGAATTCGGCCGGAGTTTCAATAACAATCAAAATGGCTGTGTTCCCGCCCAAAACACAATCTTATGCCGCGTCTAGTCTAAACAGACAAAACAGAAACGGGAAACAAAAAAAACTTTTTAGAAACTTTCAAAGCAATAAAACAATTTCGAGGCAAGAGACGGGGCTCGCGATTGTTGCAAAATCCAGAGACAAAACAGAGCCGAGACAAAAAAGTCGCAGAAATGTTTCCAGCTTTGTTGTAGGATTGTTGAAAAACTCAAAGTTCTGTTTTGTTTGGACGCACCTGAATGACAATTTTTTCAATTGTGTCTTCCTTGTGTACACATAGTAGGTTGACGGCCAAGCGGTTTTTTTTTCATTATTGAGCCTGCTGTTCGAAGATTATAACACACCGTAAGATTGTGTCTCCGGCTGGAACGGAGTAATTTCAATTGATATTGAATCTCCGGCGGAAATTAAAGAGGCCGAGCCAAAACAATAACAATTTATTTATTTAATGAAAACAACTAAACTGTAAGGGCAACTTACACATTATTAGCAGGGATAAGTACTATCAACTTCTCGATCATCCGAGAACCCAAACTTGACTCCCGATCTTCTTTTATTTTACTAACCAAGACGACCCTAATGTTTATTAATTTTGATAACTCTACTAAAAATATTTATTTAACATTCGTTGGCGGGCTTGTCCCATAACTCTCGCTCACGTAATGTTAAATAAATAGTAAATATTATAATTTAGAAAATAAAAAATAAGTTTTATGTACAGGGCGATATTTAACTAAATCCCTGTACGTACTATCGTAAGAATATAAGAATCCTGATTACTACCTAATTCATAGACATGAAAATAGTAGACTGCGACGGCAAGGAATACCGAACATCGGCGGGAGTCCCGCAGGGTTCCTTATATGAAGGTTTACTACAGATAAAGGTAACTAAAAACTGCAGCTACTACAATAATTGACTCTATGTATTTAATGTATGTATTAGCTGGACATCCTGTATACAATTGGTCCTATTATTGAATTATGGAGTTGTTAATGTCATTTGGAATAAAATTGCATCCGGGGAAAATAATGGATGTAATATTTTTTTTTTAAATGTATTTAAAAAAAGAAAGCATATCGTGTGATTCATTTTAAGTAGCTTCCTCTGGATGAAGAAATTTATATAAAGGGTCCAAATGTTGTATTTTTGTCATCACTCTGTATTCAGATTTCTTCAACGTCAAAGGAAAATATATAAAACTTAAAGTTAGGGATATGCAAATTATTTTTCTGTATCTTAATGGTGTTCAAACAGCGGGAGTATTCAAAATATGCGAATTTCAATTATATGCGCTCAGCAAGGTATTCAGTCTAATATACAGGTTGTCCCATTAATAATTTTGAATGCGACGTCATGTGACCAAAAACAAATACCTCATTGGGTAACACAATAACAAGAAAAGATGCAACATTTGCTCTAATTTACACCCCCAAAATTATAATTCTCTACTACTGCCCAATTCTGATATATTACTTGTCTTAATCGTCGTGGGACACCCTGTATAGGTCTAATTATAATTAATTTGTAACATTTCACAATTAGATTTCAGAATTGTCATAAAAAATATAAAACAAATGCGAAAAATTCGACGAAGAAACGTAATTGCCAATTTGCACGCATAGAATTTAATTTCTCCACGACTATCAATGGAATGTATTAATTCCAAAATCATTTTTAATAACAGAATGTAAATATTCTCACTCTTGAGATAGACTATTTATTCTGAAATACTTGCTTCTTATGTGTTTTGCATACATTTTCATTCTATAACAAGTGATGGAATAACTTAGACATGGATATGTCAAAACTGTCAATCTCAGATATAAATGGCGGCGTCGTAATAATTTATTTTCATACAAATTTAAATTTAAATAAAATAATGAGTGAAAAATCGAGTAAATTTCTGGTCTGGTTCCATTGCAGCCGTTTGCAGAAAACTTCATATAAATATTTAATAAGCCAGAGTGCATGTATTCTTGGCAACGCCGCAATACCTGCATTTAAACAAAGAGAGAGGGAGAAAAAAATACCTTGCAGATTATTTATTATTTTTGATTAGCTGCTAGGTAAATTCTATTGGTGATAATTGCACTGTGTGAATCCACGTTGACCATTTTCCTTATCTGGAGAACTCGAGGGTTGTATTAAATACAAATTGTTTTTTCCCAAATTTATTTTCATTGTAAAATGTGACAAATTATATCTTATCAAAACTGACATGTTTTTCGTTAATCTCACTTTTTCCTTTTTTGCAAAGGCCTTGTGTAGACTATTAACTAATAATGGAGGTTCTATTGTGCCCGAAGGTATGTCTCAGGATCACAATCGTGGTATTTATTGTTGAATCAAATTATTTAGTTATTTGCCTTTATTTCTTAAATTTATGATGCTATCTATGCATTAAGAGGAAACGTGCACTAAAACAAGAAACCAAAAATCGTTGGGCCTTATGGATAATGCCATGGCTGACAACATTAGGAGAAAAGGGCATACATTTTTAATATTGTACACTCTTTTAAAATGATTAAAGAACAAATTAAACAGGTTCCGGGATTTCCATATACTGATCTTACTATACGAAAAGTTCTCCACTCTTTGGGTTTTGGATTTAGAAAATTAAATAGTAGGCGGACCATTATACAATCTCAGAGAATTATTATTTAACGGAATTAATATTTGAATCAGATAACTGAGGCACGTCATCAAGGTAGATTTATAGTAACTATACCTCGGTGAAACTAGGTATGACATACATGGTGGTCCTCAAAATACAGGAAAGGACATTATTATTTTATACGCTGATAATGAAAATTGATTTGTGACGAATTGTTTACTGTTATCGACAGAGAATATTTCGAATTGCTCTGCTGATTATCAAAATATGACTTCTAGCTTATTTGAAAAATGGTTTGGCAAACTAGTTGTTAGTTGTTAGCTATTTAGATTTAACCATGTGTCATAAATCTGGGAGATACGTCTAGTAAAGATAACAGTAGTTTTAAATTTTTTTTGGATTTTTACTTTTTAAATCGTTGAAAGTATTTTAAAACGTTACTTTTGCTTTTTGTTCCTCTTTACCTTCTCAAGAGATGTAACCGTGAAGTGTTGAGAAGGCTTGTGTACTTTTAAAATCTTGGGTTTATTAATATTTAATCTTAAGATTTCCTAAAGCCTGACTATTACATCATTACATAATTTTTTATAATCATAATTTAAAAATAAAATAAGTATATCCTATCCTCGATCTGACACGCGATTTTCGATATAACCGAAAAAGTAAAACGCTACAAATTTTTTTCTAACTAGAACTATACTTTCAACTAACCGATATAATTTTTTTATACTTCGTATGTACAATTAACTGATTAACTAATACATTTTTGGTATGGTTTCCAAAAGGCACGATGCTTGGAGTATTTTTTAGGCTATTTCTAAATTTTATAATTTTGAAAAACGTACGCACCTCGATATTGAGTTTAGTTTACAGTAAATTTACAGTAATCATGTATCAAATAACAAGAAATCATCTGGAACGGACTTAAGTTTATGTGTGTTTAGTATATATGATCTTTGATTTTGCCAAGTGGCTAACTTCAAAACTATGTTATTTCTTGTTATTCAATTAATATAATTCATAACATAACCCTTTGCAAACTTTCTAATGAAAATTTCATCCAAGCACTAAAAGTTCGGTATTATTGGGCCTACATATTCATGTTATAAAATGCCTTTAATGCACAATAATATGGTTGCTTTCAGTTTAATTTAGAAGTCCACCGTTGGCGGATTTTAAATTCTGCTGCTCCACCACGCCAATTCTATTTTTATTTGTTTGTTAAGCATAATCACTTTCAGAGCAATAAGTTATTAATAATTACCCTTTTTAACGGATTTATCAGGACCCGTGTGTAAATATGTCATGACGTAATTATCAGGTGTGGAATCAGCACATCGCGCACTTACTCAAATTTTTACATTAAAATGATACATACTACGTAAAATAATCTTATCTTATAAGTTTGACAGCGCGTGTTCGTAATTTATAACTTTTACTACACGTTCATATTATATCTATTAATTTGTGACACAAGAATTAGCATAAATTATTAACAACTGTTCCGTATGTTCGGAAGTTTGACTTTGGCGCCAGTTATTTAAAATCCATTTGTATATAGAAAACGATCTTTCTACATCCACAGACGTAACAGGAACATATTTAAAGTTTGTGTATTTTTTTAACGATGGCACATTGACATTTTCTCGAGCAAAATCGACTTCTCTACTCAAATATTAGGTGCAATGCCTCAACTAGAAAGTATTTGTCTAATGTGGGTGAATGCTGGATGGAGGTCAAGAATAGCTAATGGGATTCTCGAAAAATTGGCATGTATATAGGTTAAGTCATCCTTTATTGTAGGATTCGAAAAGACTTGTTGTGCATTCGAAATAGAAAGTCAATCATTTGCATTCAGTTGTTCTACCACACGTTAAACCTCGTCAATATAACAATAATAATAATTTGCTGCCTCTATCCATGTGCCCCATCGCGTCACAATAGGTTTTGTTGGTAACGGTATATTTGGAAGTTTTTCATTAAATATTTTTGAACGAGTTGGCGTTTTTTAAAATAATGTTATGACACTAGAAATTACCTTATCTACATTAGGATAAGAGTCTCGTAACAGTTTCAGCGACGCGGTGAAGCCCATATGCCAAACATGTCACGTGTGCTAAATCTTTGTATTCAATTTTTAAGCGCCGACCTGCTGCCTTCACATATGCAACTCCATATGTTAAAAATTGTAGGACACGCTCTTTATTAATATCGTTGTTCTCGCCCCCACATTGATTTGAGACTGTCATTGAGACATTCAAATACTATATTGATGTTTGTGCGTGTTAGTACCCGTACCGATATTAAATGGGGTCGCATTGGAACCAATTCGTCCATCCCCCCAACTATCACGTTACCGACGTTTTACCCTTTAATGTTGGTGGTTTCGTCAACAGAAACCCATAAGTCTTTGCCATGCAATTCTGAACTGATGTCAGCTTTAACCTGATTTACACTGGCAATAAATAGTTTATTCTTAGGGTAGACTCCGCAGGTACACTAACACTGCTATAGTTTCCATTAAGACAAGTTTGTAAAAATTGTCTAAACTCGGGTTTTTCTAATGTAGTCCATGGAATGTTGCAAGTCACCATCATTTTAACTAAATTAAAATTAAAACGTTGCTGTCGTTCTCTGGCACTTACATTTCCACTAGAACATGTTTGATATTTATCTGTTTTAACGTGCTGTAAAATCCGTGACTTCATTTTACAGGATATCACTTTGTCTCACAAATTACACAAAAGACGTTAACACCATTAAATTTTAATTCCGGAAAATCATTTATCCACCGCTCTATAGTCGAAAGATTTTTCCGCGACATTTTAACAGTATTTAACGGTAAAACTATTATTTGTCACTCGAAATTCAGTTTAATAAAAATTTAACCAATCAAAACATGGGTTTTCCTTCAGCGTTTAGGTAGATACTGAAAGGGCCATCGCTATAATGCGGCCAGCTATCTCTTTTTTATAAAATCCCAGGCAGACCGACAATTTGTAACATAAACAAAAACTTTTAAACTTATCATGTTGTAAACACATGACACATAATAACTCACATTAAAAACCACTTATTAAAAAAACCATTTCTGCCAAAAAATCATTCGGTTTTTAATGTTAAATAAAATGTCAGAATTATTTTGAAAATATAATTTTATAAATTCCGATGGGAATTAATCTGTTTTTATTTCATATCGCTGTAAGTGTATACCGAAAACCATCTCTGAGAAACTTATAAAATTCCGAATGTTAATGTTATTAATTGTTATTTAGTATTAATTAATATTATCCATCAGAAATTTAAAAATAAAAAAAATAAAAATTTCTAGCATTAAATCGACAAATATTCTGAGGAAGTGAAATCCGTACCTGGAATATATTAACATACGGGCCCTGTTTATCATATACTTTATAATTACTAGAAAATAAACAACAAGCACGTTAATAATTTAATTGAATTTTTCTAATGACTTATTAGTTATTAATATTAATCAGATAAAGCAAAGTTGCAAACTTTGACAGTTATAATCAGTAGCACAATTACGACTAAATATATTTACTTTCAACCTTAAGTAATCTTCTGGGTCTAGTATTGTCTAAGTACCTATATAATAATAACCTAATGGCTAATTTAGATATAAAAGAACGGTTTCATTTGATAATATTATTTTGTTTCACCGTCAAATAATAATAGTGTGTAATCTTTATTATTATGACTTGATAAAGTGGGAAATGCTGTTATAACAAACATTCAATTTCATCATTTCATTGAGTGATATCAGTAAATATATTTGGTCCGAAGTGTGAATATTTAAGCCTTTTATCTTTGAAATTTTTTCAATCCTCATTTGGAAGTGCGCTTAAATATTGAACTTTTTAAAATAATTCCGTGGAAAAATGTCCAGCAAGGGCGATAGGACACCACTGCTCATAGACGATGAAGAAGGGTATATATATATATTTTTTTTTTGAATGTTTTTGTTTTATCCTGCAATAATTAATTTACTTTATTTACACCTTTAAAATTGTTTTTTTGAACGAAAACTCGAAAAGGCATATATTATTTATGTATTACGTGTTGATTTAATTGAAATAATTGTAGATAAATTATACAGAGGTCATATATTATCTCAAAAAAATACCAAACTTAAAAATATGTATAAATTATTCATAAAATACAGACGACCACTTGAATAAATGATATTGTAGGGAATAGGGCACACAGAAAGAAGATTAGCTAGAAATAATGTAATTAAAAATACTAATACTAGACAAACAATATATTAAGATTTTTCTTTATGTCTAGCAGAGCTTCCTGATAACTATTTGAGACATTAATATGTATATTTATGCATTGACGGATAGATAGGTCCTAGGCATAGCAAAATAGTTATCAGACAGCTAATTTAGCATAGTTGAAGAGACCACATATACCAAAAATTTATAATAGATATTTTTGATATTCTACCTGTAATATACATATACATATAATAAATACTAATTATCAATTATTGAGTGAGCACAGACAAATATGAAGTATCTTTTGCGTCCTAGCCATCTCACATTATTATGGACATAAAGAAAAAAAAATATTTTTGCAATATATGGCTATTTTTTGTGAGTATATACTAAAAAGTCTAATTAAAAATGCGTGCTATATTTTTGATTATATTTTGGGATGTTATGGCCGCAGTAGCAGATGTAACTAAATTTGGCAGATATCATATTTGATACCTTTTTTACTTAACAGATCGAGCAATATATCGAAACTACAATTGGTTTTGCATAGATTTAACTAAATAATTCAACCGTTTTAATAACATTTTATTCTATTTATCTGATCCACTATACAATCCCATCTTTATTATTTCATTTTATGGCCTTCACCATAAAATTATTTGGCTAGGCTCAGATTTTGAACTAGACTGGGATATGAAAGAGCTGTAATCAACTTTAGGTGTGTCAAACTAGATCCTCGGCCTTAACACATGTTTAAAGAAATTATTATGCTAATAATTTGTTGGTGTGTTTAAAAGCAACAACATGAGTATTTGTTTTGCTCAATGGATGTGCTTAGGACCTTGACGGAATCTTCATTCTGAATAGTTTATTTACTCATAATTCTAGTTAAATCTCGCGCACTCATTTATACACAGAATAAAGACGAACTTTTAATGAAATGGCTCTGGTGGTGCCGGACTCTTAATCACTTCGAGAGATTATGACACTATGAGATGCAAACAAAATGAAATTAAGTAACCTGTATATATTTTCTTTTCACAAATGTTATAATATTTGTTATTTTTGTGTTTGATTCCTTTTCTTTGCGAGGCTTTGTTGATTTGATGCGTCTATTTATGAATTTAAAAGTATAAAAAATTCTTAGTCTTAAAACTATATCTATAACATTTCTCTAGCTAAGTCGTTAAATTTTTCATAAATTATCTCCAGTCGTTAATATATTGAACACACGTATTTTATAAATTGCTTAAATATTTAAAAATATTGATTGCATTAATAAATTACATTTACCATATTAGATATAGGACACATTTAATTGAAATCTTTAAATTTAAATATATTCTCAGACTATTGAAGATAGAATTGATTTAGCGGAGGTCTCAAATAAAAGATTTATATTTTTAAATTCTTTGAAGTAATGTTAATGATAAAACTTATGTTAAAATGTTAAAATCTTTTAGACAAATAGGACCTTATGACTGTTCACAATATTTTCTGCAATGTTGTTTTTAAGCGCTTTACAAAATAGGATAGATGTTGGATGTATTGCTTTGTCGCAACTGTTTGTGTGAAAAACATGGTTCAAATTTCTGGTATAAACAATTGAGTGACACTCGTTTTTTGAATCGTGCTATACTTTCAAAGTAAGCTGAAATTGTTAATCCCTACCCTAAAGTAAATCGCAATTTAGTTGTAGCATATTGGGCACTTTCATTATTAAATGCCACTCGTTATCTCCAATCTTACTTCTTACGGGAGAAAAAGAAAAAATAATAAACTGCTATTTCTGTATAGATCTACAATTTTTTGTAATCGTTTTTATACGATTATCCATCCCCCTTATATCTATATTCATTCATTATGATGAATATATTTTTCTAATATTTCTGAATCTTATTTCTTATTATATAAACAAATTCCGAATAAAATTTTAAAATATTTCACAAGAATACTTACAAAAGTATGTATGTAGAAGCAAGTATTTTTATGTTTTTATATTTAATTTGGAAAATCACTTTACTGAATTTTTTCAATCTTAATTAAATAGCAGAACAAATAAAAAGTAGAAGACTTAATTATTTGAACAATATATGTACATTAAGATATCAAAGTTTAATTTTCATTAGTTCAAACTGCCGCTTTAAGCACCGTATTTTTTATCCATTTATAAAAAATCAATTCAATTTTCTAAAATATTTTTCTTTGTGTTTGATAATAATCAAATTTCAATTTTTTAAGATTTTTTTTGGAATTTGTAATATTAAAGTAATTATTACATTAATTTATTAAGAGTCAATTTTACCTTTTTTAATTAAAAAAATGTGTATGTCATTCAGTTTTAAAACTTATTTCAATATAAATATCTGAGAATATAAAATTTAATATTTAGTCAAACTGTTCGTCTTCTAGACATTCTTTGATCTAAAAGTATTTTGCAGGATTTTACTAGATCGCACTGTCAATGTATGGTATATATTGTTGTGAAAAAATTGTGCTCTAATTTTTTTAATATGTTTTTTTTTTGTAGGAATACTTCTGACACATTGGGATTCGAACCATTGTTGAGTCAAAAAACAGAAAATGATACGATAACGACGTATTCTCCTTCAGCAGGCGATTTTTCGACTGCCGTAGTGGAAGCAGAGTCTGACGATGAGGGTGCTCTTAGAGTCAACATAGTTGGTATGACGTGCATGTCATGCGTTAGGAACATTGAAGAAACGGTAGTCAAAAAACCTGGGATACTTAGCATAAATGTAAATAAAAATGTTTTTTATTATAAATTTGTTTCCCAACTTCTCATAATTTTTTTATATGTTACTTATGTTTCTGTTTTATTAATTTTTCCCTTCTATTTTTACTCATTTTTTACCATAAATTCCTGTCGACTTGTCATTCTTTTTTATTACCATTTTTCTTTTCACCTTCTTCGTCAATTTATGTTGGCATTCTCTTTATAATTCATATTTCGAAACAATAATGGCATTGTAATTTTCGTATGGAAAAAATTAGCTCCATTAGATTTCAACTTATTAAACCCCTAAAATAGAATAGATTACATTATTGTCCAATATTCTTTCCTTATTTAAAATTGTAATAACCACAAAATATTTACTAAAACTGACTAACGATAAGTTGCTTAAATGTATACTTAGTTCAATTCACTTAACAAGTTGTTATACCTACTTGCATCTCACTAGTTTTCATTCTTCATGATGTTGAGTTTCCAGCAGCTAGAAACTTCCTGCGATAGTGTGAATGTAATATTTTATTTTTTCCTTGGAGCCTTAAATGAACTTCATTTTACTATGTTTGGTATATTCTCATAACTGAATATTGTAAAAATTAGTACCTTATTAGGGTTAGTTTGTCATAAGTTATTAGACACTGAGTCTGCTTGAGTTATGTTTAGCAAATCAATATCTTATGATTATATAACAGTAGTTACAAGCATATATTATTCCTTTATTTTTAAACATCATTACTAATCATTTTATTCTCGTCTGAAACGCATATGCGTATATATATCCCGAGTTATATAAAATAACATCAAATAATGAAAAAAATAATAATATGAGATTTTAATCATTGCTATTGTCAAATTAGTCATTTTCAAATCGCTTGAAATTGTTGTTATCCTTTCAATTATAACTGAATCGTAAATTTCTAAATACGGCTTTGTTACATTATTGCTTCGTTCTTTATTTTAGGTAAATTTGCAAGAAAAGTACGGCTTGGTACATTATGATCCTAAAGTAGTAAATCCACAAGGAGTATGTGATTACATAGAGGATATGGGTTTTGAGGCTTCATTGCCCTTATTATCCTTACAAAAAACAGATAGTAGTACCTGTCATATAGATATTAAGGGCATGACCTGTAATTCCTGTGTACAAAGTATAGAAGGTCAGTAAACAGTAAAAATTCGATATATAATAAAAATATCTGCTACCATTTACTTTTTTATCTTCCCACCCACTGTCTATCGTTGTATATATTTCTAGGCATGATATCGACAAAAGAAGGTGTAGACAAAATAAAGGTGGATCTAGAACACCAAGAAGGTTATGTAGAATTTAAACCTAGTAAAATAACGCCGGAACAGATAGCAGAACAAATAGAAGATATGGGTTTTGAAGCGTATGTCAAAACAATAAATGGAAAAGATATTTTGCAAAAAGCAGTTCATCGCAATCCTACAGATGGCCCTTCTACCAGCAGCGACATAGAAGAAGATATTCAAACAAATATGCAAAAATGTTATTTGCAAGTTAAGGGTATGACATGTGGTTCATGCGTGGCAGCCATTGAAAAACATGTCCAAAAATTACCAGGTAAGGTTTGCGAAATGTGTGTCTTTAGATGAGAAGGCCACCGGTGGCGGAAGGTGAGAATTCTATATCCGACAGGTTAACGCTATTTCCGGAATCCGGCAATATGCTTATTTGATACAATTATAAATAAATAATAAATTATATACTTTGATTCATTAGATGAAATAGGGTTGGTTGAGTGATTCTGATTCTGAAGCTCACAGGTATTCATGTGTTAGTATTTGAAGAGGTATTATTATCTTTTTATATTAAATATATCTATCAGGCTGCCTCATTTGTCCATGACGTAGTTTGCATATCGAATCTCTAAATGTGCACATTTCAGGATTTTTTTTTCTTAATTGGCAGTAACTAGATTTAGGTTTGCAATTATTATAATAAGATTTTAAAGAACGCGTTCAAAAGTAGCGCACCAGGCGTTAGTTAAGCCAGCGCTATACTATGTGTTGGTTAAATCCAATATTGGTCCCATTACTGCTCCTAGTATAAGTATTAACTCAAACAGACGAAATTTGCGATTTTGTTAAAACATCAACTATTGGGTAAACATGACTGGTATGTCACTTTCAAAGATTCTGCCGTAATGGCTGGTTCCAAAGTTCTGCTAACAATCAAATATCATTTAAATAAGTCAAAAAATAGTGACGTATACACCCTTGATCCTTTTGAAATATGTCGGAAACTACCTGAACATGGAGGTTACATTTCATTCGTTTTCAAGCGTGCCCCACATTTATAATGCATTTGACACATAGTGTAGCCCTGGTTTTACACAGACAAGACCGATACACCCAGAGCATTATTCTTAAACGCCCTCCTCATAGTATTGCCTATGTTTCTGAGATTACGAGAAGGCTTGGTAAAACTTAGGTATCTTCACTCTCTTATGGTTATTGATATATCGTCCACAACTAATTTTATAACTAAAATTTGGACCTTTTATAGGTTGCCATAAAATTTTGATCTCGCTTCTGGGCGCGAGAGCAGAAATTCAGTTTGATCCTTCAGTAACGACACCTGTAGATATAGCATCCTCCGTAACAGATTTAGGATTTCCTGCTTCTGTCATCCATCATTCAGGCATTGGAGAAGCTGAAGCTGACATTGAAATTATAGGAATGACTTGTGCGAGCTGTGTTCACAAAGTAGAAACTAATGCCTTGAAATTGCCTGGAGTTAAAACGGCGAAAATCGCTCTTGCAACCAGGCGCGGAAAGTTCATATACGATCCAGAAATAACAGGGCCAAGGTAAAGTTTGCCGAGCCTAGAAAAACGATTTAAAATTACAATCAAATATTTCCTTTTAGGTATATAATAGATGCCATTAAAAAACTAGGATACGAAGCTCACTTATTTAACAGAGAAACTGCGGCTGGTGATTATTTACAACATAAGGAAGAAATAAAAAAATGGAAAAGAAGTTTTTTGTTTTCATTGGCTTTTGGAGGTCCTTGTATGATAGCTATGATGTATTTCATGGTACAAATGTCTACAATGTCACACGAAGAAATGTGTTGTGTAGTCCCAGGTATTTAACAGCTGAATTAAATATCCTGCTTAATTATTACATTCCACTTTTAACATCATTTTAGGTCTTTCCAAAGAAAACTTAATCCTATGGTCTCTATCTACTCCAGTTTTAATTTTCGGCGGCAGACATTTTTTTGTTCAAGCATTTAAAGCCTTAAAACACCGAACTACTAATATGGACGTACTTATAGCCATGGCAACATCTATTTCATACACTTACAGTGTGTGTGTTGTTATTGCAGCGATGGCATTACAACAAAATACTTCCCCTCAAACGTTTTTTGACACACCTCCAATGTTGCTTGTTTTTATCAGCTTAGGAAGGTGGTTGGAACATATCGCTAAAGGAAAAACATCTGAAGCATTGAGCAGGTAAAATTAGAATTGTTTTTATTTTTTCTTACATTATTCCTTTATAAAATAGATCAGTTAGACTTTAATAAATTTGATGAACTTTCATAGCATTATTTCGTAAAACAGTAATATGGTATCAACTAGAAGGACTTGTTTTTGAAAAAGTCTGAGATTTTGTGTAATAGTGAATTATTTACCCTTCCAATCTAATAAAAAGTTGGTTGAATTTAATATATACACATTAAAAGTTTACCTTCTCGTTTTATATCCAGCTGTTTTCATATTTTTTTTATTTATGGCGATCTTTTCTTAAAGGTTGTTGTCATTAAAAGCTACGGAGGCTGTGATAATTACATTAGGTAAAAATGGAGAAATTTTGACCGAAGAACAAGTTAACGTCGACTTGGTTCAAAGAGGAGATGTACTTAAAATTGTACCTGGTGCTAAAGTTCCTGTTGATGGTAAAGTGATACAGGTATGAATTAGTTATCTGCATGTTATGTTATAGCATTTCATAAAATACATTTTTAGGGTCAATCAATGTGCGATGAAAGTCTAATAACTGGAGAAAGCATGCCAGTTCCTAAAAAAATTGGTAGTACTGTGATTGGAGGCTCAATTAATCAACACGGTCTACTAATCGTTGAAGCGACTCACACCGGTGAAGCCACAACGCTGTCCCAGATTGTTAAACTTGTTGAAGAAGCACAAACTTCGAAAGCTCCAATTCAGCAGTTAGCTGACAAAATCGCTGGATATTTTGTGCCTACTGTTGTGCTATTGGCTCTTTTAACTCTTATCATTTGGTCTATCGTTGGCTTTATGGATATAAATAATTTGCCAATAAGTGATATGGAAAAACAAGGGTTTAACAGTACCGAGATAATTTTACAATTTGTGTTCAGATGTGCTTTGAGCGTACTGGCGATTGCGTGTCCCTGTGCCCTTGGATTAGCTACTCCTACTGCCGTCATGGTAGGAACAGGTGAGATAAATAATAACCATTAAAATACTTTACAGCCAATTATCTTGTAATTTAACGATCAGCTTATTATTTTAAATTTCTTTCAAATTAAAAATAACTTGATTTACACAGTTTTCAATTGAAATATCTATCCATTTGCCACATATTTGATTCCACTTTTTTCACGTGCTCTCTATATACATTTTTCCATGTCTATTCATTTATAACATCAACTTGTAGAATATTTTGAATATCTGTAAGTTTAAAGGTTTGTTTTAGCCGTGCTACTACTTTTTTTATATATGTCCAAACAAGCTCGGTCGGATTCAATTCACAACGATGGGGCGGCAACCTAAGAACTTCAATGTTTCTAGTTTGAGCCATCTCAACACAATATTGCTTTTTTCGTGAAGCCAATTTTGTATGTTATCTTTCCTACAGGCATTTGTTGATAATTTTTGAAGGTGAATATAGTAGGGTGCAATGTTTCCAAACCATTCTTCAAATACTGTTAAATTTATTTCTTCATGATAGTCGCCCTCTTCTTCGATTCAAAAGTCGAAAGTCCACCATCAGAAATCCTAAAAGAACTTTTAAATCCAACCTTCCATAAATGCTTTACGAGAACTTGTTATGTTCTTGGGATTACTGTTTCTGAAGGACCGCGTCATTTTTTGAGATATTTCTCAACGTTTCGCCAGCTATTACAAAAGGGAAATATCGGGATGAGGACCAAAAAACCACAGCTAAACTAATTAAAAGTTTTGCGAGGTTATATTTTGGTCTCTGTGGAAATCAAATCACTATTTACAAATATATCAAAAGAGGTGGTATTAAATATATTAAAATTAAAATGGAAATTTATTCAGAAATGTCTTTTGAGTTATTCACTAAAATAATAAGTTTTATATTAAATATATATATATTATATATAATTAGATGGTTCTGCTATGGGTAACCCTTTTTGTGATGAATGAACTTCTTTTTTTATAGAAAAATTACGTTTTCATGTACCATCCCTAAGGATTTATGTAGACGACACAATTTTGGCTATTCCAAAGAATGAGCTAGATGCTACTTTAAAAATTTAATAGTTTTAATTCCCGTCTACAATTTACCATGGAAATAGAAAAGAACAAATAAATCTCTTTTCCAGATCTTCTTGTAGTACGCTATGATAGTAGCGGGATATCAACGAGAATCAATAGAACAATGGAACAGCATTGGCAGATCATCACTTTACTCTTGGACATACTTTTGATTACGACAACCCGACAATACTTGATAGGGATAAGAACAAATTCAAATTAAATATTTCTTAGATAGTTCAAATTCAATTACACCAAACCGTTAATTTTAGAACAGATACACAAAACAAAGTAACGGTTATTCCCATTTTTTCCTTATTTATAGGAAACGGGAAAAGAAAAAAGAACGCCATAAAATTTCTTTAAGTATCTACGTATCTACGTTAATCAGATACAACTTACTTTTTGTTAACTTCGTGGAAGTATTTCCTATTTAAAACAAAAACTTTAGACATGTTAATCTGTTGTGAATATTTATGACATGTAGTATTTCATTTTTATTTTTATTTTTTACGTATAACTCAAGCTGAACTACAGTAAAAGAAGTAAATGTTTTTATTATTGTTATTTTGTACCTGTTCATCGTAGGGAAAAAAGAGTTCAAAGGTTTTCATGAAAATGTTGCCAATGACTGGGAATAATGGTGAACCCATTGGGGTGCCGGAAGGTGAAATATGTGGATGTGAGACATTTTTCCGCCAGACCAAATTAGAAAACTTGTTGTCTTTAGTGAAGGGATCGGCAGAATATGGAGGGAATCTGGGGTTGGGACATTGGTGAACAGTGAGGTGACATGAAAACTAACCAGAACATCTTCAGGATCTGTATGTAAAGTGTAGACACTTTGAAAAATTTGGCTAGGTATCTGGACAGTTTGTAGGTTGAGAAGTTGATGGTGTTCACTATAGGACGAAGAAGACAGTCTTTATGAACCGGTAGACCATAAATACGGAATTCTTTGGTAATAAGAATTTTTGGATGTCAATTAGAAGGCCAGAGCTTCGAATAAGTGATGTTATTTACATGTTCTTGCTAAATTTTGGAGACTGTATGATCTTCATTTACCCAAGTTTCATTCAAATAATATCTTTACCTTCATTTTTGCCGGAATTCTACTACATTTACCACCAACAAATACTCTTCTTATCCAGATTACCATATGTAAAATTTATACTTTTTAATCCTCTGAAGTGTCGTTTGGCTCATATTGGTCATATTAGGATCTAGTTGTACAGCTTGTTGCAAGTTTTATAACAATCAAGAATCTCAAATTCAATGTAGAATCAATAATTTAATTTAAGCGGTCTAAAAAAATGTAAGAAGAAATTTTCAGTGGTGTTCTGCAAATAAACGAAGTGTTTAATTAGCATAAATTAGGTCAATGGATGAGCATTTGTTGTAATATCATTCTACTTAACAAAATGCCTCATTTTGGTTGACCATGTAGAAATAAATACTCAACTTATCATACCGTTAGATGTACGATTAGAAGATCTTTCAAATGAGATATCACATGACCCCTTTTTACGTCATTACGTCAGCACTGGCGAGATAACGTCTCTACACTACATCATGAAATGTGCCTTAAAAAATTAAAATTGACCGAATTTTACTTATCTTGACATTTTCGTTAGCTTACCCTATATTTATATTTTTTCTCCGTTTTATCCTTAGGCGTTGGAGCTGTAAATGGAATTCTTATAAAAGGAGCCGAACCATTGGAAAATGCGCACAAAATTAAAGCTGTTATGTTTGACAAAACAGGAACCATCACGAAAGGTACCTTGGAAGTAGCTAAAATATGGATGCAAGGCGACAGCCTCAGTCCTGCAGTAATTTTGGCAACAGTAGGAAGTGCTGAATCAAATTCTGAACATCCCATTGCCGCTGCAATTATAAAATATGTACGTGAAGCTTTAGGAACTGAACTAGTGGGAATCTCTTCAAATTTTCAGGTAATAACTATAACTCTTAAATTGTTATCACCAGAGAAATATTTTTCAAATGTGCCAACTTGAAAGAACTAACCTCCCGTCTATGTTTAGTTCGCGCATCACTTTATATTACCCACAATATTATTTTGGACTCATTAATTCTGAAAATGTGACCAGTTTACCACTCTGTTTAACGATGAGGGTTGACGTTCGTCGTTAAAGATATTGTTTCATTGAATATAAAGCTTCCTTTAAATAAGAAAGAAGCAACACGTGTGTACATATGTATTTTTGTTTGGTTTGCTTTAAACTACAATGACAGTCTTTTGTTACATTAAATGAAAACCGCTATTTTAAATCAAAATAGAATCATTTTAGTGATATAGTGATGTAATCATTTTTTGTGATTTGTTTCTGCGATAAAACTAATACAAGTAAATTAATTATTTTAGTCGTGTAAAGACTAATTCTAGTTGCTGATAAATAAAAATAAGTGAAGATAGCTTTACTTTCCTACCTGTGTAGTTCTGTTAAAAAATGGTTCTTAAAGTAGAATAGTAATAACAAAATGAAATGTTATGTAATATAAACGCTTAATGCATCTTAGCAAAGAAAATTAAAATCATAGCTTCAAATGTAACTTACATCAAAAAATACTGTAAATTATTTTCATCTTACAAAAGCATACTTTAAAATTTTATTATAAAAATTGCAATATTTGAGTTTGCAAAACTATTACAAATTACTATAACTGATAAAACTAAGATAATTAAAGATGAAGCATTATTAATAAAATCACGCAAACCCAAAAAGACCTTTCAATTCCTACTATATATGCGAATATTGCAAACCTCAAAAGTATAAAAATAACTGATAATACTCTAAGTTCATTATAAAACAAAAGTCTTCTTATAAAATTAGATGAATCGTTCTCGTGGAATTAAAGTAGGAGTAACCAAAGTTAGAAAACCAAAGAATGAAGCAATTATTTAAAATCCTTAACAGGAAATGAAGTTTATTTAGTTTCAAATATTTATTCAATCATTATATCTGACTTGAAGTATATTTTAATATAAATATGCTTTGATTGATTCTTATCCCAATTCATTCAATAAGCATTTTGTAATAAGTCTTGATATCAATAATATATTCTTTCAGGCTGTACCTGGATGTGGCATGAAATGCACAATTTCCAATCTATCTGAAGTATTGACGACCTCCGATAGTTCTGATCTAAGCAATTTCGTAAACTTAGTTCAGGCAGGTAGTTCTGGTTTGTTTACTGTCAAAAATGTACAAATAGAAGTAAGTCATTCCCAGAACGTGAAATTGGGGCAGTTGATAGGAGTGAGTTCCTCTTTGGAGAATGATCAAGGAATATACGAAGTGATTGTAGGAAACAGGGAATGGATGAATAGGAACGGTTTTATTATAGCTCCTGAAATAGACAGGAATATGTCTAGTGAAGAAGAGCAAGGAAGGTCTGCTGTGCTTTGTGCAATAAATGGTATGATTTAACTGTTAATAAGTGATTTTTGAAGCATTAAATGGAATTATTCATCTAGAATATAACTTCATAAAGAAGCTGAAAAATAGTAGAACTATAAGCGTTTTTACTGAACATCATCGAATTTGCTATATTTTGAACAATTTTAAGAATTTTATTTACTACTAAGAAGATTAATTTTTTTATAAACTATATCATTTCTTTATCTCAATAATTTTTATTGCAGTGTATAGTAGCCAAATGGAATACATTCAATATCTCCATTATTTTGACAGTTGTTACTGAACTACAGAACCACGTCAGTTGGTTGCGCTAATGGTCACATGACTTCTGTCGATGAAGTCACCGACATTTTTTTTAAAAGAAATGGTATGCCAATTGGCACATCATTGGAAAGGGCATTCGAAGGGGAATTCAGCACTATGTCTGGTTTTGAATCCCATTCGAAGTTAATAAGGAAAAAAATAATTTCGAAAATATTAATTTTAATAAATACAAATAAATTACAATTACAGATAAATTAAGAGATGTTCTAAATGGTCCCTTACACGTTCTGGCAACACCCCAATCTTAAATAAAAGTTGTGTCTGACATTGTTTAATATCTGTGACATGATAGATCTAATGGTGTTGGTTATGCCTATCTTTCATATAAATCGTATGGTTTTGAGATATCCCTGTAAAACAAATCTAGTGTATTAAGGTCTGGTGACCTCACCGGCCATCCTAGCTAATCCAACGATTTGGAAACACAAGGTCAAGGTATTGAAGGACATCACCATGGTAATGCGGTGGCGCTCCATCATGTTGAAACTATATGTCCGCTGGTATTTGTGAGTTTCTATTTTTGAATACAAGTTTCTTAGTGACAACACAATTTTGAAGAAGGGACAAGTAATTCATCATTGAAATTGTCATTCAAAAAGGATGGGTTAACGATATGGTCTCCACACAGGCATTAATCTTTTCAGGTTTTTAGGTATGCGTTTCTCTCATCCAGTGAGGATATTCTGTGGTCCAATGGCGGCAATTCTGACGATTGACATGTTCGAAACAAAACCTTTTCTATTTGTATGATATTGTTATCTCTTCGCTCATAAAATTCCACTCTCCTATGCTATCAATGTTAAACAATATCAGATAATACTTTTATTTAAGATTGGGTTGTTTGCAAAACGTTCAAAAGGAACATTTCGAGCATGTCTTATATTAACTATAATTGTAATTTATTTGTATTAAAATTGATATTTTCGAATTTATTTTTTCTGACCCAATGCTGAATTCTCCTTTGAGTGCCCTTTCCAATGATATGCCACTTGGAATACTGTCTCATTTAAAAAAATCTCTGTGAAGTCACTGGCAAAATCACATGGATCATTAGTGCAACCAATAGGTCATAAATATCCACTACAATCAAAATCGATTGACGTATTTCGACATTTCAGTAACAAGTATCAAAATATGAAGATATTGAATTTATTCCATTTGGCTGTTACACACTGCATGTTTTTCCTTTAGGAAGTATTGTTGCAATGTTCAGTGTTGCTGACATAGTGAAACCTGAAGCTCACCTAGCAGTTTATACATTAAAGAAAATGGGATTGGAGGTGATTCTCTTGACAGGCGATAACCGAAAAACTGCAGCTAGTATCGCAAGAGAAGTAGGAATTACCAAAATTTATGCTGAAGTGCTTCCTTCACACAAAGTCATCCGAGTTCAAAGGTATATAGACATATACGTTTTATGATTACTATAATTAACTCATTCTGACTGGTGGTCTGCCATATAGACAAATGTGTTCTATGACATGATAAATTACATGCTATATAGAGTATCACATGAGCCATGTCCTTAATCTAATCTTTATTTATTTGGTTGTGTAAGTTTATACCATTTGTCTTAGATTGCAAAAGGCAGCAGACAAATTAAAATACGCATTCTTCATCAATTGGCTAGCGCGTTAGAGTGCACTGACACTCTTTATACATTTGAGATATTTAGCTTCTTTTGTTTTTAATTTTCTCTATACAGTGTAAATGTTACATGGATTATTTTTAATTCATTACCCTTAAAACAGATGAGCTCTACTTAATTTCTTGATACAGAAAGTACAAATAACACTTGTCCAAGGGCGATTTTGAGGAATACTTGAACACAAAGAATTTAAATTGGTGAATTCTCTGCCTTGAATGACCAAATAATGCCCCTTTGTTAGATAAGATTTGATTACTTGGTAATATAGATATAGGGAAAGCTTCTTTAATCTGATATACAGTCAGCTGTACCATACTCTATCGAAAGCTTGATATACCAAGAAAAACTGCTATTCAAATTGATGATTTTTTAGGTTTCATTTAAAAAATCATCAACAACGTAACTCATATTTATTTTTTAATCTCAGGTTTGGCGAGATATTTAACTTATGGCATGGTTCGTATTTTGGGAACAGTATACAGTATTTGGCGTACACATATCAACGTTTTTTCAAGAGGTGACATAACTATGATCTATAGTCAATGTTTAATTTTTAGGTTGCAAGCCAAGGGCATTAAAGTGTGTATGGTGGGTGATGGTATTAATGATTCTCCAGCCTTAGCTCAAGCTGATGTCGGTATGGCTATTGCAGCAGGCACAGACGTAGCCGTAGAAGCAGCCCACGTAGTTCTTATGAGAAATGACTTGTTGGATGTAGTGGCTTGCTTAGAACTTTCCAGAAAGACTGTTAAAAGGATAAGACTTAATTTCTTTTTTGCTAGTGTTTACAATATTCTAGGTATGTTGTCAGTTTATGTCTCTTATCTACTTTTTAATCTAAAAAAATTATGCGGCGAAAAATACTTCGTAATATTTTTAAAAGCATAGTAATCATGAAAATTATGTACAACTATAGAAATTGAAATTGAGGATCATAATTATATGAATGACGAAAAACGTTTTTTTGTAAAAGAATACTAAAAAATTATTTGTATATTGTTTTTATTTTTTTTTATACTTTTTGTTAGTTATATTGGAACAAATTTTACACCACTTTAGAAAACTTTTCCATTTGTAATACTCCATATAAAATGAAAACAAAATTCTAATAAAGATACTTGATCTCCATAAGCTTCAGTATCTCAATACTTCGAAGTTTTAGTGGACGATTCCCATCTGTCAGTATTAAAAGCCTTATTTTCATTATAAAGATATATAGGATGACTACTTTTTGATAGTATATGTTCTATCTCGTAAACAGTAGAAATTAGAATCGATTAAATAGGGGAAACTGTTCATATTTAGAAATAAATAAACCGACATACTAAAATTCAAAATATCTGTAGATGAAGATCTGTAGATATCCGAAAAAATCATGTCTATCCTTTTTTTTCAAAATCAAGATAACCAAATAAAATATTCTTTAAAATATAAGGAAAAGTTTTTCATCACTGTTTTCGTTACTTTAATAATAAAATAAGTACGAGTATTTTATTTTTGCCAAAAAATGCGAATATAAATTGTAAGCCATCTTGCCTCTCCCTGCGTTACTCAATACAGAAAAAAGTCTAATAGGGTTTCCAGTGCTGCTGTTGCTTTACATTCATCCTGCTACACACAGGCGGACAAACCTTTGACTTTTGATATATCTTTGTTCCATACCAACAACGCATAAATTCTTACATGCTTGACCGCAACATTATATAACGTGCCCCAGAATATGTGGGCAATTTCCAAGATTCATTTAGAACGCAAAACTATAACAAGTCGCTCCTGCAAATTGTTATTTATTTACTTTATTTTTTTGTATATGAATATGTTTTTGAACTTTAACTCTTCTTTCTAGAGAAACATTCATTTCTTCTTTCATTTCTTTGCATGCAATTTCTTTAAGAAGAATTATTCGTAAAAATGTATTCTTTTACTTATAACGTACAAATTTATTCAATTAATTATAACGTACAAATTTATTCAATTAATTATTTAATTTAAGTATTTAAGTTAAAAAAAATTTACCGTTCAAAGTTAAGAATAGATTTTATATTGTCTAAGTTGTAACAGCTAACTTTCCTTTTATAAGAGTACTTGGTGTATGTTTAAGTTTGATTATTATTATTATTATTTATCTTTTAGGTATACCACTAGCAGCTGGTGCTTTCAGTATGATAGGATTCATGTTGGCTCCATGGATGGCGAGCGCCGCTATGGCACTCAGTTCTGTTTCTGTAGTTGGTTCGAGCCTTCTACTCAAATTGTGGAGGAAACCCACTAAACAGGATTTGGAGACGCCCGAGTACTTAGTTCTCAAGAACAGCGACACCTTAGATTCTATTTCAATACACCGTGGATTAGACGATATTGATAATATAAATGGAAGTACATCAAAATTTTCAAGGTATAAAAGAATGAGTAAATAGAAGATGATGGGTAGTTGTAAATAATAAAAATGTTGTTAACGAAAGAAATTTCATTTTTATAAGCTCAAAATTGTCAAATAAACAACATGCGATGAAGTATGCTCTTTTAGCGTATAGATTTTTACGCTATAATAGTTGTGATTATAACAATTAATTATCCGTAGGGATTATTTTTGTATCTAATAATTTTAACGGCAATTAATAATTTAAGTATTTTAAGAAAGTAAGTCGTTATTTTTTAATACACATATTACAAAGATATTTTTGCAATTTTAAAATGAAGATTGGTGGCTTTATTGTTTATTGGTTTTTAAGAATAAACGGTACCACTTAATAGAACTGCAATATATTTTTAATGTGAATATTCATAAATTTATTATAAAATAAATCAATTCAATAAAGCTAGAAACAAAACTTACTTATTATTAACAAAAGTTAATAATAAATATCTTCATTCAATTCCAGACAACTCTCGGTGACAAATTTATCAATAAATATAAATAAAAGCAAAAGCCTAGTAAGTGTTTAAAGTTGTATTTTTGTTGCATTTTTTGTATATTTTAACTAACTGTTTTTTATTAATAATAGCTTTAAATTTTTATTTTTTTTATTTTGTATGTTTGTATTTGTCTTTACCTGTTTTCCTTTGTTCATTTTTGTTTGGTGTTTTAATTTTTTTTTATTGCCCAATTTTTGGTTAAAATTACAACTTATTAATAATAACATATTAACATATTTTTTAAAGAAAGAAAATGTCTAACAAAATATATAATACTCCATAATCACTGGGGCTTTAAACTATAAAAATTGTATCAAAATAAAATAGTAGTTAAAGTGGCGATTGGTGCTAAGGAATGCAAATTGCCCATTT
This sequence comes from Hermaeophaga mercurialis, assembly GCA_951812935.1. Lineage (NCBI taxonomy): Eukaryota > Metazoa > Arthropoda > Insecta > Coleoptera > Chrysomelidae > Hermaeophaga > Hermaeophaga mercurialis. Next base: position 35,528,992 of record OX638363.1, read on the forward strand.
TTAGAGACGCTTGCAGGTGATTATTATAATCGAGAAAACAATAATCTTAAATCTTTCTGTCATATGGTATGTATGGTTAAAGTTGGGTTTGAATCACAATGCTGAGGGATTATCAGCTTTACCACAATTTGATAAATTTAGTAAATCTGTTTGGGATATATGTCCCAGATTTGCCCACAGACTTAAGACGCTCCAGAGAGATAGTCTGGCTTCATGGATGAGGTTGATTAAGTGGGATGTCTACTAGGATGGATACTTATGTATACTTAACTTCCTCGACAAAAGGGTTCTCTTACCCTGTATTCTAGGTTGATGAAGCTTGTTGATCTTTCTCCTTATGGTGAAAGAAACGGTAACAGGATTGAGTCTATTCACTGATATCTGTTCATCCTCACACTATTATGTATCTGAAGGATATTCAACATTCGAATTTCCCTTTATATACAATAGCCAGAACATCCACATAGCATTTTAAACCCAACTCTGGGCTAGTTAATTCATTAAGCGGATTATCCGCCAAAGAGAAGGTGACAGAAAACTCCGTGCAGGCGGCCTCTAGCAAGTTTGGCTTTAATTATTTCCGTTATAATTTGACCAAATCTACAAAAATTTTATCCTTCGTGATAAAATGATTTACTTATTTTTATTAAATTAGATTAAATTAACATGCAAATAACCAGCATTTTCACATTTAATTATACAATTATATAGTATTGTATATAATTGTCGACTGCAACTGGATAGCTTTAAGTTAAATTATACATACCCAAATTAGAGCAATTTCCTTATTTTTTCCCGTCCTAAATACCCTTCTCCTTTTCAGACCACCAATCATATTAAGCGTAGAATCTTTTTCCACTAATTCAGTCCTATAATAAGTAAAATGAGAAATCAACGAAAAAATCCACGAATAGAAAGAACAGTTCACTTTGAAGACGTTATAGATTAGATCAATTGTTCCAAAGCAAGGAAAATTTCTACAAAACTTAAAAACTGTATGAAAATCGAAGACGAGCACTAAAAGTGATTGTTAAAAATATTGAAATATGAGGTGAAACATGTTTGTAAAATTAGAAAGAATTTTAAGCTATCTGAAGAGAATTTGTTTAATATACAGGCGAGTATATAGCTATTAACCAAGTTCAGATGCCATTTTCCATTCAGAATTAACTAATTTAAATAGATACACTAATGGTAATCCAACGATCTCCAATATCATAACAATTATAGATTATTGAAATGTAAAATGTTTTGGCCTATTAAAATAATGAATAATCTGTATTTTGTTATTTGAAACACATCGTTGTTAATTAAACAATTATCCTTTTCGAAACGTATTTTAATTTTTTTGTTTAATAACATTGTATATTTCCGAAATAAATAGAATTGTACAGTTTTTTCGGTCTTGGTGGTGCACGTGTTCAAACATCCGGTATCGGCATGAGTGTATGAGTAAGTAAGGCTCTAAAATGTGGCACAATAAGTGATCAAAAGCTGCCACGCTGAATCACTTCCGTCAATTGTTTTTAAATAAAAATTGGTGGGCACTGCTCAAATCAAGTGAAGATACAAAAAAATAATGTTTTGTGTAAAGGTTGTTTTTATATTTAAACAAACGAATACCTTAGTGCTTATTTTTATTCTTTTTATTTGCAGATACTTGGGTAAAAATAAAAGCGTCGGTCAATTACTTCTAAGCAATGATGACGAAGAACCTACAATAGAGTTTCGAAAATGAAAAAATTATATTCTTCCATATTTTAATCCTTATGTTTATTACCTGGACTTCCTATTTTTGTACATACTTTTATTGTAAATATTAACCTTTGACCAATTTTATTTGTATATATTCTTTATAATATTTATGTGTTAATTACAAATATAAATTGAAATTTTCGAATATTAGTTATTTTCTATTCCTGAGTAATTTAATACAACACGTACACTAACTAGGATAACTGTTAAATCAAGAAAAATGCTGTTTTTATAAAATAAGATTGTTAAATTTAATTTAGTTGAAATATTAATTACATTTAAATAATTCTTACAGAGCCCTTCCTATAAGAATTAGCGCAATGGTGCCAACAAAGATTGTCGTCCTTGTTTAAAAATAATATAAAAGATCAAGGTTTTGATCAAGATCAAATATAGAAATATGCATAATTAAAGAGATCAAAAACATCAAAATAACAGAACTTTATTAGCAATAAAATTAGTAGAGTTTCTGGCTATCTTAGACCACTTTTCTTTTCATTTTTTGATCATATTTTGTTTATAACCGCAAAATAAATCACAAAATCATTATATTTATCTTTTAATCTTTTATAACGTCCTTAATACGTGTCATATATTTTTTTGCGATAATTGCCAAATAATTTAATCGCCCCTAATTTATTGTAGCATGCTAAAATGAACAATTCCCACTTTCTACAATAACAGGAATAGTTAACATAATTCTTAAAGCTATGGATAAACTATTTAGGAAAAGTGCTGCTCAAAATATTTTCTGGTGTATAAAGCTCTTCAGGATTAATGAAATGAAAGTTCTATTTCATTGCACAAATCAAAGCTGATGATATCTCGCTTGCAATTTGGATTATTATCATTGGGTAAATTTAATTCTATGTCGCTGCAATATTTTTTAAATGTTCTTTTGTACATGTTTTCCCGATTCTAAAATTATGAAGGATCCACATGGAACTTAGTTGCTCAAATGTTTCACAAAACTAATTTAAACTAGCATTTAATACAGAAAAAAAAGAAATAATTTTAAATTGCTTTTCATTAAGACTTTCATCTTTAGCCTTATATCTCAGCTGTTTTATACTTATATTTTAGTTCTCCTTGCCGCACTTTCATATTCAGTTCAACTTCAAGAGACCCTCTAATTGAGCTACTTCTTTTAAAATTATCGGAAAATGTTCTTTTGTTTAAAATTTACGCAGCATTTTTTTAAGATTATTTAAATGTTCTATAGCAACAAACATTGTTGTTTAAACGTTGCAAAAATTTATTGAGGACGTTAATATAGTGAACTATTAACGTACCAAATAATCTGTGAACATCAAAATTGTTTGCATTGGTTGTTTCCATTTTTTTGTTATATTTTACCACTTGTGTCTTAGTCAGGAACGACCCACGATTCTTTATACATTCCGGACCAGAAATGTATCGCCCCCGTCCCGTCTCCATCTTGTAATATTTTAACGATTAAACTTTCTGCATAATTTGTAGTGATAGTATACAGGTTATATTATTAAAATGATTCTAGGGTTGGAATTTTGTAAACCGTAAGATATACTGCAAACACCATTTACGGTGACGAGGCGCATAAACCAATTTTGAATTCCGCTGTACGCTCCGCCCTGTTATTATTAAAAAGTGGTACTCAATCACTTCTCTGTATCAGCGGCGTAACACGATAGTGCTCTAGGATTATTATTTTCTGTACTCATTATTATTATTATTATTATTATTATTATTATTATTTTGGATATTTAATTATGTGACTTCTTATTTAAACTATGTCGTTTGAAAGTGGAAGAAAGACTTATACTGTTATTAGGACAAACTCGTGAATAGTATTCATTGTGTTTTAATTATTTCAAAAACAGTATACTCGAAACAGATACACTGAGAATTGCGAAAGAAAAAACATCGAAAGCAACAGGTAAGTGTATATAATAAATTCATTTTTATGTTTATAAGATTGTCATCGGATGTTTTGGAAACCGTGGCGAATGTTTAATTAAAAAAGAATGGTTTTCATTAACATATCTGATATAACATACCTGATAGGATAAACATTGTAGTTGCAGTTACAATTTTTTTCAAATAAGGTTTAAATGACTTCTCCAAAAATAGCCTTATTTGATGTAAGACTCATAATTCTATATTAGTTCAATATAAAGTTATTTAATTAAATAACATCACTATAAGTGGAAATTTTACTTTACCGTGTTGAAAAAACTTTGTAACTAAAGTTACGGTATCCAAAATTTCTTGATGTTTATTTTAAAAATATTGTAATATGTTATACAATATTTTCCTCGTAAAATATATTAAGGAAATTAGTATGAATTAATTGTAAATTAAAAATTAAATGGATTAACTAGTTATGTTTTCATAAAAACATTTTGAAAATCTTGGTATTGTAACGCCATTAAAATAATGTTTCCAGTACCTTAATAAAGCTAAGAAAAAGCTATAAGGAATCGACCTAAAAAGCTAGAGAATACGTAAGACACAAAATAGTAAAAAGGGTTAACGGCTATATAATAGTCCATATCGGTAGTGATACGGGTTTCATTAAAAATAGATTGTTAATATTTAAATCCGGTACAAAATCTGGAGATTACCACTCTGAAATGAATACAAAGAATTAGGAAAGTGGTTGCAAAAAAAATTAATACCTAATTCACTGGCAAACTCAGTAGTAATAGTTCTTGATAATGCACCTTATTATAGTGTTGCAAGTATATAACATATAAGTTCAACAACATTTTCCGTGAACATGTAAACATTATTTTGCATTTACCTCTCCGTACCACCGTGATCTAAACCCAATTGAACTTATTTGGGATTGGGTCAAAAATACTAGAAAAATGTTACATTTTCTTTAGCTGACGTACAAAAACTGACAAGCATTTAGTAAAATTCAAGTAAATGAGTGGAGAAAACGATGTGATCATGTCATCAAAAAGGAAGATGAATATATGCAACACGGGATTGTAGTCGATAATGCTATAGAAGTAACTCCACTTATTACCAATTTAGACAGCAACTCTTCCAGTGAAGATAATTCTTCCACTGATGAAGAAAATTGAACCATCGTCAGAAAATTACGGTATTTATAAATTAGCCCTTTTATTTTTACACAGTATACTATTCTAATAATTCTTTTAGTGTTAAAACCGAAACGTTAATATTATGAATAGTGTGTTACGTTTAGTTATACAGTAATATCTTCTATTCTGTTAAATTTAAGATTTTGTTCTTGGAGATGTTTTATCTCTGGTAATACGCACGCAGGCCACTAGCAATATTTATCAGATTTAGTTGACCAATAGAAAATAAGTAGGGCCCCCTCGTCACGGTAAATGGCGTTTGCAGTATGAAGTATGTTAGATGAGTTGTCAATTTAAATGTCCTATAAATTGCCATACAAAAAATAAAAATATCCTGCACACTTAAATTTCTGGCTCTTTTTATTTTGAAAATGGAAACAAACGTACCGACAAGTCTTAATTTTGCCACTTCTTTTCTTCTGGGTCACTATCAATTTTATGGACTGATATTATAAAACTCTGATAGTTGAAATAATAAACACGCTGATATGCAACACTCAGCTATTATCATCCATTGGTCAAAAAAATTATTTGACAGTGATAGCTTTTTCGAATAGTTTTTTTTTTATTACCCTTGCGAGGCATTGTATTAACATTACAATCTGATCTTAAGATCAATCAGCAACTTACAGCTAACTTAAATTACTACTTTGTAACTAACTAAGGTCTTACTCAACAGCATCCTTAGATTTCTAATACATATTGTATACTAATTAACGTACACTTTCACACGCACATTACTCTGCTTTTGACAATTTCACTTCACCAACTCGAAAGGTTTAATCCTCTTGAGTCTTCTCGTTATTCCTGCAGTGTCAAGAAGCTGGATTACCTCAACATTGGTATGATGATGAAGTCGTAGTTCATGACTCGTGGCAAATTTGACTATAGTTTGGTCAACAGTATCCATATCCAGATCCTTATGGAGGCTACTGTTTCGAATGTACCAGGGTGCATCCATAATGTTCCTTAGTACCTTGTTCTGAAATCTTTGAATGATTTGTAGACTACTTTGACTAGTACAGCCCCATAGTTGAATACCATACGACCAAATGGGTTTGAGTATATGTTTATACAGCATAAGCTTATTGTGTACAGACAGAGTGGAGTTTCGTCCGATTAGCCAATACATTTTTTTATATTTAATTTGAAGTTGTTCCCTTTTCTTCTTAATATGAGCTTTCCAGCGAAGCTTAGCATCAAGGGTGATATCTAAGTATTTTAATGTATTTGTGAATGGAATTCGTTTTTCATTTATGTTTATAGGTACATGTTGTTGAGCTCTATTGGTAAAGTTTACGTGTATAGATTTGGATTCATTTATTTTAATCCTCCATTTTTTTGTCCATTTGTCTATTTTATTGATTGATACCTGTAGTTTTTCTGCCGCCTCTTCATGGCTATTTCCTACTGCTAATATGGCAGTATCGTCTGCAAAGGTTGCTAGAGTATCATTTTCTAATTTAGGCATGTCATTCGTATACAAGAGGTATAGGAGAGGTCCCAACACACTGCCCTGAGGCACTCCTGCATTAATTTTCTTAAGGTCAGAGTAGGCTTCCTCTTGTTTAATTCTGAAGTATCTGTCTGATATGTACGATTCTGAAATATCAGAGAACTGTATAGGCAAGTACATCTTCATTTTATGTTTTAACCCCTTGTGCCAAACTTTATCGAATGCCTGTGCCACGTCAAGAAATATTGTGGAACAGACTTTTTTTTCTTCTAGCGACTTTTCTATCACATTTGTAATTCGGTGGACCTGATCGATAGTAGAGTGGCTTTCTCTAAACCCAAAATGATGATATGGGATCAGTTTATACTCTTCTATTATGGGTTTTAGCCGTTTAAGCAGCAATTTTTCGAACAGTTTCGACAATACAGGGAGAAGAGAGATAGGCCTGTAAGAGGAAACTTCGTGTGGGGGTTTACCTGGTTTAGGGATCAAAATAACCTCTGCTGCCTTTCACATCAATGGTACATATTTTAGCCTAAAAAACGTATTGATTAGATGTGTTACCTTAATTATTGCTTTTCTTGGGAGTTGCCTTAGGACTTACCAGTAATGAGATCAAATCCGGGGGCTTTTCTAGGATTTATATTTTTTTTAATCTCTTTCATAATTAAATGATGAGTAATTGGTTCAAATATTTTAAAAACCGCATGGTCACTTTCATTAAAAATTTTAATTTTAAATAATATCATGCTTTTGAAGCACCGGTTGTCTTTGATAAAGACAACATTCAGGCCTGGGCCTCCAAAAACTATTAAAATGTTACACTCATACATTTCATTGATGTCGTGTAAGATACTTAATATGGTTTTGTTCCTGCTAAAAATGTTTTAAAAAGAATTTTATAATTAACCTTTTGCCCTCAAGTTTGTATAATATTTTGTCCTGATGATGGCATTGTATTGCCGAAAGCGCTCGACCTATCTGACTTGAGAAATATATATATATATTTCTTTAACACTTATCTTCCTATTAAAGAATTTTTTACACACTTGAAGTACAAAACTTGGCCTTTTCTTTCTTTCATAATTTCTTTAGGAGATGTGAACTCAATCTCTGCTTCTTGTTGTGCTGTTCCTAGGTCGATATTATCATCACCTTCATTTGACTGGAAAGTGTCCTGTAGATGTTTGGCGAATCTATCAGCCTTTTGTTGATTGTTTTTTGCCCATTTGGCAACCTAATTGGTGGTATTTGCATGATAGGTTTTTTTAATCCTTTAGTGACTTTCCATAGTGAATAGTCTGTGCTGGCATTTGTTGTTAATTCACTTAGGTAAGTACTAATTGATTCGTTTTTATACTTTTTGATTTCTCTTTTTAGTATCTGGGTAGCATTATTTAGATTTGTCTTGTCAATGGGGGCTCTAGATTGTTGCCATTTTCGTCTTAGTTTTCTCTTTTCACAGATTAAGTTTCTAATTTCTTTTGGGTAGTTGTTTCCTTTGGTTATCTGTCTAATATTAGGAGTATTGTTCCATGCACATTGTTGTATTTGTTTCACGAGTAATTCAACATCTTCATCTAGTTGTTGCTTATTTTTTAAGGGTACTGCTAAGTTAATTTTTTCTTCCAGTTCTAGCTTAAAACTATGCCAGTCTGTTAGTTTATTTATCAATGTTGGATTATTTTCTTTTTTTATAATACGTTCACTAACTGTTAGGACAATTGGTGAATGATCGGAGTTCATGTCCCACCCTTCTTCAATTTGCATATAGTTTACAGATAAGTTTCTTATGATAAAGAAGTCTATCAGATCTGGAATTTTTTGTGGATCGGTAGGCCAATAGGTGGGCTTGCCTGTTGATACCGATTCACTTCCTATTTTGTTTTATTGCTTCCAGCAGTTCTTTTCCCTTAGTAGTCGTTAACCTTGATCCCCAATGTATGTTTTTGGCGTTAAAATCTCCGCCTATGATAAATCTTTCCCTTGACTTTTCAGAAACGTAAGATATTGATTTTTCTTAAGCGCATGTTTCGGAGGGCTATATAATGCTGTCACTGTCACTTCTTGGTTTTTGGTATTGACAGTTACAGATGTAGCTTGAATTTCTTCAGTTTTATATTCTATCTCTGCATGATGCAAGATATTTTATTTAATTATTATAGCACTCCCACCCTTAGCCGCATTTTCAGGATGGATGGTATGATATGTTTTATATCCTCTAAATTATATACGATTGTGTAGTAAAATGCGTCTCTGCAATAAGACAGATATCTATTTTTTCAATATCCAGGACTGCTTGCAACTCTTGTTGATGTTGTAGCAGTCCATTGGTTTTCCATTCCATTATCCTTAGTTCCTTAGATATTTCTTTGCTTTGGTATTGCTCCCCTGCTACCATGTTCTAGATCACTTATGCGTTTGTCCATTGCATTCAGTTTTTCTAATATCTGTTGCAATGTTTGCTCTATATTAGTTGTTGCCTGTGACTTTGGTTGTTGTGTTTTATTATTTCCAGCATTTCCTGCCGTTACTTGACTGTATGTCCTGCTGTTGGTGTATATCATCTGTTCTGTTCCTTTTCTGTTATCAGGCAGCAATGGCTAGTTCTATGAGGTTGAGTTGGTAAGCTTGCTTTTTTCATTTGCGTATCTTTAATTCTTTGCATTTTTTTGCCACAACGCAGCCTCTATAATTTGCAGGGTGCCCCTCACCACACTGCACGCATTTTGGTTGAGCATTCCTAGGTTTATCACATTCTTTCGTAATGTGTTTTCCAGGGCATCTTACACATCTAGGTTGTCTCATACAGTACTTTTGTGTGTGTCCATACGCTTGACACCGTTTGCACTGTGGAACTAACTTCGATTTTCTTAAAGGGAGAATTTCTACTCGAATACTCATTATATCAGTTATACTATAAATTTTGTTTATGTCTTCATCTTGTCTGAAGCTTAGCATAAACATATCTAACGGTTTCTTGCTCTTAAATTGTAGTTTAGGTGTGGTCTCTAGGATTTTAAAACCTCTTTTTTTTTAGTTCACTAATTATATGTTCTGTTCTACATGAATGGTGTAGTTTGTTAACCATGACTTTTATAGGCCTATCTTGCTTGTCTTCATAGGAATGAAACTGTAGATTCCTTTCCTCCAAGATTTTTACCACTAATCTGTAACTATTTCCATCAGCTACATTAATTTTGATTATTTCATTGCTCATGATTTTTATTTGAAACCCTGGTATAATATTACTGAGTTGCTCATGTAAATCGTTAAAATCTTGAATTCCGTCTATTACAATAGGTGGATGTAGTTTTGGTTTTTTACTTACCTTTGTTTTTTGCCCTTATCCACTCGGTCTCTCTTGCCAGTTCTTCCTCGTCTGTATGGTATTCAACTTTCTGTTCCTCCCCGTTTTTTTTCCGAGCCAGTTTGTTTTCTATCTCTGCAAAACTTTTTTGCATGTTAGTCATCTGAAATTGTAGCTGGGTGATTTTTTGAAGTAAAGCATTTTTCTCCTCTTCTGCTTTTCTCCACCCTCTATATAAAGTTTGTTCATTTTGTGACCTTGCGAAATTCTCTTGGAATAATGCATTATTCTGTTGAATTAACATCGCCTTATTAGGTGTTTGTGATAACGGCGTTTGTAAAAACCGCTGGGTATCACTTGCATATAATCATATCCACTTTTATTACGATATCTTACTAATCGAAAGTAAAACCAGTATCACGTCCGTACTCGGCAATAGTTAGAACATTACTTTTTTTTTGGGAAAATTTTTATACAATCAAACAATGGACTTGAAATGGAGTTTGAAGTTTTTCAACAAAGAACAGAACACATTTTTGGACAAAATGAGGTATAAAAGTATCTAAATAATATCGGAGATCTGGTAAGTCAAACCAATCAATTTATTAGAACACAAAATGGAAATAATTTAAATCTAAGTCAAATTACATCCAATAACTGAAATCAGAATAATATGAGTGATCAAAAAAAAAACCGGGCCAGTAAACGAAATAAAAAGCAAAACGTTGTTTACATTCGGTGATATGGCACCTTACATTGTCCATATACAGGGTGTCTAGAAAGAAAAATTATTAAGATTTAGATAAATGGTTGGAAAATTAAGTGGCAAATATTATGTTATCTAAATGTTGACTCTCACGCTGCTGCTATTTCTCTAACCGAAAATGGAAATTAGCCGCCACACGTATACATATCTCTATTGAAACGGCGGCCATTTCGGTACGGATGTTGTGCTTCAATTGCAGTAGAGTTGATGGATTATTTTCATACACTTCCTATTTAAGGTATCTCTATAAAAAAGAATCAAGGGGTGTAAGATCGGGGCTTCTCGGAGGCCAGTTGATGGTGCCTCGACGAGAGATAACTTTTCCGGGAAAAGTTGATTGACAACCGCAAGCGGTTGGTTGGAGGTGTGGAAAGTGGCTCCATCTTGTTGGAACCATGTTTCCTCATTAAACCGACGACTTTTTAATGCCAAGTCCTTGATTGCGTTTGTGAACTGATTGAGACGGATTTTGACACACTGAAACTCTTAACTTCTTCAACTGTTTGTTGGGTTCGAAGAGAGCGCGGACGACCTGGATTGTGAAATTTTACACTAGAACCGGTATTCTCAGATATTCTAATCCATTTTCTGATGGTACTATCTTTCGGTGCATTCCGTACATTAAATTCTGCACGATATATATAAATGCTGAGCTGTCACTATCAAATCACCATTGCGATAAATAATAGACGTGTATGCAAGAAGCGCGATGTTTTTCCGGGTACGCTTCCATGGTTCCAAAATCTTTAAAGAGTAGCGCAATAGCCTATCCTTAGACGTTCCTTCCACCAGCGCCATTACACGGACAGCGCAGGTACAAATACCTTTCTGGACACCCAATAAAAAATAAAAATGGAAATATAGGCAAATTACACAGAATCGGAAGAGCGCGACTTATTTTAAATGCAATCCCAGAGATTCAAAATAATATTACGCATATATCGGTGATAGGAAGAAATAAAGTGAAAGTAGAATTGAATACAATGGATAGTGCTAATAAACTAATAAAATTACAATGTTTAATGGACAAAAATTATAATGCGTATATAACAAATTTCTTATTACAAAAAAGGGGTGTTATAAAGTTGATAAAAATTTAGATGTTATAGAGTTACAAACATTGATACAGCCTAAATTTGGAAATACTTTCGAAATACTTCACCTAAAAAGAATAAATAGGAAACATTAATGCAGATAATACTGTAGAATATGTGCCAACTTCTACCATAATTGTAACATTTAAAAGCAAATCAATCCCTATACAAGTAGGTACCGAAAAAATATCCACGACGTAGAATCATATACACTGTGTTTATTTTAAAATTTATCACCCCCGTAATTTACTCAGTCAATAAGTAATACATATTCTATACCTAAAAGAAAAAGACCAAATAATACTAATACTAATCGTAGTCAAGAAAATAACAGATCTGGCATGTCACAGGCACATAAAGAGATTTTATACAATCCTTCTATAGTATCCCAACCACCATATCATCACGTAAGCATTTATAAACCAAATAATAGTAATTAATGTATATCATGCAATTTTAGAATCAATTAAAATATTTTACAACAATTTAATCACGCTATTGATATTCAAACACTTAATACTTTAAATAATAATATTGTACAGATTTTACAAAATACCATGTGAAACAAAAATACTACAATAGAATGCGAGATCAGCTATATCATATAAACTTGGTTTAAAACAACCGTGAATATTTCCTTTACTAGATATAACTTATTCCGTCTGGATAGACAAGATGGTTTTGGTGGAGTGGAAATTATATTAAAAAGGAACATTAGTGACGGATACACCTTTAACCAAATAAAATATTAATGTGTCTAAGTATTTCAATCAGTATATGTCAAACAGGGTTTAAGAATTTCCACAAATGAATGGAAAAACTTTTTTAACAGTTTAAATAAACCATTTTTAGTAGGAGAGATTTTAATTCCCATGATATAGCAGAAAATAATTTTTTAATGGTTATAGAAGATTGTAACTTAATTTACTTAAATAACGGTAAAGAAACTTTAGTACAAAGACCTGAAAGTAGAAAAAATCAGCTATAAATCTCTTTATTTGTTCTACTGTATCGCTCATTATTTCAATATTACGCTACCCGAAGCTAAGAAAATTCTAATTACAATGAATTTCTAAAAGAATTTAACTTATATTGTAAAAAATACATTCATGAGAGGAAAAAAATGGTAAATCCAAATTTTAATAAAAAATGGTGGGACCAAGAATGTAGTAGGGTAATAGAAGAACAAAATGAAGCTTTAAAATATAAAAGGCTTGGAAACCTTACTTACCCTTAAATTATAAGAAATATGTAGCAAACACCAAAAGGGTCATACTTAATAGTAAGAGAAATGCATGGAAAAAATGTTATTCTTCTCCTACCAAAAATACACCAATAACAACAATGTAGAAGCAGGTTAAACAGTTGTAAAATACATACAAATCCCCAACTAGTCCTGTTATAGGAGAAGATTGGGCCGAAAGTTTTTTCAGAATAATTGCTCCACTTAGTGTACAAGAAAATTTTAAATCCACAGAAATTACATCCACTAATTAAAAAGTTTAGTATGCTTTGAACTAAATAATCGAAATAATACTTCACCAGGATTACAGTATGCCATGTTGAATAACTTAGGCACAAATGGAAAAAATTTGGTACTCACTTATTAATAAAACTCCGAATCAGTAACTAAGATACCTAAATTATTTATCATTGATTTAGCAAATAATTACCGGATAAAAAAGAAAACTCCATGTTTAGTAGAATGTTACAATAACTTATTAATAATACAATACAATCATCAAATAAACAAAAGTGATATTAATCCAACTTTTAAACTAAACGTGCAAGATCTTGACAAACTCAAGATCATTTTCCAACGAGATTATTCAGAATATCCTTCGAATATGAGAGACAGAATGTTTAGATTGCAATGAGATTTCTCAAAAAGCGTACCACATATACACAGATGCTACAAAGATTGAAAATGGTGTGACCTGCGCCATATATGATGTAAATAAAAATATAAATAAAAAGATAAAACTAAATGAGCATATATCTTTCTATTCTTCAGAATTTATTGCAATATTAGAAGCTTTAATGTATATTAGTTATTTAGACACATATGGCCACTTTATTATTTTCTCGGGCAGCAAGAATGCCCTACAAAAATTAAATCATATAAATATTACAAACAAAATTAATTATTTAATTTTACACATAGTAAATAAGTTTGCAGAAAATTATAACAATAACAAAATAATACATCTAGTTTGGGTTAAAGGACACTGCGGTATCGTAGAAAATGAAAAACTGGATGATTACGCAAAACATACTAATTTAGAAGGCGTAAATAAAAATGATCTATGTTCATCTGCAGATAGTCTGTTACCAGAAGAATGGACTACACAATATCAAAATGACAAAAAATGCACTTTTTACAGAGAATTGCAACCCACAATCCAGACAAAACCTTGGTTTATAAATGCAAAATTTAATAAAGCAGATAATAGACAGATTTGCCGATTAAGATTTAATCATGGTTTAGTACCATACCACCTATACAAAATAAATCATATTGATAATCCCAACTGTTCATATGGAGAAGTGGGGGATATTCAAATTAGGTTTCCCAATTTATAAATAAAGCCATAAATTTAAATTATCCATTTAATATAGCATGTTTACTTGCATATCCCAAAAATAAGGAAAGCGTTAGTTTAATATTAGAACATTTAAGGAACATTAATTTAACTTTATAAATAGATCATTTCTATTGTAAATTCTTAAATGTTAATTATTTAGAACAATAACGAGGAGTATGTGTATTCATGTAACTCTGCCTAATTAAAAAAAATAAATAAAAAATAAAAAAAGATTAAAAAAAAAAAATTCAAAAAAATACAAAATAAATGAATTTAATTGAAAAAATAAAAGAAAAAAATAGGCGAATGGAAGAAGTCCTAGTCATTCCAAAAAAAAAGAGCTTTGATTACAAAAACCTTAGTCTAAATGTATGATTTATTAGATGACAGTATAATTTTTTAAAAAGCGGATTTAGGTTGAACAGTAAAATTACATAAAATGGGTAAACTCTCTTCCGCTTTTATAAAAATATTGAAAGAATTGAATAGCCATTGTCATTACATGAAAAGTTTTTATTTATTTGACATACTAAATCAATTAGCACATATTTTGATCATTAAATAAACTAAAGCATACATACAGGCTGATTCTTGACGGGTTTCAATTATGGTTTTAGTAAAACCTGAAAATTTGAGATGTGGAGCTATATCCTACTGGGTAGCCATGGCGACGTCGCCAGCAATGTGGCCAAACAGTTATATATATATATTGTGCTGTTTTTGGCTACGTCTTCATTAAAGTAGGTACACTGTTGTAGATATACGTTTATACCACACTTGGGCATAGCACACATATACCGGAAATAGGTCCCAAATCCAATATTTTAGATGGGACTCTGACCATAATTATTTTACATTTTGAGTTCCTCTCTTTGAGCCAAGAGGTACAATCAGTAGTTAGGAAACATACACGATTGGAAATTGCATATCCTGATCTTCAATTTTCATGTACTTTGTTTCGGCATATGATAAATATTTAATAAGGTGATCAAAAAGTAAAAAAATTGACCACTCTAAATACAAATTTTGTTTGACATAAGGAAATTCCGGCGTATCCAGAGTTATATGGTTCTTCCTCAAAAACCTCATTTCCCAAATTACCTGTATCAAAGTTTTCTGATATCCTGATGGCCAATAGAAACTTGTATATTATAAGATTGAAGATCCTGGCCATATTGTTTTATTACTTAGTTTCCTTAAATAACAGCCTCTAGTAAATGTTTCTTCTTGAAGTTAATATAAATTAATATTTAGTAGTTTCTCACTAATTTATTAAAGTCAAGACACAATGATAATTAATTTTAATGCCAACTGAAGCGCTTGAAATACAATAAGTTCAATTACAAGTTTCCTTAAAGAATAATCTTGATAAATCCATATACAATATCTTTGTATTTTTATTTAATCATTTTCTGATAGCGAAATTAAAATATGAGAAATAATTTTTTGATATTTATAATATTTTGGAGATAATAAATCTAAAGGATTATCCATTAAAAGATATTGTTCCTTTAAGTTACTTGGTACTACACCTTTTTCTCTAGAAAATAAAACAAATAGATACAAAATTTTCTTTGTCAAATATTCTCTATTCTTGAATATATTTCCCTAAAATATATTAATTCTAAAAATTTACCCTTTTCTTGCAAAGTCCATTTTAATGTAAAAAAACAGGAATTTTTATTTTTTACCCATATGAAGAAATAAGCATATACTCTAAACTAGCTCTACCAGAAAATCTTGGAACAAGTGTTTTTTAAAAATGTAATGTGTATTTCCAGTTTTTACATTTACAATTTGGTCATAATCAATAAGGAAAACCCATAAACTCTTAGTATTTTGTATAAATAAAGGTAAAATAGTGGCTTTGTATGTTATAAACCATAGGCAACTTTTGATCCTTATAAACATTAGTTAAATAATTTTGGAAAAGCAATATTTTTTTTGGATGTACCAAAACTTGGTAGGATCGTAGATAATGTCAATTTCAACTTTATATATTTCCTCTTCTTTAATTCATGTACTGAATATATTTCATACCTAGGTTTTTTTCCATTATGAAAATCAAATTAAGTTCTACGGATATTTAATTTTTTATCAACTATTTCTTCTTCAGATCAAGGGTTGTATCTTTCAACATAGCATATTTTAAAACGCCTTTGTTTTGCATTTACAGATGCAATTCATCAAAAATAAAAAAATGAACAGCCTTCTTCTTTTCTTTAAGTGCACTATACCTAAGACCTAGCTGATTGAGTATTTATCTACTTATTGCTAGAAAATAATTATGGTTAATAACATTCCCTCTTGATTTACGATCTTATGTTTAATTAATGTAAAAGATAGTTTAACAAATTATATCACAATCGATATTACTTCTTTAATACATTACATAACCAAAAAAAGAAGAAAAATATGTTTCGACTACCTTGTAGTGGTAGATCCATTTGAACTAATATATTTTGACATTTAACGAATCACTTGACAAATTGACATATTTGTTTTTGTTCAATGTAAGAGAAGTATATTTTAACAGGAAAGTTTTTTCTTTTCTCTAATGAAATCACAATGATTGTTTGATTCGATCATGGTTTTTTGTAAGTATTCTCATTCAGTATAAAATTAGCATGTTCTTCCTTAAAAAATAATTTCAGTTCACTTATCTGACTGATTAAATTCAAAAGTGTAAATATGTTCGAATCCCCTGATTCTCTAGAAGAATTGTGTCTAGAAGTAGTATGTGATAATATTTTAACTTATATCGAGCCTATAGAAGTTAAAGAATATTTAGGTGACAGTTCCGAAGACAGTGAATCCTGGGACGAATCCCCCATTTACAAATTCAGGGATCCAGAAATTTTCCTTATTAGGGAAATCTCAGAAAAGTTGCTTAAAAAGTTTGGGGAAAAAAGATTTTTATGTGACTCAATTTTAAAAATATTTACCCAACAAAATACAAAACTAAAAAACTTTAAGATAAAGAACAGTGCTATTACTAAAGATGGTTTGCAAATTATGAAACAACACAAATTAGTTAATCTAGAATGTATCAATATGAAGAAAGTTGGAATTGGCGATATTTTAGGTAGGATTATTATTCTGTTTTCAATGTATCAGATTCATTAACCAATTGGTTCTAATAATAAGTACAATGTTTTAGATTGTTTGAATGACTGGTCTATAGAAAATTTGACAAACGTAAATTTTACAAAATGTACCTTTATTGACAAGTCTAGGTATAATTTTATGGTCAGAATAACACATTTAGTCAACCTAAGAAGCCTTAATTTGGCCTATACAGAATTAAATCAAAAGGTGTTTGAATATATTTGTGAAGATTTGAAATATTTAGAAAAACTAGACATATCTGGAACTCAAGTAGTTGATCTCAGGCCTTTGATTCAACTTTCTACAAGTCTAATAAGCCTATCTATTTGTGTACGTATATATGTCCTATTTATAAAGAATATATAAAAAGATCTATCATTGTTTCCATTATAATATTAGTTGAATTGCCATTTTTTTAGGACACCTCAGCAGACCACATCCCAGAAACTATAGAAAACCTAAAACTACTAAAATACTTAGATATAAGCTTCTTTATGAATAAAATAGATAACAGCCCATGCCATCAGAAACTTTTGACAATACTAGAAAGTCCACATATTCTCCCAGATTTAACATTTCTGGACTTGTCAGGGTGGAAAGAATACATTTACAGACAATTTTTAATTAAAGTTATTGAAGCACATCCCAAATTAGAAGTACTAGGAATAGTATTATGTTCAGCTACACATGATTCTGCGTTTTCAAATAGCAACTCTCTAGATTATCCACAGAATTTGGTAATAGTTGGATTAGGAAATGAAGATCAAATTAAGGTTACTTTAACACGTTATAAAGATAAGTAAGAATTTTTATTTATATTTGGTTATCTAAAATGATCATACATTTTTTTCTTCAGACCTACATATATTCAAAAAGCTTTATACCATCTTTTTCAACTAACTAGTACTTTCCATGAAGCCCGCCCAGACATGTTTAACTTAGTTCTTCCAGTTATGGACGAACACAGTAATATTTTTGGTGTTCAGCTCGCAGCAACTGCATGTCTTTACAATCTGTCAAGAGGGGAATTGTCAAAAAATATCCACCCAAAGGCTTTAAGCAAAGGGGCAAGTAGCAGCATTTTTTTTTCTTTTACACTAATCCAAAATTGTTATGGATAATATTAGTGAATTATTTTTTAATTTTATGAAATATCAAATGTAAATTATGCATAATAATCATTTTGTTATTTTAGGTATATTTGACATTACAAGCCATGGAATATTTTCCAAAAGAATTTCAGTTGCAGAAAAATTCTTTATTGACATTATGTAGCGATAGAATCCTACAGGATGTTAGTTTTGATAAGTTCAGATGTGCTAAATTGGTACTGGATTCATTGTGTCAATTTGAAGATGTTAATATGGATAGAATGGCTGTGGCAATTTGTAGCATTTTGGCGGCAAGGGTATATTATGTTATTTATTTACATATACTGCTCTACAGGTTAATACCCAATTACAGAGCAGGAAAACTAGATAACTTATGTAGACATATTTGAAATATAAGAAAATTATTAACACGCACAAGAAGCCTATAACTAAACTCCTGGACAAAATTAACGCACCACTCATATTTTTCTCAATAATCTTTATTTATTGTTAACTTAGTGTACGACAAGTAGGCTATGGACCTTGTTTGACACTGACAGATGTTATTTAAACTAGCTAGTGTCACATAATACCTTGTTTTGACAGTAATTCATATTAAACTTCGTTTTAGAGTAAATCTGTGTTAATTTTTTTTTAAAAAGTGTTGATTAAAACAAAATTTCTGTAAGAAGCAAGCGTTTGTTTGTAATTGTTTTTATCATATGCATGTTTTGAAGTTCATTTGCGAGTAAAACAAGTAAGAAAAATGAACCGCCAAAGAAATTTGTCAATAGAGGAGGCAGTGCGAGCATCGACTCTTCTGGATGAAGGATATTCAATGCGACATGTTGCTGGTTTATTAGGAAGACATCATTCCAGTATCAGTCGCGTAGTGAGACGTCATAATGAGACAGGCTCGTACCTTCGGAGACCAGGACAAGGGCGAAAACGTTGCACTAATCAAATTGATGATCGTTTTTTGAGACAACGTGCTCTCAGAGACAGGAGAGTTACCAGCAATCTGTTAAAAAATGAATTAGCGGATGTTCGCAACGTCGCTATATCATCTCGAACGGTTAGAAGACGTTTACATGAAGCAGAATTGAGCAATGGAAGACCAGCCAAAAAGCCCTTGCTTACCAGAGAACACAAAGTTCAGAGATTGAATTTTGCAAGACTACATCAGAATTGGACCATCAATGATTGGAAACGGGTTATGTTCTCCGATGAAACCAGAGTTAGCCTTAAAGCTCCAGATGGACGTGAGCGTGTCTGGCGAAGACGAGGAGAAAGGTTTGCTAGCTGTAATATCTCTCCTAAAGTACCTTTTGGTGGTGGCTCTAAAATGTTTTGGGGAGGAATTTGCTTCGATGCTCGTACGGAATTAGTCCCTATACGTACGAGGTCTATGAATGCCCAATATTACTTAGACAACATTATTGTCGAACATGTAATGCCTTTTGCTCCATTTGTAGGGCCTAATTTTTTATTTATGCAGGACAACGCTCGTCCCCACGTGGCAAGACAGGTTATTGGTTACCTAAATGATGTTAATATCCCTTTATTAGAGTGGCCACCTAACAGTCCGGACATGAATCCTATAGAGCATCTATGGGACTATCTCAAAAAGAAGATTCGAAGTCTTAGACCTCCTGTTGTTAATCACAACCAACTTATAGAGGCCGTTATTGAAGAATGGGAGACTATTCCGCAAGCGTTTGTTGAACATTTAATATCAAGCATGCCTCGACGCATGAATGCAGTAATAAGAAGTAGAGGAGGCCCTACACGGTATTAGGGTTCACCAAAATTCATTTATTGTGTTTCACATATTCTTTTTTCTTTTTTCAATTTGAAAACATGATAGCTTAATTATGCATTTTCAGCAAAAACAAATTTTTAAAGAAAAAATAAGGCAAATTAAGGTCACGTTAAGGTAATATTCGACTAATTTTTAGGTATTCATTATTGTTTCAATTTAACTAAGTTTTATTTTGTGTTTATATTGTAAATATTTAGAATAATTAAAGTGGTGCGTTAATTTTGTCCAGGAGTTTATTTAGAAAAGAAATGCAAGTTTATATCCACTAATATACAAAAAAATATCTCGATATATGAGCTGATTAAATTAGTTGCATGAAACGTTGTATGAATTCGGGAATTTTTCAGAACGTTGGTGCGAGATACACACGCATAAAGTGTGTGTACTTCTAGAGGTGATTCTTGGGGTACAGATATTAAATATCGTTAATAAATCAGGACAGTCAATCATGTTATTTATAATTTTGAATGAGAGTATTACAGAGTAATAGTTATAGTCTTATTTCAGGACTAAAAGTGTTATGTCTTTGTAATAATGAATGACATATGCCTATCTGTGGATGTACACCATCACACCATCACACGTTTGTATGGTTGGATGATGCTCCAATGTTATCAATGTGGTAGTTGAAAGATAATGCAGGATTGAAAATAACTACAAGATCGTGAAAGTTTTAGGTCGTTGAAGGGAGATATAATGTAGTTGAAGGCTAAAAAATTGGTTTATAGACCAAAAAACATAAAATTACATTTAGCTGAATTTCAAATGAATCCATATGCGAAATTTTTTATTCTAGTTGCATCGAGTGATCTCTACCAATCGAAAATGAATTCTTTGTGTCAAAGAGGTCTCGTTTGTCAGTTTTCTGGTTAATTATCGTACTTATTTATCTCTGGTTGTTATTATTTAAATATTTATATTTTTATTTTCGGTTAAGTCTTAAATATTTGTTATTATTTGTTTGTGTTAATATAATATGGCAGTAAACTACTTGGTATATTTAGGAAGTCTAGAGGCTTTAGAGCAAGCAGAAATGTTAGCTAACAGACCATTGCATCAGAGGCTTTTCTGGAATGATCCACAAGAACTTAGTAACATCCAATTTGTTCAAATTTACAGATTAAGTAAACCTATAATAGAAGACCTAGTTAATATTTTAGAACCCCATAATCCAGCCTCTACTAACATTAAGCTTTTTTGTTCTAAACTGAATTTTTTGTTTAACAAACATAATAATGTATTAGATGTTCTATGTCACAATCTAACCCTGCCAGGAGCTAATGTTAATGATAATAATTCTTCCTTTTCTGTTAGTTTTTCAATCATTTTAAATTTTAAAGTTGCACTCCTGCCTCGCATACTATGTTGTCAGTTAAACAAGTCAACGCAGGGTTCCACATGTTTCACTCCTAAATTTTGGGCCACTGATATTTTGATTTTGACAATTTTTTAAAAATGTCACATTTTTATATTAAAAGGCCAAAACAAATGCTGTTCATGCCTTTATTAGTAATAATATAATTCAGAATCGCTTTTGCTTCATTTAACACGAATATGTCGTTACATCAAAATATCTAGTGGCATAGAATTTGGGGGAGTGAAACATGTTGGACCTTTACCTACGCAATTCCTATAAAATGGCACACACACATTCCAATATTTAGTGTTAAACCATTTTGTATGTGATTTTCAGGTTTCAACCGATGAAACGTCAAAACTGGGAGCTAGAACAGAATACATGCAGAAACTTCTCACAATGGTCCGACGACGAGTTGACACCACGGTGGCGGACATAACATTAAAATTCACCCTCAGCGCCTTATGGAATTTGACAGATGAAAGTGCAGCAACTTGCAAAGTGTTTTTAGAAAATAAAGGGGAAGACTTATTTTTGTGCGCGCTCAAGATTTTTCGAGATAATTCTGCTATTGAAACTAAAGTCTTAGGTAAATATGTACTTATTTCTTCAAATATTTCTGTCATGAATGGAGAAAATTAGAAATGGAAATAGCAAAAATCTTAGAATGAGTAAATATTTTTGGACCTGCAATTATTGTTTAAAAATCTCAAATATGAAAGTTCAAAAATCGTTTGTTTGCATTTTAAATTAATTTTCCCTTTTTAAACCTATTTAACATTGTGATATGTGAAACTTAAAGCCTCAACATTTATTTAAAAGACATTTTTGAACTGTCAATAAATTATTAATTCAGTTCTTCTAGAGTGGATCTTTACCCTTGTACACGCAATCATCCCTCTCATTCATTTGCTCTCCTACTCGTTGGGCTGGATAGTAGGAGATTGCCTGTTACCTTTGTTGCTCTGGGTAGTGATCAGCGCTTTTCTTCCTCTGGTCCTTCTCTTCTTACTATTCCCTGTTCTTGTTGTCCATATCCCTTCTAGTTGCTGGCGTTTCTTCTGTAATCGTCCCTTATGTAGCTGCAGGTTGGGATAGTTCCTCAGTTCCTAGAACGTCCTACTCGCTCTGTCCTGAGAAAGAGAGAATGTATTCAAATTCACCTTTTATTACTGAAGTGAGCATAATGGAGATGGGAACATGGTTGTAACCAATTCCAAAGTAACGTACCGGCAGTAATGATCACACCTCTAGCACAGCGGTGATTGACTGAGTGGGGTTAACGGACGGACCACATCTCTCTCTCTCTCTCGGTTATTTCGTCATATGTTATTATTCGTATACTTTTAGTCCTTATGGTTTCGCCTATTGGATTTTAAATTCTCCTTGAATCTATAGAAATTATATATTTTCCATTTGATTGCTCTTAGCCAGTTGTATTAAATTTGGTATTAATAAATCTTTATCAATATTCATATCGTTTTCCTTTAAGCAATCTATAATTTCCACTTTTTGTAGTTATTGGTGGATTCATTATTCAATATTTCACTCCGGTATGGGACGTAGTCCTTGACAAAAAGCGAATCCTTTAAATTAGGAGTTAACTGTGTAATGATTCACTTCATAAATATTTAAAATAAATTTAAGGATAAACTGTTAAATTTGATTTTCGAAGAAACCAGCAATAACAACTATATATCTTTTACTATCATAACCATTTAGTTTACACTTTTGTCGTCATCATTCTGTCCAGAAGTTATTTTGTTCCTTTTAGAATAATTCCAAGTTTCATCTAAAAAAATACATTCTGTTAATATGTATTTATATATTTAGGAAGAAAATATGCTTTATTGCGGCCATGAGTTTATTCAAAGCTCTTTTATTAACATCTCTTTTAAATTCAAAACACAGTTCTTAAGTTGTTTTGCTCACAGTTGATAGTCTATCATTAAATGTTTGAAGGGTACATATCTTATCTACTGAAATAAGTTTTCTGAGGAAATCGATAATAAGTCAGAAATGGATAAAACTACTTCAAGAATTTGAACACAGCAGTAAACTAGAGAGGAGGAAAGTAGGAAGAAACGAATAAACTCAGAAGAGACGACGAAGAAAATATGTAAACAAGTATACCAATTAACTCTACCTCACCTTATCCGAAGGGTAAAAATTTAAGTGAAGGCATTGAATAAGAAATTTATACAATGTATTTATTACGTCCATATTGTTTCCTTCGGGTAAATCAAGACTTTTTAGTTTCAAACAAGCTCTAATTTTTCTAGACGAGAATAAAATGGTATTTTTTTCAATAAATTTACACTGTTTTTCAAGAAATATTTAGTACAGCTCTTACTGTCTAAAACAGTTAACAAATGTAATGAAAGCTATCTACATATTCGTTAAATCTCCTAAACAGATGCCAATAGATCTAAAGTACTTCAATAAATTTAAAACAAATTCTCGTGTTTAATCAGTCGTCCAAATAAGGAAAAATATAATGGGACACTCGGTATTTGATAAATACATAAATTATTTAAATATTTTTAGGTCTCTTAAATAATATAGCGGAAGTGGCAATACTGCGAAAAAACCTTTTAATAGACAGCCTTATGGATGAACTTTACATCCTTCTAAATTCTGAAAATATCGACGTAAGTTACTTTGCCGCAGGTATTGTAGCTCATTTAGCATCGGACGGATCTAAACAATGGAACTTGAAGAACCACAATAGAGACGAAATGTTGGAGGAGCTAAAAAACGCAGTTTCCAATTGGAAGGTATCTGTTTTCAATTTCTTTAACAATTATTTGAATTTATTATTTTTTTTTTATCAAAGGTACCTGATAGTGAAATGGTGGCGTACCGAAGTTTCAAACCATTTTTTCCTTTATTGAGGGTTACTATGGATTACCAGGTACAATTATGGGCCGTTTGGGCAATTCACCATGTTTGTACTAAAAATCGTAAGTACAATTTTTTAATAATTGTGTTTTCCTTTTACTTTAAGGTTCATGTGTAATGGCGCAAATTTTTTCTGTTTATTTAAAAAAAAATATTTATATATTATCAGAAATGTTAAGCTAACCAATACAATTTTTTTTGAGAAAACCAAAATAGACCAGGATCCTCCGACCCTTTTTAAAGATGATTACTAACAGGCAAAATTTTTGTGAGTAGCTTCGTTTTGACGAGACGCCCAACTTTTCTTTCTGTGGAAACTCTCCGATAGTGGTAGCTAATAAAGTGCGTAGCCGATAAACATGTCGTTTTGGTGATTGTCCAAATTTTATTCATAACAGTTATTTTTTTATTTGAATCTTGAGATAATTTGATAAAGAACATAAAAAAATATTACTAACAAAGCTGATTTTTTTAGTGTTGTTTAATAAATGTTTATATAATTTGATGGTCACATTGTCCTACAAATTAAGTGATACGTTTTCCCAGTCCTACCATCGGAAATTCTCAACTCCACGGTAATGCTTCTTTCTTTACTGACTGTAGGACAAAGATACCAACTAATAATCTTCATATTTCCCATAAATTTTGTCCATCCATAATTTTCTGGCGTCTTTTCGGTAGGGCAGCGCATGTGTTCATTACACCATATACTGGAGATGTATAGTATTCTTTTAATTTGTTGCAACAATCCTTTTTTCGCTTGTTGCAAACTAGAGGGATCATATCCTACGATCTTTTTTTTTTTAATTTCTTCGCTGAGTAGAAGAGGTCTCAGCGCTTGTTGTACTATCAATATCACTGCAATTTAAAAAAATATTTATTGAAATAACGATGAAGTGGACGGTATTGAGTTTCCTCACTTTGTAGAATAATAATAATAATAATTTTTAAATAATTTCATAATCTACCTTTCATGAGACAAATATTTAGATTTTAATCTAAATTTCTTATAGCAAGAGACATGATAACCTAAAACCTTGTCATTTCAATTATCAGGCAATTCCACATCCTTATATTTGTGTTTATGGTGATTTCGACACATTAGAAAAGTTTTGCAAGAGAGTAACATTTCCTAAGAAAATTTTATTTCCTCTTTTTTCCTTAAGCTTAGATTTTTGGTAAAGTACATTACACAAAAAACACTTCATAATCTCTTTGACTAAATGGTAAAAATACTTGCATGCACGCTTATGGCCGGCTTACACTACCTTGCTAAGGACAAATAAAAGTAAATTTTATAATTTTTTTATCACTATATACCAATTTTTATGTAGGACAGTAGTGAAATCCTGTTCTACACTTTATTCTCAAAAGAAAAAAACGAAAATGCGGTTAGTAATGGAAAAAATATTAACGTGGCATTTACAACTTTAGAGCTTAGGACAATGTGACAATCAAATTATATAAACATTTACTAAAGTACACTCAAAAAATCAGCTTGTTAGTAATAATGTTTTATGACCTTCTTCTTAAGACGTGTTGAGAGCGGGGACGCTCCTATCAAGTCTTCCATTTTGTAGGACAAACGTTTTTTCGAGTTTTTTATCAAATTATCTCAAGATTCAACTAAAAAAATAACTTATGAATGAAATTTGGACAATCACCAAAATAACATGTTTAACGGTTACGCACTTTATTAGCTACCATTATCAAGAGATTTTGTAGAGAGAAAAGTTGGACGTCTCGTCAAAACGAAGCTACTCACAAAAATTCTGCCTGTTAGTAATTACTTTTAAAAAGTGTCGATGGATCCTGGTCTAAAAATCTTATTTATACGCCTTTTTTTAATTTACAAAAACGTTTTTTATGTTTTACTCTGATATATGGAAAATTTTTGAATGTTGTTTTCCGGAATAATTGAGTTTTTGTTTTAAAATAAGAAATTTCTCTAGAAAATTAATTTGGCCGACATATTACTGAGATACAATATTGGTACTAATATTTTTCCGACAAATACATCATTAATATATCCAAGAAATCAAGAATATAAAGTGATACAATTTATTTTGAAATCATCGAATCAATTATACGTCTTATTTATACTATTTATCCCCAATAGAGGAAAGAGACGAACCTCATATAATCTTAGATGTTTTAGGTTGAAAACATTGTGTTAAATTTTGTTTAAATATTTTTGATAATGTGTACCAAAATATATGGAATAAGGATAGTATATCGGTAAGGTTAGTCAGCATAGGCAATAGGCTTTGTTTATTTAACATTGTAATTGTACTAAATCATTTACCACTAGTGTTGTATTAGTAATAATGATCTTGTTTCTTTTTATGATCATGATCTCTAGAGATATTATATCTGTTCAGTCGTTTTTTTTTACATTAAATAATTGTTATTAACCTCCTGAATAGGTACAGTTCTCGCCGTTTACTTAGATGTACCAAATCGAATCTAGTGTTATTTTAACTCCGCCCGAGCGACAACCATTGGTCAAACAAATAAGGTTCCATTGGCAGTGGCGTCGGTACTTATCGTACACGTTTCTCCGTGTAGACGAAGCTTACGCTTGTTTTCACTTTGATGAGACATTATAAAAAGACTAAACCTAGCCCGCTACTGAGTACTTCTTGTGATTGGGTGTTCGTTCGAGCGCACTTAACCAACTGCTGTCTTACGTGAAATAATAGATATTGCTGTCTCGCTTGTCTAGTACATCTAAGTAAACGGCGAGAACTATACGTCAATGTTTGTTGTACCTTACCCTTTTTCTCGTCTTGATTATGAAGAGGATAATAGAATGTCCGCACGGATTAATTATGATCATGAAGCGTCACTTACTGGTCGATACTTTCGTATGTATCTATTTATAATCACTAATCAGCCAATGTTAGCGATTATTTCCTGGTCTTCGAAAATGCGAATCACATTTTAATCGTCTTAAAAATCATAAAATTCCATTTTCCATCAATAAAAAACGGGGTTATTTCTATATACAGGGTCTACTGATATTTAACCGACAACGCTGGACAGATGTTGAAAAATGAGATTACACAAGTGCCTAATTTTGGAGATACAGGGTGTTAAAATTTAAAAATAAAAATAGGTTTTTCGCTACCGAACAATATTTTTTCTTCAAAGTAGGAACATGTTTTCCACTTGAAAAACCCTAATTCTGATGGAACCTATTCTTTGCTAATTTTCTTCAGTGGCGTGCCGCAGGGAGTTATGGTATTAAATGTTTCCTTAATCAATTTTGTTTAAATTTAACTATCCAAAAATGAACTTCACCAAGCGCAAGAACATGCATATGAAATTTTGAAATAGTGTTTGTCTTTTTAGATTTGTTTGAAACTGTTTATACTTAAATAAATAAAACAGTATTTTTCCATGAAAATTTGAGGTTGTTAGACATAATACTTTCAAGAAAAAAATGTGTTTGGTTTTTGACTTATAACGAAAAAACGATTATTATTTTTAAACTTTTAACTCCCTTTTTCTCTTAAATTAGGCACTTAAAAGGCTTATATTACTATCTCACCTTCATGAATTTACGAGGGTGACGGATAGATAACACCTGTTAAGCGTTATCGGGTCTGTATTGATAAAAAATTGAATTTGTTTTAGTGCTCGTAAGGCGAAAAAATAGTTAATGGGCGCTACAATGTTTATTTTTTCTTCCAGCATGAAATACAGGATGTCAGGATATTGTGACACATTTTAAGGAGAAATATTATTTATCTCAAAATTATTTTTTAAGAACTTTTTATGGTATTGACATAAGCGTACCAATATAAATGTAACTATTAAAATGAAATTTAATGATTTTATTCTTGCCAGGAAAAGATGAAAGGTAATTAAATTCGTTAGTTATTTGAGCGGTATAATAGAAACATGTAAACTATCTAAATGTGCAAAATAAATAGAAATCATGCACAAGGTTTACTAAATTTTGAAAATTTGATATTTGACCAAGAGCATTTGGTTAACGTATAGTTGGTGGGGTAAAGTACGGAACAAAGTAAATATCTTTAAAACGAAACGGACGATATTTATGAAATTTTACAATGGGGCAAAATGCACCTGATGTACATTTTTTTGTTAATAATATAATACGTCCGGTTTAACCGGAAATACCCTCAACTTAATTTAAATGGGACACCATGTATATTTTTGCAGATTTTGAACGATCTTCTTATTTCGAATCCATACATACTGGGTTTAATGTAAAAAATCTGTAAAAACGAGGAATACAGCACTTTAATATTTACTTTGGGGTTATCTAAAATCACGTGTTTACGTTAAACGACCAACATGCTTGCAAGAATTGAGACAAAGAATTATTGATGAATCTGAACTAATACGTGGAGAAGTCTTGAAAAGAGTGACTCAAGAATTTGTTAATAGGCTGGCATATTGCCAGGTGGTGAACGGAGAGCATTTTGAACATTTGAATCAATTTTGTTTAAATTATTATTCTCATTAGTCTAAAGTAAATAAATTTACTTATTCTACAACTAAAAGTTAGTTATTTCTCGTTTTTACAATTTATTTTCGCTACGAATTCGAAATAACAAGATCTGCAAAAAAATACAGGGTGTCCCATTTAAATTAAAAAAGTTGAGGGTATTTCCGGTTAAACCGGAAGTATATTATTAACAAAAAAATGTACATCAGATGCATTTTGGCCCATTGCACTTACCTACAAAATTTCATAAATATCGTCCGTTTCGTCTTAAAGATATTTACTTGGTTCCATACTTTATCCCAACCCTGTATACATAAACATTTGGTCAACACAATTTTTTTTACATATTATAAATATCATTTAATCGTTCTTCTGACAATAATTATAAGCTGCAATAAGCTACATTTTAAGAGAGAACTGTAATTTTAGTTGGTGTGAGATTTAATTTTGCTTTTCAATTAATTTTTAAATTTGCGAATTATACTTAATTTCCTTATCATGATCTAAAGTTCCAAAATGCAATTTACTAACAGTTCTAAATCCGTTAAGTAAGTCCCTTTAATTTTTAATTTTAATAAATATTTTGTATGTTCAAATAGATTATGTAGGTCGTAATGCGAGATTTATTTGCTAAATGTTTAATGACAGTAACGCGAAAATGTGTTTCTTGTTTAATTATAATTTGTATGAATTTGTGTCTTACCTTGATTTTTATCTTGTTGAGAAATTAATTCCTGGCCACTAATTATCTCGTGCTTGTGCTCTGTCTACGTCAGACAAAGTCACAGTTTTAAGTTTTAATTAAATCGTCAGTCTTCTAAATATCTATTGGTGACTTGGTTAATATCTCCAGGTTCACCTACTAAGAAGTCAAGTGTCATCATCTAGGTTGTCGGATAAATTTTGTTGGTTTCAGTTTAGAATACCTAGTTTATAATGAATTTCATAGTTAAATGCGGAGTGTAGTAAACGCCATCTTATGAATTTTGAGTTTGGTTGTTTCATATTAAAAAGACATTTAAGAGGTTTGTGATCAGAAATTATATGTTATTTTTTGTCCGAACAAATAGCGTCTAAAGGTTTTTAAAGTGAAAACAATTGCCAGTAATTCTTTTTTCGGTTAGGCTATAATTTACCTCGGCAGAGTTTAAAGTTCTTGACACGCATAAGCTATAGATACATCGCTACTAATTCTGCCCTGACTGAGGACCACTCCAGTACTAAAGTTGGAGGTATCCATAGTCACGTTAAACGGTTTTGTAAAATCAGGGTACCAGAGTATAGGACAGTTTGTTAGGATAGTTTTGCATATTTGAAAAGATTCTAAAAATTCTGACGTATGTTCTAATATTTCTTTCTTCATGTTAGTAGTTTTATTAATTTTGCAAAATTTTTAATAAACCTTCTATAATTTACTAAACCTAAAAATGATTTGATTTCTTTAGTTGATTTTAGGCAGTGAAAATTCTTTAATAGCTTGAATTTTTCCTGCGTTTGGTTTATGCCATCGGAAGTCACTAGGTGTCCCAAAAAATCTACCAATTTTCGTAAAAATTAACTTTTATCTAAGTGAATTTTTCGTTTAGTTTCCCTAAGACATTTAAAAACTAATTCTAATTGTTGAGTGTGTTGCTCTAGAGTAGAACTAAATATAATAATATTCAGTATGGTCCAAATTAGAATAAATTCATTATTTCGTAAATCGGCGATTTTACGGTAAAATCCTGAAACCCGTCGATTTTTATTTTTAAATGGGCGCTTCGTCTTGCAATACTTCAATCGAAAGGTCTTTTAAATATGGATTTACCCATATCAATTATGTCAAAAGTAGTATTAATGCATTAACAGATTTATTAATTTATTAAGTATTATGATGTATTTATTGATGTCCAAAAATAAATTTGGTAAAAGCCGTCACTGATAAAAAAAAATACTAGTTGCCTTATCAAAATTCCTTTATTGACATTCAACATAATTTTATTTTTATTTATGTTTTATTTAACGTCGGCCTAGTTCTGCGACCAGGGCTTATCACCGACTACGGGAGCACGCTACCCCTAACCGGAAATGTTGCCGAATCCTCAGGTATTCCAACCCGATGTAGGGATTTTTAACGAGCCCAACATCCATGGACTTGCGACTGACAGTTTAACGTCTCCTCCGAAAGACGGCATATCTGCACTATACCTCGTGCTCATTGGTGTAGTGCCTGCGAGCTATGATATGCTACTAGTCGCTACAGGCTGTACGGGCATATTACGACGGTGTTCGCGCTGGTGGTCACCCATCCAACTACTAACCGCGCTGGACGCTGCTTAACTATAGTTATCGCATCACAGGCGTATCCACTATAGAGCTGGGCCCTTACCCTTCAACATAATTGTTATTGTCAAGTGATTAATGATATTGTAGTAGACGAAATCAAAAAATTTTTTGACTCTTTCATCAACATGAAGCTGATTGAAACGGAAAGAATTGAAATTCTAATATTAATTTGTTGGGCAGATAAAACACGTACACAGAAAGAAGTATGTACGTTATTCGATAAAAAATATTCCAATCGAGAACCAATTACACAGTCCACAGTAAACAAAATTGAGACAAAATTTAGAGAAATGGGTCATGTAAACAGGTCCTCGATATTTACAATTTTTGCAGAACTTCTTGCTCCCAGAATAAAACCGGTTGTTCCCAAACAGAAATGATTTGTGGCTGCAGCAAGATGGTGCACCACCGCACTATGCTATCTTGGTGAGAAACTACTTGGACAACGTCTTCTCAAATCGGTGGAAGAGGAGCAGTTGAGTTGCTACCGAGGTCACCTGATTTAAGTCCTCTCCATTTCTTTTTATGTGAATACTTGAAAAGTAAAGTGTACATAAATAAACCACAAACTATTAATGAACTCAAAGAACGGATACGCATTGAGATTGCAAAAATAACTCCGGAAGTTATAGCGAAAGTTCGAGAAAAGTTCCCTGCTCGTCTTTCGCATTGTATTTTAGCTGACGGTAAACAATTTGAGCAGTTGCTTTAAATTTGGTTGTACTTAATTATAATATTTTTTAACATTCAAAATTTAGTAAATCATTTTTTTTGACAACATACAAAAATTAATTACTTAGACATATTGATATGGTGAATATATATTTAAAAGACCTTTCAATTGATGTACTGCAAGACCCACTTTTCTATTTAAAAATTTTATTGATGACGTCATCACGCTCAAAGAGACGACGTCAAAAATGAAAAGGTGATCTGACGAAGCGCCTATTTAAAAATAAAAATCGACGAGTTTCAGGATTTTCCCCTAAAATCGCCGATTTACGAAATAATGAATTTATTCCTTTCATTTGGACCATACTGTATATAGTTATGATCCAATTATAATAAAGAAAATCAAGTCATAAGATAATTAAAATTCATAATGGTAACTAGGGAAAAGTTTTTGAATAGAAAGTATTATTTATGTCAAAAAAAATAAAGATTGTCAAATTTAAAAAATTATAAAAAAAAATGATTTTAAAAGTTTAGAGATATCAAAATATCAAGAAATTTATGAGTTTAGCCGTGAGAGTTGCTGAAGGAAACTCATAAATGAAAACTTGAAAAGTGGACGACGGAACAAGAAATGACAAGATTGGATGTATCTGGACTTCAATTAGTAACAAGGTTAGAATATTTTGTTTATTAGTTATAAAAAATCTGTATATATATTTTTGAGGACATTGTCTATGAACTGTTTGTAAAGTTTCTGAAGCATTTTAGACACCAAAAGGCATGCGTGTATATTCATAATGACCGTATACAGAAAAGGTCGTTTTTGAGGTCTATCTCTATCTCTATTTGATGGAAAGTCTAGGATGATGAAGCATTCGGGATAGGGTATCGATCTCTAAAAAGTCTTCGTTTCCATCTCATTTCATTTAGAAGTTATAAGCATTTAAAATTTGTCACATCATCTTGGGATTCCCTGTGTTTTATGCGGGGAGGTAAAGTAAAAAACTATCTTTGCAAACCAACAACCCTTGTACCTCTCGTAAATTCATAAAAGGTGAAATAGGAACATAAACCGTTTTAGTGACTAATTTTCACTACCCTATATGTGGTTGTGATGGGGATACAATAATGCTTAGTGCGGGCCATAATTGCCCTTAGTACAATAATTATTTCGCTAATACTGGCACTGTTCAAGATATACCTTTTCTTATCATTGAGAGACTTAAGATAGAAATATCAACAACATTAGCTAATTAGTGGTTACCAGTTACCAATAGGTAAATGCATTATTTTCATGATATTGCAAAAAACAAGGCTTTCAATGTTTTTCTTTATGATATTTGTTTAAAGTTTAAGATAATAAAAATATATGAAATATTGCAAACTCGTCAAAAGTATAACCTGGCCACTCATATGGAAATCGTTCTAATTAATAATTTAGATATACTAATTTATTACTTAAAAGATATTGAATCGTACAAATTAATATATCTTTATAATGTCACTGATAACATTTTTTTGTAACTAAACGTAAGCACTAATAACCTGTACGGTTGATGCACTTTTTCACTCTGAAATAAAAAAAATGAAATATTTTTATACAGTTATATATATAAGCATCTTTAAGTTTGTCGCTGCTTTACAATAAACAATTTAGGTCATAATATACCATAAATAACAACATATTACAAAAACATGTACGTCAGTCTTTATTATATATAGAGTCGGTCAAATGATATATAATATCGATTTGCATCTCTTATTTCTCTATGTAGGAAGAGAATTAATCAGTCAAGTTCAGTATATTTTTTTATATATTAAAACATAATGTTAAAAAGTTTATTTCATAAGTTAATTCATATTGTATATATAGATTTTTTGCTGCAAAGTGTCAACATAATTATTTTGATTGTACCACTTAATTGTTTAGTCAATAACTATAATGATTTTAACACAATTGTGATTTTTACCTCTACAATACGTGATAGCTCTATGTCCCAGCAATTTTGGGACAACCTGTATGTAAAGCCGACAACGCCGCACCGAGTTTCAGATAGTTACAATGGGAAGCGTTTGTTTACCATACAGGTGCATAGCGCCAGTTTATCAAATGTAATTTTGATTAAAAAATGTATCACCATTTTTTATAAAAAACGGATGGCTTACGAAAAAAATGTTATAAGAATTTTTTGTTGCTAATGTTACATTCTACATGTACCTTTAAGGAATTCAGTATTTTCGGGGACACCTTATATACAGCGTGTCATTGAAATAGGGTTAAAAAATTTGGGAGGTGATAGTACTAATAAAAATATGAAAAAAAGTCCTATAAACATGGGTCCGCAAATGCGGTAGTAAAAGAGCTAGCGGCGAAAGAACAGGGTTTTTTTTCCAAATACCTGTTATAAAAAATAGAGTGTGTTTAAAACTTTGTAAACTTGAATCAGCTGGTGACATTAAATAATCAGTAATGAAATCAGAAAGGGTAGTTTTTGGCAGGATTGGGGGTTGTTTTCTAAATAACTTTTGGGCTGCCTTTTTTACACACTGTGATACATTTTTAGATGCAACGTTTTTTTTTTTAAACAAAAAAGTATTCTTGGTGGAAATTTTTTAGAAAATCGAAATAAAAATTTCCTATGCAATTAGTTTTTTGTTTATTTTATCTCAATTATCATAGTTGGCCATGTAATATTCTAGTTGTCAATGTTGACTATCTGATAGTTAATTGTAAAAAAGTTAAATCAGTGATATTGTTAGTTTTTTATTATTTATTTATTAAGTCTTTTGGAGTGAAATAGTTTTGAAAAAAAAACATTGTAATAATCAATATAAATTACACCTCATTTAAAATGAAGAATATGCATTTTTTGTATGGGAGATCTTAACGAGAACAGTCGTTTAGTTAAACGTCTTGACGTTCAAAATTATTCAGATCGCAGAGCAACAACCACCCGTAGCTCTTTTACTATGCATTTGCGGACCCATGTTTATAGTACTTTTTTTTCATATTTTTATTAGTACTATCACCTTCCCAATTTTGTAACCCCTTTTCAGTGACACCATATATATTTATATAGGAAAAAATAAGAGTTGTCTCGATTGACTGGATAAATAACAAAAAATATATCAATCTTGGTGATACAGCTCAGTTAATCTATGGATGAAAAAATGAGAAACTCTTTTCACTTAATTTGTGAGCTTTCGGAAATTCTTTATTACTTCATCAGTCATTCTACAAAATAATCTAGTCAATCAAAATTATATACTGGGTATAGTATGGATCAAAATAAGTCAAAAAGTCTTAATGGTAATGGTAATAGGGCAGGGAGGCTGATGCCTGGCAAGTAGGCCTTTTTTCCCATCCTTAATCTTTCCCCTACTCCCTACTTATTTCCTCACGTTTGCCCCTCGAAACGCCTTGACCTTCCAATGAAGGTTAGGTTCTTTCCAGCAGACACCTGGTCCTTGTTGGATACGGTCCGGCGATTGCCTCCTTGGCTTGTCTACATCCTCGACTACCTTCCCAGATCTTTCTTAACTTCTTTTGCACCCACTATTCAAGTAATGAAAAGGTTTGCGCTTTACTAATTCCTATTATTGGTTCCGGTCCCCAGGGCTCGTTGCCGGCTCCGAGCCTTGCTAGCTCCTCGGCCCGTTTGATCCCCACGATCCTTCTAGGGCCTCTACGCACTCCCGAACTAGAGCCATTCTGCTTCTGGGATAATAGACTGCTCTTAGAGCTGTCTGGCTGTCGCAGTAAATGCATATGCGTTGCTGCAGGTCCGCCTTTGTATATTTGACGTCAAAAATCAAATTTAAATATGACATAAATAATGATGTACAGTTTTATTAGTAATAATCTCAATCACTGTAAGTAAAAATTATTATATACAGGGTGTCCCAGAATATGTGGGCAATCTCCAGGATTCGGATAAAATATGAAAAAATAATATGACAAGTTCCCATAAAAAAATTTCCTACAGGCCCTCCCTACTGAGATATAAGCCCCTGAAGGACGCCTCTGGAAATCGGTTTATCTTGAATAATTCTTAAAGTACTTGGTGTAATTTAATAATTTTTCAGTATGATGGTTGCTAGGTAAGTCTCCTCAAAATGAACCATTTTAATTTTATTCGGCTTATTTAGTTTTCCAGGGACGGACTAGCTTTAACAGAATAATGCTTTTTTTTTTACACCCGGTATGATAGAGGCATATCAATAATACTATTGAACAGCTGAAACCTTAAACTAAAAAAAAGGTACTCTTCATCGACATCGATAAAGTAAACCGTTTACGAGAAAAAAATTTTTGTTCCATATGCGTTTTTTTATTAAATATTCGATAAATACCATATTTTACTGATTCATTTTGTACGTCGGTTCAACATGAGCTCCTTCTACTGCAATGCATTCCCTACATCTTTTAATTGTAGATTGTTGGAGCCTCCACAATGCGCCAACATTATTCCTTATTTCGCGACAATGGAAGTTAATCAGTTCCAATAACTGTTCCCGATTTTGTATTGGATTGGCGTATACTAAACATTTTAGATAGCCCCACAAAAAAAAATCTAATGGATTTAGGTCTGGTGATCGAGGAGGCCAAGCCACTGGTCCTCCCCTTCCTATCCATTGATTTTCGAAGACCCTGTTTAGGTGTTCTCGAACTACTAGACTAAAATGTGGCGGAGCCCCATCATGCATGAACCACATATTATGTCATAGTTGCAGAGGTAGATCTTCTAAAAGTTCTGGCAGATTGTTTTGAAGAAATTCCAAATACCTTTCTCCATTTAACCTCCTTGGCAATACAAATGGTCCAATTAAGTGTTGTCTGATAATTCCGGCCCACACGTTGATGGGTTCAAATTGGTGCTGGTGATGCGTTACAATAGAAGCATGGGGATTTTCCTCTGCCCATAAATGTAAATTATGAGAATTTATGATGCCGTTTTTGGAAAACCCAGCTTCGTCCGTGAAGAGAACTGAACCAATGAAATTTGCATCGTTTCTGTGCCGATCTAAAACCCAGTTACAAAATTCCATCCTTCGCGGAAAGTCTTCAGGAAGAAGCGCGTGGACTTTTTGAAGGTGGTATGGATGTAACTGTTGCTCAATAAGGATTCTAAAGACCATTGATTTTGAACAATCAAATTCGGCAGCCAATTTTCGAACACTTGCAGCAGGATCTACTTGTACGGCATTAAGGATGTTTTCTTCAAGACCATCAACGCGATGGTTTTGATTTCCACAATTGTGACTGGCTTTGTCAAACTTTCCTAAAATTATTTACGACCTAAATACTTTAAATCAAATCTTTATCATCCGATAAGTACAAATTAAAAATAAAACAACTTAGTTTTTACCTGTCTCTCTTAAACGACGATCTACTCTTTCAAAGGTTTTTCTGTCAGGAATTCTTCTGTTTGGAAATCGTTCTTCATAAAGCCTTCGGGCTTCTAAGGCATTACATGATGCAAGCCCATACATTAAATGCATGTCGGCATATTCCTCAAACGTAAATTCCATATCAAAAAGAAGCAGAAGAAATAAGATCAAAAACTTAAACACACTCAATGTCCAACTGACACTATTGTTTATTTTAACTGGTACATATCAACTAAACCATATCAACAAAATAAGGTATTTATCGAATATTTAATAAAAAAACGCATATGGAACAAACATTTTTTTTCTCGTAAACGGTTTACTTTGTCGATGTCGATGAAGAGTACCTTTTTTTTAGTTTAAGGTTTCAGCTGTTCAATAGTATTATTGATATGCCTCTATCATACAGGGTGTAAAAAAAATAAGCATTATTCTGTTAAAGCTAGTCCGTCCCTGGAAAACTAAATAAGCCGATTAAAATTAAAATGGTTCATTTTGAGGAGACTTACCTAGCAACCATCATACTGAAAAATTATTAAATTACACCAAGTACTTTAAGAATTATTCAAGATAAACCGATTTCCAGAGGCGTCCTTCAGGGGCTTATATCTCAGTAGGGAGGGCCTGTAGGAAATTTTTTATGGGAACTTGTCATATTATTTTTTCATATTTTATCCGAATCCTGGAGATTGCCCACATATTCTGGGACACCTTGTATATATATATATATATATATATATTATAATATTTTTAATATTCTTTATTCTCTGGTAGAATCATTGATGGAGTAAAGAATTTACGAAAACTCTCAAATTAAATGAAAATAGTTTATGATTTTTTCACCCATAGATTAACTGAGCTGCATCCCCAAGATTTATATAGTTTTTGTGATATATGTATATATACGGTTTGAAGAAGAGGCAATACGCACATCCAAGAGTAAACTAAAAACCTGGCTGTGGTATGTTAACCACACTTTCATTATAAAGAACAATGAAAACCAATAATTGCAGAATTCTGTTAGCATCAATAAACCAAATGTAATATGCACCATAGAAGAACACGAAAAAGAATTTTTGGATGCAATGGTGAAGAAACATCTAGAATCATCATAACAGTTTACAAGAGAGGGAGAGTAAAAAACAGTAATATCTTCATAAATATTCCTTTTCGTGTCTTTCCACAAAACTTATGGCTATCTTATGTACAAAGATCATTATTTAAAAAAGACGGAAACCAACTAAACACATCTCCAAAAGTCTTGCTCAAACCAAATAACGGAAAAGATGCAAAAATATTGAAGCTGGAAAATTTTTATTTTGAAAAAACATGTATTTCGGTAATAAAAATATAAGTTAATAGCTGTATGATTGTCTCTTCTTGCATGTAATTGGCCAACGCGTCTCGGCATCCCGCGAATCAAGTTATCGATAATCGATAGGTATATTGTCCCACTCTTCTTGAACAGCTACAGTCTAGTCGTGAAGGTTTACAGAAATATTTTCTCGATTGGATAATGCTCTGCCAAGGTAATCTCATACATATCCAGTTGGATTCATGCTGACCTAT
Source organism: Hermaeophaga mercurialis (assembly GCA_951812935.1). Classification (NCBI taxonomy): domain Eukaryota; kingdom Metazoa; phylum Arthropoda; class Insecta; order Coleoptera; family Chrysomelidae; genus Hermaeophaga; species Hermaeophaga mercurialis. The sequence goes on from OX638363.1 coordinate 35,567,769, forward strand.
TCATTCTTTGGATGTCTCCTTCCAGTAGCATATTTTGGACTCCACGCGTGCCATACGGTCGAACATTATCGTCTTAAAAATGTGATTTGCTCCAGAGTCGTTGAGTAATCCGATGATTTGATAAACCCTCTTGATATCAGGCCACTATTCTTGCTCGGTCAAACTGAGAAATCGGATTACCCGGCATTTTACACACAGTTTAATTCATATTTTAATACTCCCTGTTAAGTTAAAACGATTTCTATTACAAATAGTATATTTGTGGAAGAAAACATTTTTTGCTACTATTTTTTTTTGTTTTTACGATAAGATGCGAGAAAATGTATAAACAAAAAATGGCCTCATTACATAGACAAAGAGGGCTAAGACTTTTGGAGATGTGTGTATAAGCTGAATGAAATTAATAAACTAAGGGTGTATTCCCATTTTAAAAATGCCACTTGCCATCGTCCATGGATTGCCTATGTATAAACTATGGAGTATACAGGTAAGAAGTATCTTTGAATATAAAAAAGTGTTCCCCAAAATGTATAAAATTTAGATGGCATTACTAGAACTAGTGGGTAGAATTTAAAGGAACGCGCTAAAACTAGATAAGACAATTAGAGAGAGAAAGTTATACATCCGCTTTCAAAAGGCGCTATTTTCAAATTATTCTGTTAGTTAAATTTTCTTAACTCCAATATATAAACTCATAAAAATAACACTGATAGTTAATTAAAGCTTTTTAGGTGCAATATTTGTTAATGAGTAGGCTTGGTTAAATTTAAAAAAATATTTACAATGAGAGGATTATTGGTTACTAGCATTTGTAAAAGACCATAATTAATTTTATTAGAAAAACAAAATAAAAAGATGAAGGTTCTTTAAAAATGTAAATTCCCATTTCTAATGAAACTTATTCGTAGTTCATATACAAATAGTCGTGCTTCTTCACAAGACAACGCCTTGTGGTGAATTGGTTTCATTGAATACTGTAGTCTCAAAGAGGATAGGCTCAAAATCTGATTCATTATTGATTTTTTTTGTTTGGCCGTTATAAAATAATGCAAATAAAAACAATGATGACAATAATAAAAATAATAGTAAAGAAAATGGAATACGTTAAAAATCTAATAGATTCTTTAAGAATTTATTTAATAAAGGTATAAGCTTAGTATGATTATAAATGTTTTTATTTAAATCAGTTGTCTAAAAAAGTAATGTATTCAAATAGATAAAATAATCTTTCAGGAAAACATTCGATATTTACAAAAAAAAGCAGCAAAATAAATTTATTTCAGAATATAACAAATTTGGTCAGTAGTTTAATAAGTAGTAATTAACATACATTTAAAAATTTTATAAACATCAATACTTAATTATAGGTAAGGTAAATATACTGTAATGATCCAAGTATAAATTTAAAATCAAGAAAAGCAATAAATAAAATTTATAATAAAGGAAAAAAATTGTTTTTGATGTCTAGGGAAAAGTTGTTGAGTGAAATTAGAATTTTTGATTGATTTTAAAATGATTTAAGTATTGTCAGATTTGGGAAGTAATTTAAAAAAAGATTTTGAAAGATTAAGAAATATAAGTGAAAATAGTTTTAAACTTTTGAGATATTGAGAATAATAATTAAAGTGACAGAATTTTAAGAAAATGTTAGTGTAAGTATTTAGTTTGGACACCAGAATTAGAAAATAGAATATTTTCTGTTAAGAAGTTACGTAGAAAAGGAAGGTAGAGAAAGCTGCTTACATCTATTAAAAGTAGTAGAATAAATTAACTACAGACTGTATTACAGACTTAAGGAAATGCGGATGAAAAATATTACTGCGATGGAACAATTACCAGAACAATTGACTACTGAATGTGGAATTATAGAGAATATAGATGTACAGGTTAGTTATAAATTAATTTATTGACTGATATACCTAGTGTCAGTGAAGGATGTGTTATGTTATTATTACTTAGTAATTGTCAATTAGTCATCGTTAATTTACACTGAATTTTGAATTTGTTGTTTGATTGTTTTTTTACGGCCACTTGGGCAATCTTTAACTACACACACATTTTCACCATGTTTATAGTTTTAATTGTTGATAAAAATTGTAATTTTATTTTGACAACTGTTAATTTCAGGTAGTACCCACTAGCTATACTAGCGCCATTTTTATTTCATACATTTCGATAGACACTTTCTCAGTTGAAGACCCATATGAGATATCCCTCTGTACCTCTACACTCCATAGTACTAACAAATAATCCGGAAGCGGAAACGAGACCAAATTTAGGTAGACAGTGAGCTTGCTTAACATGTTCTGAGTTTAAAACATTAAGGAGTAAAAGAATAGTAATAATAATATATGACCAGATAACCGATATATATGCAACTTACCAAGAAAATATAACAAATCCGTCAACAAAGCTGCTAGGTGAAATATTAAGTAACAATTTATTTAATATAATCGATTTCGACGTTTCGCCTCTTTATTACTTAAATATTTGGTAGTTTTCAAAATAATAAACACTGTGATATGTAACACTTAGCTAGTATCCTAAGTTTGTGTTTTGTAATAATTGTCATCAATTTATAGTACCAAACAGTAGGATATGTATGTTACTTTCCAATTTAGCTGTGGGGAAAAATATATTTTTATAACATTTCATTGTGTGTATTGGTTTATTTTAGAAATTATATTTTATGAGATTCTAGCATGTGTTTGGGCAATGAATTTAACTTTTCTTATGTATTCCAGCAAAGCGATATTGCCAAATGCTTCGAGATGAAAGAGGACATGTGTTGCTGACAGAACTCATAGAGTATGAGGGATGTCATCCCGAAATTAAAAGACTCTGTTCACTGATTTTACAAACAATTGAGGTTAGCGTTTAGACTGAAGAAATATTCTACGAAATCTACATGATAAAATTTCAAAATGGATGTGATCTTATATGGGAAAACGTTGGATGATTCAAAGTTTCTTGAACCCACAATTGCAAAACCAATCGAAACAAGTGCTTTTTGGCAATTTATTCGCATAATTTTTTTAATAATGCTTTGGGTATATTCAGAACTTTGTACTACCCTGTATTGTCCGTTGCAAAATATAAGAAATGGACTTTCCAAATCCCTCGATAAGCTCTTCATGGGCAGGGTAGGCATTAGGATTGTGAATAATAAGAATGAATATAAATAAATCCTAAAGAATTATTTATTATTTATCATTTTTGTTAATTTAGTTATTTGTTATTATAAATGCAATACTATTAAATTTTAAAATTTTATTGATTAAAAATAAGAATATCTTAACGCGATTACGATAGCACTATTGTCGAAGATTATCCGGTATTAAGCAGTTCGCCGAAATACAACCCTGTTACAAATAGTACTAAACATGACGAAAGCGTACCAATGCAGCAGAAATTTCTACTGAAAGTCTGACGAATGTACAAGTAACATAAGGCTTAATATTGCCTATTCGAAATGGTTTTAATGTCATACTATCGAAATCGCCGCCGTTCTTTGGGGATTTGGGAAGTCCAATTATTATATTTTGCAACTAACTATAACTAAATTTTTGGCGATGTTAATGACATATTTTCTCGATCTTAGCTTTAAATATATTTTACCTCCACAAGTCTGAATATTTTCTTTATATACTTAACTATTGTTATGGAGGCATAATTTTTTTGTTATGTTTTTTTGAAATTTTAAACGTGCCAATCGTGTATATTCAATGTTGTACAGTGCATATATAATTGTTGAGACTATGTTTATTATACATTATAAAATCACATACTAAGTTATGCAGTGCGTGACTAAAATCTGCCTGGTAAGTTCTGAACGGAAAAATTAGCTTTTTTGAGTAAAAACTAGATTGAAGAATAATATATAGCGCTGTAGGCAATGTTATTTCATTTTTTTATTATAAACGTAGTTTATGTGATGTCTCGTTGCAAACCAATTGTAATCCTTTATTCAACTATTCTTTAATTTTACAGTTCTGTGTCACATGCTTGCCAAGTTTTAGTAACATCTTTACTAAAAAAGAAAACATCGGGCATTGTAGTAAATGGGATAATTTATAGTACCTCCGTATGTAAATAATAAATAACACTTTATTTGAAAAGTATTTTAATTCTCTATTCTTATTTTAGTTTATAGTTTTTGTGCGGAGTCGATTAACTTTATCATTCATAAGTTAACAATATAACTTAACGCCTTTAATAAAGAATTAAAGTAGCTTTCAACCGAGGTATTACACGACCCATTTTTCTAATTAAAAAATCGGGAAACATCGCCTGGAAAGTTATTCTTCCCATTTAACCTAGTTTTTATCCAGAGTTTTTTTTACTTTTTCCCTTCAGAAGTTAGTAGTGGAGTAGATGGAGAATTTAGTTATGCACGGTATAAACGGCTAGTCATAATAAATTGTTATAAAAAAATTCTTCAAGTGTACTTATTTTAATTCCTTTAATATATTTCAAAAGTTCTAGAGCGATTCACTGTTATATTTAAATGTTATACGGTGTGGACCAAAAGTCTATCTTCGCACCCCTTAAACTCATCCATTACCATTAATGAAAGTTAATGGAAAGCAGTATAGGAGGAAGAATGCGAAAAGAGAGGCCCAAGTCTAGATGGAAGGATGAGGTTGTTAAGGATCTGTGAAAGGTTAGAGTCATAGAATGGGAAGAAAAAGCACAAGATAGAAAAACCTAGAGGAAGATAGCCACCAAAGCCATGTACTGACAGGGTCTGGAGTGCTAATATATATATATATATATATATATATATATATATATATATATATTTATATTTATATATTTATATTTATATAACTAAGTTTTTAAGTGTCTCGTGATTTTCCACAGTGAATAGTCAGTAGATTTGGTTGAAGTCAGCCGTTCTAGTTTCGAATCTCTTACGTTTAGCCATGAGGTCTTTATTAAGTAATTTTTTATTTTCAGGAGAGATTTGCCAACTTTTTCTATTTTTTTCTTTAAGAGCTGGGGGAGATATGTTTGTTGCTCCATCATCCGTGTTACTTTCTAGCAGGTCTGTTGTATACTCTTAATCAAAACAAGTACTCATTGTCAATTTGAGCTGGTGTCTTCAAAGGTATTTTTAAGTTAGTACAATTTTCTAATGTATGTTCAAAGGCATCCCAATGTGTGTGTTTATTGAAAGAAGTAGTTCCTTTGTTGACTGCCATAACATGCGACGATAATGTTACTATTATAGACAAATAATCTGCTAACGCAAAACATGATTCTATTTACAAAGCTTGATGTTTACTCCTTCAATGCACAGAAACGAATAAGGTCTGGTAGTTTCTTCCGGTTTATGGGCTAATAGGTTAGTTCTCTTATGGTTAAATAATTAGTTGTATTGTATTATTATTATATTGTATTGCCAAAACAATTATCAAAGGCAATATTTTCTTAATCTTCGAAAAAATTCTATCGTATTCATTAATCCTCAAAAATTTTACATTTATATGTAGGTCTCATTATTATTAATAATCTCTGAATAAATCTCTAAAATAATTTCTAATAATTTCTACTCCTACTAAACTTGTTTTACATCCGTTAGTATTGGTACTTCAAAACTTGCCCTAACTTTCTCTTAATTTTTTAACCCTTTCTTATTTGTTATACACCCAAAATATAACTTTATTTTAAAAACTGAATATTTAGACAAATTTAAATTTAGTCCAGCATCGTTCAACGCAACCACGACTTTCTGGTTATATTTTGATGTTCCTTTCTAGTCTTACCAGTAATATAATCTAAAAAATTAGCAACCACGTATAAATCTTTTAGAACTTGTTCTAAAGTCATTTAAAAAGTTTGATGCAAATGATACCTTCCTAAAATTAGAAAATACTTCTTTAAATTTGTTCTACGAGACCCACCATATTGTTATTGTCAATATTTAAAATGCCTTGAAATGTATATTATGATTGTCAATGCTCTCGTTTTCTACTTCAATAACAATTTATTTATTAATCATATTTATATTTCCAGTGCAAACCTATAAAAAGATGGAGAACGTTCTTACATTACACGAAGACACTTTTCTAATCCTGTGTGGAAACGAACATATTTCCATTTACCTGTTGATACCAAAACATTTATATTCATCAAACTTGTCGCTAAATTATGAATTTTAGCATATTACGTGCTAATTGTTTCGCCTTCATCTTGTTTTGCTTCATAAAGATCAATGTAGTTGAAGAAAATCATCATAGATTTTTCTTTGGGAAGTTTTCATGTACAAAAATATCACAGCATTATATAAGTATTTAAACTTATTAAACTGAGTAATGGTTATACAACACAATGTTTTTGTGCATTATTATTTACTATTAAAAACTGCTCTATTTGTTCTTGCTACGGTAAGCACTGGTCTCTTCTTAAATCAAACTACTGAATTACTCCAATTAAAACATATTCTGGCCTCTTTGGTTTATTGACTTTTATTCTCAGTAAGTTAAATAAATGCCCGTTTATTCACAGAACAAATTAGACTATCTCAAAATATACCATAATTCTATAGCAAAATCCCGGCACCTTATTATCTGCAAAATGTTCATATACTACATAATATAAATTTAAATGATATATAGTATTTATTGTTCTGGAAAACAGTGTACACACCTCTATACTCATTTCATAATGAAACTCGGGGTTTCAAGTAATATTCAAAATATATTTCTAAATTATTTTATTATTACACAAAATGTTCAGAATGACGGTCAGTCTTGAGAATAAACAAGACAATCTTTGAATCCTGGGACGACATTTTGTGTTATCTCAGGGCTTATGTTTAGTAATCGAGGGTAGTCAAACCAGGAGTCTGAGCAGGCCATTCAATAATTTCACGTTTTTCAATACATCTCTTAGAGAAAATTTCGTTTAAATTACTTCTAATCATATATGAAAAATACCGAAGAAGCTCCATATCTTGTTGGTACCAAATAGACCTGTCACCATTCACTTTGCCTTCAATTACAAAAACAAATTTGGTTTATAAACTCTTTATCTGCTAGCATTCTGTTTATCAATATCTCAAAAATTTTATCTTCTATTGGGATTGTTCTCATTTAACTTCAAAATCAACTGAATTTTAATAAGCATATTTTTCTTTCTATAAAGGTCACATAATATTTACTCACTAGGAGTACATGAAATTGCTTTTCCTCATCAAAGAGAACAGTTCTTCCTAGTTTATTTTTACATGTCCAATTTTATGATTTTGGACGATCAAGGTATTTATTTTCACAAATTTCGAATAGTTTTTGAAGACACAATTAATGGTTTAATAGAATTAGATTTTTTGTGTTTACTTTAAAAGACTTTCCAAATTTCTATTATCTATGTGATAGCCGTTTCTAGCTGTTTTCTAGAAAATTAATTAGACCAAAATAACTCAACTGAGTTTACCAGACATTAACAAAAGTTTTCATTTTCAAAATTATTAGTGTGCAAAACTTAAAAATACTGTATCAAAGTGCCGCACGACCCCCGTTGGGGGCAATATTTTCATATTAGAAGACTACCATTTTCATTAAAAATCGATCTGTTTCAGGATATTTTAGAAAAGGACATAATCACTCTTAAAAAGAATTTATTCCATAGATATTAACATATTCATATACTGGAAAGAAATATTGATACTTGTTGCATTTAATTAAAAAAATGTTTGTTCACACAATATAATATAATTAGATTTTATGTTAACTATTTAAAAATATTTCTGTTGAATTTTTAGAAAAGTGGTATCTACATATCCACATATTGATTCTAGAAAATAAATTTTATTTTGGATACTTAAGATAATTTTGCTTAAAAATTTTTCTTGAGTTTTGTTATCATATTTATGCTTGTAAATTATTATGAACAAGTTATTTTGCATATTATCTAATTTAGAATGTACCTAATAAATTTAAAATAAGTTAACATTAATTATTATTAATCTATCTAGAAATATTTTTCTAATTAGAGAACAAGATTTTATTAAGTATATTTTACTCACACAACTAATTGATAGTTTTTTTTCAGTGCTTAAAGTTTTAGATGACTCCTCAAGCGATTTAGAAAAATCAGGTGCAAGTTTAGTTGGTTTATGTACTCTCCTCAAAGCAGAGAAAATTTAAATTTGCCGCTACAAATTAATTAAACAAAGCAGGTATGGTAATATAACGGAGAAAAAATTGCTGAGCAAATCACTCCATTAAAGATTTTGTTAGGTCAGCGAAAAACTTCTCTTTTGGCTTTATTCTAGAATTATCTCGTTAGGAAATATTCACGAAGTCTTGTAGACACACAAATCTATCACTAACGAACAAAATTTGGTTACCTTATAACCGAAAAAGGTTAAAAAACTTGTAGATCAGATCAACGTTGATATGGGAGGGGTAGCAAAATGATGAGTCATTTAGGGAAATTTGTTTCTGTTATGTTTGATGACGTAAAAGCGTAGAGACACGCGCAGATCTCGTCGGGATTCGTTCGGCCGATCCCCTCTCAGTCGTTTCGGGTGCTCCATGTTTCTCGTTTCACAGTGCGGACCTGAGAATTGCACAAAGCGCAATGTATGTGCGCCATTGCTGTGGAGACGAGCTACGAAAAGTTCTAGCAAAGTATATTCGGTTTTCACGTTACAAACCGACTTTAAATGCAGAATAACGTAACAGAATTGACACAGAGATTGCTACGTTCATTGGACAGTAATTATAATGTAAGGAAGACCAGGATTTACAGGTTTTTTCGTGAATATTGTGAACACCATTAGGGTATTCATAAAACCAGGTGGACTGTACTGTATACGTTATCCTAGAGTGGCTAATAAATATTCATATTATAGTTGTATTAAATATTTTTTTATTTCTAAACCTTGTTCATCATTATTTATTAAAATTTTATTATATTTTTATAACAATTAAAATTTGGCAACGTCAAAGTGCTTGTTTTACATAAGAAGACATTAAAGTGTTGAATATACTACGAATTTCGTGCCCTATGATAGTAACACCAGCTGAAACGATAAATAGGTCACTCTTATAATAAATATAGCACGATTTAACTTTTTTGCTTAAGTAATTTTAGATCTGAGTCAAGTGACAAATTTTGTGAGGTGCCACCAGTACAATTCACCACACAAGGTGTACCCTCTTGTATGTAGGCAGGACAGTGTTGTTAATTATACGTTTATTTTAAGGTCGTCGATATGCCTGCAGTCATCGAAATCATATCCCTTTTGGAAAAAGTGGCTATTACCAAAGAATTACTGGGGGTGAGATATTTTATACATAATCCATTTCCAACCTCTCAATACCTGACAAATATTTACCTTAAAAATATGCCTTAACTTGAACGAGGTATGTAATAATATAAAATTACTTTAAACTAACTTTTGTAAGTAAATTCCTTCAGTGTAAGTTTCAGTCATCATATATAAAAGTTTGTGCAGTATTTACAAAAATGTATGATTCTCATCTATAAATGTTTCTAATCTTATCCAGACATCATTAATATTTATAGGTACGATTTTTTTTATTTATAAATTTAAATTTAGGGTTCAAGAACAAATTTTGGTATAGTTTTTAGCTTAGTACTTTTTACACAATAATTGAAAAAGTAAGTAGTTTTAAATAACTTTATTCTGGGCTGCAGGTAACCATCTACAGCTTTATTTGCTTTTTTAAGTAGAAATGTGTATTAAATAATGAGTATGTAAACCATTATATGGATAAATCTATATACAAGAAGCAATTGGCTGGTAATCTACTTTTTGTGTAACAGTATAATAATTTTTAAGTTCAAATACTAGTTTCCCTTACATTACTATAGAGAAGAACTATATGGAAATCTTCCTAACAAAACAACTACAATGAGACAATATTTTTATATAGGTGTATTTTATTACAACCATCAGTTTTTTCTGTTATCTTCCAACCTATTTTGAGTAATATTTATGTTTTTAAATTTGGTCCAAGGAATAGCAGTACAGGTCAACTTTATATGTAGTTAATTTGTCTTGCTTTTCAAATGATAAACTGTTAATTCTTGAACCTCTTTGATTATTGAACATTTCAAATGTCAGACTTCTATAAAACAATGAAATAAATTATTTGAAACCAATATAAAGTTAACAAACTTATTCATATTTCTTTGTTTAGACTACCAGATTGGGTAAATACATAAACGAATTAAGAAAAAAGACCACAAACGATGCTTTATCAAAACGTGCAAAAGAGCTAGTAAAAAAATGGAGGAATGCTGTCTTACCAGAATCAAATGGTCAACTGAAACAAAGTCCGCCCCTGCCACAGACTATTATTTTGTCTTCAAATCTGGCTTTAACTCAAGAGGATGTAAATTTAAACCAAATCAAAGTGAAAAAGAGACCAGCAAAGGAACCCATTGACAATATAAATTCTAAACGAATAAAAATGAATGGAGGAATATCAGAGTTGGACTTCTCAGATAATTCTAATTCCAGTTTCAAAGATGTGATAGCTACAGCAAAAACTGAACCAAAACGAGATGTGATTATAATTAATTCAGATTCAAATTCCAGTATGCCTGAAAAACAAGACCCACCTCTAGACCAACAAATGCCAAAAAAGAGGGGTCGAAAAAAAGGATCTAAAAACCACAAAAACCTAATAGATGAAGCTGAGAGTTCTTTTACAACCAAACTAGCTATATCCAGAGGAAATTCAAAAGTGAAAACGACCCAGGAACTGGTAGCCAGTTTACAAAAAAATTCTAGTTCTGTCTTGAACTCATTAGTAAAACCCAAAGAAGATCTGAATGAGAAAGCAGCTAAGCTAACCGAACGCGTTTCCATCATAGACCAACAACTTAACACCAATGCTAATAGGAACAAACATTCTCAACGCAACAAGTCATTTAAGTTAGAGAAGACTGAAAGAGTCATAGAATCAGGATCTGTGATTAACGATAAAAGCCTACTCATCCAAGAAACTCCAATTAAAAAAGATGAGGATTATCTGATTGTAGTGGATGCAGAAGAGGAAGAAGATGAGGATGAGGAGGATGATGATGAGGTAATTTTTTTATTTTTATATTCAATTATCTATGATATTAAAACAAGGTGTAAACTAATTGAAGGTTATTTTTATATTCTAATTTCCTTATGAATCATTAAAAAGACCATTCACAAAGGTTTTTTGGTTCAGGTATGAAAAATTTATATAAATGTGTATGTGGTTATACAGGGATAATGTACAATACACCTGAATAACCTTCAAAAACAATCACCTTTTATAAAAACGACGGGGTAGCTCTACTTTTTTTTTTTATGAAATGCAAAGGTCGCATCCACATATAAGTGATTAGCGATTGGAATAATAGAATATCAGCTAATATACCGTATAATAACATAAGATAGCTAAATTTTAAAAGAAATATAAATGTCTTAAGAAGTTCATTAAGTTTGTGAAGTTGCAATATAACCAGCCAGTAGACTGTGGACACTGAATTAGCATGTACTTTACTGAGATTGATCATCTGCAAGTTAATTTCCCTGGATACCAGTGTGAGATGGAATCCACATAAATTGAAGACATCTATAGCTATACTTTTAAATATATTTTTTTTAATTTTCTCTTAATAGTGAATTTTTTATAGACCCGTCAAGTTTTAAATGTTTTTTTTTTCTTTTTGAAAGTGATTATTGCAAAAATACTAAAATTGGAAAAATGAGTTACAACTATTTAAAATGTCAAATATAACTTAATTCCCAGGTTGCAGTTATCTACAAAAAATAGACCAATTATTTGTAGTTATTTCTTTTTGTAAACCGGTTATTGAATCATTGCTAAAAGACTCAAGGACCGTTTAAAACTATTTATTTTGCAACTTTATCTTAAAACTGGAATTTTTATATTTAACCCTTATTTGTCAAGTATGTAATAGTCATTTATCTACAGTAACTTTGTGATTAAAAAAGACAAAAATTTAACAAAAATAATTTTCTCTGATAGAGGTTAAAAGTATGTGTTAACATGTGTACTTACACCAGGACATTTTTTAATATTATAAAAAACAAGAGGCAGTATTTGATAAAATCATTTATTTTGTATTGTTTTTGTTAGAAAGAATCAGTCACCGAATGTTTGCAATTCAATTCATAAATCATTGAAATGAGGTTGTTAAGCAACAAGTAAAATTACATTTGCATATTTTTTACATACAAGTATATTACAGTCATTTGGTTGCAAATTGATTTCTAGTTCTTATATATTCTTACAAGGCTCCTATGAGTTATAAAACTTTACCAATATTAGATTTTTCTAAATAACAAAAATGATTAGTTAAAGTACTTAAATTTGTTTGCAACATTAAACATAAGTACAAAGCCTAGATATTTTTTCAAAATTTTAACATTTTTTCTGTATATATAAAAAATAACTGCTTCATTGACCTGGTCCTGTTTAGAGGGTTGCAAGAATTTTATAAATGTTAAATAATAATATTAATAAACAAAAACCCCAGAATTTTAAGAGTTAATGCAAGTTCACAATCTACTAGTCTACATGGGGGTATAAAATAAACTTTAAGTTATCTCATTTTTTAGTAAATTATGGAAAGTAATGTTTTTAATGCGCGAACAAAACTATTATGTTGTATAACAAAAGCACATTACGTTGGTCGGCGAAAGCAGTCACTAATTTTCCTGCTTTGAATATAAAACCATTCATAACCGAAAAAGCCAACTGGATAAACATTTTTTTAGAAAAAACAAAATCATTTTTTCTTGAGATTGTTAGAAGATTACCTGGTTTTTGGCTTTTAGCTATGTTTGAATGCTTTAGAATCTGTAATTGATGAATGTAGTCCATTAAAATAATAGAAATTAAAATTGTAAAAATCTAAATGTTTCACATCCAAAGTTGAAAAAACAGCGAATATCTAAAAGTCTATTGGTGGCGTACAAATATGAACATTGAAAGTGCATGAAATATAAATAAAAACGATTAATGCGTTATAATTCTCTGCTTACCATTACTAGACACAATGTTCATGAACACCTAATCATTAATGGAAAATAAAATCAAAAACAATTTGGAATTTGATGAATAGAGAATCTGGAAGAAAGATCCAAATGGAATATTGTTTTAAATTTGCTAAGTAACAATCCTTGTGAGATTACTAATGTATTGTAAAAACATTTTGTACCTAACTTAGTTTCTGAAATAATGTTTTTTATACGGCCATTTAAACTACAATATCCTATTGTTGAAAATAACTTTAATAGTCCAAAAACGCATTTTAACGATATTTTTTAGAATCCAAGAAATAATAACTTTAGCTAGTATTTAAAGTTACAGATGTATATTATGTAACTGTCAATTCTGGTTCATTAAATTTACTGAAACATAGACTTCTTAAATTCAAAAACAGGTTCCATTGTCATTAAAAGAAATATTAGTATTATTATTATATTATTATTATTATTATTATTAGTCCTGGTGAACTTAAGTCACTAAAAAACAAGGCGTTCAAAAAAGGAGTAAAAAAACTACTCCCATCAAAAGGCTAGTATGAGTATAAGGAATACTTATGTGATAAAAACTTGTAACGATGGATTTGATATATATCGTTTTATGTAAGTTTGTGCCATTAGAAGGAATTATTGAGGATTGTGTATTTTATATTTTACTACGATTTGTTCTTGGTAAATCATCAAAATGTCCATATTCTGTGAAACGATTTTTGCTTTGTATTGCTATTGGTAGTCGTTCTTGATAATATACTATTAAATAGGTAAATTTCTTCCGCTTGTCTTCTTTTTCTATCTCCATAACCTATAATCTCTAGTATTTCAACACTCCTTTTAATAAACCTTATTAGATGTCGATAAAAAATTTCATTAATTTATTGTATATTCAAAGTAAATTTTATCATTTGTGGAAGATAATTAAGTATATTTTCGTTTTGAATTTTGCTATGCAAATTTGTAAAGTTTTTGTGTTGCCATATAAACAAATTCATTAAAAATGATTACCCCTTAGGATCGCTTTTTCTTAAATGTTCACTATTTGGGGTTGAAATTTAGTTTGTTATCCTTGATATTTGATAGACGCTTTTGGTATGATTTGTGATTGTAAGAGCAAGGAAGGGTTGATATTCATAATTAACACATCAAAGAATTGATCTAAAAAAATTTTTAGCTATAAACTAGTTCTATGTAGTAAGGTTTGATAGCTATTGTGATTTTTATTTTTATTAAATTGCAGCAACTGTTCTCATAAAGACTTTCTCTTTTTCAAGTATTTAGGTAGGTTGAATCAATATTTGAAATCGAATTAATAATATCAAGTAAGTTGAATTGAATTAATAATATGTATTAAAGCAAATACTTGTTTAGCAAAACACAGACGGAAATGTTACATTATAAATCATAATTAATTTGTAAATTATCTAAGTACTTGCAGACTTGTTTAGAAGCAAATCTCTTCACCATCGTTCATTTAACACCATAAAAGGTTATAACTTCCTTAACTAAAAATGAATAGAGAATTTAAAAAAATTAAAACAAAAAGTTTCTGTCGGTTGCGTAAAAAGTAAAGGTGCAAAAGTTGTCACTAACCCCAAAAGCGCGCCACTGGTTAAATTTAAAAAAATTAGTTTATGTCAAAATTTGATTTTCTCAGAGTATATTGATTACCAAATTTTAAAAAATATTTAAAGGCGTTCTTGATATATCGCAAATTTTAATTTCAAACTTTGAGAGTTCTCTAGGCTAAAGCGTTGTCGGTCGAATATAGAAACTCCCTGTAAATATAACGTTATGCTAAATATTGTCAAATGCAAATGCTTTAGCAAAACCGTTGATTTTTCCGAAAACTTTAGCTGGTCTTCCAAATTTTTTGTTATTTTGAGATTAAGAATAAAATATTTTTTAAATAGAATAAATACTCAATATTATTACATATTTTTACATAATCTAAATTCTACTGTTCAGAAGCGTCTTCAAAATTATTGAAAATAGTCCAGTTTTGGTAAAACCATAAACAAATTTAAATGCATGTAACATTTTTGTTGTCAATTATCAAATTTTTTAAGGAAGGTAAATTTTATTTTTAATATCTACAAACGTCTTTGAATTAAATTTTCATTTAAAATCTCCCAAATGCTTGAAATATTTTCTGCGATTCAAGCACGCGGGGGATTTGGTAAGAAAAGTTCACAATTGAAATAAATACTAATTTCATATGATATTAAGATTATTCTAAGACGTAACAAGGTATAAAATTAATGTGTACGTCATGAATGGTTTTTGTTGCTTTTCTTGGATGAACACAATTGTTCATAAGAAAATATGGGCAAAACAAAGCGATCTGGAAATGTTTACGTTTAATTTTAATGGCTATTTAAATAGTTTTATAGATTCCCTGTGTGAAAAACATTGTGGATGAAAGCGTTACAGTCAACTAAAACCATGATTTTACTTAATTATTTATTTAGAAATAGTTAATGAAAATCTGTAAAAGTAATTGTTAAATTTTCTTCAGTACTGATGGAAGTGCTTAGAAACGTTCAAGATCACATATGTGTAGCCAACATTTTATAAGAGATTTGATGTTATGCAGTCAATGAAAAACATTTCTTTGTTAAACGTCTTAGTTAAGGAAAAAATATTTAGAGTTAATAATTTTATGTACCTTTTATTCTAATAAACACTTCATACAGTTTGCACACATCACACATCTAAATTGAATACTATTCGTTTATTAAATAATTTTGCCTTATAACACAATAAAAAAAAAGGTAGTCGAATGCTTTTCTGTTTCCTGCTAGTAATCTAAATCACATAACCTATAATAGAGGAGTCTCTGAAGATCACTCGGGTTTAATTTGTATTTTATAATTCCGGTCGTAATAAATAGAATATTCTTTTGAAAACTGCCGCATGTCACAAATTAACCATCAAGAACATTTTTTTATTATATTTATCTATCTTAGATCTCTGTTGTGCACTAGATTTTTAGTATTATATATTATTAAAATAAGGAATTAAAGACACTAATGTTGCTGTGAAAATTTTTTTTAACAAAATATTGTAAATCTAATGTGGAAGATTCATGAGTGAGAATGTATGTGTAGTGCAGGAGTATGCTCTCAGTGGTGATACCAGAGGGACTGTTTCGCGTTATAAGCTGTTCATCTCATAATTATGGGATTTTGTCATTAAAAATATTCTGCATAAAAATGAACATGTTTATAAAAATCTGGTAAGTGGGCGCTTCTGCACCTACTTTCCATTTTTCCATTCAAACCAAATTTTCGTTTGAAAACCTAATCAAACAATGATGATAAGAGTCTTCACACACTTGATTAGATTCATTCTGTCTCTAATGATTATGTTAACATAAGTGATAATCTTCAATACAAAAAAATACAAATACAAATTACTAGACACTTATATTTAAAAATAATTGCTTGTTTAAAAATGTATCTAAATTTTTGCCATTTTATGTAAGGCGTTACTTATTTAATTTATAAATAATATTACGAACATTATAAATTACGTTAATTAAAAAATAAAATAACACGGGCATTGATATGTAGAATACATGCTATAAGGAAAAGAAGGAATGAATTTTCATAAAATAAGTAAATGAAAAAAACGAAATAATAGAATAAATTATTTATAAAACAACAATAACAAATACATGAGGTATAAAATCAAATAAATGGTTGAAGTGATTATATCATTGGGTATCCTATTTATTCATAGGAGTACTTTAGAGATTTAAATACAGTTAAAATATAGAATAAATGAAATAATTAAAATGTAAAAATAAATTTATATGAAAACATGTAGAATTTCGAATATTTAAAATTTTAAAATGCTTTACCTAAACGTTATAATTAAAATGTTTATTATAGTTTGGTGATGACTGATGACTAGTATTGTGTTTGTATCTAATTTTGGATCGGCATTATAAATTTTGGAACTCTCTCGGCCCTGCCAATATATTCAGTTCTAAAACCCGTCCATACATTTAGTTATTCAGAACTTTAAATTACCAATTTGTAAATTTGATGCAATTTTTTTTTCTAAACCGACTTTCTTTTTTTAGGAACCGGAAAAGAATGTGAAAGAAGAGAACCAAGAGACTGATAACTCAAACTTCATTTCCGCGCTTAGCGTGGAGGACGCCTTGGCTCAGCTTCCACCCATCGACAAGTCTGTTCTCTTGGAAGACAATAAAGTGCGGTGTACGTGCGTCCTCAAAGAAAACAAATCCGATTTCTCCGTGGAAGAAGAAACAGAAATCGATCTAGAACACAAATTTGAATTCGTCGAGGATCACGGCTGCCAAGCCAAGATCAATCTAACGGACAAATACCACTTGGATCATGTAACTGATGATATGGTTGAAAGGTTACATGATACATTTATACCAAATGTGAATGGAAATTTCAGCATAGGACCGCCCGCTTCTGGTCCCGAAATGCAAGAGAACGGTTTGTTTGTGAATGTAGTGCCTAATGTTAATATTGAAAGTATACCGAAAAACGTGAAAGACTTCACTGGTGAAAATTTCAGTAGATACAGTTTTTCAGAGACGCCACAAATTTGTGTTAGGAAAGAGGTTGAGGAACGGACAGAAGTCGAGGTGCCTGTTAGTGATAAATGTTTTAGAGAATGGCACGAGGTTGTCGACATCCCCTCGTACCAAGGCGAAATTTTAAAAATTTTGCCTTATGTTATTATCGATTGAAAAATGCTAGTCCTTTATTATATTAAACGAATTGTGTGTTTGGCTAAATAGGACATAATTCACCACTTCATTTTAGCTATATTATAGAAATCGTATTTTAATAATTTCGTTATAGATTTGAAAGAAATTTTAGCGGTATGCCTTCTTACTATAAGATCAGAAAACTAAACGCCCAATAATCATTTTGGATACATAAAATTTATTGAAGGCCGTAAATGAAATAAAAATAAGTGATTTATCTCTCCAATATTAAATTCAAATGAGAACAAATATATATTTTATTCTAGTATGATTACCACTTATAAGTTTTACTAAAAAGTTTTATTTTAATATAAGTTTAAATAAAATTGGTGAACTCTGTCCTAGAATGTAACCTTCAAATGGGCTGCCATGTTGAAGGAAATCTGTTAGTTCATGCATTAAAACCATATTATTTGCGTTATGTTTGTTTCTAACAATTGCTCTTTTACTGTAAAAGGACATCGCACAAACACAAAATTTATAGTTGAAATTATCTATATTTTTGAGAACTAAAATAGTGAGTATAAACTTAAACATGAAACCTTAAGTTTTTGGATTTCTAAACTCCTTTTTGCTACTTTCCTTACACAACGACGCTGATGTCACAACTGACTTAACACTGAAAGAATAACATTTGATCAAGTAAAGGTATTCCTGTGGAATTGTTAAGATGTTGGAAATTAATCTCTGCAAAATTAGGGGTAAAATGAAGAACTAAAGCTACTTGTTTATATCACTTCTTCCATATTTTAGGTGGTTCTTACAGATTTCTTTCATTTTTTTATACCCTTCACGTCATCATTTTTCTAGGATTTATAAAACTGCTTCTATTTTTTATTTGAACAACTTCTTTTTTTACCTCCTTGGTGTATCCTTATTTTTTGCAATTTTTGTCAAAACCGTTCCACATGTGCTAGCCATTTCAGGTTTAAAAATCTTCACGATTTGCTGTACACTACTATTTTTTACTCCTTAAAATATACTCAAAATAAATTGTCGTTAAAAAATACTCCGCTCTGCAGATGCGACACTAATTAGGGTGTGAAGTTAACTGCATTCCTTGAAAGTTATATTCATCTATTGTAACATGCGATTTATATGCTCAACAGTTTTATTTTTGAATATTCGAGATTCTTGCTGATAGTGTACAAAACCCTCCAACTAAGTCCACTAAGTGGGGAGTTATGTCCAGTGATGAACGTGTGTACATACGCAAGTGCTGTAGAGTGGGACTTATTTGCACATATCTAAAATTACGTTTAGTTTCAATATGATATTAGGCCTTTCATAAAATTCTCCTTCACCAATACTAGGATTGGAAGTCAGGAGGTACTGTAGATACAACTTTCAATGTCTGCAGCTACCTTTACATCCCTGTCTGGATGTCACGCTTCTGTAAATTTGTTGGATGTGGAGCATAATTAATATTTGAGCCAAAAATCAAAAACGTGCACGGTTATATGACTGTAACTTTGAAAGAACATTGTTGTTGTACTAACAAGACACAGAAAGTATCGGAAGCTTAAAAATCTATTAACTTAAAAAATAATTTCCACCTCTAACTCAGTGTACAGGATGTATCGTAAATTGAGGGAATGGTAGTTCCTTAAAAATATGTTAAAATAATACAATTTTTATTACATGGATTAGAAAAACAATTTGAATTTAAGTAAAACCTATCTTCTGCTTAAGACACCTTACTAGTAGTAATATTGTTCTGTTGTACTAATCTATTGACATGGAATGAGGGGTCAGAAACTGTTGTTAATATCATATATTTTTTCCATAGAAGTGGAATAATTTTAAGATCGCAGTATTTAAAGTTAGTCACATGGAATAAAAAAATTTATAAAATATTTTTTACAAATAGTAATATTTGGCATATTAATGACTAATGAAAAAACTGATCGCTTTTCAATTTTTGTTTTAATTTTATTAGTTTGCTATTAAAATTATTCTTCACTTGTGGGAAAAGTAAAAAATCTCGAAAATGAAGGATTGTGAGTTTAGATAAAAATTAAATAAGACATTAGAGACAATAGTTATTGTTATCGAATTTTGATGTTCTAACTGAATAACAGACTATATTTTCTCCACGACCAGAAATTTACTCGATTTTTCACTCATTATTTTATTAAAATTATTACAGCGTCGCCATTTAATTTAACATTGACAGTTTTGACATCCATGGTTATCGATATTATTTAGAACAATTACGGAATATTCATTCTATCACTTGTTATAAAATGAAAATACATGCAAAACACATAAGAAGCAAGTGTTTCAGAATAAATATTCTATCTCAAGAGTGAGAATGTTTACATTCTATTATTAAAAATGATCTTGGAATTAATACATTCCACTAATGATTCTGGAGAAAAATATTTATGACCGAACAACTGGTTCCACTCATATTGGATTATAACATTACCACTAGTAACATGTCTTATGGGAAAAATAACCTCTTTATTTTTTTTCACTATACTGTTGGAATATATATAAGTTTATTTTTTATACTTTTGTCACCCTGGATGAAAAATCGAATTTAGGTTTTTTATTTACAAATCTACCATCCCTCACAACTTACGGCACATTTTTTAAGGACCAAGCTGTATATTTACAAAAACAGATCAGAATTTAACTTAAATTTTAACAAAGCTGTGCGTTGTGCCTTTCATTATTTGTTTCCTTTCTTATTTTCATATAACGGCAGTTACTATTATTTGCCCTGTTACGTTTCTATTAAAATTTCCGCTTAAAACATTTGACAAATTAAATAACAAAATTAATTGTATATATGGAAATCAGTCTTAACCTATCAAATATAAACACAACGTTTAAAATTTGCGACACATACGATTTATTTCTTGTTAAATGAATAAACAGTTTACACTAAGATTTATGTAATATGAAATAGAAAACTATCAGTTCAAAATTTATTTTTAAAATATGAATTTTATTCTAAAAAATTATTTTATCATGGACTATTCTTTTGCCTTAGAAATATATTTTTTTAAGTTTAGTTGTTTTTTGGACAAACCTGTGTGTTTAGCAAGTTAGAAGTGCCTTTTGAAGAATAATAATCTTATAAAAATCATTTTATATAAAGTGTTTATTAGCAAAGTAGGAACAAAATTTAAAAGTTGGACTGAAAAAAATTATGCATTTTAATTTTCAAATGTTTTCCATGGAATTTAGAACAATTTTCACTAGATTTGTGTATGTTGGTTTCTTAAAAAGATCTAGGTGTTTTTCAGTTAAATTTTATCAATTTAGTACATTAGGTGTTAAAAATAAGCTATGTATTTTAATTGAGTTTTGTTATAATCTAATCATTGTACATAAACAAGTATATTAGTTTTTTATGAATATTTTAAAACAAAATAGAAATTATATTTCGATTAAGTATTACAAACATTTTATTATATTAAGCCATTAAAATTATTCCAGGTTTTAAAATAAAAAAAAAAAGAAATGTTTCCTAGATTTTTTTAAGATCAACAAAATGTTTTGTATTTGCATCAAATATTCGAAATAGTTTAAATTCAGGGTATATTTTTGTGTATAGTTATTTTTTAATTTCTATATCACAGCTTTTATAATATTGTATATATTTTATAGCTAGCAAAATATTTTTTTCGACATAGTTATATTAAAAATATCAGTTTGTTATGAGTTATGACTTTGTTAATTTATTAGTTTTTCTTGTTAATCAAAAAATTATTTCACAATATTTCCTACAAAATTAAATGGGCGTAACTAGACATTGTCACCACCGTATAATTGCTTTGATTCTGGAACACTTTAAATCTCGAAAATTCTGCCGTATATAGTACTTGGTTTTTTTTTGCACCCTTTTGTGTTAATGTAAGGTGTATTTTAAATTGAAATTACGCTAAAATTGTGAATTCTTAAAAAATATTGGCTCCGAGCAGATTTTCTTTTTTGAATCAGTGTGATTTTCAAATTTGAAGAGGTAGTAATAACACTATCAAAGACCAAATGCTTTTTATGCTCTTATGATTTCTTAAAAATCGAAATATTTTGTTGATTATATGATGTATTACTATCCTATTATTTTTGGTACCTATTAAATTAGCCATTTGTTTTCCTTACTTTTGTGTAAATATAGATTTTTCCCATTATAAATTTATCTTTGTACAAAATTTTTGTTGATTTTTCTCTAGTTCAAAAACGTCATTTAGTAACTTTTTTGACGTATGCCTTCTGAGAGAAAATAAAAATATTTTCTAAAAAGTTGTCTTTTTTTAACACATCGGCAGAATGTCAGTGAGAAATTGTAAGTCGTGTGTAACTTCAAAAGGTCTGAAAACGGAAAATTGCGATAAACACCGGAGTCGTACAAGGCGATGGACTGTCAACCACCCTATTCACTATTTCAATGGACGGAGTAGTACAGGATTGCAAGTTAACCGGTACTATTAAAACGAAAGATGTCCAAAGGCATATGCAGACGACTTAGCAATGTAACGAGAAATTTAAAAAGTCTACAAGAAACATTTTTAATGATTGCGAAGGAAGCTGGTAAAAGAGGAATGACAATAAATGAAGGGAAAACTAAGTACATGAAAATAGACAGGAACACAGACAATAATATGAAAAATATTAATTCGAGCGAGTAGACAGCTTCAGATATTCAAAAGTAGTAGTAAAGAACAATAAATTTGAAATCCCATCTTATTTTTAATCATTCTGTATCAAATATTTTTTTATGTCATAATATAGAACTTGAAAAGTTAGGATAGGGACATGTAAACAGTTTTTATTGATTTTCAACGGTTTGTCTGCTACATACATCTAAATTCGAAAAAATGTGATTTTCAGGTGGCTGCAGATCCTTTATTAAACATAATAGACATAAAGTATGATACATCGTTGAAATTAGCTCGGCAAGGGGTTTATAAACATGTAAAAAAAACATAATTTTGATATGCTGCGACTATATTACGAAATAATTTTAAAATGACAATCTCAAGATTGCCTACACTTCTTTTTCCTATTTCTCAAGATAACGGAGACATCAAGCTTCGGAGTATAAGTTGATCACCCTGTATATATTGGATCGAAAAATGAAAAATCTAGGAACCCGTTACATAAATTTTGTCCTTTTCGCCATTTTTTTGTCAAAATTTTCTATTTTGCTATTAAAAAAAGTCACAATCATATTATTTAAAAAAAAATATATAATAAACTGTTCTTAGAGGAATAACTGAAAATTTGGCAGAGGCGAAACAGGAAATGTAAGTACTTTTTTATAAGTATTGTAAGCGTCTCCATTTTAATAGCCCGTTTTATTCACTAAATTTTGTAATGTGTTTCTTTGTACTTTAAAGTTTTCTTTATAGTACCTTTCCAGTAAATCTTTATACTTTAGGTCGTATTTGCGTAACTATCTGAATTGATGGAAATAGTGAAATTATGATTGAAGACAATGGAGCAGTCTAATTCTACATAGGATCTACTTCCATTATTAAGTGTTACAAGAAAATGTAACTATGAATAAAATTTAACAATATTGAGTATTTTTACCTACTGAATTAAATTTTTATCAGTGAATTACACACTTTTACTCTACATGACATAAAAAAGTTATCTAGATAAACAAGAGAGTTTTAACCTATTTTACCAACACACACCTAAAAAGCAAAGGATGAAATCAAATACAGAAAATAGCCTGAACTCACAAGGAATGCTCAAAAAACTGATTCCAATAACAGATCTGTGTTTAGGATGAAGACAAATTAAAATAAAAGGACCATTGTTTTCATTTAGATTTTAAAATGGCACAAAATTGGAGGTTTTTAAATTCTCTTATTCTGGAAACCAAAAATGAATAAAATTCGGATGTTTACACATTAATTCATTTGTTTTATTTTGTTTCCTTTTTCTGCATTTTGTCAATATACAAATAAAATTTATATGGAATCTGTTCTCTAAGACCGAAATATCTTTGCAAAAAAGCTCTTTACTGAAAAAATAATCATACATATTCCTATAAAAAATATATTGTTAAAACAAAAATGATAGCAAGGCAGGCATTTTTTTTAGTATATTCGTTCAGTTGTTACTTTATAAGACATTAAAATAAAAGTATTTTGTTGTTTTGAAAGCTATCATACCATATGTTCAATTGTCTGATATGCAGAAAAGGAGAATAATTGTCCTTGTAGAACAAGAGATGTTTTAGAAAGCGATAGCTGAAGTCGTACAGTATTTAAGCCATGACATAATAAGTATCTTTTTTGTGAAACATACTTACTCCATATAATTTTCACCTATTAAATTGTTTCTACTTTAATAAATACATGGAGCCATAATCTTTTTTGGTTACAATAAACACTTAATATGTATTTTTTGGCAAAATTCAGTTTATTAAAATTATTGCCATTCCAACAATAAAGAAAATATGGTTGAAGTTAGCCTGGCCCGCTTGTTGCACATCACTGGAGAATCAGAATTTGGATGATAAAATCATATCGACATTGAAAAAAACATCCTTCAGCGTTTGATTAAAATAAAAAAAAACAATTTAAAAGATTTTATACAAATCACTTTTAGGATAACTAATTTTAACATATAAACATGAATTCTGCACTGATAGCCATATTTTTTACCAAGTAATTTTCAATCAAATAAGAAATTCTTCCAAATAGTTTATTTACAAAATAAAATAGAACCAAATACATTCAATTTTAATGCTATTTTGATTGAAAATATTCTCTAGTTTATTAAGATCATAATGGAAATATATACAAATCGTTTTTATTTAAACTTGTTCCAACAAACTATATGAATCTTCATCTTTTGCAATAATTGCTTCAATATTGTAAAATGCAGCATGAAAAGTTATAACTACAAATGAGGCTCCTATAACCCAAAACATTGCCCCATGCGCACCCACTAAGTAATAAATAGGTAAGGAACAGGCTGTAACAAGTCCATATTGCTGTGCAATGGTTAGTTCCCTTCCAAAAATGACCATTTTTTTATCTTGGTTACGTTTATTAAGGCGATATCCAACATAAAATGAACCTGCTATGGCTATTAAAATAAGGGGTGAAGTTATCCTAAAAATATGAATGTGTGTGTGAGGTTTGATTAAGAAAGAACTATGTAAAATAAACACTTACAAGCAATAAACTACGAGTCCAAGAAAAACAAATAAATAATTTGATTGAAAATATTCGATGTTTCGCATAATTCTCTTGCCCAGTCTTGAGATTGAAGGGGGAGCTTTAAAATTTGAAGTTTGTACAAAAAGTAGCCATGACCTTACATTTTGTCTTTGTTGAGAAATCCATTCCTTTGGATCTGGCAGCTGACTGGGAATTTTTAGAAAACTAAAAAGATATGCAAAATTATCAATATTTTCTGAACATTTTTTATGTTACCTTGGAAGACTGCCTTTTGGTTGATTTAACAATGGAGGATCCATTTCCCCTGAGACATCTACTGCTACGTCCATTATCTTGACTGTGTTACTATTATGTTATTAATTATAGTTATTTAAATTAATTTTTAAAATATTTGTATATGACGTGTTTACCTGATAAATAAACAACGTATACATTTCTCTATATGTCAAAAACAGCTGAATTGTGGCATTTGGAACTTCTTTTTTTTAATTTTATTATTTTCTTCTCTTTGCAATTTTTTACATAAAAACTAATTTGTTGAAGTATTACTTTGAACAAGACATTCTGCAACATACAAAAAGTGCTGACAGATGCACTAGAATACAAGCCATTAAAAAACGAAGAAGAAGAATATTTTGTGAAATAATCACCTACATACTATGATCATATAAAATTTGATATAAAAAATAAGTAAATACCTACTTTATAGTTTTTTCTAAATTAAAAATCAAGCAAACTTTAATATAAACTGAATTAATAATTTTCAAACAAAACGCAGTCTGCCATTTTTGTTCTTGAATATTATCAGATGTCGCTTTTGGCACTAACTGTCGTTTTTAACCAATCATATTACTAGCTTTCATCTTTGTTTTTATTTGGAAAGTTTTGATTGGTAGAATCGAATACAGATGCTTAAACTACGAAATTAACCGTTTTTGTAGTGAGTAAACGGGTAGCGTGTTTTGTTGGAAAGTAAAAGTTTTTTTAGTGAAAGTAACAAAAAGATAGGCAAAGGAAAATAGATTGCAAGGTAGAATTATATCTGAAACGCCATAATGTCTTGTGCGAGAAGTTTTCAAGAAGAATTAACGGAAGCAGACGATTTTGATACATCGTCAGGTTGCGGCGATATGTCTTTTGAATTGTCTTGTGAAATGGACAATGGAGGAGATATTTTAGAATCTTTCAGCCCCAATAACGACCATGGACCAAGAAAATTAAAATTTTCTGGATGTGATATTGATGTTGTTATTGATACTGTTGCAACACCAGGACCAAAGAAAGGCTCTTTCAGTCCCCCTTATAAAAGGGTTCGAGCTCTCAGATTATTTGATAGTCCTCTTACACCAAAGACCATAATTCAAAATTCTTCCACCGTTACTCCTATGCCCAGGAGTAGACTGTTTGGAAATAAACCTAGGGCTGTTGCTAGTGCCTATTCCAAAAGAGAAGAAAAACCTACTGCTAACGTGAACCCCTTCACGCCAAATGGTAAATTTCATAAAATTTTAATTTGATTATCTAGAAATACCAAACATTCAAAGTATAATTTACATTTTGAAAATTATGCAATCAACAATATAATAAATACTTCTTACTATAAAAATTATAACTACTAACAAAAACTATACATGTGCTTTTTTTTACTTAACGTTTTGATATCTAATGATCATTGACTAAGAAATAATACAAATTATACAAAATTACCTTATTCAAATCATAAACTAATATTTGTACAATTATTTTTTTTTATGTTCCAGGAATGCTACTATCAAAAAAACGTTCTAGGTCTATTAGATCTTTAGTAGGATCTCCAAATTTTAAACCATTGAATCTAGATTTTAATGAAAGTGATGCTTCTGATATAGAAATAGAACAGCCAACAAAAAGGGTGGCTCTGCAAGAAAACAATATATCTAGATATCGGCAGGAATTTTTAGAATTAGAACTTATAGGGAAAGGCCAGTTTGGCTCTGTATTTAAATGTGTTAACCGATTAGATGGGTGTATTTATGCAGTAAAAAAATCAACTAAACCTGTTGCTGGAAGCTCATTTGAAAAAACTGCATTGAATGAAGTATATGCACATGCAGTTTTAGGTAAGTAATAAGATATTTTAAAGCACCTCTTCCAATATAAATCAACCAATAAGAAGGTGGGCTACAGGTTTAATTAGTCATTAGAATAGCATATCACGTTTATTTATTTAGGAACTAGGTGAAGCAATTTTTATAGTCGTAATTTATTTTAATAGAAAATACTAAAAACTGATTTAAGATGGCTCATTATTTTTTGAAAAAAAAACTACCTTAAATTATTGTATTGTGGCTACTTTTAATATACAATATTAAAGACACTAGATAATGAAAATAAAAAGCAAATGTCCACACTACTGCATTTTTAATCTAATAAATAAAAACTATTAAATAATTTTATTTCGCCTTTAGAAGTATACATTTCTGGTGTATTATTTTTTAAGTTTTTTCAGAATTTTAGTTACATAAACATTTGACTGTGAAATTATATCAACCTTTGTTCAATTAATTCATGTTTGTACCTATTTGCAACTATTCTTTGTAGCCATGTTTTTCTGATGTTTTACTTATAATGAGCCATTTATAATCTTTGCTGATAATCCTCCTTACATAGGTACTAACTTAAAAAGTTAATTTGTATATAATAATAATATAGGCTTTTTTCAATCGTTGGCAATGAATTAGGAAAGTCACAATATAATACATCTGTTCCTTATATTAGGTTAAGGACAGGCAAAAAAACTCCTAAATTTTAGTCAATTGTTTCGATTGATTAATATTTAATCTTCATTTGGATTATAAAAAAATTTAAGTGCCATCGCAAATTGTAAAAAATATACAAATCCTAAGTTAAAATTTTTAACAATTATTTATGGCATCAGTATAAATAAATACCCAATAGATAAAAAATATAAGATATTAAACAATTTTGGACACATGAGTTAAAATAGTAATAATTCCAAACTATCTGTGCATAAAATAATGGGGAAAAAGCTGAAGTTAAAAATAATGAAAAAAACTTATAAAAGTTATAAAAAAACTATGGTTTTTACCTATGAAAAATATACTACACATATTTAAAAGGTAGGATACACAGGTTTAGAAAGTATTTAATAGGACATAGGGGAAATATTAAAGAGCGGGCAATGATGTGTCCCCTCTCAAACGAACTAGAGGTACGACCATGACTGCCAGTACGTTACTGTCGAATTGAGTGGAAAGATGTTCCCATCTCGATGTATCCCTACTTCAAGATATTAGTAATACGTTCTTTCTCTTTCATAATACGTTTTTTATCACTTGCATGGATTCGTGCATGACCTTAAATATTCAGGCTAAATCAGTATATTCATCAAATAAATACAATAAGCCAATAGAATTAAAATTTAATTCAACATATAACCAATGATAAAAAATAAAAATATGCACATAAACTTTCCTATTAATAATTATTGTTTTTTATATAAAAGCGAAATGTTTGGTTTCAAAGTATTTATTTTGTTCTTTATTTGTTTTATACATATTTAAATTATAACAAAGATTTAATTTGTGGATATCATTTTTAAAATAAAAATTTGTCATAAAGTTTATCACACAACATTTATCACAGTAGTTACGTTTACTTTAGTCAACAAATTAAATAGACTCTGTATGGAAATTCTATATTTAATTGTTTAATATAAAATAGTTCCTATGAATTTGTAACTACAAAAACTTAATGTTTGGTAAATATTTTGTTAATTTTTTCAGAAAATCGTTTAGGGTTTAGAAACCTCTAAAAATTATTTTTAACTCCTGGAGTTGCCTTATTTGGTTGATTTAATATTTTATTTTTTTATTGTTTTTCGGTATATATATATATATATATATGTTAAAGGTTTAATTATACCTATTTTATTATATATGTGATGATCCAATAGGTAATTTAAAACTTTACCCGTAGGATTTCTATACAAATTTTTACATTCCTATAAATCAGGGAATTTTTATGTGCAGCAAACCTGAATATTTAATAAAATGGAGCATCTGTTTAACTTAACGATGAACTACGTAATTTTCCTACATCAAATACATCAAACAATACTTGATCAATAATTTATATGGAATTCATATATTTTAAATGACATCAGAAAGCTAACTAAGCATTGAATTTTTAAACTTCAAGGCACATTAAAATTAGTGTAAAAAAAATAATTGCCCACCTGTTCTCAGGACATCTGTGTGAAAATCTTGATCTCATAATTAGCCTCAAATATGAAGCTTATATATGTATCCTCAAAAATGTAAACATGCCTTGCAAAATCGAAATGTGCATTAATATTTAGAAAAAGAACTAACATTCA
Organism: Hermaeophaga mercurialis; assembly: GCA_951812935.1. NCBI lineage: Eukaryota > Metazoa > Arthropoda > Insecta > Coleoptera > Chrysomelidae > Hermaeophaga > Hermaeophaga mercurialis. The sequence goes on from OX638363.1 coordinate 35,597,084, forward strand.
AAATGGTTAACTTTGTCCATTCTCTTTTTATATTCAAAGCCAAAAATTCATACAACCAAAAGGAATATTATTTTTTTCAAGCAGAAATTAAGATGTTATGGAAAGGCCATAAATTCGTACTTAAATGTGTAATTGAAGAAAATGATTTAATTCTTCATTTTTTATTTTGAACTAAAAACAGATATCTACGAAGATGACCAGCATATTTTAAATTTTATTATGCTTATTATTTTGTTTCTATAAGTAAATTTTTTCTCATTTAAGCAATCTTCTATCATATCTAACAATTTACGAAATAGTAATATTGTTCACTATAAAAAGTACCCATAATATATACTGTAATATTTGTATTACTATCTTTTCTGCACAAACATTTTTTACAGGTAAACACCAACATGTAGTTAGATACTATTCGGCATGGGCAGAAGACAACCACATGATTATCCAAAATGAATATTGCAATGGAGGTTCTTTAGCAGATAAAATTGCTCAAGAGCCCCTAAGTGCTCAGGAGTTAAGGACCCTGTTGCTCCATGTTGCTGAGGGCCTAAGATATATTCACTCAGAGGGCTTAGTTCACATGGACATTAAACCTGGAAATATTTTTATTTCCAGGGAAAAGAAAATGCACATCACAAATTATGACTCCGCAGATGATGGCTTTGAAGATCTGGATGATCATTCAATGATGGAGGAAGAATTGACCTATAAAATTGGTGATCTTGGGCATGTGACTAGTATACAGAATCCACAGGTAAATAAATAGCAGATTAACATAACCGAGTTTCTGCATGCTTAAATAAAAACTAGTAAATAATACAATTCTTAAAAATGATGATAAACCTTTAAAAAAACACTAAATTTTTTACATTCTTAATGCATTACAAAAATAAAAAAGTTTATATTTCATGAATAAAGAGACCTTATGAAATTTTTGTTTAGTTTTTGTATGTTATAATTAATTTTCAAATATTTCACTAAAAATAATTTTTAGGTAGAAGAAGGTGACTGTCGTTACTTGGCAACTGAAATACTTCATGAAGACTATTCCCATCTCACAAAAGCTGACGTTTTTGCTCTGGGACTCACTGTTTTAGAAGCTGCAGGTGCTGGTACGCTCCCCAAAAATGGCGAAGAATGGCATGCTCTGAGGCGAGGAGAAATACCGGCGTTGCCCCAAAAACTGAGCAGAGATTTGATTGAACTTATTAAAATGATGTTACATCCTGACCCAACCCACAGGTAAATAATAAAATTTGGAAATTTGATTAGATTTTTGAAGGAGGAGCGGTACTAGAGGATTAATATTCTATTATTTTTTAACAAAAGTGGCTGAAATCTAAAATATTTATGAAGGTGCTGTGAAATAGGATCATAATAAGAGAATTATGCAGAGGCTTTGCAGGGTGTCTCATTGTTTTGATTTTATGTAAGTCATTTTATCCACTATTTCAGGTTTGTGGATACACCTTTCTTTGACTTATCTGACACTTTTGGCACTATTGCAGTAAATGCTTTTTGAATTTTTCCTACCTAGTTTCACGTTTGATGTCTGCTGGAATTAATAATTATTTATTATTATTAAAAAACGACCAAGGAGTTCCTAAGGATCAATATTGAACCCATTAATATTTCTTTTTTATGTTTATAACTTGATAACCGGGAAAATGGATAACGATTGGAAATTTGAAGTCATTTGATATATTGCTATATATAGAAAATTTTTGTGTAGTTCTTCCTCGGCGATTTTTATCATTGTCTTCTCGTAACTTCAAAACTTTTTTATTTTCCAATGATTGCTTAAATGTAGTGGACAATAAGTGTGTACTATACTGGTGCGTTTGGATATCCAATATCTTCATTTATTCATCACTTTGTCACAACTTTTCTGTAAACAACTATCTTGTTTCGTCTTCATGTGAGAATCAACAAACGGCATCGTTTGTTTATGCCTGTGAAAGCACGCTTGAATGGTAATTAAGCTTAACTGTTTCATTATTCACAGAAGTGATAGTTAAGATATAAAATTTTTGATTATTTTCAGACCTTCTCCTTCGCAAATAATGCAAAACAGGGCTTTGTCTCCCGACAGTTACAAGTCGAAAGCTGAGCTAACCAGAGAATTGAACGCTGAAAAACTAAGAAACGAAATGTTGACGAAACAATTGAAGGAAGCCACCATTTGCATCAAAACCTTTGAAACCGTCAGAATGCCTACGTCTGCAAAGTCAAATAGGCTGATTGGTAAGAAGGTGAACAGAAGTGTCAGTACTACTACATTTTAGAGTTTTAGATAGTCAAGACAAATGTATAAAATGAATTAGTTATTGTCTTAGGAAATCTAATCGAATCTTATAAAATTTCGCTAGATTTCATTTCTAACATTTTTTATTCTTACATATTTCTCAATTTAAGTTGCCTAAAATGTTTAACTAATGAAATTATAAGAAAGTTTCCTATGACTCTAACGTCAAGCGCAAAAGCTGCTTAATAAAGCAAGTGTTACCTATTTTATGGATCGACATTTTCATAATTCATTTATTGAGAACTAATTTTAATTATACGAGAATAATATAGAACAAAATTGAAATGTAAATTCCTTGTCCAAAATTGATGGATTTTTTAAACTCTCATAACGTTTTTCGAATTGTACGTCCCTTTCTAGTCAAATTATAAAATTTCCGGGAGGTAATTGAAGAAAGGGTTTTTATTTAATTTAAATATATTCAATAAAAAAATTGTATTTATTTGATAATATTTTATTTTTGTGTCTAAATAGTGTCAATTGTGCTAAATCAAAAAGTTTTTATAAGTAAATAATAAATAATTTATTTTTCAAAAATAATATTTTTAGTTTCCCATTTTCGAGAAAGATGTAATCCTCCATAGTGTATTAAGTTAATCTTAATTTTTCAAGTTATCTCATTAAGGGACAAAATAATTAAAAATGAAAAGTATTTTGGAAAATCTTACATAAACTCCCCTTAATTTTGGACTAGAAGTTTACCATTAAATGTTTTCTAATTAAATCTGGGACACCTTGTATATCTTAAACAGTATGAATTATTTTTAATTAGAAATTTTGCGGCTACAATTGTTTTTAAATTTCTGTGACAAAACCACTCTTATTAAGAAACTAATTTTTGACCATGGCTCAAAAATGTTGATTTTTTCAAAAACTGTGTAGACGATTTTTAGATTATAACTTTTCCCTTTATTTATAAAGGTAAAAAAGTAATTTAAAGTATACCTTTACCTTGATTTTTGTTAGTGTTAAAATCTTCATAATATATGAGGAATCTTAAACAATATATGATACAACTCTTTGGCACAATATAATTAATATCATTACAAATAAACTAAAACAAGAAAGCAAAGATTTGGTTAATATTTCAGTTTGATTAAATTTTTCTCTTTTAAAAGGAACTACAGGTAAATTTTTTTAATGAAATAATTTATTCCTGAATCTACATATCCATCTCTCTCAATGAATTTTATACAAATAATTATGTGTATACTTACTGCCAAAATTTGGAATTAATTGGCTTCTGAAAACTAATACAAAAATTTATTTATAAAAATACCATGTCATTTATCTTTCTACTAATTAAAAAATTATATCATCAAGAATTTATGAAACGTTATAATGTTCATTTTATACTTTATACTTTCTTTAATTAAAACTTGTTGGAAATGTAGTTTTTTGAAAATAATATTACTGATTGTTTTTATAAAGATGTTATTTCTAAAACAGTATGTTCAAAATTTTTTGGTTTTTGAATGTGGTTTTCTGTATTAAAGATATTTCCAAACATTTTAAAATTAGATCTTTCCTAGATAATAATGAATTTATTTTAGATCATTGGTGCTCAATTTATAATTTTTTATTAAGGTGTCCATTATGTAGTGCTATTATGAAGTATGGAGTTATTCTGAATAGGATTTTTGCCTTTTAAGGGTTCATTTTTTAGGTATTTGTACAAATTTAAAATGATACTTTTTCTTATATTTCTGTATTAATAATACTTAAAATTGTTAACTATTAACACTTAAATTTAAACTGAGAATTTTAATGATAGATTCTAAAAATAATTTATGTGGTACTGAGATAATAATGTTACGCTATATATGCATATCAGATATAATAGAAAGTCTTATATTTTAATTTATAGAATTATAAATAATAATATAGAGTATTATTACTATTATTTTAAGCTTTAAATTTATATTCTTAAGCAATAAATGTACTAAGCTTGTCCATTGCGTTACAGGTGAAGAATAATTTATAATATAAATTATAATGTCTCTATTTTGAAGTAATAACAAACTTAACTAACCTGTATATAAAACGCATAAAATTTTATACTACTGTTGACACAAACCTACTTTAGGATCTTAATTAGATGATAATATTAAGTATTTCAAATTTATTTTTATATTTTTGAATCAATTCCTCCTATTCATTATAGTGAAATATATTTTTTGTTTTTAGATATTATTTAATGATTACTCTAAAACTTTTTTTAAATTTAAATTTTTTAAATGACGTCAAATAATTTTTATTATTTTATATATTTTTCACTTGTAATAGTTATTTTAAAGAGTTTACTTTATATGAGAAGTATTATAAATGTTTATGTTCCAAATAGTAAATTTTATGTGATAGATAATAAAACAAAAATAACTGATTATTATGACACATATATGGAATACTCTGTACTTCTTTCACAAAACTACAAAAAGTAAGTTAAAAATATAAAATTCTAATTTAATGGTTTTTAATAGTTTTCCGGTAAGTGGAAGTAGACTGTTTAAAAATTAAAATGGTGGCTGTTGGAAATAAGCATAAGTGATGACTTGTACATTCCTGTTAAAAAATAATGTTGCTAGTTTTATTGTATAAAAATATTTTCTCTCCTATTTTTAAATGAACCAGGGTTATGAATTTATGATTTGTTGCTGTTAGATTTAATAAAACTAAGTTACCAATTATGTCCCATTTCAAAATTAATTTCAATTAAACAAAGAAATGTACATTTTTTTTGCAAGACCTTATTTTGAAAGTAGTTTCAGCTTAGTTTTAGTTTCTAGTCTGCTTCTCTGATTATTCATTTTCTACATACTGTAACAGTGACAAATATTATCGTAAGTTTATGCAAATTTTATTTCACAGGGTGTTTTAAAAATTGTAGTTGATTAACCACGTTTATGTAATTATTCTTTGACTAATTTTGTACCAATTTTTTGTGTTTTCAAATTAAAATACCCTGGAATTTTAAAAAGATATTTTTATTTATTTAAATCTTAAGGAGTTTTGGAAAAATATATGGTTAATAATTCAATATTTTTCTAAGACTTGTATGAGTTGTTGTAACATTTTTTTTTGTGATAATTATTATAGGTTTTTTTCTTAATATGTAGTTTTTCGACTTTATTTTAATATCACCATATCTGGTCTGTGTCTTTTATTTAATAAGCACATTAATATTTGTTTTTTTTTAATTAGTGCGTTAACCACACTTTGTAATAATAATAGTTTGTAGCGTTAAGTTTATTTTGTAAAAATAAATATATTTTAATGAAAATTATTGTGTAAACGCATTACTTTATAAGAGAGAGGGATCCAGATTACTCCATAAGAGAGAGTAAAAATAAGTTTTTATTTAACTGCAATTTTACAATCTGTTTCATGGAAGCTATAAGCAAAAAGTCTTAAGGTATATACATGGACAAAAAGTTACCCAGCGATAGCTCTCCACGTATTTTTTTACACTACTAGTTGCAACAAATCAGTTGGCCAAAGTTACTTTAATCTCCTTATAAACTCAGGAGAAGTGTCTTGCTTCTTCATCTTGTAATTCTGCTTGGAGTGTTTTATACAACTCTGATATTTAATCATTATTTAACTCGTCTCTCCTTTAGCTGTCCTTATTATTCTCATTAAATATACTTTTCTTAAAAAGTGCATTATACAAACATTCAATTCGCAATCAAATCCGCAGATGGATAAATGCAACATAATTAGGCAGAACTGTTACACACAGGAGACCAAATAGCAGTCCAGACAAAGGACAGCGAAAGGCGAAATTAGGAAATTTGGGAGAAAAGGCCTGGATTATTGGAAAAAAATAATGAACTGGGCTTTCAATTACTGACCTATGCATCCTACTTGCCAGACTTGGCCCCTTCGGACTTCAATTTATTTTCAAACTTCCAAAAATTAACTCTGGCAAAAAATATGTGTCCGATTTGAAATTTATTGCCAGCACAAAACCCTATTTTGAAGAGCTGGAAGGATCGGATTATAGGAGCGACATAAAGGGCCTTGAATTTCGTTGGGCGAAATCGATTGAGCGATAAGGAGACTATGTCGAAAAATAAAAGGATTTTTGGCTATATATATTGTTTTTGTCTCTCTTATTTTGGAAATTGTCAGCTTTCAAAAATATACGATGATACACGGTGCTCCATTGAAAAAATATTATCGGCTGTGATAGACTTACATGAATCACCATGTATATTTCGTTTTTCAATTTGGAAAACAATTGAGTTCAGAAGTTGACGTATCTCAGCGTTTCTCACAACTAAAATAATTATAATTTTATTCCATACATGGTTTCTGCACTATTAAAAAATGTTCAAAAAGGATTTTGCCGTGTGACTAAAGTAGAAAGGTTTGCGTAATAAACTGTGTTGGAGGTTAAAGTTTTCTTGACGTACACTCTGGTGCTGTCTTCCTACTCTTTAGTATCACAGATTGGTGGTTAGACCAACAAGCGTATAATGGGTCATGACTCTGTATTTACAAATACAGCACCAGAGGCTTCGATTCCTAGAGATTATATCATTTTAGTAAAGGTTTCAAAGTAGAAGCCGAGAAAACAAACTTCCAACATGGTTTTTCCTATAACCCTAAACCAAATTTATCTCACATATATATATATATATATATATATATATGGTGCACAGAGTAAAAAACTAGTAACATATCAGCCATTTTCAAAAACATTAATTTCATTATTAATTATATCTACATAGGGTATCTCGGAAAATAGTGCCATTCTTCTTAAAAATACGTGTACAATACATCATTAATAAAAAAGTTCATAATTTTTTTTTCATAAATCAACCATTTTCAATTATTATATATATATGTATATACGGATTCAGCCTGAATATTTGTAGTCATATACGATTTCATGTGAGTAATAAAGAACGCGTTATGAAAGCAAGAGAACGTATAACTAATATCTTGAAGTGGGAAAACATCGAGATGGGAACATCGTTCAGTCAATTCGATTATAACGTATCGGCAGTCGAGGTCGTACCTCTAGTTCGGTCGAGAGGGGACATATCGCTGCCCGCCGTTTGAAATTTCGTCTATGGCCATTTAAGTGGTTTCTGAACCTGTATATCTATATATTTTTAATTGCCAGAAAGAACTGACTATTGGAAAAAGTAAAATTCCATAGAGGGCGCTGTCAAATGTGAATCAAAGATCAAAGCAGTAAAACATTAACACAATTATTGTGCTTTCTGTTGGAGATATTTTTAAAGTGTGTGTGTGTTGATGTTTTTTATAAATACACTCCTACCAATTGAGGAGAATTTATGAAAAGATAAATTAGGGTTGTTCCCTTTTCGGCTAGTGCTATCAAATTGGCAACAATTTTGATTGTAAAGAGCCATAATCGATGGCCTATTGACCATATTAATTGAAAAATAGTAAAGGTAAAGTAAGGAAAAATTGACACAACGAAAACACGGTTCCATCATAATAAATACCACAACTATGCTTTGTTTATTATGTTTTACTACTTTCAAAGGGTTCACTTGTTTTTCGCCTGAGGTCGTATACGAATTATACTCCGGCCAATTGACTTTTAAGCAAATTTTTAATGCAGTTTTAATCATATAGGGTAACAGAAAATATCTTAAATGCAAACCTATTCCAATGTCGAAATAAGCTGGACAGAGCTGTCGAATGTATTCGAATGATTTGTAATATTGTACAGTCATCGATTTAAACCGATTAGAAATACACAGGCTCATGATAAATGGTATTGATGATATGATATTTTAGAAGATGCCAAATATTCGGATTGCCCTAATTTTATATAACGTATTTCACAAAATTTCTGTAATAGCGCTGACGATATTGGTGCAATCCCCTTATTTTTCTTAAATTACGCTATTTATGTCAAATTTCTCAATTCAGCAGTTATATATGGTATGGATTTTGAACATGCCTCTGTTATCGGATTGAAAACAAGAAAACGTATTTAAGTCTTCGCTCATACTTAAACCTTTCTTATTAATAAAAACAGAAATTCAATTTTTCAAATAAAATCAATATTTCCTGCCATTCTTAGAAAACCTGCCTGATCGTTAGCCGATGATTTAAAGGCCTGGCCTTGAACTTATCAGCGTTTGAATAAAAAAAGAAACTTTTAAAATACGAGAATGAATAATTAGATTAATGTTTATAAAACAAATATAGATTAAATTCTAAAATACGGTTTAACAAATGTTATAATTATTTACAGATTATTCAGTTTAGTTCAAATGTATCTATTAACAAAAAGAAGACAAAGATTCTGGCGGGCAAACATTTTTCTACTTGTCAAAAAAAATCCGAGTACATGACGCTGTAAAATTAATTACTAGAAAGGTTTATATTTTTTGTAAAAACTTGAGTAAGTTAAGGAAAAAGTCTCAATTTTTTTAATAATCTTTTATTTATTATAGTCAACTTTATTTAGTAAGGTAGTTGTAGCTTTTTATTTAGTATACAATTATGGCAAAAGTACAATTGTGTAACATAACCGTTATGGACAATCCAAGTCCTTTCTTAAACCCCTTTCAATTTGAAATAACTTTCGAGTGCATAGAAGAATTAAAAGAAGGTAAGCTAATTAACAAAATAAATAGTATGGTCCTAAATATGTTCACATTTTGTAGATTTAGAATGGAAAATGATATACGTTGGATCAGCTGAAAGTGAAGAACATGATCAAATATTAGATTCAGTTTTTGTAGGACCTATTCCAGAAGGAAAACATATGTTCGTTTTTCAGGTAAGTACTATTTTAATTATAATAATGTATTATTTTGTATTTTACATTTTATTATGATGGAAGAAAAATGAAAATTTACATATTTAAAAAAATGTTACTAATTTTTGTCACTTCCTGAAATATTTGCACTTCAGATGTGTCTTATTAATAATCATACTATGATTGTAGGGATGCCTAGTTTTTTGTACTTTTATATTGGGGTATAAAATTTCGGATGTCAAATTTTTATATAAAAGTTGATGTTTCAGCAATTGTAATGTGTTTTTGTGTATGGTTTTGGAATTTATCAATACTGGATATTGATATTCTACAAGTGTTCTGCATTTAGTTTTATATATTTTGTCGCAAATGATGTTTGTTCTCTTGAATATGAGATACCTGGCTTATTTGAAGTAATAATTAAAATTAACATATTGTCTATTTATTTTTTTAAATATTTAACAATGTGCATAGGTATAATGTGATAGTCAACAATATATGAAGAGTTGTTAGATGTTCTGTTTTAAAGGGATTAAGGAAGATTGAACATTCACTGTAGTCCAGAATTGAGGCAGTTTGGTTGCATAAAAGCGTGTTATATTTTAAGCTCTAGCACCGGATTTAGTACAAATAACTCGCAAATAACACTCTTGCTGGATTTAGCATATACATGTATTCGTTTAACGCTATGTCTAAACTGTGTTAACATAAATTTCAGTTCGTTTTATCTAGAAATCAAGTATCAGCTATTGTTTACTGGTGGATTTTCATTGAGTTTTTGCTTTCGTTTCCTTAGTCTCTCACATAAATCAGTTCTTTTCTTTTATATTTTATGTGCAATAAAATGGTAGACAGCAGACGACTAACAGCAATCACCAGTAAGTAAACTAAGATAAATTTACCGGCATTGATATTTGAAACAATTTAGACAGTTACCAAATTTTAATTTTCATGGTGGCAGCTTAATTACAAGTAATTCGAGTGTTACTCCAGTGTTAATGTAGCTGAGATTGATATCAAACGGTTAGAATATTTAACTCTGTGTTGTTTGACACAGGATCAAGTAAATCCAGGGTTGACACGCTTTTATGCAACCCAACCTAAGAGGAATATCATGGTAAGAGGTATTGTTCAATAAGGGCGAGAGTGAAGATCCTTGTCCGACTCTTCTCTCTGCTTAAATTCTCTGGAAAATTGGTTTTTAATTTTAACTTTTAAAGTTCTGTGGTATAATTAGGTGCATTAGCTAGTGTGGTGTGTTTAATTAATGTAATTTGTATAAAATTGTCTGATATTTCTCCATTTAACTTGGAGTCTGTATATTTTATATTAAAATTGTGGTTTAAAGGCTATTCTAATTTCTTTAGTAAATAGTAATAAGGATGTTGATTAATAGGTTCTTTTCAATAACACAATTGTTTCCTTATCACGTGTCTTTTCATTGTTGTCTTTCTTTCGATTAGAAAAAGAAAATTCCAATTATAGACTTGAATCACCTTTAAAATAGTTTCATCTCTTCTATAAAGCTTGTCATATTAATGTGTCAAATTAATATTTAATTATATCCAACTACTGAAATTGTTGCTTATCAAAAATTAAAAATGAGTTTGTTAATTTTTTTACATATCTTGTAATTTTTAGGCAGATCCTCCAAATGTGTCCCGCATACCTGAAAATGATGCTATTGGTGTAACAGTGGTTTTATTAACTTGTTCATACAGAGGTCAGGAATTTATTCGTGTAGGATACTTCATTAACAATGAATATAGTGACCCAGAATTGAGAGAAAATTTACCCAGTCCACCACAATTTGATAAGGTAAAATGTCAAACCAGTTATGTTATTTCAAAATAATAAATAATTATTTATTATTATTGTATTAATAGAAAATTTTCATCTAACAATATTTCTGATATAGGTAATTAGAAATATATTGGCATCAGAACCCAGAGTCACACGTTTTAAAATCAATTGGGAGGAAACGAATACACAAGAAAATAGCGCTCCCAGCACTGAAACTGCCCCAACTTCTGCTGAAGTTTCCACTCCTGTAGAAGTACCTGCCTTCAATGAAAATTCCAATTCTTGGGCCACCATGGAGTGTTCATAATATAATAATTACTTTTTGTACATAATTATGATATATTAATTGCCTTTTGCTAAAGTTACTTTTTTGATTTACATGGATTTGTTATCTTTTATATGTTTTTATACATAATAAAAATTTCTATTCAAAAATCATTGAATAATTTGAATCATGCATATCACCGTGTACAGTGTGAATGGTTAAGAATGTGTGGGTAAAATAAGCCTTTCAAATGGTGGTACTATAAAGTCGATAACAATTTATTTATCTAAAGAAACAACTAATATGAAATATAAGGGCAACTTACACCTTTAAATAACCAATACATTTAATTGCAGGGATAGGCACTATCAACTTCTCGATCATCCGAAAACACAAACTTGACTCGCCATCTCCTTTTATTTTTCTAATCAAGAAGACTACTAAAAATATTTTTTTAAATTCGTTCGCGGCCTTGTTCCATAGCTCTCGCTCACGTAATGTTAAATAAATAGTAAATATTATAATTTGGAAAATATTAAATAAAAAATAAGTTTTATGTACAGGGCGATTTAATTTTGCTGGAATTGTTAATCCAGCGTTGGCCACGAATTAATTTTAATAGCTTCTAGAAAGTGACTATAATGTGATATAGTTTTTTGAAAACATTACTAATGTAATATGTAATATACAAAAAGAAATGAGAAAATTATCCTCTATCAAATGTAGGTTTAAATTTTTGATACTAAAAATATTAGAAACAGATATTTTATCGACTCGCAACATAAAAATGAATAAGCTGGTATAACGCATTTCAGAATAATCATGGAAACCCTGAAATAAGACACGGCGAAAACAGCTTAAGTACAAATCTAAATGTTAAATTTTAGAAAAAAATACATGTGTGGCCTTTCCGAGCTTCGTAAATATTGAATAAAACATATTTTTGATTTACTAGTGAACGTATTTATCTCTAGTTAACATTTGTGAATTTACACTTAACTGTAATTAAAAGTACTGTAGTGCGGAGAAAAATATTTTTGGTTAAACTGCCTATTATATGCAACATTTTCTTCGAGGCAATTATCAATTTAATTCTAAGAAAAGTTAAACAATTGATTTGCATAATGTCTATATAAATATTATAAAACATCGTATTTTTAAAAAACGGATAAGGTATGTTGGTATTATTACGTCAATATAACAAAAACTGAAAACAAACTGCAAGCTACATATTAATAATTTACAAAATTTAACAAAGTTCAAAAAACTTATGTATTTCATTGTACCTATACTACGGTGCTAATTATTAGTACACATAGGCTTCCACGTCCATGGTGAAACTGAGTATTACCGCTTCCAGAGGACCGCGTGATTTTTGAGATATTACTCAACTTTCCGCCGTTTATCATCAGCGGCTTCTTTAGGAGGTGAGATGTGCACGGTAACTCGACTACCATACATAATCAGATCTGAAACATTTCATATGAAAGATATACATACATATATGCTGAGTCCCATGGCTTCGACGTTAGTCTTCTCTAACGGTACTGATGTTGAACCCAATCCCCACCCCTGATCACATTCGATGACCATTCATCATTCACCACATGTTTATGCCACTTATGATATGACTTTTTAGGCTGGGAAGTTTTTTTTTGTATTTTTTTTTATTGGCAATCAAAACATATGAGCTCTACTATGACGTGATGAGGTCTTCTCCAGCGATAAGTCCTCTTTAACCATTTTGTAGGTCTGTCGGTCAATTTCTTTTCAGTCTTCTTCCATCTTGAGGTTATGACTTCTTGGACAAAACTAACTTTTAGGTCTTCGTGTAGCGTTAATTTTGATACATACCACGGTGCATCAGCTATCAGGCGAAGTATTTTGGACTGACTTCTCTGGATAATGGCTATGTTTGATTTGTTTGCACAACCCCAGAGCTCGATGCCAGATAGACTTGATTATAGTTTTGTAGAAGACGAGGTTGTTTTCAAGTGTTAGATTTTCTACCAATTAACCAACAAAAGTCTTTTATTATTAGGTCGATTTGTTTGCGCTTTTTAATAATATAGTCTTTCCATGTGAGCTTTGTGTCTAGGTGCATGCCTAAGTATTTCGTGTTTGTAACTTGTGGTATTTGTATGTCGTTCAGAAAAACTGGAGGATAATGTTATTTTCTTAAAGTGAAAGTCACTTGGGTGGATTTTGTTTCGTTTGTCTTGATTTTCCATTTGCTCAGCCACGTTTCAATATCATTTAAATGGGTCTGCAGAATAATGGAAGCTAAAACTCGATTTTCATTGCTTGCTAGTACTATTAACTAGTAGATGTGCCGTGTATAACACATATAGTAATGGTCCCATGACGCTCCCCTGTGGTACGCCTGCTTTTATTGGATAATAATTGAAATGGAAGGAATGCTGCTCCCGCTGACTAGTCCTTATTGAGTCAATGTTTATTTATTTGACATTTCTCCATACATCAGAAAAACATTACAAATAAAAAAAAAACATTACAAAAAATGTACCTTTTATATTAAGATCATTAAAATTTAAAACATAAAGATATACATAGTGTCAATTCTCAAAATTCACGGACAAAACATAAAGGATGAACAGAAAAATCAAATCAAGGCACTGAAGTGGCTTAACACTTGTGTAGTGCTCTATATTATAAAAATTGCAGTTAAAATATGCCAAATATACAGTATGAACATAAAGTATGGAATAAATTCATTTTAGGCTAAACAAACAATTTTGAAGAAAAATCTTTAGACAAGTCGGTTTTTGATTTTAATTTAATGTATTTATACATAACAATTAAATATACAGGGTAGACCATTTGTGAGTAACGATGTCATCGACAATTTGTTTTAATGGCATATCCTGTATATTTTATTTTTTTTAGATTGCAATTTTCAAGACGATTCCAAAAATATATCATACTTATGTTCGGTAATTAATAGTTTTGAAGTCGCAATAATTTTAACATCTGTATTTTTGAAGACCTTTAATAAAATAAAAATAAAATAATACAACAGTAACAATAAATTGCCACACAATAAATTACAGTAAGTGTTTGAATTGTTTTACTTCTTATGCTTGACAGTGTCCTAAGCGATCAATAAATTCCTGCTGAACTTTATTAATGATTTCCTGCGAAATGTGGAAACACTCACTCATAATGAAGACATCACATTTGCCTAAATTATATGCTTCGGTAAGGACTAGTGCAGTGGTCGGCAAACTTATTAGCCAAAGAGCCAAATATGAACATTACAACAATTTTAAATTGGGAGCCTAATCTTTTTTTTTAGTGTAGTATTAAGGAATTTTTAATTTTTCAAAATAAGATGTAATTTTTTTTATAAAAATGAAAATTATTGCGCCTTCCATTGATATTTGTGCCAGAGCCGCACTTAAGGAGCCAAAGAGCCACATGCGGCTCCGGAGCCGCACTTTGCCGACCACTGGACTAGTGTATTCGTCAAAGTATATTGTATAGTTACCAGGCTGACCTTGCTCCAGCTGACTCAAATTGTCTATAAAAGTTTCTTCATCTGGCTTAACCATTTAAAGGGAATAATCAATTTTACTTTTCATAATTTTTGTGTGATATTGTAATGTGTCTACTGCGTGGTGGTCAATAGCATGGTTTATTATTTGTATTTACATAGTTGATGCATTCTTTCTTCCGTTTAGTGCAACTCGTATGTTCATGTTCTCCACTACATAGAAGGCAAACCAATTTATTTTTACAATATTCCTTCTTGTGAAAAAATCCTTGACAGCGGAAGCAACGAGGAATAGACAGGTCTTCAAATATCCTTAGACGTTCCCATCCAATGCACATTCTTTTCAATCCCATCAGCCGATTGAATGAATATGCTGAACAGTCACCAAAGATGATACTTTGTCCATTTATGTTTTTCTTCACATAAGTTACATTGAAATCTTGTACCTTTTCATTCTGAAGCAATATAGCTTCTTGTATGGGTTGTTTACTCATATATCTCAGCTTCTTTCTTAGTTTGGCATTTGATTGTAATAGATCCAGCTCAGCAGGCGTGATGTTTTTTTCAATATCCTCTCTCGTTTTTTTGGGATCTTGGGTGGCCTTCGGTTTTATTACAATGTCAGGCACATTCTGATTTGTTAGCAGTTTTAATGCGTTGGCATACCCTGAAAGGTGTGATTTGTTCAGTATTTTCAAATCTATGCAGTTGTTCTCTAAGCATCCGTATGATTTCATCCTTATCATTAATTATGGTTTCCTTGTCCTTAATGGTCAGTTTTAAACACTCAATGTATTCATTATTTCTACTCTTCCTGTAGTTAAAGCTCAGTAAACGTTTTTGTAGTGGCAAACACTTTATTTCAGATGCTGATGACTCTGAGAACTCAAGACATATTAGATTTCTACAAGAATCGCATGAGAAACATGGAGTTTTTATTTCCTTAGTAGATTCTTTTATTTGCTTGCACAAAAAACATTTCATTTTAAATTTATGATATCCAAATTCTTAAACAAATACGCCACTGCTATCAGAATCATTTATCTATCAAGTAAAGCTTTTTTGTGAAATCTTTTTTTCCTTTTTTCTGGTTCAGGTACTTTTTCTGTTTTATAGAATGCTTTTATATACTTTAATAAAGTGTGTTTTTGTCTTAATGCATTGATTACTCAGTTATTTTGTTATGATGATTATAAAGAGCTCAAAATTTACAACATACATTTTACCACATTAAAAAGCAATTTTTTTACTTTTACTGGATATGATCAATGTGTGGTGGATTCTGTCATCCTCACTACCTGTAGTTTCGCACATTGTTTTCTTCTGAACCCAACTTGTTCCTCTGGTAGAACATTTAGTGTTTCTGTTTGTTCTTGAAGTATTTCTATGTCTTTACTATTTTACTCATAACTGGTCTCATAATTAGCTCAACTTTTTTCCAGTTGCTTGTGTGTCTTAGTATTCGTTGATCATAGGGCGGTAAGGTATATCGTTATTACTTTCCTTAGTGGGTTATTTAGTGCTCTGTTGGAGATATTGATGTATTCTCGTGCCTTCTGCTGCTGATACATACTTTATTATGCTTCTTATTATTTCCGCCGCTGTGGTTCCTTGTCTTCTTCTTCTAGCAAGTCTTCTACTTTGTCATCTACCGTTGCTGCATGGTTCTTCTGAAGGCTTTAGCTTTTTCTTTTGGGATTCGTGTATTTTAGGGGTTTTCCTTTTATCCTGCTTTAGTATTCTTTGTAGATTTCATAGTGTGTGTTTTTGGGGGTTTAATTCTTCTAACCTGTTTCAACATTCTTTTCCCGATGTTTCCTTAGTTTCTCTTTCAGCATCCCGTTGAGAAGGTTTGCTAGTTTTCTAGTTCTAGTCCTCTGCGTTCGTCTTCTCTCTTTTTTTTCCCGGATTAGGTCCTTGACTTTTTCGGTGATGTTGGTGAATTTTCTGTAGTTCCGTTATGGAATGGTAATGGAGCCCTTCGTATTGATTTTTATAGGCTTTACTGCAGGTGTGTTTCTCCTTCGTCTATATCCTCCTTGCTTCTGATGTTGGGGATTGGTCCTAGTATTTCTCCTGTTATTTTCTGAATTTGATGTTTCGGTCTTGGTCTTGGAGTTGCCTAGTCCATCTCCTTCTCCAATTGTTTAGCGGTCTGTTCCTCCTGTTGCAATTCTCCTACTCCCACCAATTGGCGTTCTTCATATTCCATTGCGTCCTCAAGCCTGTGGCAATGCTGAGGAGATACTTACGTTTCCAATCGCCGTGGATTCCATGGAACGCTCTTCATCCAGGGTTGGGATGTAGTAGTAGTCCAGTTCTTTCTTCATTAGAATCGTAGTTCCTTCTGTACCAAGTGGTCCGTGGTCTTTTCTGAAATAGAAGACTAATCAGAACTTTATTTTTTATTTATATGATGATGTCGTCACTGGACCGTGATCAGAGATATCTCTGAACATGAACATTTTAATTTTAAACAAATGGCCCCTGTTATCTTTCATCTTAAACCTATTGGCTTCGTTGTGTAGACGATACTTTCATCATTTGGCTTCATGGTCAACATACTTTTCCAGCTGTCCTGAATCTTATAAACAACTAACACCTCAACCACAAGTTTACCATGGAACTAGAATCCAATAGGTCCCTCCATCAGCTGGATGCACGGGTCACAAGTAAATCCAACGGTACTTTAGGATACTTTATATAAAGGTTTAGAAAGTATCTAAAAGGATGTTCATTAAATTTCGATTTTACTTCATACATTTCAACATTTTGAAGTCAATATTTCAATGGATCTCGACTTAAAATCTGAAATTTTAAGAAGACTTGAAATTAAATTAAAAATATTTAAAAAAAGATTTAGAAAAATATTTAATGATCAAAGGAAACTCGAAATCATACCACAACAATTTTTATTATTATTATTCAAAATGACAACTAGTTTCGACTTTTATAAAGTCATCTTCAGGCTAAGTTTTAATGAAACAGGAATGAAAATGAATACATTAGTGAAAATTACATTTTATCATGAAATAAAATTATAAATAATATAAAGTAAAATGTTAAACAATATAAATGGACAAACTTAAAAACATCAAATATACTTTAAACTTGAAAATGAAAACACCATCAAGAAGTTAGTCTAACTGTGTACGATTAGACAAGTTGCAACCAGGTATGGTAATAAACTGTATTATGGAATGCTTGCTAAACTTAGTGACTACTGAAGAACGTTGGGGGATCAACAAGATGACACCACCAACTGCCAAAAGAATTGGGTAAATTAGCAAGGTAAGATGAGGAAGGGGGTCAATAATGTCAGCAAACCATTCCACCTGATCAACCAATATTAAAGGAAGAGGTAAGCAGAGATGAAACAAATGAATGTTAAAATTAAACAATAGGGAACAAATCGATATCAAACAAGATGTCAAGATGGGCAAAATGAAAACATCCAGAATTTAACATCCGAAAAAGTAAATAAGAAATGCCAAAATGGCGAACTCAACCAAGCAGAACGAAAATTTTATGAAATCACACACGGCTGGTCAAACTTTAATAAAATTAATTGTTTCTTTTAAGATCTCGACTTTAAACACGATATTCCAATGTCCGATTTTAAAGCTACAAATTTATTTTTCTTCAAGATCTCTACTTTGATATCGAGATTTTACTTAATCTCGACTTAAAAATTTTTAATATATCTTGATTTTAAACAAATATCTTAAAAAATCTCGTGTGTTCTACCTCATATAGCTCGACTTTGATATCGAAAGTATTTGATGTAAATATTGTAAAGCAAATATTTAATTTATTACAAATATTCAAAAAGCATATAATATCTCTTTTATATAAAGAAAATATTTGGTACTATCAAAGAGTGTTCAAAAAAGCATTTTTTTACTATTTTACTTGACGCACTAGTACACTATAGAGAGTGCCTAAAGTACTAACTTTACGAACGGTAGCAGAAAAAGATTATTTGCCACAAAAGAAAGTTTAAAATAATGTTTAGCAAGATAAGAGAGTCCTAGTAAGTGTCCTACGTCAAAATTTCACAAATTTAGGGAGTAATTTACAGGTTCTTCAAGAAAGGTTACAAATCAAACTATTTCTAATAAAACCATAAAATGTTTCGCAGACTTTATTTCTTTCAGTTTTCTTTGAAAAAGATTTTGTCGTTTACTAGTAGTTAGGAAGCGTAAAAAGGTACGTTTCCACTTTCCACGGATCCGTCATCCCGCAATCTCACTGTTTAAATGGTTAGGATTGTTAAAATATTTGAAAGGGCGGCTCAAATATTATTCCTATAGTTTTAACTTTTCCCTGCTATCGAAGCAAATTAAAATATATTCGGCTTTTTACGATGTCCTGCCTATGGGACAAAAAACTCTGATTCGAATATGGAATGACTAATCTTTGGAAACGTACTTTTATTAGTATGAATTTATTGTGCATTGTGAATGAATTTGTGTTGTCGTTTAGGCGTGAGTTATTTTATAATTTATTGAATTTTTTGAATACTATCATATCATTATTGATAACTGAGGTTAGATAGTGTTAAATATGTAAAAAATTGGAATAGTTAAATTCTGATTAATCGTTTTATAAATAGGTTAATTTAATAGGTTATATTTATCATTATAGGCGTGCTTAGGCTTTTAAATTCATTTTTTAGATTTCTTGCAAATAATGAATGCTCCCTTTTGAAATTCGGGCGAGATAAGAGCTTTTGCAAATAGGTATAACTACATATTTGCTCCAATCGTGAAAATATTTTTTAAATACCTACATAATCTCATATTAGTTGCTTTATAATTTTAGAAGGATCACATCTATAGAATCTAGCCCATTGGCTGTTTTAAAGTATATAATAAATAAGGCAAGGAAATTCGTGACGGTTATGTTTTTTTAGAATATTCAGTAAGCATTCTGATAGTGAATTGTAAATTGCCTCTTGAAATTGGTCCAACCACTCCACATATGAAATTTGTAAATTGTCGTAACAAAAAGTATTTTTGAAAATATAATATATTTGATGTTTAGTTTCTTTAAATGTTATCGTATTAGACAGCCAGTCAAGGAGGCAGAGTTATTTTTAGGGAAATTTTCGGATATATTCAGCTTAAAATTGTCTGTTATGTAAAATAATTAGTACCGAATAAAATACATATTAAAAACACCTTAAGATAAATTATATTTGATATTTCAATAACTGTATATAATCACTCCAATAGTAACAATTTATTGCATGTTTAGGCATTTCTTGTTGATAAAGAAAAATATCTGATGGTAAAACTTTTTCTGAAAAAATAAGGAAATTGATGTTTCACTTGCATTCAAATGGCAAAAATGATGCACCAATTGACGACAATATTAATTTATCACCATGTACAGAACAAAATATTAAATAAATGCATCTGTGGCTGAGAAACAGAGGAAGGGAAGTCGCCCACGCTTTACCAATACAAATTTAAGAGCTCTGAGAAGGATTATCTTGTCAAATTACCGGGCTTTATTATAGCAAAGTAAAATGATTATAGAATCAGGTAACAAGTAAATATTTTTCAAGAACACCTTGCCACAGGGCAACTCAAAAACAGATTTAACATTTACAAGGTAAGCTCAGTTTCCACTTTTATCAGTTTTAAATTTTACATTCCATAGGCAAAAGAAAAACACTGGCAAAGAAGCAAAAGAAAAACACTGACAAAGAAGCAAAAGAAAAATAGACTTCTGTCCACAAAAGAGCACAGGTCTCAGAACCAGTGGAACTTATTTTCTATGGAGTGATGAAATATTTCACACTCTTTCTTAATAAGGAAGTTAAGTTTCTGGCTTCAGTGATGATCCATGTCAAATAGAGGAGTAGATGAACTTACAATTTTTAGATGCGTTTGAAAAACATTGAATCTTCTAGAGTTGCCTGCTCCTCTCCAAAAAATTTGGAGCAATTTTACTCCAGATGAATGCTAATTATTAGTTGACCTAAATATTAGTTGACCTAATTATTAGTTGACACCATGTCAAGACGTATTGTAGCAGAAATAGACTGAAAAGGTAATGTAATGAAATGAACATTTTCTGTCTAGTTTTGTTTATTTTTACACTAGCAATTTCCTACACTTCTTTTTTCCTCGTGACTTTAAATATAGTATATTATACCAAAAGTAATTAGAAATGTCAGTTTTAAATAAATTTTGCACTTTTAGGGTAAGCTTCTTTAAAAAAAAGTTTTGTTAATTTGGTCAACTTTATTGATACAGGGCTCTTTTATGAGACGATAGTTATCAGTTATTTGATGGCAAGTTCTAGTGGCGAACACCGTGCTATACATTACAAATTTGAATTTAAGATGACTTGCCCTTATTACACCATCCAAAAGAAGGTAGTCGTTTTTATTGCAGTATAATGAACTAAAAATGAATACACTATTTTGAAATAATTTTTTAATTAAACAAAAAGATTTGCATTGGTACCATATATTTTCATTCTGAGAGATAAATACATTATTACATTTCTGATTTTTATATCTATCGAAAATACTGTTTTGTTCATTATAATATTGAATTGTTGCCGGTAATTTTCTAATTTATTTTTTTTTAATTGTAGGAAATGTGGTTGATCTCAATGATTTTGATTTTCCAAGCAAGAATCTTTAAGTTATTAAAAACCACCATTATCTCCCAGAAACAAATATCTTCAAAAATAAAACAATAGGTCAATAATGGAGAGCTTAAAATAGAAGTCATTATATCATCTCAATTTCCCAAAGCTTCAATTAAGGTATTTTTATTTATTTCAAGCACCTTAAATGTATTCAAAATGATTAATGTGCTAGATAATGGAAAATCCTAGGTAATTTTAGAAAATGGGATTTTCCGCTACATATCATAAAACTAATTCCAAAATTTGGATTGTGAGATAAAAATAACTACAAATATGTCCTCAAGATTGGATTTTTTCAACATCTTATCAATTTTATTATTCTAATGAAAAAATATAAATGCACTAATAATATAATTATTAATTAATATAATAATATATATATATAATATTAAATAGTCATGGAGAAAGTTAAATTATTATTATATTACATTTTAAAAATATAAATTTGAGCAAAAAAAAATTAAAATTCTGTAATGTGAAAAATCCAAAAATCTTCATTGATGAAAAATTAACAATTATAAATCTTTCTTTTTAGGTTTTTAGGTTTACAATTATGGATTTCCAAATTATATTCTTAAAATAAAATTCACAGGACCAGCCTTCAAAAATATTATGCATCTTGAAAAACGTTTTATTTTCCAAATACCTCAAATTTTGTAAGAAATAGTTTGAATAAGTTGGTTCCTCATTTGGGAACTATTTCAAAGTAATGTAAATTAGTAGGTGGATAAACCAAATTTACGTAATAACCATTATACTTGTAGATGAAATGTCCATTTTAAAACATGTTGAATAGACTACATAAATGTGACCTTGGTAAAAATACTGATTGAATTGAAAAAATGCAGAGGTACTCTGCCCAAAATCTAAGAGGACTGTCTTGAATAACATAGGATGTATGATGAAGCTAAGAGTAGTGACCCAATTTTGTAAAGAACAAATGTTAAGTGGTTGTCAATAAATGAGGAGAGATAGATCATTAATTGAATCATTCCGCCAGTGGCGATGAGTATAATAGCTGATAATTGTGAAAGTAGAAAAAATGGATTGAGAAATCTCCATGTGGTAACAAAAAATTATAGAACTTCATTGTTCCAAAAATTTTGATGCCCCTTACATCTAGGTAATTAATTACCTAGAATAAGAGAAGTGGCCAACAGAAATGAGCATTGATCTAAAATCATATTGGAAGAAAAAGGATAAACTTACAGTAGAGTAAATGCTACTGGGAACACAGAATTGTTGTACTTAAAAATTTGAAAACCAAGATCATAGATTCACTCCATTTTGCGCATTTTGGAATAGATAAAATGAAAAATCATGAAACTGGGCTCTAGTTTTATTCATTTAAGACAAATCTCAACAAAATATAGACTTCTTAAGAAATGAGCAAAAATACAAATACACCGCAAACATTAATATTTCGGTTTTAATTTATATACAGGAATACTTAGCATCAACGGGAATGACACTTTACAATTGATGTTTAGAAGAGAATCGATAACAAGATTAAGTCGTACAAGAGAAAAATATGTGGAATAGGGTGACCACAGACAATATTTCTAAAAGAGCAAGAATGGAACTACAAAAAAAGAAAAAAAATATGGAAGAAACGAGAATTTTAAGTAGTTGAAGTATCTTTGAGGAAATGGATCATTAATCCAGCTAGAGTTTTAAGAAGAATTGGTAGAATAAATACAACCTACTTTTAACAATTAGAGCCCAGCTTTACAAATCAGGGTACTCATACATTCAAAATGCATCATGAAAATATCAAATCTGGTGAGAAAGTTGTGAATATAGATAGAAAGGAATGTCAATATTCTAGACTTAGAAGACGGTAAATATTTTTGTAAGGTTCAGAAAATATAGCTAAGATATATTTGATATTGACATGTTTGATACCAAAATCTTAACTAATATAGGGCAACTATACAGTCGTTGGACAGTGATACGGGACAAACGGCAGAAATCTAATATTTAGGAATAGGTAGAAGTTTATGGTCCTGTTTGAAAGATTATTATCGGTCTGTTTACTATGTTAATAATATTCAGATAACTCGCTAGATGGCGTGCACATCAAATTAATTCTAATCTGCCAATGACTTGTCCATGTGCTTAGTGGATGATATTATTTTGTTAAGAAAGTTTATTAGGTGGCTCAATAGTAAGGAAAATGTTTCAAAACAAGTTGATTTTACGCTATTGGTGAGTATGTATATAAGATTCCTTTAGTTGTGACTTATATTTACCATGTAAATATTTGATATTGTGCAGTTAAGAAAGTGTCCAATAACTGTATATTTCGAACTGCACTTTTAGTTATTAGACAGAGTGTTAAATAACTGTGTTTTGTAATTTTCATTAAAAATACATGTTTGATATCGGCTGTTAGCACACAAATTTTAGGTATCACAAGTATATCCTGTACAGTTATTGTACATGTCCAATAAGTATAAAATTATTTTTTAAAACGTCACCTTCAACCAGTTCCTGCGTAAGTGAGACAGATATCAGAAAAAGGTTCAAAAAATGTGTATGGATAATATGGATTTTTATGGATAATTTAAAATAATATATGTAGAATAAAAAAGTTTTATTTTTCTAAAGTCAGCCGTTTTCTAAGAAATAAATTAGTATATTACATCTATTCAAATAGTATTTACCAAAAAGCCACTAAAGCCGGCAACACCAGTACACTTGGATAATAAACAATATGGTATTTTAAACATTCTAAAAATAAGTTTTTATCTTAGCACACCTAGATATTTAGAATGGTCGCTTACAGGGGATATAGAAGGGTGAAAAATGTATTTTAGGCAATTATTACACGATCCGAACGATTTCTACTACTATTTTTTTTTAGGTTATACACTACACGTTTCCAATAATCTTCAGAACACTGATACAAAACATCGCGGATTAGATTAATTAACATGTCGTGATATTCTTGATTTGAATATGCCATTTTTCATTATTAAAACTACTTTACCAAACGATAAACTTAAAATGATTAAACGATCTGAATCTCCTGCAAACTAACACAATTTTATGATTCATCAGGTAGATATTCCTTGGTTACATGACACATATGTTTATTAAAAGTGTGTTGTGTTGCCACGTTTAAATTTTCGACTAAATGTTTAAAATTATTTTTTGGGTAAACTAATGATGTTATAAAAAAAATTATTAGAATATTTTATTGCAAATAACACGTTCTACATACCATTTAAAAATATGCATTATTTTCGCGGACACCCTGTATATTAGGGTTGTAATTAGACAACTGGCGCAAGTAAAACCTCCTTATGTGACTGAGTGTTGACAGCAACAAACTTGTTGCAAATCCATTAAACTTGTACATGTAGAACTATCAGGTAGTTGAGAGCCATGCGGTGGTCTTGCTCCATAATAATAATAGCATTTTCCGCTTTCCGATGATGAAGTTTAAGGAGATTAATAAGATTCTGCTTGTTTTTGTTTTAATCTGAGCTGTCAAACAAGTCACATGTAGAATATGTGTCTGTTCTTGGTGGTCTAAAACTCAAGTTTCGAAATTTCTTTTGAAATATTTGGGAATAATACCGGTACGTAATTTGTTTATCTGGAAACATCTGCTTGAAGGCGCGGTACAAACGATGCGTGTTCAAATCATGGCTGAGATATTCTTTCACACTTCTGTTCCTTAAACAATTTCGTTCTGGTCCTTTTCTGTATATTTCCTCTGTACCATTATATTACCTCGTTTCTCCACAAACGATAAGTCTCCTGCTTTCTACTTTTCTGTGAGGATTTGCACTTTCCTGTGAGTAACGGCAAAAATGCCTTTTAAATGTGTTCTTACATACTCGAACTAGTTCGGCCGAGTCTAACAATAGTACTAGCTCTTCTGATATTTGCCGGATCGTCATAAGTCCCAAGTTTCTGTCGTTTAAATCTTCCAATATGAAGGGCTCATTAGATACGTGGACTGTCTTTCGATATCATCCACGTTATAGAACGTTTGAAACATTTTAATCTTTTGTTCGAATGAAATCGTTTAATACTTGTACTTACAGGAGACCTGCTAATAAGCAAAAACATTAAAGACTTTCAAATTTAATAAAAATATAAATGTGAGTAACCTCTTTTTTTGGAGGAACTCTAACATTTTTCGTAGTGCTCTGTTTGTTAGTAAACCCTTTACCACTATTTCTCCTCTATTCCAAATTATTCAGATTTTTGCACGCAGAACGTTATTTGATTACTCTCTTCAATTATTGTTAGTCACTGAAATCTATACTTATACAAGTGTAACTGACCAGTACTCATGCGTAGAAGAAAGAATAAGACTTGCCAGTGAAGAGACTTATTAGAGTGATTAGCTATACTAACACTGAATTTTCATAGCACAAATTAGAGCATATGTTATAACTTATGTGAAATAATCATTCAATTCTAGTCATAATAGGAAATTTGGTGAGATGGATATAGTGTTATGATAATTTTAAAATTAAAAATTGATTTTTTGGGGGTACTAGGAGAAAGTTTGTTGATACGACGGGTGGGATGAGAAATGTAAGTTGCATTTTTAAGATTTAAGATTTAAGAAAATTATAAAAAGTATTTTAAAAGTTTAAAGATATCAGAATTGATTAGTATATGAGAGGAAATAATAATTATTGATTGATAATTAATATGATGCTGATAGATGGCAAGAAAAATAAATCATTAAAGTAAAATTGGTGAAAGAAATTGACTATATTGAATGCGAAATATTGAAATGGAAAAGTAAAAATAAAAGACACCCAAAAATATCAAGGACTTTACAACTTTAATCGTGAAAGTTAGCCGAGGAAATTTCATAAATGAAAATTTTAAAAGTAGACAACAAAACAAAAACAATGTGTCAGGACTTTAATTACTTACAAGGCTACGGCTACCTAAGACTTTGCCTTTGTATGCATAATATTTAGCGTAGAACGTATTCGTTGCGTATATACTAACCATTCATACCAGTACCCATTTACACTTGGTTTATAAATTTTTATAAATAAAGATTTAGAGATTTTTATGATTTATTTATATTTATTTATACAGGAAGATTCCTTTTGTCTCCTCCTCCTGCTTAGTATTAGGGGTAACAACAAAAAAGAATCAGGAGAAAATGAAAATGTTTGGGAAATTTGACTTTCGAGACAAAGGTGGATAAGACCATTTTCCTCTTATTTTGTTTCGGAACACGCCAAATGAAAAGCTGTCACTGCTGTCATTCCTGTTAAATTTTAATAATCAATAGAAGATTTTAGTTTTTTCATTTTTAGCATCTCTATTCCTTAAATTAACTGGTTCTCCATCACCTAAAACATAACTTTATTAACATACTTTTAACAAAATTCATTTTAAACTATAACAAAATTCTTTCAATGAAATATATTAGAAATTAGTAATTCAAATAATAAAATGTATATATAAAATGTGTGTAAATTGTATATAATATATAAATATAATAATATTAAACCTCCCTCCTCAGTAGTGAGGCTCCTGGGAAGACAAAGTGACCTTTTATTCTTCTCTTCAAGTTGAGCAAAAAACTTGTTAAATTTCCATGTTATCTTTACATTTTTGTAAATATTCTTTTAAATTTTTAAATATCACTATAATTTTCTCTATATTGCATATTTTATTTATTTATTTTAGTTCATTAAAAATATTAAATACATTCTCAGATCTTCCTCCTGTACTATTTTCAGCACTTTTTCTAATGTCATTTTCTGTCATTAAGTTTATATTTAAATTTTGGGTTCCTATACTAAACCTAGCCCCACTGACTTTCTGGGTCATATTTTGTATAACTAGGTCTAGTAATGGTACCTTCTTTTAATTGTGGAAAAGCGTTGTTATTAATATTAAAATTTGGTTTATTTCAGTTTCTATTTTTAAGATATTTTATTAATGAAGGGCATTTTGTGTAATTTGCGGGGTGTTCTTCCCCACAATTTACACAGTACGGTTTAACTCCGTCTTCCCTTTTTATGGGACATTCTCTATATACGAGATATATATGTGTCTCCCTTTACATTTAATACACGTCGATTTATCATTGCCATAGGTTTGACATCTACGGCACCGTGTGTAATTTGTTCGTTTAATATGTATTTCCCATTTTACTCTAATCCGACCTATGGCCGTGATTTCTGGTTTTAGCTTATTTATATTCACTAACTTGTTTATGTCTAATAAGTAGGAGAAAGAAGTCCCTTTTTTAGATTTCAATGGGGTAATTTTTTCTACCTGCAAACCTCTTTCATTATATCTTGGGGTTCCATATCTGGAGCTGCCTTTAATACCATCTTTTTTACTTTCTCTTCTTTTGTCTTGCAAGTAAAACAACTTTATTCTCGGTCTTG
Organism: Hermaeophaga mercurialis; assembly: GCA_951812935.1. Taxonomy (NCBI): domain Eukaryota; kingdom Metazoa; phylum Arthropoda; class Insecta; order Coleoptera; family Chrysomelidae; genus Hermaeophaga; species Hermaeophaga mercurialis. The sequence continues at coordinate 35,624,780 of OX638363.1, forward strand.
ATCATTTTACTTTGTTTTTCTTCATTGTTATTTCTGATTATTTGAGTTTTCTCGGGTGTTTTCCAGCTTGATTCTTCCTCCGGTCCTGTCTGACGGAAGGCTTCTCTTAGTTTTTATAAATCCTCTTCGTCCATATCATCATTACTTTCTGATTCTTCTTCGGTGCCGCTTTCAATTTTTTTACAAGGTAAAGTGAATCTTTCTTATCTTTACAAATTTGTCACTCAATACGCAGAAGCTTTAATTAGAGAAAATAAATATTTTCCTTATTTAGTTTTACAAGTATTTATAATCATAAAAGTGACAATTGGTTTAAAATTTCCTAAATACAAGAGAGTTGGTTTATTGAACTCATAATTATTTAGTGACATTTTAACAGCAACTCTGTCGAATAAAAATTTAATTGGTAAAAAATAAATTTCACATTAGTTTGTAAATTATTATAAAATCAATGTTTGTAATTAGATATAAATATTATTGTAATAACAATCAAATTATATATCATAACAATAGATTATTGGTTGGCAATGGAGCTATTTCCTAGTCCATATAACCATGGTTGTAACATTCAGATGCTATCTATCATCTGCTTCTTTTCTTATTTATTTTCAACGTACAAGTAGCAAATAATTTCCTACTCGTTGACCTCGTGAGTAGGAGGCAGCCTGTCTTTATCTTTACTTATCGGGGTAGCGTCCAACGCTTTTCACCCTCTGGTCCTCCTCTTCTCTTTCCTCGCGCTCTTTGTGTAGCTATCGTCTTCTTTGGTGTGTTGGTGTTGTTACTCCTTGGTTGGTCCTTTGTTTGCATATCTGACCTCTTACTGTCCCATCTCCTCTTCTATGTCATTTTCTAGTTGCTTCCTTTATCTGGTGGTTAAACGGAAAGTGGGTGGGAAAGTATTTATATAGTGATGTCGTTACTGGACAATGACAGGTCAGGAGTGGGGTTATGAAGTGACCGGTGGAATGTTTGTATTCCAAATGGGAGAATTATCAAATCCATCGTCTCTGTTTGTATTATTTGGTTGTTTTTGTATTTTTATTGCTTCTCGAATGATCCGATGGTGGAAAAATGTAGTTTTCGCTAATAATACTGTGGGTGACTTAGCAAGTCTTAAATGTGCCCTGGACCAAAATTTGTATAGAGGTCCTTTTTAAGAATTTTTACTTACACGCCACTGTAGATCGAGGGGGGTCACGACGGCAGCTACGCCTCTGACTACGGTTTTATAGAATAGAATTTGATGGCCCGTTTGCTGCTGGTGTTCGGCAATTGCGGAATGTGTTAAAAGGCCAGATTTCATGCTTTTACCGTGTTCCTTGAAACGTGTTTAATTGATCTAATTTTTCCAATGCAGACAGTTCCATATGAGCAAGCATTCTAAAGATACAACCATAGTTAAAACACGAAAATTAATCGTAAAATTCAATCTTGTATAGCAGAAAATTTACCTATGTGTAATAGAGTGACCTAAACTGAGGTGTTGGAGTTCGAATGGATATGCGAGACATTTATATAGACGGCATCAACCTGTCCAAATATTAAGCCTACTTCGAAGCAAACTAAAGCAAATATTAAAGAAACTTATTAAAAAAATCCGCTGATATTCCTTATACGATTTTCGGACAAAAAGACAGTATTTCATAGCAAAACATACCCTAAACTAACCAAAAAAAAAAACAACTAAGCTATCCAAATTTATTAGAATTTTAAGAAAAACGTTAGGTTTCCGGTTTTATTTTTATTTTTTTGAAAATGTTGGTAATTAAAAAATAAATTTGCGAAAATAAGACACATTGGAAAAAATATTTACAAAAAGTGACCAGGATTGTATCTACCTATAACAAAAATTTCAAGAAAATCGGGGCATAGCGCCTAAACTACAAATTGACAGATTTTTGAATATTTCAGATTGTTCTTAAATGACCTTATTTTAACAAATCAGATGGGATTTCAAATTTTTGATCACTTTGTATCAAATATTTTTTAATACCATAGAATAGAACTTGAAAAGTTAGGATAGGGACATGTAAGAAGTTTTTATTGATTTTCGGTTTGGCTGCTACAGACATCTAAATTAAAAATAAAGTGATTTTCAGCTGGCTGTAGATCCTTTATTAAACATAATAGACATCAAGTGTGATACATCGTTGAAATTAGCTCGGCAAGCGGTTTATAAAAACGTAAAAATATATGGGGTGCTCCATTTAAAAAATAAAATGTTTGTCTGGCACTGCGTTCCTGAACACACTGTATATTTGGGACTAATTTTAAAATGTGAATCTCAAGGCTGCCTACACTTTTTGTAAATAACTTTTTTTGATATCTCCTTTAATAACGGATATATCGTACTTCGACGCACTAATGCCGCACCCTGTATATTACACTTGCTTACAACTGCTGTAATTTTAATATTAATATCAATATCATATTTGTTAGTTGGGTCGTCAATTTATTGGGCACAGATTAACCAACAAAATTTTGCATTTATCTGTGAACGATGAAAAATAACTTTTTCGGGTTTCATTTATCTACAACTAAAGAGCTACAAATGCTTAAAATTCTTTATTTGATTCTCAAAAAATAAAACACCCACTGTGGAAGTATCTTAAAATCTCTTTGACTTAACAATAAAGAAAACTAAATAAACTAACATAGACAATACATGTGGTTTCAGCACGATGGGGCATCTGTTCATTTTGCTGCAAGTGCTAGAAATTTCCTAAACAGACGATTTAGAGAAAAATGGATTGGTAGGGGTGGACCCCAATGTTGGCCTCCAAGGTCACCCGACTTAAACCCTATCGATTTTTTTATCTTGGGCTACATGAAGGCCTTAGTGTACGAAACCATCGTTGAAACTGAAGAAGATCTAATAGCGAGAATTCAAGCTGCGACAGAACTCATTCAGTCCAATCCGGAGTTATTCTCAAAAACACGTTGTTCAATGAGAAAACGGTGTAGAACGTGCTTACAAGTAAACGGCCGACAGTTTGAACAACTATTGTAATTTTGTCAATTTTGTTATTGTTGTATCTAATACATTTGTTTGAATTTAATTTTGATAGCTTTTGCGTTATTGTGATTTTTACTTTTATCAAGTTCTCAGAAAATCTCAGAAATAGCATGTATTCTTTTTTCAACTAACGCCTAACGCTTAGTTATTATTCGAAATCGAATTAATAGTATGGATTAAAAGCAAATACTTACTTGTTTAGCAAAACGCCGACGGGCAAATTACACAACAAATCATAATTTGTGAATTATCTAAGTACTTGCAGACTTTTGTTCAGAATCAAATATCTACAACACCGTTCATTTTAGCTCCATAAAAGGTTATTACTTTTTTACCTAAAAATGAACAGAGAATTTAAAAAAATAAAAAAAAAAATATTTGTTCCAGTGGCGTAAAAGATAGGGGGATAAAAGTTGCCACAAACCCTGATAGCGCGCCACTGGTTAAATTTTTCAAAAGTCAGTTTATGTCAAAATATTACTTTCTTAAAGAGCATATTGGTCACCAAATTTGAAAAAAATATTTGGAGGCGTTTCTGATTTATGACAAATTTTTAATTTTGATTTCAAACTTTTAACACCCTGTATCTCGGAAACTAAGCCCTTTAAGGGTTTATGTTCCCATAACATGATTCATCAATTAACGAGAGCTCTCTGGGGTAAAGCGTTGTCCGTCGAATATAGTAACACCCTGTATATCTTCAAAAAAAAATGTCTTCTTTGTTTTTAAAATACGCTGAAATTGCAAACTTTACTTCGTGCCTGGTAAATTTCTTCCCCGCAATTATTGTTTTCATATTCGGGAACAGATAAAAGTCGCGGGGGTCAGATCCACTCTGTAGGGTGGGTGGTTCAAAAATCGAAGCAAACTTTGTGCAGGACAACCAATGCAATTTTACTTTTGTGCACTGATGCGCTTTCACGCAAGACAGAACACTTTTGGCTAGTTTTCCTCTTCTTTTTTAGTAGTACTGTAGTATTTTCGTGTTATCAAAATACCTTTTTTTATAGTCGATGAGTAGGATTCTCTCGCAATCCAAAAAAATGGTTGCAATGAGTTTCCCGGCCGACTAAGACACTTTAAACTTTTTTTGTGCCACTGCACGGAGTCTTGTTTGGACTCTAGTTTATAATGATTAACCCAAGTTTAATCCCCAGTAATAATTCAACTTAATACTCCATCCGTGTCCCTGCTGCCGAGGTCCAAAAATTCACACGAACATGTAATGCGCTGTTGTTTTTATGGCAGCGTAAGCGTTTTTGGAACCCACCTTGTACTGACCTTTGACATGCCACGATGGTCGTAAAGGATCTTGAAAATGGATATATCGGATATTTTAACCATTTTTGCAAAATTTTTGACTTTGGGTAAATTCTAATGTGGTTACTCCGCGTTGTCTTCAAATGATTTTTTGCCTTGCTTCAATAAACTATGTCACTTAAACACCGTAGTTTTTCCAGGGCAAACTAACGATTAAACTAAAGACATCTTCCAAAATGAATTGTGGAGGCTTTCTTTGCTTAGTCATGGACTTTATTACTACGCGGTGTTCGATTTTCTATATAATGGATAACTTTTCACATTTTCTTTTGCTTGCTCGACAATATCTCATACACTACTCGATATTTATATTAATAATGAATTTTGCACAAAGTATGAGCGAAACCCCCTACTCTTCCCAACCTTTGTATTCCGCGAACATAAAAATACACCCTGGTACTTTGAAATTTAAAAATCTTACTTTTTTTCACTTAAAATTACTTTCTACTCTCCACTAGTAGAATTACGTTAACATATGGTATAAAGGGGTAAATAATTGTTTTATATAGAATGTGCATGTGGCACAAAAACGGATTTTGAAAATAATCCTAAAACTACTCATTTATTCAACTATCTATTCCTGTCTCTATTCATAGCTACAATACAAAACAAAATTGTTTGAAGAGGCAGGATTGTATTTATTTTACTTATTTCAGTTCCTTACAACTATCGAATCAGTGGTATAGGATGGTTAAAATTATATCATTGCCCTTTTGACTGTAATAAAACTCTAATTTTCCCTTTGGCCACAAAAGGTCCCAAGTTTGCCACCATTTCAGGCGGAGTCGGAGTACAAATTTTATTTATCTGCGTCCCTAAGTAGGTATTATATTAATTTAAGTAGGTATGAATTCCTAATAACATACATAGAAAATTGCTTTTTATTCATTTTAATTGGTTTTCAGACGAGTGATTTTTTTTATATTAATATTTGGTTTATACACGAGTAACATTTTTTGTGTTAGAGATAAAATGTGGCATCCATGGGCATGTACTGATAATAAGGCTTCTTGAAGTAAGACCATTTTCAGACGAAAGCATTTATCTTCCGATGCTAAAGAAATTGTTAAAAATGTCATTTCTGGAAAGAGGTTTTAATTAAAGTGCTGCTTTAGTCGAGTCGTCTGCTTTAACAAGAATATCTTTATCCTCGGTAAAGCAAATCTTATCATTCCCAGGAAAAAGCGAAGTGACTCACAAACATTTCTAGGAGCATTTTAAGCTTAAGAAAAATTTTGCTTTAAATGGGTTTTAAATATCATATAATTGATAAAAGACAAACTTTAATAGAATCTCAACGTTTACGGGAATAATATTAAACATTTAAGGGCTATTAAACAATATAGAGCCGGACATCGACCAATTATTTACTTTGACGCAACATGGTTCGATACACAAGAAAATGATGGAATTTAAAAAAAAATGTCAAAGTAAGGCTCCTTTAAATAAAAGTAAAAGGAAAAAAATAATATATGCATTTTCAGAAAATGGTTTTGTTCCGAACAGTTTGTGGCTTTCAGCTTAAAAGATAGCAGATTATTCTCTAGATTACCACGAAAACACTGACGCACTTTTTGAAAATCGCCCTCTTAAAAATATACCAAAAATGACATTATTGTAATGGACAATGCTACTTACCATATATATATTAAGTAAAACAAATTCCTAATTCTAATAGTACAATAGTTGAAATTTAAAATTTTATGATAAGCAATAATTTACATTTTGAAGAAACTTACAAACAACGTGATATTTTAGATATTTTAATTGCTTTTAAAATTAATATAGAATACGTATGTGATAAACCTGCAACAATAAATGGACATACAGTATTGCGCCTAATCCCCATTATTTTAAAAATCAAATATTAGAAGAAATAATCCATTCCCCCCAATAAATAATGTGTAGTAGAATTAATTAGTATCCTATAATTGATTAGTTTAAAACTGGTGTTATCCATATTGTGCTATATTTTAATCTTAAACAATTTTAATCTTGTAGTGTATAGTCTACATTCTAACATTGTACATTTTAATTATATTAACTTGTAAAAATCTTATTCATGTACTTTGTTGACTGGAAAAACTTGAACCGAATAAATCAGTATTTCAGTATTCACTAATTTTTATTATTCTTATTATGTCATTGCTAATAAAATAATATATTATTTTTAATTGACCTTTATTTTCATTTAGTTTAAAATGTCTTTTTATTGCGATTTGAAGATTTTGAGATCTACACAATGGGGTAAATCAAGTAGTTGATTTATTCTAGTAGAGGTAAACGGTATATTTCGAACCATACTATAACCTAAAAATGTACTGATGATCTTATTTCAGATACGACTTTTTGACTTGGCCAGGCAGGTGTTAATATACAAGTAATAACTATTTCGGTGCAAAAACCTTTTACTTATAATTCAGTCAAAACGAGAAATGAAAAAGAACCTAAAGATGTTGTTATATTAAAATAGTATACAGTTGAAAACCACTACAACTTCTATGCTTCTATTTTAAATTGGCAAACAATACAGGATAAAAAGGAAGACGGAGAAGAAGATGAGGAGTAAAACAATACCTATTATATTTTTTTAGTGACTATATTTTTTCTTTTCATTGTATTTTGTACACTTTGTAAAAAAAATTGTATTAAGTTCAAAAAAATAAATGGTAACTAACAAAATTATTAAATGCTATGTTCATTATTTTTACTATTCATTAACTCAGTGTTTTTTAATGATTGTTTACTAAAAAGCAAGAGTTTATATTTGAACAATACATTTCTACCGGCTTTTAGGTTAAAACTCTCTTTATTAAGACAATTTATGAATTTATGTTGATATGTGCATATTATTTCTTTAACTAATATGTAATATAATAAGTATCGTAGAATTGGGTGACCTGACTAAAGTTTTCATTCACATCACTTCATTAATAACTAATAAGATATACATAAATAAATCATAAAACAAAAATAAGACATTATGCCATTTTCTGCGTAGACTAGAACCTGTGAAACATTTTTGGTAAACTCAGAAAAATGCAAAAAAAAATAAAAACCGTGTTGGTCGTCACCCTACCTGCTGGGTGATTTGAAAATGTCACGAAAAATCAGTCAAATTGTCAAGGAAAATAGTCATATAGCTGACTTGACATTAAGTTCATTTTTTAAATCTTTACGTTTCTATTGTAGGTACAGGTTCAAATAATTTTATGGGATCATTTATTTCAAAGAGATATATCTTTATTTAGACAATATATAAATAAATAAAATTTCTCAAAAAGTAACAAAATATATAATATTTTTCGAAATATAGTTAACATTGTTTATATTGGTTATACAATTGTTTATAAAACATTGTCATCTTCAACCAAATCTGTCAAAAACTGTAACGCTCTCGGCAAAGGCGCTGTGAAATAAAAACACATACGACTACATTTTTATTCACGGTCGATTCGATATTAAGTCAGAGTACAGTGCTTACAGTTTTTCGTAAGAACTTGAAGGAACTCTTCATCTATAACATGCAAATATTTCTCCAACATATGTTACAAGCTATTTCTCTGTACTGCAGTAGTAAAGGTTAAACTCTCCACATTGAAATGAGTGTTGCTTTACAAGTTCTTCATTGTCCATGTTGTCTTTGTTTGGCGTATCTAAATTATCTTTGGGGTCGATAACACGGGCTTCTTCCTCGTTAGTCTTGTCCTTAAAGTATATTTCATATATCTCACTTTCGTTGGATTTGGACTTCGGATTTTTCAAACAATTAATTTTCTTTTGGTTAAATATTGGCACTGCCACAGTTTTCTCGTCTGTTTCTATATCTTATTGTGCGTTGCGATTTATAGTAGAAAGCGCAAAGATCTGGCAACCGCTTGAAACGTTCGCCAATATGCTGATCAGAATCGGCTTAGGTTGTAGTTGTCATTTGGTGCTCAAAAAATGGGTTACTTGGAAGATTTTAGGGTAGTTTTAAACATTGGTATTTTTATAGATCTCGAGGTTTAGATTTCGAGAATTTGATTTTTTGTATTTGTTTTAGTCGAGGTTTTAGTAGTAGTTTTAATAAAAATTAATAGAATTTTTACTAAAAAGTGAGTTTTGGGTAGAATTTTTTTTAAAGAAAAAAATATTTCCTATTAAATTTTTACTAACTATTTAATGACCAAACTCTGACCTACACAGTAATATTTAATTGAAACTATAAAAAAATAAATAAGATTTCCATTGGTATGAAAGTATACATTTCAAAAAGATTAATATTATAGACATGTTTAGCTAACAAAAATATTCAAACTAATTAAGTATTATTAATAAAAAAATAATAACTCGATTTATTTGGTAGAAATACCTATACCTAAATGTCTACATTTCTAAATCACTTTCACAGTCACTAGGTTCCGAAATATCACTTTCGTCTGTATCGTCCAAATTTATTATAATTTTTTCAATGGTATTATTAAATGTCATATATTTGTCTTCAATTTTTTTAACATGTTGGATTGCGTTTTTCCAATTGTCAACAGTTATATCGTTAAATGCATTTCTTATTACATTGATGACACAAGAAGTGGACTTAGGAGAAGAGTTATTTGATCGAGAAATATTTTTTAACTGTGCCCATAACAATTCTATAGGATTGAGTATGCAGTGGTAGGGTGGTAAACGTAAAATTTTAAATCCTTGATTTATTGCGATGTTGTCAACAACAAATTCTGGTTTAAAATCAACTAACTGTAAAAGTTCCAACAACTGTTTTTTCGTGTAATCTTGTTCAAAAAATATATCATTCTCCATCAGAAAGTCTTGAATGACGGATTTAGTAGAATTGCTATTTGGTTTTTTTCGAACCAACCGGGAATGATACGGGGCGTTGTCTAAAACTATTACACTGTTAGTTTTCAGTTTTGGTAATAATGTAGTCTCCCACCACTTTTCAAATAGAGTACTTTCTATGTCCTGGTGATAGTCTAAACTACTATCCCGTACATCCTTTGCAGACAACAAGAGAGCTCCTTCTACCCAACCTGATTTTCCACCACAATGCAAAATACATATTCTTTTTCCTCGAGATGGAGGAGTGTCTACATTACATTTTGAGCTTCCATCAGTCCAACATTTTTTTTGGATATCGTGAGTGTCGAACCAGGTTTCATCTAAAAAATAAATGTCCCTGCCTTCTCGCCGATACTGAGTAATAGAATTAAGATACTCTATTCTCCATTTTACTAAACGGCTGGATTCCATGATGGTTTGTCTTTTGTCAATGGTTTTAAATTTAAAACCGTTGGATTTTAAAAATCTCCATAATGTCGTTTTATGACAGTCTTCTATTATCATTTTTTGTTTTAGACGTAAAAATAATGTGTTTAAAGTAGGAAAACTATTTACAGAGAACATATTATAAATCGTTTCTCTAATCGGTTCTAAAAGAACCTGTGGAATAGAATGAGATGACCCAGAATCCTTTCGCCTTTTTCTAGGTTGAACCCCTTCATGAATAATTTTGTATACAGTTGACTGTGGCACTTTTGTTAAAAAAACAGTTTCTTTTAGGGCTTCGGAGGAAGACAATTCATTTTTTAGCCCTGTAAATAAGACTTGTGTCAAAATCAAATATATTTTTATATTACATACGTAATATGTTTTACAGGTAAGTATAATTACAATTACTCACCAGAATAAACGTTTAGAACTATTTCCTTGGCATCACTAGAAAGATGACTACGCTTTCGCTTTTCGAATTCCTGTTTGTCCAAATTTATTTCGGAAGAACACTGATCACAATTCACTAACTCATTCATTTTCTATAATTATTTAAAATAGTACCGAACCACATAAACTTCAAAACTAAACTAAAGCGACCATGGTAAATTCGATCCTAAGACTACCTGTTCCCTTAATCCGGTAGATAAATTTCACTTTAAATTTGAATGCCTTAATCGTAATTGAATGCCTTAATCCATTTATTACAGTGTTATTAAGACAATTTGTGTTTCTAAATGACAGAAGAGAAAGCGACTTGACTCGGGGTTTTTCTGAAAACTTATCGCTGTCTAAGTTAATGACTATTCAAGTTCAAGAAAAACATCGAGTAAATAATCTCCTGATCATGAATTTGTAATACAGTTGTTCGTCAAGTCTTTAGTATTAAGAGAGGTAGATCAAATCCTGAATTTAACGTCATCAATTATTTTTCCCCTATACCTAATAGTCATTAACTTACGGATCGACACCAACAAAATCTGATAAACATTTTTACCTAATATTAATGTTATTACTATTTGTTCCCTGAACAACTATAAAACGGGATTTGACATTAATAAATTTTCGTAACCCATCTGGGCGCACCCTCCCTGTTTAGGCCAACGTACAAGCTTGCTTCATCTGTAAATCGAAACGATTTTCTACTATAAATCGCAATAGGCAATATACAGATATGCTTTCCACTAGGGCAACATTTAGTTCCTCCATTTGAGGGTCCTACTGGGTTTTCCATTTCTTGTTTTAAATATGCTCTTCAACACAATGGCAATTTCCCGAACATGCACCTACTCTTCTTCCTTCTCTGTTTAAATAATTTCGAACGAGATCCTTGATGTTGTCTTTATCTAAAGGAAATCCTCACTCCGTCGCAAACAAAATAGCGCCGTCTAGAACAATTTACCTCTCTTTTAATAATGAATTCTAGCACCCATAAATTTTCATGCGTTTATTTTTTATTTTTCAGTATAATGGTGATTTTGATACCCATGTGTAACTTTATGCCACCGCCAAAATCTGTCTACAACTTCAAATATTTGTAAAGACTTCTTCCAGTTCATCTTTCGAAAAATTATGCTATGAACTTAATTAAATTTCATATAAAAAACCATGGCTTTCTTGCCATATATTCTGTATTTTTTTGGAGGCACACAAATCATTTATATACACTTTTTTGCAACTAAAAACATTCTTTTATCATTGTACAATTCTTTAAAAAACTTTTTGAAGTTGAGCATACACCTAATAGTTGGCAACCTAGTTCCAAAAAAAATTTCATGCTGTATCAAGCCATCACTGCGAATTTAAGTCACCGATTCTATGGTAATTGATTAAAAGAAGAAAACATTTTAGAAGGTACAGTTTTAATCAGTTTTTATGCTATGGTGCAAAACATATAAGTGATTTCAATTCTAGTCAATTCAGTTATTGAGTGGACATTCAAAAGTATCACTTTTCCGAGACAGACATTTTGCTCCATCCCGCTTAATGAAACACCAGGTATCCACATGTATATATTTATGTAATTTATGGAACTTATGAAATCGAATCTGAATAAAAATTAGGAAAAGCTTGCTGGCGATTTGACAACAGCGCAAAATTAACGCGCATTCACATGAATATGACGCGTTTTCTATCACGGCGATCAAGATGTCTTCCCCTACAATCTCTCCCCTCCTCACAAATTGCTGCGCTACCGGTCGTCTTTCAACTAAAGCAGATCAACTACGCCCACTTTCATTATAAATATAGATTTTATTTTGGCACAGATACTTTTATGCATTTTTTGTTATTTATTTGTTTATCATGTTACACATCTGAAGCATATCCTTACATTCTGATAATTAGGGGCATTTATAAAAAAAAATGGAGATTTATAGCTTCAATAATTAATAAATGGGCCTGTTTGCTAAAAACGATTCGATTTACTTTAAGGAGTTATTGATTGACAAATTGACTCAAGATATTTCCGGAAAAGACAAATGAGATTCAAGAATTATACAAATGTGTTGGTCTCTCAAGTAAAACTCTATAGTACTAGTCTTTTTAAAGAATAAAAGTGACGAGTGATGAGACTGATGAGATGAGGCTCATTAAAAAAATTATCAGCAGGTACAAATTATTCAAAGATGAAATTGAAAGCACGTGATCTTATCTTGAGGTGCCTAAAGGTCGAAAATCGCATCTCAGTTAAGCTAACCTCAAAGTAAATGTTATTTTTTTGTGTATCAAATGACGCTTCCTGACTACCAATCAGATTGTTTGTTGCCCTGCTCCTACTAAAGTGAACCCCGTTTTTACCCATCAAGTGAAATTGTTAAAAGGTACGTAGAATTTTATTCATTTTATGTTGAAAACCGTGTGGGTTGGAGATCCATGTTCTTTATTGTTAGAAAACAGCTGAAAATGACACTTTATTTAAAAAGTTGATTAGTTTTTTTAAGATGCAGAAATTGCATGATCAATTGCACGAATTTTTACCTTGAGTTTCTTTGTAACCTTACTTTCATATCGATTTTTTATATAAACTATTTAGAAGCCATCACTAATTGAAACAATGGTTAATTAATTAAATTTTATTAATTGAAGATTTAATGATTATTGACAAATGTCACTCATTTTTTGGATTTTTAGCTTTATTATTTTTGTCCCCACTACTTATTCATTTGTTCTTCCCCACCCACTTTTGATCTTTATTCGTTTTGAAATGATAAATGATTTTTTATTTAAATTATTCTAATAACGATTTCGATGTAACATTTCACGTGCCAAATCAGAAAAATATTAACAAAGCTTTATGAATGTATTTTGGATGGTAAATTTATAGTATTTATTAAAAATCCTTGACAAGATGGACTGGTCCACTTTTAGACGTTCGAGGGGAATGTGGTGGAGTAGAAGCAGAAGAAAAAGGCGCATCGTAAAAGATGGCGGTAGAGTGATATCTTGTGGTTGCAAATTTGCAAAATTAATTATAAACAAATAATATTGATGGTTAATGTGAAACCTAACGTTGCACATCAGCTGATAATAGTTTAGTTTTGTTTATTTTGGTTGTTTTGTCATTGGGATTAGCGGGCATTCGGGTAAATTTTGACTTTTTCGAAGAGGTTATGTTTGCATTTTAAGTTTTGTCTCATTTGTTTTAGGTTTACGAAAAGAAAACCAACAACTACCAAGGATTTAGTCTACAATAAGTTCTCCATCTATAATTTCTAGTTTAGTGGCTTTCTTTTACGTGTTTGGGTGTTTACAAACTACACAATGTCTTTCAACCCCTTTGTGAAATAATGCTGTTACTAATTCTATACTTTTTCTATGTCTACAACGATAAAATGGCTTTATTTGAATTTGGATAAGTGATAATGAAGTGCTCGCCGCGAATAAATACTATAAACGTACTGAATAGTGAGATGATCTAGTATTAGGACTACATTCCAAAGTGGACTTATACTTTAGAAGAATGTACTTACATACAAGTGTGCTTTAATTGGGTAATCAAGTGTTGTGAAAAAATGTCTCAGACTCCTCACAAGCCTATACAAAAAATGTGTAAATCTCCGAAAAATTCTACTTACCAGGCCATCAAGCAAGAAAAAATAGAGTATGAGAACCTCAGCACCAACTGCACTGTAGTAGGCTCCAACAACCTTAACCTAGTTAAAAAACCACAAATCATCACAAATATGTCGCCTGCATATTCTAATCCTAGTCCCGGATATCCCCCATCACCTTATTCCTCACCTGCAAGTCTTAAATCCCCATCTCCTTCTTTAAAACCACCCACACCTCAGCCTAGCTTTCCGGTGATGCAAATTATACCAAATAATATTTTGGCCAGGCCTATACAGACATCACAACCTCAGAATATCATCAAGTTAAAGCCCCACTTGAATATTTTGCCTAAACCATCTGCTAGTCCACAACCATCACCCAAGCCAAGTGTCAGGTAAGAATTTTTACTAATTTACTTCCATACACAAGAAATACTCATACAATTAAGGACCATGAAAACAATTTCATTTTTGAAATAAGTGAATATAATAAACCTTTATTGATAATTCTGAAGGCTAGCAGGGTGGATAAAATAAACCCAATAAACTTTAATCAATTCCTATATACTTGTATCATTTGTTTTCACTAGTTGCCTACTTCACTCTGTAAATAGTAGTTTAAACAAATGACGGTGTGATGCCGCGATAGGCGTTTTATTCAGTTAAATTCAAAACAAAATAATTTCAAAACTTTTAAGAGGGAGTTCCAAATAATTCTGTAGACAAACCGACTCAAATTGTTATACTAAGAACAAATCGTAAATTAATAGTACCCTTGTATAAAGCTACTGGTCAGAGAAATTCATCTTCCAAAAAAATATTTACTGGTTCTGTTCTGGAGAACAACTACTGTCATTGTGTAAACATATACAAGTTACTGTTAATGCCAACTAGCGTATGTACTACAACATTTTTTGTTGATGCCAGATTGTGAATCTTCTTCTGACCTAAAAAACAGCAAGGATTGGTTGGACTCATCTTCACTGTAAGTGAGGAATAGTGATGTCAAATACATCAACATCATGAAGATGTTCATCTAAATGGATTTTTTGAGAAACACATAAAAGTTAAAATGTATGGGGCTAAAAAGTTTTTTAAAATAATAATATCAATATTGTGGAGACAGACAACAGTATAAAATGGTCTCTTTGAAGAAAACGTATTTTGTTTAAATTAAAATAGTGTAAAAAAGCCAATAGCAGTAGATAAAAACCTTAATGCCCATTTCTCACTGTGAACTTGGAAGTCCGTTTTGCGGTTTCATTAGAAGTTATTAGGTATCAATAGACAGAAATTAAATTGTTGTTCACATTTCCAAGAACATTATTTTAAGTTAGTTACTCTCTTGGTCAAAGATATTAACTAAGTCAAAATCAAATTCATGGTTTACCTCAATGCTGTGTCTACACAACGCAGTTTTTGCCGTTTTTGTATTATTTCAGTTTTGTTTTGAGTTTTGGCCAGTCTTTTGTCCATTATCTCCTTTTTGTTTTTGATTCTAGAAAACACCTCTATTCTCAAAGTTTTTGTGTTATAAAAAGCAATCTTTGTATGCTTCCTCTTTCAAATTCTGCCTATATGTACTGATTGACCCCGTACTATAGGGTATCTTGAACAATGCAGGAGGTGTATTAGACTTGAGTGTCTGTGTGAAGTAGGGGCAGGGACATGGTCGGTTATTCAGTATTCTATTAAGGTTTTGAGGTAATTGTTGTTAACCAATTTTGTTCTTTTTTTTGAGTGAAATCTTCGTTGCAAAACCTAAATATTTTGTTTCTAAATTGTTTTATAATATATTTATTTTCTGATGTAGGGGATGGTTGGAACTAAAATTACAAAGTAATGGTAGGCTTTTTTTATAAATCTAAAATAATTTTACCATCCTCCTATATCACTAGGTTGTCCAGAAAAGGGAGTGTGACATCCTTCTTGATTTCCATCGTAAATGACATGCTTTGACAAATACTGTTCTTGGAAATATCTCATATCAGTAGTTATAACTGTGTCAACTTCGAATAGGATTGCAACAATTAAATTTTGCTTATCGGTACCTAATTACTTTAAAAGAAGCCGCGAAACGGACCGACTTCAAATTTGCAGTGAGACATGGGCATTACGGTTTTTATCTACTGCTACTTCTACAGTATGTTAACTTAAACAAAACAAATGCTCTTAAAACGAAACTATCATTACAAACCCTTTTGTACTGTTGTCTGTCCCCAGTGTTCTTATTGATTTTATTAAAAACTTTTTAAGCCCCTATTCATTTTAATTTTAGTATTTATCAAAAAATTGATTTAGACAAACATCTTTGTGAAGCTGATGTATATTGATCATCACCACTTACACGTACAATGAACGTGAGTCCACTGACCAATCTTTGCTGTTTTTTAAAAAACCGTTTGTTTTTGTCAATTATGTCAAAACCTACAATACAATACATTTAGCAACATTACAAATATCATTCACATATAACGCAGCTATAATTTATAATAGTTTACCCCACACTATTAAGTCTTGTACTCTACATAATTTTAAAATAAGTTACAAAGAGATCCTACTTTGCAAACAAGTTTAAAACATTCTAGTACACTAAATTTCTTCTTTTTTAGTTAAGTTTTGTGCAATATGTACATATTAAAGTTAAGTCTTAGGCAAAATTGTTTATTTAGTTGTTATTTATTATTTTTTTGTAATCTATGGTATTTTTGTTATATGTATCCATACTGGGTGGCCCAACGAAAACTTGACGTCTTTGTTTTGGACAATATTATCGTAGGAATGGAAAAACGCTCCAACAGGTCGATCTTTTCTTTTTCTACGATAATATTGTACAAAACACCCATGTCAAGTTTTCGTTGGGCCACCCTGTACATACACAGAGGTTGAGTGGAGTAACTAAGCTAGACTTCGCCTCTTTCTAAGCACTGTATTGTATATTACAATACTTAGTAAAGACTATTTATTATTAATAATATATTGTATGTTTTTTAGCTCTAAGGAAAATGCACAAATTGGTATCGAAACGTTGGTATTGTAGAATTTAAATAGTGTTATTTATTCTCCTAAATATCGTCAGTTATAAACATTTAACTTAACAAAAACATTTTTTGTTCTCGCTGTCTACTCGCCTTCTCTCGCCATATCACCCTACAGGCTCGCAACTGTATTATGTGAACTGAACAGGCGAGTGAGTGCCTGGTAAACTATAGAGTGTAGGCAGCGACTTCCGTACAAGCTACTAGCACGTGTAAACGACCCATAAGACTAACCCTTTCCTGAAACATTTGGTGCAATGAAAAGCATCCCAACGGTAACTGTGGAAAAGATGCTTAACCTACCACCACTTAAACATTATTAGCATGTTGGAGGCTAGAATGGGGACTTACTGATTGACCTGGAAATGCTCACAATAGAGGCATGCAGAATAACAAATCATCCCAGCTTAGTTTGGCATACAAATGGCCAAAAAATGAAACGGTGCTGGCGCTGGCCTCTATATTCAGTTTATTAGATACGACATTAATGAATCACTGAGAGCAATTGTAATCTTTCAAGCGGAAATATACAAGAGAATATTAGGAAGGGATGTTTATGAAAAAACATTCATATTAGTTTGAACAACTAAGCTGCTATTAATGTGCTACCAAGCACCATCAAACCATCTGGGAATGATTAAAAAAAACTTCCTTTTGTGCCACAACAAAGTAACACTTAACTGGATAACAGGGCATTAGAGAACAGTATGTGATAAAAAAGGTAGATTCGTTAGCATGAGAAGGAACGGTAGTCTGGAATACTGGTCTTGAACTGGCACATGGCATAGACTTATACTCATAACCCAAGTGAGAAAACAATAGTGAAAGTGAGAATGTCTCTGCCTAACAGGCGCATTAATGAGGAAATAATTACTGTTATGACATTATCCTTCTCTTTCTTGCTTTCCCTCCTACGGAGCGAGAAAGAAGACCTCACTTTTGCCATACCTCAGTCCCTCAATGTAGTCTTCAACGAGCACTTAAGGAGGCGAGGTCTATGAGTAATAAATGTATGGATACTTGGCATAACCAAATCCTCAGCCAGATCACTATTACTACAAAAAGTGTCGCTACAAGATCATTCGTACTGAACCAATATACAGAGAATTTTCGCCATAGATTTTCTCAACAGTGGATTGATCATTTCATTTTGATTTTTGGTAAAGAAGCACCATTCCGGGCCACCGGGTTTCGTTGGTTTTTCGAATTAAATCGTGCTCATCGTTCGCTCCAGGATGAATATCTTGGGGGCGTTCAAAATCGGCTGTTGCAGAAAATATCGTCTGGGCAGTACTCCCACTTCATTACATTAATATTGCATGAACATCATGTGGTCTTCAAAAGTATTTCTTCGGGTTAGGTACCTAATAATTTGAGAATAGCTGAAAAAAGAGTTCGTTTCAACTAATCAAAATTATAATAATAACTGCAGTCGACTGTATGGCTCTTTCAAGACGAGCCAAATCCAACAAAAGTTGTTCGCCCATGAAGCACTTCGAAGCAATTGGTCGCGTGTTTCTTCGGAAAAACCCGACTTGTCGCTACTGTATTGCATTGTATTGCATTAGAGCAACACAGAACACTCAATTATGAATGGTACACAACCATTTGTTTGCCAGAAGTATTCGGAAAAATAAGCAAAACGAACCGCCAAAGAAAAACCATTCTCCAATACGACAATGCGAGCTCTTACACACCGCGTCAAACAAATTATTTTTACACGCTCATGACATCGAATTGATGGGTAATCCGCCATATTGTTCTGAATTAGCCCCCAATGACTTCTTTTTATTTTCGCACATCAAAAATAAATGCGATTGATTGCATTCAAATCGTATGTTTTAAAACTACCTCCTTCAGCGTGGGAAATGTACTTCGAAAATAGGTGAAAACGCGTACATAAGTGTATTATTGATCTTTCATGGAGAATATTTTGAAAAATAATAAAGCCATTTTCGATAACAAATATTTGTTTTTTACTTGTTTATCTAAAAACCTATCTAGCACCCTTTGGTAGCCTCTAAAAATAACATATTCAGAGAAATGTTTATTGTCCAAAGATAATATACAGAAATATTGAGTTAAAATTTACAGTTATGTTACTAGTATGTACTATTATTGCCATTATTTGAAAGAAACGTTAATTTTTTGGGGTGAAATTAAATTTTATCATAGTTTTCTTATTTTGGTGGAAGATGAAAATGAAGTTTATAGTAACTGAACTCGTAATTAATTGATCTTTGTTACAATATGTAGCAAAACTAGGTGCTAAAAAAACTAGCCTGGTTTAATTTTAGAGGAATTAAATGATGTTAAATCTCAGTTGATTTAATGCAAAGGAATTTCGTAATATCCTAATGGATACTTAGCATCTAAGACCCTCCTTCATTTTAACCTTAGCTTAACATTCTGTGCAAAAGGACCAGTAACACTAAATTATTTTTATGATTGATTTCTTATAATTAATAATCTTTTATATTTTGAAGCCCCCAAATAGTGATTCCAACTAACCATCAGCAAACAGCAACAATAGTTCCTGCTGCTCAACCTCTACTCCTTAACCAAATGCCGATGCTGACCACTCCCAGTGTCCAGTTTATTTTAAGGCCTCAAACAGCTACCAAAATTCAACAGCAAATGCAAACTGCAACGCCACAAGGATTGATTCTTCAACCTGGTGGTCAGCAGTTGTTGCAAATACAGCCACCAAGGTCTCAACCAATGGTAAGAGTATTGACCAATGGTATGCAGCTAGCGCCTACTTCAACTACTTATGTGACACAGGTAAGTTCTAATAAAATTTTGTAAAATTCGTTATTATTACCTTCAATATTCACTTATACCATATAAAAATTTAATAAAGTAGGACCTTAAATTACCAACTATAAAGAAAACGAAACTAATACACAAGAAATATGTTTTATTTTAAAATATAAACGATTTGATCAAAATGTACTTTAAGAAACAAAAACACTAATAGTAAATGAAAGTCCAACCAAGGTGGTTCTAAAATACCGTATTTATTGTGTTCTATTTAGGTTAATTCTTCTTTTAATCTTTTTTTTTTTCTCGAAAATTTTCAAATGACCTTTGATTTTTTTAAGGTGGGGCCACAGCACGCCAATAATGCTACTCATATTGCACAACAAACAATAATAAACAACCACGCCCAACAATTGGTCCAGCAACAACAGCTTCAACAGCAACAAATTAAGAAGAAACCAAAAAACAAGACAAAAAAGAAACTTGACCTCGCAAACATTATGAAGCTCTCAGGAATAGGTAATAAATTTAATTTTTTCATTTAAATAAATTTATATTGGATTAATTTATGCACATACTTAACATTTAAATTTATTTTAACAGAATCATATTTGGCATTATTTTGATATATTTTTTAAGGCGATGAAGATGATATTCAATTCGAGAGTGATGCATCTCAAAGCGAGAGCGAGCACAATTCTGTTCCTACGACTCCACAACCTCAGCAAGTAATGCATTCTACAGTGCAAGCTCAGACAAACTTTGTACAAACAGATACCAAGAAGAATATACAAAACATACAAATTTCAGCAATGGCACAACCTACTATAAATGCAGCCACACCTGTCGTACAAGTAAGTAATATTTCACTTGTTTCTTATATATTTAAAATTATAATTCTTGTAAACAGGTTTTAAACCAAAATTTCCAAAGCGGCATGATCTCTAATAGTACATCTCAGGCAGCTACTGCACAAGCCAGTATTCCTTTCAATTCGTTTATAGCACCAAATTTTACCATAAATAATGGCCTAATGCTTCAAAGGAGCGGCGGTTTTAAGCTAACTATGGGGGAAGATGGAAGACTGGTGTTACAACATGATCCCGCCATTAACTCTGATTTACAGTCTCAAATAATATTGCAAAGTTTGTTGGGAGGTTTAGTTTTACAGCCTTCTATGGATCAACAGACTGTGCAGCAAACTGTTCAAACAATTCAACAACAGTCAGTACAGACAATTCAACAACAGACTGTGCAGAGCCAAACAATACAGACTGTGCAACAGCAAACAGTGCAGCCTCAAGCTGTACAACATACTATACAATCCTTACAACCTCAAATTCAACAACAAACTGTACAGCAAACCATACAACACCAAACTGTTAATGCTCTCCAACAACCAATGCAAATTGTGCAGCCTCAACCTATACAGAGCATTCACTCTCAAGTGCAACCCATACATACAATGTCACAATCTCAAGTGCACAGTTTACAATCTCAGATTCAAGGTCAAATTCAGAGTCTTTTGCAACAACAAAATCACACCCTCCAACATTCGCATGTTCCTACACAAAATGTTCATTCACAAACCATGCAAAGTGTGCAAAACTTACAAAATCTACAGAATGTACAAAGCATGCAACAGAATGTACAAAATGTGCAGCATAACGTAAGAAGCGTACAACAGAATGTGCAGAGTTTACAGCAGAGTGTACCACAAAATGTGCAACCTTTGCTGTCACCTGTGCAAAATTTCCACGTGAATCAAACTCATCCGCAAAATCAACCTATTTTGAAAGTAAGTCCATATTTGTATAATATTTAGTCATAATATTTTTTAAATTCAATTGCAAATGAGAATCTTTGTGTAGTACTATACTTGGTATCATACTTATTTTTTCTCTCTGGCATAACCATTAACGATAAGTGAGTATCAAGTAACAGCTCCGAACTTTCTTCGCTTTACGCGGACTTCAAGTAATCCCTACTATTTCTTGGTAGGCGGCCAAAGCCCTTACTAAAAAGACAGAAGATAAGGCTCTTGTTGCCGGTTATATATTTAAATGGCAGATTATATATACCTACATGCTTAGCTATGCCAGATAACAAATTATCTGTATAAATTATACTACAATATAGCTTATTGCAATAGAAATATTAATGTTTATGACGATATATTTAGGTACAACCTTTCCAAAAAGCGCAACCTCCAGTTCAAACTGTGCAGCCAATTCAGCATCACATTAACCAACCACAACAGCAATCCCAACAACAGCAGCAACATAATTTGAACGATAATAATCAGCAAAATCAAAATAACCCACCACCAACTTCATATGTCGTCAATCTGACGCCGGATCAATTGGAACAGCTAAAGAGGAATGGACAATTAACTGTTAATGGTCAAACCATATTTATGCAAAGGCCCAACAAAGAACAAATGGAGAAAAAGCTGTCGCCCAAAACAAAGACGATGAAAAAAGTGAACAAAATTCAAAGCATAAAAAATATATTGCAGGTTAGCTAGCTCAGTTTAATTTTATTAAAAGCAGTGTATAATTTATTAATTTTATTTATTTTAAATTGTTTACCAACTTGACACATTGTAATTCTTTGCAGGTCTTATTTCCGTTTGTCAAGCATATAAAGTCTTCAAGAAAGACATAACAGGCCAAAGCGCCAAAGTATTGATAATAAAAAATGAATTTTGTATATATATATATATATATATATATATATATATATATTTACTTTTATAAAGCATTAAAATTATTTTATGAATCATTGTGGCAGAATGTCCCAAAACAATTTGAAATACAATGTCTTTCAATTGTTCTCTCATTATGAGTTTGAATATTGAATATATTTAATGAATATTGAATATATTTAAGTTACAAAATTTATACAAATTGAGAATATAATTATTTATTATTGTATTATTGATGTAACGATAACACTAATATATTTTCAACAAAAAATGTATACTTAAATCATAATAAGTTATTTTATTAATTTTCGAATAATCGGTATAGTATCAATGTCATCAATATCAGCACTGGCAACATTGCATCGAAGTAATAACATATATATATAAATTACCAAAACAAACAACTCTTATGTTTATAGTTCAGACATCGACGCAATGTTGCCAGTGCTAAGACATTGATTGTATATCGGTTATTCCAAAATTAATAAAACACTTATTTATGACTCAACTATCCATTTTTTGTTGAAAATACTTAAGTTTGTAGTGTTATTGTTAAATGAAAAATACAGAAATGAATAATTATACTCTTATGTATAACATTTGTATCTTAAGTATTTTCAATATTCTAACTCAATAACATAACAATTGAAACGACAACAGCGCGTTTTTATATTTCAAATTGCGTTGGGATATCTAACACAATGATTCACAAATGAAAGTTCCCACAATTTAAGAACTTTTTGAAAAAAATGCTGTCTTTTTTTATGGACACCCAAATTATTTATTATTTAATATTTTTCAATTAAATCCAGGTCATTTTTAAAATTTTCTTCACAGCATACACTGTATAGACAATTTAGAAACACGTTTATTTGTAGTGTATATATGTATAAAAAATTCTGATCCTTATAAATATATTTTCAAGTTTAAAAGCAAATATTTTAACGCGACTTTCTTGTAAACCAGACTTCATTGAATTGATATTTTTTGCATAGGAAGGTGAGCCGGATTCGGTGAAACCGAGCAATACCTTGGAGCCAATAAAGGAAAATGTCAGCAAATCCATTGTTAGTGCCTTAAACGCACCACCTAAACAAGTTCTACCTCAAAATCATGTGCAGCCTCAGCCTGTGCAGCAGAACAAACCAATGCAACCCCAGGCATTGGTCCAGCCATCAGTGCAAGTTCAAATACAACCCAAGATGTCAAATGAACGGCCAAAACCTGTTCCCGTGCAACCTGCACCTGCGCAGACTCCCAAACAGCAGAAAGTGGCTCCCACTGTTTTGTCACAAGATATGAATGGTAAATGTTATACTTGTCCAAATATAAATCTAAAAAGTTATTTTTTTTCCTAGGTTAATAATTCAAAAATATTTTTATTATGTATATTTTATTCAATTCATTTTACATTCTCGTTATAAAATTAAAGAAATGTCCTGTCTATAAATCTTCTCTGTCTTTTCATATGAAATGTTAACAGGTAGCAATACAAACCCGGACGTTGACAAACTATTGGTGCAGATTTTGGAAGAATCTAACAATATAAGCAGCGGCACAAATGTAACTCATGCTACCTCCCAACATCAGCAGAGAATCACCACAATCCAACTGACACCTCAAAAGCAGCAACTTCTAAAAAATATTCAATTACAGATTCAGAGCCTTTCAGCAAGGCTTACGTCTGGAGATACTGAGATGCAGAATGTGCTGAAAAATTTATTCGCTGAACAACAAAAAATTTTGGCCAGTGGGAAGTTGTTACCACCAGACAAGGTATGTTAAATTAATTTTATGTAATAGGTACAACAAACGCTAGTTATGAACTAGCGAACATTCCCAAATTCGTTCTAAGCTATTCCCCTATTAAATATATAGATTAGGTAAAGGGTTTTAGTCAAAATAATAATTATTTTTCACGTACTAAACCATCTTCGCTATGACTAAAGCATTACCTTATAAGTATACCGAGTGCGCCACGCTTTATTGGAAAGAGGCAATTGGGGAAACGGCCAAAGAGAATTTAAAATTTTTAAACATACAGGTTATCTGATATTTGGGTATATTGGTATAGTGAACCTTTCAGCAGTTTAATAGGAAATGTATTTCCTTCAATAAAATACATAATGTTCCATTTAAGTTAACGTAGTAATTAAAATATTGTACGTAATGAGGCTTCCAATTACAAACACTATACATTCATTTAAAATTAATAGCCAATAATGTATTGTTTCATAGTTAATTTCTAGAGTACTACATTTTGAAAATAATCAAATAAATCTAAAACTATCAACAATAAACATATTTAGTAGGCCTTAAAACTATTATGAAATACAGGGTGTACTATTAAAACGTATATCTTTATATTGCTACCTTGTTACACTAAGCTCCCTCTCGTTTAACGTGAATCATCATATAAAAAACATCAACTTGTTAGAGCAATAAAACTTATAAAACAGTTCGCATTAGAACAGATATAAACCTAATAGATAATTACACCAAAGTACCATATCCAATAGATATAGCCATCTTCAACACACACCATAAAAATACATGTACCTGGCAATAAAACTTACACAACTGTGAATATGGACAAAGTCATAAATAATTTTCTCAACAGCCATCGTACATGAAACACTATACATAAACTTTAAAGTACTCAAATCTGCCTACCATCACATATATACAACTACAAAAAAGAACTATCATGTGCCATAATTAAAAAGTTTTTAATGATATCACTATACAACTAAGATGTTATCAAAGAAACAAAAATCACACCAGCTATGTATTTCGATATGACGAAACACAAAGATAATACACCGATACGGGTTTATATTAGTAGACGAGGAAAGAAATAATAATAATAAAAACAGAAGTAGTAGAAGCAAATTATATATCAGATTATAATTAAAAATCAAGAAAGAGGGTAATTAAAATTCATACTGAAGGATAACAACATTGTTTTAGTAACTAGGAGAAATTGTTAATAAAAGATTCGAATAGAACTTTTTTGAGAAATTTCAAAGATAAATATTTCTCAGATTAAAAAAAATTATAAAAAAGGATTTAAAAAGTTGAAAGATATTAGAATTGATTAGTATATGAGATGGAATAATAATTATTTATTGATGATTATTATGATGCTGATGGAAGTCAAGAAAAAGAAGTATTTGAAATTAATATAAACATTTGATATATTAAAAATAATATAAATAAAACTGGTGAAAATTAAAAATAAACGGGACCCAAACTATTAAAGACTTTACGAGTTTAGCCATGAGAGTTAGCCGAGGGAATCTCATAATTAAAATTTGAAAAGTGGATGAAAGAACAAGAATTGGAAGCGTGAGGACTGTAAGTAGAAGGTTAGAACATTATATAACTATATTTATCTTAACTACGAGGCGTGTTCAAATGAAAGTGATTTGAAGCGTCGCATGCGAACACTTCTCAATGTATTTTCGTGAAACAAACGCGATAGGGATGTATTGGTAGCAGATTTGTAATAGCTTCATTCGTAAGGACCTGGCATCACTTCCAACCGGAAGAGAAGTCGTCAGCATGCAATGCAAACATCCCGGCTCACCCAGCACTCAGCCGGAAAGGAGATGTTGACGGCATTTTTTGACATGCAGGGACCCCTATTACTGGAGTTTAAAGAGCAAGACGTCTCCATCAATGTCCAACGGTACACCCAAACACTTGATAGGCTACATAAGGCTATCAAAAACAAACATCCACGTATGCTGTCGTCAGGTGTACTAATTCTGCACGCCAATGCAAGGTCGCATGTCGCCAAGGTGTGTGTCGAGGCACTGGTCCGTAAAAAGTGGGAAGTCCTGGAACATCCAGCTTACAATCTAAATCTGTCGCCTTGCGACTATCATATCTTTGGACCGCTGAAGAAAAGTATAAAGGGCCAACGATTTCACTCCGACGAGGAGGAAGTAAAGGCTGCAGTTCTTAACGGGTTCCATGATCAAACGACTTCGCTCTTCGCAGACGGAATTCGTAACCTTCCTAAGCAATAGGACGCCTGCGTAAACGCCATAGGTAATTTTTATTAACAAACTTTGTATGCATTTCACTCATTAAATATTGTTAATTCCATGTATGTATCTGTCTCATTTCTGTCCCTACGCATCTAACGGATACACACCTCGAATCACTTTCATTTGAACACCCCTCATATTTAAAAATAATGAATTCTATATCATAGCACCCTATTTAGCAATTGGCTAGTTGCATAAACAGAAAACACACAGCTATAAAACGAAAGACTACCACACATTGTCATTTCTATACGTATTTATTATTGATGTCTATGGGCTTTTGTAAGTTTTACGTTTAATATTTTCTGGCAACAAAATGTATAATCGTAAACCACCGCGATTGTAAAAAACATATCAATATTAGCATTTCTATATGCTTATGTTTTGTCACAAATTCAATGTTTATATCATTCACAGTGGTACTAGCTAGTCCTAAATGGGCCCAGTATCAAAATTTGTTGATGGATCTTTTTATGAATTTTGATTTACACACATTGTGGCCCTGTATCTTGGGGGTCCACTATCATTGATACGGCGGTAGCTTCGCCCCTGATCATTAATTCATTTGTATTATGTGAGTGATCAACATAAAAATATATATAATGTGAACTGAATAGCCTTGATATATTTATTTTACTATGTTAAGGTTAAACATTAGAATGGTAACAAAATAATTTTGGTAATACACTGTACATATATAATATAATCTAACTAGTTTAAAAATATTAAGTAAAAAATTATATTTAGAATTTAGAATAATAGATCTTGGTTTAAAATGATTTTTAACACATCTAAAAGTGACGTCCTGTATACCAAACAAAAAATAAAGTTTCATATCTGTTAAGAAATTTGGAAAGAACGAAAAAGTGAACCAAGCAGATCAGTCGTTAATTTTCTCATATTTTTTATTCTCCCCATAGTCTGATTGATGTATCTTGTAAATGTGTAAAAATGTATGAAATTATATTTTTATGTTTTTATTATATTAAGTAAGTTTCAAAAATGATTGGGCCTCTTCCCCCTTAGTCCAGTTTTTTTAGTATATTGTAAGTGGCTTACCTACATATTTTAATATGATCAGTTGAAGTATATTAAATTAATTGTTTCAAACCTTACTTTGTGAAAATTATCCATATCCATCTTAATGGTGGTTGGTTGAAATGTTTAGTGGTATGAGGTTTAGGCTTGTCAAAATCTGTCAATCTTGACACATTAGTGTTTAAACCAATCGTCAGATAGATAATATTAAAGAAAGTAGAATAATCTTTTCATATTTATTTTATATTATTTGTATGCCTAATAAATAAATGTGGTTTTTCTACCTTAGTCTGGCGCATCTTGTGGTATATGTGTAAGAGTCATGAATTTATATTTTATGGTTTAATTATATTGTAAATTTTTATAGTAATAAGTAAATTTCAGAAATAATTGGGCTTCTTCCCCTTAGTCCAGTTTCTGTCGTGTACTGTAAATCATATGCATTTATATTTTAATAGCGATATTTTAAGTATATTTTTTGTATTTAGGAAGTTGGAAAAATAATTTGGGCCCTTCCTCCTTAATCCGGTACTTGTATCTTGTAAAAATATTTGAATTTATATATTTTTATTTTATAAAGCATATTTATTATAATTTCTTTTTGCATTTAGGAAGTTTCAAAAATAATTGGGCACCTTCCTTATATTTTATAATGACTTGTTAAGTATTTTAAGTAAAGTTTAAAAAAAAATGGTCCATGTGGTATCTTGCAAAAAATGGCATTTATTTTATTTTATTTGTATTTGTTCTTACGTTGGGTCGACTAGAGTTTACTGATAGGTCATCAATTATATATATAAACTCCTGGACAAAATTAACGCACCACTTTAATTATTCTAAATATTTACAATATAAACACAAAATAAAACTTAGTTAAATTGAAACAATAATGAATACCTAAAAATTAGTCGAATATTACCTTAACGTGACCTTAATTTGCCTTATTTTTTCTTTAAAAATTTGTTTTTGCTGAAAATGCATAATTAAGCTATCATGTTTTCAAATTGAAAAAAGAAAAAAGAATATGTGAAACACAATAAATGAATTTTGGTGAACCCTAATACCGTGTAGGGCCTCCTCTACTTCTTATTACTGCATTCATGCGTCGAGGCATGCTTGATATTAAATGTTCAACAAACGCTTGCGGAATAGTCTCCCATTCTTCAATAACGGCCTCTATAAGTTGGTTGTGATTAACAACAGGAGGTCTAAGACTTCGAATCTTCTTTTTGAGATAGTCCCATAGATGCTCTATAGGATTCATGTCCGGACTGTTAGGTGGCCACTCTAATAAAGGGATATTAACATCATTTAGGTAACCAATAACCTGTCTTGCCACGTGGGGACGAGCGTTGTCCTGCATAAATAAAAAATTAGGCCCTACAAATGGAGCAAAAGGCATTACATGTTCGACAATAATGTTGTCTAAGTAATATTGGGCATTCATAGACCTCGTACGTATAGGGACTAATTCCGTACGAGCATCGAAGCAAATTCCTCCCCAAAACATTTTAGAGCCACCACCAAAAGGTACTTTAGGAGAGATATTACAGCTAGCAAACCTTTCTCCTCGTCTTCGCCAGACACGCTCACGTCCATCTGGAGCTTTAAGGCTAACTCTGGTTTCATCGGAGAACATAACCCGTTTCCAATCATTGATGGTCCAATTCTGATGTAGTCTTGCAAAATTCAATCTCTGAACTTTGTGTTCTCTGGTAAGCAAGGGCTTTTTGGCTGGTCTTCCATTGCTCAATTCTGCTTCATGTAAACGTCTTCTAACCGTTCGAGATGATATAGCGACGTTGCGAACATCCGCTAATTCATTTTTTAACAGATTGCTGGTAACTCTCCTGTCTCTGAGAGCACGTTGTCTCAAAAAACGATCATCAATTTGATTAGTGCAACGTTTTCGCCCTTGTCCTGGTCTCCGAAGGTACGAGCCTGTCTCATTATGACGTCTCACTACGCGACTGATACTGGAATGATGTCTTCCTAATAAACCAGCAACATGTCGCATTGAATATCCTTCATCCAGAAGAGTCGATGCTCGCACTGCCTCCTCTATTGACAAATTTCTTTGGCGGTTCATTTTTCTTACTTGTTTTACTCGCAAATGAACTTCAAAACATGCATATGATAAAAACAATTACAAACAAACGCTTGCTTCTTACAGAAATTTTGTTTTAATCAACACTTTTTAAAAAAAAATTAACACAGATTTACTCTAAAACGAAGTTTAATATGAATTACTGTCAAAACAAGGTATTATGTGACACTAGCTAGTTTAAATAACATCTGTCAGTGTCAAACAAGGTCCATAGCCTACTTGTCGTACACTAAGTTAACAATAAATAAAGATTATTGAGAAAAATATGAGTGGTGCGTTAATTTTGTCCAGGAGTTTATATATACACATAAACTAAGTCGGGAAATTAGTGTGACTAATTCGAAAACACAACCGACGTGGGTACTATTTCGACCAGCGGCTATAGTATTGACATTTTTAAGTATAATGTCTAAAATAATTAAATAGTTAGATTTGTGTATTTGTTGTGGTAATAAGCCAGTTTATTTTTTAGTTTTAAATAATTAATAAGGAAATACAAAAGATTTTTTTTCACATATTAAAAAAAAAGGAATGTCACAAGAAATATATTTGAAAATGAAACAACACATTATGTACAAGTTTATATTTTATAGGCGAGTCAGTCGGTTTTGTTTTTAAACGTAATTATTCTCATTGCGTTTTCTAGTATTATACACCGTTTTAGTCGATATTTTTAGTGGAGTTGCTTCCATCTAAAACGCAATTAAAAATAACTATTTCCTAATGTTTAAGTTACCTCTTGAATAAATGACAATTGTTCCAAAGGTCCTCCATTCCTTTTCTCATCCTCAAAGTACTCGTACACCTATACGTGATTAATTGTAACATATATTTTACTTCAAGGATAATAATCTGCACATCGCATAAAGAAAATAACTGCTAATACGTTATCCATCATATTTTGCAGATAAAAAAACTGCATAGTTCAGTGTACGATTTGAACCAACGTTCGTCTGACCATGAGTGTGTGTAAAATAGCCGCTTAGACGAATGAATTATATTCTGAACAATGCTGCTCTCTGAAACAATATGGCATTGTGCCGTCAATTTTGAGCGGTACAACTGACTTCATAGGCAAAATTTTCTATCCGCAGATGCGATTTTTCAACAAAATATTCTTGAACGGCATTCCTCACGTAAAAAAAAATCAGCCAAAACCTATTGCCCTACAAAAATAATGATACCGGTTGCTGGGAGGATTTTTGATTTTCCGAAACATCCCAATATATTTTGGTATTTTAATACTGTAGGGTGTTTTTATAATTGAATTTCTATCCTTTCATAGATTTAGTTTTTAGCAACGCTGAACGTATTTGCTCGTACAGAGCTGAGAAACCATAGTGAAGGGATTGCGCCCGTACTACAAGAATATCTTGTTGAAATTTGCTTTTGAAAAGTTACTACCGCCCAAAATGAATGGCATAATGCCTAAAGGTGGTAAGAAGCACTGTTCTGAATATGTGCTAGACCCCTTCGAAATTTTCTTAGGGCTTGTAGTCTATTAATAATAGGTTTCTCTGCGTTTGTTAATAACGAAGTTTAATTTATTTACACTGATTTATTTGCTTATATAAACCTTTTATAACTACTGTCTATTGATATGGTACAATTAGTTCCAAGAACCAAAATGGACATATATAGGTAATACTAGTAGAAAACAGTGTAAAGGGGCTAAAGGTGTTAAAATCTTAAATACACTGAACATAATAGTGATAGTCATGGTCAATCCTGAAGATTAACAAAAAGGAAGATTTTACCAAAGTTAGTTTAAAAATTATTAGTCATAAAAATTCTTTTGAAGTAGCGGAAAAATTGAAAATAGTAAGATCTTTTTCACAGGATTCAGTTTATTAAAGTATGCTACGTATTATACTTTTTAAAAATTATGGTGTTCAAGTGAGAGTTCTTTTTGTGTTAACATTTTTCTAATTTTGACCGAAATTTTCCATTAAAGAAGCAGGTCAGATTCGATGTATGTAATTTATTGTCTAATATTCGTTTTTAATTCCGGTATTGTTTACGAGTTTTGAATGTATATCCAGTTTTTCAGATATCTCTATCTCATTTGTTCTTATAAGACTGTGTTAGTTGATTATGTTTGAACTTTAACGTTAAACCCGTTTCTTCAAATTTTTTCATCCATGACATAATTGCATGAGCGGATGGACGGCACTCTTGATTAATTCTTCTTTTACTACCTGGGGGTCCAAATGCTACAATATACCTTTGTCTCCCCTCCTACCCCATAGTTCGCTAATGGTAAAGAAAGTATATGTCTAAATAAGTTATCATTTTTTAAAGTATTTCTACAGTTTTAGTTAGATAGGCAAAAAAGAAGAAAATCAAAAGCGGCATTTTGATCACCTTGTTGGACGAACAGTGGCTTTTTGCAAACATTCAAACAATTACTGAGAATACCTAGAAAAGTGTAATTACCAATAAATTCATTGTGTTATCTTGTTGATGCGATAATACTGGCTAATAGTTCGCCTCGACAAAAAGCAGTTTCCTTTTTATTG
The DNA here is from genome assembly GCA_951812935.1 of Hermaeophaga mercurialis. Lineage (NCBI taxonomy): Eukaryota > Metazoa > Arthropoda > Insecta > Coleoptera > Chrysomelidae > Hermaeophaga > Hermaeophaga mercurialis. The sequence continues at coordinate 35,656,666 of OX638363.1, forward strand.
AGAATTCATATTTTACCATCATCAAAATTATTAAACTAGTGTTAAACATTTCTTTAAAATGATATAAGCTGTATTATAAAAAAATATGAAAATTAATTATTTCTCAGGTTGTATTTGCTACATGTATTTTAATTTTTTCAATAAGAGTATACTGAAATTCAAATGTATCCTTAATTGAGCAGTTACAATAAAGATTTTAAATCAATATAAAGCATAAAAATCAAATATTCAAGATTTAAAAGACACATTTATAGATTAATTGGTAAACAAAATGTGAGATATTAATCTGTTCTATAAGGACATGAGTCAGTTAATACGCTTTTATTTTACGCTGATTTTAATTTTAGAGAATAAAGTCTGCATATGGGTTATGTAATGCTACTGTTAGATATTAATAAATTGTAATGCTTCTAAAATATATTCCATTTATTTGTATTGATATATTTTATTATAGGTTTATTATCATAACAATCAGCTTACCATCGTCAATCCGTCCAGCTTGAATTTATCACCGCCTACACAGGTCAAAAATGAACCAGTACAGAGCCCAACCAATGTAACTCCAGTAATAAGCAATAATCAGACAGTGGTGAGAACCACAAGCGTCGAAACTCAGGCTACGACCTCCCATCAGGTAAAATTAATAAAAAATAAATATTTTTGGTGTGACGTTTTTTTGAATAACACATTGAAATAAAGCTAAAGTTTTATAAATCTCTATGTCTCCTTTGTTCTTACACATCAGTGTATGTTTGAACAAAATTTATTTTCCTTATTCTTAATTTCATTTCTAATCCTCTAATCATTTTTTAACTTCTTAGCTTTAAATCTATATTAGGGCGGAAAACCAACTTTAAAGCAATAATTGAAGTAATCTTACTACCCTGCCTTGAGCAGTAATGCTAAAAAAATGAATATCCATAAAATTCGTGACGCATGTTTTTACCTGAACTGACTCATTCAAGAGTCTTTGTAAGTACACTCCATCTAAAATATACAATTACAGTAATCCAAAGGTTAAAAAATTTACAGATATATGTAAGCACCGTTTTTTTAAAGAACACTCTTAAGGTTCCTTCATAACTCATTTAACAAAATGATATTTTCACGAAAACAATTTTAAAACCGCACAACTCTTCAATTTAAACTTTGATCTGTCATAAAAGCAATCGACACGGCGTGAAAAATATTTTAAAATTTGAATTTTTGATTTAGCATTCATTATCAACTGATAACCGCCGATAAGAGAGCGCTTATCACTTTTAGTTACACATTACGGTTGTAATTATTTTGTTGAGGTTGTGCGTTATTCGCGAACTTGACGTAAATTATGAACTATTATGATTGGGAGTGCTATTATGGCGAGTTCTTGAACTACTGCCGTTATTTTGTGAGTAATAGCTAATTGACGGGTTATCTGAAGCATTTTGTAGTCCCCATTATGATCTTTTTTTTAAATTGTAAATTTTCAACTCAAATTTGTGGATCTGATTGAAAATATTTCGATTTTTAGAATTATTTGAGAAAATAAACCCCTAACTATTACTGATGTATATTTTATATTTTACGCAAAATAAACATTTTTATCTGTTTTATTTTAACAAATATTCTACTTTGAATTTAATGCACATACCTAATACTGATATTTACAGTATTCTTATATATCAGTTTTGGAAGTATATTAGGGTATAAGCTCTTGGACCTTTTATCTAAACAAATTTTTGATGAGTAATTATGTCCTTTTAAAAGCATGTAACAATTAGATACAACCGAAGTCAATATTTTATGTTTCATACATCTTTAGAATTCAAAATAAATTGCACTAATTCCAAAATATATCAATTAAATTTAGTAATTAAATAAATAACATAATCTCTAATTACTTGTTAACTGACCGTGTTTGAAATAAAAGACAACAAAGGTACTTTGACGGAAACAAAACGTCATGAGTTCCAGCGATAAATTCAATATTTTTTATAATTAACTACATAAATTAACTAATCTTTTTAACACTGTTTCCAAAATTGTCAGAACACCACCTGCAGTCTTAGTTCTTGTTCACCAGCTCCAACCGGATGCAAACTAGACCTCAGCCTCCCTGCGAGGGGTCTCGAATCTAATACAGTTATTCTGCTCCTTTTTATGATCTTGTTCAATAATTTAACTTTGGGTACATTCCATTGCCACACAATTAAAAAAAAACAATCCTCATTTGTTATTTCGATGTCTCTCAGTAACTTTTTTTTATCCCTTATGAACTTTCAAATACTATCATTAACTTTTAAATTATTTTTTACAAAATGTTTACCAGTCTTGATGATCTTAAAATACATTGACATTTCTAATCCAACATTCTTTCAACAAATTTTCTCTTAGTTGCCCCCAAAAAAACACATTTATTATGAATTTTAATTATCCCTTCTTAATTTTGAAATTATCAACTTTGTATAATAAAATGTCTGTATCAGTCCTTTCCTAAAGTACTAAAAAAATTGATTACATACTCCATACGCTTCTATTTCTTTTAACAAATATTGTATAAACAACATCTTCAGGAAAAACTAATGACGCTATAAAAATATGTATTAATAAATATTTTTTATTTTGATACTTTCATTTTTTTCTGATGTTCTCCTCATTTCTCTTTTGTCTACAATAACTGCTTGAGTTTTGAGTCACTTAAACACTAAATGAAAAAACTTTATACTCTATGAGCGTTTCGTTAACTATGTTAGAATAATCAGGAGATGACGAAGTAAAAGTTCTAGTCCCCAACCTAGTCTGTCTACCGTGTCAAATGCTGACTTGTCGGAAACATTTTCATATTTTTTGGTCTATTAAATTCTTTAATATAAATATACAATGAGGGTCAAAAACTGTTGCCCCATAATTTGGGATATTATACTAAAATTACTATTTTTTTCCACGAAAGTTTCAAACTCATTGTGAAAAATGTTTTTTGTTGGAAAATGGAGCCGAATGTCACATTGTATCATTATTCTTAAAACAACCTCCGATTTTGACAACATTGAACGTGATTAACAAACATTGTCAAAAATTTTATAGGCCCAATCATCAAAGTAAAAACTAACTAGTAACAATTTAGTGTTAGATTGTAGCAGATTTTATCAAAAAGTAATAAATTTACCATGGAAGCATAAATAGACAGCTCGATCTAGATAAAAAACTAACTTTGAGAATCTATTTCAAAGCAAAGAGACACAAAAGTCAAGGGGGTTAACTGAGTATAATGAATAGAAAATTCAAACCAACCTAGTTTTTAAGACAATAATCCACTAATATGGACATACGGCGTTGAATTGTGGTGATAAAATAAGGCCCGAAACACAAAAATCCTACAATCATTTCAGTATAAAGCACTTCAGAGGGTTAATGAACATTTCATACTTTATTTCAAATTCTATTTATTAATGAAGTTATTAGAGCTACAAATTGCTGAATAGATCTTACAAAACAGCTGGTTAATAACTTGTTCAATGCGCCTATTAAAGAGAAAATATTACATTTAATTTGAACGAAAAGTGTCAGTGAACAGTGCCTAACGTAGGTCATTGCGTCTATTATTATTATTTTTAATAACTACAATATCTCTAATAAAAAAATTACTTAAAACTAATGTAGCCTAAGAAACCATCTGCAGTCTTAAAATTGTAAATTTTAAATTTATTATAAATATATTTTAATTTTAATCCAAGAAAATTAATTTTCCTCATAATTTTTAGCCAATCACCACCCAAGCACACACAGTTCCAAGAATATCGGTTTCAATACCACCTAGCGAGACGACAGCTATCCAAACCATCCACCACCATCCTTCTGCAGCGCAGCAGCATACCCATCCACATCATCACCAAACCACACCTCATTTTGTCCACATACAACCTCAAATAGCCACATTAAACGTTTCTAACCATCCTCATTCGCCAATATCTCCTCATCAGTCTGCAAGCCCCCATCAGCACATACAACAAACGATTTCCACGCACACTTCGATTCCGGCTCATCCTGTGACAAGTTTTACGCCAGGGCATCCGCACACCGCACCGCATCACGTGGTTGTTTCCGGTCATCACGTGACACATGGAAACGCATCTAATAATGTCCACCAAGGTCATTTACAGGTGACTCACTACAATCATGTAATGAATCAGAGGTTAACTTGTCCGCAGCCTTCTGTGCAGCAACAGCAGATGCAAAAACAGCAGCTCATGCAGAAGAAGGCCAATTTGTAAGTCTATTAATTGTTCAAAATCTTTAAATAATATATATATATATATGTCTCCAGTCTTATACTTACTTATTAACGTGCAATTATCCAGTTATAAATCCCGTACTGGGTAATCGCAGATTAAACCATAAAGCCGGCTTCCGCTTGTCATACAAAGCCTCTTAGGGAAGCTTCAGAGGATTATTGGTAGGGAGAAATCAGGTTGACTCTAATAGTCACTTTAGACAACTACTCTATAAAAAAAGTATTTATATCACTATTTAAATGAATTTTGCTTTTATAATTTAATCTATTTTTCAAAATTTACAATGAATTCTACCATTTGTTTATCAGAATCGAAACGCAGCTGACAATGGATCAAAATGGGGCGACCAAACCTGATATCCACACCCCATTTCGTGACAAAAAAGATGCTTGTATAAGATTAATACGTTACCATTGCCTCGACCAACCTGTCTTATCGGAAAAAGATCTGGACAAGGCAGATGAAATATTCGAATTGACAGCTCAACATTTTATAGGGAAATTTGCCAAAATGGAGGACAAGTACAAATATTTACTCATGAAAGAGAGTATGGTGAGTAATTATTCTTCACATTTTTTAAAATAGTGTTAATTTTAAAGTAAGGGTATTTTGAATGAATAGTAATAACTCATAGTTCAACGGTCCATGATCTTAGACTGTCTTATTTCCTTTCTAACAAACTTTCTAATTTCTACCATTTAAGAGAGCCATACTATTACAATTAAAAAGGGGTAACCATGTATATCTAAACTTTTATATACACATTCTCACTATTACGGTTATTTTTTTCTCTTTAAACAAATACATAAGTTATTTATACGTTCTCAGTAAACCATGTTTTGTTTCAAATAGCTAATTTTGTAAATTATTAAAAACGTTGTTAATAAAGTGCAGTGGTTTTCACAATATTTACTGTTAGTCGTCAACACCAGGCTTTATCAAAAAATAAAATACATACTTTAAACTTACAAAAAAAATATTGTTCAAATGTTGATTGATTTCTGTATTAAATTGAAAGTATTAAATCATAGAAGTATAAAAAAAGTAAATACCTTAATTTTATAGTTCATATATCTATAAAGAGACTTGGAAACAAATCAAATTTGTTATGTTACCTATTAATGGCAACCCTGTTTCCAATTATCAAGACTAGCCATTATATGTGAAACTGCGGGGTTACATTGAAGGGGAATGACGTACCCTATTACTTATTAGTCACTAGCGTCCAATGCGCGACTACAATTCAGAAGGAAGGTAAACCCAATTAGCCCAGATAAGAGTGAATCTGCAATGAAGTCGTATTTTAGTTAATTGTACATTTCTAAAATCTCTTAACCTGTGAGTAGCCTGCTATTTGAAAAATAGAATGTGTACAATGCTGCATGTATCGATTACATAATTTCGCTTGTAAAATAGTTAAATATCCTGCCAGAATTTAAGATTGAGGATGCAGTCAAGCATACCATCAATATATGTATGTATAAAGTATTGATAACCTATAATATAAAAATAATATGTGAAATCTCAAGTGACAACTTTTGGTGATATAGAGTGTGGTCAAACTAAAGTACAGTAAACAGAGATGTTTATTTTTGAATATTTCCAAGGCGATGATTTTTTGAAAAAAAAATTCATGATCTTACTTGTTTTGACACCTTAATTCAATTTCCACGTTAAGTTATTTTAAAAGTTTTATAGCAAATGTACATATATACACTCCTGGACAAAAAAATCCGGACACTTGTATTTTGTTTTTTTTTAAATTTTGTGGGTGTTAAGTGGTTTAAATGGGGAGGAAGTAAACATTAATAACAGAAATCGTTTATTTAAAACACTAAAAAAGTAGTAATAGGAAAAATAAGTAACCCAAAAGAAAGTACTAAGTAACGCAAAAAAAATTAACATTGTTCGAAAAATTAAACAAAAGAAAACCAAAATTTTAATTGCCCACAGTTGGCTGGTCTTTAGGTTTAGTATCGGGTATTAACCCCCCCCCCCCCTACACCCGCGGAGGGTTTCAATACGCCTAGGCATGCTTGCAATAAGTTGCTGAATCTGTTCTTGCGGTATCTGTTCCCATTCTTCATTCAACGCTATTCTTCGCTATTCTTGGATCGTTTCTGGCAATGGTTGCCTCTTTTTAATCTTTTGCCCTAAAATGTCCCATAAATGTTCTATTGGATTCATGTCAGGACTACAAGCGGGCCACTCCAAAAGGGGAATTCCGACACCGACAGTATTTAGGTAGTCCATGATGATTCGCGCAGTATCTGGACGCGCATTATCCTGCATAAATAAGAAATTGTCGATTAATTATTCGATGAAAATTAATTGGGTGCGTCCGTTGAAAGATATACCCGCCCATACCATAACACCTCCGCCACCAAACGGCGTTCTGGGTGAAATACAGCAAGGTGCAAATCGTTCTCCGGGTCTCCTCCATACACGTTCGCGTCCGTCTGGAGATTGTAAGCAAAAACGGGACTCGTCAGAAAACATTACAACACTCCATTGCTGAAGAGTCCAGTCTCTGTGATCATTCGTGAATCTCATTCTGTTAGCTCGATGAGCTGCTGTTAATTTAGGGCATGCTACTGGCTTATGAGAACGTAAACCACTTTCATGCAGGACTCTTCTTACAGTTCGTGCAGAAATATGAGTTCCTCGAACTTCTAACAAACGACTAGCGCTAACATTTGAAGTTAAAGAGCGATTCCGTAATGCGGAAATCTTTAAAAAACGTTCATCACGCTGATTTCTGGACCTTTTTCTGCCTGATCCTGGTCTTCTAGTGTATTCTCCAGTCTGACTATACTTCGTAAGAGCATTTGCAATATACCGTATGCTGCGACCATCTTCATGTAATGCCACAACTTTTGCATTATTTTCGGGAGTCATACTAACACAATTTAAAAACACTAATGAAAAGTGATCTGAATTTATCAGAATAAACGTGAAACTTATCGTAAATGCAAAAAAATATCCAAAAAATCTGTTGCTAGTAAACAAGATAAAGTATCATTATTTGCCAAACGTCAAAATTTTGTTTCAAAGGTGACGCGATCATTTAAAAACATTAAAAGAAATAAACGTTTTTTATTATTGTTTACTTCCTCCTCATTAAAACTACTAAACACCAACAAAATTTAAAAAAAATATACAAAATGCAAGTGTCCGGATTTTTTTGTCCAGGAGTGTATTTACTTCATTTATACAGGTTTACTTTTTTATAACAATTTAGTGTCATTAATGGCAACTAGTCCATACCCGAAATGAAAATTTTGTCAGTAAAACAGATACTTAGAAATAGCACTATTTCTGTACCAATTTATTTCACAAACAATTTAAGGGTGGTGTTCAAAACAGTGCTTATCCAACATAATTTTTCTTCAATCGTATAAAAATACGGTACATTTGTAGAAATAGTAGCCTATTATTGTACTAGTACAAAAAAGTAGTAATTTTATTACTAGTACAAAAAAGTAACCAACGCACGGATTAAACAAAATATTTATTAGAACTGTCATTTTGATATTTTAGTGTTGAGTATTTTCCACTTTACAAAATAGTACATTTAATCAATATAATGTAATAATATTTTTATTTATTTAAAAGTTATTTTATTTTCAAATTGTTAATGGAATCAAATCAAAGATTTCATAGAACAGAAAACGTTACTTGTCGTTTCTCATCTGACAATTAAATTAATAGCATACAGCATTTATTATGTTATTAATTTTTCTCTACGACCATTAGTGGAATTGTTATTTCCAAAATAATTTTTAATAAAAGAATGCAAACATTCTCACTCTTAATAGAGAATATTTATTCTCAAACACATACTTCTTATGTGTTTTGCATCTATTTTCATTCCATTACAAGTGATGGAATGAATATTTCGTAATTGTTCTAAACAAACTTAAAACTGTCAATGTCAAATGCGCAGATGCAAATGGCGGCGTTGTAATAATTTATTATATATATATATATTAAAATGAAAAATTGACTAAATTTCTGGTCGTGGAGAAAATATAGTCTGTTACTCTGTTAGAATAACAAAATGCGATACTCGTGGTTCCTCACGCTTGGTAGCGCTCACGTTTGGAATGTTCCACTCGTATCGAATTTTTTTCATTCTAACTTTGTTACAGAATCTATTATTTATCTAGATGGGAAATATTTCTATAACATTTAAATAATCTTTTTTATACTTATTTTTTTATTTTAACGCTTGAAGAAAAAATAGTATATGTCACTCGAAGTAGAAGGCTCATATGTTTCGCCCAGTTTGCACAGCCTCGGCTGTGCAATATACTGGGCCCAACAAATAATGTTAGCCTTATATAAAATATACTATTTGATTGTTGGATCAGTGCTATTAGTTTTCTTCTCATTTTGTGCCATTTTTTCGTATTAATGTTTTCCCATTTTATTCTTTCTTTTCTAACTCTATTCTCACTATGTGCATATACCAGTTTAATTGCTTTTTCTGCATTTTTTATGATTGATTCCTGATTTGTCTCACCCCTGATTTATTTATTTTTACCTTATTGTAGTATTGTGCTTTTCCTGTTAAATCTTTTAACTTCATTTGATTGCTGTCATAACGTTCATGTCTTGCTTGAATCCATAAATCTGATGTATCGTTGACGATGCTTTTATATACTGGTATTTTTGTGCTATCAACTTTTTTTCTTAGTATTGTTCTGTATAGTATGATATTTGTAGTTTTTTGGGTCTTTATTTATATTTCTGTATCAGGTTTTCTATTGTTCATGGCTGCATTTCGCAGGTATTTATATTTTTAGTTTCTCTACTATTTAGTCTTGTCCTCTTATATCGTTCATTATTATAACTTTTTTTTTCTACATTTATGACTTTTGGAGAATTTCAATTTCTTATGTCCGTATATTGACTACTTGTATTTGGTTTGAAGTTTTGGCAAAAACTCAAATCAGTGCATAATAAATTGTTGATTTTGATAAGGATAAAGTTTCTTTATCCTAAGGTAATTTGACTAGTTTTCACTATACTATTTTTAATTAGCTAGTTCATTACAATAATAAACAAAAGTGAACTTAGGATATCTCCCCATTTCATCATCTTTTTATCTCCAACGCTCCCCATCTACCATTATTAGTTTTTTTAGCCGTTATTTTCTAGCATAGAGGTTTGACTCAATAATTAACACTTTAGTTTAATAAACTATAAAATGATTACATTGAATGGTATGAAGGCAAAAAGTAGATTCATTTATTAACAACTCGATCAACTTTCTCATATGTTTTCCTCATCATATATACGGCTGAGGATCTGGACTGGTCTTGACTCAATGCTCTTTATTTATTTTTTCTTGTATGTTTTGAAACCTACTGCGGAGGATATATTGTATGATTATTGTTATCTCATCCTATTTTTATTTTTCGAATTGCTGCTTCTATCTCCAAATGTTAAAATCGTCCATTATTTAAATTTATTTTCGCTTGAAATATCTCTTTTAGATCCGCATAACTTTGTGCATGTTTTCTTGTTTAAATTTCTCTTTATACTGGTTTTTACCATACTGGTAGTAATTCTTCGTTTTTGTTTTAATCTAAAATTTTCATTTATAACCTTTCCAAATCTTTTGGGTTCACTTTCATTTTGCATTAAAAAATATTTACGCCATTGTTAATAAAGATATTTTAAGAATATAAAGACTTTTACAAAAATTAATCAAATATTCAACGTATGTTTTAATTATGATTTTTATTATATTTATCACTATCAATCATTCTTTGCATTAGATTATGAACTACAAAACATTTGACAAATTTCTTTTTGTTTGTTATTTAGATTTCTTTGTCAAGATATTACGATATTAAAAAACGTCTGTCAAATTATTGAAAATTAGTGAATATTTTCCCGTTTAAAAGATTCACTAACCAATGTTTTTACAGTAATATTTTTATGTAAGTGTTTTACTTTTAATTTAATACTTTATTTGTTTAAATATGTTTTATAATCATTAATGGATTCTATGCGTAGTTTCAAAAGTACTTTGGGGACTGTAATCTTTGATATGGTAATTGCCGAAGAGTCTTCAACCACTTAACTAAAATATAATACTGCACTCGACACGCGTTTTGCGATCATCAGGAAATGATTAAAAGGTTTTAATTAACCATCACCTGATGAGTTCGTTTCAGAAAAGGTGTTAGATATAATAATAATAAATAACAACTCACAACTAATTAAAATTTAAATATACTGCTTTCAAGCTATTAGGAGGCCATACCTTATCTCAGCATTATTATATGTTCTTCACAAGTAGTTCTCATGGTAATCAGCTTTTTCTTAATTTAAGGCTGATATACTTTTTTAAAAGAATGCTACTGCCCAAAAGTCATTATAAACTAAATACGTTT